>OX243881.1:0-1250000 GCA_945859645.1 Amphipoea oculea | reverse complement strand
AAGTGAAAAATAACTTTAATTTCGGAAGTCGGTGTCGTTGGTTCAGCATTTTCGTTTTTTGACACCGACTTCCGAAATTAAAGTTATTTTTCACTTTGTAGTGTTTTTTTTTGAAGTCGGTTGTTTTTTTTTTGTAAAAAAGTTTTTTTTTTCACTTTTTAGTTGTACCTACCCCACACAAATTCAATTAATACTAGTGCATTGAAGAATTGAAGACACGACTCGAAGAATCATCAAAATTCACATAGAAATGCCGGAGATGCAGTACATTTATGCATATAACTTCGTACATAAGAATAATTACCTAATGTATTATATACTAAAACCTTCCTGAAAGTATGCAGATTACACTAAAGAATTATGAAAATCGGTTCAGTAGTTTTTGAGATAATCGCGGACATACAAACATACATACATACATACATACATACATACATACCTACGGGTCGAATACAGAACCTCCTTTTTTAAAGTCGGTTAAAAAAATCTGTTTGGATTTGATAGCCCAATTCTTGAGGAAGGCTATAAGCTATTTAACATCACGCTATGACCCTTGGGAGCCGAGCAAAAAGAAGAAAAAGCCAGAAAGAACGCTAAGCGAAAACGAAGTGGTAGTGCGGGCAGGTGTTGCGAAGTGACGGAGTGGGTCGGGAGACCAAAAAATATCACGCGGACGACGTCGCGGGCAGAAGCTAGTATCAACATAAAAAGTCTTACAAAGACCACGTGTTGGTGAAAAGAAGGGAAATTATATTCACACTCACATAATACAAAGAAAGATAACAAAACCGACCTTTCCGATACTTACCAATTACCAATTGATATAATCTATACATTTATTAGTAGAGTTTCGTGTATTTCGGTATTAAAGAGATAAGTGATCGCATAAGCCGATTTTCTTTGATAAACGATAAGTGCAAAGATAAAAAATGTCAAAGCCTGATAATATATCGGCAAAGTTATTCACTATCTATTTTTAAGTAAACATATAGCTAAATAAACATATAGCTGACTAACACTCTCTCACCATTCAAACTTTTTAATGAATTGAAAAATGTCTAGACCTGTACTTATTTCGCAGTAAATGAAAGATAATTACATTGAAAAAAGCAGCGATTGCAGTTGTTTTGAAGTATGTGCTACCAATATCATTCAATCCTATAGTTGAATAGAAGATTTATTGTACCTACACCAAAATTTCAACAGGGAGATGGGTTTTGGTTGGAGATAGGTTTTAGGTGTAACATGTACTTTTTATTTTGTCATTCGTTGTCAAAAGCCCAGAAGTCTGACCACCAGTCTTACCAAGGGGTATCATATTACCCAGTAACTGGGTAGTGGAGTCAGATAGGCAGTCGCTCCATGTAAAATACTGGTATTCAGCCGCATCCGGTTAGACTGGAAGCCGATCCTAACATAGTTGGGAAAAGGCTAGACACATGATAATATACAATTTTTTTTTTAACTTTATCTAAAACAAGTTTTTAAGTAAATCGACTTTTGCTAACTTTATGAACGATCGCCGAATGATCTTGTGTTACAAAGGAAAATCATAGCTTCTCTATTTTTTATCCCTCTTCCCTACCGTAGATCCTTTTGAGCTCTCCATGATAAGATATACTATAACGATTTATTATATCTGGTTAGTGACTAGTATTTAAAGATAACATTTCTATATTAAAACTTTTTGGGGTTTTTTAGGGTTCCGTACCCAAAGGGTAAAAACGGAACCCTATTACTAAGACTTCGCTGTCTGTCCGTCTGTCTGTCTGTCACCAGGCTGTATTGAGAACCGCGATAGCTAGACAGTTGAAATTTTCAGAAATTATGTATTTCTGTTGCCGCTATAACTACAAATACTAAAAACAAAATAAAATAAATATTTAAGGGGCGCTCCCATTCAACAAACGCGATTTTTTTGTCCTTCTTTGCTCGATATCAATAATGGCAACAGGTAGGCACTTGAAATATTCACAAAATACTCAGTTGTATTTTTAATTTAATAATAAATAATAAAATTAAAATTAAATAAATATTTAAGGGGGGCTCCGATACAACAAACGTGTTTTTTTTTATATTTGTAGTGTTAAATATTGTACGGTGGTACGGAACCCTTCGTGTGCGGGTCCGACTCGCACTTGGCCGGTTTTTGTCTTTATCTTGAGTATGATTAAGATAAATTAATATCTACATACTTTTTCAAACGTCATACGTTCTTCCCTTTCTAGCCACATCGTCATTCACACAATCCATTGATTAAACCGAAAGTGATAAGCTAACGGATGTTGGTATTATCGTAGTCGCCGCCTACTACACCTTCATTTTAATTAATTAATAAAAGAATTATGTGGTGGATATTTTTTTTATATTTTTTTATTATTTTTTTATCTACTACCTACTAACATAGTTTTTTAAGTTACTTGTAATACTAACACGCTATGGGCCTACGATGCCTGCTAATAAAAGATTTTATTTTATTATTTGTTATTACGACCCAGTCCCTTTCACCGAGAGGAGGCCTATATCCCAGCAGTGGGAACATTATAGGCTGGTTATGTATGTGTGTATACAGGGTGAAATTTTAATGACCGTTATCCTCTTAAGGGGTCATTGTACTCATCATTATGAACAACTTTTACTACTTATGGACAAAACACGAAATCGCGAAAAAAAATCAGCTGTTCCCTACATTTTGAAGAGTTATGCGAACATAAATGTAGGCAACAGCTGATTTTTTTTTCGCGATTTCATGTTTGGTCCCATAGTAAAAGTTGTTTATAATGATGAGTACAATGACTCCTTAAGAGGGTAACGGTGATTAAAATTTTAACCTGTATGTACAAAAGAATGGGGGCGGTCAATCATTTGCCATATACCTACGTGCAAAGTCAACATAATTGATAAAGTAAAATTTTGCATTCCAATTATCTTCAAAATCCCTGTGTATTACTTGTTATCAGATAACTAATTATTTGTTATTATTATTATTAGCCCAGGCCTCGCTACTCTAAGTGGAAAGTGGAAAGATAACTAATAGTCTGCATTTTGTCTTGTTTTTTAATATTTTGTACACAAATCCAAAGCTTATTTTTAACAGGAAGAGAATAAGTTAATCGATTATAAAAGGTTTTTTCGTGAAAATAACTTGGGAATTATTAAATTATCTTCTAAACATTAATCTTACTTATCTACTTATTTACTATCTATGAACTTGACCATATATAACATATTGGAAACATTTTAATTTCGAAAAGAAAATGTGATTTTATAACACGTTACGCCATTTCTTATCTTATAATCCATTTTAATATTAATTTATTATTTCAAGTAATCAGTTATTAATTATTGTAAGTCTCTTGTCTCTACTTTGACGTACTTACTTATATTCAATTTATTTTTATGTAAAGCGTTCTTATGTTTAAGGTGAATGGGTAGTTGTAGCCCGCGAAATTCAATTTTTCTTACGTTTTTTGCAATTTTCAGGTCAGTGTCAGGTTGTATCTTGATCAAAATATGATTCGCGACTATAACAGGTACGTATTTACAGAATTATAATAATTAGAATCATTAATACATCTTTCTAAGTTAGATTTCTACCGTTAAGAACAAATCTCGTATGGAAAAGTGTTTATGGTAGAAATCTAACTTATAGAGATATATTAATGATTCTAATGACTATGATTCTGTAAATACATGTCTATTATAGTCGCGAATCATATTTGAATCAAGATACAATCTGACACTGATCTGCAAATTGCAAAAAACTTAAGAAAATTTAAATTTCGCGGTCTACCATGTCACATTCACCTTAATATATTCTTTTAGAAAAATATAAAGGACTTAACCTCATATCGTAGAAATTAATCCTTTTTAATTAATATGTAATCAAGCCGTCATCGTTGGTTGTTATTATGGTCTACTAGCAGCACCTCGCGGTTTCTCCGGCATAAGTTTCGACCCCTTAGGAATATCGGGTTGAAAAGTATCCTATGTGTTAATCCTGGTTATAAACTATCTGTGTGCCTAATTTCAACCGTTCAGTAGTTTTTGCGTGAAAGAGTAACAAACATCCATCCATCCATCCTCACAAATTTTCGCGTTTACAATATTAGTAGGATAGTAGGATAGGATAAATAATAGTAAGTAGGATAAGCTAAGTTGTGAAATATTAAAATTCAGGTTGATGAAGTACAGATTTTTTCCAAGTTTTAGAAACTGGTTAAAGAACACACCTAATAAAGATACATAACTGACCCTTCACAACTGGTTCTAACTCAAGACACTATAGAGATCTGCTGAAATTTTAATCGTTTTTCAAAAAGTATTAATTGTAATCCTTAAAATTGAAATCCTTAAAACACATACGTATATAAGCGAAATGGTAAAGTATTATTACTATAAGTTAATTATTTTGTAAAAGTGTGTTTAGAATAAGTTAGATTATAAGGATACGTAAATGGTAAGTCCTCTTCTCCGCATATCTTTCTTTTGCTGTGCCCGACAGGGTCCATGATTGTTTATTTTGGCAAAATTTACCACCTAAGCCTACATTGTGGAATGCAATAAAGAATTGAGTATTGAGTAATATTGTAACCAAAACGTGTTGTGTATATTATTCCGTGCGTCATCAAAAGTATGTTGTTCACCTGAACACATACGAACATGTGACAAACTCTTGTAGATCAAATTGAACACATACGAAGATGTGACAATTATTGTAGATCAATTACATGGATTAACATGGATTTTAACACATGAATTTGTATCCCTCATAATTCTTATCAATATATTGTTCTGTCTGTAGTATTTTGTTGATAATTAGTTTTACTTGGTTAATATAAAAAATATTGGCAAGGAATTGTGAATTTAAAGAGTTGACGTATGCGGTTATTAAAAGAAAATAATTGAACTTTTTTTTTTTTAGATTGAGACATTGCCCTGTCCCCAAAAAAAAAATTAAAATTGGGATAAGAGGTAAGTAAGAGAAGCAAGTGAATTATGATGATTGTAAATTTTTTTGCACTGGGTATTGGAGAAGAGCTGTATCAATTATTCCAAAACTGAAAACAGCTTTTGGAGGAAGAACTATGAATACTACTATAATACCTATTAATATATACGTGGCTCGGAAAGCACGTTAAGCCGTTGGTCCCGACTGTTATTCGTGAAGCTTTGACAGCCGTTGCGGTTCGTCAGTAGCCCGAAAGTCTGACAACCAGTTTTACCAAGGAGTATCGTATATACCCAGTAACTGGGTTGTGGAGGTCAGGTAAAATACAGGTATTCAGCTGTATCCGGTTAAGACTGGAAGCCGACCCCAGCACAGTTGGGAAAAGCATAGACAGATGATGACTCTATTTATAACATAAGACAAATACCCATCAGACCCATGTTAGCAAGAAAATGGGCAGAAATAAATAAGCATTTTTCTATTACAGTTATTTAAGACAGTATTAGCATTTATGAATCTTAACGATCAGTCAAGATCTGAAAGCTAAAACTCTACTCGAAGATAAGGTTCAAAAATATAGATATGGTGGATGGGCCAGTTTTATCCAATGTTGTAATAAATAAAGTAAACTTTCAATGGAGATACTGAAATTCAAAAGATACTTCCAAACAAATAGACACTACAACCTGAGCCCTCAAACAGACATAACAACAACACTTGCAACAGCCGAAGTCCGATGAAAGTGAACAAATTAGACGGTCTGGCCGCTAATGCTAGTGTAAACGAACGGCAGACATCCGTGACCCGGTGCAGTACGAGTGTAGGACAAATACACGAGAGAGCTGCAATGTTTGTTATAATGAGATAACAAGTTTCTGGGTTTCCAGTTCTATTAAGTCCTATAGCCCGGAATAAAGTTACGTCAATGATGAAGATGGTTAGATTCAATCATAACAATGATGGAATACCAATACCATGGCAAGCAGGGTCGATGGGTGATAAATTTCTACAGAAACATCTGAACAAAATGCTAATAGGAAAGGAATCGCTTAATAGGCAGTGGAGGCAGACAGATGCAACGAGCCGAAGTCCGATAAAAGGGAACAAATTAACGAGTCTGGCCGCTAATGCTGGTGTAAACGAACGGCAGATATCCGTGACCCGGTGCAACATGAGTGTAGGACAAATACACGAGAGAACTGCAATGTTTGTTGTGATAAGATAAGGAGGTAATGGCTGTGAGCTTCTGGGTCCCACGTTAACAACTATAGTCCATAAACACTTCACCTGTTTGTGCACGTTGCACGGGACAGGTTCAAACTTACTTTGTAAAGGCACGGAATGATGATTTGGTAATTGAGCTCACGAATCGTCAGTCCGTGAAACCTCTCCTAGCTCAAGCAATCCTCTAAGACACTGGCTAGTTAACAGTACTTAATATTAGGAATAAGGAACTCACATTGTTGGAAGGACCAAAAAGATAACATACAGAACAAAAAGGCGCTGTCTATCGTTGATGCAATACAGCATTTGAAATCGATTAACACAACGCTTAGCCTAAGGACATAAAAAGAACACACCCAAGATGCATCCCCAAAATTTTACTTCATCATAAGCTTGATGAAGTAAATGTCTGCCGCATGCCGAATAGCGCAGAATTGGTGCCCTGAGACAGTGAGGCGGGGTCGGGGCAGACCACGTAGGAGATGGCGGGACGAGCGGGATAGGTTCCGTCAAAACTGGAGGGAGGACGCGCGGGCTCCCGACAAATGGAAGGAGTAGCGAGAGGCCTTTGCCCAGGAGTGGGACAGCGCAGGCTAGATAAAAAATAATAATAATAATTTGGAAGCCAATCGAGAGTGGACTCACAAAGATTAGAAAGACCGATGGCAAGTTAGTTCGATGACACAATCAATCTTATCAGAAAGAGAAAAACAAAATACTAGCAAATAGATAAGAATCATGTTAAAGGACAGTGGGTTTTAATCAAGATGGAAAAGAAGATCGGAATGTCCCACTTCATCATTTCAAGAGGTATCAAAACAACACTTTAAAAGCTTTCATATAAGAGAGATTTATTAACCTTTTGAACGCCAATCACTTGTATACAAGTTCGAGATTTTCGTGCCCTCAGCGCCACTACTTGATTAGAAGTAATAATAGTATAAAATAAATTTACGACTTTTACAAGACCTTTTATTTTGTTTTTATGGAAAATTGCCCTGTTATAAGCCATATTTTTAACTTTTTCACACATAATAAGTTCTTGTTTGTTTTATATTCAATAGAAACAAAAACGCCACAAAATATTTTAGTACCCCCAACGCCAAGTACTTGATATAAAGTAAGCCAGTGATGGGACACGATGAAGACCTCGCTATATTTCATCTCGTCAAAACGATCATAAATATCATTATTGCAAGAAAATGACGTGAATAAATAATATTTTATAAATATTGTAAACTATAAACTACGTTTTATTCGCCATAATCAAGAATAAATAGGTTTTCTAATCATTGTCGATAGTGAAACACCGTGTGAAAAACCCATCCCTACAAAGTAGCTAGTTGTCAGTGCGCACAACGCCACGAACTAATATTGAAGTAAATCTGTGACGTCACAAGCGGACGGGTTTCAAGGTCATAGTGACTTTGTGCATTTTAGTGTAGTGCAATGTTTACATCTTGTTTCTTTTTGAGTAGATTCATCATAAGAAAAAGTTTGTGAATAATCAGAATTTTGAAATAGTTCGTCGTCCTGACATTACGTTAAGTCGTCAACTTCCGTTTCAGGAATGTACTTCCGTTTTCTATTAGTTTCTAAAAACAAGAAAAATCATTGCTAGTATTTTGCGACACCTATACCTACCATTAAAAAAAAGATCTGTAACATCTGCGTAAAACAGTCACTTACACTCTATTTTAATTTTTTTTTAAAACACGTAGATAGAAAACCACGTATCTAGCTTCTATTGATTGTATTTGGTTCTATTTTTTGTAAGTAAACGAAATAAATTATGCATGAATCGGTTGAGGTTATGCACGTGTAACTCGACCACAGTGAATAGAAAAAAGAAAAATACCATAGACATCGACATCTAGACATCCTTATATCAGAAAGGATTTTGACGTGCCTCGAGCGCCAACGACTTGATATGAAGTAGAAGGATTACATTTGGAGACAAATAGGGATGTGCCTTCTAGAACACACGTCTAATAAATTTACAATTCTTTTCTTTTATTATGGGAAATATATCCAGGTTTTCATATTGATTTTTGTATGAAATAAAACAAAATATGAAAATACGGTATCAGTTTTTATTTAGCTTCGTAAATTGGTGAATAAACGTTAATTTCAACTTATAATATTATTTATCGATAGGACATTAATCCCATCCCTACGTTTTACTATAGATACGTTATACATTTGTAGCGTGGCGCTGGAGGACACATCGCGTATTATGTAGATGGGCGTCGAAAAGGTTAATATGCTCCCAAGTATCATATAACAAGTATTAAACTACCTACATCCTAGAAAACACAAGATATCGCATCAAGTATACTATTTCCTTCACTTATCTCCAATGGCTTCGATGGAATCTCCCTGATTGCGATGCATTAGCAAGATAAGCATTAAATGCTATGATTATGAAATTCAAATAGCGATTAATTCATATGATATTGCTCCCGTACATGGACGTGGCTGATTATGATATGTTTATTAATAAGATACAAGAATCTTCTACATATTAATTGCACACGATGCTGGTAACGGCGCGGCGGGAAAAAGTCAAATTGGTTTTATCAGTGTTTATGCAAAGTTTATGGTCGTAAGCCGGAGGTTCAGAACCCGCGTTTTTCAAAGAATGTTGTTTTATGAAATGCAGGCGCAGAGAGTAGCGATGTAGCAGAGATGAGAGTGCTGAGATGGATTCGTGGAGTAACGACAATAGATAAAGTAAGAAATGAATATATGACAGGAAGATTGAAAGGGAATCATTGTCTATGAATATGGGAATATGGACATGGTGAGGAGTGATGAAATGCATGTGACTAAAAGAGTGACGAATAATCATAGAATTACAGTTACTTTAAAAGAAAATAATGAAAAGATGGAGAAGACGGCATATAAATGACACATGTACTATCACAGTCAGAAGTCGACTTGCAATCTCACAAAACTATGGCATAAGACTATTAGTTGTACTTATGACCTTCTTCTATAAGAACGTTTGACAACACTACACATTGGCAACTTGTTGCCCGCTTATGATTGTTATTACAAATTTCAATAAGTTAAGTAAGTGTTGCGGCGGCCAAAGTGGTTAGCACTGTGCCTCGCATGGCGAACGTTCGGGTTCGAGTCTCACATCAAACATTAAAAATATTTTTTAAGTATTACATGTGAAATAAGAATGCCGAGTTGCTGACAAATATTTTAAAATATTACAAAACTAAACGAAGATTCTTTCGTTTTACAATTAATTTCAATCTTAGCGTCGTTATTAAAATATGAGGGTAGATTTGAAACAAAGTGATAAGTTCACTTTGTAAATCTACCCTCATATTTTAACTACTTTACTAGTTTACATAAATTATTCCACTATTCGCTGTTGTTGGTTGGTGAACATAGTAAAGGATTTCTTTTGTCGTTGATATCAAAATTTGATTCATTTATTATCATATTATAATAATAAATTACCTTTATTATAATATCTATTTGTTCAAAGTAATTTAATAAAATAAATTACTAAAACATACAAATAATAATAATTATATAAAACATAAAAAAAACTGGCCCAACTAGGATTCGAACCCGCATCTATCCCGATCACATTAGCGAGTGCAGCCTCATTACCGATCTAGCTATTGTTAACTTATATTCACGTGTTGAAATTTTGCATTACTATTAAAAAAATAATCAGACTGCGATAAAAAAAAAACAAGTTACTGATATTGTCATCCTTGTCTAGCATTGACCACATCTATGACTATATACTCGTAGTGCGATGCTACACGACGTTAATTTGTTAGCGTTGGATACATGACACACGGATTAAAATATGCGTATGTGTGTATAGGCGCCGCAGCTCGTATAGCGCAGGCGATAATGGTCATTGCGGTGTAAGTGGACTTCTTGCTGTGATAGTACATAATCTTTGGGGAAACCGGAAATTTTCTTTTATACAGGATGAAATTAAATTCATGGGCATCCTTTTAGGGGGTCATTGTACTCATCATTATGAACAACTTTTACTATGGGACTAAATCTAAAATCGCAAAAAAAATCAGCTGTTCCTTACATTTATATGATTACAAATATTTACTCATAACAGATTTCACGTCTAACAGTGATTGAAAACAAAGTTCATCGTTTGTCATTCAGGTGTTGTAACCTTAGCAAAAGTTCACACTATAATCTTTGTACCGATAATGATGTAAAAGTACCGTTTGATTACTGGACGAACTCTGCCACGACTCAAACGAAGTTTTCTTTAAACGTGGTAGATAAGCTAATGTCATAGTCATCCTTGAACCCAGACAAACTGCGCTCATAACGTTCTACTAGTCTACGTACAACAGTACTAGTGTTGTATGTCAAAGAGGTTGGTGGACTGCTCATTTTTGGCGGGAAAGCGAAACAACCTCTTTTTGGGCAGATTACCTAATTTTTAAAGCAGGCAGAATGCGTGGCTATTGTTAACTAAATGCTACCCAGTATCCGGGCATTATTGAGAGACTTCAAAGCTTTAGAAAGAGACGGTCACAAAGATAAGAGTAATAGAGATGATGCTCTTCAAAGCTGAAGAAAGAAAGAAACTTGAAACACAAATTTCAAGTTACAAAATAAAAATGAAGGGATCAGGGGAAGAACCACTTTTGTCACCTAATGAACAAACTGAGATATTACTAATTGAAAGATAAGATCTTAATAAAACGTTTTTACAAAAAAAAAACAACCGACTTCAAAAAAAACACTACAAAGTGATAAATATCTTTAATTTCGGAAGTCGGTGTCGTTGATTCCGCATTTTCGTTTTTTGACACCGACTTCCGAAATTAAAGTTATTTATCACTTTGTAGTGTTTTTTTTGAAGTCGGTTGTTTTTTTTTGTAAAAAAGTTTTTATTTTTCACTTTTTAGTTGTACCTACCCCACAAAAAAGTAAACAAAAAGATCGTTAATGTAGACAATGTAGATAATTTTTTTGATTTTTGTTGATTTTTCAAAAACCGCTCATCCGATTTCGATAAAATTTTCATGGGACCATTTGGGAAGTATACCCTTTCTAACAAAAAAATAATTTTTCAAATCGGTTGGCAAACGACGGAGTTATGCGCGAACAAACACAAAAAAAAAAATACAAACATTCGAATTGAGAACCTCCTCCTTTTTTAGAAGTCGGTTAAAAATAGTGTCATTCATACTCAAGGCACTTTAACTGTAATAGGTATAATGGTATAGGGGGTAGGGGTAGGTACGAGTATAGCTGTCACAGTCGACCACTGACAAGGGTTGTTTTTTTCCTGAACGGTCCGGACATTGTATGCTTTTTCCCCGTATCGATATTTTAAAAGCATGAAAGCTCGGAGACTATGGATGTTATTGCCCTGTTGTTTTTGACAGAACATAGCGACAGGTATTAACCATTCATACTGCATTGCCAATTAAAAATGTGACAAAAGTTGTTCTTCCCCTGATCCCTTCAAATGTTATAACTACAAGAGTGTGCCTCAAAAAGGTTAATTTCAGTATCACTGCCAGACAGATGCTGTCTGGTTTTTCTAAAACTGGATCCGCTATATTCACGGCAGGGATCAAAACTCCTATATGTATAAGGAATATAGGAGTTTTGATCCCTGCCTACATACTTTCTACGAAATAACAGTTGTACGGTCAGCATCAAAAGTTGATTAACACTTCAATTTTTTTTTAATCTTAGTTATTGAGCAAAATATTTGTTCAAAATTGCAGCAGAAGAATTATTTTTAGAAAATATACTCTTGTCTATTATGTGAAAAGCTAAAAATCAGTTTATTGAAAAAAGTTGTTGTCAATTTCATAACATGAAAAAATTATAGTGTTAATCGACTTTTGATGCTAACTGTACCTATTGACTTACAACATAACTGTCCAAATAAAACACTCACAAAATGCACTAGCACTTTAAACGATGCGAACAACCTGTCCCATTACCTTGCAGTTCACCGGCGCCCTATCCTCGTTCCCACACATTCGCACTAGCATTGCAATAATCCACTAAATATCACGTGAACACTGGTTTCATTATTAAAACTTTATTATATCACATATATGACTAAATTCACATAATACAGCCACTATAATAACACACATGAGCACACAAAATGACTTATCAAACGATAAGTTATCGATAGTTTCGGATCTCGGCACAGACAAGGGTTATTATCGGGTCGCGGTAGAAATTGTTATACATGGACAACGCGGTTGGACGACACGTACGCTCGTTGGTAAGCGTCGCACGCGACTGGCGAAGCGGTCGGCGTTATCGTTTGTAGGTCAACCGGTAGCCGCCATCAATGATTGTATGTTCAAACATTACGATACTGGAGTTTACACAGATGACGTGCTCGTGAAAGTAGGTAAACTATAGATGGGCGCGGGTCTAAGATCTATGGTTTAGGATGCAGTTTGAAGGATGTTTGTTTGAATTATTTGAACTAGTAGCAGCGCCGCGCGGTTTCACCCGCATAATTATCGATCCCGTGGAAATATCTGGATAAAAACTATCCTAATATGTCCTTTCCCGGGACTCAAACTATCTCTATACCAAATTTCATAAATCGGTTCAGCGGTTTAAGCGTGAAGAGGTAACAGACAGACAGACAAACACACATTCGCATTTATAAAATTATAATATTAAGTATGGATTACTTTGATAGAGAAAATATTACTTATTTACTAGGTTAGAGGTGTCTGCATGTCATGATTAATCAAATTAATTGCATTTTCTTAGTAACTACCAGATCTGCCACTATTTCTTAGACTTAAATTGATCACATCATTAGTTTATTTTACTACTAAATACCTACTACTAATAAATATTCAAAGATAAAGCATGTAGCATTACTACTAATTATTCAATTGCGATGCAACGTCGAATCAGTAAAGGAGACGTCTTATTGACATAAATACTCAATATCTCGAACTCATCGAGGAATAGAGGAAAAACAAATTGTAATAAGCGGTTATCTGTTGTACTACAGATAGAGATACCGCCGTGCCAGAGGTCGGTGCGTGTTTATACGTTAGAAATATCCTTCCTATTACAGAGAAAATAAATCAACTTACAAGTTATGTTACCACTCGCAAGAGTTAACTTTGAGTTAACTTGAGGCTTTGCTCGGGTCGCGCGGTACTTGCGACGCAAGAGCGGTAAGAGCACGGAGGGGGGGGGGGGCTCTTGCCGGTTGTAATTACGATTAATTTGCTCTTCAAAATATCCATAATTTTAATCAATCTCGAAATTTTTGTTTCTTGTCGTGTCGTGCTACCTAGTAACTCTGGGTTGTGGTGGTCACATAGGCAGTCGTTCCATGTAATAGACTGGTATTCAGCTTCATTCGGTTAGACTAGAAGCTAACCCCACTATAGTTGGGAAAAAGGTAGGCTGGCGAGATGAGTCCTAACTATGAACTTAGTTTTCTATACTGATACTTGATAGACGCACATAACAAAAGTTACTGACATTGGTCAGTTAATTTTCTTATGTGCGTCATATACTTAGATAATATAATTTTCAACACACTTGCTCGTAAAATGGCTCTTAATGCACCGCTTTTAGGACCATAATGCAGTGTATTACAAACGCGTGCTTTTTCTTTACGTTACGGTACTTGAGCTTTATTTCCACAGATAACTATTTAATTTACTAGTCGGAGGTCGGAGAAGTGCGTTTTTTTTTTAACCCCTTCAAAGAGACTTCACGCCAAAAGGAATCCGCGAGCCATATTTTACTTTTTTTTTTAATAATCTGAATTGTCTTTGGTCCTAAAATGAACTAAAATGTATTTACCTTAAGATGAATTAGCCTGCGAAATTAAATTTTTCTAACGTTTTTTGCAATTTTCAGGTCAGTGTCAGGTTGTATCTTGATCAAAATATGATTCGCGACTATAACAGGTATGTATTTACAGAATTATAATCATTAGAATCATTAATACATCTTTCTTAGTTAGATTTGTTCCATAAGAACAAAATCTCTTATGGATAAGTTCTTAGGGAACAAATCTGACTTAAATAGGTATATTATATTAATGATTCTAATGACTATAATTCTGTAAATACATATCTATTATATATATATATATACACATTTTTATCAATATACAACCTGATACTGACCTGCGAATTGCAAAAAACTTAAGAAAATTTAAATTTCGCGGTCTACCACTGCGCATTCACCTTAGGGTGCATCCACACATAGCGAGGCATGTGCCGCAAATGATTTTTTTATATGTACGGTTGCCTCAGACTGAGGCATCTAACATACAAAAAAAAAGCATTTGCGGTGCATGGCTCGCTCTGTCTGGAAGCACCTTATAATAATATGGTCCGTGGTCCCTCGCGGAACCAAACGGAAAAGACCACTGGCGTTCTATTATTGCGGATTCTCACTGAATTAATGTATATTTCTGTATGCCAATAGTACTTTCTAATTCCATACTAACTAAACTACAATTTGACACACGTTTTGTCTGTGCCTTTAAATAAATAAACGCGCGCCATTACTTACTCTATGGGTAAACCTGCGCGCGCACCACGCTAGCGCGGCGCGCGGAAAAACAAACCCAGCCCGCCATTATCCATACAAGTTGATATTTAACAATACAAGCCTGTTTTTTTCCTCGCAAGTGTGTTGAAAAACGTCGTATGATACGCGTGTGCATTGATAATTAAACTCTCGGCTTCCTTATCGCGCTCGCCTGCGGCTCGCGCGAATAATACCGCCTCGAGTTTAATGATCAACATAGCACACATGTATCATAATGTACTATATTGCAATTAATATGGATGTATTCTCATTGCGACTCCACCCACAGTACTCATGTAACGTTTTAATGATATTTTAATGTAACATTTACGAGGATCATCAGAAAGAGAACCATTCTTATACTAGTAAAAAAAAAAACATAATATAATATTCAGCCTATAACGTTCCCACTGCTGGGACACAGGCCTCCTCTTAGTGAGACTGGGCTAGTATTTTTTTTTTTATAATAAAATTTCTTATATTTACTAGTAAAATTTTAGTTTGACAGTAATTTTTTGAATCTTTTTTTTTCCATGCCAACCACTATTATACTAATATTAACTCTCACTAACAACATAGACCTTACACGATTTCGAAGCATCCAAAGATTCACGAAACACCTTCACCATTGCCCCAACACGATGCGATAAGAACCAAATAGTATAAGTACATCTGTAAGAGAACATAATTATACTATGACGTCACAAGACACGTCGTACGTGTCTGTTTGATAAAGCATCAGCAGCTATACGAGTGACACATTCACACTCTTTATATAACATTGTAGTTTCGGATACGATCTGACATTATGACCTTTTCAAGTAATTATATTTTTTTAAAATATCGTTTTATCTGTGTTTCTGTTTTAAATGTCAATACATACATCATACATAATCAGCCTATAATGTTCCCACTGCTGGGACACAGGCCTCCTCTCGGTGAGAGAGAGTGGGCCGCAGCCCGTAATCCACCACGCGGGCCCAGTGCGGATTGGCAGATGTCACATGTCTTCGAGTTTTTGGTTCTAGGACATGCCGGTTTCCTCACGATGTTTTACTTCACCGTTTTGAGAGCAGTGGTGATGAAATAATTTACACAAAGTAAAGCGCCTGTCGGGGTTCGAACCTACGACCTACCACTTGTAAGTCGCGGACGTTACTACTTGGCCACCACTGCTCTCAAATGTCAATAGTACGAGTTAATTAGGTTAGTGAGTGTTGAGTGTAAATAACGAATCTGTTAATTAAAGTTCACCGAATGCATAAATAATATTTAAACGAGACTTAACTACTAATCAAACGCCTAGCCTATTCCCAACATGGTGGGGTTGGCTTCCAGTTAACCGGATGCAGCTGAATACCATTACATTAGTATTTTACATAGTGAGACTGCCTATCTGACCTCCACCCTGTCTACAACCTAGTTACTGGGTAACACGATACTCTTTGGTAGACTGGTTGTCAGACTTTTGGCCTTTTGTCTACCCGTAACGACACTAAGGGGCCGTCTCCACGAGCGAGAGAACCGCGGTGATATTATCGTCGTGCCACGTATTTCTATACACTCCCTTAGAACGTGTCTGCACACGGCGATATCATCGCGGCGAATATTTGATGGCACGGCGAGACTATCGCCGCGATTCTCTCGCTCGTGGAGACGGCCCCTAGCTTATCTAAAAGGGTTCGCAAAACAATTTCTCTTATTTCGCTTCAATCCAGTTTAAAGTAACAAGGATATCATAGTTGTGGGCCGCAACTGGCTTAAATGCTTTCTAGTAGAGTTTACATTGAGATTTATCCCAGTGACTGTCTCCAAAAGAATCGAAAAAAAAACCGTGACTAAAATAGTAAATAAAATTGAAGGTTAGGTCGTCTACGTAAAATCCGTTTTTCACCATCCACAAATCATAACAAACACGTCTAAAAAGGCTATAATTTTGATACATTACCAAAAACGTATGTACAAGTATGTTGTATATCCACGACCCGACACTCCCCCTTTTTTAATAAAATTATATACTTATATAATTTGCACTCCACTTACATAACACAAGCTAATGCACTTAACTCGACAAACGTACAGTGTAAATATATAGTAATATATACCAATATAAAATATTTACAAGTCTGTTCAATAATATTTACCTAAGCGGAGATTATCTCGCAACGTTGGTACTTGAGTGGTGCTGTCTCACTCTAACGTGGTATGTTAGAAAGGGATAGAGCTATAAGTTTGTGACGTAACAATTAGAGGTTGATAGAACATGATTATGTACGGAGAGGAGTATGAAAAATTTGAGACGTAAATAGCTTTCCACACATGATTATGGTATTTTTAATTGGATAAACAAATATGGCGATAGCCCCAAGTTGATACGGAATCATGTTAATTGGTAGTAACTTCCAAATAAATAGTTATTAAGTAATTCTGTTGCCAAATTCTGTTTTTATTTAAATGCTTCATTGGTCTGTAATTATTTACGTTAAATATTAACGGAACACAGAGATGTTGCCTTAGAGACAGGAATGTGTAGTTATGACGGTGTTCAATCCTCGAACAAATTCTATTACTTACATAGCCACATTATAAAATGCGGTCTGGGGACACTCGTCAGGAACGAAGTTCCTTCGTATATACACTCGTATATAATAGAAAGAGACAGAGAGAGAGAGAGAGAGAGAGAGAGAAAGTCGCATGAAGCCCCAACGGGACGATTTCTACCAGTTTACTCCTACCGCGAGCCGAATTAAAGAACTTCGGTCCAAAAACAATCAATATTTCTCCATGCACATGTACTAGACGTGACAGCTGTAGATAGCCAGATAGTGGTTTAACCTTTAACATTTTTTTCACAGCAGTATATTGTAAGTATCTTAAGAGCGTTTACGACGTACGGCATTTCATACAAACTTTCAAGCTCTTGTTTTTCGAAATGAATGAACCGATTTTAATGAAACTTTGTACGCATAAGCAGGATATAAAGGCCTAAATAAAAAGTTAGTCAAGAAATTTCTTATTTAAAAAAATAAGTGGAAATTCCGTTTCTATGGAAAAATTATTTTTTTTTCGAAAATGTTCTTAACTAACTTTTTAGACCTTTTTATCCTGCTTATGCGTACGAAGTTTCATTAAAATCGGTTCATACATTTCGAAAAACAAGAGCTTGAAAGTTTGTATGAAATGCCGTAAGTCTTAAACGCTCTTAAATGTCTTAGTACTGCATACTGATGCGACAATCCTCATACTATTTCAAGATAAAACAAACACTTTGGAATAGTGTCAACTACGTACTTGAAGTACTCATGTAAACCTAAAGAACTTTCTTCAACTACCCACGATAAAGTCACACAATAACTTAGTATTGTTCGTAATGTGTGCGCAACTGTGTCTACACAAAGTGAAGTGATGTGTTTGTATGTTTGAAACTAGCAACGTTAGGACAATTTTTTATCAATTTATAAATGTTTTATAAAGTTTTATTTGCAGTTGTGTAACACCTACGCCAGAGTACATGACATGTGCTATAGATAAAGACAACTTTGTACCAATAGGTTCGGCGAAATCAGAGAGGCAATTCTCGTCGTTTAAGAACGTTCACAGTCTGATCTCAGTCTCAATCTGTCAAAAACCCTATATTTTGACATTAGTTTGTCGCTGAGATGAGACTGCGACTAGATTTTAAACGTTTAACCTTACGAGAATTGGCCTTCTGTTATCTTTTGCCTTTCTTTTTCTTGTGTACAGAAAGAAATTCTCCTGACAGCATTCTATCTTTATTTAAACTGCACGTCAATTGTAACAATTTGACTCTAAACCCACTTACGCACGGACTCCAAAATATCGCGGCGGGATTTTATCGTGCACTGGATAACTTTCGGTGTTCAAGCCAAGCATTGAGAATCCAACAGAGCGCATCTCAGCGCGTCAAAATGCACACTGTTGGATGTTCAACTCTCTGCGCTAAGCAGTGAGTTAAAAATCCAGTGCGCGAAAAAAATCGCCGCGGGGAAAACGCGGCCGTGCGTACCGGAGCTGTAAATGAGCCTGTATTTCGTAGCAGTAAGGGCGCATTTCGTAGTCCTGGGCCAGCTTGTACAAATCACTAAATGCGTTTATCGCTAAACGTATTTCAAACATCGTCTGTTTCTGTCAATCGTTTGAAGATGACACAGACAGAATGATATTTGAAATATGTTGAGCGCAAAGATATAGATACATCTAGATAACGCAAGAGCAACTACTTCGCGTGCCAAAAATCGCACTAGCTTACGTTCGAAAATCATAAGCCGCCACTTTTGACTTTCGCGCTCAGTCCTGCGTACTGCTGGCTGGGTGAGCGTGAGCGAGAGCGCGAGCTTGTGACGTCATAGTAGGTAGTCAAAAAGCGGCACGCTTAGTTTTCATACAGTTCGTGATACTTGCGTTATCTAGGTCTATCTATATCTGTGGTTGAGCGTCACTATTGTCGTCAACCGCGCGTCACCGTACGTACGACAACGAGTAGGACTGACCTGGTAGGCGTTCCACTGCTGCAGCAGGTGGTGGTGGCAGGCGGCGCAGGCGCGCACGGTGCCCTGCGCGTCCTTGGGCCGCGAGCGCGGCGGCCGCGGGTGCTGCTCGCCGAAGTATCACAATGAGTAGGACTGACCTGGTACGCGTTCCACTGCTGCAGCAGGTGGTGGTGGCAGGCGGCGCAGGCGCGCACGGTGCCCTGCGCGTCCTTGGGCCGCGAGCGCGGCGGCCGCGGGTGCTGCTCGCCGAAGTATCACAACGAGTAGGACTGACCTGGTACGCGTTCCACTGCTGCAGCAGGTGGTGGTGGCAGGCGGCGCAGGCGCGCACGGTGCCCTGCGCGTCCTTGGGCCGCGAGCGCGGCGGCCGCGGGTGCTGCTCGCCGAAGTATCACAACGAGTAGGACTGACCTGGTACGCGTTCCACTGCTGCAGCAGGTGGTGGTGGCAGGCGGCGCAGGCGCGCACGGTGCCCTGCGCGTCCTTGGGCCGCGAGCGCGGCGGCCGCGGGTGCTGCTCGCCGAAGTATCACAACGAGTAGGACTGACCTGGTACGCGTTCCACTGCTGCAGCAGGTGGTGGTGGCAGGCGGCGCAGGCGCGCACGGTGCCCTGCGCGTCCTTGGGCCGCGAGCGCGGCGGCCGCGGGTGCTGCTCGCCGAAGATTGGGAAGTACGCCTGCTTGTTCTGGAACACATACAATACACGTTAGCTCAACAGGACGTCCTTTATCTATACTTATACTTATAGTTTGTAAAATTGTATGTTTGTAAGTTTGTATGTAGGGGGTAATCTCTGGAACTACCAGTCGGATTTGAAAAATTCTTCTTGCATTTGATAGCCCAATTCTTAAGGAAGGCTGTAGGCTAGGTAACATCACGCTATGACCCTTAGGAGCCGAGCAAAAAGAAAAAAAGTAAAAAAGAACGTTAAGTGATAGCGCGGGCGGGTGATGCGATACGACGGGGTGGCTCGGGGGAAACAAGAAGTTTCACGCGAACGAAGTCGCGGGCTGAAGCTAGTATCGTTATAATATGACTCGTCCGAGAACATGATCCTCAAACATGAAAACGTAGGTTAGTGATAGGTAATGTTTTAGGGTGATTTTGCGTCATCAATGCGGTCAGTGCTACATCAATGGCGATGCCGGAACACACACAAAAAAGCTTGTTTTCCCCAAAACTGCGGGTACGGTCAGCAACAAAAGTCGATTAACACTTCAGTTTTTTTAATCTTAGTTATTGAGCAAAATATTTGTTCAAAATTGCAGCAGAAGACATTTTTAGGGAATATAAACTCTTTGATATTATGTGAAAAGCTAAAAAGAAGTTTATTGATAAAATTGTTGTCAATTTAATAACATGTAAAAATAACAGTGTTAATCGATTGTTGTTGCTGACTGTTCCATCATGTAGCGACCGCAAAATGACAGCTATCCGTGTAGAGAGCGTTTTTCGTCAGTCAGTCAAACCCTCAGTCATTTTCACGTCAGTCAGTGCCATTTTTTGTCATTGTTTCACATCCTGTTAATACTAGTTTATTTCAGAATACCGTGAATTTAGAAATTCTTCCGACTTGGTAATCGAATCCTATTCTCATCACCCACAGTGGTACAAAACACCGCTCGACTAATGAGTATTCCACTATCAATAATATAATATTGAGTGTAGTTATGGTCTCAGAACTGACCCGCCGACTCCTGACCCGATAAGAGCTCTCGGTGACCACTGCAGCTATAAAGACCTCCAGCCGATTACTGAGTAGGGCTTGGATGTAACTGGGTTTATTTTAACAAAAATATAAAATATGTTGTTCCCAAAACGGTAAAGGAAAACACCGTAAGGAAACCGGCATGTCCTAGAACAGGGATGGCGAACCAATGGCATACCATCCCTGTCCTAGAACCATAAAAATAATAATTCGAAGACATGTGACATCTACCAACCCGCACTGGTACCCGCGTGGTGGATTTTGGCCACAGCCAGGAGGCCTGTGTCCCAGCAGTGGACACATTATAGGCGGATTATACAGGCTGGTTTATGTGGGTAACATTAAAAACATGTTGTTACATAGTGCGAATAACGAGGGTTGGTCGTAATCTTAACATGTAACGCTTTAAGGTGAATGTGACATGGTAGACCGCGAAATTTAAATTTTGTTACGTTTTTTGCAATTTGCAGATAAGTGTCAGGTAGTGTCTTGATCCAAATATGATTCGCGACTATAATATACATGTATTTACAGAATCATAGTCATTAGAATCATTAATATACCTCTTTAAGTTGGATTTCTACCATAAACACTTTTCCATACGAGATTTGTTCTTAGCGGTAGAAATGTAACTTAGAAAGATGTATTAATGATTCTAATTATTATAATTCTGTAGATACGTACCGGTTATAGTCGCGAATCATATTTGGATCAAGATACAACCTGACACTGACCTGAAAATTGCAAAAAACGTAAGAAAAATTGAATTTCGCGGGCTACAACTACCCATTCACCTTAATGCGATTTGACATTCAGACGCCACTTCCCTGGCGCGTGACTCAAACATTATCGAGTCTTATTAAATAATAATAATAATTTATTTAATCAAATAACAATTTTAACATTAAATAGTAGTAATCTGTAGGTACACTTGAATTCAGAAATTACGATTTATTTATTTGACATTTGGATTATTCGCGTTTGTTTGTTTGTGTGTGTGTGTATTTGTTATGGTGAGGATGGTATGTGTTGTGTCGGTTCAGAATGTATGTTACTCGTAGGTACATACATGGTTCAAGATTAATGTTTATTTGCACTAGACCTTGGTATGCTATCAAATCTTAATCTGTTTTCATTGGTGCGGAACAACAATCAACAAGGTCGACATGAGTTCATTACAAATCTACGGTAAAACATTTAAGCGAATTATTCCGCCATCCCTAGTTGCAGCTAATAATATAACCACATTAATGCGCCGTCTGTTTGTAAGTAAACATCTGCTCAAAGTGCACGGGTCAAAGAAAACATGGCGATAACATGTGCGTGGCTCACACGCATACCACCTTTCATGAGAAATTGTTATAAATACTGAGAGCATGTGACTTCTTCTTCGATTGTATTTTAAATCTTGTTTTCCCAAAACGCAGAGGTCACTTTCACTGCATGTTTTGGGACACAGAGCTGCCCCCTGTGTGATAGGAGGTGGACCATGGATTGTGACAGCTCCACAATCACACCCTACTGCCCTACCGTCAAGGTAGCCCCACTCTACCAGGTTGAACTTACATCTTCTCATTTGCATGTGCTTTAAATTTACATAAAAAACTATAATTTTACACAATAGCTCTAGTATTCAGCAGTAATTAACAGGAATCAAAATGAAACAATATGTTTTTGTTGAAAATACACCCAAATTTGTAACAAAGGGCAGAAAGTTCGTAAATAAAAAACAAAAAATATATATTTTCGGAACCCTTGGATAAGAATGGTTTTGTAATATGTTATAGTAAATAGGGTAGTTTCCTGGGTAAAAAAATAATAATTCTAATTAGTCCGTCAGTTAGATTATCGAAAAATAATGGACCCTTATATTTTCTTTTGTCAATCAAACAAAAAATGAAAAAGATAAAGCGCGTCAAAATTTGGGAGTGGGGGGTCGTGACGTCACGCCGTGCTAAAAAGTGTCGCACGGCGTGACGTCACGCGGAATCTTAACAGGCTATATCTTCATCATTTTTTATATAATTGACAAAAGAAAAAATATGGGTCCAATATTTTTTGATAATCTAACTGACGGACTAATTAGAATTTTTTAGGAAACTAGCCTATTATCTGGTATATCGAATCCTTAACGGGGGACCACTATTTACGTCACAGCCTGTATAGTATATAAGAAAATAATTGCCGTGTATTAGTCTCACAAAAACTCGAAAATGGCTCAACCGCTTTGAACTTTTTTTTTTTTGTTTTGTTTGCCACAGTACTGAAGTGGTTAAGAAAAATATTAATTAAGAAAAACCCAAAGGAATAGCCGAAAAATTTAAATTTTATACGAGAGATTTAAAACGTGGTATGTACGAAGTTCACGGGTCATAGAAGAGTCCATTTACGTACAAAAAGAACTCCACTATACTCTAAACAACGTATTTGCTTTAAAAAATCTTCAAACAGATAAACTATTTACCGATACATCTAATCAGTCATGTGATATCAATGAAAAATATACAATTTGTTTAATTAAAGCCAAATATATCCGTATCATGTGACCCAATTGACTTATTTAGTTATTTACTAACAATCACACACGTCATTATCAATGGAATAAAAACTATTTTTAATTATGTAAACAAAGAGTAATAATTGGTGGAAAATAAACGGTCAGATAATTTGCTGCGAATTATGACCCTCCTGCCCTTATGCCACTTGGATCAAAAATAGAACTAGATTAAGGATTAGGAACAAAATCACATCGCTTAAATGACGGCGATTGCATATAGCTTGATAATAAACCTTAACACTCAAACATAAAGTTTATTATCGTTTACAGAGTAGGTATTTTAAAAATAAGAACAAAAATATTTACGGAAAAATAAAACATAATTTCTAAGCAATAGGGTTGAAATAACTATGTTGCAAAATAAGACCACACCACTATTTCTGGTGTTATTTTTCCGGTCGTTTTTATGCGCTCATCGGAAATCTAGTACCTATACCTACCTAATTATTGTTGATCGAAGTTACACCAATTTATAAGTGGTCGCCGCAGCATGTTTTTTTCTTGCATAAGTACATCTCTGGACCGTATATCATCTGTCATCTCAATAATGAGTAGTTCCCCCTATCTGGCCATATCATCTTTCACAAAATCCATCCATTGATTTTTCGACAGTGACTTACAAGTTGTAGGTCGTAGGTTCGAACCCAGACAGGCGCTTTACTTTGTATAAATTATTTCATCACCACTGCTGTCAAAACGGTGACGGATAACATCGTGAGGAAACTGGTATGTCCTAGAAGCCAAAATTCGAAGACATGTGACATCTTCCGACCCGCACTGGGCCCGCGTGGTGGGTTACGGCCCACTCCCTCTCACAGAGAGGAGGCCTGTGTCCCAGCAGTGGGTACATCATCATAATTTCAGCCGAAAGCCATTGCTGGACATAGGCCTCCCCCAAGCACCGCCCCTTCGACAGGTTCTGTGCTTCCTGCATCCAGCAGATTCATGCGGCCTTCACAATTGGAACATTATAGGCTGATTATGCTTAATGCGTTATAGCCAATGATTTACCACGATTCATACTGGAAAAACCGATCTGATACATGAACATAGATTCCGTTAACTTTGTATCGAGTAAGTATCCTATTTAATTATTGTATTCACCACAACAGCTGTGTAGATAAAATTTATAAAGAAATCGATTTCTTTATATCCTGTTTGATTTCTAAGCAACTTTTAATGATCACTTGGTACATTTGATTATCTATTAAGTCATGAACATGAATGACTAAACTAACATTTGAAAGAGAAAAGATTTGATTTTTTTGTATGTTTGTCTGTTACGATTTCACGCTAAAACGGCAGAGCGGATTTGGATAAAATTTGGCACATGATTAGAACATGACCTAGGTTAGGACATCATCATCAGCCTATAATGTTCCCACTGCTGGGACACAGGCCTCCTCTCTGTGAGAGGGAGGTTAGGACATAGGATACTTTTTATTCCGATATTCCCACGGGATCGAGACTTATGCGGGTGAAAACGCGGGACGCATCTACTAACAGATAAAGTGAATGAACTTACTTAAAGAACTGGAATGTATTATTTATACAGTTACACTATTTCTTTCATGTGAATTTAGAGGCAATCCAGCTGTTAGACAACACGGACATAGCGCGTAGGCTAAAGAGAACTAAACCATTTGAGTTAGTTCAGTGTATAAATAGTGGATGAATAATAGTAACAATGTTGTGCTTCACATGTAACACATGGACAGTGTTTTTGAAGTGAAGCTTCTTTACGCACGCTTGACTTGGGGAGTAAGGTGGCGCACGCGTGACGTAAGCGTTACAAAAAGTGTGATCGGGCGAGGCGAACGGGAGTTGAGTGGGGGAGATACCTAAGCAAGAGAAAGCAGCGCGCACGCACATTTTCTTTCTCTCATACGTTTGAAGTTTCACTCCAGTCGTGTGGTCATAAGCACACTCGGTTTTTTATCAATTAGCAGACCAAAGAAAGTGTTACGAAATTTTGGTTTTTTTTTTTTTTGCATTTGATAACCCAGTTCTTGAAGGTTATAATAAGGCTCACGTTCACGATTTAACATCATGCTACAACTCTAAAGAGCCAAGCAAAAAGAAATAGCGCGGGCGGACAATGTGACGCGAGGCGGTGAGTCGGGGGCAGTTATTTTAGTATATTGTGTTCTAGCAGCGCCCCGCGGTTTCACCCGCATAAGTTTCCTGTGGGAATATCGGAATAAAAACTATCCTATGCCCTTTCCCGGGACTCAAACTATATCTATACCAAATTTCATCTAAATCGGTTCAGCGGTTTAAGCGTGAAGAGGTAACAGACAGACAAACAGACACACTTACGCATTTATAATGTAAATGGATCACACGACGTCCAAGCGTACAACGTCGAGGGCAGAAGTTATTAAATAATAAACTATTAAACTAACCTTGATCGCCCATCTAACCTTTAAACATTTAACTGCGTACAACAGAAATAGACGTAAATTAACTACATTATAAAACCACGTAGCACGGTGCGGTATCTTGAGGCTGCTACAGTAATAGGGGTCGGCAGTGCATCAGCTAGATAACGGGCAAGTTTATTATTATCTATGTACTATTATTATTTATTTTATTGCCCCCGATATGTAGGGGTCACTATTGTTGGGTATTTATTTTTGTTCATTTATTACTGGACGCCGTCGGTTTGAAATGTGTTCGAAGTTCGAACGAAGAAAATACAGCGGTTGTGATTGGCCGACGCAACAATGTTCAGGACGAATATTTCAAACATAGTGATGCCCATGTCAGTTTTGCAGCAATAATATCGATATCGATAAAATCGACGTCTATTAATTGTATTTTTTTTTAATTTTACTGATAAGGGTGTTAACTGGTTTTTGGAAATCTTTTTTCCCTGTGAACTGCATTAATCCACTTTTCTTTCAGTTCCGGAATATTTGGTAATCTAAAATGTAAACATTAAGTAATGATACATCTTTTACCATTATCATCGTAATTTTTATCGTCAAGAGTATAGACGTTGTTTTGGTGGTCTTGAAATTGTCACAACACTACAGTATTAGTACAGATAGAAAGGGACAGACGTATTGACAATACCCTAGTGACAGAAAAAGACTTTTCAAAAAGTGCGCACGCTAATCTCTGGAACTACCAGTCGGATTTGATTTTTTATTTTTGTAATAAATAAATAACCCATCCTGGGCTATTTACCCGACATAGATAGCCTTGAGCCTTCCTCATGAATTGGGCTATCAAATGCAAAAATATTTTTTCAAATCTGACCGGACCTAGTTCCAGATATTAGCGCGTTCAATAAAACAAACTTTTCAGCTTTAGTATTAGTACTTATACAGGTTGAAATTAAAAACATGCGACAAATCGAAATGGGAGATTGTACTCATCATTATGAACAACTTACTATGGGACCAAACCAGAAATCGCGAAAAAAAATCAGCTGTTCCCTACATTTTGACGAGTTATGCAAACTCAAACTCAAAGCATTTATTTCAATGAAACCAATTACAGGCACTTTTGAATTGTCAAAGGGTCGGTCAGTCAGAAAGATGAAGCTAGTTGCCCATTCCAAAGCGTAGGTACCTATGGAGTAGAACGGGCAAGAAACTCCATGGACACTCGTTTAAATCAAAATAATATAGTTACAAATTCTTGGTTACATCATTCATGTTAAAAATTATACATGTGAGAACGATGCAGAACGTTAAAAGCGTCCATAATGAAAAAATAAGAAAAAACAACAATTCAAATATTAAATAAAATAAAATAAGCCATGGCAGCAAAGAGATGACCAGTCCCTACTGACGGCGCCCGTTCACGAACATGACGCATGTATTAGCACCATTCAGCTCAACCATTTTGAAGGGAGCTAAATGATCCAACACATGCGCCACCATCAGCGAGACATTTGAGTGAGCATGACATACTCTCAGCCGCCAGAGCACATTCAAGTCAATGAAAGACGTACCCAGTAAATGGTAGCTTTATAGTATGTACATAGTGCTCACACATGTGCTATGCAATTATACAATACTAGGAGATTGAATTTATACAATGCAAAGATAGACTTACAATCTTCAGCAGCTCCAACAGTATTTTCAAGTGTTAATCAATTAGTTGTGGTTGTGGAGCAGGACCAGCATTGAGCCAGGCATTTTTATCAGCGATGTAATCCCCTAACTTATAATATGCCTGCCTGCATAGTGTGCGTTTAATACAAGACTTGAATTTTGTCTCATTCAGTTGAAGAATGTGGGGAGGTATTTTGTTATAACATTTTAAACAGTACCCCATAAAAGATGAGTCTACTTTAGCTAGTCTGAAACCTGGTTGAACTAATAGGTCCCTATTTCTAGTACTATAATTATGTCTCTCACCTCTTTTACTAAAAAGATGTAAATTTTTCCTTACATACATGATGTTTTCGTAGATATATTGACAAGGTACCGTCATGATGTTAATTTCCTTAAACTGTTCCCTTAGAGAATCGCGCCTGCGGAGATTATATATGGCTCTGATGGCTCTTTTCTGCAGAATAAAAATAGAATCGATGTCTGCAGCCCGTCCCCAAAGCAAAATACCGTAAGACATGATACTATGGAAGTAACTAAAATAGACTAGTCTAGCGGTATCTACATCAGTAAATTGACGGATTTTTCTCACAGCATAAGCTGCTGAACTTAGCCGTCCTGCAAGAGATGTTAAATGCGGACCCCATTGTAGCCTTGAGTCGAGCGTGATCCCTAGGAAAACAGTTCTATCGACGAATTCTAGTTTCTCTGCGAACATAAATGTAGGAAACAGCTTTTTTTTTTTTCGCGATTTCAGCTTTGATCCCATAGTAAAAGTTGTTCATAATGATGAGTACAATCTCACATTTCGATTTGTCGCATTTTTTCAATTTCACCCTGTAGATAGATTTTCATAGAACCATAAATTCTGCTGATGCCAATAATAAATACCAGATTAAGAGAGCATATTGATACACAACCATAAACTAAATACACGATTGAACTATGCATCGCAATATGAGGGTAACGACTGTTCTCAGTAATTACGAGAGAGCACGGTCAGCGAGTCAAGTTCAGAGCGTAATTTAAAATTGTTAGAAAAAAATCTTGTATTGTTGTAATTACTTTGCAAGTTTTTTGTTGGCAATTTTATACGTAATACAGAATCTAAATAGTGTACTACACAATATGTAACATAATTAACGCAAGACCTCATACTTACATCCCAATTAAAGTATAGTTTAATTGGGTTGGTAAGTTTCTGTTTTTAACCGAATTTAAAAAAGGAGGTTCTGTATTCGACCCGTATGTATGTATGTATGTATGTATGTATGTATGTATGTTTGTATGTCCGCGATTATCTCAAAAACTACTGAACTGATTTTGATAATTCTTTCATTAGTGTGATCTACATACTTTCAGGAAGGTTTTAGTATATAATACATTAGGTAATTCTTATGTACGAAGTTATATGCATAAATGTACTGCATCTCCGGCATTTCTATGCGAATTTTGATGATTCTTCGAGTTGTGTCTTCAATTCTTCAATGCACTAGTGTTAATTGAATTTATGTGGGGTAGGTACAACTAAAAAGTGAAAAATAAAAACTTTTTTACAAAAAAAACAACCGACTTCAAAAAAAAACACTACAAAGTGAAAAATAACTTTAATTTCGGAAGTCGGTGTCAAAAAACGAAAATGTGGAACCAAAGACACCGACTTCCGAAATTAAAGTTATTTTTCACTTTGTAGTGTTTTTTTTTTGAAGTCGGTTGTTTTTTTTGTAAAAAAGTTTTTTAGTTTGTGTATAGTTTAGTTCTAGTTTAGTTAGGATTTAATTTTGTTATTTTTATTAATTAATTAGGTACTAGTTATTATTTGCTTATAGTTCATTTACAGTACAAACAAATATTTTTTTAATAATTAAAGTATTAAGTTAAAACTTTTTTACAAAAAAAAAAAACAACCGACTTAAAAAAAACACTACAAAGTGATAAATAACTTTAATTTCGGAAGTCGGTGTCGTTGATTCCGCATTTTCGTTTTTTGACACCGACTTCCAAAATTAAAGTTATTTATCACTTTGTAGTGTTTTTTTTGAAGTCGATTGTTTTTTTTTTTGTAAAAAAGTTTTTATTTTTCACTTTTTAGTTGTACTTACCCCACAAAAAAGTAAACAAAAAGATCGTTAATGTAGACAATGTAGATAAATTTTTAGATTTTTGTTGATTTTTCAAAAACCGCTCTTCCGATTTCGATAAAATTTTCATGGGACCATTTGGGAAGTATACCCTTTCTAACAAAAAAAGAATTTTTCAAATCGGTTGGCAAACGACGGAGTTATGCGCGAACAAACACAAAAAAAAAATACAAACATTCGAATTGAGAACCTCCTCCTTTTTTAGAAGTCGGTTAAAAAGCATCCCCTCCGCCCGCCTCTGTACATGTATGTGCTTGAAGTATTAAATAAATAATTAATAATAAAAGCATAATACAATGACCAAAACTTATTTTTTTAAAGCTAACTATTAATATTTAGAAAATCGTGTTATTAGCATTACTTTATACATTTAAAATTGGAGTCTTGAAATAAGACTTAATTTTCTAATTTTCTTTGGGTAAATCGGCGGTCGGTATGGCAAAATACATAATTAAAAAAAAAAACCTATAAGTATTAAAAGTTACTGAAATAGATTCAGCGCAAAAGCAAGTCCCGAAAGTACTTAGTTTTACTTTCAGGACTTGCGTTTATTTTTTTATTTCAAGATATCGAGTTTATATCTAACTAGCTGCGCCCCGCGGTTTCACCCGCGTAAATGTCGATCCCGTGGGAATATTGGGATAAAAAGTAGCCTATATGTTAATCCAGGGGGTCAGCTACCTCCATACAAAATTTTATCAAAATTGGTACAGCCGTGTGGGCGTGAAGAAGTAACAAACATATAAACACACACACAAAAACTTTCGCCTTTATAATATTAGTGTGATAATTACGTTATTATCTGCAACTCATTCATGAATGCACTTGAATAAATATACAATCTAAACATTTGCGAACTATGCATGTGATACTGTTCAAATGAAGTGCAAACATTAATTATCTACATTCCACAGGAAAACTTGTTCATTTATTAACACGCTTTTATTAGCTTCACTTGTAACTAACTAACAATGTAATAAAATCTTTGAACTCACTTTTAACCTACTTCTTATTATCGTATCGAGATGAAACTTTGTATGTATATGTAGTTCGGATGACAAAGCTATAATTTAGTATCTTGGAGCTGATCTGATAATGGAGCCAGGAGGTGGATAGTGGAACTTGTACTCGAACAGTGGCTACTCGTAAAGCCCTCGAGTTTGGGCTCAAATGATTTGTTTTGACGAGTCCAATAGACTGGGTCCAATAGACGAGGACGAGTCCAATAGACGAGGGTCTGGTGATGAAGCCAGGAGATGGTATAGTTGAACTCTTTGGAGATTACCAGTAAGTAAGTGCTGTGGAGCTTGAAATATCCCCGGCAAAGCGTGTTTTTTAGTACTACATAGCTTCATCAACTCGTACGTTACAATAAATACAACTTCATTAAAGACGCTACAGCAAGATTAAGTTTTGCCAGCAACCTAGACCGAACCAAGCAGATGGCAAATGTTGATGATGACAAATAATATGAACTTTATTAGTAAACATTTATGATCATTTTTGTATGAAACGCTTGCTCACATTCGCTTATATGAATATGAAACTTTATGAACATAAGAATAAGGTCCATATTCGTTTGAAACGTTACGGCCACATCACACAAATAACCCCCGTAAACCAGGATCGGGTCGGGATCTGTCAGTGAACTCTGCAATATTTTCCACTTCCCTTACAGCCTGTATTACTACGTATTTTTCTATGATCTATGTATTTTCATGAGAGAAAATATGTTTTAGCCTTAATTAATATTTGCCTATGTAAAACTAAACGGAACTTGGCTGCCAACTCTACCGCCGGCCACGTCACACAGATAACCCGTGAACCAGGATCGCAAGGTCAGCGACAAGACAACGCTGCGATATTTTCCACTGCGCGATAGCCTCCGGCCTGTGGCCCGCCCCGCTGGCCCCGATACCCTCTACGGAGATATTTCAATTTATTGGCTATAGTCACTGCTGAGCGAGCGTTGATTGGTGATGTCAGACAAGTGGCTCGGTTGTGTTGGTTTGTGAATGTCTTGGTTCCACGCATTTACTTCTTAAATTCATTCATTCACTGATCGACACCGCACAGCCTAAACCGAACCGACCTCACGTATATAACGAATGTGAGCACTAAGGAAGGGTTTATAAACACTCATCCCTTAAAGGGGTTAAATAAGAAGTGGAAGTTTGTTTATTTTTGCCGATGAGACATACCATCGAGCACACGATTTGTAAATGAATAAATTCGCGGAATGAAAAGTCAAGATTTGAAATTAAAAAACGATTTGTGAGCAACGAAAGACATATTAGAAGCCATGTAAGGTCCGGCGTTTCTAAATTTGCCAAAGATGTAAACAACAATGGTCGCTCGTAATTGAATAAAATCGATAGTTATATAAGAACATTTATTTCAAAATAATGTTTGTTTTCGTCTAGTTAGCTCGGAGATATAAACGAAAACAAACATTACTTAAAATAAATGTTCTTATATAACTATCGATTTTATTCAAATTCGAGCGACCATTGTTGTTTACATTTTTGGCAAGTTTAGAAACGCGGACTATAGTAACATTAGATTTTTTGCCTTTCTGAGTTAGCCGCAAAATGGCTCTTCATCGGTAGAATTCGAGTCAAGAAAGACAATTCATTTTCTTTTTCCAGTACATCCAAGCTAGTAGAGAAAACATGGATAGACGGGATACAAAAAAAGCAATGATTTTTTTAAATGCGCCGATTTAAAAATAAACCTATAATTGTCCTTATTTTTAATAAATAGCAGACAATACTTCTTATCTGTTTTTTTATTTAACGTAGTAGTAGGTAAGTAGTTGACATTATAACAGTAACTGACATTGTCTTTATCCGAAATAAAGCACATAGTTATAAACCAGTTTTAACCGCCGCAGATAATTCCGTATTTACTGATAATTATAGTATAAATAAAACTGGTATTCAGCTGCACCCGGTTAGACTGGAAGCCGACCCCAACATAGTTGGGACAAGGCTAGGGAGATGATGACTTATAACGTCATTAATTGTTTATATAAAGTTTGTGCATAAAAAATATTAGGAATATTTAAAGCAAGCAATAATTCTTTAATTGTGAGGCAAATGACTCATGTCATACAGTAAAGGAATGAGCTTTGATGAGCACATTTGCTCATAGTGCGTCGGCGATTTCACAATCTCACAATATCTACAGTCAAACGGGGTGAATAGGGATGCAGGGGTGAATATGGACAAAACTTTAAAATGGATTTTAACGTTGAAATAATATAGTTTGTTGTCAATAAGGGCACGTAATCGTTAATTAAATTACAGTAAACACATTACGGTCCTTTTTTTCCGGTCGATGAAATATTTCGACGGTTATTGGAAAAAAATTAGCTATTTCATACATTTTGACCGCGTAGGTACCGCACTTATCTATTAAACAGCAGATTTTGTTTTGGATAACCGGCGACAAAATTTCTACGCTACGTCTAGAATCTACACGTAGCGTAGAAATTTTCGCCGGTTAGGAATTTTGTAGACTCTAGAATCATGTGCTGGATTCATAGTTACAGTTTGTGCGTCGTTATCCTTGCCACCCTGTATAAAAGAGTGAAAAAATTGCATGAAACCAGCACGTCATAAGGCATAAGTTATTCGAAGGTAACCGTGAAACCAATAGGAATGACTAACGCCATCTAGAAATGGGCGCTGGAACTACTTGCTCTAGAGATAACGAATCGATGCTCGGTAATAATTCCAGTCTACAATAAAGCTGTACCTACTAAAGCGTTTCGCGCAGTGGTGGCCAAGTGGTAACGGCCGCGACTTGCGAGTTGTAGGTCGTAGGTTCGAACACAGACAGGCGCTATACTTTGAGTAAATTATTTCATCACCACTGCTATCAAAACGGTGATGGAAAACATCGTGAGGAAACCGGCATGTCCTAGAAACAAAAATTCGAAGACATGTGACATCTGCCAACCCGCACTGGGCCCACGTGGTGGATTACGGCCCACTCCCCCTCACTGAGAGGAGGCCTGTGTCCCAGCAGTGGGAACATTATAGGCTGATTATGATGAAAGCGTTTCGCAAGTTGCGTCGTATACATAAACTCGCGCTGTTTTCCCGTGCGATTAGGCAGAAATCATAGAGCGCCGTTTGCTACGATCCTTACATGCTCCTTTTGCCTCGTTTACGTTCATACATCTGGTCATACACGCACGCCGGTTGCGAGTACAGTCACGAGCATAAGTATGTATACATTTGGCTTTATCCAAAGGCGATTTTCTGTTTTATTTTTGAATGAAATTTTGTTTAACCTTAACGGCATAGTATTTTCGAACCCATAGGTAAAGTGGCGTATTTCAACGTTGCATTCGTTATTTCAAGAAAAAATCGTAATTGAAAGATGCCAAGTGTTGACATATTAGTGCTCGTGACTGTACTACGCACCTAACGTTTCTGAAGAACATCAGCAATAAGGTCACTATTATGTCCTCTTAGGGCTAGTTAATATTGTTTTTATTCCAATTCTCAAATAATTACCATGTTCGCAGCATGCTGTCAACAACGTATGCCTGCCAGCATCTGTCCTGTCCTCGTCATATCTCGCGCCAGAACTAGACACGATTATACATGTTGGTTGGGGGCGAGCAGCCCTTTTTTTTCGCCGGAGTGGCGGCCAAATCGGTGATCATTCAAACATCTAATTTGATTACATGACATAACATACATAATCAGCCTATAATGTTCCCACTGCTGGGACACAGGCCTCCTCTCGGTGAGAGGGAGTGGGCCGTAATCCATCACGCGGGCTCAGTGCGCGTTGGCAGATGTCACATGTCTTCGAATTTTTGGTTCTAGGACATGCCGGTTTCCTCACGATGTTTTCTTTCACCGTTTTGAGAGCAGTGGTGATGAAATAATTCACACAAAGTAAAGCGCCTGTCTGGGTTCCAACCTACGACCTACACCTCGTAAGTTGCGGCCGTTACCACTTGGCCACCACTGCTCACTATTTCGATTAATACTACCTAAATTCTTATTAATTAATTTATTTATTTTTATTATTTTATTTTTATTTATTTATTTTTATTTATTTATTTTTATTTTTTTATTTCTTTTTTTTTTTTTTCTTATTAATTTATTTTCTTAGTGTAATTATAATGTTGTATATATATTTATAGTATTTTTAAGTTATATTAATATTGTATTTTATGTGTTTTCTATGGGCCTTGATGCCTGAAATAAATGGATAAATAAAAAAATAAAAAAAATATTCGGTGAAATAAACTGAAATGCACGCTTCCGTCATCACAATATTGATAGTACATCAGACATCGCTGTGCTAATATTTGCACAGACTGCGACACAGTTTGCCCAGGTGCGGGCACAGACGCGGATATGACGCACGGAGTTTAGGGACCGCAGAACTGGTATAAGATTATATGTTTGTTATAGGGCAGTGTTTGTGTATTTTGTATAGCGAAGTAACACAAATCACGTCACGAAATAACACACTTTCAAGGAATTATTGGTCGTCTAATTGTACGAAAGGAGTGGAGCTTAAATTGCAAATATTCCACATACAATTAAGTTTTTTCGTGTCTTTTGAGCCGATTTAAATTTAAGAACTTCCCACTTTTTGTCGGATTGTAAGTCATATTAGACTGAAATTATCTTATTTTATATCTTTTTTAATAACAAAAAGGATTTTTTATTTGTTTACGTAAACGGTCTAACAGCAACGATGCATGGGATGACGAGCGAAAGGTCACTATAGCCAAGACCCACTCCATAGCTATGTCAACTACACTGACAGTTATCAGGGTGTTGCCAGGAAAAAATATATTTGCCAAATTCAGATCCAATGTAACTTTAGATTACATGATGCCATAAGAATAATCCCTTACGACAATACTTTTAAATTAGAAATATCAGTTTCCTGAAACTAAAAGCCCTAGCCAACTAAAAAACTGTAGCGGCATCTATCCTGCGATTTGCCACAAACGAAAACAAATATGAATTAATGGAGAAAGAACTTTAATTCCTACACAATAAAGTTCAGTTTACGCTACAACTTCAAACATTTTTATAACTTTTGCAATAGTGCTAGTCACTCTGAAATCAACTTAAGTTTCATTGAAATAAAGTTAATATTTGTTTAACTTGAAATAGGGTGGGGGTGTGCAGCACTGCGCACTATACATCGCCACATGCGAACTACGCATCACACTGACGTCATCGTCTACGTCATCATCGGGCAGTAGCTCACCAGACACGAAACCCGTCTGGTCGGAGGATCCTCCCTTTTCTATGGAGGATGAGTGAACTTTACACCCTGGTCCTCATACCTCTATAAAACTGCCGTCCTTACGAAAAGTGCAATAACTCGAGTTTTGCGCCGAATTGAGATAAGTACATATTCGGAATTTGCAGAACGAGATTTATAAATTCTTTTTACACACTTTTTACGTATCTATTCCGAAGCCGGTTTTGCCGGTTTTTCTTTATTTATGTCTGTAATTTATATGGTGTACATAATAAAGAGTATTCTATTCTATACTAAGCCTAACAGAGTGATGGCGATACAAACAAAAAAAAAATACCCGCGTTTTTCTCGAAATCAGGCTTAACCTAGTTATTGCACTTTTCGTAAGGACGGCAGAAAACTAAACCCATTTCCGACCAAATACTTTCTTTTAGACATAAAATCACACCCCGGACACTCCATACAACGCTCGCAAAATAATTACCTACTACTACTACATTAAAAAATGACGTTTGTATACGTATGAATGTGTGCGTGAGGTACTTGTGTTTGCGAGCGCTCTTGTTAAAGAACTGCGACGAATACGCCGAAGTGCGGGGTGAGGTGCGGTAACTGATGTTAGTGCGGGGAAGGGAGTGTCCTTTCTGTACGTAGTACTTTAAGTATTCTGTGATAAAATCATACAAGTAGTTACCGATTTGTCCTTGGGCTCCTTGGTGTGCAGGTTGTAGAGCGTGCCGCGCTTGTACTCGTCGCCGCACACGTAGCAGACCTCCGTCATCGAGTTCTTGTCCGGCATCGACAGGTCGAGGATGTCCCGGTCGGAGCTCGAGTTGGAGTTGCCGGAGTACACTGACACTGTTGATCTGGAACGCAGGGGGAAATAAATTCATTTATTTGGCTACTTGATATACGATTTTAACGAAATATGCCACAGAGGTATCATGACTTGGAGCGGTTCTGCACTGCAACCGATCCGAATCAAAGAAATGCCGGTCCGAAGTCACCATGGTCCTATTTTTATGAGGGGTTGCGCACTAGATCCGAACTCTATTAGTCCGAATTTAGAGCATTCCCAATTCGGATCTTTTTTTGTGGATGGGAATTGGGAAATCATCAAATGACTCCTCCCGCTCTGGGTGGAGCGGAAGGGGGTGTTAGACTCTTACTGACTACAACCCACCCGTGTTCCTTCCTTAGCCTTTTATGTTGCGGGGTAGCGGTAACCCTTTCGAATCAAATCAAATCAAATTATTTATTTGCTAGAATGCAGGTAAGTATACAAGTCGGAATCTTTAATTCGGAATCGGATCGGTTGTAGTGCAGAACCGTTCTTTAGCTCTTTGTACACGGACGCTCTTTGGACCATTTTATTTATTTTGTAAGAATGCTGTGCTACGTTTTTTGAGTATTTTTTTCTGCGGTTGTCTTTGTCTTTTCCTGTTAGATAGGAGGAATATAAAATATCAATACTTGTTGTTTTTGAGTAAGTTGGTAGTGTGGTTGGTAGCACTGTTTACCGCGTCCCCCAGCAAAAGTGACAGATTTTTATGTTCGTAGAATTAAGCATGTTACCAATTACAGATTTGTAACATGCTTAATTCTACGTGCACTAACATGGTTAAATAGTCTCAGGCTATTAACGATATTTCGCGATCAGCCTGTTGATTTTGACTGTTTTCCATTTCACTCTTTATTGACAGTCTTTGGGACGTTCTACATGTCTCCCCGCGCGGCAGTATGTCTCACCGCACAGCGTCGAGGTACCCGGCGGGCTCGGACGCGCCGCTGTGCTGCGAGCCCACAGAGATGACGGAGGGCTCGCGCGCGCGCAGGTCCAGCACGCCGCCCTCCTCCTCGCCTGCGCCGCCCGCACCGCCGCCCGCGCCCGCGTTCCCGCCCGCGCCCGCGCCCGCACCCGTGCCCGCGCCCGCACCCGCACCCGCACCCGCACCCGCACCCGCACCACTAAACCGCTGCTGTAATACAAGATAAGGAGTGTGTTACTTTATTGAATGAAAGAAAACGGTTTGTTGAGACAGATGGTACAGTACCATAAATAAGGAACACATTTGAACAAATAAAAACTAGCATAACAAAAAAAAAAATATAAGATCATGTGTGCCGCGCCAATAAGGTTCATTTCAGCAATAATGCCAGACGGATACTATTGATTTAAATAACACACAAATATTTGAATATGTCTAGTAACATCGCCCATCCATTTAAACATTACTATTTTTGTGGACTGTCGGGTAAACTGTTCCAAGTTCTACAGCTGGGATTCGGGCTTTTTCTCAATGAAAGGGAACCCTAATCCACCACGCGGGCCCCTCGCAGTGCAGTTTAGTAGATATCACATGTTGTTTTTACCCGACTGCGCCAGAAGGAGGTTAATGTTTTTCGAGAGTTTGTATGTATGTATAATTGTTTGGCACGCTCTGTGGCCTGAACGGCTCGATGGATTTTAGCTTGAGAGGTGTCGTTAGATTCGTATTTACTGTGAGAGTGACACTGGGTATATCAAAATAAAAAAAAACCAAAATGGCGGATTTTTGGCGCCATATTATGCCTACAAATTTTTTTTTTTCTCAAAACCTATATTACGATGATTTCCTCCTCCGTTTGAGAGCTGAAGACTCATTATTAAAAGTAAACCATAAAACTCACATTATTAAACTTGTGCACATGGTTCTGTTCTTTCTCCTCCTTCCGGCAGGAGTCCTGCGCGGCGTGCGGCGCGGGCGCGTCCAGCGGGTACAGCGGGCGGGACGTGGGGCGCGGGGAGGTCGCCGCCTCCTCGCGGGTGCCTTCCCCGGAGAGGCCCAGGACTTGCGCCGCGTACTCGCCCTGGAACGACATGTCGGCGCCTGGAAAATTGAGAGAAGAAGTTGGTTAGTTTATAAGATTTTGCTGTAGGTAAGTTTGTTAGTTCCAATTTACCAGTTCCTTGTAATGATAAAAATAAACAGTAAACTTTCAGCTGCTATCCAAATATTATAGGTAAACGGTAAACTGGACACGCCTCAAAGCTAAAAGTTTACAGTATGACTTTGAAGTTTCGATTATAGCTTCTGCCCGCGGCTTCGCTCGCGTGGATGTTGGAAATTATACCACAGGAACGTGCTACCAGGACAAAAAGTAGCCTGTGTCCTTCCTCAGGATGCCATCTATGGCCTTGCCAAATTTTATCGACCGTTACGACAGACTTTCGAATTTATAATATACTAGCTGCGCCCCGCAGTTTCACCCGCATAAGTGTCGATCCCCTGTGAATATCGGGATAAAAAGTATCCTATGTGTTAATCCTGGTTATAAACTATCTGTGTGCCAAATTTCATCCAAATCCGTTCAGCCGTTTGTACGTGAAGAAGTAACAAACATTCAAACACACTCACAAACTTTCGCCTTTATAATAATTAGTGTGACGCACATCATAATTTAAATGATCTCAAATTACACTCTCATTTTAACCACAAACCAATCAACTTAATGTCAGCCTTTACACACAAAACCAACCAATTACTATTAAGTTAACCAACTACAAGTCAATTATCATCCTACGATAACGTATACATTAACGTGTAGGTACGTCTACCGCAGGTACAGTCAAACAAAAAGATTATTTATTTATTTATTAAGGTTAACCAACAATTGTTTACACCAGTACATTATTATTATTTATAATAGGATGCAATTGCAGGTGCAACAATTAATTATTATACGTTAACACCGCTAGCACAAAAAACAGTGGTAAAATCATTAATTATTAAATTACGACAAATTCATAAAATACAAGTGAATAAAATGTGAAGATTACTGGGTGTAAAATAGGCCGCTAACTTGCAACTACTGAAAAATGTAGTGTGTTCTGAGAAGAATTTTATATATACTCTTTAAGTCAACATTGGCACGGACGTCAAAATATCGCGGCGGGATTTACGACTCTAGGTATTGAGCCGAGCATTGAGAATCCAACAAAGCGTGTCCCAGCGCGTCAAAACAACACGCTGTTGTATTTTCAACACTCACGTGCGTGCTAGCTTAAGCTTAAAAAGTTATTATTATTACACACACACATCTAACGGGCCACTGCGAGCTGGCTTCGGCCCCTAATACGCCTTCCAAAATTCCGGGACAACACGGTCCCGAAATATGTCAAAGACACTTTAAATAATAACCAAACATCGATTATTCAAATTAGTTCAAGAATCAGTACTTTTTTCGAAAGTTACAAAAGAGAAGAGCTCCCTAAACGTCCTCCATCACCTCCCAATGTTGTTTCAGCTGGGAAGAAGTGACGTAATGCTACGGCTACATTGTCACGATAACGCGAACTACGCGCGCTCTCTCTCGCACACCGCTCGACGTCTCGCTGTACAACAGAGAGCTCGCGTTGCTTTCTCGCGACAATGTAGCCGTGGCATAAGGAACTCCCAAAATGAATAATAATAGCGTAGTGGAAATATATTTGCCTGTATACGTAACTGTTTTGCCGACTGTACTCACCTACCTACCCATAGGTACGTACAGTCATTCATGGCTCGGCTGCGCTTACGCTGGCGACCTCGGCGCAGTGGCAGTGAAAGTGCCACCGTAATCAGCTGACCGACTGAGTCGGGCTGACCTATGTAGACTATGTTCAGTAGTCCAATTGTGTACTTTTACTTTTACTGTGGGAATTTTGTTTGTTTGTTTTTGAAGTTTTATGCGTAGAAGGTACAGATAACAGCAAAAGTTGATGATGAAAATCAGAAATTCAATACTAATGAACGGAGTTCGCGTCAGAACTGTGTGGCGTCGAAGTAAATTTACAATCACATACTTTTGAATCACTTCGACGCCACACAGTTCAGTAGTAAAGGTTTGGTATAATTATACCAAACCTTTACTACTAGTACAGCTGCCATATATGACGCGAACTCCTTTCATTAGTATTGAATTTCTGATTTTCATCATCTACTTTTGCTGCTGACTGTACACACACAAATACGAAAACAACACACATAAATAACTATCTTTTCATCAAATCAAATCAAGTCATTTATTCAAATTAGGCTAAAAATAGGACTTTTTAAACGTCAAAAGTACATAAGACAATCCCTCAATACGCCCGCTTTCTACCACTTACTAGTGAGTTCCTTCTTAATGAAAACAATGCTGTTCCATACATTTTGATGCGGTTAGATGGAACTTTAAAAAAAATGTGTAAAAAAATATTTTTCCACGATTTGTAACGCTAGTTACCTACATCTCACATTCCTTTTCTTGTAGGTTCAACGCGAGATCAATAAAATGTCACGGAGATGTCGATAAAATACTGATGCAATGCGTTTATTTATTACTTAATTACTTAGGATCCAATTAAGTAGTGCTATTTTTAAATGATGATTACACAGGACAGCTAGCTCCAGTAACTTCAAGCTAGGCCCTAAACTGAAACCCCCTTATTCATAATCCTATTTTATCTCTATTTTAGCTAAAATAGGTTTATAGAACGTTTGTCTTTATCTGTCACGTTGACATTTCTGTGTGTAAGAAAGAGACAAACCCCATTTTAACTAAAATAGGTTTGATAAGTTGTATGAATAAGGGGGTAAGTGACTCAGGTCCCTAAAGCCTGTAAAGCCGCTGAAAGCTGAAGTGAAATTGGTCTACGTCTGCCGCATGCTGTCTAAGCCCTAAGCTCATGTTACCACCACACATTGAAGCCCCAACACAGCGTCGAGACAGCTCGCGAAACCGATGGCAGGGCGATGTAATATCCATACTTAATATTATAAATGCGAAAGTGTGTCTGTCTGTTACCTCTCACGATTAAACCGCTGAACCGATTTAGATGAAATTTGGTATAGAGATAGTTCGAGTCCCGGGAAAGGACATAGGGTATTTTTTATTCGGATATTCTCACGGGATCGACACTTATGCGGGTGAAACCGCGGGGCAATGTCATAAAGAAATAAGTTCGCTTTTTGCGCTTAGGTCATCATCATTCTTTTGCCCTTACAATTTATTTGAGGTCGGCGCAGCATGTCTTCTTCCAAAGGTCATATAAGCATACAGCATAAAAGTAAAAATCTACAACCCAAAATTAACGCTTTACAAGCAAAATCTTAACAAAACCATCAATGATTCAAAATCAAAAGTCATTCATTCAAATTACGCTGAGAATTTGCACTTTTCGAACGTCAAAATTACATAAGACGGTCCCCCAAAACGCCCGCCCTTCACCACTCCCTAGTGCTTTCGCTGGGGAGGAGAAGCGGCGCAACAAACTCCCCAGCAGCACAGCTGTCTGTTCAGTTAGAAAATAGTTGATTCTATACACTAGTAGGTATGCAAAGTAATTAACATTACAAGGCACAGAACATTAAATTAAATTATTTGCCATATGTCAGCTAGCCACGCCAATATACCAACGAATACAATAAAAACTATACTAATTGAAGCAAAAAATATATTAATTAAAAATGTAAACAAAAACTTACTAGCTAATTAAAAGCCTCCAGCCATAAAGGGCGTGACAGCTTACATATTAATGCATTATCTATCATCGATCCTTTTACTTGAAAGATATGAACTTCGAAACCAAAACGAAGTTGCATTTCTGTCTTTCGCTCTAACACATTTGACCAAACTACAGACCCGGTAGCAGGTTTCTGGCTCCCAACATTACTAGAACACGGCCGCGCGATAAGGCCACAGGTCATTGGACCACCGGGGAAATACTCATAAGACAAGCAATTATAATAATAACTGCAATTATGTTTAATATTCAACGATTCTGGGGAAAGAATTTCGGAGGAAAGGGCGGAACGGATGAAAATGTACTGAGTCAAGATGACCTAGTACGATGAAATATGCAGTATGACTGGTCCGTCAGATATGGAAATGCTGACATACTTTCATACCCTAAAGTTATAAGGTTGTTAAGAGATTTACAGGTCGAATTCGAATGCAAGCGCATCTTTTCTCTCATGGTCATCAAATAAAGTGGAAAAGAAAATGTTCCTTTAGATTTGTGGATATCAACGTTTTGTTTTTTTCGAAAACCGTCATGACGAGCATAGTATAATCAACCTATAATGTTCCCACTGCTGAGACCACGCGGGTTCAGTGCGGGTTGGTAGATGTCACATGTCTTCGAATTTTTGGTTCTTGGACATGCCGGTTTCCTTACGATGTTTTCCTTCACCGTTTTGAGAGTAGCGATGACGATATAAATTACACAAAGTAAAGCGCCTACCAGAATTATGAATAAATGAAATAAACCAATGAGGAAGCGCATAAAACCAATTCAAACTAGTTACAGCTTCTGAATTAGACGTAAAACCAGTCTGTTTGACTTGCCAAATTCAATATTTCTGCAGTGCACATTTGCGCGTGGATTTTTCCAACTTCAAACAATATAGCAGTGAAATTAGTTTAGCCATTTGTAATAATCATGCGAATACCACAGAACAATGGTTTATTATAACTGTACAATAGTTCAGCTTCTGTATAGCGCCATATTCGTATTGTTTGCCAAAGTACGTCGTTTAATACACGGGTACGGTTTGTGCAAAAGCCTCTAGCTTACGTAGTCGTTTTTGGGAGCCACACAGACTCGCATACAATTATTATAAAAAAAGAAGTTTGCGGTCGGTGTGTCGATGGCAATCTAAATGGAGGCGGCTTAGAATTAGGCTAACAGTTTAGCGCCCTTAGTAGCGTCCATCAGTTCCTTTAGCGTGCATACAATTAGACACGTAGGACAAGAAGTGTCCCATGGTTTGTGGAGCAGCTCCACATTTACAGTACACTATACCAGCTGAATTCGACAACTGCCGGAGTTCGCGCAGCTGAATTTTGGGCCAAAGATGTTTGGATTTTTTGCCATCAATAACGCTAAGAAGAAGATATCAGCTGGACTAAATAAGAGTTCAATCACTACTTAGTGAGTGTGTAACAGCTGTTTTAATGCGCAAACATCTAGTTGGCTATCTACCAAGTCTATCACTGACCCACTCAAAGGAAAAACTAAAACACTTCGGTGATGACACGAATATACGATTAGATACACGGCAATAATCAAACTAATATTATAAAGGCGAAAGTTTGTGAGCGTGTTTGTATGTTTGTTACTTCTTCACACAAAAACTACTGAACGGATTTGGATGAAATATGGCACACAGATAGTTTTTAACCAAGATTAACACGTAGGATACTTTTTATCCCGACATTCCCGCGGGATCGAAACTTATGCGGGTGAAACCGAGGGGCGCAGCTAGTATCAACATATAGGTACAGGCTTATTTTTTTATCACCATCCAAATTTTTACAGGGTGTTTCATACATTTTGTCAGCTGTTTCATACATTTTGGTCAAGTAGGTATTGAACTTTTGTATGAAACAGCTCATTTTTTTTTCATGATTTCAGAGTTGGTCCCATAGTGAAAGTTGTTCATATTCATGGGTAGAACACCCTGTAAAAATTTGATAAAAAAATAAGCCTGTATCTACGTACCTATCTACAATTTACTCGGCCTAAATTATGTGTATGTTTAAAACTTAATAACAAACACTATGTAACCAGGTAACATGCTAGAATCGCAGCACCTAATCTAGCAACAAAACAAACTAGGTAATAAGTTTGCACACAGACATCCCAGCTATTAGTCTAAAAAGACAATTACGGGTAGTGTTGTGCAGTTCGCGCGCGGAATAGTTCGTAGAACGCGGGAACTATGGGCTAGTTACTAGTCCGGTGGCGGTCCTGCACATATTTTGTCTTGTTTAGTTCATTAGTTTCCAATTACTTAACGCGAGTTATTTTCGCGAGTAGGTGAGGTTTGATGGTGTTTAATTTGCCATCAAATCGACCAATAAAGTAAGAATTAACATATACGAGGATGGGCCATAGGTCTGAAAATACCAACCTTAAAACCCTGGCAGGAGACGATAAGAACATAATTTTTATTTACAGAAATGATTTGTTCCGCGACCATAACCTGCACCCTAATTGCGTAACACACTATCAATCGGAATCAGAATCATTTTGAAGCAAATTGCTAATACATTGCTTCATAAGTTCGAAAAATTTGTCTACTCAACACGTAAATAACGCAATGAATGTTGTTGAACTGTCAAAATATAAAACCGATTCCGATTAATAATGTATTACGCGATTGCCCCGCTGGCTAAAGTGAGTTAGCTATTGGTCCTTCATAAGTTGGCTCTTGAAAGAGGCATATTAGGCCTTTCCAGAACAAATCGCACCTTCAGAACAGTAGTGACGTAGGTATCTCAAAAAATATTTTTTTTGGGAAAACGAAAAGAAAGTTTTGAAACTGCGAACTTTCAACTTTAAACTGATTTAATTAATTATTTTTTTATGAAAACCTATCAATTATTAAATAATTGAATAACTGATAGGTTTTCATAAAAAATTAGTTGAAAGTTGGCAGTTTCAAAACTTTGTTTTCGTTTTCCCAAAAAATGTTTTTTTGAGATACGTCACTACTGTTCTGGAGGTGCGAAATGGCAAAATGCCTTCCAAAGATAGGTACAGAATGATCGCCAATCCTCGGATTGACCGAACTATTCGCTCAGAGAAAAGTCATTGGTACGAAAAAGACGAAAAGAAACATCTACCTAATTCACCAAACAAAACGAACTAATTTCGCGATTATGAACAATATGAACTAGTAAAGCGCGCCGAACTATCGCATTAGTCACGTCGTGTGAACAATACAAAGTTCAGTATGCAACGACTAGAACCGGTTGGAGCCGCTTAGTGGAACTTCACTTTTATTTACAGAGACTAATTCGATGCAATCAGGGCTGTGCTGACACCAACGTGTTTCTTGTTTTTTTGGAGCTAACATTGTAACTTTGTACGTGTGTTTAGACTTTGTGTTGTTGGCTGATGATTGGTTCTTTAAAGGAGTTTAAGATCTCCTTGCAATCGAATAGTAAAATGTTAACAGATCAAAGGTAAAGGGGTTTGAAGATTTTTGTATGGAGGGTGGCCCTAAGGTTGGCCGCCATTTTTATTTTTTTTTCACAATCGCGGTGCACAACAAAAGTTATATATTTAGATAGAGGACACTTATACAAACAAAAAATGTTACATAACATAATATCCTAAAGCGTCAGGTTTCGGAGTTATTTACCGAAATATAAGTCGAAAACAACAAGGATTTTCTTGATTTTTTCCCTCCAGGTAAGCATATTGAACTATTGAGGTAAGAGAAACGTTATGAAACCTTTATGGAGAAGAAACAAATGAAGAATAGACATTTTTTTTTTTAAATAATTAATCACGGCAATTTATAGTTCGTTTTTTAATCCCAGAGACTACTCCTTTTCCCTTTTTTTTGCTAATCCATTGCTTCTTAAGTTCGAAATAATTGTCTGCTCAACAACTTATAACGCAATGAATGTTGTTGAGCAGTTAAAATGAAAGCCATTGCTACTGATAGTGAATTATCCCGCGTTAAAATTACTTACGTCTGCGTAAGAAAAGAAACAGTATGTGTCTCTCACAGTACTCTAAACAGGAATGCTTTAACCCCTAAAAACTTAAAATACCCGACTATTCGGCCTGTGCAGAGCCGCGTGGCATCCTTAGGTCCCGAGCGGCGGCCAGTCGTATTTATATAACATCAAAGAGTTGGTACCCCGTCGTCTGGCTGGCCAGTGATTCATATTTCATCAACGTTTGACATATGACATGTTCGCTACCAACAGCAGTCCCTCTTGCTAGATGGAAATTCCCGTTGTGGAAATTATTGGGTGCACTTTTACTTTTATTGGAAACTAGCAGCACCCCGCGGTTTCACCTGCATAAGTTTCGATCCCGTAGGAATATCGGGATAAAAAGTAGCCTATGTGTTAATCCAGAGTGTCAGCTACCTCTATACCACATTTTATCAAAATTGGTCCAGCCGTTTGTGCGTGAAGATGTAACAAACATACAAACACACTCACAAACTTACGCCTTTATAATATTAGTGTGAAGTTTCTGCTTTTTCTGAAGTAGGTATATTGGGAAGGACTTTACCTGCCTAAGGTTTATGCCTAAAATTCGCTGTCAAATTATAAGATTGCTTTCTGGAATTTTGGTGACAACTGAGTTAACCTACCTACCTATTAGAAGGCTATGGCAGAATAAATCGGACTATCGTAGACACAGAATTATTAAAGGGTAGACGAAATGGCGGCAAGTCTCGAGACCTACTTTCAACTCCCAAATTTCGCAATACCTATCGTGTTATTGAGACCCTTCGCCCCTATCTGTAGGTTTGTACATAATGTTATCTATGACATGATCGCTTGTCTATGCTACATGTCAGTCACACACATTAGTCTCCTATCATTGCATTGCAGATGACGTCCGCTGTGTTTACTCTATGTATACAGGTGGTCAAAAAGTCGTGGATCAAACGAAATAGGGAAATAAAGAAGGTAACAAAAAATCTTTCTACGGCATGGCCATAATTCAATTGCTCTAAAAGTTATGAATATTTTTGTATACCGAGTTCTTTTACAATTACACTAATTTAAAAAAAAATGTGATATGAAACAATAAAACACTACAAAAGCACTACAAAAGTTCTATTGCGGCTCTGGGTACCTTTTAAGAGCAATTAATTTCTTTCCAAAAATTTTGAAGCGTTACCAAAAATTATTTCTCACTTTAAAAGCTTTGGAAATGACCTCTTTTATCTCCCTCTTTCGTTTGATCCACGACTTTTCGACCACCCTGTATACATCAAATAATTTATTACTATCGGGCTTATGTCTGCGCAGCGGTTAACATTCGCAAATCGTTTGACTGTCCCTCCGTGCCCGATGGTATTCATTTGTGTTTTTAAATACATAAGTACGTGCATAGATCATGTTCATGTGCAGATATCATGTGATAACGATTCGACTGTATGTTTACCTATCATAACCTAATTTGCTACGTTTTCATCGATAAATAAAATACCAAACCAACGTTATGCAGTAAAAAATTAAGAGTACTTGTTTTACGCGAGTTCATAAGAATATTTTTAAACTGAAATTCGCTTAATGCGGTCCTTAATAAAAGTAATATTTCATTTTAAAGGCAATTTTTCGGGAAAATTATGGCATGAAATCGCTAGCATGCGGGGAACAAGAGTGGTAATCAATGCTCTTTCATTTTCTATATGAGAGGCTTTATATATTATACTAGCAGCGCCCCGCGGTTTCACCCGCATAAGTTTCCCGTGGGAATGTCGGGATAAAAACTATCCTATGTCCTTTCCCGGGACTCAAACTATCTCTATACCCATCTAAATCGGTTCAGCGGTTTAAGCGTGAAGAGGTAACAGACAGACACACTTTCGCATTTATAATATTAGTATGGATATGGATACTGGTTGCTGTCAGTTATAGTGTCAATCGCATCCCCGGAAAAACACTTCATGCACCCGGATAAAAAGTATCCAATGCAATCGGCCATTATTTATTATAAGCCTGTGTTGTCCCACTGCAGGGCAAAGGCCTCCCTTCCCTCTTTCCACTTTACCCGGTCTAATACGATTGTGGGCCAATCCTTTAAGAAGGAGTCCAGTTCATCCCGCCATCTCTTTCTGGACCTGTCGCGCAGTCGTTTCCAGGGATCCACTGAGTGGTGGCTTTCGCATATTGCTGCTCCGACATGCGACAGATATAACCAGCCAATCCAATCGGCCATAGGATACTTTAATAAAAAGTATTCGATAAAAGTATCCAATGGTCCTTTGTCCACCGCCACCGTCAACGAGAACGCGAGGACGGACGGCGCTATGCATACAACTACTATGGCCACGTGTCCACCGCACGTCCGTCACCCGAGCGCCGCCGGAATCGCGGCCCCCGAATTTCGGAGTAGTTCGGCGCGACCGCTAGAACTCGATCCGAGGTTGTGACGGGCCAATGCATGTGCCGGTTTTTATACCTTCCCGCTTTATTAACCGTGAAAATGTGACTATTACGTATTCACGACAAGTCACCACATCTTTTGACAAATATGTCCTTTAGGGCCTTTGACAGGATCCATCTGTGTGCCTCTTTCATCTAAATCCTTTCTGCCAATCATGAGCAATGGATTAACGAACATTCAAACATCTTCAAATCACATTTTAAGGTGCCACTATTCGATATTTTTTCCATACAAATTTCGGGAGAGTATTACTCCATTGTTTGACATTGTACATCCAAAGTTAAACATTGTATCGTTTTGTCTAATTATTAATTGTGTCTGTACGGAAGCAGAATTGTAAAATAACAAGCCATTAATTAGTTATGAGCCAACAAAGATTCGTTTTTCTTGCTATTTTTAACGTAACTTTGGGTCTAAATAAGTAATAAAAGAACTGAAAAATATTAAAAACTAGCGGCCCGCCCCAGCTTCGCACGGGTGCAATTTTTTTTTTCGAATGTCCAAAATTTTCTTTCATACAAACCTTGTCCCGGCAATACCGATCACAACAAAAAAAGAATTAGCGAAATCGGTCAAGCCGTTTTCATGTCAAGTCGTGACAACGGAAAACGGGTTTCATTTTTATATATATAGATTAAATCCGTACCGACAAAGCTCAGTTATCGAAAAGTTCAAAAAACTTCATTTGTGATTGATTTATGTAGTGGATTTTTCATAGAACTCGATTTTCCAAAGCACTTTTCAAATATTTTTATGCACCTATCAGTTCGGAACGGTGTTTCTGTGCGTGAGAACTAGATGATGTGCGTGTAGATTAGCGTCTAACTGCTCATCACTGATACTAGCTCCGTCAGACACGAAGCCAAGTTAGACAGCGTGATTTTGGCCATGACCACCAGTGAGTTCGAGCTCGCGATTAGTTTACTCTTAAGGGCTATTCCTATCTAAACCAACAGGACCATTAACGTAGGCGGACCAACAGCTGTGCTGGTGGGGAGTTTGTTGCGCCACTTCTTCTTCCCAGCGAAAGCGCTAGGAAGTGGTAAAGGGCGGGCGTTTTGGGGGACTGTCTTATGTAATTTTGTTACGTTTGAAAAGTGCTGATTCTCAGCCTAATTTGAATAAAAGCATACAAGCAGTCACGTACCCCATAGTTACAGGCCGTAGGTAGGTACTTAAGTTAGTTCTTTGCGTAGGTGACACGTAACAAAACAAGGTATTGTTTCGATGGTGGGGCCGCTCACCACAATGGTGTACCACGAAATGCTAAGTAAACATGTTATGTGGCTGTTTGTGTCAATTTAGTATGCTAGCCATTTGTTTTTTTTTTAAGTTTTAGAGTTTGCCTATGGGTCGTAAGCGGAAATGTTGAGCGTGGAACCTAGGGCTCCAGTTTTCCATATACCTACCAAGGCAAGCCAAGCCAAGATAGTATTCTACTGCGACTTTTGTCTATGTTCAGTATCCATAAGTACTAATATTATAAACTCGACAGTCTGTATGTTAACCCTTTCACGCCTAAAACACTGAACGGAATTCGAAAACAGAAAGGCAAGGAGATAGATGGCATTCTGGTGAAAGGACATAGGCTACTTTTTGTCCCGGTAGCCGCGGGCAGAAAACTACATTTATAAAATCTTAAACTATACTTTTATAAAATCGTCACATTACTAGTGATTGATGATCAATCCGTTTACCAGACGTGTGCGTCACATAACATCCGCGTAGATTCTATGCTCCTATATGAAGAATAGAATCTACGCGGGTGCTACGTGACTTTTACGGCGACATTCAAATATGTAGTGTTTTCGCTTACATTAATATCTTTCCCTCGAAAAATAAACTTAAAAACACAAATCCACGTTCATTTTAAAAACATGATGTAAATAAAATCCTGAACCAAAAAAGGCCACGCAAAACTACAACCTCCGTACTCCGTATATACAGCATGTCCTAAAAAAGGACAAAAAATAGGACACTTTTCATGCGTCTATCACGGCTTGGCTCAGCCGAGACAAAAGAGTGCCGTGGGAGGACCCAGCCTCCCGGATAATCCGCCAGGGGGCGCTTTGTACGACACGACCCGTTTTGACAGTTGAAATAATGTTTGATAACAATTTTTAAGGACGTTTTTCGCGGAATGTTTTATTTTTTTGCTTGAAATAATGTTGGATGTTACATTTTTATCTCGGCTCGTGGATCAGCTTTGTAAGAGAAGCCGCTTCTATTTAAATTAAATCAACCTTTTAAGAAATTTCTTTTGATATTTTTTTAGATAAGTAAGTAGACTTACTTTGTTTCTTTCCTTGAAAATCAAATATGAGCTACAAAATAAAAGTTCTTTTTTTTTGTCTCCTAAAAAATTTACATCATTTTGAAAACAGCGACACAAATTTCCGCTTCTTTTAGATTACACTGGCAGTCTCATTTTTCGGCATCTGACTGGCCATAACAACTGTCAAAGACACAACAACTGACCTAACGTACACTGCGGGACACGGAAACCAACAATTTTAAAAACTCACAGCAAAAAAAAATAACAAAATACTTCTTCCATGTCCACAACACGAATCTCGTCTCCTTTGTTTTAATATTATTTATCTGGCGAGGCGAGCCGAGGCGGAAAGGCGTTGGATTTACGACGGCCATTCGAAGTAAATCGGAATGCAACGTTGTTGTACGATTCGTAGTGACGCCGACTGATCCGATGCGTTTAATAGTCGAAGAGGTACATACGTTGTGAAGACATTGTGTTTCGAGTTATTTATTTTAGGAGAAGATTTAAAGACGTATCTATGTTGGGCTTATGGAGTGTCTGCGGAGTATGTTAAATACGACAATGGGTTTTTGTAACTAACATTTGAACTGTCGTGAGAAACATTCAAGTTTACGATTGCATGTTTCGAGATTTCCCGATCTGAGTTTCGACCTGAAAATGAGCCATAAAAGGCGGATCCACACGACAACACGCCACGCGACGGGCGCCGGATTTTTACATACAAATTCAATAAAACGCGCTTCCGTGCGGGGAATTTGGCTCCGTTTTCCGCGCCGTGTCGCGTGGCGTGACCCGTTTAGTGTGTGATACGCCTAAATCCATCGCGTTTCGACACTGTTTCTCTGGTTGAACGGAGGATGAAAATTCGCGGTTCGAACCTATCGCATTGCTCTTCTATTTTGGCGTGATTTTTTTAATAACTCGGCGTACCATAAACTACAGTTAGAACCACCAAATTCCAACGTACACATTTCCCTTCCGAAGAAACCCTCTCTAGAAACTCTTAAAATGAAACTAACCTATAAAAGGTTTCCCATCGAGCCTCTTCATCCAGTAGAACCTCTGGCTGTGCGGCTTGTTCTCTCGGTCGTACTGCTCCCATTGCTGCCTCAGGAAGGTGTAGCACACGCAGCAGCATCGTACGGTGCCGTCCTCGTCGCCCTCTGCCCGGTAGCCGGCAGGGGGAGCGTGCGCGCCGAGGAACGGGAAGTATGGTTCCGTGCACTGGGGTAGAGGGGAAAAAAATGGTTAAAAAACAAAAGAGTAAAAGTTTTTGGCGTTCTGGGGTTCGTAAAAACATATCCTGATAAAATAAAAGAACCGAAACGATAGTCTGGGATTGTCTGAAATGTTTTTGATGTTTACCGTTCTTTGCCGTTTTGCGTAGAACTACTTACACTGCAGTCAGGTAAAAAGTAAAGTACTTACCTAAGATATTTGTGAAGGTTGGTCATGAGATTATATTGAGTGGTCAATGATCATACATAGGTACTTAAGTACTTCTCAAATAATTATCTACTCATTCCACATTAAATAAAACAAAGTCGAGTTAGTTACACCATTTACTCAGGAGCGGCTGGACCGATAAAAACTCAGAGAAATCTTACAACAGCACAAGTATCATTCGATTATCGAGTACAATACATAATTTAAATCTTCAAGAAAACAATGCACAACGTTCCGCTGAATTATAACTATTATCTATTCACTTACCGATTGCATACGCGCGTTAAGACGTGTACTCACCGGAGATACGTATTGGACAACATGCTGGCCAACTGATGGCTAACGTCCAGTGGCGTGCATTGGTTTTCAGAATAGGTAGGCACTAGGCCGGGTCTAGTCTAGGCAAACGCGGTCACTAATCAGAAAAAAAAGTGATGTCAAAAGTGTGGTTATTTGAGTAGGCATGCCTACTTAAGGGTGATAAATTGCGAAGGTCGAACATCATGGTATTACGCGTGAGTGGTACGTATTTTTAATTTTGTCGTATTAACTTGAACGAGTAAAGACCAATGACAATGTGCGAATAGTACGGGAGCCGAGTAGGCCGTCCGGCGACTGCCTACTGCCGCGCGTGTTTGTATGAAGATTTTGTTTTTTGTTAGGTATGATAATTTAGTGAGTTTCTTAATTGTGGGGCACACACACTAAAATGTAATTGACAGGCTTATGTTGATATATCGAGGTAGGCACTGCTTATATACCTATATGCAATGCACGCCACTGCTAACGTCCAACATGGCAATAAAATTAAAAGGCTGTATCTTTTAATTCCGAGACATGGACTTTTTCCCCCAATTAAAGCCCGTTATCAAAATTGCAGTTCCGTATAATAACGTTTCGGAATTAAAGGCTCGAATCATTTATGGGTAAGTCTAAGTACCCATAAATGATACGAGCCTTTAATTCCATTTTCATTCATTCATTTTATTTTATTTTTAAATGATACAAATGCAAAAATTATTTCTTCAACATTGGCGTACGTAACGTACTAAATTGCAGAATCAGCAGATAATAGATGATCGAGATCGAAACTCGGCTGCAACGTCGATCGTGCATGTGAATGTGCGCTTAGATCAAAGTATATTTCATCGAAGCATTTGTGGAACTGTATTTCGTCTCGTCCCAGCATGCGGACCAGCACGTTAGTAACAGCAAAGATGCTAGTTTTGCATAAATCACCACAAAGCAGCTAAAATAGTATTTTACAGAAATCTTGCAACACCTTGCCGACGTCACAGCAAGTTCTCCAACATTCTGTCGCCCAGTGAAAACACATCTTTCCACACACCGATCGCTATGTGGGAACGGTTTATGGGAAAACAGCGTGAATTATTGCTACGCCTTACGTTGGTGATGCATCGATTATCTCATGGGAACATCGCGTAACAGTGTTTACAGATGAACTATTAGGTATTAGAGGTATGTTGCATTCTTTACGTATTGCTTAAGTTACTGAAGAATGCAGGTTTACTTGCAAAACCTGGAGAAATAGCCAGATAGGCGAAGGCAGTATCGGATTCCTTGATATATAACTGACTAGGACCACATACACGGACATGGAATATCGGAATTTGTGCCTCTTGTGTAATACTCATGACCTAGGACTATCCCAGGCCAGGGACTACCCAGTGCCAGTAATGTTGCCTGCCTGCCTGGATTGGCCTGCCTACTGAAAATGTTGCCAGTAATCTGGCTTTCTATGTAGACTTGTAACTAGCCCTTGTATAGTTTCTATTTGGGTCAACCAGTTAGGTATTGCGGTGATGATTTGAGTACAATACCGCAAGCAAAAACCATTTGACTCTAACATCTCTACATTTCTAACTTACCTTCATTACTTGAAACCAGTGTATTGTCCATATTAGATCAGGATTGAGTTGAGTAGAAAAAGAAAAGGGAGGTATCTGCCCTAAATTGGAACAATACAAGCTGATTATTATTATTATTTGTATGCTTTCACATATCTCGGGACCATAGGGTCCCGGTCCTTTGGAAGCCGAAGCCAACTCGCAGAGGCCCCGTAGACAATTTTAATAAAGTGCTATATATTACTTGAAGACAGTACAAAAGCTTCACCCAAATCACACCCAAATGCCACAACTTCGTGCTGCGATTACAGACTTACAGTTACCAATTCACCACGTGACACGACTCCCCGAAATGCGCACGTGAGTCAAGTCATAAACACTCCATACATATGAATGGGCTCATAAAATGGACCACAGAGGACTACTGATAAATAAATTGAACTATTATTGTATAAGAATTAGGTCATATTATGCGGCATGAAACATTAACATAACTATAGTTCAAGTTAAAATGGATATATTCTGGTTGATATTCCGATTTATTACAATTTTGTAATCTGATTTTATCGTCTTTCTTATGAATTGTGGATTTATTATCATATATTACTTTCAATATCTTCAAATCAAAAGTGTATCGGAATTTACAGAGCACTTTTCTCCGCATCTGTATTATTCTGTATAGGTATATAAAACAGATGAAAAGCAAATTTGGAGGAAGTATGCTGGCAAATATGGAATTGGCTTCATTTTTCCAAGAGATGACCACAAGATGTACGAAAAACACTTTACTTGAATCCTCTTCCCTAAACAGAATCCAGCCTATTCCATAACAGATTTCCTGTAGACACATTCAACACAATCACAAAGTACCAGGAATACAAATAAGTACACGACCAATAACCGCCACACCCGTGCACTGGACGTAATTACGTGTCAAATGTCAATCGCTTTAGGCGCTCCATCAATTGCTATCCGGTTGGAACCAGCACAGAACACAAACACATGACTACACGTAATAAGACACGAATCGGGTGACAATGTCGTTCGGAACGTCAAGACATCGTTGCGAAATGATGGATGTGTTATGATTTGTTGTTGAGGAAACACGGTTTCGTGTCTCGTGGGGAAAATATCGAATATATCATGAACATGAGTTATTTCGATTAAGTAGGTCAGTGATTACATATGGCTGCGGGCTGCTTTCTCAAGACATTTTCAAACTCACAAGTAAGGGTTCAGAAACTTGAAGGTTCTCTGTAGACTTATCTTATATCTTGGAACGATACGGTATGGTTTTGATAAATAAACCCAAAACTAGCTCCAAGATTGGGAGCTAGGTTTCTCTTCGATGCTGACAAACCCATTGACAAGCTGCATTGGAAGTTCATAGCCCATAGAAATGTATATTCTATGTCATAGCCTACTACTATTGTTTACTGTGTAACATAGCAAGCCCAAAAAACTGATCTAAATCCTTGAAAATGTGGCTGTGCCTTAATCTTCAGGTCCCAAAATCTTAAGCGCCTGATGGACTGGCGAGCCATGAGCTTGCAGGTAAAGACTTTATTTGGAACACCGGGTGTCACAATACCGCTGTCTTGTGCTAATCCACCAGCGAGCAAAGACCGGCGCTGCTCGATACCAGCCCAAGGCAAAGCCGCGCACGTGTACTTATAATAGCTTTGCTTTGTGCTGTAATCATCCACTGTGACCCACGGACGGCCACGATAGGCACGGATGCATAATCAGCCTACGATGTTCCCACTGCTGGGACACAGGTCTCCTCTCAGTGACAGGGTGTTCGCTATAATCCACCACGCCCACTGCGGGTTGGTGGATATAACAAGTCTTCGAAATTTTTGTTCTACAACATGCATGACGGATTCCTCACGATGTTTTCCTTCACCGTTTTGAGAGCAGTGATGATGAAATAATTTACACTCTTAAGTCGCGGTCGGTATTACTAAGCCACCAGTGCTATCACAGACGGATGCGCAGCTAGTGGACTTACAGCTAGGTAGTCAGACCTTTTAGTCCCATATAAGTTGGTATCATATTACCTGCGTATCAGGCTTGACTCTGACGGTGTACTGGTCGATTAATCCGGCGCCGCCGCATACGAAGCACACGCGCACGTCGTCCTGTGCGGGCGTCGTTTTGTCGCGCGACGCACACGGCGACGCCGGTTTTGACGCCAGCGAGCTTTTTATGTACGCCTTGGCCTTCTCCATACCCGCCAGCTGAGGGAGAAAAGAAAATATGGTTAAACACATGGGTTAAGAACTTTTTCTGCCTAACTCTTCGTGGAATACAGGCTAGATTTTATGTTATTATAAACTTTTTCACGATTTTTAAAGGAACAATTAAGCCCCAGAGTATTCCTTGCAAAACTTGACACATCAAATAGAGGATAATCGTTAAATGTAGCTGATTTAATTCATTCAACGCGCATAAGAATGAAAAACATTAACGCATGCACTTACAAACTAAATTTCATATTTTGATGCCACATTAAATTATGTGTCACACTACATCTCCGTAATAAAGATTCCTGACCGTACGGTTTCCTACGGAGGCGGTGGTAAATATTTTGACGCGCCCTTATGTGGGTCGCACCGTAGCGAAAGTATCAATAAAGACCTTCTCGGAATACAAGCGACCTCCTGCGAAAACACTGAAATTTTTGCTTCTTCACGACAACCATCCATCTGTGAAAGAGTAATGGCTTATTGGTTTTATAAACGCTGATGAAAATTCAACCCTATTGCTGTTAGATATTAAGCATATTTTAGAAGGATGAAGACAGCTTTTAATACGGCTCTTATAACTTGAGATCAATGTTAAAGAATCTAATACTTTATAAGAACCTCGAAAAAATACCTGCTACTAAAGGGAGTTATTTCATAGTCTTAAAAGTATTTTCTTATATTTCTTCCTTAGTGATAATCTTTTATTTTTTCTCTGGAGGGTAGAAAGATTTTTCTATTCACAGAGAGAAGGACAAAGCACTGAGAACGAGTTACAAATCAAGTATCCGAAATAACCGGATTTTGGCAGTTTTTCCATGGCCCAATCACGCTCGCTTCGTGTTGGCAACTTCAGATCATTAAGCCCAAGTCTCTTCATGGTGTTTCCAGTTGCATTCACCGGGTGTTAACGAACAGTTAATTAGTTACCCAGAAGCACTACATTTTCATTAATTCTGTGTTCTCGTCGACAATTTCGAGAAAACCATAAATAGCTTTCCAGTGCACCGCGATCAGCTATTCAAGACATCTATAAGTCGTGAAAATCGAATCGGAAAGTGAACTGTGGCGGTTTGCCAACAGAATTAAGGTAAAACTCATGAATGAACAGGACACTTTTGTAAATAAACTCTTTGCTTAGTTGGCAAATGATATGGAAATTGAACGAAAACATTGGAACGTTTCAGCTTTTTTTGCGAGTTACTTAGTTGATAAGAATTGAAATGATGTTGGAGAATTATAAAAATGTTTTAGTTTTATTGCAGCAATGTCGGCAGCATAGCTTATAATGTTTTCACTGCTGGGACACGGGCCACCTCTCTGCGAGTACGCCGTAATCCACCATGCGGGCTTGGTGCGTGTTGGTAGATGTCACATGACTTGGAGTTTTTGGTTCTAAGACATGCTAGTCCTTAAATCAAAAATTTTATTTGGCTATTAAAACCGTAACCTACATCTCAAAAACAAAAAGTTGAATAGTTGCTTCATGATGTTCATATTATTTATTTTCCAAGGCGAAACATGGCAGAGCAATGTTGCTTGACAGAATTGGGTATGGATGGTGGAAGTAGTGACGTGAATCAAACGTTCCAGTGTCCAACAGAATCAGGGCTATTGTTTCCAATTATATCGACGACGATATAATATTATTAGAGACTAGCTGTGCCCGCGACTTCGTTCGCGTGCATGACGGAAAACGATTTTTTTTTTTTGCGCGGAACCCTAATTCTTTTTCTAAAATAAAAGTAGCCTAAGTTACTCCTTATTTCATCAGCTATCTGCCAGTGAAAGTCCCGTCAAAATCGGTCCCGCCGTTTCAGAGATTAGCCGAAACAAACAGACAGACAGACAAAAATAGTAAAAAATATATATTTTGGTATATGTACCGTGTATACATCCCTATGCGTTTAGTAAAAAACGGTTATTTTAATATTACAAACAGACACTCCAATTTTATTTATTTGTGTAGATGTATAGATAACAACTAAACAGACGTATCTCGATGGGTTCTGACGTAATAGTAATCATATGATAAGTAATCTCGGGTATCGATGTCCGTTATAATACTTGGAAATACTCTTGGCATGAGGCTAATGATCCCTTGTGACGTGAGCAGTAATCAGAGCAACACTTGTGTGAGTACTTCAGTTTCCTGGAAAACACCAGCCCTTTTATGGTTCTTTCCACCTCAGTCACTCAACTCAGTAAGATTAACACACAAATGTATTGTAAAACGTTTATTACAAGTAACACATTATACACATTTGGGTTCGGGGAAGGTAGAAAAGTCCATGAATCATATAAAAGGAATCGCTATCGCGGCGCGCGGTTCAGTTGACGAACGCCACCTCTTTCCATCTTCGGGGTTAAGAATAGCAATAAAAGGATTCATACCTAGAGATTAGGCGAAACCTTGTTTCCTAAATCTACATATACAGGGTGTTACGGAAAGGGTATATCAATACAAACGGGTTGAGGAGTGTATCTGATCTAGAATCTCTGTACAAAATTTCAGCTCAAAAGCATTAACTTTGAAAATGCTTAATATTTTTTAATTTCGACATCACGGCGCTGCACTGGCGCGCGGCGGCGTGATGTGCGTGTACTAGGCGCACAGACATGCTACAGATAATCGATAATGACCCTCGTAGTGCGGTGACACGTTTGTTATGATTTCAATTTAATAAACTATCGAAATAAAAACATATTAAGCATTTTCAAAGTTACTGCTTTTGAACTGAAATTTTGTACAGAGATTCTAAACCAGATACACTCTTCAACCCGTTTGTATTGATATACCCTTTCCGTAACACCCTGTATACGAAGCAGGGTGATTGTCATAATATTTCCTAATCCGTTTCTTACAGATGAAAACTCTTTGATATAAGCAAGAACTGGCACACTCTGGGCATTCAAGGAACAAGCCTCCACGAACACGATAGAAGTTATGAAGGTACTTTTGTTGCTACGACAATTACAAAGTCCATGTGTATTGCAGAGGATCAATAAATCAATAAACCCATCAATACTAATGCGCCATTTGCAATTTTTAATCTGCTCACGTCTACATTAAGTACGTGAGTCCAGGTAATTCCGCTTGGAATTCTGCCCACTAATGAAGGATGACCTACAAATAACTTAGAAAAAGGGAAGGCTGTGAAACTACGAGGAACGAATAATAATAGTGAAATTAATTAATTTTATGACACAAAAGAATCATAATTAAAATGTGAACGCGATCTGCGTACAGTCTGGAACTATGAAACCACTAGAAGCGAAAAAACGGGGTACTCCTCGAAACGCACCAAAAGAATTCCTCAAAAAAAAAAATATTTTCTTTCTTAAATACATCACCGATGAAACATAGAGAAGAGCATGAAAGATTCGTTATAAATTATATTGTTTAGAAGTTTCATTTGGTGCGTTTCAAAGTTGGTGTGTTTCAAGGAATACCCCGAAAAAACTTATGTTATTTTAAAAGACAAAATTGTGAGATTCACACTATTTGCCTATTACTGCCTATATGCTCAATGTGCTCGTACACACGAGTGACACGCGTCTGTGTCGCTCGTGTGTATGCACACTAAGATAACATACCACCTTAATTCACATTTAATGGAATGCAAATAAATATTGAGTACTAAGTAGATGCTCATTATAGAAGGATCATACACAACGAAATAAACATTTGCGTGTCACTTTAATTCTATTCAAACCGAAGGATAAAGTCCATTAGTACTAGAGAGGTTAGGTGTTCTATAGCTGAATATGACTTTCGACAGAACCGCAAAACGCGTGTTAGATTCGTCGAATCAGCAGAATTTCAACAGCGGCAGTAAAAATAAACATCATCGTTTCCCTAATGGGATATATGCGTGAATATAGAAACGACCCTTTCCGCGGGACTTTCTACCAAATTATAGGCCACGACCCCTTCCTATAGAAATCGACGCCCAACCGCGATAATCACTGTACATTAATGAATATTTTATTACATATTATGACTAAGCGATCGTGTCGCGCGATTGTGCTAATGAGTCACGCAGGCTTTAGGTGTTTGATTATTATATGGCGACTGGTCGGCTGATGAGATTCGACGGTTTTTGTAGTAATTAACTAAATGCTCGAAGGACCTAATTTTATATTACTGGTATTTATCGAACTAGATTCGACAATTTTGGTATGGCCAGTTAGACAGCTTGATTATCATTATCTAAGTACGTCATCATAATCAGCCTATAATGTTCCCACTGCTGGGACACAGGCCTCCTCTCGGTGATAGGCAGTGAGCCGTAATCCACCACGCGGGCCCGATGCGGGTTGATGACACATGTCTTCGAATGTTTGATTTTATCCTTCAAAGAGACTCCGAGCTTTTTGATTGAAAGCGTCTGTCTGGGTTCGAACCTACGACCTACAACTCGTAAGTCGCGGCCGTTATCACTTGGCCACCACTGCTCTAAGTACGTACTATTGATTAACTTTTTTCAGTAGTCGAAACGAAACTCAACATAACTTGAAAAAGTTCTGAGATAAGATTTAAGCAGTATGAGTATGAGTATCTATCTCAGGTCCTCGGCCAGCATCCTAATCTAACACACTATCCATCACAATCTGAATCATTTTGAAGGATTTTGCTCAACCATTGCTTCACATGTTTGAAAAATTCTGCTCAACAACGTACTTAAATAACGCTCTATGGATGTTGTTGAACTGTCAAATTAAATGAAAGCCATTGGTACTGATTGTATTACCCCGCAAGCCCTCAAGACGTGAATGTTTTCAGATATAACATTCAAATTTAGAGCCCCACACGTCATCTAAATACGTCATTACCTCTGAAAACTTCATCGCATCGGCTCTAAACGCTTTAGGATTATAACCATGACGTATAATCGCCGTGTCTGCCACATCCATACGTCATAATAAACATCCAATGCCATCCAGCGCTTCGATCGATCGTCTGACGTCGGCACATCATGAAAGTGCGAAAACACGATGACGTGTTCCTTTCATTGTACAGCACGTACAATGAACCGTGGAACTGTCCTAGTTCTTTTTGTTGTAGGAATGAAACGGTATTTGTTGGAGGACAATTTAAGCAGATATATAGTACGCACATACAAGAATAAATAAACGAATGTGTTTACAGAGGTTAATAAAAAGTTTTATGTGTACTACCTACCAAGACCTGGCAAGGTATACTACCTCTTCAACCATTTTTTATTAATGATCTATTCCCATCCAATACCAAGAGCTAATACCATTTGGTATTAGTTTATTTCCGAATTTATTTTCTATTCCCAACGAGTACCACATTTTTTTTAATAAAAAATCTATTACTAACGAATACCAAAACGTGACTTTTTGTACACTCGGCTACACAAAGTTTTATTTTATTTTCTAACATTTACATACTATACTATCGTAATTGAATGCTAAAAGTCTAAAACTTTCCAAACTAACAAATAAGTAGTTCAAATGATTCATATTTTATCTTTTAATAATAATAAAATAAATGAATCATATATTTTATTATTATTAAAAGTTGATTATTTGTGATATTTTATAACTTAGTTAGATTTTCAGTACTTTAACTATTCATATTCGATTTTTTGCCAAATTTTTACGTGATTTATTATTGAGATACACAATTATATCATCACCATAATTATATAAGTCGATTGTCTGTGATATTTTATACTCGAGCATCGCTCTATACTTATACATACTAGGTAAGTATCACAGTTAATTAATAAGTACTGAAAATTGCTACTATTTGATTGTTTGTATATAATATTATAATTGTTGGACTTGGAATAGTAAAATAAAATTATCTAATATCTCTAAATCTCTAAAAATGACAAAATAAAAGAAAAAATCAATATGTGATTTATATTCAAACCCTAATCTTGATTAAACATTACTTAAAATCACTCAAAGCATTTTAATTTTACTGAACCTGACTGTACCTAATTTCTTCAAACTTGTTTTGGTATTGGTTTTAAAATGTGGTACTCGTTGGGAATAGGAAATAAATTCGGAAATAAACTAATACCAAATGGTATTAGCTCTTGGTATTGGATAGGAATAGATCTTATTAATCACTGATGCATTTCGTGAAGAGATGAGAGTTGATGAGCACCATGCATTCTACTGTCTCCAAATAGGACGAAAATGAAATGAAATTAAATGAAATCACGATCACCACTATGTGCTCGTGGTTCGGAGACCCATATTCAGCACAAATTAACGTTGACGAATTGATATGATAATTTAAAAAAAAATATTCAGTCCAACGCCAATGCAGCGAAACAAACCCATCAACAAATGTCACCCTTACTTATTTCAACTCCGATGGATTACTATATCCGGGGCTTTGAAGCAATCCCTCCATACTCCAACACACTGGAGTATAGCCATGTATAGACTCCGAATTAGTCAACATACAAAGTAAACCCGGACCGGAATACTGATTAGTACGAAGCCCCTAGGATTAGGGTAGGTTAAGTGTTACAATTTGAATGACACCCCCCGAGGGGAGCTGTGTCCAGTCCAGGAATAGAGAATGCAGATGAGGTTGGCGGTTAAATGTTATAAACAGTGCACCAAAGGGTAGACCTGGTAAGATATTGTTAAACACCAATATAAAATTAGAATAAAGATAGATGATTTTCTTATTAGGAAGCAATAAGAAAATCATCTTCCAGCGAAAGCACTAGAAATTGGTGAAAGACGGGCGTTTTGGAGGACTGTCTTTTGTGTAATTTTGACGTTCGAAAAGTGCTGATTCTCAGCCAAATTTGAATAAATTACTTTTGATTTTGCTTAAAAAATGTAATAAAGGGAATTAACATAAGTTATGAGGCTATAATTACAACAAAGAAGTAAACAATTAAGGATTAAAATTCAACTAAATTTCTTAGCACAAACAACGATTAATATCAACTTATTTAATCTACTCAACAAATATTTGAGTTATTTAATCTCATCATAATAACTTCATTATGTTTGTCTAAGATAAATTAGTTTCGTAGGTCGCAAGTAGTGGGTGAAGCAGCGAGTTAATTCGATTTGTTTCGGAATTACCGAGTAAATTAACTTGATTTCCTCGCTATCCTTCGTGTACAAAATAAATATTGTTGTATAATAAATTCTGTTTGAATTTCAATTTGGTGCTTTAGCAATGTTCCGTGGTTTCATTTCGGAGTTGTTTTTCATCTGTAATATTATTTTCTGCTGAACACAGGCTACAAAGATTTACGTAGCTGTCCATCGTTTCGTGATTAGAAACCTTTGAAGAACGTCAATCATTATTACTTAAATATCTTGTTCTAAACGATGAATTAGACCCAACCGGTCATCAATACTTGACACAAAACCACTTCCTGTGTGGTAAACATATCATATTTTTCAGATATATTACTGCGGATAAGCTTTAAAACGGTATGAATAAGAAATCTTTGGACCGGGTACATTGATTAAGTTCCCAGTTTGGCCCTTTGAGACGTGTGAAACAGACACCATTTTGATAAGTAGTGAGATAACGATATCATATACATAAATAGGCGGGTATATTTAGTATCTTTAGTAATTACCATCCTCCGTTTTAATTAATGATTACGATAAAAATTGTAAGGTCGTGTTCCCCAACAAATTGATATTTATGCGTGAATTGGCGCCCAACTGGGATTAAAAATTTACACATAAAATTACATCCAAAACTGACATCGCCAGACATCCCCCATCCCAAAAGCACCATAAGTACCGCCTACCACCTACCTGTATTTCATAATATAAACATATATACAGCTATCAGGCACGCAGATATGCAAACACGTCGGATCACAATGACGGACGGACAATCCGATCGATACGTGCGAGTGACGTGCCGGGTCTAATTGCCGGCCCTTTGTGATGCCCGGCGTGGTTATGTTGGGTCGTCTGGGCTGGTCCTACCGCCCTATGTATGTATGTCTGTGCGTGTGTGTGATTTTTGGCTGCCTCCCCAGCCTCCCCCAGGAGGGGTCTGGTGGATATAGGATATTGTGCGAACATGTACACGCACATTTTGATAAAATGATATCGTAATGAAAGCCGTAGTATCAGATTTTGCGCCGCTCTGTTGCCTAAATCAATATTTTGACGAAGTCATTTTACAGGCAGGATGTACCTATGAAGGCGAAACATGGACGACTGATCGTAGTAAGGAGAAAACTTTCATTAAAAAGTTAAATTCCGGAGTAGCCCACGAAGAACTGCCTGAGCTGACCCAAAAAAAGTTTTTATCTATCTAGTTGTACCTTATTGACCTCCCTAACTTTTCGTGTCAACATTCGGTCGGACCATTATGTGAAGGAGGACAAACGAAAATAAACACACAATCCTTTTCTTTCGTACCGATTGCTTCACAAATGTTGTTCTACAGATAATTTTGATTACATTACTTATCAGCCGATTCCACAACCGGTTCGGTCTGGTTTGCGGCCGATGTTTATGTCTTTTTAATAGCATCTACCAATTGGCGATCAGTAAATAGGCAATCGACATCAAGGACGATTGGCAACCAATATTTGCTGAGGTTGAATCATCGGGCGAATAAAGATCTCGTGGTATAAAAATTTGCTTTTAAATACACGACGGAATGAGTAAATAGGTATTGAAAAAACTCCGTTGCTGTTGCTACCAACATCGCAGAGGATTTTCAATTATTTCCGTGATTCAAGATTTTAATAACTCTCGTCAAGCATTAAAAACATGTAGCAAAACGGTAATCTTTAATATTTATACCGTTTGTTGTGAATACATGGCTATTAATATTATTCATAACACCTTCTTGAACATTCTGTGAATCAGCTATTCTATCTGAATAGTAAATTATATGAATCACTAATGGCTATTTATTTATTGTATCGTAAAACCCGAGCACGTTAAATGGGTTATCTTATTAGAGATAGATTTATCGTGTTTAGCAAGTTCATAAATTATCTTAATCGATATCTTTATGTCGATCTACAGATAAAATGGCTCTTTAGGTTTATCAACTATCAAGCTACCATACTTCTTTGCAAATTTTCGATTCGGTTTTATTTTATCAAGTTTACTCGATAAAAAGCAACATAAACGGACTTACTCTTATCAAAATAAGGAAAGATTTTATGCCATTGAAATCGATGTGACACTTCTAAAATCCTTAAAAGGGCTTAACAGCGTTAATCTAATCAACACTGATAAATCGAATAACGAGATAACACATCACAGGATGTGAACAATCTTGAACTGCCAAGTAAAGAAACTACTAATCTGATTAAAGCTCAAGGGCTGTATGCAGATTGAAGTAAAAAAAAAAATGTTATTGAAAACACAATTCAGGAGCCACAGAAACCTCTTTTCGTACCAGTCAAAAATAATCAGCCAGTTGTTTAATGAGCATAGCATTAATTCAACACAATTTTCTGGCAAAGCGTACCCCAGCAATAAGTCAAAGGACGCTCCGATGGTTAAGAAAGGACAAGTAATCAATAGAAACAACATTTCGAAGTAGACCCGAACGAGAAATGGCCTCATAACAACCGAATTCAATTGGTATTGTGTCTAATATTCAAGCAAATTACTTTCCTATTCAATTTAGGTTTCCAAAGACTAGTGGAATGTTATTGAGAATATCAATATTAGCGTCAATCACAGATATAGATAGACCTAGATAACGCAAGTATCACGATCTGTATGAAAACCAAGCGTGCCATTTTTTGACTACCTACTATGGTGTCACAAGCACTATATTTTATTGATGAGAAAATCAAATCGATTCAAAGACACCGCCGCGTGCGGCATCCGTCTCGCACCACTCCCCGGGACCACACACCGGACACTCCATACAACGCTCGCAAAATAATTACCTACTACTACTACATTAAAAAATGACGTTTTTATACGTATGAATGTGTGCGTGAAGTACTTGTGTTTGCGAGCGCTCTTGTTAAAGAACTGCGACGGTAACCTCGAAGTGCGGGGTGAGGTGCGGTAACTGATGTTAGTGCGGGGAAGGGATTGGCCTTTCTGTACGTAGTACTTTAAGTATTCTGTGCCGGGACCTAGCGCCAGCGCTCACGCTCACCCAGCCAGCAGTACGCGGGACTGAACACGAAAGTGGCGGCTTACGATTTTCGAACGTAAGCTGGTGCGATTTTTAGCACGCGAAGTAGTTGCTCTTGCGTTATCTAGGTGTATCTATCTGTGGCGTCAATGTTTATATTCGAATTCGAAATTAAATTTGGCTGTGTATTCATTAAGTTCCAACTCCAACAGAGTGGGATCTTTATGAAAGAATGGTAGGTATGAGAATTTTAATAGCATACGTCCAAATATATTACTGAACATTTTCATCTTCTCAATCCGCATCAACACTCAACAAAAAAAACAACCGACTTCAAAAAAAAAAACACTACAAAGTGAAAAATAAATTAAATTTCGGAAGTCGGTGTCTTTGGTTCCGCATTTTCGTTTTTTGACACCGACTTCCGAAATTAAAGTTATTTTTCACTTTGTAGTGTTTTTTTTTTGAAGTCGGTTGTTTTTTTTGGAAAAATGTTTTTATTTTTCACTTTTTAGTTGTACCTACCCCACACAAATTCAATTAACACTAGTGCATTGAAGAATTGAAGACACAAGTCGAAGAATCATCAAAATTCGCATAGAAATGCCGGAGATGCAGTACATTTATGCATATAACTTCGTACATAAGAATAATTACCTAATGTATTATACAGGGTGGCCGGAACATTGACGTCCAAAAATAAAATTTAGGTCCCTCGTATCGTGGGGTATCCGAATCACCCCCATGTATGTTCCGCGACTTTTCATAGTTTTCGAGTTACGAATTTTTTTCTGATTTTTTGAGAATGATCGACCTGACCAATCTAAAAAAAATTAAAAAAAAAAGTACATGGCTTTGTCGAGATTTTTTTTTGCAACTGAATCTTCGTGATTAGTACTTTTATGCATAAAATAATCAGCTTCGTAACTGTGATGAAAGTTATGAAAAAGTTGGTCTAAAGTGAAAAAATTACGTTCGGTAAATTATGGCTTAGCATTTCAACTTTAAATAAAAAATTTAAACAGGAAACTTCATGGTTCCTAAGTAGGCTTCAAGAATGCGCCAGACTCTCAGCTTTCATAATCATAAAAAAAAAATTTCACTTTAGACCAACTTTTTCATAACTTTCATCACAGTTACGAAGCTGATTATTTTATGCATAAAAGTACTACTCACGAAGATTCAGTTGCAAAAAAAAAATCTCGACAAAGCCATGTACTTTTTTTTTAATTTTTTTTAGATTGGTCAGGTCGATCATTCTCAAAAAATCAGAAAAAAATTCGTAACTCGAAAACTATGAAAAGTCGCGGAACATACATGGGGGTGATTCGGATACCCCACGATACGAGGGACCTAAATTTTATTTTTGGACGTCAATGTTCCGGCCACCCTGTATACTAAAACCTTCCTGAAAGTATGTAGATCACACAAATAAAAGAATTATCAAAATCGGTTCAGTAGTTTTTGAGATAATCGCGGACATACAAACATACATACATACGGGTCGAATACAGAACCTCTTTTTTTAAAGTCGGTTAAAAAAAACACTACAAAGTGATAAATAACTTTTTCGGAAGTCGGTGTCGTTGATTTCGCATTTTCGTTTTTTGACACCGACTTCCGAAAGGGGTTAGAAGATTTTTGTATGGAGGGTGGCCCTAAGGTCGGCCGCCATTTTGATTTTTTTTCAGAATCGCGGTGTACAACAAAAGTTATATATTTAGATAGAGGACGCTTATACAAACAAAAAATGTTATGTAACATAATATCCTAAAGCGTCAGGTTTCGGAGTTATTCACCGAAATATAAGTCGAAAACAACAAGGATTTTTTTGTTTTTTTCCCTCCAGGAAAGCATATTGAACTATTGGGGTAATAGAAATGTTATGAAACCTTTATGGAGAAGAAACAAATGAAGAATAGACACTTTTTAAACAAAGAATTAAAAACGGCTATTTATAGTTCGTTTTTTAATCCCAGAGACTAATCTGACATTTAAGTCTTTTGTGTTTTCGTTTTTTTTTTAGTATAGAAGTTTGACTTTACACTTGTCAGATTAGTTTCTGGGATTAAAAAACGAACTATAAATTGCCGTGTTTAATTATTTATTTAAAAAATGTCTATTCTTCATTTCTTTCTTCTCCATAAAGGTTTCATAACGTTTCTATTACCTCAATAGTTCAATATGCTTACCCGGAGGGAAAAAAAAAAACAAAAAAATCCTTGTTGTGTTCGACTTATATTTCGGTGAATAACTCCGAAACCTGACGCTTTAGGATATTATGTTATATAACATTTTTTGTTCGTATAAGTGTCCTCTATCTAAATATATAACTTCTGTTGTGCACCGCGATTCTGAAAAAAAATCAAAATGGCGGCTGATTTTAGGGCCAAAACCTTCAAACCCCTTTAAGTTATTTATCACTTTGTAGTGTTTTTTTTGAAGTCGGTTGTTTTTTTTGTAAAAAAGTATTTATTTTTCACTTTTTAGTTGTACCTACCCCACAAAAAAGTAAACAAAAAGATCGTTAATGTAGACAATGTAGATATTTTTTTTTTTAGATTTTTGTTGATTTTTTTCAAAAACCGCTTGTCCGATTTCGATAAAATTTTCATGGGACCATTTGGGAAGTATACCCTTTCTAACAAAAAAAAAAGATTTTTTCAAATCGGTTAGCAAACGACGGAGTTATGCGTGAACAAACACAAAAAAAAAAAAAAATACAAACATTCGAATTGAGAACCTCCTCCTTTTTTAGAAGTCGGTTAAAAAGCAGTTAACACGAATACAAATAACAAGAATCTAGTAATATGTAATGTAGTCTACTAGCTGTGCCTGTAACTTCGTTCGCGTGCGTATTCGATCGTTTTTTTTTTTTTTGCGCGGAGTCCTAATAAAGTTACTTCTCATAATATCAGCTATCTACCTGCCTGCGAAAGTCCCGTCCCGACCCGTTTGACATTACAAACTTCCATTTTATTTATTTGTACATTTAGACACCAGAAGCAAAACCATGAGTTACATATACTAGTGGTCCCTGAAAAATATCCATTTAGAAATTCAACAGAATGAACAAAGCTTTTAGCAGTGCTAACACAAGAACCTCCGCTTGCTACAAAGTCTTTCCGTATTGGATTTAAAAGCAATAGTAGAACTTTATATACCTAAAATACCCATTTTGTGAGTATTATTTTATTGTCCCCTGCCATGTAAAACGTTTTAGGTGCTGGGCTCTTAAAGTGTAATTGTAAGCCATTAAATACCAAAGTAGGAAACTGCTTTCCGGTGGCCAGAAGGGCAGACAGGAGGGGCTACAGTGAGTTACCATTTAAAATCAAAACCAACAGTCCCGATTTTTACAAACCAATAAAACAGAATTGAAAATCCAAATCATCGACGGAACCCACGATAGCCGAACATCAACAATTTCGTACAAAATAAATATTTATTAAACATTAATGACTACGGTTTGTATCAACCTCTCCCCGGGCGTACAGGGCATGGCGGGTGGAGGGAGGCAACCACCCCGACCGCCGCCTCTCCCACTTTGGCGAAACGGACTTTCGTTTGAATATTATTTTCTATAAAAACGACCCTTTAATTCATATAGGGTTACCAAACATACAGACATTAACCCAGTAAAATGATGTTTTATTGAGCTTCGAGGAAATCTATTAAAATCCTAAATCGTCTAGAGAAGTTTCGCACCTTTCTAAGCAATTATTTTAGCGCATTTTATGGCAAAGTTCAAGAGGTGCCGACATTTCAAGAGCCGTAAGTAACATTAATGTTCGAAACGAAGAATGAAAGGGCACCGGTAGTGAAAAGAGAAAATCTAGGCAACTGAGCTTATCGAAGATCCACATCTTTTCACTATCAGATGAGCTGAGAGAATTACAAGCTTAGGTACCTTTAATTAAATCAAGGAAGTTGATAAAACATCACGTATAAATTGTAAGTCTGTACCCTGAAGACCCTAAAACAAGATATAAAGATATATTGAATTACTAGGAGCACAGACATTCACGGAATCTCGAAAGGCAAAAACATATTTCCCTCCACTCAAATCTAGAAGCCACTTTGATCAATCTTAAAGATAAAATCGAGGGCAAAATTTCAGCTCAATATTATTCTCAGCTATTCTGCCAACCCTGACCACTTCGCTGTTATCCAAATACTTATATTAACCGAACTATCATATCGAGTAAGCGGCAAAGTAAATAAAATATAAATTCAGTTAGAAGCCCTTTCCTTTCTACAGGGTCCATTGGTTTCCTCGTATTTTGATGTAAGTAAAGGACTCAAGGTATATTTGTGTCTATCTAACTGGCGAGACCTTTTTTCGGGGAAAAGGTAAAATATGATATTTATCCGTTTATGCTGCTTGTAAACTAAGAATATATTCTGGGAAATATTTTATCGTACTTTATTTATTTGCTGAATGAGCAGAAACATCTATGTTGAAAAAGTAATATTAATTATATGTAGATGAGTACTTCTAAAGAGACACTGATAAGCAGTCAATCACGATCGTATGATTTTGACCATCAAAATCAAAGAGGTAGTAAGTAGTGACGCAAAAGAGTGGGCATTGGCACAAGCAAAGAGAGTCCTATGCCCAGCAGTGGGCGACGTCGGGTTGGGTAAAAAATAACGATGATCAAGAGCTTAGTAGACATGAATGTGGTCCTGCTAAGAAGTTATAAAAGGACCAGCACCCTAACTGCGTAACACACTATCAATCATAATCTGAATCATTTAGAAGGATATTGCATATCCAATGCTTCATATGTTCGAAAAATTTGTCTGCTGAACAATGTAAATAACGCAATAATTTTTGTTGAACTGTCAAAACAAAATGAAAGCTATTGCTGATACTTTACGCAATTTTACCCTAGAGTAAAGAGAAGTAGAATTCTTCATATTTCCATAATATTGCAGAAACATCTTGAAGCTTTAGGCATCTCTATAGAAGATACGGTACGGTAACCTGGGAGACGAGTAATTCTTGGAATAAGCTAAGATACTTTACTGATCAAAACACTGTAGCCTCTCTTTTCAGACGACGCGTACAAATAGGCTTACAGACATTACATAAATGTTTTTCTAATAATAATTCATGTTTGTTTACCAAAGAACTAGCATTCATTATTAGTTTTTGTTGAGTATGAAATCGATTCCAACTGAGCCGTGTTATGACTCATGCCATTCAAAATGTCATTACAATTAGGTTTGGTACAATTAGGTTGGTAGTTTGGTGCAATTTTCTTTGAATCACAATAAGAAGTTATTTTAAGAATAATCTTGTACTAAAATATTGGCCTTTTGGGACCAGCCAGACGGATAAAACAGAAGGCTCTCCACGAATATTGGAGTAAAGTACGTACAATGAATAAATTGCGTCAAACATTAAGGCAATGGTGAGCTTTGTCTCATCCTGAAATGAACACTCCACACGAGAGAGCTTGAAAACCCGCTGCATCCATAGACACAACAGAAAAAAACTAAAATTGGAAACACAAAGCCATTGTATGAAACAAACTTATATCCAGTGATTGGAACTGTGTCCGATAAAATGGCGATAGGCATCGAATCGGGACTCGATATTGTTATCGTAGGGTGGGTGGACACCCTGCCTACCCCCCGGCTGTAGCACCGGTACACAGCTAGGAATGTACAAATATTTAATTCACAGTGCTGTTAGTTCGTGTAAACGCTGCAATAGATGTAGATAGCATCGATCCGCGTTTAGTAAAACATTCGACTGTTACACGTTGTTTGATGAATATTTTATTCCTGGTTCGACGTTTAGGTTTAGTAGGCTTTGCAGCTAAAATATCGCTATGTACTGGAACTGCGTCACCATATGTTTTAAATGAAACTGCAGCAAAAGCTTCATATTTGTGGTTATATCTACCAGATTTGGCTGAAATTGAAGACGTTGCGGATTCTGGGAGTAGTGGTTGCTCGTAACGGTACCTCATACAATGTGATTACACCGTGTGTACTTCTCACTGAAGTTTATCAGACTTTGTGCCTGGCTGCTGTGCGTATGAGGCTAGTTAACAATCATACTGTAATTCCTCTTACAGAAACGGAAGATTTCACCGATTGTGTTACCAATGGTAACCAGGAACTAAAAGAATGTCCATGAAAAGTAAGACATATAGGAGATTCAACAAGCGAACAGAATGAATGCGTGTAGGTATAGGTAAGTACCTACTGTAAGTACAAACATCTATTCGGTACGTAATCATCCTAAAGCGAGTGACAAGCGTATGACGTAGGTGGGCAAATCTGACATTCATGTATTTAGATGGCGTTCGCTCAATACATTCCGCGGATAATAGGACCATTGTTTGTATACCTAAACAAGTTGTGCCCACAGCTCCGCTCGATGCCTTATCTATCTATACTTAGATATTATAAATTAAAGTCGCTTTTCGTCTGAGTCTGTGTGATCGCGTTCTTCTAAACTACGCAATGGATTTGGTTTGCACCATAATTTAAAAAATTTATTCCGGAAGGTTTATAGTATTTAATAACACATTAATATAACCGGTCAAGCAGCGCGCGTCGCCCATTGACGACGAAACAATAGAAAATCAATTGTGTCTCATTAGCGGAGCTTGACAGATAAAACTTGCATTAATAAAAAAATCTCGATGTCAAGTCAAGTCGTAAAAAACGTGTGAAGCAGGGACGGGTCGCTAGTAAACTCAGTGGCGTGCATTGGTTTTCAGAATAGGTAGGCACTAGGTCGGGTCTAGTCTAGGCAAACGCAGACACTAATCAGAAAAAAAGTGAGGTCAAAAGTGTGGTTATTTGAGTAGGCATGCCTACTTGAGGGTGATAAATTGCGAAGGTCGAACATCATGGTATTACGCGTGAGACGTACGTATTTTTAATTTTGGCGTATTAACTTGAACGAGTAAAGACCAATGACAATGTGCGATAAGTACGGGAGCCGAGCAGGCCTTCTGGCACAATATTTACTGTGCTTCTGGCGACTGCCTACTGCCGCGCGTGTTTGTATGAAGATTTTGTTTGGTATGATAATTTTGTAAGTTTCTTAATTGTGGGGCACACACTAAAATGTAATTGACAGGCTTATGTTGATATATCGAGGTAGGCACTGCTTATATGCCTATATGCAACGCACGCCACTGAGTAAAATATAAAACCTAACCAGAAAACACGGAAATCGGATAAGCAGTTGATAAGGGATTCTATGTAAGGCTAACGGTTTCGTTTGCAGTTTGGATATACAGTCAGTCAAGGCAGCACCTTGTGGTTCTCAATAGCAGCTGATAATGACAATGAAGAATAGAAATTGACTTTTCTAGACTTCCTATGTACACAACCCTGCAGTCCTGGAATATTGGGTTCCAAACGGCAGGCCCGCAAGGACATGGCAGGAAGAACTCGACTCTTTTCTAAGAGATTGTTGACAAGTAAAATGTAGAGATTACTGGAAGGATGGGAGGGAAACTTTTACCCTGCAGTGGGACACTAATAACTTGAGTCCTACTACCAACGTTTCCTCCATCAAGGAGAGAGATATACATCACATCAACAGCAGCATCCACTCTCACTATTACTTTCACAACAAACAAGGTACCACGTCATCTCATATTTTGGCAGCTATACGAACTATGATCAGAGACCGTCACTTCCGGTGACGTCATCCTCTTTTCCTATAGTTTTATAGCTTACCAAACAAATATATATGACACAGGATACGACATGACAGACCGCGTGATTTATTTGCTTTGTAAAAATAAGCACTTCCTATAAGAGAGAAATAGCGACTTGTAAAAGACTGTTTTTAAAAGCGCTGATCTGGATATTATGTGATAAATAACCCTGCAATTTTAGAAAGCATTGATTTTGCGACGATGCCTGTTTTCCTGAATGGTTAAGCAGATTGTACTTATAGTACAGACGCCAGCACACCAAGCTACTACAATCTATCAAATTTCTTGAATAGATTTTCAACTTTATCACTAAAGTATAAAGTTCAAAGTTGATTGGGAAGAACGGTCATTTGCGACTCAGACCCGACACGAAAGAGACATATCTCAGTTTTTTTGTTATTTTAAATGTAGCTAAAATATATATTTTTTATATTCGAAATCAATGGCTAACACCAAAATATTGCCTTGTGTTTTTGTTCAGGCGATATAGGTACAATTTTCTTTTAATACGAGTACCTATTTACCTACAAAATTCGTAATTGTATGTAATTCAATGACGATACAATAGTTATGGAATTATCGAGGTGATCTGGTGATGGAACTGGATTATGTATTTTATAAACTTCTAGTATAACAATCGAGTTAGAGTTCATTAAAATCGTCTTACTCGGTGATTTATGCAGATTCTTCCTGAAAATATGTAGATTACATTAGTGAAAGAATTATCAAAATTGATTCATTAGTGTTTGAGAAAATCGCGGACATACAAACATACATACATACATACGGGTCGAATACAAAACCTCGTTTTTTGAAGTCTGTTAATAAACGCACAGATCTCAACACAGAAAGCCAATTTTATTTTATATTTTTTTAATGACATCTCGCAGTTCAACTTTGAGGTTATCGTCTGCTTAACCGGGCTTGCCTGTGGATGCCTCAATAAGTTAAGGCCTCCAGCTGTCTATTTTTGTATTTTTATCTAAATTGGAGTCACTTTAAATGGATATAATTGCTATTCATTAAAAAAATAATATTTTAAAATATTTTGCCTTACCAAAATCAAATGGCAATATATGGGTGATAGCCACTGATATTCAGAATAGTGTTAATTTATTTCTGTTATATTTAGTATAACAAAGTAACTGAGATGCGTTCCTTTTGTGTCGGGCCTGGGTAAATTTTCTATGGGACGTGACCCTTCTTCTTTGACAGTTTCGGGTAGCTTGATGTGCTGGCGTCTGTACATGCACATTTCACCAGTTATGTTTAAGTCTCATGTAATCGTATAACTTCGAGACGCGTCGTATGTGGTCCCGAGCGATCTTTAGCATTGAGGGAACGTCGAAGAAGAGTGAGGGGCGAGCCTATTGCCATCAAACGGGCACTAGTCCAGACTCCAGGCTGCTACTGAGGCATTCTGCGATGATATGGGATAAATAGAGCAGTGGTTGGCAAGTGGTAACGGCCGCGACTTACGAGGTCGTAGGTTCAAACCCAGACAGGCGCTTTACTTTGTGTAAATTATTTCATCGCCACTGCTCTCAAAACGGTGAAGGAAAACATCGTGAGGAAACCGGCATGTCCTAGAACCAAAAATTCGAAGACATCTGCCAACCCACACTGGGCCCGCGTGGTGGATTACGGACCACTACCTCTCACCGAGAGGAGGCCTGTGTCCCAGCAGTGGGAACATTATAGGCGGGCTTCCTCTCTACCCTTTTTGCTGTGCCCTACAGGGTCCATAATGATCTATAAAGATATTGAGTATTGATTATGTGTATGGGATAAATTGCGTGAGACTAAAAGCAACACAGCACTTGTCTGTTTCCCTATTGAAATTATGATAATTGACTAATTAATTAATTATTCATTCTAGCTAGGAGAGGCCTATATAGACTGAGTCGATGAATTATAATGCCGTTGGATTCGAGTCAATCGATAGCATGGGTGATAATTATGATATTACATTCGGATATAAGTATCGCATAAGTACTGCAGACGCCATATTCGCGCAGCGTCACCTACTATGACGAATAAGTCTGATACCTGATTCTCGAATTTTATACAAGAAACTTCTCACAGAATGCTGTGAGAAGGTTCTTGTGATGTAATGACATCACTCGACATACAAAACGAATCAATCCACAAATTAAATACAACCGTCTTATTAATTTCTAATCTGTCTTCAAATTAAAACTATCAACTAAATTATTCATAAACAATATTTAAATTATTTGACTTCTAATTCATTAATTACATTTTAATTAAACTTAGACATTTCGCGACCGCTAAAAGTAGGTAAATTATGGGTTTTCTTCATCGAATTTGATAAACGAGAAGAGAGCAGTGGTGGCCAGAGGTAACGGCCCAGACTTACGACACGTAGGTCGTGGGTTCGAACCCAGACAGGCGCTTTACTTAGTGTAAATAAATCACCGCTGCTCTAAAAACGGTGAAGGAATATACAACCAAAAATTCGAAGACATGTCACATCTACCAACCCGCACTGCGCCCGCGTGGTAGATTTACACACTCCCTCTCGAAGAGAGGAGGCCTCTGTCCCAGTAGTGGGAATATTATAGGCTGATGATGCTATAAAAAAAAAACTAATATATCGAGTACCAAGGGGGTAGGCAATGTTCGATGCTTATAATTATTTTGCTTGAATTTCTCAAGAAATTCCTGAAAGGTCAAGTTTCTTTAGGCTCCGGCCTGACGTGAATAACTGGCGAAATGTGTGCGTAATAAACACGTACAAACACCTCTGACTAACCTTTTTCGAAATAAAGGCGTGAAGTTGTGTAAATTTTTCCGCCATAAACAAACGTGAAAAATAAGAAATTCCTCCACGTGCAAGGTTCCATAACAGTGTAGCAATAACAATTGCTACAAGAATAGTTTACCCGTCGACTAAAAAAATCTTTACAATTTCTCCCCAAGGTTTTGTTAAAACTTAGGGAGCAAATTGTAAAGATTTTTCCTAACTCCAGTTACTGCTGAACAGAATTGTAAGCGTTTTTATTAATGGGGTTTCGTGGACAGAATGTCAAGTTAGGTAAGTACGGAAAAGTTTATTTTAAACTTCACCGTTTGACTTTCATGGGGAATTTCGTTCTTGTTGGTACGCTGTAAGGGTTCAAGAGCAGAGAGACGGAATATTTTGTGATAGATCTTTCCAGTATAAATTTTGTGGCTTAATAGATATAGCGTCATTAAAAGAAACTATAAATACTATGGGAATGAGGAAGCTGCGCCATAATCCTAGCAATAGCTTTACGCGTGTGCAGATAACGACTCCCAAATGGATACAGAAAATACGCGTTGCGGGATACATTTAGGTGAGTACTTCGATTCCCGAAGGCAACGAGAATGTGCTTTACATTCTCTTTAGTATCAATTTGAAATTTCAATACATAATTACCTAAGTATGCTATAGCCAGTCATGGAGAAGTAAGTAGACTGTCATCATCTCATGCAAATTGCGTCAACTGTTGGCCACAGGCCTCCCATTTGCATTGTAACAACGACCGGTCCTGCACTGCCCGTAGTAGAGTAATTAGTAGCCTATAATAAAGCCTTTATTATTATTCCTTAATTACAAAAAAAAAATAAGATCTTAATAAAGCAAGTAATATAATCAAGTAAATATAATATAATAATTAAACAAGTAATATCAAGTAATAAAAACGTATTAATTAATCGATTAAGGACCCCTCGACGGGTATAGGCCTCCTCCAGTAATTTCTAATTTTGTCTGTTTTTTGTTTTCATACGCCATGATTTGCCAATCAATTCCACTACCTCATCGTGTCAACGTTCTGCTGGTGTGCCCCTTCTCTTTCCATGTGGGCCATTTCAAGCGGTTGTTCTAAGGGTCAGCCTGTCGTCTTCTGGTCGCGCTAGTAGCCCATAGCAACAGCAAATGCTTCAAAACCGCGAAATGGTCACCTGCTTTCTACAAAATTTTCTAATCATAACACTAGTTTCGTTTCCAATTAAATTATCGTTAACGTTAGAACAATTCCGGCAGTAGCAAGGTTTCTCGACGGAAACGTGTTGCTTAGTAGGGGGGAGAAGTTTACAAACTTAATTGTTCAAGGACCTTCGGGGAAAGTTGGTGCTTGCCATTGAAATGTAGGTTAAAGGTCGAGTACATACCAACGGTGGAGGAAAGATTTTAGTTTTGTTTAATTTTGCGGTATTAATCAAATGCTGAAACGTATAGTAACGCGCGGTTTTAATTAGAAATATTAGAAAACGTTAGCTCTTCAAAAGCGAGTTGAAAAGACACTCACTAGAATGTTCTAAAACATGCTGGTGTCATAGAAGCTGTCCATGCCCAAACATAGTGCAAAACTATTAATAGCTGAACATTCACAAACATACAATTGAAGCAGACAGCGTACTTCAAGAGTTCTTCCATAAAAACCTCTCGATTCCATCACCAAATCCTTGGCAGCTTTTTGCAAAAATACCAATGATTACAAAAACGATGTAGACTGTTAATCAATAGGGAAAACCTAACAGCTATCCGCGAAACCAAGAAGGTCACATGTGAGCCACGGTATACGTAAGTAACCTAGTAACTAGAGAGCAAATCTTACGATTAGCACAATTAGGATCGACACCGGTTGAGAGGCACGTCTTCAATGCTAGATGACGTCAATACAAATATTAGGAGTTCAAGAAGGCACTATTTTGATACAGTTGTATGTCCGATTCCATACACTAGGTAGTTTTTTAAAGTTTAAGATAAACAAGATAACCTCACTAAGAGAGAACCCCACACATATTTGAAACTGAAAGTGACGATTTGAGTGGCTAGAATAATAAATTATTGGCAAATCCAGATACATTCATATGCAAACACAGGAAAAAGGACGACGAAGGCACGAAAACAGCAAAAATCAGAAAGGAAAACCTGCAAAGGCCACTAAGCTATAAGAACCCATGTAACTCAACATAACACCAATAATATTGTACACTTTAGATAGCAATAAAGATGCATGATTGATTGAAACAATCATAAAGACAACGAACGGCATGTCATAATCAATTACCCATGTTAAGACGAGATTTGAAGACCAACAGTTCTGAATAATATTTTCCTGTCGTCATGAAAGATGAGCTAATGCCAATGCCTGATACATTACAATAGTACAATGCTAGAGGCGTGCCAACCAGACTTTATTAGTATTTGTCATGTCAGAATCTAAACAGAAACATTGATTAGTGATGGGATAGGCAGGGGCTGGTTAGCAAAAGAAATTGTGAATTAAAGTTGTTGAAAATATTTCGTCAAATAACCATTGCGGTCGTGACCCGTGATAAACCGCATACATATAATTACCAAAAATCCAACAGTTCAAACATGATTAAGTATCCAAGTATTCCAATAAATCTGTCAAAATAAACTTGAAATTATTAACAAAATTAAGCTTAAACACCATGTCATGGAAAATATTACACGATTGTGGGTACAATGACCACTATTTGTCAATCGGTTGGAAATTAATGCGTCACTACACTGCAGTAAAACGATTATTACATCAATATCGAATTTACCTATCATTAATTTAATGTTAAATAATAATTTAATTCAGGTCGAATGTCTGAAATATGAAATTATCATAATTTTGGGTATAATTTGCATGGATGACGGAATTGTATGATGTGGCTTCATACCGCGGAATGATAAATTAATTTGGATAAGCTGAGGTGCCAGGTGTTCGTATTCCTACAGATGATAATACTTGTAGTGTATCTATTAAATAGATATGTAAACACTGTCTCATTCACACAAGCGGGGTAGCTGCTGTCACTTATGTCATCTGTCATATACGAGGAATGGCGGGAAACAGACAAAGTGAAGCGGGCTATATACGAAGGCGCTTGGTGTGGTAGTGAGCCAGTGAAGTGATATATTCAACATAAATACGGAATCAACAGGATTCTACAAGTGGCGACGAGGATAAAGGTCAGATAAAATTAACAAAATTAGGAGAAATTATATGTAAGTACCTACCGATACTGCTGACCAAGAAAAACAAAACACTAACGAGGTAAGAACTTGCATAACTATTACCCAAACTAATGTATGTATTGTAAATTGTTAGATTTCGCATCTAGTAACAAAGTATTTCAAGCAGAAGTAAGGATTCTGACGGTGTTTTATTGTAATACACTGTTACTAAAATTGTTACGAAAAAAAAAAGTTGAAAGAGATGGATCACTCAGGATATCTATAATTTTATGTTGCATCGTGTTTGGCCATCACAAAATGACTACTACACCCAATATAAAAGTTAGGAAAGAATACAAACCACAGTCATTAAATTACTAGGAGTGCTAAGTACTGCAGTGGGAGTCGTAGCAATGGATGTGCTGACGACATAAAACTAAAAGGCGTTAAGCTTTGTATAGTATTTATTGTTTAAGAGAAGCTTATCGTACAACGGTAAATTCAACACTGCTTCTAAAATAAGAAAAAACACTAACAGAATATTTGACACACGCTTGAACATTCAATTGGAACATGCCTCCAAACATAACCAGCCTGTCCTGCAAAGGTGTGGCTTTACAGCCAGACTCGCTTTACAGCCAGTCTCCACAGTACTTAGGTGCCTACCTACTTATTTAAAACAAAACAAAAAAAAAAGGAACTTATCCACCTGCAGAATAAACTGGATTTGCTCCCTTCCTTATGGCTGGACAAGGGCAAGAGGATGATGATAAACTTTGTACTTATTTCATATTCATGAATCTAATGTTTTTATTAAATCATTAATTATTATTCTATTTGCTGTTATCAGCGGGCTTGGACAAGGCAACAGCACTCAAACTATATTAGTAGGTACCTTGTAATTTTCAAGAATAAAATGTATATAAGCTAGGTATAACAATGATGATGTCTTTAACTCTGATTTTGGTTTGTAATGTTATCCTACCTATTCATTAAAATAAGAATACTTAATTATATACTTGCCTGAAACGGTATAGGTATCTATGGGTCTATGAAATTGGACACAAATGGTAACAGAAATACAAGTAGTGATCTGGATTAGGTTAAGCCGCTTCAGATCTTTTAAGAAAAAATACATACTAAAGCTGGCTTACTAAAAAAAAAAAAAGGGGGTATTAGGTACTGATTGTAGTAGAAAGTCTCATAGTGTAGATCTGTTCCGCAGAGGATAATTTCCTGCATGTAGCAAGAACTAATGAGTACTAATGATAACGCTTAACATGTATTCCAGTTCTAGGGTGACATAATTTAGATTGGTATCAACAGACTAAGGAAAAGCTATGTAAATTTTACTATAATTAAATACTAGTACCAACCAGTAAGTTAAAATAATAAGCATACATATTTACTTTGAAATAAAATGTATGCAAAGTGAAAATAAAAGTCACAATAACAGTAAACTGCTGTTTGATGTTATTGCAATGATTAATTAGAATAACATAATATTTTCTTATGATTGATATGAATGAATAGGTATGTTAATTGGTAAATCAATTTTGTTTGAGAAGAAAAGTTCCCTTCTGTTGGAGTATAACTCCTTAATGTGGTAGGTACCTTCAGAGGTCACTAAGTTACTGGTGCCAATTTACATAATGTGAAACCAAGACATATAACAATAAAGATTACATACATATTCACACGTAGATAATTATAAGTAGGTACCTACATAAATGTGTCTGTGAGAGTGTCTAGCTGTTAAGATTTTCATTATCTTAATATTAACTAATTATTATAATTTGTGGTCTAGTGGTTGCAAGCGCTACTGCTGATTGTTGGGTCCTGGGTTCGATGCCCAGGTGGCACCAATGTTATGGGGTTTTTTCCATCAGGAATTTCTTGGTGGTGACGTTGGCCTTAGTCAGAATTTGTGAAAAATTTATGGCTGTAGACTCGCTCTCCCTGTTGCATGGGATCTGGCCAGGACTGGCTAAGGTAAGTTAATTATAAAATACTCTATATCTCTGTCTGGCCCTCTGGTGGGGACAGGCATGATGTTGGGTTATGAAATTATAATTCTTATTTTATCACAAACTTGGTAATACTGCCCTCTGTGGGGTCCTGTTACCAGTATTACAATGGTCTGTGTGAAAGTATTGAAGCCTTTGTTATGCGATCTGCACCATCTTATGTATTGTTTGTCACATTAGGAATCAGCATTTATTGCTGGAAGATTACCTAGTTCAAACTCAAATTAAAATTAAAATGTATTTATTTGTACACATACCTATAGTAAAAGTGCGCATTCCCTATTTCAAGTTGAACAATTATCAACTTTGTTTCAGTGGAAATTGGGTCGATTTCAGAGTGACTGGCTCTAAGGAGGGAGTTGTGGAAGTGTTTGGGGTTGTGGAGTAAGCTGGACTTTGTTGTGTAGGAATAAGTTGCTTCTCCATTGATTTATGTTTGTTTGCATTTTTGGCGAATGGGTCGCGAACACAGATTAGGTATACCATAGTGGTACATGATGGTATAAAATCAAAAACTATGTTGTGTCACCATGTGTTGCCTTGCAAGGCGTGTAAGTATTGCTTACACAGTAGGTAATAGGTGTACAGTCTATATAATTATAAAAATACTCCTAGTTGAACTAACTTCAATGTGTTACTGAATATGCAAAAATTTCAAGGAAACATTTTTATAATATCATGACTTGGGTTTTAGACGTAATTAACAATTGCACAGTTGTTATAGTAGGTAAGTTGGGTAGGATGCAGCTTTACCCAGTATTCTGGAACTTGATACGATTGATATGATTTTTGATGATTCATTGCTTAATAAAATGGAAATTAAATCACAAACGTAAATAAATAATAAGATTATTTTACCTACATGAAGAATATACCTTTGTCCGATTAAACTTCTTGAAGTACCTACCGGAAATGTTTTCAAGTGGTATTGAAGTTGATAAAAATAATGATACTACTGAATTAATTTTAATCCTGAAACGTTCGCATTGACTCGTGTAATATCTTCTTCTACATCAATTATTGTTCAAAAAAAAAAAAAAAAAAAAAAAAAACAAAGAAGGAAGGAAAGGAGGAATAATTACAATACGCGCATATTCAGAGATAACTTAGTACTGTAATAGATACACAGTTTACCTAGTTATATTGAAATATTGGAAGCTCTTTAGTACCTACTTCTCGGAAGTTTTAATCAACCGAGTAATTAGAAAATTCTGTATTTTGAATTCAGAATGTCAGATAATTATCAAGTTTTGGTAACACAAACTGAATGTCATACCTTCATGATAAAGTTCAAATTCCATGGCAACTGTTGGGACCATAATATAGTAATACAAGCTGTGAGTCTAAAGGTAACATAGACTGGTATGACATACCTACAAGGTAATAGTTGATTAACTACATGTGAACTATCTAAGATTGATTATTCAATTACAGGTAGGCTCTTGAATATGGAAAGAAACGAAGAAAGATATATTCGTTAAGAAGTGTAAGGGCACAACAAAAATGACAGAAGTAAAATAATAGAGGAGAGTGAAAACCCTCGCATGCACTCTGCGTGGTGTCATTGGGCTCGTGTGAATTTGAAGAAGATCTAAACCCTACACATAATTATAGCATTACATTTCAGCACGACAGTGGTGGTGGTCTAGCCCGACTAAGGTCGTGGGTTCGAAACCAGGCAGGCATTTTGTGTATTATCACTCATCACCACTGTCCATCAACGGTGAAGGAAAACACCGTGAGGAAACCGGCATGTCTGAGAACCAATACTTCGAAGACATGTGACATTACCAGTACGCACTGTTTACGCGTGGTAGATAGGCATCCATTAAATTGGACGCATGGGCATCCATTAAATTGGACGCAATGGGCATCCATTAAATTGGACGCATGGGCATCCATTAAATTGGACGCAATGGGCATCCATTAAATTGGACGCATGGGCATCCATTAAATTGGACGCATGGGCATCCATTAAATTGGACGCAATGGGCATCCATTAAATTGGACGCATGGGCATCCATTAAATTGGACGCATGGGCATCCATTAAATTGGACGCATTGGGCAACCATTAAATTGGTCGCATTTGACATCCATTAAATTGGACGTAACAAAATGGTGAAGGAAAACATCGTGAAGAAACCAGATGTAACACTCCATTAAAATGGATGTATCAAAACGGTGAAGGAAAACATCGTGAGGAAACCACGTGTAACACGGATGTAACAAAGCGGCGAAGGAAAGCATCGTGGGGGCCGGCGTGTCCTGGAGCGACTACTTCGGGGACGTGTGCTTCTATTGACGCGCGGTGGGCCCGCGTGATGGTTTGTAGCCTACTATTTTATTTTATTTAAACATGAATTCATGTCCCTCTTGGAAATTATGCTTGTGTACCAGTACTGTGGGAGAGGTATATCAATAAAACAATATCTTTCAGATAAAATAATTCTTACGGAATCGTTTCATGTTTTTGACATTTTTGTCCTTGTTGAGTCTTGTTTTAGCTTGTCAGCTAAATCTGACGCCTACTGTTTTCGCGTTTTGTTCTGGAGTAATAGGCCATTAACTTGTGGTTACCTGAAGGGTTGCATGCCACAAACCATGATCATAATCTCTACAGTAATTACCTTAAGGGGATGATATAGGCTGAAAAAAAAATTCTGTGGGTCTTGTGTTGTACGGTTGTACCTACGTAACTTTTTTATTTACTAAGGTGACTTTGTTACCTGATAGAATTATTATTATGAGCTGTTACTGAGGGAGGAACACGTACCTAAACAAAACATTCAAAAGACACATTTTTTTAATGTGGCAGAAGCATGTAAAAAAAATGAACGAAAACGTTTTGATAAAATACCTACTAATAGTTAAACATCGGAAAAAAAAAATTGATAGGTGACCATTATAATAAACCAAATTATAGAAATATGTACATGTATGTCGAATCCAGATACGTTGGATTGTGATCAGACATACTTAGGGACATACATAGTGTCAGATATACAGTCGTGGGCGCAGAATTGGGATACGGGTAAACGAGAGAAATAGCTCCTTTAATTTCTACACAGTTTATTGTTACAGACTCAATTACTAACACTACTGTACTAATTAATACTCTGAACTTAAAAGGAAACAAGGAAACCTAGGCCAGTATGTGTCGCGACCACGTCTACACGATCACTGTCGCTCCATGGCCCATAAGGTCCGTAACTCCGTATCGGACACCATACTTAATCCTAGACTCCGCACAACGCTAAACAAAGGCGCTTGTGTCTCATTTTAAGTGCATACTTATGAAAGATCCGACATATTATATTTAATCGTCTGAGTTGCAACTTGCAACAGATGATTACGATAACTGGCGAAAAAAAAAAAAAAAAAAATTTGTTGATGAAAGGGAAACGGATATCGGAGGACAATAGCTATCGATTTGGGAGTCACACAAGGTGATATGGCTTAGGTAGAGAGGGAAGGATTGAATCCCATTTCACACGACGAAGAAGAAGCTAATGAAAGGGATGTGATAGATAAGAGCAAGGAAACTGGACAAGCGATGAGATTAAATAAAAAGTCCTGGTCCGTCATGTTCATAAATGCAGATGATCAGGCTTCTTATGCTTCGGTTTACTTCAATTTATTAATGCTTTAATTTTATTGGCAGTTGATTGCAAAAATGTATAGTTGAAATAAACATGTTTGTGATTTTGATTTTACACGATTGTTTGATAACGTGTTTAGAGTTGAACAAATAAAAAATATAATAAGAAAGGGATGTAGTGTATCTATTAAATAGATATGTAAACACTGTCTCATTCACACAAGCGGGGTAGCTGCTGTCACTTATGTCATCTGTCATATACGAGGAATGGCGGGAAACAGACAAAGTGAAGCGGGCTATATACGAAGGCGCTTGGTGTGGTAGTGAGCCAGTGAAGTGATATATTCAACATAAATACGGAATCAACAGGATTCTACAATACTAAACCACTGCATCTATTATGCCATACCTATGAGGCAATTAAGAAAACATAGTGACAACAGATCAATAGTTGGGGTCGATTGGGGGCTGTTCATTTATTACGTAAGACGATTTGAGGGGGAGAGGGTCCGAACAAGTCTTATTTTTTCTTACATGGAGGTGGGAGGGGTCTAGATTATTCTTACGTAAGATAACAAAAGTAGGTAAGCAAAAATTAAGTAAAAATTTTTTTTGCTATTTGTTCTTTGCTTTTTTGTGAGATCTACTGATTGTACTAAGTTTCAGAGGGGGTTCATTCAAGTCTTATTTTTTCTTACGTAGGGGGAGGGGGGGGGGTCAGAAATTGGTTGAAATTGTCTTACTTAATAAAACGTAATAAATGAACAGCCCCTTATAACCTCCAAGCGCTATTGAGAAATGCAGAATAAAAAATTCACCCGCACGGTCTAAGTCCACGCAAAAACAATGAGAATGCAGCCTACACAAAATGCTTTACAAACCTCACAACAATTCCAACTCTCACTTGGTTTAGCGAGTCAAAGTCAGCATGAAAACGGCTAATACTTTTCAAATATTTACTCAAGCTACACAATACTTTTATTTTACACCATCCGGCGCAGAATTGCGGTTCTCGGTAACATTTAACATAAATATTTTAAACGTTTTCGAAAACACTTGGAAGAAATTCGTCACATTAAAGACATTGAAGTTTTCTAAGTAAGAGACACGATAGCCGTTGTTTTCGAAATACTTTGGACGTGTGGTAAGGTTAGTATTGTTAGTAACGAAATTGTTTAATGTTCGTAAAAAGTAAAATTTTGCGGGAGTCTAATGGGTAAAATGCACGCAACATGGGTGTTATAAATTTCTCGCAAAGAATGGCAAGATATTTCTAAGTTTTCCAGTTATCAAGATAAAATATATTATCAGTTGAGAGGTAGTAACAGCCTCCCTATTGTTGTTTCCTTATCGGATGTCATTGTACAGACGCCAGCACATCAAGCTACCCGAAACTGTAAAATTTTCCCAATCAACTTTGAACCTTATGTTCTAGCGATAATGTTAAAAATCTAAAGGAAATTTGACGGATTGTAGTTCTTCTTTCAACAGAGAGACAACTTTTTGCCAAGCAGTTTTGTGCAGCAAAAGCAATAATTCGGGGACCTTAAATGCAGAATTTGGTATTTGTCTGCAGAGTAATTGCGTAAAACACTATCAGTAACAATGGCTTTCATTTTGACAGTTCAACAACATTCATTGCGTAAAATAATTACGTTGTTGAGCAGATAAATTTTTCGAACATATGAAGCAATGGATTAGCAATATCTTTCAAAACCTTCTTAGCGTGTCGATAACAATCTAAATGTACTCGGCCCAGAATTCGGCCACTTGTTTGGCGCCATCACTAGCGTCCATCAGTTCCTGTAACGTGCAGCTGACAGGACACGCAGGGCACGATATTAAGTGTTCCATCGTTTGTGGAACAGCACCACATTTACACTCCAAGGCGGAGTCGTTTATAAATCTCCACCTGAACAGGTTTTCCTTGCTTCGGCCAACCTGAGTCCGGAGTCTGTTTAAAAACTTCCAGGTTACCCAAGATAACTCATGTCCAGGTGGGAGGTCTTCAGCGGGTGGAACGAACGGTTTGGGTAAGGAACACTGTCTCGCCACAGCTTCAGTCTTTCTTGGGGTGGTTCGCCAGTGAGTGGGACGACACACTTTAAGAAACTATTTCGGCTTTTCAACCTTTGTGGCACAAGGGTGTTGTCGTGCAAAGCTTGTCGTGTGTCGGAGACCATTTTGGCTCTTTCGCTGGAGCTTACCAGCGCTCTGCGAACCACTGGTGGCGCTATTCCTGCTAGTGGATACAGCATTTGTACCGGGGTCGGTTTTAGGCAACCAGTGATGATCCGGCACGTTTCATTCAAAGCTGCTGTAGGTATCCACTAGCTTTGCATGGGCAGAACGACTCCACACGGGGCACGCGAATTCTCCCGCAGAAAAGGACAGCGCCAGTCCAGTAGTCCGCATAACGTCAGGCGAAGCACCTCACTTCGATGAGACCAGTCGGCGAAGAAGACTGTCTTGATCTTTCAAAATGATCCAGATTGAGATTGATAGTGTATTACGCAGTAAGGGTGCTGGTTTTGTTAAAATACAGCTTTGGTAAATTGATAAGGTTTGTCTTGAATTTCTCGAAAAGACCCCACTTAAAGTAATGATTCACTGTGCCAACGCATAATTCACAAAGGCATAATATATTTCAACAGTTTCCATACAAGCGTATTTCTACTGAAATTATAAACACACATAATTTACGCTGTCAACAAGAAACAAACTGTTGAAAGAAATATCGCCAAGATTTGCACTTCCTTCTGCAATACGACAGAACTGAAGGAAATCCTGCAATGAGTCACTAAATAATTAATAACGCGTATTCCCTTTAAATGTTTAAGGAAGTCATAATGATTTTATATTCCATTTTAAGTACTTCCTAAACTTAATTATGCTTTGATTAGTCTGGTGATCGCCAGTGCAACGCTGACGAAAAGGTTTTTAGTTTTGCTGCAAGGAGTATATGTAGTCCCATGTGGTAGGATCACATGGCAAAGGCCAACAACTTTTTGATAGATTCCTAAGTTTGGGAAATGTTCAGAATTTGTGCCTAAGAACAACGCCAATGAGACAGATCTGCACCCTAATTGCGTTATACACTTATTTAGTTATTGCTAATCCATTGCTCCATATGTTCCAAAAATTAGTCTGCTCAACAACGTAAATGACGCAATGAATGTTGTTAAACTGTCAAACTGAAACTCATTGCTGTTAGTGTGTTACGCCATTACTCCCGCTGGATAGCTCAAAGTTTTCCTAATAAAGCCAATGCCAACAGTTTATCTCAGAAGTCTAAAATCACCAAAAGGTAATGGACGACTCTCTTGAAAGCTACGTTATAGTCAGAAGTACTCCAAGAACTCTTTCTCCTAATGAAAGTCTTAAGCATGAAGTAATAAAAGCTTTCCGAGCTCCAAACAGGATTGTAGCCTAAAGGTCGCTACTCGAAATCCGACCTTTGAACTCCGGAGCAAAACCGCTTCAGGCTGTCATTTTAGTAAGAATTATTGGAATATTAGTCATTTTTATTACACGTTGGTTTACGTGGGGCGTATTTTACGACAATGTAAATTCTGGAATAAAAATGTAGCCCAGTGTTGGAAGCCATTACAAAGAGTTAGATATTTTTACATTAATTTTTTGCAGAGATAAAAATAGACACTGAGCTTCCGCATAAGTTACATGTACGATTTTTGGCGCTTTGTTAAATTAAATATTTGAGGTAGCGCCATAGTTATATTTCGCGTCAAACTTTATGGCGCCTCTGAAGAGTGCCAGTATCTCACCTCTCACACCCTTTTTTTTTTGGATGGGAAATCATCAAATGACCCCTCCCGCTCTGGGTGGAGCGGAAGGGAGTGTCAGACTCTTACCGACTAAAACCCATCCGTGTTCCTTCTTTAGCCCTTTATGTTCCGGGGTAGTTGGTAACCCTTTCGGACAATCCCGCACCCCCGATAGGCTTCGGCCCTAACAGGCCCCTTCCTTTATGCTGACATCTCTTTGAGGCGCGTGTGGAACACATACGCGCCGTCCGGCACGGGCCTGGTCCTGATCGGACGGTGAGCTACACGCCTCACCCCCTTGACCCATGCTCTTGTTACTGCGCAACGACTTACCTCATGTTCCGAACTACCGAAAAGCTTGAATTGGGCTGTACCACAGTGTGAAGCCTTGAAATAATTCTCTTCAGTTCTACAATAGATCGAATAACTATGAAGAAGTGCGGGACATAGCACTTCATATATCATTATAGACATAACATCTTTAATAAGTGGCGAGTAGAAAGAAACAAAGTTATAACAATAGACTATTTTACAACAGTCAAGAATTGTTTACAAATTATTACAGGAGGATCATAAGAACCCGCGAACTAGATCGGAACCATGAAATTAGTCTCGTAATAAAAAGGCGTCGTAAAAATGTTTTGATTTTTATTTTATTGTTTACTGAACTGGTTCGGAACAGCACAAAAGGATGATGCAGAAAACCCACTTTAACACTGCTCGTTCAACTCTGACTTGTGCAAAGGTTCGGTTTTTTCTTTGCACACCAAGAAATCTCGAAGACTCTTCGCGTCTTTGTTGTGACTACAATTCCAATCGATGAGTCGATGGAATCTAAAACGCGGTAGTTCAACACTATTTCCTATAACCTTCTGTTCAGTTCGTTTTTTTTGTACCGAACTAGGTTTCGCATAATATGAAGTGGGTTTTCTGCCCTATTTCATCGAAACAGTTCCATTTTATGAGTTCCTTTCAGTAATTATCTGCTGTCAAAGGATCGACGCGTAAATGACGGGCTTTTATGGGACAATACATTGAACTCGTTTTTTGTCGTTCATTGTCGCCTGGTAATCTGGCGTACTAATGGGCGATTTAAACATAAGATCCAAGAACTTCGACATTCAAGGAGAATCTAAGCACGAAGTAACAATGTATTAGAACCGCAAGGAATTGTTATAATGTGCTAGTAAGTAACGTGTTGTGGTTAAAGCCTTCCTCATAGACCGCAAAACCGAACGATATCTGGAAAATAATGCTATACATTTTGCATTAAATTAACCACCATCGGCTTACCTACCTCGGCCATCGGTCGCAAAAACGTATATTTCACATTCCGATCGTACGCGTCACGGGCTGCAAAACAAAACCAACCAGGAACGCATATCTACAAAAACCATTTATCAAGAACAGTACCATAAATCGCCGAAACCGTTTTGTAACGAACATTTTACTGCACCCGAAGCAGATATATCATGCATTCCCATTCCCACACGAAATGTATAAAAATTGGCACAATCTTTACGCAAACGAAGCGCTACGGAGGCACGGAGGCTCGGCAGCGGTTTGGCAAGCGGACCTTGAGATCGAGGCTAACATGACGAAAACGACCAACAATGGGTGAACACTGCAAAAAAATGTTTTTGCAACTAGAGATTATGTAAAAAAGATTCGCCTAGTCATTGTAACACGAAACTGTTCAATCAATTCTTTGTTCAGCATTAAATGGGTGGAACAAATTGATGTACATCTACATGCCATGCTTCCTGGCACCTGGATATCTACCTTAACATAAAAAATATGGAGTGATACAAAAAAGCGTGGGTGTGTCCGCCTCCTAGACAGTGTCTTGGAAGTGACAATACTCGTTTTACTCAAAAACAAGCAGTTTCGGCTAGACTAGAATCGCGTCGACTTGGTTGTAATGGTCCGAAGAGCTAGAAGATACAAACTTTCTTCATTGATTTTCTATCAGAATTTATTTAACGTCTCATAGAACGCCGAACGACACATGAAAACCCGGACCGCCCGGCGCGCAACTGTAGTCTGACACTCGCTACAATCCTAGGCAATCTTTAGATTGCTTTATGCGAAGCTTAAACTCCGATTTCCGAGCGACATAAATTCCCGATAAACGCAATCTAGATTTTATCAGGAATCTAGAATGTGTTCCGTGTTCATTTCCTGCGAATGTGTGCGAGATATATCGCCGTTCCCCCTGGGAGGCCCTTTATTGTCGTGATAAAGTAATTTTCTTTATCGCTGCGTAGTTCAAGGCCTTGTGTCCATTCATTCGTGTACTTACAACATACGGTAAAAAAATATTTGCAAAAATTCTAAGAAACCCAAGCGAAAAGTTTAACAATTTTAAACTGAAATACAATCTGTAAGCAAACTCAAGACTTAAAGCCCACAAAAGCTTTGCCGAAAGCTCAACTCAATATGGTCTGAAGGAGAGCAGAATAAAACAATCATTATCAATTCAGCGAACTCTTCAATAAATCTCTCTTAATTACATTAAAATCAAAAAGAAATCAGCGTTCAATGGGCCGTAATTAACGCGGAAGTGAAAAACGACACAAATGTATTTCGATTGGGGCTGCCGAACGCTCGTATAAATGTGAAATCGTAAATTCGCAAACAGTTATATAATTCCTTTTAAAATGAAAAGCCAACCGACGGATAGAAACAATCGGGTTTTAAAGCCCGCATCGGGTTGTATCGATTGAAATATATCGTATTACAATTTTATTCGCTGACCCAAATTTCAACGACCGCAAACGAAAACTACGCAGGTCCGTTGTGATTGGATATTGATTTATTTTAGACATTGTTTTAACAGCGGCGTTTATACAGCATCATTGTGTTGTTTGTTTGTTTAGGGCTGCGCCCTCCTTGTCCGTATCTAAATATTTCGTGGCTACTCGTCTGTGGCAAATGCACTTGAGGGCTATAAAGAAAATATACGCGCACAAAATGTCTCTGGTGTGCTTTTTATCTCAGGCATTTTATGCCCGTTGTTTTTTGCGGTTTCGATAAAGACATCGTAAAAGCAGTGAAATGTTCAAATCTGTATTTGCCAAGCTTGGTTGGTTACAACGTCTTAAGTGATTGCAAAAAGAAAGTCGAACCAAAATTACAAAACGTGCATCCTGTACTTACTCATAATCCAAAACTATTAGAAATCGAAGACTTTATTGATGTGGTTCAGATGCATAATCTTAATATTTGAATACAGCACCCAGCCTAGCTAAATCAACTCGGAGGAGCAACAAAAGCTTTGTACTGTTCTCTAATCAGAGCATATGCCAAATTTGGAACATTGTCAAACCATATCTGTTCCATTGTGTGCCAATCTGGGCCGCAATACCATGGGCACGACTGTCGACCTGTCAAACTTGGTGTATCGAATTGGTGATTACAATAGAGTTAGTCGAAGGGCGTGGTAAGATGTAACAGTTAATTTGGCATGATCATAATTGTCCTATAGTAGCTCCTGTTGATCATCATTTCAGCCGAAAGACGTCCACTGCTGGACATAGGCCTCTTGTTCATACTCTCAGTTAATTACTTAACTCCTAACATCTTTGCATTTTAAATATAAAAACATGATTATTTAGAAACTTGGGTGTTGAGAGAATAGGCAGCCGCATCCTGCTTGTCACCTTCGTGCCCAACTTACTGCGCGCCCTAATCCGCAAGCAAAACGTGGCTAGAACGGAAATATTAATTGTTAACCTGCGATGATTTATTACAGTAATACCAAGCCTTGTTAACAGGCAATAATCGATCGATAGTAATCGAATACAATTATAACGCAGCAGCCCTGTATTTGCATCGAAACAACACGGGGCATGCGTTTAATCAAGCTGATTCGGAGTAAACACTGTTTGTACATCCGCACCGAGTGTTTGACTGCACTCGGAATATCGCTGGATTACGGCGGAAGGTCATGGCAAAACTCACTAATTTTAGGAAAACTCGAGGTTTAAACGGGTTTTGGGGTGTATTACCTACTACAGGGCTCGAGACTTCGTACGCATGGATGTCGTGTAACAAAAATGTGCCGCTTAGAAATGGTAGGTAATACTCCTCCATTGAAAAGGAGAATACTTTTTCGCTTTTTAAGTTTAATTTTTTTGAGCAGAACCCAAATTTTACATCAGCTAAATCATCTATCTGCCAGTGAAGTCCCGTCAAAATCGGTCCAGCCGTTTCGAAGACTAGCCGGAACCAGACAGACGGACAAAAATCCAAAAAAAGTTAAATATGCATAAATTAGTAAAAAAAAAAAATATTTTGACATTACAAACACACTTCAATTTTATTTATTCGTATTACTCATATTTTGGCAGTTATATTTAAGTCTCTTGTAATAGGGGTTGAGCTTATTGCTATTTAGCGGGCACAAATCTAGACTGCGGGCTAATACATTCCATGACTAAATTCCTAACTATAATAATAAAGATTATTTCCTAGGAGACGCTTGTCATTGAATAGTAGGTATGCAACTAGGTGCTGTTGCTATTTTCGGTCCGTCTTGGGGAAACCCAAAATCAATACCTGAGACTAACTAAACACGAAGTATGTTTTGTACCAACAAACATCTGTCAAGATACACACTTACAAAACCCCGAAATGGATCACTCCAATCAATATCTCGCAAATTGTGCTAACTTCCTCATTTAACTTTCAATTTCGACGTCGAACCGAATTGCTGCTAAACTAATTATCGTATCCTCAACAAATAATACACAGAAATACGGGGAAGATTCTTTTAAAGCATATTCTGAGTCACTTAGCAGGTGACATAAACATTTAACACATGAGGCCATAAAACGGTAACATGATGATATTCTCAGAAACGAGAATAAAAACTTTATTGCTAAACCAATTAGAGCTTGTATCGTATTTTTGAACTCACGCCTAACCATTATAGCACAGAAAATGCCATAATTATATGTGTCTGTATGTTCGCTGTTATAAAAAACAGATCAATGGATAATCTTATGACTGCGTCAGTGAGTGGAGTTCGCTCAGCTGTATTTTGGCCCTAAGATGTTTGACCTTTTTGTCAGTCATACACAAGAAGAAGAAATGGTTTGGATCATTAATTTGGAATTTTAGTGAGTAGTTCATCGATGCCTGAAAGGATCACTCTCCAGGCTGATGTAAAACGACCTTAACTACAGTTGGAAGAAGAATAACTTAGGACATAAAATATTTATTTTAGAGAGGGAAAGAAGAAGTCCCTTTAAACTATACAGAATTGAGAAAAGAGGACTTCGAAATAATCAAACTACCAGGGGTACATAAAAGCGGTGGAGATAAGTCGCGGGCCAGTCTATACCTACTAGTGATTATGACGGGTTACATAAGAACCGGCGACGACACGACGGACACGAGACGTGGGCGTGTCGCGCTAACGACATTCGATAGGTTTGACAGATAAATGATCGGGGTCGCCGTGGTCATAGTTCAAAATCGCCGCGGCCAAGTGAATATTTGAATTTTTAATAAAACGTAAATAAAAACTCATGACGATTTCGATAATGGCGTCGCGATCGACTACCGATACGATGATAATTCGTTTTGAATCATGTTTTAGTGCCTAATAGCTATTTAATTTATAAAAGAGGAAATTAAAATTAAAATGCGTATTAACATTCTACATAGGTGCTGCTGAACATTGGTGTTGCAATAAATGGTCGTGTTAAAACGTTGCTATATTTTGGAAGTAGCTGAAATTAATTAGAAGTAGCTAAACTTTTGGCCATAGAAATATATTTATTACTATATAAAATTCTTATATCTTTGGTTTTGAAGATCGCAAAAGACAATTAGGTTCAAGTTTAGAGGATCTAGCTAGAACCTTCCGTGAAACGTTTGGGAATGGCGTTAATAATATCCCCCGAGAATTTCGGTCACGGGGCGGCCAGAATTAATGAAGATTAGCGAAGTACGCTGTACGCAGGAGATGTAAGTCTGTGCGCAACCAAAGGTGCACGCTTCCTTTAATCTCAAAGCCCGATGGGACGGCAATCCGACACGACCGGGGGAAAACAGGCACAGGACAAACGTTAGATGAGAGACAGACATGAGTATCAAAAACTCGATCCTTCAGACTGAATGGGATATAGTGTAGTGTCTAGGCAGAATTGTTTACCTTTCTTTTATCGACCTACGCAGCGCGTGCAGAAAGACCAAAAAAATTCTTCATTTTGTTTTACCACAACAGTGAAAGAATTTCGTGTCCCTAGCAAATTACGGTATGTTGTAGGCACTAATATTTTATACATAATAAGGATAAAATATATTAAAACATGAACCGCGGGGTTATTTCCACATTATCTAGGCAGTTCGCGTTTTTATGACACACGAGACCTTAACGAATGATGTTAATTAGTGAACGTCAAGTTTTACTAAGAAACCAAGGAATAGCGGAATTGTTTACTTAAGTGCTCAATAAAGTACGTGTTTTGTTATTTTATTGAGAGGTACAGGATCTCCGGTAGAACGAACAGATACATGGAGATATCGGGTTAAATAAAACAGACTTTCAACGTATGATTTTTCTTTCGGGTAGACCTTTATTCGTTAACAATAATTGCCTACCTATATGAAAAGCTTTTCTAAATCGTTTGCGTACCCAAGTAGGCCGATTCAGACAAAATTTTTCGAAGTGGGGGATTACTAACCCATCCAACACCCAGTGCTAGTGCGGTGCTTCTGAGACCATGGCAATGACAACCCAGTAACATTTGATGTTTAGCTTTTCCCCAAATAGTAGGCAAGGTCGACTTGTTATTGTTATAAGTACACATACAGTTGTTATAAGTACACATTGTGGAATGCAAATAAAGTATTGAGTATTGTCAAACTGAGAACATAAATAGGATCGGCATTTCAGGCGCATGGACCAATACTTCTGTAACACTACTTCAACGATGTAATTTCCCGAATAAAAATTCTAGATACACCACGCAAGTTTTAGACATAAACCTCTTACACTGGCACTATGAGACGAAGAGGAATTTCTTGACGTCAACTTTACTACTTAATCAAGTTTTTATAGCATTAATACAAAGTTGCATATTTTATACGAGTTCCTTGGGTCTTTTAATCCGCGTAGAATCCACCACAGCTGTTAAAGTTGGGATTATCCTATAAGTTTTGCAATTTTGCACTAATTCTGGTGTTTGTGATAGTTTTTTTTTTCATTAGTACAGACACCAACGGCAAAGATACACTTCTTTCTGGAAAGGTCTATTTTACTTGGAATTTTTTTTGTGCGAACCGTATGCTTTTTTCTGAAATAAAAATGTATTTCAATTTAATTATCGATCTCGTTCCGGTTATCGTAAAGCAGTCGTCACGGGCAGTCAACGACTGAAAGCAACCAACCGGTTTTCGAGTCAAGAACGGTATTTTACAAATCACGGCAATAATTCAGCAAACAATTTATACTGATTAATCCGAATCGAATCCGAATCACAAAAATTTTGCTCCTTCATTCTGCTAAGGACCTAGCTGGAACTTCGATGATGCTTAGTACATCTAAGGCCGCGATCTATAAACGTTACTTAGCACATGCTTTGGCTTAGACTCTATCTATCGTCTCTATCTTGCACTGTGCGGCAGTGATAGGAATAGCGCTTAGTTGTGCGTGCAGCACGTGCTAAGTAACGGACTATGGGCGTTTCCCCACCGTCATTGTTAAGGCACATCAGACATTTCAGCTTAGAATACGGTTTCCTAGATCCGGTGACCAAGGCTCGGAAACCGGTTGAAATTCTTAACCGGTTATGGTCATTGACCCCAAACCGAAATAGATTTAGGTTAAAGGTTGCACTTTACCGGTTTGTACCGGTTTATGCGGCAAACCGGTTTTTAATGAATTTTGGTTTTGATAGTGAAAATTAACCGGTTAAAACCAAGTTTGAACCCCCCCCGGCCCCCGCCACTTTCGCGGGCACGGTCTGGACGTTGCGATGTCAACTCATTGTTACTAGAACTTGTTGGAAGCGTTAAAAAAGTAGACGAAAAAAATTTACGAATTATGGAATTAACCGGTTAATTTGGGTGTCAAAACCGTTTGAGCTTTGTAACCGGTAACCTTTATCTTTTGGGTTACATAAGAACAGTTCACTTGTTTAACCGGTTAATGAAGGAACGATATATTTACCGGTATTTAATCGAAATTAACCGCTCTTTTTAAACCGGTTCAGAGCCCTGCCGGTGACTGAACATAATGTCCGCAGTGACGGCTGTCATGAAAATGATGACAGCGGCAAAGATTTAAACTGTTGTTTCTAACACGCCCTACCGCGTCAAAACATAGTCGCGTTTTTATTTCGTTTTGACACCTCTGACACACAATGTGAAACGCTATATTGTATATTAATTTGTGAGCTCATTCTTCTCAGTATGGACACTTTTTGCGTGCTTTGCGTTAAGTACGGTGAGGGCAAATCTAACGATTTAAATCTTTAAACAGTGGGGTTTGACTTTACGGTGTCAAGAAAAATCTCTAAGAAAACTCACCAACTTACTTTCAAAAAAACGTTTCGTGACGTGACGTCACTCACCGGTAAATTGCGGACGCTATGTATGCGGTCACCACTTGTCCAGGAAACCATAGCTTTAGTCACTCGAATGGTAACGCACTTTCGATGTCCATGGTATTGCAGATAGGCGGCAGTGGCCACTTACCACCTACACACGGCCTATACATTTGTAACTATGTCAAGAACGGATTAAGGCAACGTAACAAGACAAATGTCTCACATATTTTGCCCAAGCATTCGTGAAATTAAATCGTATTCCACTAATCCTTACTTTCAAGTTTGTGAAGATCTTTGATGCTCAATCAAGCATAAACGACTGACCGAATTTGGGTATAAATTGGCACACAGATAGAGTATGTTCTGGATTCATATAGGATAATTATTATTATGAGTTAATGAATTTCAATCTAGCAGCACACGTTAAACTATTAACTTTTAGTAGAATTTGGATCACCAAGATACAGACTGCCAAGTTTGGGACCCGCTGTTAGATTCTGTCAAAATTCTTAAGTTCGATAGTATTTTGTCATTTGTTTCATCATCATCTGCTTAGCCTTTTCCCAACTGTTTTTGGGGACGGCTTGCAGTCTAACAGGATGCAACTGAATACCAGTATTTTACGTGGAGCGACTGCCTATCTGATCTCCAGAACCCAGTTACTGGGTAAACAATACCTCTTGGTAAGATTGGTTGTCAGACTTTCGGGCTTCTGACGACCCGTAGGTAACGACTCTCAAAAAAGCCGGGACCAACAGCTTTAACGTACTTTCCGAGGCACGCAGCTGTCTTGGTATAAAGATGGTCACGCATCCACGGACAGACCGTGGCAAGCGTAGCTTAACCTGATCGATCGTCCCGTGCGGCTGTTATTACTAAGCCACGAGCACCTCTCGTTATTTGTTTGGTTAAGGATACTTAATTCGTTGCTCTAGCATGCGATGCGAGTGAAATGGCAGGCAACAGCTAGTTTGAGATAATTCGAGATACGACAAAATTCGTGCCTAGCTTCCTTGTCATGTGACCACGATTCTATACCTACCTACATGAAACAGTCGATAGGAGCTACAACTCTGCGGTTTGTCACCAGAAACCACAATCATAGGGCGAGTTAATTACAGGATATAAGTACGCAATTCTATTATTAACTATGTATTTCCCGTTCCCTAGTAACCCTTATAAAACACGGGAAGGTTTCCAGCTGATTACGATTCCTTTTACAAACATAATACCCGTGTATTCAAGAGTACTTTATACATATTTTGTAGGGGACAAGAACTCGTATGGAACGCCTTGTGAACAGTTATTATAAGTTCCAGGACTATCTTGGAACTTCTGCCGAGCACACAGGGCACATGTTTCAAAAAAAACTTTTAGTCCATTCCGGATACTTGTCGAACTTCGTTTCGTTTACCGGATACATAATATGTATTATATCCTGCTTAGTGCGTCTGTACATTAGACCGGCCTATTGGTGGAGTGAGCAGAATGCGAGTGCGAGCCCCCCGATAAAAGATAGTCGAAACAACATCGTGTAGTTTTAGATGCAGACCGTTCGTTTCATATCGTTTGGAGATCCATATGGATTTCCAAACGAGAAATCTAACGACTAAAGCAATAAATACTGTTACGAATTAAACACGCATCATAAAGGGCTAGAAGAAACCGAAGAACAATAAGACTATAAGACGTAGTTATACTGTATACTGCGATAAATGCCATGCCATTCTAGCGTCTGTTGCAGTTGGCACTGCACGGCGACCGACGGCGGCTAAGATAATGAGCTAAACAAACGCCCATTCACTGACGATACAATGTATCAATTATTGTGGGCGTGTCGTCATGGCCGACATACGTTGCATATTAAGTATATGTAGATCTAGAACTCACTGATTAGTTTAGACCCTAAAATTAATCAGTGAGTCGCAAACGTAAACTTGAACGAAACGTCGATACGCCACTGGATTAAAGGATTATGGGTATAGTACAAGAAACATCTTGTTCAAATAGCTATTCTCCCTAAGATCACTTATCAGTTTTCTAATCGCTTTCATCGTTGATACCATTAGAAAGCCAAATAAGGGGCCCACTTTTTCGAAATTTTGTCATCCAGCGCATCTTTTGTGGTGCAAAATTGTTTTTTTTTTTTTTCATTTTGCGAGCAAGCCTCCTCCGAATGTTGTCAAATTTTGTATCATGCGCAGCAATTAACTACGTAAGTGCGCGTTAAGTCGGCAAAGATTGTACGAAACTACGAAGTCAAGTATACCATGACATGTTATCACCAAGTGTGTCTGGACCTAAGAGATAGACGGGGGCAAGTAGTGGGTAAGGTCGCGACCACAAATAAACAAGCTGAACTATTGATATTTTTGTTGATGATTACGATTATTGTGGAAAGTTTTCCTTTTATCTTTATTCATTGTTACCCCTTTGATAAAGTACATATTCGAATGCGTGACCCCGCCATTCAATTAATCAAGACTTAATATTAATATTTAGTGCGTATTGTGCATAGAAATGTAAAAAATAGTACTTCTTTCATATATCTATGGTATTGTGCGTCCTAAAGCACGGGCCTAAATAAAACCTGATGAAATTAATTTGATAGTCCTTTTACAAGCGCAACACAACTTTTTCAAATCGGATCTCTCATATCGCTTTTAGAATGACACCCCTCCCTTTTTAAATTACCACTCAAACAATTCGTTTCTGACACTTAGCTAACAGCCGCTCCTTACTCAACCTCTGATCTCATTCAGAGCATGCATGTTTAAAGTCTAATGACAATAATGTCGCAAGTCGTGATGAATGGACTCAAGCGCACACGACTGTTAGTAGTGCCACAGATGGTTCCCTTACAGATAACGTACCGACCGTACATGGTTAGACCATGTGCGAATTTTGAGCGCATTGAGTCACCTTGAAGACAGTTACAGAACCAAAATGTTTATATCAGTCTTGATTTCTAACAATTTTGGTTTATTGAAAACGACAAGTCGGTAAGAATGCTGTCAAACTGCAAATATAAAAACATAGAAAAGAGCGAGGACAAGGACTTCGCTAGAATATAAAATGCGAAGACTGAAGCCAGATCAGATTATGAGGTCAAAACTTGAGAGTGGTACACGCAGTGGATAGGAATAGGCTTTGACTGACACCAATGAGAGTAAAGGAAAAGGCATCACATTGAATGTAGGTACAGAGGGGTAATTGCGTAACACACTGACAGTAGGAATGGCTTTTATTTTGACAGTTTAACTACATTCATTGCGTTATTTATGTTCTGGAGCAGACAAATTTTTCGAACACATAAAGCAATGGATTAGCAATATTCTTAAAAATTATTCAGATTGTGGTGGTAACACAAGCAAATGCAGAAGATCGGGGGCATTTGGGGGAACGTAAAAATTCAGTTTGGACGTTTATACCCGGCTTTATTTAAACCCGTTTTTGTTTTAGAAGGACTATGTTACACAAGCACGCGTGCTTTCAGCTACATTGTACAAAATCCGTGCGTGCCTCGTACAATGTAGACCACAAGTCGTGATGTGTGATGGCGCACGAGCACGACTCAGATGCCCCGCTTTCTGATAAGATACCGGCGATAGGTACTTGTAACAATATTAGTACGATAAGGCACCCATCAAAATTACACAGGAAACGTATTACGTCGAAATTGGTTTGGTCTTTTCATCAGAATATTGCGTCAACTCTACTAATAAATAGTTGAAACCTCCTGTTTTAAACATAAACTGCGATTAGGTAAGCTTAAACTAGGCACATAAGAGATCATAACGACCACATGCAGTTACAATGAAAATTCGTAAGTTATTTTTAACCATGCTGAAGAGAGTTTCATGAAATTAGACACTAGCAGCTCGGTATATCAAGGCTGTTACAAAAAAGTATATTCAATCAAACTGTGACACACAGGAGAAACTATGGAAAAGGTCTTTCGTTACTTTTTTTAGCTTTACCGGAGCTTAACAATGTTTAAAATAACCCAGACAGAAGTATTTTTTACGCAATCAAAAGCACAAAAATCAAGTATTTTGTACAATCTCCAAATCGGATTACGTTATTGCATTAAACCGTCGAGCTCCGATTGTCGAATGGAAAAGCTGAATACATTTTGTACTATCTATACGAGGGGCGTTCAATAAAAAAATTAGAATGTGATATAAACTCTTTGAAAGTATTAAAAGTAAATACTGGGTGGTAAAGTTGGAATATCTGCTATAGACTTAAAAAAGTGATAATCTTTTGCTTTCAAATAATAGAAGTCATTGTCTGCGGTTGGTTGCAGACTTTTGGGCAAAATAGAAAAAAATTAAGTACGCGTGCTTGAACGTTTTACCATGGAAAAAGTCAATAAAGATTTACGGGATACATTAGGAGCAAATGCTCCGCCGTATTGCACAGTTGCACGATGGTACGCCGAATTCTTACATAGTCATAGAAGACCATCCATAAAAGACAACCCTCGCTTGGGACGCCCTAAGACAGCAGTGACCGTAAAATGGTTAAAAAAGTCTAAAAAATTGTTTTAGCAGATCGTCATGTCACGGTACGTTTTGTTGCTGAAAAAACAAAGATTTCAACAAGTGTGCATAGCATCTTACATGAACGCTAGGGGATGAAAAAGGTAACCAAGGTAACAAATGCGCAAAAACCAACGAGACTGCAACTACAACTAAAAAGTGAAAAATAAAAACTTTTTTCAAAAAAAAAAACAACCGACTCCAAAAAAGATACTACAAAGTGAAACTGTAATGTTTTAAGGACGAATTTCACCAATGTAACTGAACGCAATCAGCTCATCTAATCCGCGTTCAGTTTCATTGGTAAAATTCAATTCGTCCTAAGTAGAGAAAGAAGTAATTCAGTTATTTAATAGGTATGTAAACATTTCGATACATCTGTCGTTTTCCTTCGCAAAGAAAGCGAAGACCAAGGTGTGGTATACAGTACACGCTTTTAACGGTATGAATGGATGTGGGTGGGATAGGCAAAGGCGCGGTACAGGCTTGTCAATATGGTGTCAGAATCAAGGCAGGCTTAAAATCTAGATAAAATTATTTGCAGTAATAATATGATACGACATAATATAAAAGGGTTTCGTTAACCGTGTTAATAAGGTTGTATTGCCGTTGTTCAACACAAAATTCAGCATCGATTTAGACCAGAAACCAACCGAGGATTTTGAGTAATGGCGTTTTAACGTTGTTGCATACAGCACTCTAAAACTGGTAGACTGAGACAGTGCTCCAAGCAGTCACAGGGAGTTGGCTTAATACTGTAGCGGTATACGAACTCCTCCGTCCTTACAGACCTCCGTGGCGGGCTGTCAAGAGGTCTGGCAGATTGGCATTATGACATAAGCTTGTAAAAGAGGCCCTGACATGAGCACGTTGCTATATAAAATCTATGGTCGAAATATAAAAGTTGAAGTTCCGAACCCGGAAACGGAAGCCGTTTCAATACCCTGACCCAGCCCTCGTCATCATCATCTGCCTAGCCTTTTCCCATCCATGTTGAGGTCGGCTTCCAGTCTAACCGGATGCAGCTGAGTACCAGTATTTTACATGGAGCATATTAGATAGACAGATTGTTCAGGTAAGTAAGCACTTACGGGAATGCCACAAAGGACAAAAAATAAACTGTCTATATTAATATTATGACACACATACATACATTTATTGGTGCAGTACGTCAATGGAAACCTATTGTCCTAAATAGATAGTGTGGATGTATGCGCGCATCATACCGAGGCAAACTATGCTGGACTATGATTGTCAATGTTACTGACGTCACTCGATAAGCTAAGAATTCTTTGAACATGTGCATGGAAAGTATCCGAAAGTAAAAGTATGCAATCCAGCATTTATATAGTAAAAGTAAATGGAGAATCTATATCAACTTAGAAAATCAGGGCCAATCTTTGACCAATCGATCTTTATTATTTGGCGAAAGACTTCAGTTCTAAGCCAAAAGCCTAAAACATACGTCACCACACCATCTTTAAAAATCTAGTCTTTTAGGCTGTAAACCTGATAAGACTTGTAAAGGACACCAGCATAGTTTGATAAAGTAGCCTAACTTTTACTTAGGTACAGACGCCAGCACATCAAACTACCCGAAACTGTCAAATTTTCCCAATCAACATTGAACCTTATTCTTTAGCGATAAATTTGAAAATCTATTAAAGAAATGACGGATTGTTGTAGCTTGATGTGCTGGCGTCTGTACAGTGTGCATGACATAATAAAGGGTAGCAGGGACATGACGTACAACTTGTTACAATGTATTCAGTAGTTGAAAATTTGCGTCGCGTATTTGAAACAAAAATTGCTGTTCATTACATTTTGACCGCGTAGGAAATATATTAGATATTGCACTTTTCTATGAAACCGCATGTTTTATTTTGTTTTGATAACCGACCAAAAATTTCTATTCTGGGTGCGCTAATCATGTGCTAAGTTCATGGTTACCCCTGTATTGTACCTATAGCTGGGGATTAATTGAAGGTGAAGACTTTTTAGCTGTACGTTTAATCTGACTACAAAGTCCTCCTTTTGTTTTCCCGTCTATGTTGGAGTCGTAAACCACTATCATCGAATCTTATACAATGAGCTGAATCAGCGTTTTACTTGACTGTAAAAGTACCAATATAATTTGAAGTTATTGTATTGGATTTTAGTTTCTAGACACCTACTTACAGAAACTAAATCATTTACCACACTAATATTATAAAGGCGAAAGTTTGTGTGTGTGTGTGTTTATATGTTTGTTACTTCTTCACGCTCAAACAGCTGGACCAATTTTGATGAAATTCGGTATAGAGATAGTTTTAGTCCCGGGAAAGGACTTAGGATACTTTTTATCCCGATATTCCCACGGGATCGACACTTACGCGGGTGAAACCGCGGGGTGCAGCTAGTTATTTATAATTTGAACTCATGGAAATGATGATTTAATTTATTATAAAAATTATAAGGTCGTGATTATGAGGCTTTCCATTGAATAATTAAATACATAAAATGTTTTAGAAGTCGGTACTTGAGCGGTAAACATTATAGCCACTTATTATTGAAGTTAAGTAGTTAGATTCCTGGAAACATTCACAACACTTGAGGTGTTCTCTACAACAAAAGGAAAAAATGTATAATATTGAACAAATGTTGCAAAATATTATCATGTTCGCGGTTGTGATATTATTGGCGTAGATCATTTTCCCTAGAATCCATAATAGCTTGAAAAATATTATGATGTTAACTATTCATCCGTGCAGGGAATAAGAGACTAGTGTAGTGTAGCTTTTTTTAGCTGAAACTACACTAAAAGCAAAGGAATACCGAGTATTCATGTTATTGCAATTATAGCCATATCACTAACATTTACGATTTTTAATGAATGCGAGCACTAAAAGCGAATTCCCACCAGTCTGACCCAGGGTTCAATAAATTCAGCATGTCGCAATCCACTGCTGGACCTAGGCCTCTCCCAGACTGCGCCACAACATCCGTCTTCCGCCTTCTGAATCTAGTCTGTCCCAACCACCATTTTAAGGTCGCCGGTCCACCTAGTTCGGTGGAATCCCACACGAAGCTTGCCGATACGCAGCTTGCCGATACTCCAGGACATGTCTGCGTCAAATAAACGCTTTTGCTAACACAAAATGTGCAATACATAAACTCGTTTGCCTCACGCTAAGAAACCATAATCTAACTTAACCCCTTACTGCATAGCGTGACATATCGGTTTTTGATTTAAGAGTTGCAAGAAGAAAAAAAAATGTACCAAATTTAAATGAGGTGACAAAAACACTTGATGCCCGATATGTCATGCTATGCAGTAAGGGGTTAAAATTGGATGCTTACTCGGCAGAAAAAATGGCACATCAGGATTTGGGAACAGTTCAGCTTCGTACAACGTTGTCTCCGTCACTCATAGGTACCTGTGCGAGTCTCTTTCCAAAGGCCGATGTGTCAAACGTAACTAAACAAGTACATAACGCCTCTTATCTCCGTATAAGTTGACCCGTGACCTCTCATTTCGCAACGACCGGCCCTCGCTATCGCACATAATAGAATTAATTCATAAATCATGCTAGTAAGCGCATGAATGGCGGTCAACACACTCTGAATGAATTGCGTTTCAAACTGGTTACTTAGATACTTATGCTGTGCCCGTTGGGCTATGAAGGTTGGCACTTGGAACTATGCGTCACTTTCGCTCTTTGGAACGCCTGTATGGATCTACATGCTCTTTGACTTGCGACGCAAAAATTAAAAGCTTACGTGGAGGTATTACTAAAGAGCTATCGTTGCTTGAGTTCGACTGCGGAATACAACATTTTAAAATTATAATTCTTGCAGATATTTATTGTGATCAAATAAATTAGTAGAAAGGAGAAGAAACCTACGTGTTAAGGCACTTTTAGCCGATTCTCGACTCAGCTTTGTTGATTTCCTTTCACCAAGTAAACAACAACGTATGGAAACCATATTTTCATCATCAATTATCCCGCCCGCGGTTCTAATAGCCCAACCAACGAAGGATTTCGCCCGCTAATCCGTCAGTGTCGGGCGGTTGATGAATCGGCCCATTCTCTGTATTACACCCGATATCAGTACAGGGTATGTATTAGATCGCCGATGCTGCGATACGTGAGGTAATGGCAGATACATTAATACCTACCCGAGAAGCGTTTTGCTAATACGTTTATTATGCGAATCAAGGAGTGGATCTGTGTTTCCCGGTAGCTTCAAACTGGGAGTCTTCAAGTCACAAACAAATGAGATACTTTTTAGGGTTCCCTACGCCAGGGTGGCAGGCATCCCTATTACTAAGCTTCCGCTGTCCGTCCGTCGGCGGGCTGGAACTCATGAACCGTAATAGAAAGGCAGTTGAAATTGTGTGTATTTCTATTGTCGCTATAACATCAAAATAGTAACTCAAGAAGCGTGTTTTTTTTCGACGTTTTTTGCCTTGTGTTACGGACCCCGTCGTGTGTGAGTCCGACTCGCACTTGGGCGGGTCTAAGTCTCGTGGTTGACCATTTTCTCACCTGGCGGTAAGCAACGATGCGGTCGACGAGTGATCGCTACTTCTAGGCAAACGTGCACTTGTCAACGACATCATCCCTAACCTGACGGTAAGATGGAATAAGGGTTCATATCTGAGGCTAGGAATTATTACAAATATTTGTTGAGTCTGAAATAAGCCCAGCCTACAGAAAATTTTCTTAAAATACCGTAAGTATAACAAATTCTTAACATGATAATATTTCAAAGTTAATGGAGCAAGAAAAAAAACGGAAAGCGAGGCTCTTACACGAGTTCCGTGACCTTTCGAAAGCATATTAAGCCTTGCTACATGTATTTTCATCAAGACATTTATTACTTAACATTTATACTTCCAAGACATCTTTTAGATTGAAGATTCTACCCACATGCTCTCGAGATGACTGATGAGAATCTAGACAGAACTTTTTAAACCTACGCTTATAAACTGATATATAAAGAAATATCGTAGAAGGTAGGCTGACTAAGAAAGGTCATTGTTCACTTGTTCAACGGACAGGTGCAGGAGACCATAGACCTTTCCAGATAGATCTTTCCAGTCCGGAAAATAAAGAATATTACACATAGGCAAAGCTGTAAGGCATAGCTAGTCAGGAAAGTAGCCAGATAAGATACTTAAATTACCTGTAGTCATTATGTGAAATATGGCGAATATAAATGAAACCTCTGTGGCCTGACTAGTCTAATGCGACATTTCCAACGAGTTTGATCGATCGTGATAGACGTCTCCAATGTAAAATATGTGGGGACGTAAGCCGCGGTCGATACGAAATTTTACGATAAAAATGTTGAAGTGGATCAAAATCCGACCATATTTGAATGAAATATCAATCAACTGTAGCTTTGATTACTAGTAATATTATTATGACTGCTTGATTCAATTAAATGTTGAATAGGCGTGGACTTGCTCTCTCGTAAAATTTGTAATGTACTATTTTAGCTAATTATTATGTATTTTTGTGATGTGACCATCCATATTTGTTAACAATTAGAATATGTATTTTCTCGGACAAAATGAAGTAAACCAAACAATTGAAAAGGGCTCTAGGGCAGTTTCCGAATTAAGCTGGCTTGTATTCGTCATGTTTTCTCGATTAGTGATGCGATCAGTCATGTTCCAGGCGCTAACGCAATTTCAATCTAGCCGTACTACACAAACTTGCAAAGTTTGTGTTTGGTTTAGTTAGTTTGTTATTATTTGAAACTCGCTGCACCGCTGCTTTTTTCTTTCTTTTTAGGGTTCCGTACCTCGAAAGGAAAAAACGGAACCCTTATAGGATCACTTTGTTGTCCGTCTGTCTGTCTGTCAAGACCCTTTATCACGGGAACGCGTGGAGGTATCGAGTTGAAATTAAAACTATATACTCAGGTCTACAGTCCCTTAATGATGTGAAAAAATCAAACTTTTAAGTTAACGTAAAAAAAGATACGGCCGTTTATGCCGCAAAAAAACGTATATTTCGACACTCTCAAGGGCATCAACATTTATAGGGTACTTCCTGTTGACCTAAAACCATGAAATTTGGCATCTATAACCTTTACAGCCAACTTTAGCTTCCTCATACATAATCAGCCTATAAATGTTCCCACTGCTGGGACACAGGCCTCCTCACGGTGAGAGGGAGTGGGCTGTAATCCATCATGAGGGCCCAGTGCGGTTTGGCAGATGTCACATGTCTTCGAATTTTTGGATCTAGGACATGCTGGTTTGCTCAGGATGTTTTCCTTCACCGTCTATCTTCCTCATACTCCCTGCAAATGCGATTCATCAAAATCCTTAATGATTTGCAACGTATTTCAACCACTGGTTGCAACTTTGCATTTGGTACTCTGCGTCTAGCTTATCGTAAAAAATCTCGGACATTATGCGATTGAAGTAGGCGTCTACTCGATTAGTTTATCTTGTTGGTTTGCGGTAAAAAACTAAGAAAAAGTGTGCAATGCTACTTGCACAAAAAGATTAGTGGAAGAACTTGGGACACCTAATTTAAAGTAATCATACAAAAACAGAAAATCCGGCTTGACAGTTAAGACAGCAATGTAGGTTAGTGTTTCAAAGGACTCGAGTCCTCGAGTCGTAATTTTAAAGACTCGACTTCAATTATGTAAGACTCAGTGTGCTAAAAAGGCTCGGAGTCTAGAGTCAAGCCGAGCCCGAGTCATTTAACAGCCATTTGAGTCTAAAAAAGGACTCAAGTCTTAAAATGAACTCTAGTCTTCAAGAAAATCTCGGAGCATGAATATGAGACTTGAAGCTCATCATTAGAAAAGAATCGAATTGGTGATAAGTTTAAACTAGTGGTTATGATGTAACTCATAACCATTTAAAAACAAAACCGGCCAAGAGCGTGTCGAGCCACGCTCAGTGTAGGGTTCCGTAGGTTCCCGTCCGTCACAATAAGTGTTCCCACGTACAATTCGATAATACCCGACCCAATGTAATAAGTACCTACAGCGCCATCTCTCGGGGAATTGGGTTACTAATTAATACATAGACGTGCCAGAAGTTTTCGGTGGTAATTTTGGATTGCGAGAACCGATTTTAATAATTCTTTTTTTGTTTGAAAAAAGATACGTTCAGGATAATAAAATATGTAAACGAAGTTAAAAAAAAATGCTTGCATATACGATTATACTACAAACTTAGTCCAGAAATTATTTTGTACAACTTTTTGTCTTTTTTGTTTAAAAACTGTTGTTTCCATCAAGTTCAAAATGATTTTCCTAGAAAGTCCTTATAAAGTTCTACGTTTGAGATTTTTTTCATATTTTCTAAACGTATGGTTCAAAAGTTAGAGGGGGGGGACACATTGTTTTTTACTTTTGGAGCGATTATTTCCGAAATTATTGACATTATCAAAAAATGATTTTAGTAAACCCCTATTCATTTTTAAATACCTTTCCAACAATATATCACACGTTAGGGTTGAAATTAAAAAAAAAAATCAATTCCCACTTTACATATAGGGGGGCTACCCTAATAAAACATTTTTTTCCAATTTTTATTTTACCACTTTGTCGGCGTGATTGATATACATATTGGTACCAAATTTCAGCTTTCTAGTGCTAACGGTCACAGAGATTAAGCGAGGACGGACAGACGGACGGACGGACGGACGGACAGACAGACATGGCGAAACTATAAGGGTTCCTAGTTGACTACGGAACCCTAAAAATATGATGTTTATAAATGATTAAAAATATCCTTAATCAATACTGTTATTTTTTTTATCTGAGCCTTTCTCCCAGTCCTGTAAATGTAACAATTTTATTGCTAGACTCATACACGAAGAGGACTTGAGTGCGACTGGCCACATAAAAAGGACTCGAGCCCACAAAGAGACTCGAGCTCTCACGTAACATTCAAGAGCTTGTAGAGAATTTAGTTCTCTAGTCTTGGAGGCCTGTTGTAATGACTCGAGTCTTGTAATTCATCATCCGAGTCCGTTTATATAGGACTCGAAGACTTGAGTTCTTTGCAACACATGTAGGTAGGTAGTGCTGACAATATTAATCATAATCAGCCTATAATGTTCCCACTACTGGAACTCAGGCCATCTCTCGGCAAGAGGGAGTGAGCCGTAATCCACCACGAGGGCCCAGTGCGGGTTGGTAGATGCCACATGTCTTCGAATTTTTAGTTCTAGGACATGCCGGTTTCCTCAAGATGTTTTCCTTCACAGTTTTGAGAGCAGTGGTGAAATGAAATAATTTACAGAAAATAAAGCGTCTGTCAGGGTTCGAACCTACGACCTATATCTCGAAAGTCGCGGTCGTTACCACTGGGCTTATTCTTACTACAGTGCTACTGTCATGGCGAAAATATTAAATAGGAATGGAAATTAAACAATTTGGATTAATACTTAATTATAATTACGAATAGGTTGAATTACAGTTGTTATAATTAAATAACCGAAATGTAAATTACATTTTCGGCGGTTTAACGAGGTAATAACGAGAATAGTGTTTCATGCGTAAATCTGAATTTTGCAATGATTTGGTTATTTGGTAAGGCGGCATCCATTAATTACGTGAGGCGTTTTGGGGGGGAAGGGGATTAAGGCGATTCTCACCCAATCTCACGTGGGGGAGAGGGGGGTCCTGGCAAGTATCACGTAATTTTGTTCCGCTAGAAACAGTGTAAAATTGCGAGAAAACTGGGCTGTATTGAGTCTTTAACTAGTCTTAAATAAAAATAATTAAACAATTTTTTTTTTTTTTTTTTTAATAAGTCCAACGCAATGAAACATAGGATAACGTATTTACACTGAAAATTGAACAATCTCACGTGTGATTAGAGAGGGGAAGGGGTCGAGCCAAATCTCACGATATCTCACAAGGGGGGTCCAAAAATCGCCAAAATCACCTCACGTAATTAATGGACGCCCCCTAATATCATTTTAATTTAAGTAGTACAGCAGCTATCAGCGCCGATTTCTTTGACCTTAAAATACTGTTAAAACTGCACAAAAGTTTCGGCCACTTAAGATTCTTGTGATAAGTGTTAAAATGCTGATAAAAAGCTATAATTTCCTTCAACATTAAACATTTCTGAGTCGAATTTCTTCAGATAATAATACCACAGCCTTAAATGAAACAAAAAAAAAACTTAAAAACTGTTTAGGTCACTATCGATCGCTTCCACTAAACCCCCATGGATCAATGGCGATATTAAAGCCAGGCCAGGTGCAACCCCGCAGGTGTGTTTACCCCGTTTGTTTCCATTATTTATTTTCAGTAAACCGCTGAGGAATATTTCTTTATTATTTTTAATGCTATAATGACAGCCTAAGTATTTGAAAGCCTATAATGATGATTGAGGACCCTTTGACGGAGGAATGTATGAATTTCTCGTTTAAGGATCGCGAAAGGGTCGTGGTTTTTTTAAGACAGTATAAATTCCTCATTTATTTATGTGACATGTGTAAAAATTTGGTTTTTTATCTGTGTTTTGAAGCAAATTACATAAAAAAACTTGCCTGGGGAGTTTGTACAGTCACGAGCATCTGTATGTATACACTTGGCTTTACCCAAAGGCGATTTTCTCCTTTATTTTTGAATTAAATTTTATGTTATTACGAACATAGTATTTTCGAACCCATAGGTTTATGTAAAGTGTCGTATTTCAACATGCTACGTTGAAATACGACACTTTACATAAACCTATGGGTTATTTCACGAAAAAATCGCAATTGAAAGTTGGCAAGTGTTGACATATTAGTGCTCGTGACTGTACAAAGGGGTCGTAATCAGCTAGAACTTAGTTTTGAAAAGTTTTAAGCCGAGTACAATTTTAGCACCCATATTGTACGAATAATATTCAAAAAAAAAATCTCAGTTATTTTGTATTCATGTTCTGGCAGCTTAAGTTATTTATGAGGCCTACCCAAATGTCCTTTCTTTGGTATAGTTCGTCGAATCGTTGAGCTTTTTAAGTTTTGAGTTGAGCCGCACGATTACTGACAAATGCGTGCACTGACTGGTTCCACTCAATCTTTGTGGTTATTTCACCAAAACTCCATTTCAGACACCAATCTACATGGTCTTTAAATTATCTGCCTTGACTTTAAAAGAAACTGTGACCTCCGACTTTGTTTCGGCCTTTCTTCACAGAGTTGCCAGGAAACTCTGACCTCATCCATTTTAAGGATTCCGTACCTCAAAAGGAAAAACGGAACTCTTATAAGATCACTTCGTTGTCCGTCTGTCAAAACCCTTTTCTCAGGAACGCGTGGAGTTATCAAGTTGAAATTAATATCAAATACTCAGGGCTGCAATCCTTTGAAGCAGCGAAAAAATCAAACTTCTATTTTTTTAAATATATTTGACGAGTTTAAATACAAACCTACTTACAGAAATAATAATCATTTGTCATATTTATTCCAATTATTTCCAGTTTAGCGGAGATACGAACGAAGTTCATGTTTAGAAATGGATGTTTACAGACTAATATTACCTACTCTTATTGCTTACAGACTGCCTCAATCAAGTAAATCCTTGCGCCTTATATAACAAGATATTAAAACGACGTGTATGGTATTTGGCATAGATATACCAGCCAATCCACCTCTACCAGACATATTCTCTGCTTGGTGTTATTCAAACAACATAAAAAACTCATAATAATTCAATATTACTCACACGCAAATATCATCAATTTAATATTTTTAATGACTCAATCAAAACACCTACATACATGTGTTGACACAGCGAATAACAGTGGCCATTACAATGAAAGACAGAAATAAAGCCTTCGTGTCAATGACACTTGGTACTACGTGGTCCCTGGCTACAAAAGGCCACCCCTTATTTTTCTGCGGTGACGTAAGTAAGATACGATTTCATACGGTTAGGTGGTAGGGCCGTACTGCCTCTGGCCAAAAGTGGCGAACCTTTACTTTTCCCGTGAGTCCTGTCTTGGGTGTTTTAAAAGGCAGGTAAATGGATCCCTTTTGCAACATTAGGGGAATACTCTCGCTATGACCTAAAACCAAGCGTCTTTAGAGACTACCAATAGGGATGAAATACATCATTTTTCATACTACAAACACGACGATCGGTAGAAAGATTTTCATGACTAACATTGAGGGAGTCCTTCACTAATTACACGTCATTCATTGCAAGTGCCAGAAGATAAATTTAATATGTAATTGTCATTAAACTTTTCCGAGAAAGGCAAAAAAAAAGCGAACACAGATAAAAATCACATCGAAAACATGGTATCCCCTAGGGTTACAGAGGGCAGACGTCGGCCACTTATAAAAGCAGTAGCTTGCCATAACATGATGGATGGAAGAACCGGTCCTATGCCTGCTAATGACCACACGACCAGTTCTTTTAAAGGAGCGAACCCTGGCTGGATTCGACGAACGGTAGGGTGGAGTGTCAATGACCCTTGCACCAAATTATCTGTAATATCATCGTAGTTTTTTTCCCGATAATTTTGGAGTCGGCAATCGAGCCAGTATTACGGCAGAATTTCTGTTTTTTACACGGAGTTTACACGGAGCGATTCTCATCAGAACCTCGTACCTGCCGATATCGATATAAAAATGGCCTCTGCTGGCCGCAATACTTAAATTTACGTACGTACACATACAGCGCATATGGAGAGTCAGCCTCGCGATCACCTTGCGGGCTGGATAATATATTACCATGGCATGAAGTATGAGAGTTCTATAGTTTGTTACGATACGAGAATAGAAAGACGAATCTGAACACCGATCAGATGAACGATTGCCTGTAAGCATTCATGGGCATTTCATGTATTCAAGCAAAATGCGGTTTTGATTTACCTTAAGCAGAGTTTTGTATTTAGGCTGGCCAACTGCAAAGTCAGGTCAACAGGCAATTTAAAAAACCTACTTTTTTCAATGTCTTTGCGAATTTAAATTGAAAATTAAAACGTGCCACACCGTGCAATCATCAAACTGTTTACCACTGCTTATTGCAGTGACAGGGTGTTTGTTTTTCATATCGTAATTTAAATAATTTATTGTTTGAAAACATTATAATCACGACTCCGACATGTAAATATAAACGTGTGTGTATAAACGTTCTTGGTTGAGTAGGTACATGCGTCCGCGTGCGCGTCCGTTAGGGGTATCGCAGGAATATCTACTCGTATAGCTGCATACCTACTGCAGACCACAGACTTCAATATAAGTCTGTGCTGCAGACAGTCAGAAACATACTGTAAGTCTGATCAGTGAACAAGCTATCCAATCTAATATTTGCTATGATTGAATGACAAAAGTAATCAACAGCCAATCATGCAAGCTGCGGCGACATTTAACTACAGATGAAATTCAATAGGCTTTCAACATCATACGTTTGACAGGACGACTATTCTGCAGTTACAATACAGTGGGAACAATGCCGTAGCTGCAGGTGGTTACCAAATACTAAACAACGTGAGAATATCACTACTCTTTGTCCTTTATCCATCGAAAACGTGGTTAATTTCCATTTAAACCCGCCTGTTGGTTAACTTAAGCAAGTCAAAAGAAAGCAGATTTTCGTCCTTCTTCCTTTTCGCTGCTCCCATAACATAGCATAATCAGCCTATAATGTTTCCACTGCTGGGACACAGGCCTCCTCTCTGTGAGAGGGAGTAGGTGGGCTGTAATCCACCACACGGACCCAGTGCGGGTTGGTGGATGCCACATGTATTCGAAGTTTTTGGTTTCTGGACATGCCTTACGATGTTTTCCTTCACTGTTTTGTGATGAAATAATTTACACAAAGTAAAGTGCCTGCCTCGCTGCTCCCAATTGATACTTATCAACCATAGAGTCTATTATAACTAGACAATAACAAACAGCAATAATTTACTATCCCTAGAGAGGGCTTATCGTGAAAGGAGTGGAGAATTTGAAACCTCTGGGACATAGGATACGTTTCGTCGCCGTCGCGAAGAATCACACGGACGAAGTTGCGACTACACAGTTTATTCAATTCATGTTTGATTTACGATTACGCCAGTTTCTTTGTCGTAAGCAGAGCTCCAAGAGCTCCATACAATAGATTTCTTTGTACACTTTATAGCTTACACGAGTCACGTTTTTAAAACAATAAAATATTAAACATACCGTCGTCGGCGCATGACATAAGTAATGATGAATGATAAAGTTGAGCCATTGCACATAAATTGTGTTATTAGAAGACGTTTAATGACTTATTGGGATGGTCATAATATAAGCTAGGGATGTCTCAGCGACGAGAATGATTCTTAAATCATATTTTTTAAATTGTTTTGCATTATTTATGTACCGTAAGGGATAGGAAACTGGATAAACGAGTCAGCATTTGATAGGTAATGCCTGCCGCCTATGAATATGTGCAATTCTAGAGGAAATACTGATGCAATTTCGATTCGATGTTTATGATATCGATGCGTGTACACGGAACATGAAAATAGCTCATGCCGCGATAGAGGTTTTTTTGTCTTTGCCAGTCAGCTATGTTGTGCCGGGTAGAACTGTCCAGGGTGCCCCAGCATAATCAGCCTATAATGTTTCCACTGCTGGGACACAGGCCTCCTCTCAGTGATAGGGAGTGGGCCGTAATCCACTACGCGGGCCCAGTGCGGGTTGGCAGATGTTACATGTCTTCGAATTTTTGGTTCTAGGACATGCCGGTTTCTTCACGAGGCAATGCGATGGTTGCCCCAGACGACATTTTATTTATCGTCAGTTAGTAGAGGCTTGTTTAATGATACTCTTAAACCCAGACTAATGTTCTTCGTCACTATAATGGCTCCAACATGTAGCCAACAATATGGCCGTCATGTGCCAGCGACACGGGTTATCTAAGGACGCTAACAGACGAGTAAAACACCGGCAGTCGCCGACGACACGAGTCGCTCGTCTGTAACGCCTACCAATACCTTATAATTTCAGGCTACACATGACATATTTTGCAACAATGAGAAAGGCCTTACAACATAATACATAGGCATCAAAATGACATGTTTGCACAACAAGCCACATTGACAGAAAGGAAACACTGTTCCTGTACATATACAACAGTAGTTTATGTATGAGAACACTGTTGCATCATGGGAGTAAATAGAAGATAATACGACATTTTTTTTTTCTTTCTTTTTTATTTCGCAATTAGTTGTAAACCTTTAGCAGATGTTTTGTGCGGATATTGACTGCTGAGATAGATAGCTAGATAGAAATAGATAATACATGATAGTTCTGGTAGTGGTACCAGAACTATCATGTAATATCTCAAACACCATCACATATGGGACTTTACTAAATAAAGATTAAGCAATTTTGAGATTGATATATTTTATCGATTGATAGTAAAACCTATAAGAACCACTTCTTAGAGGTTTTATTATCATAAAATTCAGAAGTCATGGGCACTACAAAACCTTGTTCTAAAAGTTTTGAAGCATAAAAAATGTTTTTAACTGTTTTTGGTGCAGAAGTTGGATTTTGGGCTTCTTTCTTGTGATTGGGTGTTGTTGCATGTTAGATTTGTCTTCTAAACATACTTAAACAACACAGGAGAGTGTGGAATATCATCTTTGTCAACATAGTCTGCTTGTAGGTTTGAATAGAATAGTTCTTTTTTGCACAGAAAATAGGTACAAGTTAGAGATGTTAAGTTTAAAATGATCCTATACTAACTACCCAACTAAGGCATGCAAACAGTTTTAGCTACTTCTAATAATAAAGACTCATTAGTTTGGTTTAGGCTTGAATTCTAATCCAAACTAATATTATAAATGCGAAAGTAACTCTGTCTGTCTGTCTTTTCTTCACGCCTAAACTACTGAACCAATTTGTGTGAAATTTGGTACAGACATAGTTTGGAACTTGAGAAAGGACATAGGATAGTTTTTATCCCGATATTCCCACGGGATCGACACTTATGCGGGTGAAACCGCGGGGCGCAGCTAGTAGACTATAAATACAAGACTGTTTAAATTGGTTAATTATTAAATCAAAAGAGTGCATATTAAACCACCAATTCCTGCTAAAGTTAATAGAATACCAGACCATAGTTTTTAAAACAGAAAATGAAAGAAAGAATGGGGTCAGTGGGTCGTCTTAGGGGCTGCTGTTGATGGTATAGAGAATGACTAGCTACCCAGATAGACAACTGACCAGATGTACAGAAGAAGACACGTAGCGCTGACCCTAAATATTATTTGGAATTAGGGCAGAACCTCATTCTCCAGGTCATGGTCTATCCATGTGCCACATTTCATCCAAATCCGTTCAGCCGTTTTAGCGTGAAAGTGTAACAAACATACAAACAATCAAATCTTTTCTCTTTATAATATTATAGGTAGTTTAGATATGTACGAGTTTGGCATAGCCACTATCCATTAGTATGTAAAACTTATTCATTTTTTATATTAGGTAACCAGACAGAGGTTAAAAGGTTAATACCTAGTTTTAATCAAATCAGTGCTTAAATGCATATTAATAAAGGGTCAAATACTTATTGTGTGGGTACTTTGTCATCATTTTAGACATAATTGTAGGATATTGATGGAGAAAATGATATTTGGTTTTGAAAATGTATTTACAAATAAACATTATATATAAAAGAGAAAGCTACAGTGAATAGCAACTTACTGAGTTTTCAGAATGATTTGTCTCCCTCTCGAGTATATTGCAAATAATTGAGAATTTTGCTAATTTAAGACAGTAAGTATAAGAGAACAATTAAAGTTGAAAGCATTATCATAAGAATACCAACAGTGAAAGCTAAAAACAAAAGGACCCATGTGTGTGGCCCGGTTAATTGTTTATCTGTGCCTCATAATTTCCTAAACAGAATGGTGTATAACATGGAATTTGGAATCAATAGGTTGTTTAGTCATCTTAGACATTCTAAAAGTAAATAACACGTAGTTAAAACGATCACGCGTTCGTTTCTATCGAGTGGTATGACGACGAAAATGATTGTTTTTACATGTACATGAAAACTGACATCGCAGATAACGACGTTTGGTAATGTAGTCAATATTTTAAATGCGCACGAAGGGTCTGCCTCGCCGAATCATTACTAAAACATCTGTTACATGACTAACAAATGTAAAAACATTTGCATGATTATATCGTTTTTAACGGTAAAATACTGGGTGGTGAAGGAAAGCAAGGCGTTATTGGCGTGAGAACCTAACAGCTGTGGCGGGCGAAGCACCGGCGAGCCGCCGGCTCGCTCAACAGCCACGCCACTGAAAACCCTATATAGGCAAATAGGTTACAACACTGACGAAATTTTTCAACCAACCTATACTCGGCGGTTTTAAACTATATTAACATAAAAAATTAACACACTTACGTGATAACACAGATATCATCCAACAACAAGCGTCATAGCGATCCAAAAACTTGTATCACTGCATAAATAATCACAATTCAACAAGGAACATTTTGTACCATCCAACGTTAGATTACACAAACTACTTTTAAAACATTAATAACTCATAATATATTGCACAAAACTTCCTCCAGGCACATACACAAAACAATGATAATATTTATAACGTTATTATCACAAATATAAACGAAATATCACAAACGGATATCACTTTTCTACTTGTCCTTGCGTTCACATAAATTGGCAGCCATCTTGCGTTCGTATGAGCAGGGAGAAATGTTGCCAGTGTTTGAAATTGTATTCCCACCCAGCTTTACCTTTAATTTTTATTTTGTAATTGATTTATTTGATAAGAGAATTCGTTACATGAATTAAGTACTCGTTCTGCTATACTGTATGTCATGCCGTTGTTTCAAGAATGGAACAATGAAAAAAATAGACGCTTTATAACTTTGCATACTAACTGAACTTACTTTAAAGCAGGTCTTATGTTATTTACTTTTTTATAATTACCATTATTTTCACTGTAAAAAGCAAATACCTAAACTATTGGCGCTGCCTGCCGCCCAGCACCGCACTCTGTCTCGCTCTCACTCAGTCAGCGAGCAGTATCGTATGAGCGAGATAAAGAGTGAATTTTAGCTGAGGTAGTATAGGCTTTTAATAATGCTAAAACTGCTGATTTGCTGAAAATCAATGTTAAAACAAAACTGAGTCATGCAGTAATTTCCTGCTTTTTAACCGGTTGAATGCCGTAATTACAGACACAATTAAAAAGCCATTGTGTCTCGCGTGGATCTACGTTCCGGCATACGAAAGGTTAAAGAATTTATCACGGGCCAGTCTAGAAAACTGTGAATGCTTTTTGGTAATAGTATTCAACATCATACATTCTTAAAAACCATTTGGTGGTGTTAAAGAGTAGGTATGTGGTTTCAGCTATGTTAGACATTCACTAGGAACAACAGCGAGGTAATTGGTTAATTCACTAACAGTAGGAATGGCTTTCATTTTGACAGTTCAATAATATTCATTGCGTTATTTACGTAGTTGAGCAAACACATTTCTTGGAAATAATGAAGTAATGGATTAGCAATATCCTTCAAAATTATGCAAATTGCGGTCGATAATGTATTACGCAAATAGGGTGCAGCACCACTTTTTGAATTAGAGAGAATATAATTAGGTATATGTATTGTTGTACTGTACCAGATGATGACGTGATGTTTATTCTATAAATCAATCTCGTTTTTATTAAGACATCCCCCGAAAATCACTCAACGAATAATTTCCATGTAAAAAATGAACTTGGTAAGTACTAAGTACTTATATTTTCAAAATTGAAAATGTCATGCATGCCATGGCAGGATATTAGGATAGGAAAATTATGAAACATGGACGATGCCTTTTTTGATTTCCAGTCGAGAATTCGCGATTATAATGTTGTTTATATCTTACAGGTACTCGTTTTGAAATTCCCATTATTTTGGCCAATTTTGTTCATATGGTAATAATGAACCATCCACAGACAATTACATTTTTATTAGTTCTAGCTTTGAAATCGTGTTGTACAGCCATCGACAATATTCCAGAGAATGGTATTTACAACAAAAAAAAAACAGTAAACTGCATAAAATTTGCAGGATTGTGAGTTCAAAAGCAAAAACTCCCATTTATTTATATATGATGAATGATTAGTTTACTTATTTTTACTTACATACCTAGAAACGAGTTTTTTAATCTGTCAAGCTCCGCTAATGAGACACAATTGATTTTCTATTGTTTCTATTGTTTCGTCACCGATCGCACGCGCGGCAACATCATTTAATGTGTCAATGTCAATAATGAATAATCTGTCAATTAGTGGAGGGTCGTCGTTGTCATAGGCAGAGGAAAGTCGAATTTTTGACGGACGAAACGCAACGTTCTCCCGACGACGAAAAAGGTTGCAGAAAACAGTTGTCGTTGCTACTGGTTTGAAGACGGCTTAAACAACGAAACTTATCCAACATGGAATAGAATTGCGTTTTCGAGGTTTTCGTTTTTGAACGACTGTTTTGTAAACGAAAACGAACGCTGAACGAGAGACGACGCGACGGACAAGTTAGTGTGATAGAGTTGAACCATTGCATTCTCGACTGTATTTTCATAGGCGTAAAATAAAAAATCGCAAGAAGTAATTTGAAGACTGGTTTTTGCAAAGAAGACTGTTTGAACCCAGGACGTAAAACGGTTGCATCGTTGCAGAATGAAAAAACGGTTTTTGTAAACGGTTCGTCGTCGTAAGGCCCACGCCTACTGTCAATCAAATCTATGACATAAAATTTGTTTTTATTTAGGTATTTCATTTTTTCATTCACTTCTCATGCTCTAAAAGTTCGTCTTTATGTTGTGCGTAGGGGACATAAAGTCGCTTTTTATGTTCTAGTGAAATTTTTTTTCTAAGACTTAGTATCAGTCATACGCACAATAAAATGTCGCAGATTAAAGTCGTTATTTTATTTCATATGCTTTAATTTATATCACTTCCGTGTTTTCTATCGTTAATTTAATAAAACCAGATGAAATAGTTGTCATTTATGATACGCAAAGAAACGTTTTTATGACTTGGCAGTATGAAGTAGGTACCCCAAGTTGAATGACACGTCATGTTGAAATATAAAAAAAAAAGATACTTTTAAAATGTTACATGGCGGGAATTAGCCTCTTCTTCAATTTTGCAACATTTTTGAACAGTGAAAATACTGTTATATACTTTATAACTGTTTTATTTTCTCGCAATCGAAGTGAAAAGCAGAGTGTATAACTCGGGCATAAACGAGCCATTTTACTCCTCGACATAACTATACACCCTCGCCTGCGGCTCGGGTGGATATAACCGTCTCAGGGTAAAATGGCTTCTTTTATGCATTTGTTGTACAATCTACTATTATTGCCAAAGCCCTTTTAATTAAACCCAGAATTATATTTCAATGCTAACCAGAAATCTACAACAAAAATCACTACCGTTGTCCCGAGGCTGGAAAACTGCCAAGTCAAGTCTATCTAGATGGCGCGGGCGTAGCCCGAATGTTATAAACCGAGAGTGGGCCTATTCTGGATGAGAACCATCCACTCTTCGAACACACTGAACAAAGCATAGCTGTTGATCTCATCAGCATCAGTATGACGCCAACAGAAAAAACCGACTATTACCGACGCCTGACAGAATATTAAGGGCAAATGACATGGAGGGTTTTGCTAAGATAATCTCTGCAATAAGTATAATAACAACGCATCATACGAACTAACACCAAACGCAAACTGTAAGTTCAAGTCGTGGGCAGCAATGTGGAAAGTTCGAAACTTAACATTTTGCGGGACACTAAACGCCCCTAGACGTACCTAATAACAATAAAACTTCTACTGCTGTGTCTTGTTCAGTGTCCATCAACCGGTTAAGGAGGGCGTACTACGCGAGTATTTAACACGACATCCAGCAGAAACCTTGGTTTTTTAAATGTCCCAAATTGTCCAAATTAACTGTTACACCCTTATGTAAACAGAGGCTTGGTCACTACTGCTGTCCAGTAATCCTGAACAAGATCAGTGTTTGTAACTGTTTATGGTTTATTGTATTAGAGTATATTAATCTATGGTTCCTTGTGCTAATGCGGTCTTGGTGATGGTACTCCGGACCATATCTTTTTCTCATGTCCTTTAAATTCCCAATCCTTTGACTTGAATCATAAGCTTTCCAAAATGAAATCCCTTACCATTATGACGCTGGAAGGATTGGCGGCATCGGATCAGATGGCAATAAAAAGAAAAATGAACACCATTTGCAATGAGCCACAATGAACAAACAAGGACTTGCTACAAACAAATAACCCAACTCTAACCCATGTCTCCTATGTACATACTTGCTACAATTCACATCTCATTGCAATTTGTTTTGGAGCAATAGTACCTATTACTATTCTGTAACACTATGGTTCACTTGATGGACTAAGTGAGGAAACCAAACCATTTATATGGTTTGGTTTCCTCACTTAGTCCATCATGTTAAAATAGTGATGGGTTCTATGTTATCATAGAACCCATCACTATTTTAACAACAGTGGACAAACGCACACGGGAAGCACTAAAAGCATTGCGTAACCTATTGACTGCTTGATTTTATATCAAGACCAGTGAGAAGTCATAGGGTATGCTATTATTGGAAATGCTACAATACACTATTTGGTATTCTATTATTTTCGACCAATGGAATCTCTCATTCCGGCTCCCTAATTGCGTAATACATATTATCAATTTCAAATTGAATCATTTTGAAAGATATTGCTAAACCATTGCTTCATAAGTTCGAAAAAGTATCTGCTCAACAATGTAAATAACGCAATGAATGTTGTTGAACTGTCAAAATGAAACTCATTGCTACTGATAGTTTCAGGATTCAAATTTCCACCTTCATACATAGTGTAGCCAGAGTAATTTTTAGGTATTTGCGTATTTATAGCTAAATATGTATGATGCCAGGATTAAAATAATATTGTGCGACTACAAGGATTCTGAAATTGTATCCCAAATTACTTGTTTTTAGGGTTCCGTAGCCAAATGGCAAAAAACGGAACCCTTATGGATTCGTCATGTCTGTCTGTCTGTCTGTCCGTCCGTCCGTATGTCACAGCCACTTTTTTCCGAAACTATAAGAACTATACCTACTGTTGAAACTTGGTAAGTAGATGTATTCTGTGAAGCGCAGTAAGATTTTAACACAAAAATAGAAAAAAAAAACAATAAATTTTGATATAAAAAATGAAATAAAAAATGGAGGGTTCTCCATACTTACAACTGAAACTCCAAAAAATTTTTTTCATCAAACCTGTACGTGTGGGGTATCTATGGATAGGTCTTCAAAAATGATATTGAGGTTTCTAATATCATTTTTTTCTGAACTGAATAGTTTGCGCGAGAGACACTTCCAAAGTGGTAAAATGTGTGTCCCCCCCCCCTCTAACTTCTAAAATAAGAGAATGATAAAATTAAAAAAAATATATATAATGTACATTACCATGTAAACTTCCACCGAAAATTGGTTTGAACGAGATCTAGTAAGTAGTTTTTTTTTTAATACGTCATAAATCGAAAACCGCAATTTACCTTTCACAAAGTTACAACGAACTACAAGAACTTTTATATTATGTTACTTGATGCTACGGAACCCTTCATGGGCGAGTCCGACTCGCACTTGGCCGGTTTTTTTTACTAGCAGCATTCTGTGGTTCAGTGAGGGCCATCCGTCTTATAGCTCGGCTAGATCAAGCTATGCCGTGTGTGCTGTCTTTTCAATCAATGGTGTTCCAGTGGGTTGGTCAGTACAGAAGCCAGGCCAGGCGGAAGCCAGCTATTGACATGCTTTTTAACCTTTTAACTTTATATCAGTAGTCGTGCCCCCAGCGACAGAAAAAAAAAAACGAAAAATAAATACCGATGAAACGAGCTGTGATGATGTAATAATAATACAGATTAAACGAGCTGTGTTATTTGGTCGTATATACAGGGTGAAATTGAACACATGCGACAAATCGAAATGGGAGATTGTACTCATTATTATGAACAACTTTTACTATGGAACCAAACCTGAAATCGCGAAAAAAAAATCAGCTGTTCCCTACATTTATGTTCGCATAACTCATCAAAATGTAGGGAACAGCAGATTTTTTTTTCGCGATTTCAGGTTTGGTCCCATAGTAAAAGTTGTTCATAATAATGAGTACAATCTCCCATTTCGATTCGTCGCATGTGTTCAATTTCACCCTGTATACGACTCTGGCGGAATGGACACGAAAATATGTGTCGGATTAATCCGACGTAAGCGGTTAAAAGGTTAACGCTCACTTTATAAAGTTTTGTTCTGTGCTCAATCTCTTCTCTTCTACAGTATTGATTTTAATTAGGCAGTTTTGTAGCTCGACATTTTGGTAAACCATGGAGATTTGTTACAATTTACAGTACTTTATTTTGGAATCTTTGCAGGATCTCTACATTGGAGTTTTTGGCTGTTCAGGCAGCCAAATTATTTGTGTATGTTTTTCTTGCATATTCTATTAAATGTGTGAGTTGTATATTTAATAAAGTGTACCTAAAAATGTATCTATGTATTTAAAAATAAATAAAACAACAAGTTTGGCAGTATTAGTATGTTTTCTTAACATGTATTTTATTTTTTCCCATTAGTTTACTTACAGACCACAGGTCTTACGAATATTTAACTTATAATCGAACTTAAACCAACGTTACAGCGAACATAAGTTACCGATGATGAACAGGCAAGTTTAAATTTAAGTTTAATTAAAATGCACTTTTTTCTGAACAAGTTTTCTTTAAAACATACATCATAATTATCACAAAATATTAAACTAGACCTTCTAAAACGAAGGTGATTAAAAATTATTTTTACGGGTACTTTTTTTTGTTATAGGTACTCATAATATCAACTTAGATTTAGCCAATAAACAAATTAATGATTTAAAATCTAAGAAATAAGTACCGGGGTATCATAGGTTGGAATGGCTGTACATTCCTGAAATGCATTTGTCAGATGGAGTCAAATATTAGTGACTAGACAATCACACACACACACAGAAGGGCACTTCTTCATACTCGCAGGCGGCGCGCGCTGCGGGGAATCATTTCGCGTAGAAATTCATCGTCATCTTGTTCCGAGTCGGTCTGTCGTGGTACTCATTTCACTAGACCAGGACTCTTCGGGTAGTCGCAGGGCAGGAATATGTGCATCAACTTGTCTATTTCGCCGCGGCACAGGGGACAGCGGTTGCATCTGGAAAGATTGGAGACAAAAATGAATAATCATCTATACATATAAAACTCAAAATCCTGACTGACTGACTGGTATATCAACGCACAGTTTCAACCGCTGGTCCAAGAGACATGAAATTTGGAGGGTGTGTTCTTTGTGAAGAGTAGGTATCCAATAACAAAGGATTTTTCGAAATTCCACCCTTAAGAGGGTGAATGGGGGGAGGGTGAAATTTTACGTGGACGAAGTCGCGGGCAGAAGCTAGTGTCTTATTAAAAAAAATTTGGAGAATTAAGAACATCGAGTGAAACTCTCGAAATATATCTCCGGGACTTAGAGCTATCTATGATATCATTCACAGAAGTATAGCATCGCATGAGACGTTTGTTTAGTTTTCATGACACAGACAATCCAAATGTTGCGACAGCAAACTTTCTAAAGATATTATAAAGTTTGATTCCTCTTAAAAATGTTGATTGCTCTTACAAACTTTAAGCCTAAAAAGAACTATTATAAAGTAGGTTTGTGGACATACCTAGGAGCACATTCCCCGCAGCAGACAACATGTCGGCACGGCAAGAACAGCGTGTCGATCGGCGCGTCCATGCACACGCGACAAGCTAGGGCTTCGGCGCGACAACCGCCGCTGTGAGACCGGGATCGGGGCTCCTGTGGACAAAAAGAGAGGCTTATTAGTGAGTGTTTGATAGATACGTGGAAACCAGTCGTAGTTACACGTAACTGTAGTACAAAAAACCTGACGTCGAACCAGTGTCCAAGTTGTCAATCTTCTAAGACCATTGTCGTGCTCTGAATAAAATTCATGAACAAACGCAATAACTGGCTCGATGCTTTGGTCTGGGACTTTATTACCGAAGAGTTTTTTGCTCGGTGGCTTGGACTCGGTCAGAAGCCTATAATCAGCAGTTAAGTTTTAAGAAGACTTCTTACCTTATGTTCAGCCCCGGAGTTAGATCTCCTGCGCGCGCGCGGCTCTTGTGCGGCGGCGGCGAGCGCATGCGCAGCGCGACGTGCGCGGTCGTGCACCTCGCGACATGTGCGGCGGATGTCGAACACGTAGCGACGGCCTAGAGTCGTGGAGTCGTTGAAGATTGACGCTATCGTGCCCTGCAAGAGGAGGAGAGAGATTGTTAGTATTATATTGCGTGGATCCCAAGTGATATGGGACTAGGTAAGGCTGAAGAACTGTGGGAGAAGTGTTGAGCGAGTGGCTGCTACGGTATTTATCAACATAAAAATACTAAAAATACTTAAAGATAGAAGCGCACAAAGGTACTGCTTATTTCATTAGAATTTTTTTCCAGCAGACCTGCCAGCATAGCTATTCACAAACACTCGATACGCTTCCGTATCGTATCGAACATTAATCATTGTTATCGTAGGAGTTCGAGTCTTCTAAACGCTGTTCACAAGTCCAAAACTCGAAAATTTTGTCAGTTTAAATCAAATAGACGCCCGCTATTCTTCCAACAGCTATTTGCTGTTGAGGGCAAGTCAAATCAAGTTATCGAAATGTCAGGTTTTCGATACGATAGCCTGTCGTATGGTTGTGAATCAGGGCTCTGGAGTGTGAATGAGAAACGTAGACGAAGTGCGTAAAGAGAAAATAGAGGAAATCTTAAATTGTATGGTATTGTAATAATAATTGTATGGGTGTGTCGGTCTGTTGGGGGTTTGTTTTATGGCATGCAGATTGTTACGGGTCTGTGTCTGAGACATTTGTGATTTTAATGCACCCGTTATAGCTATTGTAAATTCTTCTATAAGAGTCTGGAATACTAAACCACTAACAATAATCAAAGGCAAGCTACAGTAATGGACTCCTCTCCGAATACCTCTGACACAGTGACAAAATCTCATTTCATCCGCAAACGGATTATAATTTATACAGGGTGTTACAGAAAGGGTAAGTATATCAATACAAACGGGTTGAAGAGTGTATCTGGTCTAGAATCTCTGTACAAAATTTCAGCTCAAAAGCAGTAACTTTGAAAATACTTAATATTTTTTTATTTCGATAGTTTATTAAATTGAAATCATAACAAACGTGTCACCGCACTACGAGGGTCATTATCCATTATCTGTAGTGTGTCTGTGCGCCTAGTACACGCACATCACGCCGCCGCGCGCCAGTGCAGCACCGTGATGTCGAAATTAAAAAGTATTAAGCATTTTCAAAGTTAATGCTTTTGAGCTGAAATTTTGTACAGAGATTCTAGACCAGATACACTCATCAACCCGTTTGTATTGATATACCCTTTCCGTAACACCCTGTATTATTGTAGTTATGAGGATATCCTATTGCGTAAGGTATTCTATTGATTAGAGTGGGAATGAGGCGACTTGCGTTGAAGAGCCCACGAGGCATTGAACGCGCGGATGACGAACGAGAAGTCCATTGCACTTTAAAATAAAAAAGGTAAGTACTTACATATGTAAGTATATATTTTGCTAAATTTTTAATTTTATTTACTGTATCTATCATGCTTTATTTTAAAAGATGCCCATTTTTCATGAAACAATAACAATTTGATCATGAGATTTTTTTTATTCTCATGCAACAAAGGCATTGTCATAATCGTTTCAAGTAAACCTATAATTATTTTGAATCTTCTCACGCGAAGTATTTTAAAAGAGTTATCTAAATTAGTACCTAGATTTTAACTTTATATTCACAAGACGGACAATAATAATTGTATGTATTATACTTTAGCATTCTGTTTGGTAGGGATAATTAATCCAATTACCAGTAGGTACCTAATTTTTACAATAACACTAGCTGCGCCCCGCGGTTTCACCCGCATAAATGTCGTTCTCGTGGGAATTATGTTAATCCAGGGTGTCAGCTACCTCCATACAAAATGTTATCAAAATTGGTCTAGCCGTTTGAGCGTAAAGAAGTAACAAACATATAAACACAAACACACAGTCACAAACTTTCGCCTTTATAATATTAGTGTGATTATTACCTATCTCATCCTGCCACATGAAATACAACCTAATTCATTATTTCAGTCACAATCGCGAATACCTATTCAATTATTTCCCCGAAGTCACTGAATCGTTTAGTGGTCCAAAGTCCAGTGTGGCATCACCTAACGAATGTTGTGTCAACGAATAGTGAGAGGTCACGAATCGGCCCCATGTATAGGTATTAGGCGATTGGGCGGGACAAAGTCCAGAGTTGTTTTGGTCAGTCTAACTATTGCTGTAATTTATTTCATGTAGATTGTAGGTATGTTTGCCATTGACTGTGTGTGGTGAGGTTGAATGAGACAAATTTTATCGTATGTAAGTTTCGTTTTATAGAAGTAAAATATTGTGAGGAAACCGGCACGTCTTAGAACCAAATAATTCGAAGATATCAACCCGCACTTGGCCCGCGGGATGGATTAGGTACTGTCCACATAGAAAGGGGGCCTGTGTCCTAGCAGTGGGCACATTATAGGCTAATTATGCTATGATCATAATTCGTTTTTAATAATTTATAAATATTATTTTTAGCCTGTGTTGTTGGTTATCTGAACAGAAATAATGATGACTTCCTCATTTGTTATTATGAGTGTGACAACCAAGCCCATAGAAACGTAAAATGGCTATGGCCAAGCCAATAGGTACATGGCACTATTTCCATAACTTCGAAGGCCATTTATTATGAAGACAATTTTATGTTACTGAGATGGGTAACAACGTCCCTAATAGGTTATTACTTGCGTTATCTATCCCGCACATTATCATGGAAATAATTATAAAGAACCTTTAAATAGGTTATTTTCAATAGTTTATGAATGTTTACGTTACTTTCAAAGTTCCGATCCAATAGCACCAATAGTGTTGGGTATTCTCCACAAGGTTGCCAACAGAAAGGCTGGTTACGTGACTCGTAACATGAACGATACAATATAAACACTATTGCTTCATTTAATGTAGGTAAATGATTGTAACATTATCGGGTTGTTATCAGTTTTTTTGGGACAAAGCTGAATGTGCCTGAAAATTCACAGCTACCTAAATATCCTTTTAAATTGGAACTTGGAACCCCTAACCTTTCGCCAGAAACCGGGCACAAATCCAGATCCAGATGTTACTAAGAAATTCCTTGTGGGTTAAACCCAGGCAGGACCCCTCTAATAAGCAGTCGAGGTTGAGACAACTGGCAGCCATACTTAATATTACAGTGCGGCCTACGAGAGAATGCGTTTTTGACACCGGTCAGTATCATGCAAGCGATCACGTGTTGTGCGAATTTGATCTTTATTAGCTATTTGTAGAATTGTCGCTCTGACAGGTGTCAGGAACGCATTCTCTCGACAGCCGGGCTGTAATAGTATACATGGCGTGTTCAGCACTGAAAGTCAAAGCTTTCTAGTTAAACACACGAATGTTATCATCGATTCGAAAAGGAAATGAAGCAGCACTGAAAGATAAAATAATCTAAAAAATAGCTCACTTTAAGATCCCTAATAAACTGCTCAGTGACATCGGTGCGCACAGTCTCGCAGCAGTAGAAGGCGTGTTTCTCTGTCACGGCGCGGTAGACGGCGGCTGCCTGTCCAGACGTAGCCATCTTGACGTGAAGAGTCGCTTCATTGCCTTCGTCCGTGACGTAGGACATCTGGAAGTTACGCCGGAATGGCTGCGCGCGGTGGATCGCTGTGTATGCGATGCTGGAAGGAGAGAAAATGGGGCTTAGAATTTGTTTTCAAGGAAGATATTTTCTGTTTTTATCTCATGGTAATGCAGGCTTTGGAGGTTGAGAGTCGGGGTGCCTCTTGCTATATTTATTGTGCAATAATTTAAAACAACTAGGTATCGACGGTATTAAAATTCGCTGACGCGTCTGTCTTGATAATCCTGCCGCTGCATCAGCAGTCTAGTCACCCGTTTGCTTGCGTCGTTTACTTTTTTTTAACGATGTCATGATTAGAAGCAGGACAAGTGCTTTATGTAGAGTTTCATCCGGGGTCATAGTGTAGAAAACTTTCAATGGGTTTAGGCTCAGGTTTTCCCAAAACTCAAGCAGTCATCTTGATAATACCTAAAGTACTTACTTTTTGTTATTGTTCCAACTATCAAATTCCTCAGTGACGTGGGAAAATAAAAAAATTAGGTAAAGTGATAAGCCAAAACAAAGAAATTCATACATAGGTCGAGAGATTTCTTCGAAAAGAAACGACAATACGTAAAATAAAGGCGTCCTATCTTATCATTCGCAAACATTTGTATTATCAGAAATTCAGAACAATGATATGCCTAAGAGACGAAAATATTGTAATAAACGGATCGGAGCAGCTCTACCTATAGTAATGCCTATTAATAACATTTATCTCGTAAATTACTGAGTAATTGAGTGGAAACAATGCTATCGGGGCGTGGTTGTTAAACGAAATGGGTCAAAGAGTACCTACTCAGTAGGTAAACTATTATTGAACATGACGTATATCATGTATGTCCCTCAATGCCCATACGTTACTCTTTTTGTCATGTTGTGCAATTTAAGTTTTCTACGACAAAATGTCGGCTAACTGCGTCAGGCCGTCAGCCCATTTTAATATCGTCGAAAGGTACCTATGTGTTTTAATTAATTGCACAATACATCTAGCTTTATTTACTTAGTTTGCAGTAGGTACATGCAAATAGGAAAAATAATTATTCAGCTGTTTTTTTTATGTCAACTGTCTACAGCGCAGTAGACAAAAAAGATGTACAAAAGGCACGTTTTGCATGTTTTTAGCAAAATCTAATTCTGCGCAAAAGCACTCTAGAGTCGAACAAAACATATTTGAGTATTGCTATATTTGCTATTACAAAATATTTATAATACAGGTGATTCCGCAAATTATAATAATTGTGATAAAGTGTGTTATATTTTGCTGAGTAAATATTTTAAAATATTCCTGGTCGTATTTGGGTCCGTGATGTCATTTTAATGAATTCAAGAGCTGTCACCGAAAACAGAAGCGAATGTACTCATTGTCTTGACCTGTTGTTACTGACTAACTTATACGAATAATAAGTGGAGTTTACAGTTGAAACTTGTACGTTTTATAACGATTTAATTTTTTAAATTTAATTAATTATCTTTGTTACTTAGGTTAGCGGGAAGGACGTAGGTAAATGTAGGATTTCAAATGCATGGCACATTTTTAAGTGCAAAATAATTAAGTAGCGAGATATTTTCGTCATGACTTTCACTTTTCAGTGGTTATTGTTTTCTGATTCTCAGGATACTGGAATTTCCAACACCTGCTTGCATACGATACCTATTGGGAAGATTGGCAACTGACCTTCTATTTTGGCCCTATAAAAAAAAACTAAGCAGAGAGAAAGAATGAACACCAACCTTTGCTTCTCAACTCCGATCTCATGATCTCCATTGCACGCTGGTCTGTACACCACGATGCCATGTGGTCCAACCCCCACACAAGTGCTCAGTCTGCACCCACAGCCTCCACCACTCTGTCCAGATGTAAGACACCCCACCGTCGCTCCTCCATCGATCTCCTGCTCATCCCTCGCCCTAGGCTCTTCGGCCTGTTGTCTATGATACAACAAGTGACTGTACAAGTTGTGAGCGTTGTTGTTAAAAGTCACAGGCTTGCAAAAGAACAGCTCCTCCCCAAACGACTCCAATTTCGAAATCTCTTTCAACAATCTGTACTCGGCCTGCGAAGCTCCCATTCCGGATATTTCGCAGTGGTATTCAATGATTTTGTCGACATGATCTTCTGGTCGTTCGCCTTGAGGGCCGATTTTGTCGCATTCCTCATAAATGTGTGTTGGGGGGAGTTCCGGCTCGCAGTCCCCTGTCTCAGCTTGAGCAATGTAAGCGATGATCCTTCGGGCGACTTCTAGGTCAGCTACAACTAGTCTTCCTTCAGTTAGGTCTAGTTTAGCGTGGAGGTAGAACTGATGGCGGGTGGGTTCATTGATGAGGAGGTGGGGGGGCACCCAGAACTTGACACGGAGGTCGAGGCGCCTGCTGGGGATACGGTGCGGGTCGAGGGGGTTGCGCAAGTTCAGCCACCTGCCGGGACCGGAGACTGGGGATACGCGGAGGCCGAAGTAGTCCGCTTCGGCACCGATCTCCAGTTTCTCGCATACCTGGAACAAAGAAAATTTACATCAGTTTCCTTGTGAATTTGGACGAGTATATTACGTAAAAAAACCCAATTACTCAGTACAACTTTTACGAAAAAGAAAGTGAGATTTACACGTGATACCCACATCCATATGACCTAAAACAGGATCTACATCGTTAATTAGATTGCTAACTTTCGTAACACAATATTTGGTATTTGCCAAATAATAACATAGTACGGCCAGTATAGAGACGATAGTCTACCAGTCGACCGACCAATTTGGTAATGTTATGAAGTGAAAGTTAGCAACCAAAAAACCTATTATTAGGAACTATTAAATCAATGTTCAATACGTCTGGGTCTCGCTGGAGGCTTTAGCCTCTCAACAAGTCCACACAAGGTAATATGTAAAAAATCTTGTCAGATAGATGCTTATTTGATCTTTTGCAATGTGCTAGGATGCCTCAACCGTAAAGTCTAACTGGTTTGCAAACTCTATAGGATCTTCGCCGATTTCAGGAGTTAAGAATTTTTGGCTGAACCATATTCCATTTTACATAAAACTTCTTTGGATATCAGTTATAATTTATGTCCATTCGACCAGTCAAGTTATTCCAAGTGTTCATTACCATATTTCTTAGTAAGCAGTTGCAGCAGTTAACTGCGCATATAGTGTCAACAACAACGAATAGGTACTAAACGAAGGCATTGAGTACATATTTACTTATTATTAATTACGCATTATTGTAAGTATTTATGCACTTGTATTGCTTTTAAAACACCGAAGTAGGTAAATGATTTGGCTGTTGAGGGTGCCGTATCATGTTTGTACCAGGGTAAACATACTAAGATCATGCATGTCAAAATTGCATATTTGTTGCATTTACTTGCTTGTTTTTTACTTGCTGATAGCAGCTGCATGGTTACTGGAATTACTGTTTTTGCCACTATCGTACCAGATGTGTGAAAATAAGTCCATAATTAGTTACAGCACATTGCTGATATGATAAACATTGCATAGTAACTGCAATTCGTTTAATATTGCCCACATGCTAGCATCCATTGTCAGATAACAAACATTACTGCCATGCGGATAGGCAGAAAACCCTACATACAGGGAAGTCAACGTCGATAATCCATTTATTGATTAATTTATTTCTACGGATCATGAAGTATAACTAACAATTGAATTTTCTATGCCACGATCAGTCACGTTCAGCGGCAAAACATACCTACGAAGTTGAATAAACATTTTACTAACAAACTATTTTTGTTATGATTCTCCCGTCCTGTATTGAATATGAAAACATTGTGGTTTAGTCCACCTGCTGTTGTTTTGAAATAGACCGTACAGATAACCGCTCCTTATTGAGTGTTTGTAATGTAATCGTGTGACGTAATACAAACATAATAAGGAGTCTATCTATTGAATAGATTTTTATAATGTTTGACTAGGGCTTTCAGCATCTTTGATAGATTTATTTTCTTTTAAGATTTTCATTGGAGTGGATGACATATTGAAGTGTTTTTGGCATATTGAGGGTAGATGTGAAAATATCTATTATGTTGTCATCTATCAGCCTTCATTTTGGTTTGCAGACGCGTGCTTTGTTTAGTTAATCCAAAACATCGTTAGATCGAATTAATTCATTCCGTTACGTGGTAAAAATAAAAGCGTAGATTTGATCTGATCACCACCAATTTGATCAACACCTACCAATTATACCACTTCTTCTCCCCAACATTTATGTGGTCAAAGTCCGGCTTCCAATTAAGTCTTTAGCATTTTACGAACTCGTGCATCCATGTCAGCTAAATCAATTGTAAACTACACTAAAGTAATTGTATCACGCCATTCTCATTGACACCTTATCTGCGGCATCACGTTGCGAACTCCTGCGCAGCCTGTAGTAAATATTTGTCATGCGATCTCGTGTTTACGTATCAAGAATACCATCATTTGAATTAGTTCCTTCGTGTTTGCTGGATGCATAAAAACAAGTTGAGGTAGTTGTTGCTTATAATTTATGACAACATTGCATATGTAAATGATACTACGGAACTAATATTCAGCAGTATCATGATATCATTTGAAGAGCAGCAGTTTCATACAAAGATGAAAGGACTTGAAGATACGATTCTATAAATATGTAGGTATAAGTATCTCAGTACATTTTTCTTTTGTTCTTATTCTTTCTTCCATCTTATCTGAGCCCTAATTCACTATGACCTCACTTGGATGATTGTTTACTTCGAAAGCACGTCAATTCCTGCTAATCACGCCAATTTCGCGTTCATTTCGAGTGGTTTCGTTCATTATGTCATAGAGGATATGCTATCTGATTGTTGTATATGATCGAATGTGTTGTGTAATTACACAACACATTCGATACACAACACATTCGATCATATCGAATATATCATATTTCGAGCAACACAATTGTGTTGCTTGCCCTTGCATGATGCATCCTTCCTAATCTCATCGTTTGTAGATCCCATCGTCTTTGTTAATAACAAAATTACAATCATGATATTGCTTTTATCACCCGTCATTTCTAGTTCCTTCTTCAACATCAATGGTTTGTTTCTGATTGAAATTTTTCCTCCTTAATTAATTGTAAATCCTTAATTAAGTGTTAATTGACACAATATTATGATGCGATCTGATATATCCTTTATCTGACATCGCGGTATCACGCCTGCACCTCGTGCCAATAACGTCATTCCATGTTGTTTAGATATTTAAATAGGAATTATTAAACATGCTGCTTACTCGTGGGGCTTTATTGAATCAGGAAATCTGGGCAATCTTTGCAGTGTGTTTTGCAATAATAGATATGATATTCCAGATTTAACGTTTTCTGTGGCCTGTATTATTCTTAAAGACAAAATAAAAGGTTTTCATCTTTCGCTTAGGTTTGGCCTAGTTTGACCAATATGCGGTTAACTATACTATAAGCACACCCCGGACACTCCATACAACGCTCGCAAAATAATTACCTACTACCACTACATTGACAAATGACGTTTGTATACGTGTAAATGTGTGCGTGAAATCTAGTAGGGCTGGCTGGCGCAGTATTGCGTAGGCGGCGCGGCGGCGCTGCCCGAACGTATGCAAGAATGTGGCGCCGCGCGCCGCGACACTAGGTACTCACAGAAATCTAATTAATAACATTTCTATTTTACTGCTTTTAAAGTCGAAGAACGAATAGAACGTGAAAGAAAGAGACATAACAAAGACAATAAAGAGAGAGAGCAATTTGGTATGTTAATATTACGGAAGTTTTAATTGTTCTAAAACGAAGAAAACTTGGAAAATAAATGATTAATAGAGAAAATTATGAAAATAAATTATCACAACACTGGCTTAACTTGTTTGTCTGTAATATACTAGCTTTTATTTTTTATAGGTTTAAAGGATATTTGAGTTGCTGTTCCTTACCTTCTTTCATGTTTCGGGAACCGAAAGAAACTCCTGTCTTTATCGTTCCTCGATGAAGATAAGCATCCAAATAATGCACAATATACAACTATCGTGATTAACACAAAATATAAAACTTTAAAAAAATAATGTGTTCGTTTCAGCAGTAGGTAGGTACAGCGCTGCGGTTCTTGTGTATGCGAGCGCCATTGTTAAAGAGCAGGCGACGAACACATCGAAGTGCGGGGTGAGGTGCGGTAACTGATGTTAGTGCGGGGAAGGGAGTGGCCTTTCTGTACGCAGTACTTTAAGTATTCTGTGCTATAAGGAAATTCTAAGTTTTTGCATTTAATAATCCCCTGAGTAATACATATTTTTATCAACGTTTAAAGGGAACTCCCTACGAACACACAACCATGTTTGATGTTATGTACTCAATTCCTCTTTCCCTATCCAAAATACTATAGGTTATTGTTTCCCTCTTAATTAAAACTACAGTTGCTACTTATAAGGGTCGTAAAAAAACAATTTGCGTAATGCCCGATACCGTTGGGAAAGCACACGTGCAGGTCATTTCGCGGAATTGTCGGACAAATTACCCTGGAAGTAATAGCTTTGCCTGATCGCACTATCGTATAGGTACCTGTTTTGATTAATTTCGATTACGTGAACATGGCTGGGGGAAAGAACATAAATTCCTTTGGTAGGTAGTTGGGACAACATGTCCATTTAGAAGAAGTCAGGCTTTGGAATTGTGGGTTCAAAGTACGGTGTATTGCGTTAAATAAACCACACCAAATTCCCTACATATTGAATTCAAGCAACCAGGCACCCTATCGCGTCTTCCAGGGTTCTACGTTCCGGCTTCTACGTCCGGGCTGAGGGCAGGACAATCTCATCAAACAGCGCACTGCACGCGTATCTGAACTGCGCGCTGCCGGCGACCTGCTGCCGCTGTTGCTGCGCCGCGCTCTGCGGTCTACTGAGGGCCTGACCGGCTTTCTGGAACCGTGCTGGCAAGCCCTGCTTCCCGGTGTCCAAGCTTCTGCGGCCCGGAGAGCCAAGGGCGGTATCTTTCCTAACTTACACGTGCTAGTGCTCAGAACAACTGTGTGACCTTACACGCGACCTAGTTTAAACTCCTACTTTGAAGATTATACGTTTGAACCTTGCGTAAGTGTTTCTTTTACCTAAACTATTTGTAAACGGCCTGCGCAGCTTACCTGCAAAGCCCAAGCCGTTTCACTAGGTACGCTATAAGTTCTAACCTTTTAACAATGGATATAAAATTCATTTCTACTCATTTGAATACCACGAAAGTTAAATATTCGCATAACAAGTGACTCACGTCGTTCATCACACACTTGTTATTTACTTTGCTTTTAATGAACAGAAGAACCCATATTCTAGCATTTATGGACTTTGAAAATACAACCTCATTTCTATGTTTACTGACAGTGTCTATGTCGACAAATAACAGTATGAGGAAACAGTAATACCATGGTACAGATAGATAGACAGGTACTCTAGATAGCGGTATTATATGGTAGCAGTTCCCATGAAGGTAGAAAAAGACACCACTTGAAATGTCATCAGACTACTAAGGGATAACATCAAGTAGGGTTAGGTACTGTAAACAAACAGGTAAGTATCACCATTTGGACAAACTATATACTTGGCTTTACTTTATTAGCCGAAGGGTAAGTGCACTGACGGATCTCGTAGTTCCTGTTCTCATAATATGCAAGTTCCCGATAATTTCGTCAGTTCTTTCAACTATGATGCCTGTATCAAGTGTCTGGTCTCACGCATCACATCTGCCGAGTGTATTGACTTCCGTAACTTTTTGCTGTACATTGGTCCGGTAAGTAAGTTTTACTTGCTTTTAATCACAACATGGAATCTTCCATGGGTTATCATAGGATGGTAGCATTTCTCTTTGGATAACATTACGGAAATTTTTGGGCTCTCCAATTCTCTGACTTTCACAAGTGATTTAATTAGGTATATGAATCTCATCGGAGGGTACCTATATCTTGTCCATTTCGTTATACAAAAGATAGTCGCGTAGAGATAAACCATTCTAAAAACGGACGCCCCTCCACTAAAATTTCTATACAAACATTTGAAATGTGTATGCAACAAGCATTGGAGTGGCGTTCATTTTTAAAATAGTTTATCTCTAGTTATTATTAACTAAGTTATAAACATAACATTATGTTATCATTTAACACAAATATTTTTCGTTGAATACAACATTGATAACAAGCGCCCTTTCTTTCCCACACTGACAGATGAAAACCCAACTCTGCATGTTAGAAATAAAGTCTAATTCTCAAATGAATGCCTGGAATGTTTATTTTATAATTATAGATAAAAAAAAAAACTATGGTGCTGTTATGGTCAGTATTTCCGCCACACATTGTACTGCCCACAGTGTATTTTTTCCGTAGAATAAATATTTTCTTACTGAACAGTGATACAGTCATCGATCAGTTTGTTCGGACCTACCAACTGAATTTCGACAAACCATTGTCACAGAATACTTAAAGTACTGCGTACAGAAAGGCCACTCCCTTCCCCGCACTAACATCAGTTACCGCACCTCACCCCGCACTTCGATGTGTTCGTCGCCTGCTCTTTAACAATGGCGCTCGCATACACAAGAACCGCAGCGCTGTACCTACCTACTGCTGAAACGAACACATTATTTTTTTAAAGTTTTATATTTTGTGTTAATCACGATAGTTGTATATTGTGCATTATTTGGATGCTTATCTTCATCGAGGAACGATAAAGACAGGAGTTTCTTTCGGTTCCCGAAACATGAAAGAAGGTAAGGAACAGCAACTCAAATATCCTTTAAACCTATAAAAAATAAAAGCTAGTTTATTACAGACAAACAAGTTAAGCCAGTGTTGTGATAATTTATTTTCATAATTTTCTCTATTAATCATTTATTTTCCAAGTTTTCTTCGTTTTAGAACAATTAAAACTTCCGTAATATTAACATACCAAATTGCTCTCTCTCTTTATTGTCTTTGTTATGTCTCTTTCTTTCACGTTCTATTCGTTCTTCGACTTTAAAAGTAGTAAAATAGAAATGTTATTAATTAGATTTCTGTGAGTACCTAGTGTCGCGGCGCGCGGCGCCACATTCTTGCATACGTTCGGGCAGCGCCGCCGCCTACGCAATACTGCGCCAGCCAGCCCTACTAGATTTCACGCACACATTTACACGTATACAAACGTCATTTGTCAATGTAGTGGTAGTAGGTAATTATTTTGCGAGCGTTGTATGGAGTGTCCGGGGTGTGCCATTGTCGAAATAAAATCTTGTCGTATTAAGGTTTGTAGAAATTCAGTTGCTTAGTCATTTGTATGATTTTGTAGTCGATCTTTTGAGAGCCTCTATCTATCTATGTATATCTACCTGTCTATGGTTACCTGAGGGGGCGGATTGATGTGTTCATGATGTAGGAGTCTAGGAGAAACTATGCTTTTCTGTGCCATGAGCTGTCATGGATGACGCTGTGCGTGTTCCACAATGCGTAATAATAGTCTCTTTATTTCAATAGGCAATAGTATCTTTATTCCAATGTTCTCTTGTTATTCGAACCGAGAAAAGAAAAGGGCTTTGGATTGGTATTCAAATAACTTGTTGGTGGTATGCAGGGTGTGTGGTGTGGGAATCACTTGAAACTGCATACCTACGTCACATACGTACTGGGTTTTAAAATTGTTGCTTGCTTGCCCATTTCTTGCGAGTAAGTACCATCGAAACCAGTTTTCTTCAACCGTATTATAAGTAACCGATAAAGGAAAGACAGGTAGCTGATATAAAAGTAGACACATTGTTATTCTCTCGTCCTCACATCTATCTAGGACGAGATACCAATATTATCAACCAGCAACCTCACTTCAGTTATCTGGGTATTACGGATTTCTATGAAAATAAACAGATTACATTTGGCATGACACGAACGCTAATCTGTCCACTCGACTAGTTGGCCGATTGATCGGGTTCAGAAACGAAAGTTTGGCCACTGAGCTCGATTAGTTGGCCGATCGATCGACTGCTGCGTGCACGCAGGCCGTGCGTGATTATGTTGAGACAGCATTGGCGTTAGAGAGAGACGGCAAGAAAACATCTGGGTTGGTCGTTTTCTGATTCAATGTTTTTACTCTTCTATTTTTGTTTCGCCTACAGTGCCAAGAGAAAAAGGATTTTGATTTTGCACTATCCAATTATAGCGCTCCTACGGTCCTAACTGACCTATTTCGTCGGAAATTATTTTGTTTATTTTTTTCGTAGATAGTCGTAAAAGTGAGAATGTGGGTATTCTGAATTAAAAAAAATATGCGCAGTTTCATCAATAACCTGGCACGTTTTTAACGAACAATCAAAATGCTTACAAACAAAGATCCGAGCTTTGACAACCGTTCGTTAGTTTCGTTATTCGGGCATAATAACGGGCATGTTCCGATTAAAAGGAAGTTTAGAATTTCGCGATATCTGGTCAAACTGGTCTGTTTCCTGATGGTCGTAGGTTTCCTGAGACATTTAACTAGCCATATTGTGCAATACTGCCTTATGTGCTTGAATGTCATCCAAATCTGTGCCGTTAAGGTTTTATCTTGATTAGGCTTTTAACTTAGGTATTTACTTTGTTAGTCAAACTTGAAACTTCATTGTTGCTTCCAAGGCTCTTCCTCTTGTTAGTCTTTTGTTACATCAGTCTGGCTGGTTAGCAATTATTCAAAACTTCCAAAACTCAATTACCCCCAATAGTGGTCAGATAATTCCTAAATAGATTTAGTCTATTATGTCACGAGCAATTAGTCCGATATTACTAATCGCAGTCATCATATTTGTAGTCCAGTGTCAGTGATACGTTTTGGCCGTCAACCAATTCTGTTGAGTCTTTGTTCCCAACGTGCTATCCCGGCTTCCCTATTGGGGCATACATACTACAGATATGTGGAGTCAACGCCCTTTCATCGTCATCGTCGTCTTTTACTTTGAAATTTCAACTTGGCTGAAATTACCTATTGTCAATGCCATTCAAAAATAAAGCACCTATTCTTAGAAAATTACGTTAACTTTCGATCTATATTTTTCCTGCTATACTAATTACAGTATACGTAGCGTTTTTGAAATGTATTTCCTTAAATTGTGGTGTATTTGAGGAAAAATGTGATAATTTTAGACTAGGTTAATATTATACTATAAATTTCCTTATGGTAATCCAATGTACAAAGTCCATCGCATTGAGGAAATACATGATTCTGATGATTTAATGGCTTATTCCCATGCGCTCCATAATTTTATCAGAATATAATAGTTACCTACCTCCGGATAGGTGCCTTTAGTCCACTAGGTATTTGTATGTGCAAAGGCAACAAAGAATCGACAGGCTTATTCCAAACATCGTAAGTACTCCTCTTAACTTGAACAGTTTTGATGTCAGCCTCAAATGTCAAGACCTCATTTCCACAAAGGGCCGTAACCTCCCAACGTTTTTTTCGATAAAACCTGGCTTGAACCCAACCAGTTCTTGCCATTGTGAGGTCGACGGCCTACGAGGATGCAACGCACGTGCCCCGCTGCTGAACCACTCCTAGTTATGCCAGATTAGATTTCCTTTTTAATAATAGCCCCGTAAAACGAATCGTAGCACGAAGCTGTCGTACCTACAAGTAAAATTATCAACGTAAAAACTATTATCCACAATCTGGTTTAGAGAGAGTGATGAGAGCGAAAACTAAACGCATCTGTCAAAATTTAGATTAAAAAAGTCGTTAGAGCGCGAGCGTCTCCAAAGTTCAAATGTCGAGAACTCGAGAGTTGGAGACTCAGCGAGTGGATTTTTTTTTCAATTTCATAATGATGTGGGCTCCGGCAGGCAATAACGTAGGTACCTTACCTTTGTTTAACTGTAAAGCTGGTTTTAGAACAAAGGTTACGCTTTTGTTTGTCATATTTTCGTATCAAAGTAACAGTAAGGCTTGTCGTCTTAAGTTTCTGTGACGGAAGTGTGTCTCTGGTAACTCTTCCTGCATCAAAGCAATACCAACTGTGCAAACAATTGGGTACTTAGTTGAAATTGGAACGGTTTTCTAATAAGCCATAGAAGCCAAGCCATAAGTGAAATTAAAACTATTTTTTATTGTTGTTGTGTTCTTATATAATTTTGAAGTAAATATTTCAAATGAAAATTCTAACCAATCTCTTCGGACAACGAGGAAAGTAAATCACAAATCATGCGGAAAAATATTTTCATCTTGAGAAAAAACGGTACATATGAAAAAAATCACACATAATGTTCTCAATAAACGTCATGAAAAATCTTTTTACTTCATCTGAAGTAACGCGTAAAACATTATATATCAACGATACCAAACACGTGGTTATAAAATAAGAATGAATTCATACATACTTTTCTAAAAGCCAACACGGTAATCCAACATAGTAAATTAAGCTTTAAATAAAAAGCATTTGAGTACTTAATCCTTCGGCATGATAAGTAGACTAGTTTTACCAGTAAGCTGGGAGCCATATTAGATTATGACGTAATGCATCCGAGCGTTGGATTATAAAATACAAGGGCAAGTACTTGAAGTCTTATAAGTAGAATCTAAGTCTTTTATCTTATGTAGTAGTTTATGCAATACTAAACACAGCAATGAGGAAGACAATGCAGTGCGTAAACAAACGCATGAAACTATATTTAGAAGGGAAATAAGAGGAGTAGGTATCTAGGTTTTAGAAAGAATGAGTTTATATTCATATGCCATATGCTCCCTATAGCCAGTACAATTATTGATACTGATAAAATACACAGTTATGAAGATTAACTGTTGGCTTCAAAGACCGCATCATCAAATGTTCGAAATACGTGTCTGCTCAACATCGTAGATAACGTAATGAATGTTCTTGAACTATCAAAATGAAAGCCATTCCTGCAGTTTAGTGTATGACGCAATTACGCCGCTGCTTGTTTCGAAGAGTAATTTTCTTCAAACAAGGCGAAATTAGAAAAAGTTTGATCAGCTTCTCCGAAGGCTAGATTAAGTCCCTTGCCTTAGACAAGGTGCCTTAACAACACGTAGTTAAGTTAGACTAAAAGTAAAATAATCTGTGGCTCTAAGCACTAATAAATAGATACATAGTACATACAGACAGGGTCGCCGCGCCGGCGACAATAGAAACCTTGGACACTTCCACGCCACGTAGTGATTGTAATGTCTGGACGAATGATGTATTCGTCGACTTGCATGGGCACACAAATGTCGAATTTTAGGAACAACATTATAATATCAATTTTATTATCGGAAACCATAGTGGTTCTATAAAAATAGCAGAATTACTAAACTAAAAATCGTGCAAGATAGGATAATCCTGCTGATTTGCTGACTGGAAGGTTTTTATGAGCTCTTCTAACTAGAGTAAATCAATTTGTCCGCTCAACAACGTACATAACGCAATGAATGTTGTTGAACTAACAAAATGAAAGCCATCCATTGCTACTGATAGTGTGTTACGCAATTACCCTGCTGATGAGGAAAAGCAAATTCCCTCTGATTAGTTTAGTTATTCAAAACGTTAAAGTGTGGGACCAGGACCAGAAACAAATCAATTAAAAAAAAATTGTTCCTTATTTTTTTTCCTTACTACTTAAATGTTGTGGACTTTGATACAAGGCGTGTGGGTGAGACAGGCTATTGTGTAAGTACAGCTACAAGGTGCCATAACAAATTGACAAAGAGAAAAACATCGTGACTGATAATAATATGATGTTTTTACTTAGGCATACTCTGATACGCAGTATTTGAAAAAGGTATGTAAAATTGTAAATAGTCATTATTTTTGAAAAACATGTTAGGCCTTGCAATTGGTACGAAGATTACGAAGGTATTAAGTTTATTGTTTTCATCAATTAAACGTTTTGACATATGAATAACAACAATACTGATAGTAATTACTTTAATCAGTTATTATCAGATATTATGAACGGGTATTTTATTATCCTAGGTCTTAAACATTTATTGCAACAATCAATGACGTCAAATAAATATTTGTGACATCCATCAGTTCATCACATCAATTTGTAAAAACTCCACACAAAGCAGTCACATTTGTAACAAGAGAGACATCAATCATTATACTATATCGTCTGTGACTGTGAATCCTACGGCTTTCACGATCCATAAAATGCTAGATGATATTGGAAGAGATTTGTATTTTATTCAAGGGTCAGTGTCAAATCCGACGGCTTCAAAGACAAGAATGAACTGAACACCTCAAGCATGTTACTACGCGACACCCTGGCAGATAATTCTAGTTGATTCGAATATCATGAACACATAATTCAAACATTCTCTGTGTACCTGTGAATTAATACTGCATATTGTATGATCTCTTAGGCCAAACATGGCGTCAGTAAATATTGATAACTGGCCTTTAAATGGACAGCCATTATATTCATGTAGGTATAGAATACAAGGAAGATGGATATAGGTGCGTCAGATAATTATGATATCAAGTTTTCATAAGAGAGTCAATATTTGAATGTTTAAAATGTTTATTATCTATCATCAACAATTTTGTTTCAACGGTGAGTGTTGACGCTGGTGTAGTTACAGATGAATATAATCCAGAATACATAACATTATCAGATACAGAATCATTGTTAAATCCAACAGAAGTAGAAAGTGAACCGCGTTCCGAGTAAGCAGGAAGGTGCAATGCTGCAGTAAAATGCTTAATAGATTGCCATGGCACAAACCTCATAAACCTTTGTTTGTAGTTGCAAATCCAACATTTGTTTTGGTCAATAGAACTTGATTGAACATAACAACTCAGTATTGCGTATCGATAGCAAAAGGCGTGACCAATACACAAATGCCAAATACTGCGCGTTATTTCTGATCCGGACCGGTTCTGAAGGAAAAAACAACATAAACCTGACATTATATCGCTTTCTGTATTTAGTGTTCATGTTGTTTTGTACCTTTGCTTGTCGTAATATCTTAATAAAAGATTATCGCGAAACTGTTGCGAACTTTCGCAGCCTTGCAGCAGATGACATACGGTACTTAAATGAAGATTAAATTGAAATGAGCAATGAAGTTACTGACTACAGGTACTCATCTTAAGCAAAGGACATTAAATGTGATGATGACGATACAACTCTTCTAGCACTGTAGAATTACAAGTCCTAGGTAATTGGCATATTAACTGCAGGTGAAACCAGTTTTCGTGTACCCATCACTCAAAAAGTACTGAACGGATTTTAATGATACTTTCACTTCAGTACCAGTACATAGCTACATTCCTATATTACGTAATAGCTGAAGGGATATTGGCAGCTTGCCATCCTTAGCAAATCGTTAAAGTTGATAGAATGAAAGAGGAAACTTGTATTTGCTGCATTTTAAGAGACTTTAATATATCTATCATGTTATGTAATGCTATAATTCTTATTGTATTTAGTTTATCCATTTTAAAATTAGAAGCTTCATGTTAGAAATCAACGTCATCTTTGGAAAGAATAATGTTTGCCTTGTTCATAATAAGCCGGATTTACGATAAAACGCTTCATTAGCAACACAAATTGCGCAAACTAGTTGATTTTCAATGTTAAAGGGTCACTTTTATACGTGGGTTGCATATTATTTTTAACTATGATGATGCAGGTACTTACATGCATTCTAAAACAAAACATGAAAAAATTTAGCATTGGCGCCAATACCTTCTTTTGTTTGTATATTTAGCCATATGTCATGTTTTAATTTATTTTGGTGTATTAATGATATTAGTCTATATGGAGATGAATGTTCTTCTTTTAGACTTTTCTTAATTCTTTTCAATCATTTTCTTTGAATGATCTATCATAGTACTACTACTTTTAACATTTCAAGTTTCACGAGTCATCATCATCTGCCTAGCCTTTCCCAACTATATTGGGGTCAACTTTCACGAGTGTTGGTAGGTAAATTGAGTTAGCAATCAATGCCATTCAGTATACTAGTGATTTGCGAAAAATCCCCCGAATAAAGACCCACGTGTTGGGAAACTGAAGATAACTAACTAAAGACCTTAGTTAACTGAACTGAAGATCTTAGTTGCGATAGGATTTCCGGTCATTTCAGGAGCATACTTTCAAAATGTGTAGCAAAATACTTTAGCTACAAGTTCAGTATATTTATAAATATGTGCTCGGAATACAAAGTTAGAGCCCGACCATTTACTGACTTTACTTCAACATTTACATAGTAATAAGCACCGGCGTGCATAGATTACGCATTTTATAGCCGTCCTCTACGGCGATCGTGTATTTCGCGCGCAAAATACGTCGGCCATCTTGAAGTTACCTATTTTATTCAAATTATTACACCTGACACGATACCGGTTTCTCAGCTCCTTCCCACATAGAGTTGGTCTATTTTTTATTAGATAAACCTGTTTAATTAGGAAGTACCAATACAGAATTGCCGCCATTGCAAGTTGAGAGTAACAGATAATAATGAACGATTACGGTTCATAACACTCCAGATTAACGTATTCCCATTATGCATTCGGAAAGTTATTTTAATTCTTAAAATAAGGGCTAAACCAGAAATTATAATGTTATTATGCTTTGTGTGCACTAAATTCGCTACGCTAATATGACATCTGTAGAACCTTGCCATCATGAAAAAAACAGGCAGGTAATAAAAGAATCAGCAAGATAACTTTTATCGTTTGTGCAAATATGTGTGTTTCATAGAAAGAAATATAAAAATAGACCATGAATAACAAAGCAGTGAAACAAAAGGTTTGTTAACAATGCAGAAAAATAAGAAAACAAGAATAATTTGCATACCTATATAAGAAGGATTTTAGATACCTAGTGGTTTCAAAGTGTATTTTGTAGCCAAATCAACAACACAGCCACAATAGCACAACAATCGTCAAGGTAATAGTAAAGATCAAAGATTTAAACGCGCAATAAAATCTTTCGACATTGGGTTTAATGCTATAGTAACTGCGCACACGGCACAACGCACTCCAAAAAAATGTAGTTCAATAAATCTAAGATACCAAAATCCTTACATTTCTATTTATTTTCGCTGATACATAAACCCAATTCAAGTGACGTCACAAGATAGAAGTTATCAATATAAACCGGGTAGCAACGAGCGATATAAAATCAATTTGCGAAAATATTGCAAGCAAGATCGATTACCGTTTTGATGCTCCATTGGATTTATTTATATTTACCGACTTCAAAAAAAGGAGGTTATTAACAAAACAAACTGGTTTTACGTCTTTACTTTAGTTGTTACCTAATTTAAGCTGCGTTCAATATGCGAATTTCGCACTTAGCTACTGGAAAAATAAAGTAGGTACTGCTAAAAATTATGGGTTTAACTAGGGTTTACCTAGTTTTTACTAAAAGCCATTATCAATGTCAAATAAGGTAGGTAGTATGAACTTATTAGAGAATCCCACGTAAAAAATGTTTAAATAACTAGCGTTCATGTTGCCTCTTGAGGAGCCTCCGGCGGTTAAAGTCCGATCTTTGGACGGGCCACAACCGGTTGCTAGGTACGTCATGATTACCTACTCATGGTAGATTAGATAGGTGCTACAAAAAACGGACAGTCTTATAAACGGGTCACCTTCACTGAAGTCTTCAAATAAATAATTATACTTCTGTGAAGAAGTGTGAGATAAGTTCGTCTGGAAATTCTCTGAAAAGTGGGAAGACACAATCAAAGTCTTAGATCATTTGACACACAAAAAGTTCTTTGGACGTACAGAAAGTAGGCTGAATGTGACATGTTTTACGATTTTAAATAAACATGTTATCTACATACTCTTATTTACGTCGACTTTGTAGAGTCAAATATCGATTATCAATTTTACATATTTCTAAACGATTATATGATTGTATAGATACCGAAACGGTTAGGTTTTGGTATCTGGCTTGAATACGAATCCAAACAAAGCGATTCGTTTTTTACCAATAAAAACTTATTTGACCTATCGAACAACGACCAACAACCTTGTATCATAAATATATAATATAGAAGGTTAAAAAATCTGACTAAGCCGGCAACACCGAATAGGGAAAAATATTTTGGAGTGGCGCCAAAATTAAATATTTTTCATCGAATCCTTGTCAGCGGAGTTTTATTTTTAAAATTATGTTTCATTGATACGAAATTGTACGACGAGCGACGCTGTTACTACGGTGAAATATTTATACAATTTGTTCAACTAATAAATACGAAGAGAAATGATCGTAAAACAAGAATAAAAGTGAAATGTGATCCATGTTTGCCAAGATATTTAAAATTATTGAACTTTCGCTCCATTTAACGTTTTAGGAAAACCTTCCTCAAAGTGCAGACTATCCATTCAATCACCGCTCACCTCCAATACTCCACATAAAGAAGCATTGTGTAAATATTTTTCCGCATACAACATAAACTGAAAGCAGATCTCTCAAGTTCAATCACTGAGTTTACCAGAAAGTTTGGACGAGTTCCAACGGAGCACGCGGCCTGAACGTGGAGCTGACGCGTCGTGGGATCTCCCACGTAACCAAAAACGAGACGGTACAACATTGTACTTTAGTACTGAAATTCAGCACAAGGTTCTGAATAACCGGGTCGTGCAAATAGACTGAACACTTCAGTCGAATTATGTCACTACGCAGAAAATCCATTTGATTTACTATCTGGCGCTTGTTGCGATGATCAAAGGTTCAAGTAGGAATCCGAAATTGATTTTATTTCGGCAAATCAGGAAACTCAAAATCTAAGAATATCAAAGATTCTTTTCGAATATAAAATGTATTAGTTTACTATACGAGCAGCTTGCATTGCCAATGCGTGATGCAATAAGACCGATACCTACATTATTTAGAAATCTTGCAGAAAAGTCTTCAATAATCTCTGCATCACCTAATGGTTGACTGGTAGAAAATGCCTATGTCATTAAGTTCGCCTCTGTACATGTATGTGTTTGAAGTATTAAATAAATTTTATTCTCAAATGCATTTTTAAAGGAAAATGTTATCGGAAAAGACTATGACTTTCCGACGAACTTTTGAAATAGTAATTATTAATAGCTCCTAGTCCTGAAAGATGGTGAAAGAATAAACGCTTTAGACGTCACTATAGTAATGTCTATTTTTAAGCACGCGACAACGTGACAGTTGTAAAGAAACAATTTTGGGCGTGGTTACACATTGAGAACTAATCGGTGCGATTATCATTAGCTTGTCTTTGAAGTAAATTACCAGTGTTTCAACGTTCGTTCAGATTCAAAGAATTGATAATGCAGAGTCTTGCTATAAACTTATTGTAAAGTGCTTAGCTGTAAAATAATTACGAATTCCAGCTTGGACTGTTTATAATTAGCTCCAAGCAAATTGGTTCTTGCTAGCTTGAATACCATTTTTCAATTATAATGACGGTCATTTCTGTCCGAGGATATATTGCGTTGTAATGATTTACTAGGAAACGGTTAGAATTGGTATAATGTTTTAGATAAACCGGGCTCAGTGCCTGTGAGGCGGGGAATTTTATCACGTTAAAATACCTTGTCAAAATTATTTTTCGAGTCATAAACACAGGTGGACAAATACAATTACATAGGTTTTTCGGTACAAACTTAAAAAGCCGAGTACAAGTGGCCGACCCACTTGCTTGCGACCACGTTGCGCTTTTGAACTTTTCCAATGAGGTTGTAACACTATACATATTTTGTTTATTTGATGGATACAACAGTATGTTACTGTTAAGTTTTCGACGTTTTGTGAAATAAGGTTAAATTCTGTTCACGCTGTTTTTGTGTGATAGTCGATTTTGCACATGGATATTTGCCAAAATTTAGACTTATAAAGTACTCATTAACATAAATTACTTTTATCGCGGGCGTATTTATCCTATACTTTTGTTTATCTACAATGTTTCCGTACTTTAAACATTCACTCCTATATCCCTTGACACTAAAATTGAGCCATTACATTTTACAAAAAAGGCTAAACAATTATCATGACAATATGAACAATAGCGGTCCCAGTACTGCGCCTAGCGTAACACCGCTAAGTAGTTTGATTTGTACGCAGCGACTATCACGTATGCACTCCCCACTAACATACAGGTTTGCTTACGGACGCGCGGATTACCGAGGTGAAGACTGCACGCGATCACCACGTGCTCATACAAACGTAATATTTTATACATATGTACACATCATTGTCATAAGCTTTCGTCAAATCATTACAATCCTTCTAAAGAACAATAATTCTAATGCTAGCATTAGAATGATTTTTCTTTGAAAAAAATTGAGATCAGAATTGTAGTGATAACCTAGGTTATCACTACAATTCTGATCTCAATTTTTTTGGTGATAAAGATGTTATCTCATTATCTGAGGGAACCTTTGCCCTCTAAAGTCATGACATTAAAATGACTTTGTAATTACGTGTATATAGGCATAAGATCCGGTTTTTATCAGTACAAGCAATGAACGATAATTTTATTGATACGACGAATAAGTATGTACAGACTGATTATGATCGGATTAGTTGTTAATACGGGGCGTAATAAATAACCCATTTAGTTTTAGTATCCAGGTGCAGATAAAGATCAGACGAATAAATTAGTTGCTTGCTGGAATAAGACCAATATTATCTTTGAAAATGACTACTAATATTATGTATTTCAATGTGTTCGTCTTCACTTTGCTTGTAGCTTAAAATTAATTTTGAATAAATAATAAATTTATAACTATGTGATGTGTCTGACTTACATAACAGTGTCATATATTTTCGTCGTAAATAGTTATGACCTTTGAATTTGTGGAATTTAAATTAATAAAAAATATTAACCGTCAAAGCATATGCATTTGAAAATTCTCGCTACTTCAAACTGATCAGAACCTGCTGCTAGTAGACTTAGGATGGAATAATGTGTATAAAATGAAGTGAGCACATTTAAATTGCAATAACTTTTGAAGGTTATCCAGCATACTACGCCGTTAGATTCGTCTATCAAACATTATAACCAAAACCAGTTTTAAAGTATAATAAGAAGTCATTTGGAAGAAGATTGGAAAGTGTTGAAGATGGATATTACAATGCAAACAAACATAAAAATAATATATTTAAACAACATCGAACAAAGATAGGTAGCGGTAAATCCTTGAGTCATGGTTATGTAGAACAGCCACCAGAGAATCTCATATAAATGGGTGGCAACTAGCTATGGATTATTATAGCAAGGTAGGAAAACCGAAGACGCAACTTATAGTTGTATTGAAGAAAATGAACTTATGTTCGATAAGGCAACACTTGTAAATTTTTTAAACTGTTTTATATAATTCGAAAACGTGTTCTTTATGTTAAAGTGTAGCTTATGTAACTTATTGTCTCGCCTATCAGAAAAAAATATTAAAAATTAGGTGACGTAATTACCAAAAAAATATCAAATATATTATAATTATGCAATAATTCTTTCAGAGTCATGTTAATTGCGATACCCTTTTGATCTCTCTTATCTCTACCAAATATTATCTGAAGCATGTAATCGATATAAAAAAGTTCATTTACATCAGCCGTGCAAGCATTATCTGCAGTAGGCAGTTATAGATTACCAGCTAACTTCTCAATGATCTTCGGAAGTAAGGCTATCGGGGGTCAACGTAAATTGTTTCATGTTTAGTGACGTTTATTATATCTTAGTTACTTTGTAATTATTAATGACTGCAATAAAATGCCAATATTTTATATAAACTGTCTAGTTTTATTTAGAAATGATAAGCTAAATAACATGTGGTGAAAGAAAACCTATTTATGTGACCATTAAAAACATGTTTTGAGGACATTAATGGGCATGTTATTACTTTATTAAAAGCATTGTTATTTTCAATGACAATGTATGCTCTGATGCATATAATTTACTATAATTAGCTCAATCAAGTAGGACTTAATATACTATGTCACGAATTGTTACTTGCCAATTGCTAAGTATAGGATTCAGTTGGGTTTTTCAATCACTATCATACTAAGTATCATTAAAGCTGGTGAGAATTATCAAGAAATTATCTACTTGACAATCGAATTATGGAACTTTGACCAGGAACTGTTTACACAATCTTAGGCAGGCCGCATACGTCCGGTTTCCTGATTCGGAATTCAGTTTCGGAATTCAGATTCGGAGACCCCGAATGCACGCATTTCATACAAAATGTTCTCTTTAGCGCACACGTTCTTATATTTTCCGTTCGGAAACCCTGACGGAAAATATAAGCACGTGTGCGCTGGAGAGAACATTTTGTATGAAATGCGTGCATTCGGGGTCTCCGAATCTGAATTCCGAAACTGAATTCCGAATCAGGAAACCGGACGTATGCGCCCAGCCTAAGTGTCATCAGAATTACTAAGAACTTTTCGGTCGAAGGGATTTCCCACGAATCGGTTAGCCTACTGAAATATTTTTGCCATACACGATTATAACTAAATCGGTTTAAAGATAGGTGTGACTTATAGGTTTTTAATTCTCGTACCTACGAATTTTAAGATTCTCTGATAATCGCTTGTTTTTTGTTTTTTATCTTTTTTTTTGTTTTTTTCTTGTTTTTTTTATATTGTTTTTTGTTTTTTATATGCTACAGTAATCTGTGGAAAATGTTGTGGGTAGTATATTTGTTAAGCTTAATTGTAAGACAACACTGTTTATACTTAATATACTACTGTTTGTTTTCCCAAATGTAATAAATAAATAATAATGACGCAATATTCGAATATTAGATTGATGACACCACTACACCCACTTTACCTAGATAGGTGAATACATTTTGAATTAGTGCGTATTTAGATTGCCGATAGACTTAAAATCGAACGATGTTTTCTTAATCCTTTAAAGCGATTAGCTACTTACAATTTTTTTTAAAAACATAAGTACTAAGCAACTAAATACGCACTTATTAAACTGCTCTTATCAGTCAAAGCAATTTTGTTTTCAAAAAACATCTGATGTATCTATGAAAATGATCGATCCATTTAGATAATATAATCGTTGCAATTTGCTATCGAACGTATACTTAATACATTTCACCTAGATAAAAAATATACTTGATTATGATTATTATTGGATTTTGAACTTAAGTATTAAGCGTGACTTTAAACATTTTATTACGTAAAGATTCCCTGACATTTAACATCTTATGGTTTGCGACTTTGGAACTTGGTGAAGATGCATAACCACTAACACAGAAAGTTTCTCCATAAAGTTTAACACAAGTGTTCCCTATTAGAAGCATACAATACAAGATTGCCTAAATATAAAATCCGTTACATAACATTTCAGTTCGAATCTCTAGCTGATGTCAGGATCAATAGCTACATAGTCATTTACAAGCGACACATTTGCAATTGTAATCTTTTTATTACCATCAAGTAATTTTCCTATACCTTAGAACCTGGATTCCAGCTACATTTATTAATTCTTAAGGTCAGGTAATTAACATCGTGGCAGCAAACGGGTGCACGTTGCGCCGCCGTGATTGCAAACCTTGGCTCACATTGTTATTATCTTCGCATACTCAAACGACCTTATTTTTGCCGGTGCTAATGCTCTACAATCAGTGGGTTTGCACCGACGTTTTCTTGGAAATGGCTTCTTCGAAGGCGAACATTATTGAGCTTGTGATTCATCCTGTAAATCCCGATTAGGTTTCTGGTTAAAGACATTTAATTCTCATAAACAAATTTACATTTCACTTACATGAGAACAAAATTTAACATAAAGTAAATACTAATCATTGTCCTTCGACACTCGGACTTACAATAGACTGACTTATATAAAATAATACAGTAATACAGTAAACTGACGCATTTGGCTAATATTAATACGTTAGTATTACAAACTATTTTAGGTTCGTGGGTACTCCAAAAAATCTAACACTGTGCCACTATGCGTAACTACCCTGCCATTGGCATAAAGAGCGCGGTCTCGCTGTCACAATGCAAATACATCAGTCAGTAGTACAACTTTTTTTATACAGCTATTACTTTTTTTATTATATTCGTTTTCGTAATGGGTTTGTTAAGTTAGTTAAGTTAACTGATATTTTGAAGAATATATTTTATAAGTTTGGTTTTGAAAATATTGATTGAAATCGCATTCTTTATATCATCCGGTAATTTATTGTAAAGTTGCACTCCCTCATAAACAAGTGATCTTTTACCTTGAGTGGTACGCATTCGAGCAAGTACTATGTGATCTTTTCTACGACTGCTACGGTTATGCAATTGATGTGTTTTGGTGAATGTAATTTGTGTATGTATAGTTTTATTAAGTATTTTTTGAATGAGTATGCAGGTGCAGTATGCATGAAGTTGGTTTTCAACTTTCAACTTTAGTGCGATGTTCAAATTGCATCTTAAGATGCTTCCAACGCTTCAGAACCGGCTCGTCTGTGAAGCTTGGATCTTGTAATAGGTTTTAACCAGATGCACATGGATGGAATAATGTATCATATATCCTTGCCACATCTGGAGTCAGGATGAAAAAAACAAACAGCAAACAGATGTGGCGAATGTTTTATGTTCGGTTGTGATAAAAATGTTGATATGTGGAATAAATGGCTATTGGATTTAGAGTGTAATAGTAATATTAAAGTGCACAGGGTTGTATATTTACGATTACTATATGGTACCTATTTAATTAAAGAGTCGCGGCACATCAGGCTATGGACCACTGTTTTAGGATTGTAATGTTCGCTCTGTATTCGTCTCGGGGCAATTAATCATACCTTTGTAGTAGAACAAAGATACACAAAAGCAATAATTGAATTATTGGAATACATTACATTCTAAACAAAGAAGTACGAAATATGCAGTCTTGAAAGATATCGCTTTTGTTTGAATTGCATTTTTGGAAGCAAATAAAGATATTATACTGAATTGGTAATCAGAAGATGTCTTGATGACGACTAGATTTTAATATTACACAATACAACAAACCACGCCGTCTGGAAAAGTTTTGATACACAAATTTCTTCCACAAAACGAGATTGGTGTGTGTTACGAAAGCGGTTTTTTGTCCGTGATTGAAGTGAAAGTAAGAGACAACCCAGGACAAGTCTCCAATAATAATAGAAATAACATACGAACAGTGCTTATGCATGGCCAACAAGCCATGCATAAGCATAACATTACCGGGGAAACATAAACTACCCGAAGGATATTGTGACAAACAATGAGACTGTTACACAACGGAGGCCGTTGATGACGTCAGGGAACAAAGTCCACCATACCAATTGGAAAGTTCAACATTGGAAGCAAAACGTTTGCGCCAACTATTTGGTCTAAATTGTAGGTTGAAATAAAATTAGTCGTTAAAGCTAAGTAGGCCAATTTGAGTTTTGATGAGTGCGAAGAGCAAAATTTTGCAATGTTGCTAAGTCAACAGTTTTGCTCATAATTAACATCTTCACGAGTAACTTTTCATTGTTATGCGTTAACCCAATTCCTAGATCAGAAATTCAGCACAACAAACTAGAACGTAGTTTTTCAAGTCATTAGTTTGATTGAATTACGCAAAACCACCGTTCTACAGAATTTTGCAATACAAAGTGTACTTTCCATTCAGTTGTTGATCATTTCTAGCTATTGTTGTTCTTATAATTAGGCGATTGCTTAAAACACGTGTTTTGAAACGTGAATTTATGTCAAAACACTATTACCTATGCAAATTATTCGAAACACAAGTCTTTCTGGCGACGAATTGTACCTGTAGTCTGTAGTCTAAGCAAGGCAAGCCAAGATAGACTTTATTCTGATCGTAATCTTTATGGCTTGCTAGCATGTTGCTTTGTGTTGTTTTTATGTTTAAAATTTGATGTCGAATCTTATGTGTGTCGCAGTTACCTTGAAGCGCACTCATTAGAACAATGTCCAAAAATAATGTTTTTTAAAAACCCACAAAAAGTAATCTTGATCTTGTTTGGATACGGCTATAAAATTGAGGTTTTTTGGTCTACTAAACAGCGGCAATGTTGCTAGGCTAAAAAATCGTAACTGCCTCTATCCGAAACAACCTATAAAATATATCTATTGGATATCCTTTAAATCGTTACATAAACTCATATAAAGAACCTAGTACTTACATTTAAAAAATAACAGATGATCCAATTAGCCTCTTTAGTGAGATCAAAGTTAGTGAGTAATAAAGCTACCACGTGGTGAGACAAGTTAAATAATATAACTATTGGAGTTTGTACCCGATGTTTCTACTATACGGTTCTTTTTATGTTTCAAGGAGTTACAAACTTTACGAGATAAGATATAGTGCAGTTCCGTTTGTCATGATTTTTGTTGAAAATGAAATTGAACTGTAAGTTTTGAAATTGCTAATTACTTAATTAGTATTGTGGTTTACCGTGATTCATGTGTCACTGATGGGCTGCATTTATCACTTTCTATACTTAAATAATCTTTATTGCTCACAGAACCAGCGACTTTGCAAGAAAATTTCAACAAAACGGTTGGGTATTTTCAGTTATTTGATCTGGGCAATTGACCCATAGTCTGGACAATTTACCAAACAATACCCTCTACATTGAGAGTCCAAAGGTTCATAGATTAAATTCAACTATAAAAGCAGAATCTAACGTCACGTGAAAAGTTAAGGCGGTACACTGTAAAAAGACTTCTATCTCGACAACACAAGATTGAGATTGGGTTTTCATGTTGGAATCACGCCTCGTGCACGTGCGTCCGCGCACGGTAGAGAGTTCACAGCTGTTGTTTAAACAGTGGACTTTGGACCCGAGCCCACAATCACCGGTGCGGTGTAACCGCGTGAATAACGTGTAACGACTAACGACTCGTTGATTTGTTTGGAGATATTTGATTGAGTCATCTTTTTACTTCATCGGTGGTTTATCTGCCTGCATATTATGTACAGTTATCGTTTTCCGATCTATTTTATTTACACGAGGCTTTAGTAATGCAAGATTATGTTTCGTCATGATTATAAAGAAAAATGGAAACCGCATGTAAAATTAGGTAGGTAGATATATGAGTACAAATACCTACGTACACAAATTATCTTAATTAATTATTGTAATTGCCGTTGATTGACTTTTATTGAGGATGGAGACTGAAGATATAATGTAAAGGGGGGATTAAAGTGGCAAGACTTGAATTTCAAAAAAGTCTGTTCAAGATTGAACTTGGGTTGGGAACTTGGGACAGTCTCTGTAGTGTCTGTATGGAAAACTAGTTTTAAAGCATTTTTGACTGGATTTCAAGGCATGAAGATAGGTATTAACATTAACTGATGGATGACGTCAAACGTAATTCTTTTTAACTTGTTTTAAATTGTAGGTCAGTGCTCTTACAATCCACTGTTATATTAATAAGTATGAGTAAGTTTCTTACGTGACAAGACTCACGAGTGGATGGCAGAGTACCTATCTATGTATTATTTATACATATTCATACAAGCTATACTTAATCGATTTATTTGCACGTTGTCTAACCTAACCTAACTAGCATAAGCATAATCAACCTATATAATGTTCCCACTGCTGGGACACACGTCATCTCTTCGAGAGGGACTGGGCTGTTAGTGATATCTACCAGACGGACCCAGTGCGGGTTGGCAGATCATGTCACATGTCTTCGATTTTTTGTGGTTTTAAGGATAGGTGAATTTAAGGATACTCCGCCTAAATCGCTAATTATTATTTATCAAGGAGGCGTAAATTAAACTCGTAATTATAATAGGTACCTAATTGGCTACCTATCCATACTAATCTATATATATAAAAATGAAACCCGTTTTCCGTTGTCACGACATAACATGAAAACGGCTGGACCGATTTCGCTAATTCTTTTTTTGTTGTGATCGGTATTGCCGGGCGGGACAAGGTTTGTATGAAAGAAAATTTTGGAAATTCGAAAAAAAAATTGCACCCGTGCGAAGCTGGGGCGGGTCGCTAGTAAAATTATAAATGCGAATGTCTGTCTGATTTCCTCTTCACGCTTAAACCGCTGAACCGATTTAGATGAAATTTGTTAAAGAGATGCAAGTTTACTAAGTAAATAGATGTACTTATAGGTAGGAACAAAGTGCACTTACCTACCTAGGTACCAACGTATCAGCCTGTAGGTACTACATTATAAAATAGGTCTACCGGCTTAGGTACCTATCCTACCTATATTATTATTAGCTACCTACTTGTTCAGTGTGTAGGAGATTGCAATTCTGTTGTAGGTAGCTACCATATTAAAGTACCATAATAGTTAGGTACCTACCAAGCCCATTTTTGCTCAACATAAATCTCATTGAAAATATGAACTAAAGACCTTTCCAAAAGACTATTAGTTCCAGGCATAGACATTATTAGATTGTGCAATCGTTGCTTAATGTTACAAGTCTGTTTTCAGCTCGTTGCTATGCTCTATTGCGGCATTTCCCAGATTTCCTTTGCCCGAGTTGAATCACCAAAACATTCGTGAGGATTGCCCTAAATTCAAAATGCATCGAATTTATTGGCTGGAAACCAGCCAGCAGTTAAGAGAAACGTCCTAAACTTTCTGGCGGCAAAACAAAAAAAAAAAGATTTAAAAAATACGATTCTAAAACTAAACCACGTAAATCGACTTGTGTTTTCGAATAAACCATGACCACCTTACCTAACACCTTGAGCATTTTGAAATAAACACTAGAACGATAATAATAAGAATGATACGTTTATATTATTGCATTTCGTTTCGTAGCTATCACGAAGGTAAAACGTGTAGAATGCCATTTGCCGGGTCCAAAGTCCGCAAGGTAAACTGACGTCGTCGCCATCGCCGAGCAAACGTGTCTTGAACAATGCTTTTGTTTTATATCAATATCTTGAATTAGTTAAGTAACCAATAACGTTTTTACTATCTAGGAATAATTGGAATTACTATAGGTATGTACATGGGGAATTCATCCATATGTTGTACCTAATATTAAAACAATCACGATAAGTCCACAAAACATGCTGTTCCTATTTCATTTTTTGGGTTTTTTAGTTGATAACGGTTGCTTATTGCTATTCCTTTGTTCAGACTAAAATTTTGTTGTTAAGTATCTAACGATAGAAAAAGTTATTGTTTACTTTGTCAACAGCTGAAACTCTGAAAATAAACGCTTAAGAGTTACAGTAAATAGAAGAACAGTTGTTCATTCTTACCTTTTCAAGGCAGTCCTGTCCAATTGCATTGGGTTCCACTTTGACTTCCAAAATCACAGAATTGGGCTGGCTAACTAACCACATTTTGTCAAAATTTTAAAAGAAAACCGAATAAAATTAGACTGTAAAAGAGGTCGAGTAGTTTAGCGTTATTTAATTCCGCGGTATAACACTAGGTCAACAATGTTTATCTCACTCGCGTAAAGAATTTATTTAAAAATGTCTTTCTTAATTCGCTCTGCGCAATGTTTATCGCGTATTCTTTGTGGAAGTAAAACTGTGAATACTTCCAGACGACGGCCATACTACGTTAAGTTTGCCTCCGAAATGATAAAGAAAACAGTGACGTTACTAACGCGGGGGGCGCGGACTCTGTACTTTGGTGTTGATCTATGTAAATAATCTGTGTTTATTCAACATCCATCACTGCTTTGACACCGCAATACAGACAACGTGAAGCGAACAAAAACGTCGATGAACATAATGCTATGCGATTTGAGTGAAAAAGCAATCATTTGTTCTCGTATTGAATTGATGTTTTGTTTCGTTCGAGCGCGGTGCAAAAAGAGAGACAGAGCTATCGGCGAAGCCAGGCGAAGCCCTCAGTCAACTTGTCATGAATTTCCTTTGTTGTTTGTTGTAGGTATTGTACATATCATTACCTAAAATTAAGTAGATAAAATATAATTACTTGAACAAGGCTATCACAATTTTAGCCCGAAACGAATCCAACTACTCTTCTGTGAAAAGAAAAAATAACTACGATGGTCGATGACAGCTTGTTTGAAATATGGCACATTTTGAATTTGCCGGGAAATATCAATTTCTATTTTTTTTTGTTTTAATGACCTGGTTGCTGGACCTTTTAGCCAAGTCTATATTAAATAAATATCAATTTAATTTCACCCACAGAGTATGTACATTATAACGTTGACAATTTATTGTCTTCAATTATGTCATATTTTGTCTGTGGTAAGCACAGTCAAAATTTAGGAGATTTGATAATAGTAAACATGGTTTTAAAGTATTATGATTCAAATTAATTTATAATTGAAAACAGAATTGAAAATCAATAACGATTAGTAATCATAAAAAATTTAAACTCTGCATTATTTTATGCTCTACACCGCCATCTATTTTGTAAATAATTACTTACATTATGCAACGTTTCGTCATAGGCAAGTAAATTCATTAAACGTTTTTTGATTTTGTATATTAAAATATAGAAAATCAAATAAGATATTTGTTAATTATAAAAAATTATAATAGACATGTCCAATAGCTAAATAAATTAAAACTTAACTTTCTGTTCAAACATTTCTAGTCTTCGAAAAGAAGTGGTTCCGTTTCTCGCAGAAATACAGAAGCACGAGCCGCTGACAGCGCCAATCGTGACAACATGGTGGAACTAAAGTAATCATATGACTTCGTCACGACCATCTACTGCGCGGTTCGCCTATTGATTTGTGTCTTGGTCTTGATTCTCGCTCGACATAGTTTTCGTGTGTATCAGAAATGGCGAGTCAGACACAGGGAATCCAACAACTGTTGGCGGCTGAAAAGCGGGCTGCCGAGAAGGTCTCAGAGGCAAGGAAGCGTAAGTTATTTTTATAGTCCTACGTATTTTACCATTTAGCCTTGTTTGTACCTTTCCACTATAGAAGTTGCCATGTTCAGTCAGCAGTTCTCGTTTCCATGCTCAAACTAGGTTCCATTTGGTAGAATCTTGATGTAATCACGATTTCTAAGTGATGGGATTTATTTCAGGGCGTGATCACATGATATTTTATACTTTCCATCCGCTGCTAGTAATGAATCGATTGATAACAGCACCTCAGTACCTTTATATCTTAGGACATCGTGTTTGCTAATTTAGAAGACATTTTAGGACTTCCGTCGGTCATAAGGTTATATTTCTAGAAATAATAGTCCTATGAAAAATTGTGCATTGGGAAATAAGACATACTTACCTAGCATTTTATCTTATTTCCCCATCTACCTTTTATGGAATTATCCAGGCTGCAGTCTCTGTAATTCTTTAAAATAATCCTAGTTTCTTCAGTGTACCCCTATGACATCATCATGTTCCATGACAATCTGTGAATAGCCTTATATAAGTCAACATTTTTGGGGTGTAAGTAGGTACTTCCTATGTAAATAGTTTAAGGTGTCTCAGAAGTATGTCTTTGTGGCAGTTTAGAGTTGCACTAGAGTTTGAAGACACTGCTAATTGGTTTATTTCTTTCATTAAAAAGATAAGTGTCTTTAATTATTGTTTAACTATACAGACTAATGTTTGTATATGTCTACCTCCTGTGTGATTATAAGATAAATAAGTCCAAAACCTTGACATTGGTGCCAATTCCCTTGTTCACAAACTAAAGAAAATTTAAGTTCAGTGCATCTTTTTCTTTCTATCTCATTAAGAAAAGGACAGAAGATAAGTTCTAGTTTAGTCCTGTCAAATTAATTACGTCAATTTACGTCAGGCGCTGATTAACTTAACAGGACTAAACTAAAATTTATCTTCTATCCTTTTCTTAATGAAAAAGAAAGAAAAAGATGCACTGAACTTAAATTTAGTTTAGTTTGTGAACAACAGAATCGGCACCATTACCTACCTAAGAAAAGTGTAAAATGGTGTTTCAGTTCATGTTTTGCATATTATGTCCTAAATGTGATCAACGCATAACATGATGACAGTTAACTGTCATCAGGTGATTACATGGATGAACCTATGTTTAATTTAATAATTTTGTGTTACAGGGAAAGCAAAACGCCTAAAGCAGGCCAAGGACGAGGCCCAGGAAGAGGTTGAAAAGTACAGAAGTGACCGCGAGAGGCTGTTCAAAGAGTTTGAGGCAAAGGTAAGAATTAATAACAGAGACTTTATATTCTCTATGGTTGTCACCATGCCAAGGCGACAATGAATGCCATAGAATTGTACTTTTTGCTGTAAGCTATGAGAAGAACTTTCATTAAGATTCTATTCATCAAATATAAAATTTTATCTGTTTTCCTCTGACAGATTTGATAAATGATGACTTGTTATCTATTTAAAAAAATATTAGATAATTTTATGAGCTAACATAACATTATGAGATTTAAAGTTATATTTGAAAAGTTTGTAGTACCTATGAATGACACAATTTTATAAAAAAAAAAACAGAAAAAATAGTGCTTTAGTAGCCGAATTGGTATGTTTTTTTTATTCAAAAGGCTACTCATAAGCAAAATCAGTTTGGGACTGGAAGCCAAGCCCACTTCCCCAACATTGTAATGGAAAAGACTAGGACAATGAGTTTCATAGTAAAGTTATCCAGAGTGGAAATTAATATACAAAGCACTCGGACTAGATTGTTGTCTTCCATAGCACGTACTTTGGCTAAGCATTATTCCTGCCACTGTTGCACAACTGTGAAACATCAGGAGCATAATAAAGATGGAAACATGTCTAAGTCAAAGCAAATGCTAACTCTAGTTTGCTAATTACTTGCCAGCTTTCAACCATATTATTTGTCTCAAGTATGGGGCTAATTTTTCTCTTTAAATGTAGCCTTAACCAAAATCTGTTGTTCTGTATTTAGCACATGGGTAGTCGGGAAGGCGTTGCCTCTAAGATTGATGCTGATACAAGGATCAAGATTGATGAAATGAACAATAAGTTTAAGCTGCAGAAAGATCCGGTATGTACACTTGTTTATTTTACTATTAGCTACATCTGAATCATCATCATTTCAGCCGTCATAATTATGTCCAGTGCTGGGCATAGGCCTGTTGCAATGACAGATCAGTGGAAGAATTAGATACGCATTCTCCTGACGACTGGACTGTAGTTTTTTTTACTGTAGTTTTAAATGAATAAATTAGTTTTACCTAACGTAGACTAATGCTATAAATGCACGAGTGCACATAAAATATATATTATTTTATTTTTGCAGGTGATCCAGGATATTCTCAGTTTGGTGTATGACATCAAGCCAGAATTGCACGCCAACTACCGCATCTAAGCATATAATTATGTTATAATATCCGTTTGTCGCGTATTAAACATTTTGCGATCACCAATCTAGTTGTTATCTTTATGGTATTTCTGTTAATTGATAGGCACTTAGGCGCGGCAGTCTCAAACACGCGGGAAAAACGACCGCCGAGAATCGGTCAAAAATCGATTTGAGGCCAATTGTGATTAAAAAAACATCGATTTTGACAGTAAATGTTTGCAGTCCATTGCGGCCTGTGAAACCTCGCCAATATTACTGGTCACCAGAAATGGGGATTACTGTTAAAACACGCTGGATCCTCTAGCCGTTAGCTGTAAATAAAAATATCGCTTGGTTTCGCCCTATTTATAAAATAATCATTCAATAATATTATGTGTTAAGAGATTAGCTCGGTATCATTCCAAAATACGTTCGAAGGTCCGAACAAGAACACAAAAAAATGTACCTATAATCTTAAAATTGTTTGTTATTCAATGTTGTATGTTGAATAGAAAATATATAAAGTTTTGAAAAATAATTCTAATGGTCTTTTCTTGAATAGTGGCGAGTGTGTACAGTATAAGTGAAATATAAATGTTAATGTATAACGTTGTTTTATTATATTGTTACCATTTCAGGTGATTTCTGAAATAAAAAACAAATTGTCGCAAAAATAGGTATATTGGGTCTACTATTTTTTTAATTAATAAAATCATTGTGACTGCAGCAACGTCCTGCAATTAAAATAAAAACTTTTTAGTTAATTTTCTGGAAGTACCTAAGTACGTAAACTAGTACCTACTCGACTCAAAACACATTAATAATTTAAACGGCAATGTAGCGTCATGCCTAGCCGTAGTGGCCGTTTGTTATTTCTGTAGACTTTCTACATTCTCCATAAATCTGACCTTCACCGTTTCATAGGTCAGAATTTGGATAAATCTAATGCAATTTTCATGCATTGATTAAGACTCGTTGATCCGCTTCATGGAATCATGGCAGTTAGTTCGATTTCAGATTTGATGCCACCAACTGCATCAGATTGCTATGATTGCTATAGGGTTTTTAATTTTCAACCTTTTAGTAAATCGATTGAGCATATCGCAGTCCATTGCTGGACATAGGCCTCTCGCACCCTGTCCTAGGGAGCGTTCAAGTATTACGTAACGCAATTTTTGAAGATTTTTGACCCCCCCTCCCCCCACTGTAACGCTCCGTAACGTTTTTCTGTACCCCCCCACCCCCCTCTCTAAAGGTTACGTAACACTCAAGTCATCATTTTTACCCTGAAGTCGCAAAAAGTTGTTATAGTTTTTATCCATAATATAAAATACTTATGACCAGTTCTTTTATGAAAAATCAAGGTTTGGACTAAATATAATACTTATGTCATTATTACATTTTAGTAGTAAACTTACTTGTGTAAAATAACTAAGCATTGTTGCTTTCTTCTTCGTGGCCTTCACCTTCAACTCTCGTATAACATCATTTATATGTTCTATAAACTTTTCTTTGTTTTTTAGTTTTTCTTTAGCTGTTTTCCAAATTTCATTGGCATTTTTTTGACATACTTGCGCTGGCAAGTCAGCATGAGAGCCTTTATAGGCCAAGAACAGCTGATGATACAAATCTCCTTCTTTTGAGGACATTACAGTATGAACACTATGAACTCACTAATAACAGCGACTACAGCAATTTGCTTCTGCATAAACACTAACGAATACTGACAACAAAAACAACATTAAATGACGTACAATACAATCTAGGGATTCCCCGTGAAATATAAACGAAAAGGTTTACCAACATGCGAGAACAAATTAAAAATGGCGACCAGACTAATACAATCGAGAGATTCCCCGTAAAACGTAAACGAAAAGGGTTGCCAATTTGGGAGTTTTATTTCCTTATTTTTTTATATAAAAAAAGAAATAATGTTACGTAACGTGTTGTAAGAAGGACCCCCTCCCGCCCGTGTAACGCATCGTAACGTTTTACGAGACCCCCCCGCCCCCCCAAATTGCGTTACGTAATACTTGAACGCTCCCCTACGCCTTCTGCATCCAGTCTGTCCCAGTCACCTTTTTAAGATCGTCGGAATACATCGGTCCTTCCTTTTCCATCCAACTTTTTAGTGTTATATTTTTGTAGATAGACACCTCATGTGTCTATCGAAAATCCATCCAGCCGTTAGGATGCTTCGGGGGTATAGAGAATCCCGCATACAAAGGTAGGTAGGTAGGTACCTACATATTTAACCTTTCGTATGCCGGAACGTAGATCTACACGAGACACAATGGCTTTTTAATTGTGTCTGTAATTACGGCATTCAACCGGTTAAGTAGGTACGCTTGAAAAACAACCCCATCTTTGCTGCGCACAGTCGGGTGATAACACGGCCGTAGTACCACGGAATGCCTTAACCCAGAAGACTGATCCGGAACCATTGCCCTGAACTGTGTGGAGTGATCCTCTGGTTCTGCTTTTATTTGTCTGTTATCCGTCATGATCCTAATACCCACTTCGGCTTATTTCTCTTCTCGGCAATTTTGTCGAGCCAGCCGGCGATAGCTCCCACGGTGGAGAAGACGGCCGGCTGGTCAGCCTGGTCGCAGCGTTTGGAAGAGAATGATAGCACGCCGATCAACAGGCCGTCCATGATTGCTGGGCCGCCGGCATCATGCTGAAAGGAAGGGAAGGTTATCGTAGTATCAACAGGCGTGAGGGAAAAACGGATTGACTAGAAGATTTTTTTTTTGAAGTGAAATCTTCTTTAGCGGCGTTGCACACTTTTTGTAATGGGTAAAAAATGTTAAACTCGCGTCAGGGCATCGCGTCAGGACACGTGACCGTCAGGAGAGATTCCCCCCCCCCCCCCTCTCTTTCTACGGCGGCGCCAACCGAAGTGAACCAAGTGAGACACGATAATGGATGGATGGATACGAACGGTGTGACGGTGACGGTGACGGTGACGGTGACGGTGACGGTGAAGGTGACGGTTTACGGTGACGGTGACGGTGACGGAGACGGTGACGGTGATGGTGGACGCGGACGTGGACGTGGACGTGGATGGATGGACAGCTGATGGCTCGACCGTCTGTGTAGTAGCCATACTGCTGTGTGTTCGTAAAATTCGTGTATACAGGGTGAATTTTTCAAGTGGGCGTGGATGACCAAATCCGAAACTATGAGGACTAGCGAAAAGTACTCAAAGGAGTCGCGGGCTCGATTTTGATGAAAACTAAAACTGCATCATTGGATTTTTGAAAAATCAATATTTCTAGCCAGGAATTTTTTATTTTTTTTATTTTTTATTAATCAAAACAAGAATAGTTTACAATTTTGTTTGTTAAACATACCACACAAACCATCGCGGGTTTAACAGCAGTATGGCAGACACGGCAACTCGGTGCCACTACATATTAATTATTACTTAATGAGCAATTTGGTATAAGTAGGAACAGTTTTTTTTTTTTTTTTCTATATCGCACTGCAATCTAGAAAATATTTTTTTAATACCTTTGAACAGTTATTCGCATTTAACACATTGCAGATTTCTATAGGTAAATCATTCATATATGATGGTAATCGAACTGTTGATTTAAAAAAAAAAAAACACTGTATTATTGCACCATTCGATAGTGTCGCTAATAAGGATCGAATTCTGGGAAGTAATGACATACGGCAAACTAAAGGAAAGAGCTCATTTTTAACAAAATACTGTTTTTTTTTCTTATGTTACCTACCTCATCATCATCTGCCTAGCCTCTTCCCAACTATTTTGGGGTCGGCTTCCAGTCTAACCGGATCCAACTGAATACCTCGGTATGTAAAGATCAACCATCCATAAAGATGGTCACCCATCCACAGACCAACCGCGGCAAGCGTAGCTTAACGTGATGGATTGACCTGTGCGGCTGGTATTTAGCCGGGCCCTTACCTACCTACTAAACCTTAACTGATTAATTGTTCAAAATTATGACCATTGTTTTCAATAATTCATAGCTGGATTCGACTTCTCAAGGATTGTAGGTACTGTACTGCATTCAGTATTACAATATTATTGATTCCATTAGAATATTTTCCAAAGATCGTAATAGAAATTTGAATTTACAACATAATGTTGTGAAGGTGAATGCGCTGCGGGTGTGTTACTAAAAATATTGAGCATCATTTCGAACAAGGTACGTAATGTAGGTATGAATACTTTAACATAAGAAGCAGTTTATTAAAATTCAAAATTTTCCTTAAGTTTGCCGTATGTCATTATTTCCCAGAATTTGATCCTTATTAGGGACACTATCGAATGGTGTAATAATACAGTGTGTTTTTTTTTTTTCAAAATCAACTGGTTCGGTTCCTGGCTAGAAATATTGATTTTTCAAAAATCTAATGATGCAGTTTTAGTTTTCATCAAAATCGAGCCCGCGACTCCTTTGGGTACTTTTCGCTATTCCTCATAGTTTAGAATTTGGCCATCCACGCTCACTTGGAAAATTCACCCTGTACCTACCTGTTTCAAAAAATGGAAATTGAACAAAGTGCATCGATTAATGAAAAAAGTGACGCAGAAATAGTGAAAAAAACTTAGTTATATTAATTCAATTAATAATTGATTTATTTCAACGTTAATATTCAAGTTTTCACTTCTGCCGGCATTTCCGGCACCCCAATTGCGTAACACACTTGGCATCACAACCCGAACTTGATCGATCGAGCCGTGTGGCTGTTATTATGTGAGTTTTATGTACTACAGAGCTACCATTTACCGGGTAATATGTCTTTCATTGACTTGAATGTGCCCTGGCGGCTGATACTATGTCATGCTCACACAAATGCCTCGCTGACGGTGGCGTGTGTGTTGGACCCAAATTAATAATTTAATGTCTTTTGGTTGGACCATTTAGCTCCCTTCAAAATGGTTGAGCTGAATGGTGCTGATCTATGCGTCATGTTCGTGAACGGGCGCCGTCAGTTGGGGCTGGTCATCACTTAGCTGCCTCGGCTTATTTTTAAAAGAGTGTCCATGGAGTTTCTTGCCCGTTCTTCTCCATAGCTACCCAAGTAGGTACTACGCTTTGGAATGGGCAACTAGCTACAAATTTTCTGATTGACCGACTTCTTGACAGTTTAAAAATGCCTGTAAATGGTTTAATTGAAATAAATGCCTTGTGTTTGAGTTTATTACTTAGCCACAAGACCCTCTTACAATTAGGTTGTAACACCCAAAAATGCAGAGTAGACCATACATCATGTTAGATTTAGTTTCAATCAAATTTTTAAACTCACGTTACAGACGTTTTTCGGTATCGTGATGTATCCTGCGCAGAAGTTTGAACGGGTTACCAAGTCTCTGTGAACATAATAAATGAGTAAAGATATAATAAAATAGGTAAATGTTTTTGTCGGTAAGTATCTCCATTTACCACGGCAGCGGCAGCAACATACGATAGGTACGGTAGCACATTATTCTTCTTGACAAGACTGGGTAGGAACCTAGGAACCCTGTACTGTCATTGTCAAGAAGAAAAGTTTAGAACCACTAGTACTACCGAAAAGTTGTAAGAATTTCATCCTGAACTAAAGATTCACAAGGTTGTTACAATCACGACTGAAGTACCGCGTTTGGGGAATCTTACCTTCCGTACACCTCTTGACAATCTGCTGTGTCGTAGACTGGGAGCGTGACTTTCTGAAGCAGCACCTGTCCTCCTGCGCCGTTGATACCCTGGAATTTAAAGTTACAATCGTCGCTGTAACTCCAAATTAAGCAAAGAACCATCAGGGGGCCTAGGTACCACAACATCTTAAAGCAGTATTATTGTTGTCTTACTTATCTATACCTGCTCCATCTCTTTCCCACACTGAAAGAAAGATTAAAATAATACTGCTATAAGAGGTGGTGGTAGCCCCCAGGTTCCAGGTTAAAATCAGCAACAACCACCCTTACCAGAACAGATCCCCAACCGAGGAACGTGATTTGGTTATCAACGGGAACGACTCGATCCCTCGCAAAATTTATCTTCTCGATCGCAGGGTCCTTCCTTCCAAAGGTCATGTTCTTATGGATCTTCAGCACAGCGTAGTTGAACTCCAGCGTCTGAGGCTTGTAGTTGGGATGGAAGAAGATTTCGGTGACGCGTAACAACTCGCCTCCTGAGGTGGCGTTTGTGGAGCCAACTCTAACTGTAAGCATCTTCACGTATTCTCGGAAGAATCTGTTGTTGTATTGGCTGTGGATAAGGAATTATTTAATTGGGTTCAACGAATGCCTTAGCTTTTACATTAGGAGCTTGATAGTCCGAGAAAGTATATTATTCACATGTAATGTATGTGTGTCACCTAAATAAGCTTAGGTGGCTGGGATAGACTGCATACGGAAGACGGAGAACGGTTGTTGTGGTGCAGCGTGGGGGAAGCCTATGTCCAGCCGTGGACTGGATTTTAGGTTGAGTTAATTGATTGATTGTTATGTCTTCTGCCATGCAGCAGTACACAGAGCACGCGGGCCCCCTCAAAATCGGAAACAATTCCAAGGGTATCGATATAATTACATCATTACAGGCACATGACAGATACAGACGTTTCAGCTTTGTCTCTGCTGGCAACGGATTTGCCTCTGGTACTGCAGATGTCCATTGGCCGCGTTTCCATTCTCCATCACATGGGTCGTTCGGTTTGTTCGCCATCCGAAATCGCTCAAGCAAAAGTGTTGAAGACTTACAGCTGCAGGCAATGGGCGGCAGTAAGCAGCTTGTCCCTGTCAATAATGACGGCGCCACACCAGAGCTCGTTGTTGACCAGAAGAGCCGCCATGTAAGGGAACTCCTCGATGGTGGCCACCTCGTCAGGGTTGTAGATGCGGCGGAAGCGACGGTCCAGGACCACACGTTTGGTAGTTGTTGGGGTTGACTGTGTTACTAAAAAAATTAGATTTTGTTTAGTAACGGTTTGTAGGAACTTGTTTATACTAATATTATAAAGAGGTAAAATTTGTTTGTAAGTTTGTATGTAGGGTGTAATCTCTGGAACTACCAGTCGGATTTGAAAAATTCATTTTACATTTGATAGTGCAATTCTTAAGGAATGCTATAGGCTATTTAACATCACGCTATGTCTCTTAGGAGCCGAGCGAAAAGAATAAAAAGCCAGAAAGAACGCTAAGCGAAAGCGAAGTGATAGCGCGGGCAGGTAAGGCGACGCGACGGGGATGGTCGGGGGAACAAGAAATTTCACGCGAACGAATTCGCGGGCAGAGGCTAGTGTGATAATAAAGAACGAGGAATGCTCGTGGCTAAGTAATAACAGCCGCACGGGTCCATCAATCAGGTTAAGCTACACTTGCCGCGATCGGTCCATGGATGGTTGACCATCTTTACATAACGAGATCCCTCAATGCATCCGGTTAGACTGGAGGCTGACCCCAACATAGTTGGGGAAAAGGCTAGGCAGATGATGAATGTAACTATGCCTACATGGTGTTATAACAACGCTACAAGGTTATTGTGGCGCGTGGTCGAAATCGGAACTAACGTCGCCATTTTGCTTGGTCAATACAATTTATGTGTCACAATTTCATCGTTATTTACCAACAACGTCCCCTGTCAATGTCATCCAGGCGACAAAATCCTTGCACTCTAGCTCTACATTTGTTTACTGAAATACTAATAGAACTCATGTCAAGTGAATAACGGGAACCAGCACCTAATAATTTTGAATGGTATCTATTGCTATTCCATTGCTTCATATGTTCGAAAAATTTACCTGCTCATCAACGTAAATAACGCAATGAATGTTGCTGAACTGTCAAAATGGAAGCCATTCCTACTGTTAATGTGTTACGGAATTACCCCGCTGATTGGTCGCTGTTTTTTTCCAGTAAGCCAATCACAATACCTACAGTTTTTAGTATTAAGTAAGTAAGTAGTTACCACCTAAGTACACACATCAAAAGTGTCTAGGGATCAACATATATTTTTGCAATAACTTTTCTCCTGATTGATATTAATTAAAATTTTCTTTAAGGATTCATCAAATAAAGTGTTTTCGTTTGTCACAGTAACGATAAACCAAGTCACCTTTGCATTAATAAAGAAATTTGCCATTTTCCTAATAAAGGGATTTTTGACATTTGAACCACTAACACAAAAGTTCGAAAAAAAGACTGAAATAACAGTTTTCTTTAAAATTTTATTGGGTAACTTAAACAATTAATAATCCGTGTTTCTACCGCGAACACTAACAACACAAGAACATCGGTTTGGCATACTCAAAATGAGTTCATCCAAATCACGCTGTGGAATGGCCGCCCATGTTCGTTGCAACAACAAAAAAACCGGCCAAGTGCGAGTCGGACTCGCCCATGAAGGGTTCCGTAGCAGCAAGTAACATAATATAAAAGTTCTTGTAGTTCGTTGTAACTTTGTGAAAGGTAAATTGCGGTTTTCGATTTATGACGTATTAAAAAAAAACTACTTACTAGATCTCGTTCAAACCAATTTTCGGTGGAAGTTTACATGGTAATGTACATTATATATATTTTTTTAATTTTATCATTCTCTTATTTTAGAAGTTAGAGGGGGGGGGGACACACATTTTACCACTTTGGAAGTGTCTCTCGCGCAAACTATTCAGTTCAGAAAAAAATGATATTAGAAACCTCAATATCATTTTTGAAGACCTATCCATAGATACCCCACACGTATAGGTTTGATGAAAAAAAATTTTTGGAGTTTCAGTTGTAAGTATGGGGAACCCCAAAATTTATTGTTTTTTTTCTATTTTTGTGTGAAAATCTTACTGCGGTTCACAGAATACATCTACTTACCAAGTTTCAACAGTATAGTTCTTATAGTTTCGGAAAAAAGTGGCTGTGACATACGGACGGACGGACAGACAGACAGACAGACAGACAGACAGACAGACAGGCATGACGAATCCATAAGGGTTCCGTTTTTTGCCATTTGGCTACGGAACCCTAAAAAAAGGTCTTCTTGCGACTGGATACCCTCCATATTCGGCAGAGCTCTTCTCTGTAGCATATCCCATGCATGCTCAATCGGGTTCAAGTCTGGCGACTGAGCAGGCCAGGGCAGGACATTGATGTTAGCTGCGGCGAGAGTCTGTCTTACAACTCTTGCGGTGTGCGGTCGTGCATTATCATGCATTAACTGAAATAAGGGACCGATTTGCACTTGTAGAGGAACGATGACGTCTGATACAATCGTCTCAGCATAAATTTGAGCGTTGAGGTTGCCTCTGATCCAAATCAACTCAGTTCTTCCGCCGATCCAAATACCCGCCCATACCATGATGGTTCCACCACTATAAGGATGGACTTCCTGGCAGGATTTTAATCGCTGTTGGCGTCCAGGGGTTCTCCAGTGTCGTATACGTCTTGTATCCGGTCTCATACCAAAACGAGACTCATCAGAAAAGCACACGAAACGCCATTGTTCTTCTGCCCAATTTCTGTGTTCAAGAGCCCATTGATATCGAATCCTACGATTGTGCATTGCTATAGGTGGTACCCGTAGCGGTCTTCGGGAATGAAGGTTCACTTCATGCAAGCGGTTTCTGACTGTTTGGTCGCTAATTAAGTTCCCTGAAGAGTGATGAAGCCTCACGGCTAACATCATGGCGGTTATTGTTGGAGCTCTTCGAGTTAAGATTTGAATGTATCGGTCTTGTCTCCGTGTGGTGCAGCGATACCGTCCTCCATGGCGCTCAGCCACGGTACCAGTGCTTCGGTAACGTGTCCAAAGTCGACTGATAACACTCTGACTTGTATTCAGAGCTAAAGCCACAGTACGTTGCCGGGAACCAGCTTCTATCATTCCCACGGCTCTGAGCATTTCTTCCCTGCTTAAATGACGTCGCCGCTCCATAATAACGTTGGTTTTAATCAGTAGTAGGGAAACAGTAGCACTAATAATGTCTTCAATGCGTTGTATGTTTTTATAGGGAAAATATTGACAGCTGATTTTCATCTTTTACTCGAATTTGATTCACAGTTCCTGATTCAAATTATGAAATGCACCAAAAAGGATCCATATAAATTTATAAAATCATAAATTTATTACAAAGCCACATCTCAATCTCAAGAAATCCGCATAAAAATGCTTGATCCCTAGACACTTTTGATGTGTGTATATGACTTGGAGAGTTTGCTTTTTAACCGACTTCCAAAAAAGAGGAGATAACCTCCTCCTTGTTCGATGTTCGACTTTATGTATGTTTTTTTTTTAATGTATGTTCACCGATTTCTCCGTCAATTGTGGACCTATTGTAATTTTCTTTTTGTTTGAAAGAGAATACTCTCGAGGTAGTCCCACTGTCATCAAGTTCGAATCAAATGAGAGGACCCCATCCCATGGAAATCGAGGAAAACCTTCAAATTTAACAGGCAAACCTATAGCAATTTGGGTATTGTTTAAAGTAACTTGAGCATTTGCTCTTTGAGCATTTGCATTTGCAGAAATCATCATTTGGTAAAGTGGAGTTGATGATTAAGACCACAGATGGCCATCGGAACTCCATCAATGATAAATATTTTAGTTGCTTAGCAATTTATGCTCGTCACAATGCGAATGGTGAAATGGACCTGATGGTGTAATAGGTACCTACCAGGAGAACTCCTCAACAATTAACGTCCCTGCATCGGGAAAAGCAATATTTTGTAAAAGGCGATAAGCAAGTTGACACTATGCCATTGTAACTTAGATAAATTATAAGCAGACCCACTAAAAAGCGAGAAATAAAAACTTTTTAACATAAAAAAACCGAATTCCAAAAAAACTACAAAGTGAAAAATAACTTTAATTTCAGAAGTCCGTGGCAAAAAACTAAAATACAGATCCAAAGACACCAACTTCCGAAATTACCTAAAGTTATTTTTCACTTTGTAGTTTTTTTGGAAGTCGGTGTTTTTTGTTAAAGTTTTTTCGAAAGCTTGTTTACTGTTTTTGTATTGATTGCTTTTCCAATCAAAACAATTTCAACTTCTTCAAGATCGTAAAAAGAAAAATCAAAAGCCTTACTTATTTGAGTTGTAACGGTTTCATTGGTTCCCTCCATCGCCTGACGATTGTACTCTATGGGCAGGCCTTCAAACAGTTCCTTCGTCATCACCTCCATGTTGTCGAGTCTGCGAGACTGCTTCTTTGCAGGCTCTTCAGTCGAAATTTCTTGTTATCACATTGCATAAAAAACATCTTAACAAAAAAATTTTACCTCCTAAAAACTGAAAAACAAAAAATAATAAACCTTTCTTATTTAACCTTAATAAATAAGTTCTTAAACTAATGTAAGTAGGTATACTTAAGTAATTTTGAGTCGGCGCCAAACAAGAAAATTAATATCGTTGCGAGTGGTCGTGCGGATAGCGCATTTTTTGTTTGGAATGTTAATGTTTATCGCTGGAGATTTCACGTTGCATTGTTAATTTGATTTGTTTTAATTTTAAGGTAATTTAGTGATCTTTGTTCATTGATTGTTTGGCGCCGACTCAAAATTAGGTACTTAGGTATACTTACATACATTACCTAGTTTAAGAACTTATTTATTCAGGTTAAATTAAAAAAAAGGTTTATTATTTTTTGGTTTTCAGTTTTTTCGGAGGTTTAATTTTTTTGTTAAAAAGTTTTTATTTTATAATTTTTTGAGGCTATAATTTACTAATTACTACATGCTTCATTTTTGATTACTTTTAAAATAGCTATTAGCTACCTCCCTTACTTTAGCTATTATCTGTTATACGATCCTACTTTTTAAACTATTATTTGTTGTATAGTAAAATATTAAAAAAAAAACAGGCTTTATATGCCAACATGGGTAGGCCTTTTTATTTAATTGTAATACACAACTCAACATTAAAATTAGTCAATGGACAATAAACCACCCCTATTTTCCCACCCTTAGGGTAGGATTTTTTTTTCCAAATTTATATGGGACCAACTTCGCGGTATACCCTTTCCAATAAAAAAAGAATTATCAAAATCGGACTGCTCTGTAAAAAGTTGTGCGTGGTTATACATAAAAAAATATATATATAGGTATACGCGTCGACTTGAGAACCTCCTCCGTTTTTTCGTCGGTTAATCAAAACGTAATTACCTAATATCACCTGTATTTACCCTCTCTTCCCCGTTCTTTTCGCTAGTTATGTTTAAAGTCTCATCTAATAGGGGACATCATCAAAGTACCCACTCACCACAAGCTGGTAGTCAGTAATTCCTGATGGAAAAATCCTAAAACACTGCTCGACATAGGAAACTAGCCCATGGTGGGACTTTGCTTAGTAGTCCCGCGAGATTTAATAATAAGTAATTGAATATAAAAACCCCTCTTTGCCGAAATAATTCACAAGCTTGCACCCTAATTGCGTAACACTCTATAAATCATAACCTGAATCATTTTCCAGGATATTGCTAATCCATTGCTTCATACGTTCGAAAAATTTGTCTGCTCAACAACGTAAGCAATGAATGTTGTTGAACTGTCAAAATGAAAGTCATTCCTACTGTAATGTTACCCCCTTACTAATAAACGACGTATTATATCAGATGAATAGTCACACCGATTTCTCTCTTTCAGTCGTCAGTAATTTGGCTTTCGAAAGAATACAAAGCGTTGTGTAACTATACAGACTCTACTTATAAATACAATGCTTAAAAGTAAGGGGGTAGGTAAGTGTTTTACGCAATTACCCCGCAGTGCGTTTGTTTACGTTGTAGGTATTATAAACTTACCTTCTTCAGAGAAATCAGAGAAGGAATATTCTACGTGCGGTGTCGGTGTCACGTATTTCATGGAATTCATCACTAAAAAGAGTATGGTCGCCATTTTTTGAGATGGCCGCCCCGCCATTTTATTACTGGATTCTGTTGATCACTAAAAATAATAACTTCAATTTATGTACATTTATGAAGTTAATATAATAAAAACTTTATTGCTAAAAAGATTACAAGGGTTTTACATTGGCCCCAAATTAGGCAACAGACATTTTAAACATTTATTTTAAAAAACCTGTACGGTAATAATAAAGTAAAATAGGTTTTCTTCACGTTACAAAACACTGACACTGTAAAACCTGGGTCATCCCACTGCTGGGCAAAGGCCCCATGACTTCCAGCTCTTTCGCAAAACAAAACTAAAAAAAATAACGCCATAACATGACACCTACATTCCCCGAACGAGTAAGCACAGGTGTCAATGATATAGCCCGTATTTCGCTAGTTATGTAAATCCCACAAGTTTAGGAACCGGGCGAGTCTACCTTTCGGGAACAAAACCAGACTTTATTATATGAAAAAATCTTGACGAAAAACCCAGAAGCACTTTGCTCGACAACCTAAGGATTGAACCCAAGCACCCCTTGCCTGAGCGGTCGCAACTCCAACCAAGAGACTTGACAAGACCAATGGGGCAATAGGTACTAATAATGTGAAATAGAAAGTTTTCAAAGTAGAGTTGAAGGAAATGTGCTATATATAGGTATAACCTAGGTAACTCTGTACGTAATAATGTGTAGGTAAGCAACGGATGTTTTTGCAACTTGAGTGGTTAGGTACATACTAGCGAGTCAAATACACATTATTACTTCATCAAGCCCTGTTTCCTTTTAATGTTTCCGTTTCAGTTTTAATTTAGTGCATTTTTTTATACACGCACTGAAGACAGGACATTTCGTTATACCTACGAGTAAATTGTTGTAATCTCTTCAAACAGCAATGCGTAGTACCTACCTCTATATCTTTATCTATCTATGGAATAATTTAATAAACTATAAAACATACCTAATACCAACTAGTAGTCATTGGAGGAGCCTACACAAAAAATGTTTCACTATAAATCCAATTTCCTATTTTGCAATAAAAAACATATAACGGAGCTTATGGAAAATTTTATTACAATATGTACACGAAAACTATAAAAGAAAATATACTATATACAAAAATAAACGATAGACATCCAAGTTTTTACACGTGACAACATATTTTTATAACAGAACGAGAATTCTTTTTTTAAAGAAAATAATTTCGTGTCTTTGGTTTAATGCCATCCTTTGCCCCAGCCGGCGCCTCCCCAGCCGCCGAGAGATGAGCCCCATCCGAGACCTCCAAGGCCGACGCTAACTGGGGCTGTGATGACAGGGGTGCGAATGATGGGTGCGGTGACAATTGGGGCGGAGACCACGTGGCGGATGACTGGGGCGGACACCACCACGCGCGGGATCGTGACGCCGTGGTTAATAAGGCTGGAGCTAACGGAGTAAGATGGCAGCAGGATGGGGGAGGCTGGTAAACAAAAGAACAACAATATTTATTTATTTTCATTAGGTCTGTGGACCTGTCTGCCTTGTGACTAAGGGCGAGAACATATCAGTCAGATGCTTTACTGCAACGAAAGAAACTGTGAGGAAACAGTTGAGCGTTCCTTTTTAGGCAAGCCGCTAAAGCTGGATTCACATTATTGTGCTGTGTCGTGTTGCGACGCTTTCTAGCGCAGTGTCAACCAATCAAAAGTCTTTTTGATATGACGTGATCCTGAACAGATTGCTTACGACACCTGCGTCACTCACGACACTACACAACACAAAAATGTGCCGGTACCCACCCTCTTATGTAGGTTCTAAATGTCAATAATGATAACTCCAATAGCATTTTTGTCAAATAGAGATCTGCGGGGCAATTGCGTAACACATTATCAATCAGAATCGGTTTCATTTTGACGGTTCAAAAACATTCATTACGTTATTCACGTTGAGCAGAATTTTTTTTCGAACTTTTGAAGCAATGGATTAAGTAGCAATTTGCTTCAAAATGATTCAGATTCCGATTGATAGTGTGTTACGCAATTAGGGTGCAGACAGGAATCGGGGTGGGATAGGCAAAGTCCACAGATATTTAGATAAGGAGCCAGTGTAATAGGGCAGTGTGAGGTATTGCGTGTCTCCAAGTCAAAACTTAAAATAATGCAAAAATTCCCAAGCAATAAAAACATGTCTAATCTGGATTGTTTAGCAGGTAAACTGCTGTTATTCAACGGTATTTAAGGTTTCAATGATTTACACGACGTTCAACACGACACTGATCAAGCACAGATAACAAATCTTTCCATATGGGTATGGAATACACTGCACTACATAATAAGGTACCTTAGATACGTATCGCAATGAACTACCTACTGCCCGCTTGCATAGCAAAAATCATTAAATACGTTGAGTGAGTGATTAAAACATCGTTGGGTTCCTATCAATCGTTTGAAGATATCAGAAACAGAATTATTGTTGAAGTGAAAACTTCTTTAGTCGCGTGAAATTTTTTTGAGATGGGAAAAAACCATTGAATTCGCGCCACTGTTACCGTAATCGACACCGCTTCGGATGTGTGTTCAGTTGTCGTCGGGATGTACTCGGTTTTAATGTATATCCGAATGTCAGTCAGTGATGGCAAAGTATTCTGTTCGTGTTTTGTTTTTTTCACTTCTGTCGGCACTCCCGGAGTGCCACTGTTTTTTAACTATGTTTAAATCGCTAAACGCATTCATTGATTTCTGGAGCAAGAGGGCCTAGAAAAATTTGTAACTAATGAATGCAGTTTATCATTTAATCTATGACAGTTAGTGTTAGGGCAAGCAAACAGAACTTCTGCTTACCTTAACGGAATTTTCTATGCATGGACTTGGATTTAGTGTTCAAATAGTGTCTATAATGAAATGAGGAGTTACCGAGGCCCAGTCCCAGTGGTGGGACAGGGTTGGCGACCACCAAGCCGATCAGGGCGAGAACTAATGCCACCTGCGGGAGAGAACAGCATAATTTAAAACTACATTTTACAACCATTTTAGGGGGAACCTGCTGGAAAATTGGGAAATTATTCAAGCATGAGCGTTTTTGTTATGGCTTATGTTTACCTTATCACCAGATAATGTAAAATATAACATCAAAATAAACACTTTTTACTGCCAAAAATAGTAAATAATCACCAAAATTAAAACTCCATTTTATTGTAAAATACCTGGGTAAAGGTATTTCTATTCTCATTTGCTTGCTCTGTCATCTAACGTCGACGCCTCCTATTTCCATGTAACCTAAACAAACCTAACCTCGGGATGCCCAACTAGATTTATTGTAATTTTAGACTTAATATTTTGGTGATTAGTAGGCATATTTTTTGGTGGTCATTATATTTACCCCCTTTTGCCATTACCCCGACGGTAAGTAAAAAAAAAAAAATTAATCTTCAATTTTTAAATCTAGCACAGTTGCAATTATCAAACGAAAACATTGCAATGTTAAAAAAATATGGCAGGATGCTCCCTGGATTTATAAAGGAACTGGCTTCTGCTCGCGACTTCGTCCGTGTGAAATTTTACCCTCCCCCCATTCACCTTCTTAGGGGTGGAATTTCGAAAAACCCTTTCTTAGTGGATACCTAATTTTCACAAAGAAAATGTCCTCCAAATTTCATGTCTCTAGGACCAGAGGTTTAGGCCGTGCGTTGATGTATCAGCCAGTCAGTCAGGACTTTGAATTTTATATAGTACCATAAATAGAAGATTTAAAATTTGAGGCTTTCGATACCCTTTTAATAAATTCGATGTCGCTAAGCAACAGAATAAAAAAAAAAACAAGAACTAAAACCGAATTTTTAGGACAACGAGCATTCAATTTTAACACGCTTTTAACAGCTTCTAACAATGTAAAAAAATCGTAGTAGTCATTTCTAACCTACTTCTGATTCAAAAATAAAACCGTTACTTACCGCGCACTTCATGTCAGTATATTTCCAGGTTTTCACTGAATTGTAAACTGAATTATATTTGATTAGCATTGCCCTTTTATACCGATTGGTGCTGGTCACGCGTCGCTGGCGCTACGAACATCCTTTGACGGGAAGCTTTGCATCACACATGCATTATACATTAGTTATGAGCTGCCCTTTCGACAGTGCTTCTGTTTTTACTTTTGAAAGAGTAAAAACCGTATTCTGGCTTGAGACATCAGTGGATATCCCGTCAAATGTCAATTGTTTTGCGTAGAAATTATCATGGGTATCTGTCTGTGAAAAAGAAGGGGGTAATGTCGGACTCTCACCATCTAAAACCCTTTGGTGCATGTCTTGTTAAGTCTTGCTGCCATCATATCATTTGTTCTGGAAGTGTTGGATACGTGCAGGATATGCCCGGCATCAAAATCAAAATATTTTATTTCGCATAAACCTACATGGGGTGCAATTGGTCGTTTCCTATGGAGAATATTCGGCAAGAAACTCAACGATTACTTTTTTTTAAATAATTGGCTTTTACAATGTTTTCTAGTTACAGTGTTAAGGCGCTACCTTGAAACGCAAAAGAAGAGCGACATGGCTATAATGTGCATGCGCTCGGAATAAAACAACGTATGCGCCAAAACGAATTTAATTTTTTAATTTTTCTTTATTTTTTTTTACTCATGTAATTTAATTATAAGCTGTTAAGTTTCCAAATAAATAATAATGCTCTCTTTTAACAAAATAAATGAATTTTTAAGGCTACTTTGAGTAAACTTTGATATGATAACTCTCCGTTTTAAATTAAATTCCATTGAATAACTCTTAAGCATTAACGCCGTGATGTCGAAAAAAGTAAAAATTATAACATTACAATTTTTTTGTATCGAGAAAACTTGGGGTGCAATTGGTCGTTTCCTATGGAGAATATTCGGCAAGAAACTCAACGATTACTTTTTTTTAAATAATTGGCTTTTACAATGTTTTCTAGTTACAGTGTTAAGGCGCTACCTTGAAACGCAAAAGAAGAGCGACATGGCTATAATGTGCATGCGCTCGGAATAAAACAACGTATGCGCCAAAACGAATTTAATTTTTTAATTTTTCTTTATTTTTTTTTACTCATGTAATTTAATTATAAGCTGTTAAGTTTCCAAATAAATAATAATGCTCTCTTTTAACAAAATAAATGAATTTTTAAGGCTACTTTGAGTAAACTTTGATATGATAACTCTCCGTTTTAAATTAAATTCCATTGAATAACTCTTAAGCATTAACGCCGTGATGTCGAAAAAAGTAAAAATTATAACATTACAATTTTTTTGTATCGAGAAAACTTAGTTGAATTGTGTTTTCAATTTACATGATACTAGACCAAAGAGTCAAAAAACATTATATACCAAAATGTTAAATCCCTATTCCAAATACTTAACAAGTTACACGAAATTGAAAAACAACTTTTTTTTCAGTATATCACCTTAATGGGAGAACAGTGCAGGCCTGTCAAAAAGCACCAGTAGGTACTTAACAACATAGAAAATGGTCTAAAAATCTATAGTTTAAAAGGCCTATCATCATCCTGTCATACACAGACTCGAGCTGCACTGGTCTGGGCGTTAGTGAAATTACGGACATAAATCGATATTCGCACAAAAAAAAAATATTAGGGAAATAGAAAATAGAGATTTATTAAAAAAAAAATATAATAAATAAATAAATAATCGATTTTGCAACTTACACCTAGGTGCAAGCAATGACATCCGCCATCTTAAAGAAAGGGCTGTAAAAGATGAACGCCAATATGATGGCAACAAAAAGTTGCGCCTTATAACGTAAATAACGCAATGAATATTGTAAATTGTCCATTTTATTATATTGTTGTGTGTTACGAAATAACCTTGCTGCTCTGATTTTTTTGCCAACTGTTTGGATATTAACCACAGGACGAGGAGAACAGAGAAGGCGTACTTAACACTCTAGGACACTATACCGCTACAGACGTCATATTTTAACAATAAAACTTCTATTGTGTACGTTTACCGCGCCGGAACCTGCTAAAACATCGTATGTGTACGATACGTAGCAAGATACACGGTAAGCGCTACGGTACTGCTACGCAACGCTACGCGCTACGTACTACGGGCTACGATACACGGTACAGGCTACGGTACTGCTACGCGACGCTACGCGCCATGAGCTACGCGCTACGATACACGGTACGCGCTATGGAGGTCTGGGCTACATGCTACGCAATGCTACCTGCTGCATGTTGTGGTTACGTGTTGCGCTACGCTACTACCGACGATGCAAAATATTGTAAAATACTACCTTTTGGAAGGGGCGACTAGGATCAATTGTATTTTAAGGTCATTTTTGACGTTCAAAAGTGCCTTTTATGTGCCTATTTGAAATAAATGCTTTGACTTTGCGGAGATAAAATATTCCACTGGTTGAAAGATTCGATCTTGGGGGGGCCCGTGGCTATATAATAACAGCCGCACAGATCGATCTATCAGGTTATGTTACGCTTGCCGCGGTTGGTCTGTGGATGGGTGACCATCTTTACATACCGAGACCCCTCGGTGCCTCGAAAAGCACGTTAAGCCGTTGGTCCCGGCTGTCATTCCTGGATCTTTGACAGTCGTTACGGGTAGTCAGAAGCACGAAAGTCTGACAACCAGTCTTACCAAGGGGTATCGTATTACCCAGTAACTGGGTTATGGAGGTCAGATAGGCAGTCGCTCCATGTAAAATACTGGTATTCAGCTGCATCCGGTTAGACTGGAAACCGACCCTAACATAGTTGGGAAAAGGGTAGGCAGATGATGAGAAAGATTCTATATTTGAGACAGAGAGTGTTATTATTCATCTACGTAACATCATCCTCCAAGCCTGCTGCTAGGAATTGTCTTAACTGCTCGACCGGAATTGAACAGCACCCTAATTGCGTAGCAAACTTTCAATCACGATACGAGGGTTTTGAAGGATATTCCTAAACCATTGCTTCATAGGTTTGAAAATTTCGTCTGCTCAACAACGTAAATAACGTAATGAACGTGGCTGTGCTGTCAAAATGAAAGCTATTGCGATCAATTGATATTTTATACAGGGTGTTACGGAAAGGGTATATCAATACAAACGGGTTGAAGAGTGTATCTGGTCTAGAATCTCTGTACAAAATTTCAGCTCAAAGGCATTAACTTTGAAAATGCTTAATATTTTTTTATTTCGACATCACGGCGCTGCACTGGCGCGCGGCGGCGTGATGTGCGTGTACTAGGCGCACAGACACACTACAGATAATGGATAATGACCCTCGTAGTGCGGTGACACGTTTATTATGATTTCAATTTAATAAACTATCGAAATAAAAAAATATTAAGCATTTTCAAAGTTACTGCTTTTGAGCTGACATTTTGTACAGAGATTCTAGATCAGATACACTGTTCAACCCGTTTGTATTGATATACCCTTTCCGTAACACCCTGTATGTGTTACGCAATTACCTCACAGAACATTTGCGACTAATAGTACAACAATGTTCGAACCTCGACAGGCGCTTGACTTTGTGTAAAATAATTTCATCACCACTGTTCTTAAAACCATGAAGGAAATTGTCGTGAGGAAACCGGCACATCCTAGGACCAAAAATTGGAAGATATGTGACATTACCCAGTGGGTCCGCGTGGTGGAATACGGTCCACTCCCTTACACCAAGAAGAGGCCTGTGTCCCAGCAGTGGAAACATTATAGGCTGATTATGTATGTACGAGGCAGTGCAGTTTAATCCTCAAATAAAAGCTTCATAAACAGAAAAACGATAGAGATAAACCTTAAGAAGATATCGCCACAAGATTTTTCTGATTCTCTCGTATTTAAAGCAGCAAACATCATATCGTAGTAGAAAAAAATAAGTTTAAAAACTAAAACCCGACTCCTGAAAAGGATGAAAAAAAGGATGAAACAAGAAAGTACCTTCCCGTGGTCGCATGCTACCATAGCTTATAATATATTATTACAGTGGCATGTGACCACGGAAAGGTACTTTCTTGTTTCATCCTTTTCAGTAGTCGGGTTCTAGTTCTTAAACTTATTTTTTATTTAATTATTTTAGGGCTTATTTGGGTAATATTTATATTTTTGAAATGTGCTAATTAAGCCCTTTCATTTGATACCCCACGCGGCTTCATTGTCCGCTAGAGGGCGCCATATTCAATTTAATGCGGCGTCACATAGCCTATAACCAGCGGACAATCAAGACGCTTCCAATGATACCTCATTTCTCTTATAATGACAAATAGTTTAGAAGTTATGAGGGAACAGATGAACATACATACATACCGGTTAAAATCATAACCCTCCTTTTTGCTTCGCCGTAGTCGCATTTCATTACAATACTCTGTCGCCATTCAAAACAAAGCAATTACAATACAAACGAGGCGCACATTACATGTTAGTCCGTTAGTTTTTGCTGGCAGTAGTAATCGCAGGAACTAATACATTATCATAGAATTGCACTATTGGATTACATTAATCAGTATCGGCTTGACCGCATAATTAAGCTTTGATATATTAATATCCTTAATTGAAGAATATCAATATACAGGGTTATTGGAAAAACACCAACAACCTCTTAAGAGGTCATTGTACTCATCATTATGAACAACTTTTACTATGGGACAAAACCTGAAATCGCGAAAAAAAAATCTGCTGTTCCCTACATTTTGACGAGTTATACAAGCATAAATGTAGGGAACAGCTGATTTTTACATAACACAACATTTTAAACATATTCTTAAGGTAGTGTGTATTTATTTCGATTGGATTACAGATTATCTAGGTTCCCAAATATATATTTTGAATGGACTGATATAAAGACGAGATAATGAGGAATTTCAAATTTCTATAGAAAACTTATTTTTCTCATAAAATCAGTGCCCATTCAAAATATATACACACATCAAAAGTGTCTAGGGATCAAGCATTTTTATGCGGATTTCTTGAGATTGAGATGTGGCTTTGTAATAAATTTATGATTTTATAAATTTATATGGATCCTTTTTGGTGCATTTCATAATTTGAATCAGGAACTGTGAATCAAATTCGAGTAAAAGATGAAAATCAGCTGTCAATATTTTCCCTATAAAAACATACAACGCATTGAAGACATTATTAGTGCTACTGTTTCCCTACTACTGATTAAAACCAACGTTATTATGGAGCGGCGACGTCATTTAAGCAGGGAAGAAATGCTCAGAGCCGTGGGAATGATAGAAGCTGGTTCCCGGCAACGTACTGTGGCTTTAGCTCTGAATACAAGTCAGAGTGTTATCAGTCGACTTTGGACACGTTACCGAAGCACTGGTACCGTGGCTGAGCGCCATGGAGGACGGTATCGCTGCACCACACGGAGACAAGACCGATACATTCAAATCTTAACTCGAAGAGCTCCAACAATAACCGCCATGATGTTAACCGTGAGGCTTCATCACTCTTCAGGGAACTTAATTAGCGACCAAACAGTCAGAAACCGCTTGCATGAAGTGAACCTTCATTCCCGAAGACCGCTACGGGTACCACCTATAGCAATGCACAATCGTAGGATTCGATATCAATGGGCTCTTGAACACAGAAATTGGGCAGAAGAACAATGGCGTTTCGTGTGCTTTTCTGATGAGTCTCGTTTTGGTATGAGACCGGATACAAGATGTATACGACACTGGAGAACCCCTGGACGCCAACAGCGATTAAAATCCTGTCAGAAAGTCCATCCTTATAGTGGTGGAACCATCATGGTATGGGCGGGTATTTGGATCGGCGGAAGAACTGAGTTGATTTGGATCAGAGGCAACCTCAACGCTCAAATTTATGCTGAGACGATTGTATCAGACGTCATCGTTCCTCTACAAGTGCAAATCGGTCCCTTATTTCAGTTAATGCATGATAATGCACGACCGCACACCGCAAGAGTTGTAAGACAGACTCTCGCCGCAGCTAACATCAATGTCCTGCCCTGGCCTGCTCAGTCGCCAGACTTGAACCCGATTGAGCATGCATGGGATATGCTACAGAGAAGAGCTCTGCCGAATATGGAGGGTATCCAGTCGCAAGAAGACCTTTTTTTGTTGTTGCAACGAACATGGGCGGCCATTCCACAGCGTGATTTGGATGAACTCATTTTGAGTATGCCAAACCGATGTTCTTGTGTTGTTAGTGTTCGCGGTAGAAACACGGATTATTAATTGTTTAAGTTACCCAATAAAATTTTAAAGAAAACTGTTATTTCAGTCTTTTTTCGAACTTTTGTGTTAGTGGTTCAAATGTCAAAAATCCCTTTATTAGGAAAATGGCAAATTTCTTTATTAATGCAAAGGTGACTTGGTTTATCGTTACTGTGACAAACGAAAACACTTTATTTGATGAATCCTTAAAGAAAATTTTAATTAATATCAATCAGGAGAAAAGTTATTGCAAAAATATATGTTGATCCCTAGACACTTTTGATGTGTGTATTTAGGAACCTAGATATTCTGTAATCCAATCGGAATTAATACACACTACATTAAGAATATGTTTGATTTACAAATTATTTTGGTATTAGGTACGTTTGTATGAACTACGCATGCTTCGCCGGCCTCTTTAAGACATTTCAGCTATAATTTGTGGACGGCAACGCATCTCCGATGCCTCTGGGCCACTGACCTGTATTATATAATAGGAGTCAGTGGCTCTGCTTCAGAAAGGTATGCGTCAGTACTAAATCCAGCCAGCATCGTACCATGTGGAGTTCTGTGGCTTTTCTCTACCCCACTGACCTGTACTATACAAGAGAGGGCAGTGCTCTGGCCTCTGGTAACTAATGCAGAAAGCGTTCGCTAGGTGGCGGTAATCACATCATCAGATGGGCTGACGATTTGATTGCGACCCAATAACATTAATTTTTTTTTTTACAAAAAAAACAACCGTCTTCAAAAAAGAAACACTACAAAATGATAAATAACTTTATTTTTTTTGAAAAAGGTTGTTTTTTTTTTGTAAAAAAACAAATATTTTCACTTTTTAGTTGTACTTACCCCACAAAAATTCAATTAACACTAGTGCATTAAAGAATTAAAGACACCGACTAGATGAATCATCAAAATTCGCATAGAAATGCCGGAGAGGCAGTACATTTATGCATATAACTTCGTACATAAGAATAATTACCTAATGTATTATATACTAAAACCTTCCTGAAAGTATGTAGATCACATTAATGAAAGAATTATCGAAATCGGTTTATTAGTTACATACAAACATACATACGGGTCGAATACAGAACCTCCTATTTTGAAGTCGGTTAAAAAAGGTATGTATTTTTTTAAATTATAGTGCGAAATAAGCAATTATAAGTGCCAAACTACATGACCTCGTTTATTCTGGCTGAGTTAGAAGTCTCTAAAGTTGCATCATGGAGTATCTACATATTTTCACAACCTTGGTTACGGCCAGCCTCATATATCATGCCCCACCCTGACGTGGATAGTGCATACGCGGAAACGCATGTTCGAGAATCTATCGTAAGACTTCTTGGACATGTTTCCGTGTATCCACCGTAGGGTAGATTTTTGAATAAACGGAATAATCGTCGGTTTCCTCACGGCAACCGCGCCTACCCTTTATATACTATCCTTACTATATATTATAACTCTATATTATCCTTCCTTCCTCGTGGCCAAACTTAATGGTCAAACTGATTTGACCACGAGGCACAGTATAATATACTGTGCACGAGGTCACAGTATACGATTCGAGGTATTGTAGTGTCTGTGCGCGCCTGAGTGTCACCCGCCGGCCGCCAGCACGGCACCAGTTTTTGTGTGACTCACACAGTGTGACGCGCAGCAACGCATGTTTTTTCTCTGTTCACAATTTGATTGTAAATTATTATTGTTGCTAAGTAGTTTGTTATGCTATGTGTGTTTTCGCTACTATTTTTAATTTTCAAATCACAACTGTCATTCAGTAACTATGAAATGGGTGTAACATGGCAAATTGACTTTGTTGTAGAGCGTCGTAGGGTGTCAATTTGCTTAACAATTAATTTCCCAGACTGGACCTACTTCTGCATTAACGTCGTCAGTATTTTAACCAGTTCAAGCAGGTACTTCATGGGACTCGTAATAAAACAAAACCCATCCAAAAATGAAAACATAATTTTATTAATTAAATATACCAGCATAAATAACAACTTAATAAAATCAAAAGACTAACAAATCGACCAGCATCTGGCGTAAACTACACTAACAGAGGCCGCTACGGAACTAACGGCGCCACTGCGGCAGGTGCCACGACACTAACCAATGGAATCACGTGCACATACAACATTGAATGGACACAAATAAGCCTAGGAGACAACGTTTTAAAAAAATACTTATATTTCATTCACAAATGTCATGTTTAAAACAGCTTATTCTTTTCGAAATCTTGTCAAAAACGTGTCTTCTGTATTTTGCACAATGTACGCACGACGATATATCAAGCTGTATATTTCCAGTAAGTATTTATAAGCTGACTTAGGGTCTCCCCACATTTATCGACGCGGAATCGGCTAACACCGGTCAAAAAAGCCTTTATGTCTACGTAATAAGGGTGTTACTAATACCATTCGCATCGGCTCGGCTCGTACGACGCGTCGCGACACCGGCCGACGGCGAAACGAGCCGTTTGTCGATTAGCTCGGCGATAAGTCGAGTAGTGTGGTGATACGCACTCGGCTTAAGCCGATTCCGCGTCGATAAATGTGGGAAGAACCTTATTTTAATTGTACGAAAAGCCGCAAGTAATGCAAGGTCAGCTAAACCTGGATATTTATAGCTTGATATGTCGCCGTGTGTACCTTGCAGCGTCTATATAGGCTTATCTGTCTTAAAACAATATACTTATTGCTGCCTTCGCATCGCGTTGACTGCCGTATTTGTATGTCTACCATAGGAACCGCTTCGTAAGCTTTATAAAATAGCCGTAACTCTTATCACTGAAAAGAAGAAAACTTGGTATTAAAAACGGATCTTTAGCGATTCTTGTAGTCTTTTACCTACATGATGCGAGTTGGAATAGTGCTTCGGCACGAAGAGGTTTACCACATTATTTAAGCACACAAATGTAGAGGTGGCCTTAATATTAGAGGAATTTTCTACCAGTCAACCTGTGGGTGATGCAGACAAAAAGTGGTAGGTGGTAGCGGTAGGTGCATGAAGCTGTGCGGTAATTTTTTTATCCACCCCAAAAAATCTACCCTAAGATGGATATGCTGAAACGCATGTGCAAGAATCCACCCTAAGCCTGTAAAGTCTGTTTATCCAACTAGGCCTGGGGTGGGTTCTCGGACATGCGTTTGCGCGTTTCCACCATTATGGTGGATTTTTGGGTGGATAAACGGAATAATACGCATAGCGGCATTTTCACACATAGTGAAACTAAACACCCGTGTCGTACGGCTACGCAGGTAGCTGTGGAGTAGCGCTTTATGGATACGGCGCAAATGTTACTGAAAACACGGACTTGACGATAGTTTGACATGCGCAAAATTTTTTAGATTTACCTTCCATCGGTCATTGTCATAATCCCACTTGGAAGACAGTCCATCTATGGGGTTGACGCGTAGTTCTAGCATTCTCCGCAGTTGTGCCTTCTGCGAAGTGTTCGATAGACTCGCCGGGAGGGGCTCGAACACTGAAACAAAAAAGATTGTCACATGCGCGATATGTGCATGAAGCGATGCAGCGCTGGTAAGTGTGATATGAATTGTATAATAAAACACTAGGATCGGATATTTACAAAAATGCTTTAAACTGTCGTTCTGAACTCCAGTTTCATTATTTAGGAGTGTTGTTACAGAATTTCGGTCATACAGTCCACATATCTCTCCACATTTTTGCTCAACTCCTGCTATCTGCATCTATACATACATACATACATAGCAAACAAATGTGTCTTTGTAATGTCAAAATAACAGCTGTTTACTAAATGCATTATAAAAGTATATACGGTACTTATAACAAAAACACAAAGGAGAAGGGAAAGACTATAGAGGTATGAGGAACAGGGTGTAAAGTTCACTCAACCTCCATAGAAAAGGGAGGATCCTCCGACCAGACGGGTGTTGTGTCTGGCGGGCAACTGCCCAATAATTCATGTCGGGCTGTTGTATATATGCTAGTTGCGTGGTAAACTCTGCTTGCGCGATGCAGGATTTGCGTGACGTCAGTATGACGCGTTGTTCGCATGTGGCGTTGTAGATACCGCTACAACTCCATAGTTTCCTGGGCCCAGGTGTTAACTCAATCAAACAAGCTTTATTTGTAAGTGGATATAATAACAAGGCCTCACTGAAAATTTGGTGAAATTTGGCTATCCAGGAGTCAAGTTATATGAAATATAGTAAAATTGAGGTTACATTATAACATTGTAGTTTATTGATGTTATTTGCGAAATATTTTTGAATGGTTTTGGTTGTATAATGGTTTTACGCATGGAGTGCAAGTAGAGAGCCTCCATGTGCGACGTGTTGAAGATCCTGACACGTTTAGATTGAGAACGGAAAATACGTGCGCACTCACAACGAAAGAAAACGAACGAGTGCCGGTCACAGAGTACTTTTTGATAGGTGTCGGTTTTTTTCTACCTGTCATCTGTCGGTCGGTGACCAGCACAGATTACTTTAGACTATATTGAGTGGCCAGTGTTGCTAACAGAAGAAAAATTAAAGGATCTCGATTCGCTTTGAATCGATTCCACGAAAAGATTGATAAGCATTGACACACGAGTTTCATAGATATTCTGAGATTTTACCGATTTATACACTATCGATTACTTGGAATTCAGGCATGTACTTTATCGATTATTTCACAACTTAATTTAATTTTTCTCGCTTCCTAGATAGAAACATGGTACTGTATTTTGTGATTTCCTTTAGAAAAATATAACGGTTTTTTTAATACCCATTTTAACTAGTTAACTGCTGGGCCCAGGATTTCCCTTCTCCTTAAAAAAAAAATTCTGTCTGTTCCGGCTAATCTCCGAAACGGCTGGACCGATTTTGACGGGACTTTCAGTGATGTTATAAGGAGTAATATAAGTTGCTTTTATTTTAGAAAAAGAATTGGGGTTCCGCGCAAAAGGTAATAATAAAGCGCTAGTCTTTTATAAGTCACATTTGTAGCTTGTACCAAAGGTTTTAAAACAACAGAAATACTCGTATAAACCTATAGGACACCACCACACAATGAACCTGATTTTTCTTATTAATGGTACGTCTTATCAGATTACTTGGGCCCAGTAGGGGGGCCACGGCATCATTAGCGCGATGATGAAACTAAAAATCGTACATCACACACATACATAAATATACGCTTTTTTATCAAAAAGGCAAAATCACAGCAGTGGCAGCGGTGGCAGTTCGCCACCTGCTACGAATGATAGGTCCTACTCTTCTTCTTCTTATACAGACGTATACGAGACCAGAGCCCTGATTCACAAACATACGACAGGCTATCGTATCGAAAACCTGACATTTCGATGACCTGATTTGACTTCCCCTCAACAGCAAATAGCTGTTGGAAGAATAGCGGGCGTCTATTTGATTTAAACTGATAAAATTTTCGGGATTTGGACTTGTGAACAGCATTGAGAAGACTCCTACGATAACAATGATTAATGTTCGATACGATACGGAAGCATATCGAGTGTTTGCGATTAAGGGGGCAGATGTCATACGACCAGATGTCACACATACGTACCGGAGTAGAGTATGTAACTGCCTTCTTCGAAGGACATACATATACCCTGTTAACCGTCATAGCAAGAGTGAATTTTTCCAGGCATACTCGTTCCATCGAAGACCTCATCCCTCGCTTTCCAGCAGGCGAGATCGAGGTCAACAGCATTGCTCATCTGACAATAAAGAATCACGCTTCCGATAAAATCAGGGAGTCCAGAGACAGGTTGCTTACCATAATGATGGAGGAATATAAAGGCCCAGAAGGTGAAGGAGCAGAGGAACAGCCCGGCGCCCACGATCGCCTTCCACTGCCCCGTGGGGTGCTGGAACTCAGCGAAGGTCTGGCAGAAGGAGGCCCGGTATAGGGCTTTCTTCTCCTCGCAACAAAGCATTCGCCAATCACCTTTTTCTTTCTCGCGAAGTGCCTGGAAGTTTATAAATAAACTTATAATGGGTAGTGGTGTCAGAAGGCTGGTGTACCGCGCAATTTTATCCACCTTCTCTATAGTTTCTGAGAGCCTGGTTATGACTGACCCTCTGCGGTTATACAGGGTGTCGCTGGAAGTATGGATCAAATCGAATAGGGGCGTGGGCAAGGTCATTTGAAAACTTTTTAACCCTGAGAATGTCAGTGAATTTTTTTACGGTTCAAAAGTTTATGACCGATTTTAATTTTTTTTTTCAATCACTTCTCTTAGAGTTCAAAGAAATTAATAAAAAAAAAAAATATACTATCAGGGCTATCTAAAAAAAAAACAAAATTAATAGCCCTGATAGTTTTCACGAATTCGATCTTTCTTCTCTTTTTTTTTAGTTTTTTTTTAGTCTTTTTTTTTTGTATTTTTTTTGCTAAAACGTTTGGAAATGACCTTGCCCACGTCCCTATTCGATTTAATCCATACTTCCAGGGACACCCTGTATAGTATTTATTTTGTGCCCTGTTGTGATAACCAGTTATTTAAAATTTGTATATTTATCTTTTGCTCCGAGCCCCATCGACCATAACAGCGCATATCTCTACAATACAGGACTGCTTTACTCTACTGAGAATTTTTGATGGAATAACATTCCTTGATCTGGGAATCGACCCCACAGGTATGCTGCTCAGCAGGCGTACTTGTGACCTCTTAAACAATGAGCCATGAGGCAAGTACCGTGCATTTTACTTCAATTTTAGAAACATTTTATTACATTAAATGCTAATGCGATTACCAATCAGCATATAAAACCAGAGATACTGTAAAAATCGAAGCAGGCGTTTCATGTAATCCTTATCATTAGTATTCAGCCGATAAGACATTCATTGCAGGTTCGGTATGGGCTTCCCCCAAGCGCCGCGACAACAACCGGTCTTTTGCCTCCCGCATACAAGGATACCCTTCATCTATGGGAGAACACCACCTTTCCAAAATTTTTCGGCACCATCAGCCATCCATTCTGTGGGCAATTCTACTGCCTCGGACTTTTTATTACTTAACTCATCATCAGCCTACAGCAGTCCAAAGGCCACTCCCATCGCAGTTTTACTCTCAATTTAAATATAGATAATTGTAATGCATCTCTCGTTGGTAATACTTACATAAATATATACGAACTTAGGAAAAATGTTAATACATTACACAAATATCTCTGGTGTTCTCCTTGAACCTGACGGCGGGGAACGGGAAGTGGGCGTCATCCTTATAGTTGGCACTGCCGTTGTGTCCAAACCCGACCCAGTCGCGATTTCCAATCCTACACCTACCGTGAATCCCCCTTCCTATTATTAAAAACGACGAATAAGATTTTCCATTTAACGTTAGCACGGACATTTTCGTTCAAACGATTGACAAAATGATATGACAGTTCTTGATTTTTGAAATTGAAACGGTTATATGGCTGTTAAAGTTTTGGTTCGAAAAGAGGTTGAATTTTGAGAACGAACTTTTTATTCATTTAACTATGCCCGCGACTTCGTTCGCGTGGATGTCGGAACTTAACAATATATTTTGTGTGCGTCGGTATCCTGCGAGGATACCGATTCAAATCTTTATTTTTTATTTATACTAGTGCTTCTCTATTAATAACATTAGTTGTGGAACCATCTGGAGCGTACACAAAAAGGTTATTGGGGTTGTTTACGCGTGAAAGAGCTACGTATAGTTGACCATGGGAAAAGCATCCAATACTTAGGTCCACCCCCGCAACGGATAATGTCTGGCCCTGAGCTTTATTAATCGTCATGGCATAACAAAGACTGACTGGGATTTGCACTCGTTTGAAAGAGAAAGGAAAGTTGTTAGGAATAATAGGTATTCTTGGAATAAAAACAATATCACCGGCACCGCAACCGGTTAATATTTCAGCTTCGATAATGTTTTGCTGCAGATTTGTGACTTTGAACCGAGTGCCGTTACAAAGTTTGGGAGGACATAAATTTCTGAGGAGAATTATTGGAACACCGATTTTTAAAACTATTTTGTGGGCGGGAAGTCCGGGGGTGTTGAGGGAATCCAAAAATTCTACCGGGTAGTGCGTGGCGTCATCTTCTTTCATAACTGTATTTATAGAGTATTCTCTACTATTCCCGGACACATGCATCAATATTTTTAAATTAATTGCCGCAGCTTGGTCATTGCGGGGAGTCAAAATAGCTCGCTGACATAGCCAAGAACCGGCTTGATTTCCCATATTTTTGGAATCTTCGTACACAGAAGAAATTAGCTGGGTAGTTCTTCAGGGACAAAATTTTCGATGTCTACGGGTGTATTTCTGTAACCAACTAACAAAACGGCATGTAATATTTTTTTTTGTACAGTTTAGCTCTATCCCTTACTAGGACAAATGATATTTTTTAAATATTTGCTGACTAGGTACAAAATAAAAATATTTGATGTTTTGTTCTTCTGATTCATATAACGCGTCCGTTTGCCATTTTCCGGAACAAAATGGTCGATGTCGGATTTTCCCTTTGATACATCAACATAAATTATAATTATATCGAAAGGAAATGAGTTATCCTCTTACAAAAAAAATATGTTTTAGTTATAACTACGTTAGTGTGTTTATAAATAAGTAAATAAGAAGTGTCCGGCGTATAATACTGATTAATGTGGCGTAAGCTGCACTTGACCGTACTTGATCGGGTAATAATAATGAGAGTCTGGCTTCCCACGCGGGGGGGAGCCAGTGGTGCAACGGACGAGCTAGAAGGCGGACGTGCAGCTGATTGGCTTAGATCCCGGAGTTACGAAGGAAAACATCTGATTCATCTGTGTTTGGTTCAGGTGGCACTCTGATTACAACCCCTGCTTTATAAAATTTATTTAATTGTTTTAAAACTTCAATCTATGTTTCGTGTGATGCTTTTGGGTTCTAGATTCGTGTAGAAAAATGACAATAATGAAGTCTATATGTATGATGAGTTATGCAAGATTGTTGGCAAAATTCTGATACAACTGTACCTGATTCGTATGGTCAATACCCCATATAAATAATAAAATTAATTAGATTTACCCTCTCCAGCACGAAAAGAGTGCTTTTGTTGCGTTATAATGTCCAATTTTTGACCGTGTACAAGTCAGTAGTTCTAGTCTTATTTATTATTATTTACCCTTTTGAATAATTAAAAAATGACAGGAGTATAAACTGGTTCTAAATATCGCACTTTTGATATGTCGTAGTCTTAGTTAAGAATTTATAATTGTTGTTTAGAATTAACAATCATAACTAACGGTGTGTTTATTACCTTTTATTTCTGTTTCTGATTCATCTGGGCACAAAATATTCGAACGTCGATATTTTGAAAACTACTTTATAAAAACGAGTCCCTCATACAAACATATGTTATTTGGTATACCTATTTTCGTATGAAAATGTGTTACAGAGCTGAAAGTGAAATTAAATTTTGGCCATATGGATCAGTCGAAGAATCAAATTTCGAAAAACTTCCCAGCTCTTGTTGTGATGTACCGCAAGAACAGAGATTAGCGACCAAATTAACTTTTCCATCTTCTTGTACGGGGTATGTGCCATCGCCTATTGGTAACAATAAATTGGAAAACTCCTGTGCATTTTCGCAGCCTCCTAACTGTGCACGCATATTTACGCTCAGGTGTGTAGATGATATATTGCGCCATAAAACAGAACTCTTCAGACAGGCAGCAATTTCATCGGTTCTCGTTCCTCGGGGTACTATCGGGAGTGTCACCGCAGAACAGTACCGTAATGCCTCCCATCGGCCGGTCATTTTGCCTTATGTCCTGCAAAGTTCTATTCACTGCTTCTACAGCTTTGCGGTTTGCAATTGTGCACTCATCCCAAATAATTAAAACACAATCGCATAAAACTTTTGCTTTATCGCTATTTCGTGATATGTTGCAAACCGGGCTTTCCGTACGGTCCAAGTCGATAGGAATTTTAAATGTTGTGTGTGCCGTTTTTCCTCCAGGTAATAATGTGGCTGCTATCCCTGAAGAGGCGACAGCAAGGGCAATTTTACTTTGGTTCCTTATTCGAGCCAAAATAACTTTGGTTAGGAAAGTTTTCCCTGTGCCGCCCGGTGCGTCTAAAAACAGGATTTCACCCGAGGCGTTATCTACACTGCAGCATACCCTATCAAACGTCTGGCGCTGTTCCTCTGTCAAATTTGCGCAGTCATTTTGTAAAATTTCTTCGAGTTCCACGGGATTGTAACTGATTTGTGATCCCATCGACTACCGGTGTGGGCAAACCATAACAACGCCATCTATCGAAGTGCTATTAATATTCAATACTGCACGTAGTTGATCTCCAGATGTAGTCCATATTATAATTTTCAAATTTAAATTTAAGTAGATGGTATAACCTTGCCACCAGTTCTCTTCAATGGTACGATCGTTCCTTTTGGTACTGACGTGAAGGACCTAGGCTTGCACATTGATTGTACCCTGAACTGGCGGACTCAAGTCGCTAGGGTGAGCCAGAAGGTTACTGGAACGTTGCGGGCTCTGTACCGTTTGAAAAATTTATTACCATCAAGTACGAAGACAATGCTTGTGCAGTCCCTTATTTTCCCTATCATCGATTATGGTGATGTGTGCTACTATGACCTGAATGCAGATCTCCTCAATAAACTTGACCGTCTTCTCAATAACTGCATTCGATTCGTTTTCAATCTGCGTAAATATGATCATGTTTCTGCGCATCGGTCGCTTCTAAAGTGGTTGCCCATACGCCAACGTAGAGAACTAAGGGCGCTGACAACCTTGTTCTCATTTCTTGATTCTCCGTCTTCCCCTGGTTATCTAGCCCCCCATTTTCAGTACATTTGCGCCAACCACAATAGAAATCTACGCTCATCACACAATCGTCTTCTTCAATGTCCCACTCACCGCACAGACTTCATTCACTCTTCCTTCTTCGTTCAATCTATCTCTCTGTGGAATGCGCTCCCTCAGGAGATCAGGATGGCAACCAACCGATTATCCTTTAAAGTTAAGGTTCGCGAGCACATTCGCAAGAAGCTGGCAGTATCATCACAACGGTAATATTTTCTCATTGTTTGTCTTATTTCTTTTTAGTTAGTTAGTAAGTATATTCATGTATTTATGTATATATATTTGTGCTTATATTTATATATAATTAGTTATATATTATATTCATAGTTTTTATAGGTTTATGCGTATCATTATATTTAAAATATTTATTCCCTAATTTTCATGATTGCACCTACCACTGTTTGTCTCTGCATCACCCAAAGGTTGACTGGTAGAAAATGCCTATGGCATTAGTCCGCCTCTGTACATTTATGTGATTGAAGTATTAAATAAATAAATAAATTTTTTAAGTGTGAACTGGTTACGATGAAACAAAAAACTCAATGTTACTTCAATTTATAATTTTTAACGCAAATATTGTTGTGTATACAGGGTGTTACAGAAAGGGTATATCACTACAAACGGGTTGAAGAGTGTATCTGGTCTAGAATCTCTGTACAAAATTTCAGCTCAAAAGCATTAACTTTGAAAATGCTTAATATTTTTTTATTTCGACATCACAGCGCTGCACTGGCGCGCGGCGGCGTGATGTGCGTGTACTAGGCGCACAGACACACTACAGATAATGGATAATGACCCTCGTAGTGCGGTGACACGTTGTTTATGATTTCAATTTAATAAACTATCGAAATAAAAATATATTAAGCATTTTCAAAGTTACTGCTTTTGAGCTGAAATTTTGTACAGAGACTCTAGACCAGATACACTCTTAAACCTGTTTGTATTGATATACCCTTTCTGTAACACCCTGTATAAACGTGAAGTTGTGAGACCAAGTGCACATTAACACACATTAACTAATTTTGTCCATAGATGGCGCTGTTTTAATATTTATTTCTGAAACACTTATAATTTTCTAATTTACATTTTTTAGGTGTGAACTGATTACGATGAAACAAAAAACTCAATGTTACTTCAATTTATATAATTATTAACGCAAATATATATAAACGTGAAGTTGTGAGACCAAGTGCACATTAACACACGTTAACTAATTTTACTTCTGGAACACTTTAAATGCAAAAATCTTTTGATAGACTGAACCGATTGCAATGAAACAAAAACTAAATGTTACTTCAAGTTACGCTAAATCGTTGTGTATAAAAGTTATCTACATTGATTTCGTACATTTTACGTGATGCTCGGATAACTAAACATACAAACAGACAAAAATTCAAAAAATGCTGGAAATGGGTTCTATTGGTTGTCCTTTAACACCCTGGCTATATATATATATTTTTTTTTATGTACAAAAACTTCTTTTCTACAGTTTTATTATATGTATAGATTTGGAAAAACACTTGCATGATTCCTTAAAAGCCTGAATCACTCCTGTTCCTGGATTTAACATGTTTTATTGTCAATATACGTACGAGGGCATTACATATACGAGTAGTTTGAAAAAAAAATGGTATATTGTAGGTTATCTTTCTTGTGATTTATCAATTTGAATGCTCTGATAGCAGCTTATAAAGATCCTCATAATCCAACATGTCCAGAAGCCTGTCAGTACTATTACTACTTGAATTTTCTTGCTCGAATGGCTCGGCTGGGATTTCTAATCCTTCGAACGCTTCGTCTGTCTCACCACCATCATCTGTTTCATAATCTTTCATTTCATTATCCTTATTAACCGTGTGTACGCCTTCTTCGCGATGTTTATTTTCGGGATTGTCATAGTTATGGCTCTCCAAGTTATCAGCACTTGGACTTTTATCACCAATTTCTACAGATTGGTTGTCACTACCGCTTTGTTCATTTTTTTCGTATTCATTGTTACCATCTTCACTTTTATATTCTTCGTTTCCATTAATATTTTTATTTTCAACCGCACTACTTGATTCTTTTCCTTTCTTTTTTGAGACGTCAGTCAAATTTGTATTAGATTTAAGGTCCTTTGTCTTCATTCGCTGTTTGTCTACAGATAAACTTTCTTTTGATTCCAAGATATAGTCTATGTTAAGGTTATCTAAAAGACTATCGATAGCTTCATCAAATTCTGTTTCTTGGCCAGGACTGGCCTCTTTATTTCCAACACTACGTTGCTTTGTAAGTTGTTCATTAGATGTTATTTCAGCAGAACTTGCGTCGTAGTTATCATGTAGTTTAGTAACTTTTTCTTTGTTACTTCCAAAAACAGTACAAGGCCATACAGTAGTAGTTTTATCGTCCCAATTTTCTTCTGAATGTCTCTGTGATTCTGTGGTTGTCGTCATTTTTTCTTTTGATTTCTTATTTGTTTTGCTTGATGATAGTTTATCCCCTTTCTTGATTTTCGTTTCTTGTTTATTTCTTAATGCTTGTTTGGGTTTTACCTTCTCCGCGTTGCTTGTATCTTGAGTTTTATCTACTTCTTTTTCAGTTACTTCTTCTATTACTTCTTCTATTTCTTCTTCTTCTTCTTCTTCTTCTTCTTGTCGTTCTGCTTCTTGTCGTAGATCTATTTCTTCTTTTAGCTCTTTTCCTTCTTGTTGTCGTTCTTCTTCCGGAAGTTCTTCTTTTTCTTCTTGTCGTTCTTCTTCTTCTTGTCGTTTGGTATCTTCTTTTAGTTGTTCTTCTTCTTGTTGTTCTTCTTCTTCTTCTTGCCGTTTTTCTTCCTCATGCCGTTCTTCTTCATGCCGTTTTCTTTCCTCTTGTCGTAATTCTTTTTGTTTTGTCAGTTTTTGTCGTTGTTCTCTTTGTTTTTTCGGTTGTACATTCTTCTTAAATATTGTTTTAAGGAATTGTTTAAAATCATGTTTTGTATCATCAGCTCTAAGATCAGATTCAGGAATTGGTGTTAATTTAAACGGTTTTTTTCCGCGAACAATTGGCGTGATTCTATAACGAACGGTTGTAGTTACAGGGGGGAACGTAGGATTGTAATTGGGCGGTCGCAGTGTGGTCTGTTGTCTTCCTGTAACCGTTTCCTGTAAACGAAAATGAATAAATTAATGTCACTATACTATAATAACAATAATATAATTTAAGTACAACTTTATTTCAGTATGTGCCTGTTCTCATGCGTAGAAAGTATAAAAAAATAAAATGTTTATTGAATAAAAGCCGAAGTACATACTAAAACAATGTTATATTATAACTAAGTGGCTATGCTATGCACAATACATTGAAACGCTGATCTCCAAACTAGGGGTGACTCTGTATCTTAGAGACCAGTGTCTCTCCGCAGCAAAGTCATAAGCTAATATTTGTAACTCATTAGTAAAAAGTATTTCTTAACATATTAAAATAAAAAAAATAAAAAATCTTTAAATAAAATAAAATATTTAAATTATTCTCATTACAATTTTGTGTGAGTGTATGTGCGTGTTGGGGGTGGGGGGGTGTTTGTGTGTATGTATGAGCGCGCGTGCGTGTGCGAGCATGGTGAGTGGGTGTGCGTGTGAGAAGGGAGAGTATGTGTAAGTGCAAGTATGCTTGATTTGAAATGAAAAGAACTAAATTTTAAGGTAGGTGGCCTAAAAGAAGATCCGCAGTGTTTTGATGAGTCAGTTTTGACAGGTATTTGTTTAATGCGAGTTTGCATTCATATTTTGTTTATTGAAAATATTATTAACTAGCCGTGCCCGCGACTTCGTTCGCGTGGATGTCGGAACTTAACAATATATTTTGTGTGCGTCGGTATCCTGCGAGGATACCGATTCAAATCATTATTTTTTATTTATACTAGTGCTTCTCTATTAATAACATTAGTTGTGGAACCATCTGGAGCGTACACAAAAAGGTTATTGGGGTTGTTTACGCGTGAAAGAGCTACGTATAGTTGACCATGGGAAAAGCATCCAATACTTAGGTCCACCCCCGCAACGGATAATGTCTGGCCCTGAGCTTTATTAATCGTCATGGCATAACAAAGACTGACTGGGAATTGCACTCGTTTGAAAGAGAAAGGAAAGTTGTTAGGAATAATAGGTATTCTTGGAATAAAAACAATATCACCGGCACCGCAACCGGTTAATATTTCAGCTTCGATAATGTTTTGCTGCAGATTTGTGACTTTGAACCGAGTGCCGTTACAAAGTTTGGGAGGACATACATTTCTGAGGAGAATTATTGGAACACCGATTTTTAAAACTATTTTGTGGGCGGGAAGTCCGGGGGTGTTGAGGGAATCCAAAAATTCTACCGGGTAGTGCGTGGCGTCATCTTCTTTCATAACTGTATTTATAGAGGTGTATTCTCTACTATTCGCGGACACATGCATCAATATTTTTAAATTAATTGCCGCAGCTTGGTCATTGCGGGGAGTCAAAATAGCTCGCTGACATAGCCAAGAACCGGCTTGATTTCCCATATTTTTGGAATCTTCGTACACAGAAGAAATTAGCTCTTGTTGTGATGTACCGCAAGAACAGAGATTAGCGACCAAATTAACTTTTCCATCTTCTTGTACGGGGTATGTGCCATCGCCTATTTGTAACAATAAATTGGAAAACTCCTGTGCATTTTCGCAGCCTCCTAACTGTGCACGCATATTTACGCTCAGGTGTGTAGATGATATATTGCGCCATAAAACAGAACTCTTCAGACAGGCAGCAATTTCATCGGCTCTCGTTCCTCGGGGTACTATCGGGAGTGTCACCGCAGAACAGTACCGTAATGCCTCTCATCGGCCGGTCATTTTGCCTTATGTCCTGCAAAGTTCTATTCACTGCTTCTACAGCTTTGCGGTTTGCAATTGTGCACTCATCCCAAATAATTAAAACACAATCGCGTAAAACCTTTGCGTTATCGCTATTTCGTGATATGTTGCAAACCGGGCTTTCCGTACGGTCCAAGTCGATAGGAATTTTAAATGTTGTGTGTGCCGTTTTTCCTCCAGGCAATAATGTGGCTGCTATCCCTGAAGAGGCGACAGCAAGGGCAATTTTACTTTGGTTCCTTATTCGAGCCAAAATAACTTTGGTTAGGAAAGTTTTCCCTGTGCCGCCCGGTGCGTCTAAAAACAGGATTTCACCCGAGGCGTTATCTACACTGCAGCATACCCTATCAAACGTCTGGCGCTGTTCCTCTGTCAAATTTGCGCAGTCATTTTGTAAAATTTCTTCGAGTTCCACGGGATTGTAACCAATTTCTGATCCCATCGACTACCGGTGTGGGCAAACCATAACAATGCCATCTCTCGAAGTGCTATTAATATTCAATACTGCACGTAGTTGATCTCCAGATGTAGTCCATATTATAATTTTCAAATTTACATTTTTTAGGTGTGAACTGATTACGATGAAACAAAAAACTCAATGTTACTTCAATTTATAATTTTTAACGCAAATATTGTTGTGTATAAACGTGAAGTTGTGAGACCAAGTGCACATTAACACACATTAACTAATTTTGTCCATAGATGGCGCTGTTTTAATATTTATTTCTGAAACACTTATAATTTTCTAATTTACATTTTATAGGTGTGAACTGATTACGATGAAACAAAAAACTCAATGTTACTTCAATTTATATAATTATTAACGCAAATATATATAAACGTGAAGTTGTGAGACCAAGTGCACATTAACACACGTTAACTAATTTTACTTCTGGAACACTTTAAATGCAAAAATCTTTTGGTAGACTGAACCGATTGCAATGAAACAAAAACTAAATGTTACTTCAAGTTACGCTAAATCGTTGTGTATAAAAGTTATCTACATTGATTACGTACATTTTACGTGATGCTCGGATAACTAAACATACAAACAGACAAAAATTCTAAAAATGCTGGAAATGGGTTCTATTGGTTGTCCTTTAACACCCTGGCTATATATTTTTATTTTTTTTTAATGTACAAAAACTTCTTTTCTACAGTTTTATTATATGTATAGATTCCTTGTTTAAATAATTTTAGTGCCTAAGTACAAAGTACAATAAAAACGAGTACCACAGCAGGTTTTCTGTATGTTTTCGTTCACCGTTACTTAATGGCGGTTTTGGATATAAACTATGTAAGATGATAAGAACAAAGTTATTATATATAAATCTTACTCTTGATTTATCATAACTTTGTTCTTATCATCTTAGAGTGCGCATCATGTGACGACAAAGGTGGAAAACATATCAGTTAACCATGAATAGTCAGTGACTTGACGTTGGCGTGGCTCCTGTACATGCATGAACCTTTAAAATGAACTGCAACTATCACAGAGCCCGAAGACGCTTCGACGGCTGCTGCTAAAAGGTTGTAGCACACGTATCAAATCGGAAAGGCAAACAGGCGTCAGCCTAACGTAAGCACGTAACTAAAGCGGATCAGAAGCTCCGATACGTCGACTCGGCTACGGCTAGGCGACGCCGCGCTTACGGCTCGCCGACCGCTGGTTGATGGTGCAGCAAGCAGGCCGGAGGGGTGAGAGGGACAAGGGTGGACGAAGAGACGTAAGCTCGGGTACGGAGAGACGTAAGCGCGGGGACGACGAGCCGTAAGCGCGGGGACGACGAGCCGTAACGCACCGCAACGCGGTTTGTGAGCTTGTCCCGAGTTGAGGTGATTACGTTACGATTCCGATTAGTGTGCGTTGCAGTAGGGAGTTTCATACAAAGAATACTGAACGGCTCGAGTTGATACGGTGTCGATCCCTTTCCGATTTGATACGTGTGCTACGAGTGCTACGACCTATAGGCGGCCTTGACAACACTTACCATACAAATCAAGCGTGTCGCACTTTACTCGCGCTACGACCTAAGGGGCTGTCTCCACGAGCGAGAGAATCGCGACGATATTATCGTCGTGCCACGTATTTCTATACACCCTCTTAGAACGTGTCTCCACACGGCGATATCATCGCGGCGATAAATTTGATGGCACGGCGAAACTATCGCCGCGATTCTCCCGCTCGTGGAGACGGCCCCCAAATGACGTATAGAAGTGTGGGCTTTGAATGGCGGACCGTGACGGAAGTTGTGCGCTTAATGACTTTCGGCGTCACGAATTTTATTAGTAATGCCATTTCTAGGTGCTGTCGGTGGCGATTTCATGCTTTGTGGCAAAAATTATTCAATGAAAGTAATAACGTCACCTTTTCCATGATTTCCTCGATCCATTCAGTATAGTAGCCAAGTTTGGTGAAGACGGTAGGGGAGTCAGGAGTACCACACTGTGGTGAGCCAAAACTTATCACTCCCATCAGAATTCCACTTGAAACACCGGGTCCACCTGCGTCATGCTACCAAACAAAACATTAAGAAGTTGGAAACATATTTTTGGAAGAAAAAATAGGCCTAAGCTTAGCAATGGGACACAGTTAAATAAAGAAAACCAAACTAAACGAAAACTCAGTCCGTGGATTGATTATATTGGCAAGCCACACCCAAACAAATAAACTGAAATGTCAATGTAACTCCTGGATATCTAAAATAGGGTCAGGATTGTTAATGTCGTTGCGCACTTATTAGTTTCTGCAACTACCCTTTTATAAAAACTGTTACGAAATCCTTTATGTATTGTAGCGAAATGAAACATAAGGACACTTCACCGACAAACACGTTTAATTTTTGTATATAAAAAAAATCGAAAACACAAATATGAAAGAAATATAAAAATACAAAAAAAGGAAAAACTAAATATGAAAACTTGTCACATTTAAATAATAGGAAACTATTGCATTATATTTTAAATTTAGGTTTTAAATGCTACGTAACGTGTTATGAGCCGGTTGCAACCAGATCCGTAAAACGAAGACGTAACTTTTGTTGAGAATAGGTACGACTAAATGTATTCAAAATTATTATGAAAATAAAGGTTTTCGATAGGGCCAGTACAAAAAGAGGTTGATTATAATGTTGAAGAAGGACGAATGGCGAAAATAATCATCATGCAGTAACTACTAATGCTGCAGTACCTCCTTTCCAAAAGAAAAAAAAAAAATAGGTAAGTGAGAGAAGAGAAAAATTCTAAATATAATCGATGAGTAAGAACCCAATAAAAATTAACCTAACTTAGCCTAAACAATAAGTCCAAATGATAAGTAATCTAAATTAAACCTAAATGAACGACATCGAAGTGCAGCAGATACTGAATAAATACGAAATCCGGACTTCAATCTAAACGTTATCAGTGCGAACTCCAGACGCGTCGACTAAAATCTAGGAAATAACAAGAAAACTAGAAACTAATAAGACTAACTGACTTATTATCTAAGACTTAAGACCTAAGTAAAAAAGGAGGAACCTCAAAGAAATATAATTAAAGAGCAAAAGTTAAATAAAGAACAAAGACGACGAAAGAGAAGACTTAAAATAATGAAAGAAACGACATAAAACAACCAAAGGACTTAAGCCAAACAAAGGCTTTTAGTCAAAGATAGAACTTTAAAAAAATAATAAGAAACTTACGCATGTTTCTTATAAAAAGAAAAGAGTCATCGATAATTATAACGATTAACAGAAAGGAAATAAAAATAATATTTTAAACAATATATTATTGTGATGTTATCGATAAAAATACGTCGACAGTGTCCCGACACTAAAGTACAACTATCGATAAGTGTTAATCGACCGTTTCCCAACACTAGAGCTATTATGTCAGACGTCACAACATGACATGTGCATGTAATGACATCTACGGGCGTAGCCTGAACTATAAAGCATTGACAAATAAGAAAAGGTAGCTAACAAATTGTTTCGCTCAGGAATAACTAGATGTCGCTGTTAACGTTTTTTTTTTTTGAAACTAGTAATTATGAATGAGCTTATTTATTTGAGTAAATATAAAGGGAATTTAATTTAAAGGGGTCAAACTAAACGTAAACATAACATTCCGAATGGGAATAAGTTAACGAGATTACGAGTTTAGAAATTACCAAGAAATTATTTAAGAATATCTTTGATATGATATCTTCCAGAGTGGACAGAATCGATATCATGAAGTTCATAAGTGGTCCTAGAAATAACCCTAGTCACACGGCATTTAATAAAACGAGGAGCTAGCTTTCCCGAAAAATAATCATCACCTGAAGATCTGGAAAAATTCCTTCTCCATACAGTATCACCAACTTTCAGCGTGACGGCTGAACGATGCATATTATAAGCTCGTGAATTACGGAGGAAAGCCATAGAAAGATTATCAGCAACTCTCTCATAAAACTCGACAAGGGAAGAATGATTCTACGCGTGTTTGAGCCCGACTTTCAGCTAAATTGACGCTTAGAGTCTGACCATACGCACGGGTAGGAACGCATAAGGCCTTCCCTATCGTTGTCACTGAGAATACATATATAGGGAATCGAAAATTAAAAAAATCAGAACCTCCTTCTTCGAAGTCGGTTAAAAAAAGGGGATCAGACTCAAAACAAGGATGGTTTTATTAGTCTTTCGTATTAGAATCTGATAGGAATAATCAAAGTAGACATTTTGAGAAAATGAATTAATAAAAATGATGGGATAATTACGTAACTTGAAAACGAGGTTTTTTGTTTATAGAAATATTTGCGTGATTTTAGTGTCATATGAGAGGATAACGTTTAAAACTAATATTCACGTTTGAATTAGGTAAATCGGTCCACGGGTTTTAGAGTTAGAAAGCATTTAAAAATATGAAAAACATGACCAAAGACCGATTTTAGAAAGTAAATGTTTTAAAAAGTTTTTAATGTATAGAGATAGGAATAACCTTCATCTGCTATGTTAGGATGCTAAAAGGACAAAACCAAAATTAAATAGGCAAATATGCTAGTATGAATGTATTTAGAAAGAGTTAGAAATTTAGTGAATAGTCTGATAGAGAACTGAACGCCAAAATATCAGCAAAAAGAAAAAATAGTTGAGAATAAAAAGCCATCAGACCCTAACAAACTAACACTAAACGAATAGCAAGGCTGAAATCATAATCAAAAGCAAACCTAGGCAGTCAGGCAACCAAAAAAATCTAACCTTCAACTGCCATAGTAAGGAAAAAAAACAGCAAATATACGGGTCACATCCCACGTTATAGGAAAGAGTTAGGCATCGTGTACTATGGCTGATATAGGAATGGTACGACAACGTGACATCACAGGAACGGCTGGGCTAAGAATTCAAAAAAAAAACAGATAGAAACTAGGAAACCAACTGCACCAAAGACAACGTACAGCTGGGCTAGAATCAAAGCAAAAACAAATAGAAACTAGGAAACCAACTGCACCAAAGACAACGTACAGCTGGGCTAGAATCAAAGCAAAAACAAATAGAATCTAGCAATCAGCCGTGCAAAAAAAGCTTACCTTAGTCACGAAGTCTACAACATTCACACACCAATCACACACTACAGGATGCTAACTACTTCTAACTAAGGAGTGGAATAAAACCCAGGAAAAAATATGTATTTAAAGGGAAGAAATAAAAGCGTTTTATATGTTTTAAGGTTCTACAAAGTTATTATTATTTTATATTGCATCACAACACAGCACATTACAGTAAAGCAATCAATCAGCAATGGAAGGGTCAGCAGACGTTGTCAATCACAGCATATTCCCTGGTAACTATGGCAACAGTCTTGTTTGACGGTACGAGAAAAAAATCCTCTATTCTGGTACCTGTAAACATGAATACAGAAATGAAAGATTAAATTTGCTCAGAAAGAGCAATCACCCTCACGACAGCAAAAAAAAGATAATTTAGTAATTAGAATCAATAAAAGTGCTTACTTTTTCTTCGGGCGCCATTTTGTAGCGAAATGAAACATAAGGACACTTCACCGACAAACACGTTTAATTTTTGTATATAAAAAAAAAAACCGAGTGTGCTTATGACCACACGACTGAAGTGAAACTTCAAATGTATTTGGCTATGAGAGGAAGAGAGAAAGAAAATGTGCGCGCGCACTGTTTTTTTTTGCTTAGGTATATCCCCCACTTAACCCCCGTTCGTCTCGCCCGATCACACTAGACATGGGTCGTACTTGCAAAATCGAGTACCAGGGCTTCCAAGTACATCTACCTTAAGAAGCCAGGGCCTAAAACCAGGTCAAAGTCAAAGCATTTATTTCAAATAGGCACATAAAAGGCACTTTTGAACGTCAAAAATTATCTTAAAATAGAATTGATTCTAGTCGCCTATTCCAAATGGTAGGTTTCGTTTGGAGAAGAATGGGCAAGAAACTCCACCGTTACTCTTTTAAAATGTTTTTAGTACAATATTTTGCATGGGTACATTAAATATACAGGGTTACTGAAAACTCGACCACTTCCTTGCAGGAGGTGATAGGGGAGCTAAAATGTGACAAATTTAACCTCCCATATGTATGGCCGAAAATTAATACTTTTAGAGATATTTGAATTTTAGGTATTTTATAAATTACTCCGAATTTTCACACTAAACTTTTAATTAAAAAGAATAAATCATGTTGGTTGGGTTCATTTTTATTTTTATTTATAGCTAACATCCTAACAAAGCTAATACAGCAGTAAAATATCTAAAAATATCAAATCATTTCAAATAATTAAAAGTTTAGTGTGAAAATTCGAAGTAATTTAAAAAAGACCTAAAACTCAAATGTCTTTAAAAGTATTAATTTTCGGCCATACATATGGGGGGTTAAATTTGTTACATTTTTGCCCCTCTATCACCTCCCGCAAGGAAGTGGTCGACTTTTCAGTAACCCTGTAGGTATAATAAAATGTGAGGACGATGCACCTAAAATAAAATTACTATACCACAATAGGTAAAAGAATTAAAAACGAAACCATGACATATAAATTAATTATCTGATAGATACATGGTGCTCACATATTTACAAACATGGTACAAGCAAAACGATTTTAATTTAAAAAAAATACAAGTAATAAATCAGGGTGTGAGTAATGAATGTAAAAACGAAAAAAAAAATTACAATTAAATTAGCAACCAGTTTGATTTTGTCTAGACTCTAGATTGTCCTATGGAGCAGGACCAGCATGTTTCCAAGCGTTCTTATCTTGGATATAATCTTCTTATTTATAGTAGGTATGCTTGTTTACAAAGTGTACGTTTAATGTGAGTTTTAAATTTTCTTTCATTTAATTGCAATATATCACAAGGTATTTTATTGTAACATTTAACGCAGTACCCCATAAAAGATGTATGTACTTTGGCTAATCTGAAAAATGGTTAATGTATTTTATCTTTATTTCTTGTATTAAAGTTATGTCTATCGCTTATTTTATTAAAAAGATGTAGATTTTTTCTTACATACATAATATTTTCTGTAAATGAATTGGCAAGGTACCGTCATAATATTAATCCTTTTAAATAGTTCCCTGAGAGATTCGCGGCGACCAGGGCTCGAGATACATTCAAGTATTTTCTATCTGCATCGAAAATTGATCCGTAACTTCATACAAATGAGAAGTGCAATCGCGTAATCAAACAAAAGCCCTGTTGGAAGTAAAAAGTACTTGCATAGGAAATTGACTCGTGAAATCCTATAAAAAAGGAGCACAATCGCGTTTACAAATAAATACTTTTACAAAGTAAAAATACTTGCATACGAATTGTTCCGTAGACTCTTACTGATAAGGAGCATGATCGCATTTGCGAAAACAAACGCGGTTGTTGAACTATTTGAGTACCTACGTACTCGAGCGCCGAGGCACGATGGAGCGAGATACTTTCAAGTATTTTCTATCTGCATAGAAAGTTGATCCAAACCTTCACACAGATAAGAAGTACAATCGCGTATTCAAAAGCCCCGTTGGAAGTAAAAATACTTTCATAGGAAGATGATCAATGACTTTCTATGAATAAGGAGCAAAATTGCGTTTACAAATAAATACTTGCAAACCATTAAAGTAAAAAATACTTGCATACGAAATTGTTCCGTAGACTCTTACTGCTAAGGAGCATGAACGCATTTGCGAAAACTAACGCGGTTGAGTACTTACGTATTTGAGCGAGTAGCCGTATAAAATACTTTATAGTCTTGCAAGTATTTTGAGTCGGTAGGTACCTGGTGTGTGTACTTGGAAGCAAACTCGTAAAAACCTGGTCGCGTGAATACGTACCTTCCCTAAATCACACTTTTCGTAACGCTTACGTCACGCGTTCGCCAGCTTACTCCCCAAGTCAAGCGTGCATAAAGAAGTTTAACTTCAATAATTTTGACACAACAAAAATCGAATTTGACAATCGCGACTCGTCGACACGTGGTACTTATTTGCCCTACCCCGTGAATTGTTTTTTAGAGCCGCAGGCGCGGAGGGGGCAGCCTTGACGTGTTTTTTAAGGAATTTTTCACATTTTGTATGGAAAATATGAAAAATGATTACCTACATGTTGAGTTTAAGGAGTTTATGGGTTTTATAAAGGGGGTCGAAATTTTCATTATTTTTGCGATAGGACACACCATTTTCGAGATATAAGCAAAAGAAAAAAACTAACGCGATTGAGTACCTACGTATTTGAGCGAGTAGCCGTATAAGATACTTTAAAGACTTGCAAGTATTTTAAGTCGGTACCTGGTGTGCGTACTTGCAAGCAAATACCTGGTGTAAAAACCCGGTCGCATAAATACGTACCTTCCCTACTCGCCCGATCACACGTTTTCGTAACGCGTTCGCCAGTTTACTCCCCAAGTCAAGCGCGCCTAAAGAAGTTTCACTTCAAAAATCGAAAACACAAATATGAAAGAAATATAAAAATACAAAAAAAGGAAAAACTAAATATGAAAACTTGTCACATTTAAATAATAGGAAACTATTGCATTATATTTTAAATTTAGGTTTTAAATGCTACGTAACGTGTTATGAGCCGGTTGCAACCAGATCCGTAAAACGAAGACGTAACTTTTGTTGAGAATAGGTACGACTAAATGTATTCAAAATTATTATGAAAATAAAGGTTTTCGATAGGGCCAGTACAAAAAGAGGTTGATTATAATGTTGAAGAAGGACGAATGGCGAAAATAATCATCATGCAGTAACTACTAATGCTGCAGTATGTACTATTGTTTATTTCTGTGTCCTAATATAATTTTGTCATAGTACTAACCCGCTACGCCAATTGGCTTTATGTATATTTTTAAGATAGAATATTGTATTTTCTCTGTAAGTGATTGTGTAAATCTTTTGAGAAAATAAATGTCTAAACCCGTAATGAACGCATGAAGCTCGATCTACTGTACGTAATTATATTGAAATAAATGATCAAATTACCCCTGTTGAGTTTTTTTTGTACAACTATGTATGGATGATTAATGATTATTCAAATTAGGGAATGAAGTCATTAACATCATAACATACTCATTCGTAATCCCCAAAGGGTTCGGTAAACGTGTCGCACCCACAAATCAAGACAAGAGGAAGGAAGGAAGGAGAAGTGAATAAATGAAAGATAAAAAAAAATTAAAGGATCGAAGATCAACATACGTTACATGCGCCACCTCCCTTAGAGATGAAACCAGCACAAAAATTTCTGTCGGTCACGAATTCCCTGAAATTGTCACGAAGTTTAATAGTAATCATAATTAAAAAGTGTGGGATCGGGGGATACGAAGGTCAAAATGAAAATCCAAGATGGCGGCTGTGAAAATTTGAAAATATTTGCAGCCGCCTTCTTGGATTTTGATTTTGCTACAGTACCCTCGAAAACTATAAAAACGTCACCCATGATGAATTTGCACATTTTCGCAGACGCAATTTTTGGATTTTCATTTTTACCTCACTGTCGGCTTCAGCACCCTCGAAATCCATGAAAACTATCTCTCTCTCTCTCTGACTCTCTCTATTATATATAATAAAAAACATCGCATGGAGTGGCATAACGCTTTTTCGTTACGTGACGATTTCTCACAGTTTACTCCTACCGCAAGCTCCGATAAAGAACTTCGTTCCAAAAAAAAAACACGTCTAGAATATCAATGTGTGTAAGAGAAGTGGAGGATGACCAAAAAATAGACGGATGGATAGTGTTTTACACTATTATTTCTTTGCTCTGGAAGAGCGGCTATAAGTATATGTAGGTGTATGGGAAGAGAAGACGTGTTGCTTCCATCCCGAATTAATTCGCATAAGGAAAGGGGTGGACGAAATTGTGTTAGATTAGAGATTTGCTGTGAGATGTAATTGTAATATTATTGAATGAAACGGTAAAGCTTACTTGGTATATATTTCTTGACACTCTTTAAGTGGGTAGAAATCTAGCCTAGAATACGACAGTTGATTCAACGAGTTTGCTTTAACTATGTTGGCGAGCTGGAACAGTTATAGGTACTATATTAAGAAATATGAATAGGCATGGACAGTCAGGGATTTTCTTGAAAATTAAATTACAAAAAGCTGTGATAATATTTGAGTCACACCGCAAATGTTTAAGTTTTAGAACTGAAATATTATGCATAACAGAAAAAAGTACTAACGTTTTTAGATCCCCAACCAACAACAATGATGCCATCGGTATTTGTTGGCAATGGCCACGGGTGTCTATCAAAGTCAATTATCCTTAAATTTTTTCTTAATTTTCTGAAGTTCAGCGTTCTTTTCAGCCTCATGATCGCCAGATTGTGTCTCAAGTTCTTAGGGTTGTAGCCTGGGTGATATTCAATCTCCATGACGGGGACATTTTCCCCTCCACGTTCGTGGTATGTGCTGCCAACTTGCACGGAGAGGAATTCAGGGTTCTCGCGGAAGAAGCGGTTGTTCCAGGCTCTTATGAAATAAATAATGATGTAGGATTTAGATAACGAAGAAAATATAAGAGCAAGATATACCGAAAACAGACTTAAACAAGTCATCCAATAACGAAACATTAAGTCTTACATTTGCACACACGACGCTGACGTGATGACCAGATCAGATTTGATGATGGAGCCACCACACTGGAACTTCTTGAAGAACTGGACGCCCGCCATGAAAGGAAAGTGGTTGATTTTCGACGATGTACCCCCGAAGATGCGGCGGCCACTAGGTTCTGAAAGGATTATGTAAAAGAATACACACATATTCCACAACTATCACACAACGCCATCTAGTCCCAAGCTAAGCAGAGCTTGTGTTATGGGTGGGAATATAAGTATACTTATATTGTGTTGCTCAAAATGTATCTAAGGTTGATTTCCTATCCAATAGTATGTAATACATAAAAGACCCAAAACGAACGAACACCTTACGAAAGTCTTAATCAAATGACACTGACTACTTACGCCAAAATTCATTACTGCTCAATACATCGTCATCAGAAGCATTCCCTTTTACAAAATCTTTTGATAAATATGTTGTATTTCCAAATTCATTTTCATTATTGCTAAAGTATCTTAAAAGAGCTTTATTTAAGTCAAACTTCGTATTATTTTTCACATCATTTGTTTCCTTTAAATTATCAAGTCTGCTAATAAACTCTTCAATAAGAATCGTAACGTAAACAAAATCTGTTGCTTCATCGCTTTTATTATCTTCATTTAATACTTCATTTAATTGTGTAATAAAAACTTGAGTGCTGTTATCGATGTTATCAACGTGAGTTAGTTTTACTATTTTCTTTAGATTGTGGTGATCTCGCAAAGTTATTGAAGCAAAGAAGTTATGAATTGTTGAATATTGTTTCAACTTCAGCTTTTGTTGCAAAACCTTAAGATTTAGTGTGGAGAATAAATTGTTCACAGTGTTCCGTATTGCCCATTCAGTACCAATGATGCCGTAACTATCTTCGGCTGGTAATTCGAGAGCACATCGAACTAAAACGAAAAAGTTAAAAAATGTGAAGCACAAGATTATAGTCGTCGTGGAAAACATATGATGAAAGATATTTTCTGTGACATGCAATATAATCGAATAAAAATATAAATGTTACGGAAAATTTCACTGTTGTAACCAAATGTTTGTGTTATTAAAGTAGTTGCTCAATGTACTGAAGTATTTTTTTATCGAGCTTGTTTTATTTCCCTTTTTCTTGCGGAATGTATGTTTTTATCTGGGTCATAAAATCCAGAACTGATGATTGAAAGTGTTGAAACTGTTAAACTCAATTGAAAACGAGTTTTTTAATGAAATTACTTAGACTATTGATGGTGACCCCTAAAAATATTATCCTACTGTGTCTATCTTTTCTAGTCCAGGCCCAAAATTTTTATGCGTGGTCCTTAACAGTTTTTCTGCTCATTGCGCTACATGATTACACATCTTCTTACGTCAGACATTCAGACTCCATTTTTTTATTGTATGCCAATCGTGTCTGGTCTAAAGGACGTTTGAATCTTCGTTCTTTAAAAAAGGAGAAGGTTCCGGAGAAGGTCAAAAGTAATTTTAACTAGCAAAATCACACTTTTGACTGCAACATATAATTTTAATTTTTTTGAATTATTGTTCTTACATAAAAAACTTTAAATCAGCTCTCATGCTATTTTCAGTAAAATCCAATAAAGCTAAATTCAGGGGACCCTTTATTTTTTTAAAGACCCTGGTTACTAATACTAATAAATAAAAAAAACATGTTAATTCAAACTTTTTATTGCATAAACCTAAGTCAATCCGTACTGGTATTTATTTAAGCCATTTTAGTTATATAAAATGAAATTAACTTCAATAATTATGTTTCTGGTTCAAGTGGTGGTAGCTAAACATCATCATAGGACTCGTCTTGAGACCATACTAAGATCCAAAAACATGCTCTTTCTTCGAAGCAAACGGAGTTATCCATAGTGGAACAAAATTTTATTTTACATTTTGGTGGTTGCTGCGTGTTTTCTTGAGGAATCGAGAATCAAATTATTGTCAACCATGCATCACGACTGTGCAGCCAATAATGTGAAGAAAAATTGGATGAATTTAAAGAAATAGCAAATTTATACGAATTCGATAAACATAATAAAACAATAATACTTAAAAGGAATCGAAACGTAAAGTGTATTTCACAATTTTCATTTATTATGCCTTTTTTAGATTAAATAAATGAAGATTGTGAAATACATTTTGCACTCAAAGTTACGAAACAGCAGAAAATTGAAGAACACCATGAAATTGATATATATGCGATAAATATTTAATATTCTCAAAGATATGCCTATTGCACAAAAGGTCGGCTAGGTATTGATGTTGATGCATTTGATTCTCACATTATGCTTATTAATTATATCGCTTGAATTGTTAGTTCGTTTATTAACCTTGCTTGTTTGCTTACAATATCAGCTTCTCGTGCAGTATCACAGCCAGCAGTTTCTTTAAATCTACTCTATATTGCTTGCTTGTGCCTTATAAGTGTACGCTTAAAAATTAACGATATGTACTTGCATTTTGAACCACATACTACGATAAGTCACTTTTAATGAATTATTGCGTGCTGGGGCTTGGTTCCCGCGTGAGACACGGAAACATATGTGCACTTACAAGGATGCTACTGATATATTGTGTAATAATAGAGAAGAATGGAACAAAAAGACATGTTGCGCCAACACCAAACAAATTGGGATAAGGCCAGGAGAATGATAAAAAAGAAATTATTCGAACAACTTATATTGTTAAAAGTTTATAAGTTTCACATTCATGGTGAAAATTATTTCATAAACTTTCGAGCTGGGTTAAATATTGTTATTTTTCATTTCTCATACTCGGAAAGTAGTGTTTGTTTGGGCCGAATAGCGGGTGGAAGACGTTGCTTCCCACCCTCGGGCAGGAAAGACTCATAGTAAGTACATCCCTCTCTTGGGCGGGAATTAATTAAAAAAATATAACATTTGGTTGCGATATTTTTTGAATAATTACGAAAAATGCTGCGGTCTTGTGAGTGTATAAACAGCCAGTGTGAATAAAAAAAAAAATACCTATTAAGCGGGACAGCCCGTGGCCACAGTAAACATACAGTAAAACATCTTCATACAAACGTGCCGCTCTCGGTTTGAATGTGTGCGTGCGCGCCGCGCGCCATGTCGGCACGCGATTTCACGCACACGCTAGCATAATATATGAGGGAATAAGGTGGCGGCAGTGCGGGCTGTGCAGCGCGACTGTGAGCACGCGCATACGCTACATGACCGCTTGCGTTTGTCAACTCTCGCCGGCGGCGGCCACTTAAATTACGAGTATCATGACTTCAAAAAGGGGAAAAAAATATTGTAGTGTTTTCGGGTGCCTCAATAATGATTTCGCAAACCCGGACTTATCATTCTTCATAGTTCCTACTCAACCAGAAATGTAAGTACCTACTTATACTTAAATATTATTAGAAAATGTGGTATTGTATTGTTTATTTCACAGTTTATTTGCTTTATTAAGAGCGTAGCCGAGTCGCATTTTTCCATATAAATCTATTCCCAAATTTACTTTCTGAATACTATGTTTAGAGCTAAAGTTAGTTACCAGTAGCAATCAAACACAAGGAAATGAAAATATTTTGTCGGAAATCTTACGTTCTGTCTATGTACCAATACAACATGAGCTACCGGAAAAAAATGCATTCTTTTATGTTTGTGGCGCTTTGTTAAAAAAATGTGTTGATTACCATAAGAACTGCGATTTTTTAAATAATTACGTCGACGTTAATCAACGAGCGTGTAATTTAAGTGTAGAATCTGGATACACCCATTACAGGAATTACGGCAAAGATCGAAATTAACTCATGATCCCACCTGATGATTTTGTCGATAATGTAGAAAGGATGGAGCAGGTGTTTCGCAAAGCGTTCGAAAAGGACCACATCAACATTAAAATTGGCCGGTCAATTTACGATCAACTGAAAGAAAGAAAATACATTTATTTAGCACAGACTCAAAGACACACAATACACCAGACACATACATCAAATAAAAACAAAAAGTAAACTTTAAAAAAGAAAAAAAAGTATAAAGTCCGATATAATAAAAAAATAAAAAATACGCAGGAAAGTGTGCCTCACGGCTGCGCTAAAAAGGGCCAGTTCAGCAAAAATGCCAGACAACTAGTGCCTGACGCTGGTTTTCAACTGGACCTGTGTGTGAGGTGACGGATGTAAATCAGTTTCATACAGCAACGTGACGTGTAAATAAAAACAAATAATAAAAATTTCAGATAAAACAATAATGAATATGTATACTTAACTAGTGTGATATTGAAAACATTGCAAAAAAAAAGAAATAAATAAACAAGTAAAAAAAAAACAAATACCTACTGATAAATAAATAAGTGAGATGGCCGCATGCTAGACCTACGCAAATAAATAAATTCTTCGAAACGAGTCAGAACAAAAAAAAAACCTGTTTTATACGATGCCTGACTTCCACGTTTCAACGCATTGCCATAATAATAATTTATTTATCCGTGCACTGTGATGTCATCGCACAATACGCTGCAAGCAGCCGAGCACGGCGGACTATTTTCGGTCAGATTTCAACTTGTGTGTGTTTTGAACTTGTCATAGCTCTTGTTTTCATTGGGATTATTAACTAAATAACGTCTATACATAAGTGAGCTAAAACAATTTTGGCGAAAGTGGAAAAGGAAATAAAAATAGATGCACAAAATAAACGAAAAATATAAGGATGAAAGGTAAGCGCTAGTTGATAATAGAAATCTTTGTGTAATGAATAAAATAATGAATTCTTGTTTAATGTGAAAATGTGAAAACTACCCACTTATAATTTCCCGCCTCCTTTCTACAGTCTCATGGATGTCAAATCACAAAAGCTGCACAGACGTTCGCCCACTGCCAGATCTTGGTGAAGGATGAGTGAAATGGCGCCATCCCGACATCGTACGTCTCATTCGTGTGCAAGTAGGCCAGGCAACATTGGGTACGTTGACAAGCAAATGTGGTTGAGCGATGCCATAGCTGAATACAAATGAATGAATGATATAGAATTTAAGATGCCCTGTCCATGCTTTCCCAAAAGCTTTTTACAAAAACTTTACATAAGAATGAGAATTTACTTTACATTAACAAATAATAATAAAGCGTTCCGGACGTGCAGAAACAGGAGAAAAATTTTCTCGGTATCAAATTTGTAACTAAGTATAATAAATGTTATGTGAATAAAGGCTTTTTATTTTTACTAAATTTATAAATTGGTAAAATATTCAATCATAATATGCTTTTTATTTCATAAATTTAGATCAAGTGCTGCTTGTTCGAAATTATTAACTAAAAGTAAAAGTGACAACCCTGGGGATCAACGCAAGTGTAGGCTAATAACTCGGCGGGCGGCCTTAGATAACTTACTGTATATTATATTAACTGTGCCGTGGCGGTGACGCGGTGTGTTCCATATTTAAAATTTAAAAAGACTTTATGTAGTTTATTTAACTTTAAATTTCACAAATTGGCCTAAATAATTAATGTTATCTACACCCATGCTATTAATCCTCTATAAAAGGGGTTTGAAGGTTTTGGCCCTAAAATCAGCCGCCATTTTGATTTTTTTTCAGAATCGCGGTGCACAACAAAAGTTATATATTTAGATAGAGGACACTTATACAAACAAAAAATGTAATTAACATAATATCCTAAAGCGTCAGGTTTCGAAGTTATTCACCGAAATAAAAGTCGAAAACTACTAAGATTTTTTTGTTTTTTTTTTCCTTCCAGGTAAGCATATTGAACTATTGAGGTAATAGAAACGTTATGAAACCTTTATGGAGAAGAAACAAATGAAGAATAGACATTTTTTTAATAAATAATTAAACACGGCAATTTATAGTTCGTTTTTTTTAATCCCAGAGACTAATCTGACAAGTGTAATGTCAAACTTCTATACTAAAAAAAAACGAAAACACAAAAGACTTACCTAAATGTCAGATTAGTCTCACAAGACTCACATGAGTGTTTTAATACCTAATTATATACAGTTGTATATAATTAGGTATTAAAACACTCATGTGATACTATTCCACATTCGTGTTTTAATACCTACCCCTTATTATACGACAGATGCATAAATAACTACTTATTAAATAGTTACTATTCATGTTATTATCAATAAATATTTTAGATAAACTACTATTTTTTACTTTCCTTATACCTATTCGAAATGAAAAATAGAGTGTTTAATACGTAAGTGAAAGTCATCAATTCCAATTTACTATTCCTAAACTCTACCCTACTAATTGGAACTGTGTCAAAGTGCGCGATGGTGTTAACTGAATTGATGAAAGTTCGAATTGATCTTTATAGAACAGTATTAGTACTAAAAATGTGGTTCAATGAAAGGTTTAATAAAAACATCTTTTGACGCAGTAAGTAATATAATAAATAGAATGCAACAATAACAAAAATGAAGAAATGTCTATCGATATTTTTACTTTTATAATTGTATAACAAAAGATTGGGAGTTTTGTTCATAGGATTTCGATTTATCTTTACTATTTTTTGCTCTTTCTGGTCTATTATGTTTATGTTTGTCATAGTTGACATTACTATCCGTTATATCAAAATTAATAAAGAAATTCTTCGTTGCAAGAGATCTGCCCTCGTCAAGAACAGAACTTGCGTGTTTAGATAGCTGATCATGTTTCATAAGCACTTCCCTTAGTCTTTGCTTTCCTTTACCTTGTCTGAGTATAGTATCCACATTTTCATCGTTTGGACGACTGCCTGTTAAGTAAATAGACGCTGTAGTGTTCATTTTATCAGAACTCATTTTTTGTGAGTATTCATTTGAGTCATCTGAACTTTGTTGATCTGACTCGCTCTCAGAATAGGTTGACGAATCATGTTTGCTTTCAATCCTTTTTTTCGAATTAGGAACCTCGATACTTAACCCGCGTTCTTCTTCACTTGATTGTTCATAATTGTCAGTATAATCGTCTTGCACTTCATCATTTTCTGTTTCATTTTCAGATTCGATGGAAGGTATTCTAAGTCTTAAAGATTTAACAGAAGTTGAGTAGAACGGGATGTGTGTAGAAGTCGTGTCTTTTGGCTCAGATTCTAATTCAGTTTTGAGTTCTAACACTCTCTTGGGTATGGTCGGGTGCTTTTCTCTTTTGTTTTCTGTAGAAATTAAGTTCTCTTTTGATTCCATTTGCTCCTTGCTCTTGAAATATTTACTCAACTCGTCGTAAAGATCTCCGTAAATGATATCGTCAACCGTAGACTTATCAGTCTGCATTAACTCTAGTATTTCTTTGAGCGCTGTTTCATTCTCTGGGTAGTCTTCGTCGCTGCTGTGTAACTTATTGTTTCTTACTGGCTGAGATTTATATTTTCTACGTGTATTAATAATATCGTAATTTGTTTGATTTTTTTTACTAACTGCATTCTGGAACAATTTCAAAAACAGTATGATGAGGTTGACAATCATTTCATTTGTAGAATTAAATAGTACCTAATCTTAGCTCTTTGTAAGAGAAACGAGAGCAGCCGCTGTAACAATAATTTCCTTACCATGACACTCTCAATCCATGGTACGTAGTACCCAAGCTTGGTGAAAACTGTCGGGGCACCCGCCGCCCCACATTCCGTCGCACCAAAGCTGACTACTCCCATTAACACTGCGCCAATGATCCCTGGACCTCCGACGTCTCCCTAGAATCATACACATTCGAATTGAAATACCTATAGTCAAGAAAACACTTATAATTAAAGTTGACCCTCCACTGCTAGGCAGAATGGGCTCGGAGAGGTTTAGTTTCGCGCTTCACTTGTACCCACGTATTCGTGCGTGGCAACGCCTCTTTCTACAAGGCACGGTTTCTTTACGGTACAAAATAATCAGCTTCGGCAACAGTGCCGTGCCGCGCCGTGTCATCAACTAGCTTCCATAGTGATCCAGAGTTAAGGCGGTACCCCGACCAAATAACCTTGAGCATTCCCGACAGAGACAGAGAGCGACACGACTTCCTCGTACGAAAGGGATGCAGCGTACCCTGCGCACGCCCTTTTATCACAAAACTCACAGTTTTTGGAATTATTTTAATAAAAAAAGAATAGCGATCTTTTTAAATAAATTAAAACATGGATTTTATAGATTTTTAAATTATATATCATTGGTGAAATGCTCAAATTAAGAGAATGTTAACTTTAGCAAAAGATGAATGCACCGCAATCTGTTATTGCACCTACTGTGTATTGTCTCTGCATCACCCTAAGGTAGACTGGTAGAAAATGCCCAAGGCATTAAGTCCGCCTTTGTACAGTTTTTTACTTGTGCTTAAAGTTTTAATAAATAAATAAATGCAATCAATAATTTTAGTCACTTTTTTTAAAGGAGATTTTAAATATATTAGTAACATATAAAAACAAAATAATAACGAGCAATGTGATGATAGCATATCGAACATTAATAATGTGCTTTCAGATATGTATTTTATTTCTCATAACTATTGAGTTAATAGCCTCTGAATAACGAAGAAAAACGCGGTTTTGGTCGGGGTACCGCCTTCACACTGACCACCGTACTTACACAGACTACACACAGCGAATCAACCGTAGTTTTTCACAGCAAGAAAAACATGTGTGTACAAAGGGCCTTATGCGACTTCAATGACAACCAAGTGAAGAGAGGGTTTTTCTATTAAAAATGAATAATGTGTTAAGTAAACAAATAAGACATAATGAGTAATGACTACTAACGTTACATGCACCTCCGATTGTTCCATTAAAAGCAGCGCAAAAGTTTTCTTTGTTTATGAAGTCTCTGAAATATTACAACAAATTGTAGGTATTCAGATGGTGATATTTTGCTGTAGTGTCAAGAAGTAAATCAAGCATATCCAGCTTATCTAGTTCCCACAACTGGGACACAGGTCTCCTTTCTGGGAGAGAGAGTGGGCCGTAATCCACCACGTGAACCCAATGCAGGTTGGTGGAGTGCGGATCCAGTGCGGGTAAAAACTGAACTAGGTTGGTACAGCAACGTTTGCCAGAAGCAAAGATATCCCTATGCCTAGCAGGATCATCCGCAGATAAATTTTTATATACCTACAGTATCAACATATAAAAATTTATCTGCCGATGATGATGATGAAAGTGTAAAGATGGTAATTATAATAATAACTAGCTTCTGCCCGCGACTTCGTCCGCGTGAAATTTTTTGCTCTCCCGACCCACCCCGGCACATCGCATCGCATCGCTTGCTCGCGCTATCACTTCGTTTTCGCTTAGCGTTCTTTCTGACTTTGTTTTCTTTTTGCGCGTCTCCTAAGGGTCAAAGCGTGATGTTAAATAGCTTATAGCCTTCCTCAAGGATTGGGCTATCAAATCCAAACAGATTTTTTCAAATCCGTCTTCTTTCGCGACTACTTCATTCGAGCCCATGAGCTTTCGAACCTGTGAGGCAGTGGAAAAATAATTCGCAACAGCCTGTGTCGCAACAGCGGCGTTCGAAACAAAAGGGGAACCCCAGAAATTACCCCTACATACTTTACAAACAAACTTTTACCTCTTTGTAATATTAGTATAGATAGGTAGGTACATACTTTGTGTAATTCTGCCTGCAATCTTCAGTGTTGTATACGTGAAGCATTCTCACTCTTAGCTTTGAGTGCTTTGGCATAACTTGGTCCTTCTGGAAAAACATACAATTTTATTGAAAGCCAGCCTAATATGATTATATACGTTGGTTCTCAGAAAAGATATATCTAAATCACATGATATGAAAAAAAATTGCGGCACAATCAACCTACCTTTGTAGCTCCCCAACCAAGTATAATTATGCTTTTTGTCTCGTTAGGCAGAACCCCTGGAGTCTTATCCCATAAGATACGTCTGATTTTCTTCTGTTGCCTCGAAAAACGAATCCTTTTCTCCAGTTGTAGTATTGCGAGATTATTCAGTAAGTGCTTCGGCTCATACGCCGGGTGGAAGTACAAGTTTTGGACTGGTATGGTCTCGCCACCACGCGTTGTGTGGTCACTGCCGAGTCGTACGTATATCGATTTGAGATTGTTCTCGAAGAAATCATTCTTGTATGCTCTGGGGGAAAATCAAGAGTATGATGTCAGTTCGTAAGCACTTGCCTTGGAATATCATATCGCACAACTATCAACGATTCGGGAACATATAGCACACCTAGATCTAAAGAGAGCTAACTCTAAAATCTAAATATTTGAGGCTACCTAGCGACCAACAAAACAGATGCAAAAACTTATAACATCATTATTCTATCTGCATTTAAAAAGTATTGATCAATACAGCAAACTCCTGTAGTGCACAGGGAGATGGTAATCAATTTTCAACTTTTCTGAAAAAAGTGTTTTTTTGAGTTAATCGCTGTTTAGATCTAGGTGTGCGATATCGAAACACATTTAAGGACTAATATCAAAATTGGCAAGTCAACTGACATGCGTAAACACGAAGCCGCAGTGATGACAAGATCTCTGCTGATGATGCAGCCGGAGCAATTAAACTCTCCCATGATGTGGATGCTGACGATGAAAGGATATGTGTTCACTTTAGTCTTCGAGCCTCTAAAGATCCTTCTGGTGTAATTACTGTCGAAGTCGTATTTAAGGCTTGATGACGTATCTGCGGAAACAAAGCTCTGTTTTAGAAGGACTTTTAGTGTTATTGATTTGATATCAGCAAAAAAAAAAAAACATTATCCACCCACCCCAGGGTCAAAACGATGAAAAAAAGGTTAGGTTAGCTTGCAGGTTGGCCTTACGTTCAAAATATAATGTAAACGTAAAAATGATAGATATTACGTTATATCTACCTACAGCCATTTTAAACTTACCCCACACTTTAAGATTCTTTTTAGACGGAACTGCAATTCTACCATGTTTCGAGGACTTCTTGAAATCTTGTATAGTTAGATTATTAACTTTTGCCAAAAACTTAACAACAAACTCTGTAAATTCTTTACTGTCGTCAAAGGCTGGATTGCTGTTATCCTCGATACTTTTGTCTTTGATTTTTTTTGTTTTATCTTTGGCACGTTTGTGTTGATTTCCTTTTATATTTCCGTATACATCAAAATTCTTTTTATTTAATATTTCTTTAACCATAGTGTCCAATTTGGTCGCGTCCTCTTCAATTTTACTATATGAATAAGTAAAGTAGGATTGGTTACTGACATCTTTGATTATTTTCTTAATTTCATCGAAAGTTTCGAAGGTTCTATCTGCTATATTGCTTAGATCATAATGCATAGTTAATAATAGCTTTGTGTTTGATTCATTTGTGAAATTTGTAGCGAGACCGATAGATTCAAACAAATCATCGACGACTGCGTGAATGGCTACATAAACATTGCCGAAGAAATTGTCGTTCGGATCTGTACTATGATGATGTTTAGCCATAGTTGTTGTTATAAAAAACACGATTATTCTGGCCAGCATCATTTAATATTTTAATTTTTTTTAATTGTCTGAAGTATGCTTAGTAGTACGTTCGGATACAAATAAAATGTACCTATTCAGGGAAAAAGTTACGAAATTAAATCTCAGAGATTTTAAAATAAACGATAAATTGCTTTTGTGTTTCGAAACAAATAATCCGAACATAAAATGAACTGCTATAAAATATTTTAAGTAGGTATTACATTGAGAAATAATAATAATATATACGAAATATGAGTTTTTATTTAATAACAACCAACGAAACATATCTACACTTGTTGGTCCAGAATCGTGTAGGTACTGAATTCATGGTAATACCACACCCCGGACACTCCATACAACGCTCGCAAAATAATTACCTACTACCACTACATTGACAAATGACGTTTGTATACGTGTAAATGTGTGCGTGAAATCTAGTAGGGCTGGCTGGCAGTACTCGGCCAGTAGTGCGTTAGGCGGCGGCCACAGAGTACACTATATGAGTTTATATAATTGTTTTTATTTTACTTTTATTTTTTAGTTTTTTTTAGTTGAGAGTTTTAGTCAATTCGGTTTAATTTTATTGTAATATTATTGACATAATCTACTCATTTCAATGTCTTTTAATGAGTTGATTGCAATATGTGGTTATCTAGCGACCTCTACGAATGATCATATTATTATTCTTGCTTGAGCAACCGGCAGCAAGTTCTTCATGCTCCCTTAGATGTCATTGCTTGCGGTAGCGTCGGGGGTCGGGTTGCCTCCTTCCCTCAAATATGGCGAGGGGGGTAATGGCTGATCTTTGCGTTATGCTCGTGAACGGGTGCTGCTTGTGGTGACTGGTCGTCTTGCTGACCATGGTTTTATTGTTGTTATTAGTAGTAATAACTTGTTTATTTATTTTACTTTGATGGTCCTAGTTTATCATTTGTGACTTCAAGTGACAGCTATGTAAACAGAACCCAGCATTGCATATATATGTAAGCTGTCACGCCCTTTATACCTGGAGGCTTTTATTTGGTCAGTAAGTTTTTTTTTTGGTTATATTTTTAATTTTTTTTTTTGCTTGAGTACGTATAGTGTTTATTGTATTTGTTGGTATAATGGCGTGGCTAGTTAACCTATGGCAAATAATTTAATTTAAGGTTCTGTGTCCTGTAATGTTAATTACTTTGCATACATAGTATTGTATAAAATTAATTATTTTCTAACTGAACAGACAGCTGTGCTGCTGGGGAGTTTGTTCCGCCACTTCTTCTCCCCAGCGAAAGCACTAGGAAGTGGCGAAGGGCGGGCGTTTTGGGGGACTGTCTTTTGTAATTTTGACGTTCGAAAAGTGCTGATTCTCAGCCTAGTTTGAATAAATGACTTTTGATTTTTTGATTTTGATTTTATAATATGGCGGCGGCGGCGGCGCTGCGCGAACGTATGCATCAATGGGGCGCCGCGCGCCGCGACACTAGGTACTCACAGAAATCTAATCAATAACATTTCTACTGTACTACTTTTCAAGTCGAAGAACGAATGGAACGTGAAAGAAAGAGACATAACTAAGACAATAAAGAGAGAGAGCAATAATTTAATAGTTGGTATGTTAATATTACGGAAGTTTTAATTGTTCTAAAACGAAGAAAACTTGGAAAATAAATGAATAATAGAGAAAATTATGAAAATAAATTATCACAACACCGGCTTAACTTGTTTGTCTGTAATATACTAGCTTTTATTTTTTATGAGTTTAAAGGATATTTGAGTTGCTGTTCCTTACCTTCTTTCATGTTTTGGGAACCGAAAGAAACTTTATCGTTCCTCGATGAGCATCCAAATAATGCACAATAGGTATACAACCATAGTGATTAACACAGAATATAAAACTTTAAAAAAATAATTAATTAATTAATTAATCAATTTAATTTATTCATTTATTTCAGGCGACACAGGCCCATAGATAAATACCTTAACCTAAACATACATAGTTTTATTATAAAATAGTGCTTCACTTCACTAGCTTGTACTTGTGCTGTTCTGTGGTACTTGTCCGCGGAAGCGACGGAACACCACGTCCTGCGGCCAGAAGTTTTCGTCCATGACGACGGGCAGATAACAATTCGGTACGCGCACCACGAACGCCTTGAAGTTGACGTTGCGGTGCGACTCCAGTAACTGCACCCTCGGCGTGTACCTCGTCTTCTGGCGCACGTACTCCACGATGTTCTCCGCCTTAGTGGTGTAGTGTAGGCGGGAGATGTACACCGGTGTGTTCGGCTTTGCGGCACGCAAGGTGATTTCGGGCTCCGTAGGAGCTTTGCCGCAGCGGTTCTTGTTGGGTCGCGACCGGCGCTTCCTCCTTTGCACTGTCACGAAACCCTCATCATCAGCCATATTCGATGCCTTTTCTGGCATAGGCTTCATATTTGGAGCACCTGGGGCACTCGCTGTGACGCTAGCGGATCCCTTTTGTAAGGGATTCGCCAGGGCTGCAGACACTGGCAGCGGGACGGGGCGAGGGGCTCGGGCGGCGCTGCGTGGAGGAGCCGCGATGACGGGCGCCGGGCTGAGGGGCGCGCGGACGGGGCGCTCTGCAACCTCAGCAAACGACGGGTGCGCTGGCGATGAAACTGCTGACGCGGAATTTGACGACGATACATCGAGGCCGGTTCCGCGACACATGTTTACGTTAGGTGCATCGACTGATGACCTAGTTACCGCCACACTGTTGCGCAACTCGCTAAATTCTTTGCGCAAATCGGCGACAGTGTTTTGGGATGCATCTAACTTCGCTAGAACATCCGCGAGGCGGGCCTTCAGAAAGACAATGTCCTTCAGAAGGCTTGTTACATCGACGTGGTCGAAGGTGACGGGTAGCAGCTTGTGCAGCTCCTTCGCCACAAACGTCGGCACGTCGTCCGGGTTGGTCTCCTTGAACAGCGTGATTATGTCTTGCAGGCTTCTCTTAGTCCCGTCACGCCGGCGGGACACCATCTGGTCGCGCTTGTTTAGCACATGAACAACAATAGCTTGGCAGCAGCTATGTCATCCTCGCTGAAGTTCGTTGCGCAGATTTGGACAGCGGATACCTCGTCCATCACATCCAGCTTCTGCTGCAGAAACGCCAGCAGCTCATTCGCCACAAGTTCATTACTCATAGCGATAACAAAAATACGAGCGACAGCTTACGCTGCGCTAGTCAATACACAGAATATGCAAACACGTGCGCATCGGAACGCGGCACAAGCAAGACTCATTCGTGTCAGCAGTAGGTGGGTACAGCGCTGCGGTTCTTGTGTTTGCGAGCGCCCTTGTTAAAGAGTCGGCGACGGTAACCTCGAAGAGCGGGGTGAGGTGCGGTAACTGATGTTAGTGCGGGGAAGGGAGTGGCCTTTCTGTACGTAGTACTTTAAGTATTCTGTGGTAATAGTTTGCGCGTCGATGTCCCTTACGGCCCGGCCATGACGGCCTTGTCGCTATCAGCGGTGGCAGCTTAGCGCGGGGCGGCCAACGGTAAATAGTACATTACTGGGTGGTTCTTCGAAATTAGATTCTTCGACTGATCCATATGGCCAAAATTTTATTTCACTTTCAGCTTTGTAACACATGTTCATATGAAAATAGGTATACCAAATAACATATGTTTGTATGAGGGACTCGTTTTTATAAAGTAGTTTTCAAGATATCGACGTTCGAATATTTTGTGCCCAGATGAATCAGAAACAGAAATAGAAAGTAATAAACACACCGTTAATTATGATTGTTAATTCTAAACAACAATTATAAATTCTTAACTAAGACTACGACATATTAAAAGTGCCATATTTAGAACAAGTTTATACTCCTGTAATTTTTTAATTATTCAAAAGGGTAAATAATATGTGGTAATAGTTTGCGCGTCGATGTCCCTTACGGCCCGGCCATGACGGCCTTGTCGCTATCAGCGGTGGCAGCTTAGCGCGGGGCGGCCAACGGTAAATAGTACATTACTGGGTGGTTCTTCGAAATTAGATTCTTCGACTGATCCATATGGCCAAAATTTTATTTCACTTTCAGCTTTGTAACACATGTTCATATGAAAATAGGTATACCAAATAACATATGTTTGTATGAGGGACTCGTTTTTATAAAGTAGTTTTCAAGATATCGACGTTCGAATATTTTGTGCCCAGATGAATCAGAAACAGAAATAGAAAGTAATAAACACACCGTTAATTATGATTGTTAATTCTAAACAACAATTATAAATTCTTAACTAAGACTACGACATATTAAAAGTGCCATATTTAGAACAAGTTTATACTCCTGTAATTTTTTAATTATTCAAAAGGGTAAATAATAATAAAAAAGACTAGAACTACTGACTTGTACACGGTCAAAAATTCTTCTTTATTTGGGTGAATCCGGCGTCAATTGTACAACGCCCTTTGGTGAGACCGTATCTTTGTTGATGAAAGATGTATTTCTTATATAAGCGACGTAACATTTGATTCATGATCAAGTTAAACATAAGATTCTACTCATTGGCGTATCTAGGGATTCTTTCTAGGGGGGGCCTGCCCCTGATCTTTTTTTTTTCCTCCGTCCGGCAAGAACGGAGGGTTATGATGTCGGACACCTTTTTTTTATCTCGCTGTGGAAATTCTCATGGACTTCCTCTATCGTGGGGGTGACAGAGGGGCATCGGCGACTCTTACCGGCTAAAACCACCGCGGTGTTCCACCTCTACCTATGGCCGGGGGTGCGGGATTCGCATAAACATTCACCGCTCCCCCGACAGGCCTCGACCCGCTGAGAAACAGCGGGTCGAGGTGGGACCCGCTGTTTCTCAGCGGGTCCCACCTCCCCGTGCGCCCATTCCTATTATGGCCGCACCCACTCTCGAGTGGCGTGCGTGAAACACTGCAGCGCCAACTCGGGCCTGTCTGGTCGGACGACAAACGCCCCTAGTCCGCCGACCGCAGGCCACCTCTCATGGAGGTCGTAGATTGTTTTGCGCCCTACTCGGGCGCCCGGTGCATCTCCTGCGGGAGGGGAGAGAGGATGCGGCTTCTCTCTCCCGTTCGGCCGCCTCCTTTGCAGACATGACATCTTCGCAAAAGGAGGCAACACCGTCCCATGTGCTCCCGCTCTCGACCATCTATTGAACGACAGCCGGGAGCGAGAGATCGCTCCCGCCTATTGCCGCGATGAGGTCACGGCGCAGCCCTGCCCAAGCTGGGCAGTCTTCCAACGTGTGCTGCACCGTATCGTGACACACCGGCGTCTGCTCCCGACCATGATGTCGGACACCTACCGACTAAAACCCCACTATTGCGTGCCACTTCTTTGAGCCCGACTGTTCGAGCGATGACACGGCCCCAATTTCGCCGCCCGCAGGGCCCTTATAGTGGCCGGAAATCATTAAGCACCCTTCGACGCCCGGCTGCTCTTCTGGTGCGGGTGGAATGGTGGCGCCCCATACAGGGCCATGGACTTCACAATCCCCACGTACAGTCTCCGGCAGGAGGCGTTGGGCTCCCCCAAATTAGGTAGCAGTTTTGATGAGCGTTGCAGCTCATCAACCTGGGGACCAGCCGCTGAATGTGCGGTCCGAAGTCCCACCGGCTGTCGAGGACAAGTCCTAGGTACTTCATCGTCGACTCAACACCGATGCGGGCGCCTCCTACCGCTATGTGTAAATCGCGTGGTGGCTTGTTCCGAGGCCCATGGAAACAGAGGACCTCAGATTTGTGCAAAGCCACCTCGAGACCCAGACGGCCGGATAATGATGATGGGGCTCCCTTTTCCGCACTTAGACTCCCATTTGGTCCGTTATGCGTGGCCCAGACGCCAGATCCTTCGAACGACCTGCGCAACCCCTGCCGTGGCCTGTATGGCCGATTGCCGATGCGTTAGCTCTCGGGTCGTCTAATCATAATAATACTCTAGCTTATTTCGTTGCTTATTAATAGATTCTATTATTTTGTGATTTCAAAAGTAACTAAATGGAATGTTTTATAGTTAATAATAAGTTTGTGTAGGTCTTGGTTGTAGATTATTTATTTGATTGCTTTTGTGTGAAGTTATATTATGTAAGTATCCAGCTTAAAATTTCGAATAGGTCCCCAAACATCCTAGGGTGTTCCCTAATACCCTAATACCCCCTTGGGGGCCCGTCCCCCCAAATATACAGCGATGTTTCTACTGTCTGTGTGTCTGGCTGTGTGTGTATTATGTATGTCACAGGCGTGGCTGCGGCAGTTTCAGGATCAGGACTCACAGGCTCACTCGTCGTGGCCCACTCGAGATCTAAGATGGGGCCAGCGGTCAACAGATCGGTAATATGATGTCCCATGATCGACGCCGTCCTGGAAGCTGGAGTGGCCACAGTCACAGGGGGCGAGATCGTAGGTTCAGTGAATATTATCGGCATCTCCGTAAATGTCAATGGTGTATATGTACTCCGACGAGTCGGATATTTCGTCGGTGGCGTTCCTGGAGAATGGACTCCGGGTATCGGAATAAAACTTAAATTCACCAAGGGGTGTTGCATAGGATTTAACTCTCGAGTGGTCTTAAACATGTCGTTAAAATCATCTTCTGTACCAAGTCCATAGTCCCCATAGAGAATGCTCCGTAGTAATTGCATTGGTAACAACATGGAATGCCTTGTGGTGGGCGTATAGGGAAACAGCTGTTGAATCTGAGTTCTGGGTGTCGCTCGCCTTCTTACTCCAGGCTCATACTGTAAAATACCGGGAAAGAAGGCGAATTTAATGCAGTGTTTCATAATCTCAGATAATTTTTATTCCATCGCCACTTATTCAGTTATCTACTTTAGTGAAATGTATTCTAAGTTGATTTTTGAGTGACCATTTATTTGCAACAAGAAGATCCTAATAAGTTTTTGGTTGCAATGGAATTTGAACTTTGTAAAGTATGACATTCAGTTTGTTGTTCCATGACTTGAAAATTATCTCAAATTCCTGGCTCTAATATAGATCCGATATGAAGTTTTTTATTCTACATGTTTTTAATCAAAACGTTTCAACTTTCGACGTGTTTATAAGTCGTCGTCTTCAATCCGACCTGATTTTATTCAATTACCTCCTCCGCGGTTTCTTCCGTAAACTGTACTATTGGCTCTATCAATTCTGTTGTAGTTGTCGATAAGAAGGGGTTTTCCAGCGTACTACGAGTGGGGTCCAGGAAGTAGTATTTATCCGTGTTAAATTTGAGCGTCGTTTTCACTGCAAGCGGTCGTCCGCCCTGTAAAAGAGAGAATATAGATCAAGCAACGTTCAAGGCGAAGTAAAACCAATTTTGACGTTCACACTTTATAACACGTTTGGGCTGCCAGGAGTAGTGCCAAAAAAAATAATCAGTTTTCGTCCAAACTTTACGAATATACGTAGCTTTTTATTCAAAAGACGAACGTGCATTGCATAATACATTTAACTTATTATATTACCAGCCCGTGCTTGTCAAGCTCTACTGGTGGTCAAACTGACTTGCTTGGTCCCAGTTTGAAGGCTATCTGTGACAGTGTAATTACAGGAACCTGTCAAGAGACATTACAGCTTTGGTTCTGGAATGGCAACACTTTCTACAATGCCTGTGTTGTTATTGCAGTCCTCCACAATTGGCGGTGACCACTAGCCATCAGACGAGCTGTCAGCTTGTTGGCCATCCAATAGCAACAAAAAAGTACCTGCTTTATGATGTTGTCAATCCATTGAGAGTAGTATCCTAGTTTTGTGAAGACTGTGGGGGCATCGATAGCTCCGCATAACGGAGCTCCGAAGCTGATAACTCCAACTAAAAGGCCACCGATGACCCCTGGGCCGCCGAGATCCTTCTGCAAATTAATCATCGTCGATAAAACTACGGGGTTTTAACGTAAGTCCACATTACTGCCGCATTGGGCCGTAGCGTAGTACATTTCAATACAAAAAAGCGCGGTGTAGTGTGTACAAAATGTATGAAGTGATGTACCTAAAAGAATTTTTGCAAAACGGTGCTGCTGGCTCCATCTATCAGTGCTCTCAGAGAACTGTTGCAAATGTGTGAGACGTATGCTGCCAGTCACGGCTTGCAGTATAAAGTGAAAAAGAGCGAATTTCTTGGTTTTCGCTTCTAAATGCAGGAGAATGGATAAGGTTCCACCTGTTATGCTGTGTAAGACGGAACTGCGAAGAGTCTGTGAATTCAAATATCTGAGGCATATAGTCACGGACTCTTTGAACGACGAATGTGATATGGAAAGGGAACGCAGAGCGTTGACGGTCAGGGCTAATATGCTGCCCCGCAGATTTGCCCGCTGCTCAAGAGAGGTAAAGATATTGTTATTTAAATCCTTTTGTCAGACGTTTTACTTCAGCAGTCTGTGGACAGTTTAACGCAAAGGGCTGTCAATGCTCTGCGGGTCCAATACAATAACGCATTCAGGATGCTGCTGAGGCTCCCTCCGCTATGCAGCGCGTCCGCCATGTTCATGGAGGCACGCACAGATGGTTTCGCGGCGATCTTACGCAAGAAAGCGGCGTCACTGCTGCACAGAGTGCGTGTGAGTAGCAACAGCATCCTGAGTGTGGTAGCGGACAGGTATGACTGTCCGTTCTTCAAAAACTGTATGCGTTTATGTGTGAACTAACATAGTTTTAAGCATTATTTTTGCTAACAAAATGGATCATATTGTCTGAAATATAAATAAATAATAATAATAATTAATCAACCAATAATGCTGCTGGGACACAGGTGTCTTCTCGGTGAGAGGGAGTGTACCGTAATCCTCCAGGCGGTCCAAGTGCGGGTTGGTAGATGTCACATGTCTGCGAATTTTTGGTTCTAATACATATCGGTTTCCTCACGATGGTTTCCTTCACCGTTTTGAGAGCAGTGGTGATGAAATAATTTACACAAAGTGAAGCGCTTGTCTGAGTTCAAACCTACGACCTACAAATCGTAAGTCAAGGCCGTTATCATTGGACCACCACTACTCTATCAGCTCTATGCGGTAGGGCCCGCCCAAATCTGTGTCATCCTTTAGGTAAAAAAAAAATAGATAAACAATTGGGTACGAATTACTAACATTACATGCCCCTCCACCTGACGCTATGAACCCGGCGCAGAATTGCCTGTAGGTCACATACTGCCTGAAATCATAAGACGATAATCACCAGTTAGTAATAGTTGAACTATAAACGTGCGTTGAATTGTGTCAACAGCTGATTGCCAGACTAAACGTATGCGACCGTTAATATGGGAGAGCGGAGACCGTTTATAATAATTATGTATTGTGTTATGCATGAGAGAGTTAGATATTGTTTTAGTAAGAGAAAGAGACAGAGCGAATAGCAACATTAGGTATCTAATTCTACCACAGATGAGGTATGTATGACGATTGGTGCACGTGTGATTAAAAACTTACTTTCCATAGACGTTTGCGCATTCATCCACTTGGTATATATCCAGTCTTGCTGCCATCATTTTGTCGAACTGATCTATTACATTGTTTCGCTGAAAAAATAAGGACACACTTCAAACATCAGTATCAGCTTACACGTTCCGGGTCTTTACCATCATAATAAAAACACAGATACGTTCAAATTGAAAAAAAAAAAATGAAATTGGTACACGTTCAACTGGAAAAAAATGGTAATCACTAAAATCGTATAAACAATTTATTTTCGTCTGATACTGAGATCCTAAGAGTGTATGGTCACTTCCTAGAAATTAACTGGAGGTAAGAATGGGTTTCCAATCCTTCAGGCATTGGAAACATTGTTAATAACAGTGTCCGGGAAGTATTCAAAGCTGTGGAATTTGTTAACAGTTGAAAGCTATAAACAATGCCTCATTTAGCTCACCTTCTTAGAGCCCCATCCAACTATAGTGATACCATCGGTGTTAAACGGTAAGTTTCCGATTTCCCTGTCAAAGAGGATCTTCTTCACTCTTTTCTCTTTTCTGTAGAACATGATGTGCCTCATCAGACGGAGGATAACCAGGTTGTTGGCCAAGGTCTTAGGGTCGTAGGAAGGGTAGAAGTAACTCTCGAGGACTGGTATCATCTCGCCTCCTCGGCTGAAGTAATCGCTGCCGATGCGGACCTTCACAACCCTGGGGTTCTCTCTGAAGAATCTATTGTTGTGAATTCTGGAAAAATACAAAACATACGTTAAAGGATGGTCTATTTTATCCAGTTTAACAATTTTTTTTTGTTTTATGCATTACAAGCCTAAAAGACGAGCTTAGTGTAGATCCAAATAAAACTTTGTTTAAAAATATAATAAGTAAACTTTACTTCAATGGTTGCTTTATTATTATATTACGAGTGAGTGTTTTGGATGTTATTTCTCGACTAAATTAAATAGTTTTAAAACTCTTTTAGGAGCTCAATCGGTGATTATTAATGAGACACAATCAATAGAATAGAATATTCTTTTTATGTACACCATATAAATTAGAGACATAAATATAAAAACTTTACAATAGGTGACACAATGGGCGGTTAAGACCGCCCATTGTGTCACCTATTGTAAAGTATTTTTTAACTTTTTTTTTCGCTAAGAGCGATCTTTTAAAGACAACCTTTGGATGGATTAAAAACGAGAAGGACAGATAAATACTGTAGGTAGTCTGTGGTGTACCATTTACACAATACAATAAATACATATACAGGGTGTTACGGAAAGGGTATATCAATACAAACGAGTTGAAGAGTGTATCTGGTCTAGAATATCTGTACAAAATTTCAGCTCAAAAGCAGTAACTTTGAAAATGCATAATATTTTTTTATTTCGATAGTTTATTAAATATAAATCATAGCAAACGTGTCACCGCACTACGAGGGTCATTATCCATTATCTGTAGTGTGTCTGTGCGCCTAGTAGACGTACATTACGCCGCCGCGCGCCAGTGCAGCGCCGTGATGTCGAAATAAAAAAATATTAAGCATTTTCAAAGTTAATGCTTTTGAGCTGAAATTTTGTAGGTACAGAGATTCTAGACCAGATACACTCTTCAACCCGTTTGTATTGATATACCCTTTCCGTAACACCCTGTATATATAATAATAAACATGAAACAGGAGCAAAGAAAATACAATACAATCAATATCGAATATTACGAGACTCTCGGGAGTCTTACGTCGCTCAGTGAATTATCTTGTCACAAGTCTGCTGGCAGAACGTTTCATGTAGGTATATCTAGTTTCGTTTATATGAAAAATGATGAGGCTGGTACAGGAGAGTGGAGAGAGAGGCCTATGCTCAGCAGTGGGTGAAGTCGAGCTGTGGATGATGATGAAAAATCAATAAGTTTGACAGATGTGAAACAAGAAGAGCAAAATAAACTGCGTATATCGTAAGTCGTCACTTGCATTTGCAAGCATGAAGCTGCAGTGATGACCAAGTCACTCGACAGGATGGAGCCGGCACATACGAATATTTCCATGAGGTGGATACTGGCGAGGAAAGGGTAACTTTTGACTCTGCTCTTTTTGCCCCTAAATATCCTCCTGGTGTTAGAGTCATTGGAATTATCCGATACTGGCGATTCTGAAAACAGATAAAACAATACATATAAAATACTTGTCAATATTAATACTAAATCTTCTTAAATTTATCCTTTTGATATATTTTCTTCTTACGCCAGACTTCAAAATCTGAGTGAGTGTGTATATCTTCATCAATGGGCGGTAACAACGGTGTGGATCTAGAGAAATCTGTTTCATTTAACTTATCAACTTTTTTTATGAAGTCTTTAATGAATTTCATGAATTCTTTGCTGTCCGCAAATACAGGATCAGACTGGCTTATGTCTTCCAGAGAGGTTGCTGCTGCTGTTGTTGTTGATATAGGTGCAGCTTGTTGCATTATTATATTCTCATGAATAGTGGGCTCTTGTGACGTTTTATTTTTTTCTAATTTAACGAACACGTCAAAAGGTTTATCGTCCAACGTTTTTTCAATTAGCTTGAACAATGCCTTTGAACTTTTATTACTGGCATCAGGTCGGGCAGCTTCTATAATTTTTTCGAATCCATCATAATTTTTCTCGGCCATATTATTTAAATCATAATGCATTGTTAACAACAATTTGATTCTCGTTTTTGCTGGAAACGACGGTGCTAAATTCAGTTCTTCGAATAGGTTGTTCATCACATCCTGAACATCGTTGTCTACTTTTGCGTATAAGTTATCCTTGGATTTTAATATACTCTCAAGCATTGTCCTATGATTATGTCTAGCTACCACCACAGAAATAAGAATCATGATTATTGTAGTTAACTTCATTTTATATTAATTAAAATAACTTAAATAATTACAAATACGGATTGACTGAGGTGTATACAATGAAAAGTTTGAATTAATAGTAATGTAACTATCCAATAAAATGTGTTTCCAGTCGAATATTTTATTACTCTGTGTGGCAATTTCTTTATGTTCGATTTCTCAATAGTAAGGAAATGAAACAAACGCCATAAAACATATTTCAATATATTGAGCAGCTACTTTAAACACAAAAACATTTTGATATAGTTGTGAAATTTTCCATTGTTATTATTTAGAATTCAATTTCTTTGATACAAAAAAGTATCTTTCTTCACATGTATTCCATTAAGAATAATATTGTATATTTCATTGTTTTAATTGTCCTAGTCCAAGTTCAGAGCCTTGTGGAACTTCGTGAGGAAGACAAAGATTTTGTTATAACTGAGGCGGCTGTACGAAAGACTGTCAATAGTTTATTCTCCATTCTCAAACTTGAACACGTGAAGCATAAAGCGAGGTTTGGGGAGTTTGCAGCCATTCACAACTTCTTTGTCACCATCACCTTGCAAGCTGACGACACTCTAAAGAAAATTGCAAGATTAGCCAGAGTCGATAACATCGATAACTACACACAATATTTTATTACACAATTAAATGAAGTATTAAATGAGGATAATAAAAGTTACGAAGCAACAGAGGATGAATATGTAACTGCACATATAGAAACATTTATAAAAAAGCTTGAATATTTAAAATTTAAGTATGGCTTTGCTAAAAATGATGCTAATTTTGGTATAAATACACAAGTATTAAATCATTTGATTTCTGATGATAATTTGCAAAATATTACAAAAAAAGAAACACATTATACGGACGGTAATCTTTTGAGTAAAAATGAATTTTGGAGTAAGTATAATTTTGTTTTAGTTCCTGGTAATATAACGTCTATCAAAAGAGAAGAGAGATCTTTTCTATTTCTGATTATCTGATTCATGATTTACTTTGCAGATCCTAGCGCTAGTCGTCGCATTTTCGGGGGACACAGAGACAACATCAAGCGGTTTCCCTTCATAGCGAGCGTCCAGTTCTTCAAGAAGTTCCAATGTGGCGGCTCCATCATCAAATCTGATCTGGTCATCACGTCAGCGTCGTGTTTGCAATTGTAAGAATTCGTTTTAGTCTGATTTACGACTTTACGTGGAATGTTGCTTTCCATTGTATATGATATCTTTGGCAGTGGTAACGGCCCCGACTTACGAGTTGTAAGTCCTGGGTTCAAACCCAGGCAGGCCTTTCGTGTGATTTAAATCATCACCACTGCTCTCAAAACGGCGAAGGAAAACAGTGTGAGGAAAAACCGGCATGTCCTAGAACCAAAAAATCGAAGATATGTGACCAATTCGCGCTGGACCCGCGTGGTGGATTACAGTCACTTCTGTGAGAGGGAGTTGGCTGTAATCCACCACGCGGGTCGCGGAAGCGCCACGAAAATTACAGTACGAGGCCAATAATAAGATATTTTTTATACCATCAGAGCCTGGAACAACCGCTTCTTCAGGGAGAACCCGGCCTTCCTCTCAGTGCAAGTCGGCTGCGATTTGTACGAGGGAGGAGACGAGAACATCGCTGTTCTGGAGGTCTACTTCCAGCCGGAGTACAACCCTAGGAACTTGAGGAACAACCTCGCAGTTATGCGCTTGGTTCGGAGTCTGAAGTTTGGAAAAAAAGTCTCTAGAATTAAAAAGATAGATTTCGATAGGCATCCTTGGCCGTTACCTACGAATACTCCCGGCATCACCATCATTGGTTGGGGTGCAAAAACCGTAAGTTTTGTCATGGTTTTTTCTAGAGCTAGAACTAAAGGCTAGCGCAAATAGCGCGAGCCGCGCTGTAACGCAACGCATTGCAAAAGTCCCTTTTATCACTTCGTGCATTTTCTGTAAACCGATGCACACTACAGACGGACCGCACCGCTTTATTGGTATGAAAATGCGTTGCGCTGCAGCCCGCTGCGGGTGTAATGTGCGTGGTGTGACAATTTAGTAGAGTACAATATTATAATGCTGCGGAATGCAATGGGAACTACTCTCAGTTGTCCGGTGACCGCAGGACGCGCGGGGGTTATTTACCAGCGGGGAAATTGCGTAAGGCCTGCGCAGATGAGGGATAATTTGTACGCGGACAAATTGTCCGCAATGATAGAACGTATGTAAATCTATGCAATAACGCACACGAAGAACAAGTAGACTGCTGGGATTTCCATACATTCTGTCGTTGAGGACAATTTCTCCGCGGACAAAAGTCCCTCGTCTGCGCAGGCCATAACAATGGGAATGGCTTTCATTTTGACAGTTCAACAACATTCGTTGCGTTATATAGGTACATTGTTGAGGACAGACAAATGAACATATGAAGCAATGGATTACGATATTCTTCAAAATGATTGTGATTGATAGTGTATTATGCAATTAGGGTGCAATTAGGTTCAGGTGCATATAAAAGTATTCTTGCCCCAAATTTTGTTTGTTTTCAGAGCTCCAATAAAATTTCACACATTTGGAGCAATCGACTTGCGTATGCGGTGCTCGACTTTTATCCATTAAAGGAATGTCAAGAAGTATATTCTCGGTAAGTGCTATTTAAGTACTGACCTGAGTTTTTATCTTTATTTTATTTATAATGACACTAATATTATAAAGGCGATAGTTTGTGAGTGTGTGTGTTTATATGTTTGTTACTTCTTTACGCTCAAACGGCTGGACCAATTTTGATAAAATTTTGTATAGAGGTAGCTGACACCCTGGATTAACGTATAGGCTACTTTTTATCCCGATATTCCCACGGGATCGACATTTACGCGGGTGAAACCGCGGGGCGCAGCTAGTAAATAAATAAAAATAAATTTAAAAATATTTTATTTTCAGGCATCAAGGCCCATAGGGTGTTAGTATTAGTCTGTATTACATCTTACTTAAAAATTATATTAGTAACATGCATAACAAGTACATGTAGGTACTTAGGTATTATTGGACTATTAAGGACCTTTCAATTATTTATTTTCAGAGAGTTCGTGAGCAACACGAACTTTTGCGCTGGATTCATCTCTAAAGGGGGTGGCGCATGTAACGTAAGTCAAACCCGACATCATTAGTTCCTAGTATTAACAAAAAAACAAACTAAGTATTATTAAAAATTTTATATAAGTTTCAAGTTACGGAACAATAAACTGAATGTCATACAGCTCAACACAACTTAGTTGTAGCATCGGCAAAATTCGTAAAACCGATCACATCCGAACTGAGTGCGCCTTCAAAATTACCAATCTGTATTACTGCTTTAGGAGAAAATTATCTTTATATTAAACTGAATAACTTGTAAAGTCATAAAACAAAACACATTCGTGAAATTGTTGCACAGATTTACATGAATTAGCTTGCAAAATAAATGATCACGTAAATAAAGTCTTTGTTTTTTAGGTTCGATTTGAAGGATACAAGGCTAGAACGATGAATAACACAAATCAAACTTTTAGAGATGTTTATTGTCAAAACTTCACTTCATAATATATTATTTAAATAATTTTATTATTATCAGCATGATAAATAAACATATGGAAAAGGTTCTAGTCGTATATATACCAACGAACGGCGACGGCTTTGAACGAATATCTGGTGTAGATATTATTAAAGTTGTTTATTGTTATTCGAATGGTTGTACACCTTCGACATTCATACTTATATCCCCAGTCTCAATAGCTCCATTGTAGTCGTTAAACGATGAAAAAATATTAAGCATTTTCAAAGTTAATGCTTTTGAGCTGAAATTTTGTACAGAGATTCTAGACCACATACACTCTTCAACCCGTTTGTATTGATATACCCTTTCCGTAACACCCTGTATAGACTTTTTGTACAATGAGAAATCAGCTTATACCTACTGGAAATGTATAGCTTGAAATGTCGTCGCGCGTACCTATTTTATATTAGGTACTTCTATTTCTATCATTCCCGGTATTTTTTAGAATAGTTGTTGTACATAGTTTTAGTTTTAGGTTATTTTCTTGCACTTAGGAATGTTGTGGATACATTTTTTTAATTTTGACTAACTTTGTTTGCTAACTACTTAAAACGACAATAAATAATATTCTATATTTTTCTAAATTTTGTTGCGACAGCGAGACGCCGGTGGGCCAGGGGTGGCGTACGGCAAGCTGATTGGAGTCATCAGCTTTGGGGCCCCGACTTGTGGGGCCATTGACGCGCCCACAGTCTTCACCAAGCTCGGCTACTACGCTGACTGGATCGAAGGCATTATGGGCATGGTTAGTATTTAACTACCTACCTCTAGAGGTTCGCGCAGATTAGGGCAGACCCAGACCACGTCACAACGCAACGCATTACAAAAATCCTCTCTTATCACTTTCGTACATTTTCTATGAACCAACGCTCCCTACAGGCTGGCCGCACCTCACTTTTTTGTATGAAAATGCGTTGCGCTGCTCCCCTTGCGGCTGTAATGAGCGTTTGGCTTAAATAGTAGGTATATTATAAAGGATATAGGTACCTATAAGCTGTAATTGTAATAACTGAAAAGTTGAAAATAAAAGTGGTCATTGAAAATACTTTCAAGTATTAAATTATGAATAACTTCTACGATGGCATCAACAACAAAATCGCGAAAAAAAAAAACAACGGCTCTATACATTTTAAAATTTTATGGAGCAGCTTGTTTATTGTATTTAAATTGCCGCATAAAGTTGATTTCTATCAACAATATTAATTATCAACTTTTTATGTTAAACTACTGGAACGACCACTTGCACAAAGAGGCAAAAATGATAAAAATAATTATTTTCACCTGCAATTTCAGAAAGTGGCGACCGGTAGGAAAGTTACAACTCAAAGAACGACCACGGACGGCATCGATCCAAATAGTTTCATAGTAAGTTCGCCACCGAAATTCAAAATCGGTCCCATCACCGCACGTACTACAGCAACAACACCTGTTCCGGGTGCAGGCGGCTTGAGAAATTTGGAAGAAAGTAAACTTTTCAAAGAATTTATAACAACAATGTTTGGTAGTGAAGAAGTAAAAGAATATCTTGATCAATTTGAATCGGATACAGACACTGAAGAGGAAGCAACAACTAGGAACATTTCTAAAGCTGCGGTCGTCGAACCGACTACCGGACCAACCACAGAAGCGGATATTGATTACGAGATTCCTCAAGACCAGAAGGGATTGGTTAGAATGGTCACTACAATAGACAACTTTGATGAGTTAAAAAAAAAAAGTGAAGAAGACGACACGACGCCGACAGTAGAGACATCCACACCGGATGAAAAGATGAACGAAGAGGAACAAGCGGAGGAAAATATTGCCAAACTTATTAATGATATTGACATACAAGATCTATTGGCATCTGAAACCAGTGAGATATTTTCCGAAAATGAAGAGGTAATTAAACCTCAAAAACCAAAGAAGAAAAAAAATAAACCTAAAAAGCAAACAATCCAGGAAGAAAAAGAAAAACTAGAAATGGCGATGGCGGTTGAATCAGTATCAGAGAGTAGAGAGGAAAGTACTAATAATAGTGATGATAATGGTGAAGGTGATGGTAATGAATCCGAATATCATTCTGACGATCAACTTGAGAGTAAAATTGTTAAAAATTACTCAACTAACACCAAAAAGAAAGTAAAAAAACAAACAAAGAAAAACAACTCGTATATAGACGTTACGTTCAGACAAAATAGTACTAGTGGTATTTTAAATTTAATTTCTCGAAAGGATCTTCTAATGTTGCTAAATGAGGCCGTAGCGGAAGTAGCTCAAAGTGCTAGAAGCAAGCACTATTCACGAGAGGCTCTCGATCATCAAGAGGTGGGAATGTTCATGCAAGATTCATAAGCGAGAGGCGAGACTCAAAAGAAAATTTTTGCTGTCATGTTTGTCATATGAATAAGTTAGGTTCACACGATGACCATTATTTTGATTCCATTTTTTCACCGGTTTTATCGGATGCGATTCAGCATTTGACAGGATTACCGGAAACAAAGGCAACACTCAAGCGAGAAACAACTCGATTTGACTCTTTGTGTACAGACGCCAGCACATCAACCTACTACAATCTGTCAAATTTCTTTAATAGATTTTCAACTTTATCACTGAAGCCTAAGGTTCAAAGTTGATTGGGAAAATGTGACAGTTAGGTGTAGGTTGATGTGCTGGCGTCTGTACATACATGGACGCTGCAAATTTTTAAAGGCGATCACGAGTTATGTTTTTTCACGATTCCATAATCGGCTATCCGAAGCGAGGAACTCTCCTTGAGTCGACTGATATAGTGTAGATGTATGTACTTAATATAATATTTAATCGGGAATTTGTCGTTTTATTTTCCACAAGCTAACGCGAGATACGTTGTCCTGTCCAAACAACAGTTCGTACAAAAATTCCATACAAAAAAGGGCAAAGAGCGTTCAGTTTTTACAGACATATCATTACGAACATTTTAAAACAAAACAGCCAAGTCGGTTCAGCCGTTCTCAAGTGACGCGCTTACTAACGAATAGAATTTCATTTTTTTTCGACCCTTCACGTGACCAGCGGTCTGGCCTATTTAAAAACTACTACTAGCACTACTACAGCTATACTACTAGCAGCATTGCCATACAACGTGGCAATGCAGCATTGCCCTGTTGCCGCGGTGTATGGCAATGCTGCCATCCTTTTGGCCACGTTTCCTATTGACAGCGAAGCGGACAAATTTTTTGATGCCCTTTGATTATTTCACCTCCTTTTTAACCGACGAAAAAACGGAGGAGGTTATCAATTCGACGCGTATATTTTTTTTTTTTTTTTATGTATGATCACGCATAACTTTTTACAGAGCAGTCCGATTTTGATAATTATTTTTCTATTGGAAAGGATATACCCCGAAGTTGGTCCCATATAAATTTGGAAAAAAAAACAACCCTAAGGGTAGGAAATCAGGGGATGATTGATTGTTCACTCACTGATTGTAATGTATGACCACGCATAACTTTTTACAAAGTAGTCCGATTTTAATAATTCTTTTTGGTCCCACGTAAATTTGGAAAAGAAAATCCTACCCTAAGGGTGGGAAAATAGGGGTGATTTATTGTTCATTCACAGATTTTAATGCTGAGCTGTGTATTACAATTAAAATAAAAGGCCTATCTATGTTGGTATATAGAGCCTGTTTTTTTAAGTATTTTATTATACAAAAAAGAATAATTAAAGTAGGATTATATAACAGTTAATATCTAAAGTAAGGTAGGTAGCTATTTTAAAAGTACCTAATCAAAAATTAAGCATGTAGTAATTAGTAAATTATAGCCTCAAACGCGCACGCGCGCGCGCATCTACGCTTCGCCGATGACATTGTCCTTTTCTCATCTTCGGCGGATGTTGGAACAACTGAGCCACGCCAGCCTCGAGGTCGGACTCGAAATGAATATGACGAAAACGAAAAGTGGACATTGGGGGTGTGGAGGTTGAATATGTCCATGAGTACATATACCTCGGCCAAATAGTCTCTTTCCAGGCGAGGCAAGATAAAGAGGTTGCTCGACGCACCGAAAACGCCTGGAAGAGCTATTGGTCGATGAAACACCTAATGAAAGGATCACTTCCACTTTCCCTAAAAAGAAAACTCATGGACATGTGCATCCTTCCAACCCTCACTTACGGAGCGCAAACGTGGTCGTTAACGAATCGTCAAAAGTCCGCACTCGGGGTCTGCCAGCGAGCAATGGAACGAAGTATTCTTGGAGTCAAACTCACGGACCGCATTCGGAACATACTTCGTTCCAAAACACAAATCGCAGACGTGGGCAACACAGCCGCCAAACTAAATTGGAATTGGGCAGGCCACATCTGCCGCATGTCGCAACAGAATTGGGCAAAAGTAGCCACTGACTGGGTTCCGAACAACAGGAATCGTCGACGCGGTAGGCCCAGAAAGAGATGGCGTGACGAATTGGACGCCTACCTAAAGGATTGGCCAGATGTAGCAAGAGACAGGAGAATGTGGAAAGACGGAAGGGAGGCCTTTGCCCTGCAGTGGGACATAACAGGCTCATAATAGTAATAATAATAATAATAGCCTCAAAAAATTATAAAATAAAAACTTTTTAACAAAAAAATTAAACCTCCGAAAAAACTGAAAAGCAAAAAATAAAAACCTTTTTTATTTTACCTTAATAAATAAGTTCTTAAACTAATGCAAGTATAGGTACCTAAGAAATTTTGAGTCGGCGCCAAACAATCAATGAACAAAGATCACTAAGTTACCTTAAATTTTAAGAAATAACCAAATCAAAATAATAATGCAACGTGAAATCTCCAGCGATAAATATAACATTCCAAACAAAAAATGCGCTCTCCGCACGACCACTCGCAACGATATTGAGTTGCTTGTTTGGCGCCGACTCAAAATTACTTAGGTATACTTGCATTAGTTTAATAACTTATTTATTAAGGTAAAATAAAAAAGGTTTTTATTTTTTGCTTTTCAGTTTTTTCGGAGGTTTAATTTTTTTGTTAAAAAGTTTTTATATACTGCGACTGCTAGGTTTTTAATATGTCTAAGTAGGTAAATTAAAAGTACTTTTTTGCGTTGTAGGGCTGATTATATGTAGAGAATTGCCAATTATAGAAGATTGAGATGGACTATGAAAAATTACGAAATTACAAATCGTGTATCTATATTAGATAACAGGCTACAGCAGGTACCTAGCAACAGGCAAAGCAGTGGCATGCATTGGTTTTCAGAATGGGTAGGCACTAGGCTGCGTCTAGTCCAGGCAGACGCGATCACTAATCAGAAAAACGAACTTGTGTGGTCAGGGGACTCCCGGCAGGAACGAAGTTCAAAATGAAAACCCAAGATGGCGGCTGTAAAACTTTTAAAATGACAAAATTCTAAAATTTTCCCAACCGCCGCCTTGGGTTTTCATTTTTATCTCACTATCGTGTTTAGCACCCTCGAAAACCATGAAAACGACACCCATGACGAAAAATTGCAGCCGCTATCTTGGATTTTCATTTTGACTTCACTATCGGCTTCAGCACCCTTGAAAACCATAAAAACGACACGCATGATGAAAAATAAAATTGCGGCCGCCATCTTGGATTTTCATTTTGACCTCACTATCGGCTTTAGCACCCTCAAAAACCATGAAAACGTCACCCATGAAGAAAAATTTGAAAATTTTCGCAGCCGCCGCCGCCGTCTTGGATTTTCATTTTGACCTCACTATCGGCTTTAGCACCCTCAAAAACCTTAAAGTCGTCACCCGTGCGTGTGACGTTTGGTCGTATTTACTTGAACGAGTAAAGACCAATGACAGTACGCTAGTCGAGTAGGCCGTCCGGCGACTGCCTACTGCCGCGCGAGTTTATAATAAAAGAGAGATAATTTAATGAGTTTCTTAACTGTGGGGCACACACAATAAGATGTAATTGACAGGCTTATGGTGATTTATCGAGGTAGGCACTGCTTATATATCTGAGACAAAGCAAAGTGATGGAAACCTTTGCCTTGCAGTGCTGCAGTAGTGGGACGAAATCACCATTTGTTCAGGGTGGCGCCACCGTAAATGTTATACTGCATAAAGGTCGTATTCCGTATTCGTGAACCGAAACGTAAAAATCAATTGTGAAAAGCTTACGTTAATAGCCGGCAGATGTCGCTTGCGCTCTAAATTTTCAGTCTTGGGTGGTGATAAGATTATTTTGCAAGAGAAACCACATTTTTGAGGTAAAGAAACCTTATTTTACTAAATATTACTGTGTTTTGTGATCTGTTACTTATTATTTGTTTCAAATTGGTGTTTTTAACTTTTTAGAATAAGGTAAGTTTCGAAAAATAACAAAGTAGGTACATTGGTTGTCAAATACGTAAGTGGATTCTAAGTTTGAATATAATTTTATATTTTCGTAATTACATCAATGCTTATATTGTTTCTTGTTGTAACGTTAATTAAAAGAGGACCTAGTTAATCATATCACTTCATTAGATCATAGTGATAGATATAGCTATGAAGTTCATGTTATGTAACTCTTTCCTATTGCTCACTGCGGGCATAACCTCCTAAGACAAATATTTTCACCAAATTTTCCTGTATCGAAACCAATTGATGATACAAAGTGTACGAGATAGATATCTTGCCAGTAATACGTTTTTAGAAAAACGTTCGTGTACCTAACTCCAGGAAGTAATCAATATTTTTTAACCAATATCTCTAAAAATTTGGTCAGTCGGACGTCTTACGGCCGGGCCCTTATTATAACGAACCTCTTTATGAGTAAAAAATAATTGCATATTGTGAACATTCTTAAGTTTTACTTATTTAGACCTAGGGCTGTCAGAAATATACTGTTTTTAAAAATAAACTTACTAACATGATTTTAAAGTATTTAATTGCACTAAAAGTCAGAACTATAATAATGATCATAGGTTTCATGTATTTACGCAGCACAAAGATGTGCTAATAAAACCAATAATAATCAGCTACCTACTTATAATAAGCATACTTTATCAATCAGATAATTGTTTTGAAATTCACCTACATACATCTGTAATCACAATCACAGCCAATAATGTTTTCGAATGAAGCATGAAAATGTTCATTCAATCAATCACTCAGCTAAAACACTGAAACAAAATAATAAACATTCATTAACCGATTCCGTGCGGAGGTCTTTTAGCAATCTTTAGTGCCTGGAGTCAAACAAAAATTCCGTGATGCCTCTCGGGCACCATACGCAATAGATTTACATGGTGCCTGTGCGGCATCCTCCGCATGGGAACGGTTAATACCTGCATATGTAATTTTCAAAATCCGTAACTCTTGAAACAAATCACATTTGTTATTTAGGAACAGCCGATTAGTGGCTGCGATTTCATTGCATTGGTTTCCTATTTATTGCAACTGAAAAATATAGTAATGTGTATATACCAGCACGTGCCATGCCATAGCATGTTCTGTTTTTATATTCCATGTACGTGGAATACATTATGGATGTGACGTAATATCATTGTTTTTTTATTTATTAATTGTCTAGAGTGACTTGTTCAAACCTTATTTCAATAGCCTTAACAGTCACATAACCCACACTAGAGAATTGCATGCCATTAACTTCATAGTTTATATAGTGAACAGTAGGTAAATGGGCAAGGCTGTGAAAATGGGTGTGTCTCTTATCTAACATTATGTTTTCTTTGAGGTTACGTGATTTGTAAAAGATATTCTCACAATCCCATGATACATATTTCTCACAGTAATTGTTTAACTCTTGTGTCCGCTTTGTGGACAGTGTAACTGAACACTAATAAACATTTGAAAAAAAAAAAAAACTGGCCAAGTGAGAGCCGGACGTGCACACCAAGGGTTCTGTACAATTTTGTAGGCATGTAAGTAGTTACATGCCTACAAAATTGTACAGAACGGCTTTCGGATTTTTTCCTTTACTTGTGCTAGATGATGTTGCTTCTTGCTAAATTTCATGAATGCAGGTCAACGGAAAGTACCGTATAGGTTTTGATTCCTTTGTGAGTGTCAAAATATGCGGCATAAACATAATATAAACACCCGTATCTATTGATTGCATTGACTTAGAAGTTTGATTTTTTCACTGCTTCAAGGGATTGTAGCTCTAAGTATTTGATATTAATTTCAACTATAACTCCACGTGTTCCTGAGAAAAGGGGTCTTGACAGACAAACAACTATGTGACCTCCTAATGGTTCTGTTTTTCTTTTGAGGTATGAAACTCTAAAAATGATTCAATGCCTGTCAATGTCTTCAAGAACTAATCATTTTAAACTAAACCAATAGTCATAAGTGCTATGTTTGTATGTATTTGTTTGAACATTCAAACACATTTTCCTTGTCTTGATACATGTTTGGAGAGGTAAACAAGTATGTTTTAACAACATGTACTTATAATATTAGATTTTATTTTTCATATCTGTTGGTTGCTGCAAACATCTCATGTTAATAGTTATTTATTTAAAAATGATACTCAATACTCAATTCTTTATTGCATTCCATATGTATTACATAGTTGGTATTATAAAGTAAAAGATCAATATTGACGCTGTCGGGCACAGCAACATTAGGAGAGAGGAAGAGGGCTAAGTAGCAAATCAATATTATTTAAAACTAGCTGCGCCCCGCGGTTTCACCCGCGTAAATGTCGATCCCGTGGGAATATCGGGATAAAAACTATCCTATGTCCTTTCCCGGGACTCAAACTATCTCTATACCAAATTTCATCGAAATCGGTCCAGCCGTTTTCATGTTATGTCGTGACAACGGAAAACGGGTTTCATTTTTATATATGTATATAGATTAATAAATTATTAGATTAAATCAATTACCCTATTAAAATTTTATTCATTTACCTAATTATTAACCTGTTAACTTCAGTGTACTTTAAACAATATGGATGATAGGACTTATTCTGACCTTGTTGCTGATGTTCTTCAGAAAGGTTCGTAGTACTTGCAACTCGCTTGCGTGTATGACCAGATGTATGAACTTAAACAAAGCAAAAGGAATATGTAAGGATTGTGGCTGGTGGCGTTCTTTAGTTTCTGCAAGAGATGGTGTGAGTTATGTATGTAATAAGTACATTGGTTCCTAATGGCTGATATCTCTGTTTCCACAGCAACATGGCTAATCTCCTGCTGCGCCGTGCGGTGCTTGACGCGATCCGCGTGCCAGTGTGCGCCCGCGCCTCCTCCTCCCTCGGAGAAGTGGCCAAGGTAATAAGGAACTAAAGGCCATAATGCATTCATAATAATAATGAAAGGGTAGGCAATCTTTATTAGAAAGTGCTTCAGGCGTAGTATTTTTTTATTTGTTCATAGATTTTTAATAAATAAATAAATAAAGCCTCTTTTTTTCCAAAACTGAGTTTTTAACACGATTAATATTTAATATGGGTATGTTACTGTGTAAGTTAAGCCGTTGGTCCCGGCTGTCATTCGTGGATCTTTGACAGTTTTTACGGGTCGTCAGAAGCCGGAATGTTTGACAACAAGTCTTACCAAGGGGTATTCGTATTACCCAGTAACTGGGTTGTGGAGGTCAGATTGGCAGTCGCTCTATGTAAAATACTGGTATTCAGCTGCATCCGGTTAGACTGGAAGCCGACCCCAACATAGTTGGGAAAGGCTAGGCAGATGATGATAGTGTTACTGTGTAAGCAGGTTCACTTGCTAGCAATGAATCTGAGTCACCTACTTTAACCTTAATATCTCGTAAAGTAATGCCTGTTTGAACTCAAGTCGCTAAGTCAGAGCTTAACTAAAAGACTCTTCAACATGCTATATGTGTGTCGTGGCTAAGGGAAGAAAACCAAATTTTGTTTTTTTTTTTTGTAATTGCTTATAAAATAATATAAAAAAAATAAAAATGTCCAACCATTTTTTCTTTCTTTTTGATTTATAAAAAAAACATGGCAAAACGTTTCCCTTCATATCATTTTAAATTTTACTCTTGCAGGGAAATTATAAATAAAAAAACAGTGGAGTGCGGATAGAAGTGAAAACAAAACACAAACAGAATACTTTGCCATCATTCACTGACATTTCGGATATACATTAAAACCGAGTATATCCCGGGGACAGCCGAACATATCCGAAGCGGTGTCGATTACGGTAACAGTGGCGCGAGTTCAATAGTTTTTCCCATCTCAAAAATGCCCAACGCGCCTAAAGAAGTTTTCACTTCAAAAATTAATGTAATAATAAGCATATAATAATAATTTCAGATCGGCAACCGCGAGTGGGTCGGCTACGGCTTCAACGGCCAGCCCAACTACATGGACAGGCCCGACTTCCCTATGCCCGCCGTGCGCTTCCGTCCTGAAACACCCGATCTTAAGGTAAACTACACTCGGCGTCACATAAATCGCACCTCTTCGAAAATAAGTTTAAAGCATATCCCGCCAGCAACGAATACATTAAACCCAATTAATATTGGTATCAATTGAAAGTATGTTTAACGACCTTTAAATTAACAACAGTTAGAATTCCTAAACACAACAGATCTCATTAGCACGTAACGTTAAAAAAAATGTTGTCAAAATACGCATTACAACGGCCACTAATTGCACCTCCCTACAAGGGTATACAACGGGCGACCCGGGTTAAATGTGGGTCATTCGCTATTCAACCTTTGAAGTGAACACACGTGAACAGCTACAGAAAGAAAAATACCCCAGAAGATGGATACCACTGCAGATGAAGCCGCTCAAGTCATTGCACTACTGCAATCAGGGATGCGGCAATGTGATGTTGCTCGGCAACTGAACTTGAGTCGTTTTGGCGTTCGACGAGTGTTCCATCGCTTCCAAGAGACTGGTGGCTATATCCGAAGACGTGCATCTGGAAGACAACGGTGCACATCCGAAAGAGACGATCGCTTCATTGTTTCGACGTCTTTACGTAATCGGTTCTCCAATGCTGTTGAGCTGCAACAACAACTGCGATCAGCTCGCAGAACTTCTGTAAGCGTCTCCACGATTAGAAGAAGACTGCAGGAGAAGAAAATTGCAGCTCATAGGGCTGCTACAGGGCCAAAATTGACTGCACAGCATAGGAGAGACCGGTTGCAATTTGCCCGTGACCATGTGGATTGGACAATAGACCAATGGAGGGCTGTGCTCTTCTCACATGAGACGAGGGTGTGTCTTTTCTGCAACGACAGGCGTCGAAGAGTGTATAGGAGGTAAGGGGAACGATTCGCATAAGCCTGTATTCAAGAGACAGTGGAATACGGGGGTGGCTCATGCATGTTCTGGGGCGGCATGTCAATCGACGGCAAAACGAACCTTGTGTGTGTTTCTCGGACTGGAAGTGCTCGCGGGCAAGGGTCGCTGAATGATGTTCGGTACATAACAGAGATCTTAGAGGAGCAGGTTGTCCCTTATGCGGGTTTTGTTGGCAGTGGGTTCACGTTAATGCACGATAACGCCCGCTGTCACACCGCTTTAATTGTAAGAGACTACCTTCAAGAAGTTGGAATCCCTGTTATGCGCTGGCCGGCGCGAAGTCCAGACCTAAACCCTATTGAGCACCTTTGGGATGAACTGAAACGGCGAATACGGGCACGTGATCCTGCCCCTACCACTCTCCAAGACCTCCAAGATGCCGTCGTTGCAGAATGGGACAACATTCCGCAAGAGACTGTTGTCACATTAATTAGGTCCATGAGAGAGCGCATGGAAGCAGTCATCAGGGCTAGGGGGGGTAACACTAGGTTTTAAGTTGTTTTTAAGGACTTTGTTGTAATTTTTGGTGATAAAATAAAATTTAACTTTTTAATCATTTGCATTAGCTTGCTTTTTTTTATTCCCTGGTAAACAAAAAACCAAATCCATTGATTTATTCTGAAATTTAAATAAATTGCCTTTCCAATGATACCTTATAGTCATATGTCTACCATTGATTAATAAGGTTAAAATGACTTTGAAGGGAATTTTTAAAGAGGTGCGATTTTTGTGACGCCGAGTGTATAATGATAATTCTTGATTCCACCAAAAGCCTTTCTACAATTTCCTTATAGACTAAAAAAACGTAAAATGCTGAATGCAAAGGAACATCGGTCCAGCTGTCTGAGTCATGTTAGTTGTTGTCTCCCACTTTGCCACCAACTTATATGGCCCACCTGGAATTCTCCTAACCAACTAAAATGTCAGGCGCTGCAGGTACAACTCAGTCAAGTGAGGGTACTCCGACGAGCTCCAGTGCGACTGAGGAGCCACATCACAAACTATGCCTCACCTTTTGTCGTGCCCTCTATGCAAAAATACCTGCACTATGTAAGACCTTTGCGAAGGCAACGCTACCGCTGTCGAAGTGGCCGAATTCTGGTCGATACTTATGTAAAATTAGTTAAAGGAAATCATCGATACGACGAAGAACAAGAAGATTACTCTTGACTCTTAAACTAGATGTATGTTCCTGGGACTTAGTCAGGAAATTTTTTTCATTTTGATAGTTCTGCTACGTTCATTGCGTTATTTAAGTGGTCGACCAGAAGAATTTATTAAACCTATGAAGCAATGGATTAGAAATTAGCTTCAAAACTCTCGGATTGTGATTGAAACTGTGTCTCATCATAACACATGAAACATCAAACGATTGGCTATTTTGCTTTCAGCCCGCTCTTAACCAAAATGTCTCTGCCACCAGGTCCTCCGTGAGAAGGAAAAGGGTGACTGGCGCAAGCTGACCCTGGAAGAGAAGAAAGCTCTATACCGCGCCACCTTCTGCCAGACCTTCGCCGAGTTCCAGGCGCCGACTGGCGAGTGGAAGGGCGTGCTCGGTTGGTCGCTCGCCATGGCATCGCTGGCTCTCTGGATCTACATGGCTATGAAGGTCTTTGGTAAGGATCTAGCAGTTTTATGACTGGTTTTCAATCCGCCATGCTGTGCGAAAGCAGTCCGCCATGTCGCTGTAGAAACAGAAAATGTGTTATTAAGAACCAATGTTATTGAAATTAAATGGAGATGGCAGGTTAATAATTAGGTGAGTTAATTCACATTAACTACTAGCTGACCGAGAGCAGTGGTGTCCCAGTGGTGGGCCTGAACTACGAGTTGTAGGTCGTAAGTTCGAACCCAGGCAGGCACATTACTTTGTGTATTTCATTTTATCACATCTCTCAAAACCGGCATGTCCTAGAACCAAATAAAATCAAAGACTTATGACATCTACCAACACGCACTGGGCCCGCGTGGTGGATTATGGCCCACTCCCACTCACAGAGAGGAGGCCTGTGTCCCAGCAGTGGGAATATTATAATATGCTGATTATGTGTATGACCCGACAGATGTTATCCTGTCCAAATATCAATAATTGATATAAAAAACAAGCACTATCAGTTTTTCCCCAATTTCCAATTTGTCGGGCAACTTTTCTTTCATTAAAAACCGAACATTTTAAAACAAAAAATAGCTTACCAACTAACAGCATTTCATTTATGTTTATATAGATTAAAATATGAATTACCAGAGAGATTGACTCTTTCCATATTAGATTATTCTATTCTACCTCACCTAATTTATTCCCTGTATGTTAAGTAGTAAGTTTCCCAGTGACCAACATAGACATTCGACATTGTCACACTATAATTATGTGTTTTATTAACAAATTCTTTTCGTTCCTCCGCAGTGTACAGCCCCATCCCCGAGTCTCTGAACGAAGAGAACCAGAAGGCACAGCTGAAGCGCATGCTGGACCTCAAGATGAACCCAATCGACGGGCTCGCCAGCAAGTGGGACTACGAGAACAACCGCTGGAAGTAAACTGGCTTACGGTACGTACACTTCAGGTCAGGACAAAGTACAGTCAACAGCAAAAGTAGATGATGCAAATCAGAAATTCAATACTAATGAACGGAGTTCGCGTCAGAACTGTGTGGATGGCGTCGAAGTGATTCAAAAGTATGTTATTGTAAATTATACCAAACATTTACTACTAGTACAGCTGCCATATTATATAACGCGAACTCCGTTCATTAGTATTGAATTTCTGATTTTCATCATCTACTTTTGCTGTTGACTGTACCAGGGTAACCCGCAAATTATAAATTTTCTCACGTTTTTTTGCAATTTGTGGTATAGTAGTCACAAATATAATATATTCACAGAATTACAAAAACGTTAAGTTAGAGTAAAACAAATAAAACAATTAAAGTTGTCCATCGTCTGCGTAGTGCTCTATGCCCAAAACATTTCTTCAAAATGTCGTAAAATCTGTAAATATTATATTCTAATGTTATTTTTTTTTTCTCTGTTTTTAGGTAACAGTAGGGTGCTATGCCTGCAGGACGCTGTTACTCCGGGGCTAGAATAGACAAATGTAATATAAGTGATAATATCTGTGTAAGATAAATAAATTGCGATTCCACACAACAACTGCCTTTTATTCAATGTTCAGTCTATATTGTCCTCACCACTCACTATGACATCACACGCATGCCTCTCAAGAAAAGCCAACATAAAGATGAGTGGTGGTCATGCGGTTGGGTTTGTGATAAGTACTTACTAAGAGTCTGCCGTAGTACGGCAACACAGACGATACTCCGACTCGCTCTTGACCGGTTTTTTTAACACAAAGTTTATTAGCTTCACTTGTAATAAACAATGTAAAAATCATAGAAGTCAATTGTAACCTACTTCTCATTGTCGTATTGAAATTAAACTTTGTATGTGTATGTAGTTCGGATGACAATAACACACCTCGGACACTCCATACAACGCTCGCAAAATAATTACCTATTACTACTACATAAACAAATGACGTTTGTATACGTGCAAATGTGTGCGTGAAATCTAGATGTACGTTTGCCCCGCTCGGCCCCCCAGAATTTGCTATTTAGGTGTGCACCAATGCAATGTACTCGCCTCTAGGAGTATATGTACCGCTTTCTTTTCCAATGTACCTCTGTACTTTTGAAGAAATAGGCTAAAAAAGAGGGCCGTGCCAGCCAAACGTTTTCAGCACGGCCCCCGTGTAACTTGAAAACTTGAAAAATATATAGCGTATTAAAAAGTTTCATAAACTCAAGGACTCAAGGAAGGTAAAAATGCGAAATCTTACAAACAGTTTATGTAAATACGAATTCGGAAGAGCATCACAATATCCAACCATCGTGATTAATTAAAACTCAAATAAAACTTAAATCGCAATAGTACAGCTCTGCGGTTTGCGAGTGCCCTTGCTAAAAAGTCGGCGACGAATACCTCGAAGTGCGGGGTGAGGTGCAGTATCTGATATGAGCGCGGGGAAGGGAGTGTCCTTTCTGTACGTAGTACTATTAAGTATTCTGTGAAAATAATATAGCTTGGTATCTTGGAGCTGATCTGATGATGAGCTAGGAGGTTGATAGTGGAACTCTAAGGGCTACTAGTAAACGCCTCGAGTTTGGGGTCATATGACTCGTTTTGATGGGTCCAATATGTTGCACGTATAGTTGAGGGTCTGATGATGGAGTTAGGAGGTGGATAATGGAACTCTTTGGGGGCTACTAGTAGACCCCTCGAGTTTGAGGTCATATGATTGGTTTTGATGAGTCCCAATATGTTGCACTTGGTGTCAAGGGTCTGATGATGGAGCCAAGAGCTACTCATAAGCCCCTGATATTACTTGTAGCCCTTCATCGTCATAACTTCCTTGACTTTATACTTTCGATAACTTAATCTTTACTTTTGTTCACTTAACTTATTATAGGTACGGGAAGCACCACACCAAGAGTCAATTGCAGACGTTTGCTCTAGAAGTACTACCAGTCGTATACGTGTAATAAGGCAACAAACCTTTGCAGGAAGCAGCCGAGCTCAGATGAGGGAATCATGCGTGCAGGAATAACAGATGGTGAACCGTGAACCTATTAGGTAAGTATTTTGTCCAGTCTTTGGGTCAGTGGGTCGTCTGTCTCAAGGGCGGAGTTTTGAATTTAGAACAGTCATAATCATATTTGACCATAGTTCAATGTAAGAGGAGCGTTCAATAAAAAATGAGAACGGGATACAAACTCTTTGAAAGTATTAAAAGTAAATACTGGGTGGTAAAGATGGAATATCAGCTTTAAATTAAAAAAAAAAACTGTCGGTTTGAGGTTGGTTGCAGACTTTTGGCCAAAATAGAAAAAAAGTATCCGCGCGTTGGGTACCCAGGATGCTTAACAATGCGCAAAAACCACCTTCATATAAATAACAAAAAAAAAAAATGCTCGAGAAACGGCGATGCAAACTTGCAAAGATTGTCTTGTTTCATCAAGATAACGCCCCCGCCCACAAGTCCACCGTTGCGATGACTGCAATTCAAGACGCTGGCTTTGAAATACTTGAGCATCCTCCATATTCACCAGACCTTGCCCCTAGTGGTTTCTATATATTTACGAGGTTGAAGAAATATCTGAGAGGACAGGAAGCAGTAGTACGTCGCTGCAGTAGGTACAGGCATTTTTAGGTGCTCAGGAGGAAGAGTTCTTTATAGAAAGGGAATCAAAAGGGAATTTTAAGTTCAGAAAAAATATGTTTCAGGTATATCACACTAAAAGGTGTCTATGTCGATAAATAAAAAAAAACATTTATTTAAGTACTAAAAATTACCTATACTTTACTGACTTGGCTAATTTTAAATTAAGCAGTCCATCGTCTAAAGTTTTTAGTAAAAACATTAAAAGAAACTGATGAGGGTTTGCTATAAGAAAACACTTTTCGGAACAAATTTTCTCTATATTTTTTTATAAAAACAACGTCTCAACATAAACAATGCCGTTCTCCTGAGCATATACACAAATATCACCACTAATGTGATTCTCAGCTATGGGGATACATCGCGGATAACTACGTGCATCCTTTTATATAACATTTACTATCACTTAAGTGCTTACACACGTCCCAATTTTGCACCCACTCTGGTTGGATCTGACTTATAGGAAGTACCTTTTCTTTTTTGACGTCACGGTGTAATATACCGGTTGGCCCAGTTTTTTGGCAACTTTTGAATTGGCATAGCCTAGGTACTTACAATAGATCTTAAATATTGATCCAAACTAAAGGCTGAGTGGAAAACTGGCACGAGGTAAGCGTATTTAGAATTTGTCCGTTTAATATTATACAGTTACAAGTTCTTTGTCTTTTTAGAATTTAAATAATATTTTGACAAGACGCCATGTCCTCATCTTGAATTTAATCATTTATGTGTGACAAAGTTTAACAAACTGTCGTATTCGGGAAAATATCACTGGCGATTTTTGTGTTTTTATCTGATATTTGTGATTTTAGCTGCGTCTTTACACATTAACTTTTATCTAAGGCCATGATTCATGATTTGGCAATGGAGTTTATACATTGAATGTTAATAATATGGCCAATTGAATTTGTAATAATTTATTCTGATTATAACTATTACTGTTTTACTTTAATTTCAATCTCAATAGCCTGCCTCATTGGTCTGTTGGTCGAAAGACCGGCTGCTGATTTGCTGATTATCATTCTTACTAGCGGTTGTTCTATTCCATTTAATACATAGGTAGACATAATTTATCTTGTAACTTTATATTACCAAAACTTAATTATGATCTTGTTCATTAATTACAAAAATACTGATGGACAAATAGTAGGAATAACCTACATTTTAACTACTATGTTACCCGCCAAACTGGTTACATAATTAAAATGTAATACATTCCAATTAATCGTTACAATAATTATAATATAAATTATTTAAAAACACCTATCACATTCTTAATAATTTAAGTCTCAACATCGATCGAATATTATTTTATTTATTTTTTAACAAATTCATATTTTAAACATATTTTTTATAAGTTTAAAATAAATAAATAGGATTTAAAACTAATTTTAAGTTTTAAAATAGTGAGAAAGGCGCAGGAGGTGAAGAAATGTTTGAATGCCACTGTTACGACAGTTTACGACGTAAGATTAAAAATACGACAAAGAATTAACACGACAAATAAACAAGTGTGTTTGTATGCACAAATTTAAATATTTCTATTTTTTTACAGATAATTGAATAATGAGGTAGAGTCTGACAAACAAGTAAACTACTGGCATTCAGATATTTTGTGTCAATCATATGCAGTACAAACTATCATGCTCATTAGCGTAGGATGTTGTGGTCCAAGTTATAAGTAACATATGATTTAATATCATTGCCGTGAAGTACGTAAAGAGTTTATTCTATGATAAATAGTTCACTACAAACCATTATTGTACTACATATGAAAGCCTAAAGATATAATAATATTTGGAAAGAGATCAAGACATTGTGCCCAAATTATATAGATACATAGATTTTAGACTAAGTGACTAGATTTTACGACTAGAATAGTCAAAACTAAATAATATCTCATTTAGACATTAACGTGCCTAAGTATACTTTTAAAGCTACTTCTCTGACATTGAAAGCGACATAGAAATATATAGATAGATAAAAGTTGATACATTATACACTAAAATAAGTTATCTTCTCCTTATAGTAATCATAAGAAAATTTTCAGGGATATTTTTCATCCCTCTTGTTTAGTTTGTGAACAATTTTAGGCAACAGAAGAGACAGTTAACGCAATGTCGTATTGTTTAATGGAATGTCGTACTATATAATATTTTTTTGAATCTAAATTACATCTTTAGTAAGGTTTATTTAATATTAGGTAGTAGAGATAGTAAAACACTATTTGAAAAGTAAAGGCTCATTTTATTTGTCATATGCACGATATTATTTTCGCCGAAAATTGTTCACAAACCATATTCACGTAATATTTTATTTAAAATTAATACGATATAATTATAATGTTCCTAACACACCAACGACCGTAAACATTTATTGTTTTTTTTTAATTATTTTTATCTAGTTAGCGACGTAGTTAGGCTTACACGATATAAATTGTTATTTTATAACTGCTCACACAGTTAAATGCACCATTACTGGAACATTTTAGGTAGGTACAGACGCCAGCACATCAAGCTATCCGAAACTGTCAAATTGTCCCAATCAACTTTGAACCTTATGTTTTAATCATAAAGTTCAAAATCTATTATAGAAATTTGACAGATTGTAGTAGCTTGATGTGCTGGCGTCTATACGTTTAAAACCATGTTTTAATCATGTCCTATTTCATTGATCGTTATTAGTTAACTAATCTACAATTTTTTCTGTCGGTCTCGTAGGTACCTGCATATAAATTTTAATGAACGCCTATCTACCTACTGATTATTTTCCACGTGACTTGTACAGCCATGGAAATTAATTGTCAAGCAAATTGACGCCCTACGTCAATTTGCCGTGTTATAGCCATTTTTTTATTTAAGAAAGAAACAGCATAAATATTAAATACCTAGTGGTTTACAATAGTATTTAGCAAAGGTATGACAGCTAATGTATAAGTACAACAATTTTACCTTTAAAGAGAAACGACATTTCATAACAGAACTGTCAAATAAATTAGTGTTGTGATGTGTATAAACGGACAATTTAAGTTGGAAGTCTATTTGCTGCACAATTAATTTTCCCGACTTTACAGAAAAGCTGATTTTAATTTTTATTAATAATACTGACAACCCTTCTTTAAACGACTCGCCATTCGGATTCAAGTCATTGTGGTCAAAACATGGTTTTATCGATTTTTAAACTTCTTTTTACTATTCAATATTTTACATAGGTAGGTATACAGTACACAAATGAATCCGACATAAAGATTTTCTAGCTAAAATATAGAAACGCCCAAATCTTAATTTTGTAATTTGATCGAAACCATTTTCTTTAGACACAAACACGCTCTCTAATATTTATAATTTTCAAATCATGGAAGTCAAAATTTGGCATTTTAATACATTTATCGAATCTTGCCAAGCCACATAAATCATTATTTTCTAGTATTTCGTCCACAATATTTTATTGCATACAAGAATTTCCTCACTACCCGATTAGAGGAAACTTCTTTAAATGCACGCCATCTTTTGCCGAATAGCGAAAAGTATTTAACGATTTTATTGCATCACACCAATATAATTAATGTAGTAGGCTTCTTTTATAACGTAACTTTAATATTGCTGTAACTACGTAATTCAAATTCTTTCCCAAATAATAATCTAAATGCCTATTGCAGATTGTAACTAACAATGCGTAACCATTCAATTATCGTCCATCTTGATCCAAACAGCACCCAGGAATAAAAGCAATCGTCTTTAAAATCCACCATTTAAGAATCGATTAATCACATATCGATTCCTTTATCGATTTCTCTGTAGATTTAGGGGGAGGCCTGGTCACTCCCCTCATCGTAAGACTAGTCTCTGAAAGGGAACAGCCCGCCAACGCCGCCGGTGTCCCAATCGGCCACCTCCACTGGTCCGAAGCACTCGTCGAAGAACTGCTCCATTGTCTTGTGGAGGTGGATCGTGGAGCGTTCAAAGCTGTGTCCTTCGTCGGGATACACCTGGAACATATGAGCAAGCACATGAGGTCGAGGGTCCAATGAGATGCAACATACCTGAGGCTGAGAGCGTAAATTTAAACAAAATAGCTGGAAAAGTTTTACAGATTCTTATGAATATAAACTACAGTAACTTTCAACCTAGGTATGTCATTTTGTCCAGGTATTTTTTGGATTCTATATTAAATATGAAAGAACGAAATCTGGACGACAGCAGGTGGTATCCCTCAACTGGGAGGAGTTAATCTTTCTATGCCAAATCATCCATCGGTTGATGCTGGTTCTTAATTTCTGTGATCTCCGCACGGACGAGTAAGTGTGGCGCGAAGTAAACTTAACATTGGTTTTTTCATGGTCACTTTTGGTTTTTGAAGAAGCCCGTGGCTAAATAATAACAGCCGCACAAGTCGATCGATCAGGTTAAGCTACGCTTGCCGCGGTTGGTCTGTGGATGGGTGACTATCTTTACATACCGAGACCCCTCCGTGCCTTGGAAAGCACGTTAAGCCGTTGGTTCCGGCTGTCATTCGTGGATCTTTGACAGTCGTTACGGGTATTCAGAAGCCCGAAAGTCTGACAACCAGTCTTACCAAGGGGGATCGTATTACCCAGTAACTGGGTTGTGGAGGTCAGATAGGCAGTCGCTCCATCTATACTAATATTATAAAGAGGTAAAATTTGTAAGTTTGTATGTTTGTAAGTTTGTATGTAGGGGGTAATCTCTGGAACTACCAGTCGGATTTCAAAAATTCTTCTTGCATTTGATAGCCCAATTCTTGAGGAAGGCTATAGGCTATTTAACATCACGCTATGACCCTTAGGAGCCGAGCAAAAAGAAAAAAAGAACGTTAAGTGATAGCGCGGGCGGGTGATGCGATACGACGGGGTGGCTCGGGGGAAACAAGAAGTTTCACGCGAACGAAGTCGCGGGCTTAAGCTAGTGTAAAATATTCAGCTGCATACGGTTAGACAGGAAGCCAACTCCAAAATAGTTGGGAAAAGGATAGGCAGATGATGATGACTTGTTTTTGGACTAGACTATGGAATCTGCAGTCGACTGGTCTATCCTGACATGTTACTACCAGGAGTTCAGATGCTTACCTGTTTACAGCGCATTGCTATTGTTGAGTGCTCTAGCCAGTGCTAACGCATGGTGCGGGGGCTCGGTCAGGACGGCTAGAAGTCTTCGTAGTGGAAGGTTCCCAGCCTTACGTCATATAGCGTTAGCATGCAACTACCAGGAGTTCAGAAGCTTACCTGATGTGTATATAGCGCAGTATTCCTGATCAGCGCCCTAGCCAGTGCTAATGCATGGTGCGGTGGCGCGGTGAGATCTGCTGCTGCATGCGCCAGAAGAACTCTTCGCGGTGGAAGGTTCCCAGCTTTGCGCCACACGGCGTTGACGCCCAGCGTGCCAGCCCACGTCGAGCCGTAGCCGCTATAGCGCTCCGTCCAAAAGGAATCTGGAAAAATGAATAGATGTACCTGCATAGTGACAAAACTTACCTATGAAAGTCGAGAATGATTGACATGCTCACAGCCTCAATTTTTGAAACAATTTTTATTATATCGTGAAGTTTTAGCTTTGTCTCGTCCATCGTAAGTATATTAAAATGTCTTCTGGATATACATCCCAGTAGTGAGTACCAAGAGCGACTCACTATGATGCCGCAGGTCGGTGAGCGGCGCGACGGCGGCGAGGCAGCGCGTGACGTTGCGCGCGTCGCCCGCCGCCAGCGCCGCCGCCGCGCCGCCGCCGTAGCCGCGCCCCCACACGCCCACGCGCGACCCGTCCACCATCTTCAGGTTGTCGCGCAGGTAGCTGCGGAGATAACGTGGTTCAGTACTCTACAAAGTAATATAGTTATCCCTATCTTACTTTCACACTTGGGGGTCAACATCGAGTGGTAAAGTAGCATTCTCTATTTACGGCTACAAGGATCTTTTGGCGCCTGAATGACACTGACAGAGCGGTGTTTTGTTGGTAAACATTTGTGAAATTGGCACACTAACAAAACAAGATGGCGGCGTTAGTTCTAATGTCAGCCATCAGCCACGTGCTAGAACCGCTGCCGTGGTTTTCGAGGGTGCTGAAGCCAACAGTGAGACCAAAAGGAAATTCCAAGATGGCGGCTGCGAAAATTATTTTTTTTTTCGCCTGGGATGTTGTTTTCGTGGTTTTCGAGAGTGCTGAAGCCAATATTGAGGTCAAAATGAAAATCCATGACGTCGTTTCTGCCGGGGGTCCCCCGACCCCACACGTTTTTTTTATTTGACAGATAGTGACAATCATGCCAAATGTCAATAATCTCAAAATGACCTGTACTCAAATTGCCCTGCAGTTACTTCCTAATTCTATTTTGTTAAAAAATACTTACGACAAAACTGCTATCTGATCTTCAACGTCCACTGACAGAAGCTTATGATAGATTTCTGTTCTAAGTTCCTCACCCTGAAAATAATAAAATTAAATTCAGAAAAATCAAAATACCCTCATTCTGTGCTGGAAAGATTGGGGGAGGCTTTTGCCCAGCAGCGGAAACAGAATGGGCCCCCTAGGAAAAAAAATCTGCCCATTTATCAAAATTTTCGAGAGATTCTTCCATCCACCTTTGTATTATAACGTTATAAATAATTAGTTTGCTATGAATCAGATCAGGTTAGGTTACCTGTCCTCCGGAACCCCTGGCGTCTATCTCAGCGACGATGAAGTTCCTGGCTGCCGCCAGATACCAGCCCCAGCTGGGCTTCCACCGCTCTGTCACCAGCTGGCCGCCCGGCTGAGCAGACCTGAACAAGATCATCATTATGAGCAATAGTTTGATCAACGTCACACTTGAACCCTTTAGACTTATACAATGCTGTAAGAATCTTTTGGCGCTCGAATTACGTTGATAGGGGGCGCTGTTGGTACTTGTATTAGTGCAATTGTTTTGTGAAATGTCACTTGAAATGTATTAAAAAACAAGATGGCGGCGTTAGTTCCAATTTTGGCCACGCGCCAAGAGAACCTTGTAGCACTATAAAGGCACCGCGCGCCCTCTATGTCAAATGGTTTTAGTGGGCGTGCGGTTGAATGTTTTATGTACTATTTAAGTTGTTTAGGTATTGGCTCTTCTATGTTAGGTTGGTATGCTAGGGAACAATAAGTGCTTTCTTGATCCTTTGCAATGCTTTATTTGATCAAATCACACTAATATTATAAAGTGTGAAAAGTATGTGTGTGTTTATATGTTTGTTACTTCTTCTCGCTCAAACGACTAGACCAATTTTGATAAAATTTTGTATGGAGGTAGCTGACACCCTGGATTAAAATATAGGCTACTTTTTATCCCGTTATTCCCACGGGATCGACACTTATGCGGGTGAAACCGTGGGGCGCTGCTAGTTTTGAATAAAACACTAAGCTTCAACTCACACATGCAACACCAGTGGTAGCGGCAGGTCGTCCGTTTCTCTGAACCCTGGCGGCAGCAGCAGGCGCACGCGGGCCGCTCTGTATGCTTGCACCTGGAGAGTTTATACAACCAATTAATGACATAACATCACGTCTCAAGTAATTTCCGGGGCAGGCAGCTGTGGAGTATAGTAGGAACAACTATATTTCGCCATTTAATAGGGGAACCTATTGTCACCCTGGGATTCGAAACCAGGACAACGAGTACAGCGATAACAGCCGGTCTATTCTGTGAAAATCGTGAAATTTTAGGTGAAGTGAGCTTGTAGAGAGCTGAGCGTTCCACGTGATGCTAGAGAATTACACTAATGACAGGTCACTTCATTTTTCACGTTGGGATTTGAACAGTCTTGTCGAATTAAACATTGACTTTCGTGGTAGTGGTGAAGGCTAAACACGTGCTTTTGTCATTATTACGAATTCTTTCGATTTCTAGTGAATCTTAGTGTGCAACTTGATCGAGATTATTCATTGTGTGTGTTCTTTGTGTAAGCTACTAACAGAACCTGTAGACCTACCACAAAGTTTAAAGTCGACGGCTCGCGGCCGCGCTGCCGTCTATACGCGACACTGGTAGAATAGTCGACAACGGCTCAATTGCCAAAAAGGAAAAAAAAAAAAAAAACTGTCTTGTCAACAGTCGTAGCTTACGAAAGGGAATTTACGTTTGTATTGAATGCACTTGTTTACAAATTAACGTGATCACCTGACTAGTCTTCTCCAAACTAATGTCTGTTGGGTTTGGCTTCTAGTCCAACCGTATGCAGCTGAATATCAATTGCTGCTAAGTGTTAATCCAAATTAACAAATTAATTTCGTTTGCCACGCTAAACATAGACAGGAGTGAAAGATGCTTAAACGAGGGAGAAATTGAGAATGAATGAATGCGATAAGGTAGACTTTTTTTTTATGGATGGGAAATCATCAAATGACCCCTCCCGCTCTGAGTGGAGCGGAAGGGAGTGTCAAACTCTTACTGACTAAAACCCATCCGTGTTCCTTCCTTAGCCCTTTATGTTCCGGGGTAGCGGTAACCCTTTCGGACAATCCCGCACCCCCGGCAGGCTTCGGCCCTGGCAGGCCCCTTCCTTTATGCTGACATCTCTTTGAGGCGCGCGTGGAACACGTAAGCTCCGTCCGGCACGGGCCTGGTCCTGATCGGACGGTGAGCTACCCATTACTCTTCGTCCGCAGGCCCGCGCCTACGGTGGCCGGGAGTCGTCACGCGGCTCCCGATGCCCGGAGCGTCTCCCGCGGCGGCTGAGACGTGAGGCTCTCTCCCTCAGCCGTTCCGCCACCTCCTTCGCTAGCATGACTGCTTCGCAGAAGGAGGTGACCGCCTCCCACTCCCTCTCGCCCCGGACCATGGCTTGAACCAGGGCCGGACGCGAGAGGTCGCCGCCGCTGTCGATCGCCTCTACGAGGGCACGGCGGTGCTCCGCCCATGCGGGGCAGACCTCCACCGTATGCTCCACCGTGTCCTCTGAGCGATCCTCGCAGTGGTGACACCCGGGCGTCTCCTCCCGCCTGATGATGTGCAGGAACCTCCCAAAACATCCGTGTCCGGTGAGGACCTGCGTCAGGCGATAGTTGAGGACGCCGTGACGCCTCTCTAGCCACTCCTCAAAGAGGGGTCGTATCGCCACTATCGTGGCGTGCCCTGCGATAAGGTAGCCGGTAATATTCCTTTCGGTGTTGAAAACGAGAGTTGATTTGATGATTTTTATTGTGTAAATACGTATTTATTACAGTCGCGAATCACATTTTGATCAACGTACAACCTGAAAGAAATTCGCGGGCTATTTAGCGCTTTCCCGTGAATGGAGTAGAAGAGTTGTGGACAAACCTCGACGCGGAAGTCGCGGACCTGCGGCTGCGCGAGCGCGGCGAAGTGGCTCGCGAGCGGCGCGCCGTCCCACAGCACGGCGCGCCGCGCGCCCCAGTGTGACACCACGAACGTGGCCGGCGGGCCCGGGCCCAGGCACTCCTAAGGACAAACAATATCAAATGTTTATTTTTGTCATGGGTATCGTTTTCATGGTTTTCGAGGTGGACGCCGAAAGTTAGACCAAAATGAACATCCAAGATGGCGGCTGCGAATATTTTCAAATTTTCGCAGCTGCCATCCTGAAATTTTATTTTGAACTTCGTTCCTGCCGGAGTTTTGTATAGGTTGAGGTTACAGTTTAGCGAATGAGCCATTCGTTTTTTCTTTCTCACCTGTACATAATAGGAGTAGTTTTTGCTGAACATTATCCGGTTGTAGAGGCACTCTGTGGGCAGCGAGTCGTTCTCGTCCGCGATGTGTGGCAGCACCGTCGACGTCGGCCACGCGGGTAGCGATGATGTTGCGTTCTCGAACTCCTAGAAATGACAGTACAGTTTGAACAGAAGAACTCCGAAATAAATCCCTTTATTCATAAACGTTGCTCAAATTTAAGTAGTTACTTACAACATTTTTGACGTTTGAACGTCACTTAACTTTAATCATCGTTTATAAACCCCACAGTGTTATAAGGATCTTTTGGCATCCGAATAACATTGAAAGTGAACGTTGTTGGTAAATATTTGTTGTTGTGTCACAAAACATAATATGGCGGCGTTAGTTCCGGCTTTGGCCACGCGCCAAAATAATGTTGTAGCGCTGTATATTTATTGCTGGACAATAGAGATGGCGCTGCTTTTAAGGACTTTGAATTACATTGTGGGTTACAATTTCTGTACTGTGACTTCTTGGGCAGTTACAAATACCAAAGTATTTATTTCAATAAAACACTTTTCAAAGGAATCGAGGAAAGCTTTTGCCCAGGCGTAGGACAGCGTATGCTAGTAAAAACAAAACAGTTATTGACTGTCAAGGAGTCTTTCAGTTAGAAAGATAAAGTATTAGTTAAATGTAACTTGACAGGCACCAAGAAAATGATCCATCATAACGAGTTCGTTTGTATTTAGATAAGTATAAGTGACTGATAAGAAAACTTCTATACTTCTTTTACTTATTTTTTTACCGGGTCATCACTAACAGGTTCGGCAGTAGCATCAGGCGGCAGCAGGTCGGTGCCGGGACACGTGAGGCAGACGGGCGGGTCGGGCCAGCTGGCCGGGTCCGCGGGCACCTTCACGCGGTACAGGTGACGCTCGCCGGCCTTCTCCGGGGCTGTGCCGATCACGTATCTGTGGATATTAACAAGAGTTCATTTATATAATTTCTAAAACATTACATCACGCACGTAATGTGCCCTCAAAGAGACAGGCGGAAGGCGTGCCTCGGATAATAAGTTAAGCCGGTAGCCGGTCTGTCATTCGTAGATCTTGAACTGTCGTTACGTTACGGGTAGTTAGAAAAGCCCGAACTTTCGTCTGATAACTAGTTTTACCAAGGCGTATCGTGTTACGAGTACCCATTAAATAGGTTGTGAAGGTCAGAGAGCAGTTGCTCCATGTAAAATCATCCGAAGCCGCTGCAACCTACGCATAAAGATAGAAATAAAAATAAAAGAAAGAAAAATCACACTGACGTCACGCAAAATCCGCGCGCAACATACAACCTCCCGAAATCAATCGTCGGGCAGTAGCCCACCAGACACGACACCCGTGTGGTCGGAGGATCCTCCCGTTTCTATGGAGGATGAGTATAACTTTACACCCTATTTCTCATACCTACGTCTATAAAACTTATAAAAAAAAAATATAGTAAAAAAAGTAATAATGCAGAACAAGAAATAAGTATACTCACAAGAACCTCCTCCGCTCGTCCCAGCCGCAGAGCTGCGTGAGCTCGTAGCTGCCCAGCGTGAGCGTGGTGCGCGTGTCGTGCGTGAGGCGCACGGCGTGGCGCCACACGCCGCCGGCGCCGGCGGGCGGCGCGGCGCCCCCCGGCGCGGCGCTGTACACCGGCATGGTGCTGTACACCGTGCCCTTGTGGCCCAGCAGCGCCGCGCCGCCACACCAGCCGCACTCGTCCTCCACGGGCTCGGCGCCCAGCCCGGACCAGCGGGAGCCGTCCGACTCGTCGCGGTATATCTGGGGAACGTGTTAGCTTTTTGAAACGAAGTTCTTTAACCCGGCGTGCGGTAGGAGTAAACTGATAGAAACGTCACGAAATGAAAAAAATGTTACGCCCCTCCATGCGACTTTATTATACATAATAGAAATATAATATTATGTATATTAGAAAGAGACAGAGAGAGATAAATAGTTTTCATGGTTTCCGAGGGTGCTGAAGCCAATAGCGAGGAATATGAAAATCCAAGATGGCGACAACTTTATAAGAGCTTTTTAAAACTTATACTAGATGGCTCTATATTAAAAACGCGTATTAAATTGAAACATCCCCTCTCTCTTTCTATTATATACGAGAGTGTGTATGTGCGAGTATCGCATAAAGAACTTGGTTACTGACAGGGGTCCCCCGACCGCACACGTGTTTTTTGGTTGAAGGTGGAAGGTGATGTTGAAATATGACTGATATTTGATTTCAGATGAGCTTCATCTCTATCATTCAGGGAACACTTACATCCTGACAGTTATAATGCACGGCGCTACAGATGCTGATGACGGAGACATTCTGCGGCCTGTTGAGCAGCAGCACCGCCAGCTGCTTCTCCGAGGTCCAACCGGTCCATCTCACGTACCAACCTGCACAAATACAATCAAGTGTAAAGTCTCAAGTGTTTTAAAAAAATCTTGTAAGTTGACAGCCTGACTGTGATCTGCCGCCCGAAAATAATTTGTCTCAATATCTATCTCGATTTTTAACCGCAGCTTATCGTTCGAACGGTGTCCTTTCCGCTAATCATTTAACTCGGCAATCTAAAACATAATGTTTATTTGTGTTTTCTATAGATTCGCTTCGATTTTCGTTGGTTCATAGATTCACAAGGTACAGTAAATGCAAAAGTAATACTGTTCCTACTGCCAAAATTTTTACGTCAGCGCTTTACGGTTCAACTACACCCAGCGGGCCTACAACGCTGTTTGCATACAATACAATAACGCTTTTAGGATTCTGGTGAGGCTCCGTCGATTCTGCAGCGCGTCGGGTATTTTTGCTGACGCTATATTTTTCTACCTCGTTATGGAATTCTAAAAATGAGTTTTGTCTGGCACGATCGAAATTGCGAAGAAATGAATTCTGCTGCCTAGAAAGTTATTTAAGACTCGATCACTTTTATGGCATTATTAGAAAACAGCTTCTCTGCGCTCGCGCCGGTTTCGAGCGAGCGCCAACGGTGTGAGGCCAGTGTCTGCAGTGCTAGGATGATTCATCCAGCTTCATGTGACGAGATGACATTAAAAGATTTTTGACATTAATGTTTTTATGCACTACTTACATAGTTTTAATACCTTTGTGACTAACAGTATATAAATTATGGACAAATAAATTAGGGGTTCCCTCTATCTGGCAGAATCTTGATACTCCGAATTTTTTTTGGCATAACACACTTGGCATAATCTTCTTTAAACGAATATTTTTAAGGCATAAAAATTATTTAATATATTATTGTTTGGCCGAATGTTTATATGTCCGAATTTACGATGGCATACTTTTAAGATGGCAGAATTTCATCTGGTATAATTACCTTTGGCAGAGTTAAAATTCCGCATAATTTCGTTTAGCATAACGTTTATTTAGAGCGGCGATTATTTGGTATAATTTCACTTGGCATACTATGAAGATGGCAGAATTTTCAATTCTGGATGAACCGTCGACCTGCTGACAGAAAACCTAACCCTAGACGGTCGACGTCAGGGGCACCCCGAGGTTCGGTTAGTTAGGTTCCTTTAAACCCTGCAGGCAGAAATAGGAGCCCCGCGCAGCGGGGCTCCGTCGATCTGCTGACAGAAGCCCATTTCATCCGGTTCATCCATAAGGTAAAAAGGAACCCTTATGGTGCGACTTCGTCCGTCTGTCCGTCCGTCACTACGTCCGTTACTTTCTGAGATATGATAGTTCTGCCTTTTGATGATTATCGATATGAAATGTATGAAAAAAGACGATTCTGACTGTGAACTTTCTGCGATATGATGGTTCTACTTTTTAATTATTAATGATATGAAATTTATGCCTAAAGATGATTCTGACTTAAAAAATTATGAGTTTTGAATGTATGATAAATGAGTGTATGTCAAACGATTTTCTGCGAAATGAAGTTTATGCTATTCGCTGTTATGCAAAATAATATTATGACATAAAAAGTTCTGCTATAAAGGGTGTACCCATAAATTAGTCTGAAAAGGATTTAATTAAAAACACGGTTTTGTTGTGGTAAGGTTTTGACTGCAAACTTTTTAGGTTATGAGGTTATGAAAAGTTTTCGGAGATAAGGCTACAAATCATACGTACTGTCATCGACTTGCGAGTTGAACTGTATGGCGTGTGAGAACAGGTACTTGGGTGTCTTCACGCTGACCACGTTCACCGTCACCACCGGGTTGTTGGTGTTTACCTGTAAAACCATAGCATTATTTATATTTCTGTAGGTGCATATACATATATGTATATCTATCTATACTATACTATTATGAAATGAGAAGAGTTTGTTTGTTTGAAAGCCATAATCTCTGGAACTACCAGTAGGATTAAAAAAAATATTTTTGCATTTGATAGATTAATTCTTGAAGAGGCCTATAAACATACGTTATTGCCCTTGGGAGCAGAGCAAAAACAAAAAGAGTCAGAAAGAACGCTAAGCGAAAACGAAGTTAAAGCGAGGGCGGGCGATGCGATGCGACACGGTGGGCTAACGACTTCCACGCGAACGAAGTCGCTGGCAGAAGCTAGTTAATCAATAGTTATTGGTGTTTTTTGCAAAGAAAGGTGCAAGACTGGATCAGCCAAACTTCTCAGTCTAAAAACAACTAAAAGTCAAAAAACCATCAACCCACCTTAGGATACCTCAAGGCCCGTATGGTGGGATACGCGGGCGGCTCCTGCAAGTCTAATCCGTACCACGGATACTTGTGTGGCTGGACGAGCGAGGAGTTGTACGTCACGTACATGAGGGTCTGTCCGTCGGGACTGAACCACAGTGCCTTATCCAGGCGCAGGACTTCTGTTTCGTAAAGGAAGTCGGGCACGCCGTTGAAGATCACGCCTGGGATTCCTGAAATGGTGCATAGAAAAGTTGCTGTAAATCTGTGATTTGGAGAGGATCTAAATGTTAGACTACATAATTATTACTATTATCCTTTATGCGTTAAACAGAGTTTACAACAAAATTGACTTAAAATGCTACGGTGTTTCTTGCCCATTCTTCTCCATATGAAACTACTTTTTGAAAGGGGCAACTACAATCAATACTATTTTGAATTTTGACATTCAAAAGGGCTTTATAATGTTTCTAATAGAAATAATTTGCCTTAAAAACTTACCGTTATTAGTGATCCTGCAGACCAGCGTCTTGAACACTTTGGGCTTGAAGTAGATGTCGTTGTCGTGCACGAACACCAGCGTGGCCCCAACTGGGGACCACTCCGCGTACTGGATCAGAGGCGCCGAGCGGTCGTCCTCGATCGGGGACAATGGGATCTTGTTCCTGAAATATAAAAATAAAGATACATATTTTTAATGCAAAAAGAAAAGAGTAAGAAGAAGGGGAGTGGAAGCTTGAATTTGGAAAAGTTAATAGTATAGGAGCTGCATGTTTAATATACTATTTAAGATGAGGTTTTGAGTAGACAGGTGCCTTTAGTCCTTTAAAGTGCTACCACGGCTAACGATAGCCTTAAGTCGCCTCGCTGACTGGCTAATACGTATTTTCATCAAGAAATGAGCTGTTCTAATATCACTCGTATCGAAATGTGAGAAGAGGATTGGTAAAGAGTATTCAGTATAGCATGAATACTCTTTACCAAGTCAAGTCACAACCTCCAAAAGTTGCCACAGTCAATAGATTGGAAAGATTTCTGCAAATTAATCATCGCAGCACTTGTCTTTCGGAGGATATAATTGCAAGGTAGATCCTCTCACATGTCTATGCAAAATACTGGCTGTTAAGGGTGACAATACTGACCTGTTGATGACGTCATACACGTGGTACCGGGCGAGACGTGCGTGTCTCCAGCCAGGTCTGACGTCAGAGATCAGTAGAACGAACTTCAAGTCCGCTGACACTTTGAAGTCCACCGCGTTTAGTTCTCTCTGGAAACAAGTTGTTATTCATCAAATACGGTGTAAGTGGCAAAAAGAAATTAGAGGTAATTATATTATGTGACATTGTTAGTCAGGAAAGTAACTGTAAAATGAAATACAGTAAGGTAATACCACTTTACAAATCCGGGGACAGTAAAGACACCAATAATTATAGACCCGTATCCGTGTTGCCGGTTTTCAGCAAGGTGTTTGAAAAGATAATGCTTAATCAGATGCTCAATCATTTTAACACGAATAAAATCCTTCACGATCAACAGTATGGTTTTACCAAAGGACGTTGTACGACCGACGCCGGTGTAACCTTATTAAAACACATTTTTAACGCGTGGGAAGAGGCTCAAGACGCCATAGGGATCTTTTGTGACCTCTCCAAGGCATTTGATTGCGTCGATCACGAAACCTTGCTTTTGAAACTTGAGCATTACGGACTTGGAAAACTTGCGCTCAGTTTAGTTAGTTCTTATTTAAATGATAGACAACAGCAAGTTCAAATAAATGGTGTCAATTCACATGGTTTAACAGTAAAAATGGGTGTGCCACAAGGCTCGATTTTGGGTCCTTTCCTCTTTTTAGTGTATATTAATGATCTACTCCATTTATTAAAAAACCAACCACAAACGGTGTTATTTGCTGATGACACTTCCTTAATTTTTAAGGTAAATAGACGTGGTACAAATTTTGACGACGTAAATAACGCCCTACTGCAGGTCCAAAATTGGTTCACTGCTAATAATTTAGTATTAAATGGAAAAAAAACTAAGTGCATAAGATTTTCTTTACCAAATGTCAAAGGTAGTGATTGCGAGATAATATTGAATCAAGAGAAACTAGAATTCGTCGATACAACTGTTTTCCTAGGGATCACGCTCGACTCAAGGCTACAATGGGGTCCTCATTTAACATCTCTTGCAGGACGGCTAAGTTCAGCTGCTTATGCTGTCAGAAAAATCCGTCAGTTTACTGATGTAGATACCGCGAGACTGGTCTATTTTAGTTACTTTCATAGTATCATGTCTTACGGTATTTTACTTTGGGGACGGGCTGCAGACATCGATTCTATTTTTATTCTGCAGAAAAGAGCCATCAGAGCCATATATAATCTTCGCAGGCGCGATTCTCTAAGGGAACGGTTTAAGGAAATTAACATCATGACGGTACCTTGTCAATATATCTATGAAAACATCATGTATGTAAGGAAAAATTTACATCTTTTTAGTAAAAACTTTTTAACAAAAAAATTAAACCTCCGAAAAAACTGAAAAGCAAAAAATAAAAACATTTTTTATTTTACCTTAATAAATAAGTTCTTAAACTAATGCAAGTATACTTAAGTAATTTTGAGTCGGCGCCAAACAAGCAACTTAATATCGTTGCGAGTGGTCGTGCGGAGAGCGCATTTTTTGTTTGGAATTTTATATTTATCGCTGGAGATTTCACGTTGCATTATTAATTTGATTTGGTTATTTCTTAAAATTTAAGGTAATTTAGTGATCTTTGTTCATTGATTGTTTGGCGCCGACTCAAAATTTCTTAGGTATACTTGCATTAGTTTAAGAACTTATTTATTAAGGTAAAATAAAAAATGTTTTTATTTTTTGCTTTTCAGTTTTTTCGGAGGTTTAATTTTTTTGTTAAAAAGTTTTTATTTTATAATTTTTTGAGGCTATCATTTACTAATATTACTACATGCTTAATTTTTTATTACTTTTAAATTAGCTACCTACCCTACTTTAGATATTAACTGTTATATAATCTTAATTTAATTATTATTTTTTGTATAATAAAATACTTAAAAAAACAGGTTTTATAAAGCTCAGCATTAAAATCTGTGAATGAACAATAAATCACCCCTATTTTCCCACCCTTAGGGTAGGATTTTTTTTTCCAAATTTACATTGGACCAACTTCGAGGTATGTCCTATCCAATAAAAAAAAGAATTATGAAAATCGGACTATTCTGTAAAAAGTTATGCGTGCTCATACATTACAATCAGTGAGTGAACAATCAATCATCCCCTGTTTTCTTACCCTTAGGGTTGGATTTTCTTTTCCAAATTTATATGGGACCAACTTCGGGGTATATCCTTTCCAATAGAAAAAGAATTATCAAAATCGGACTGCTCTGTAAAAAGTTATGCGTGATCATACATAAAAAAAAAAAAAAAAAAAAAAAAAAACAAAAAATATACGCGTCGAATTGATAACCTCCTCCGTTTTTTCGTCGGTTAAAAAGAGGTGAGAGACATAATTATAGTACTAGAAATAGGGACCTATTAGTTCAACCAGGTTTCAGACTAGCTAAAGTAGACTCATCTTTTATGGGGTACTGTTTAAAATGTTATAATAAAATACCTCCCCACATTCTTCAACTGAATGAGACAAAATTCAAGTCTTGTATTAAACGCACACTATGTAGGCAGGCATATTATAAGTTAGGGGATTACATCGCGGATAAAAATGCCTGGCTCAATGCTGGTCCTGCTCCTCAACCACAACTAATTGATTAACACTTGAAAATACTGTTGGAGCTGCTGAAGATTGTAAGTCTATATTTGCATTGTATAAATTCAATCTCCTAGTATTGTATAATTGCATAACACATGTGTGAGTACTATGTACACACTATAAAGCTACCATTTACTGGGTACGTCTTTCATTGACTTGAATGTGCTCTGGCGGCTGAGAGTATGTCATGCTCACTCAAATGTCTCGCTGATGGTGGCGCATGTGTTGGATCATTTAGCTCCCTTCAAAATGGTTGAGCTGAATGGTGCTGATGCATGCGTCATGTTCGTGAACGGGCGCCGTCAGTAGGGACTGGTCATCTCTTTGCTGCCATGGCTTATTTTAATTTATTATTGGAATTGTTGTTTTTTCTCATCTTTTCATTATGGACGCTTTTAACGTTCTGCATCGTTCTCACATGTATAATTTTTAACATGAATGATGTAACCAAGACTTTGTAACCACATTATTTTGATTTAAAAGAGTGTCCATGGAGTTTCTTGCCCGTTCTTCTCCATAGGTACCTACGCTTTGGAATGGGCAACTAGCTTCACTTTTTCTGACTGACTGACTTCTTGACAATTCAAAAGTGCCTGTAAATGGTTTAATTGAAATAAATGCTTTGAGTTTGAGTTTGAGTTTTGAGTTTAACGTATAGAGCAGTGGTGAAGAGTGAATTTATGACAGAGGTAAGACGGAGCAAAAAAAAATGCCAAAAAAAGTTTCAATTATGAATTGACTATAGTGTGGTTATGTTCTGAATTTTCGAAGGGAAGCCGGTGGGAATCGAGTTGTATGTTACCTTCGCCACTGGTATAGAGTGATATAAATGTTAATGGATGGAGATGGAGAGGAAGATCAAAGAAAAGATGGATGGATTCTGTGAGGGCGTTATGAAAGAAAGAGGAGAGAAGGATAGAGTGACGGCTGACAGGCGAGAGGGAAGAATGGCAGAAAAAAACGTGTTGCGCTTGCGTTGACCTCAAGAAACAAGGGACAAGGGCCAGGAAGAAGGTAGTCAGTGTAAGTCTGTAATGTTTGTCTGTTGAGAAAAAAACGAGCAGACATACATTACATTTTCGATTACAATCTTTCATAAAGGTAAGTTTCTCAAGCTGTTTTCTTTTAACACAGATGATTATGATATTTGCCGCGTACCGGCAAGCGTAGTGTGGGTCGCCCCTCAGGACGGACGACCTAAAGAAGGTGGCTGGAGTAGACTGGATGCGAAAGGCGGAGGACAGGTTGTTGTGGCGCTGCCTGGGAGAGGCCTATGTCCAGCAGTGAACTGCGATTGGCTGAGTTGATTGATTGAGATGATATTTTAATGATTGTAACATATTGTTTTCACTGAGATCAACCGACGTCACCGGACATCTTGTCTCACGACATTTTTCGTTGTTTTCGACGTCTGCGCCACTATAACTATCTACGAAGTCAAATGACGTCGTGCATCCTCTGTCGACTTTTCTAGAGATGATATATGAAAGTAAAAGTTCTATAGAAATTCTAAATTTTGAAAGTTTCATTGAAAACGTCACATTTGCAAGTAAACGCAGGTTTTACGACCGCAAATGCATTGACATGCATTCTCCGAGTTACGATTTAAAAAGTGTAAAAATAATTCAATCAACCCTCCGCTTTTCGAAAATAAAATAAAGTTAAAATAAAATACACACTCGTCACCGACAACTCACGAGCCATTAAGCTCCACATTGTATCCCGCGCAAATTAATGGCTGCCTGTAACGAGTTGCCTTTCTGACACCTACGTACTGCCGCGACTGTTCAACGATTTATCTTTTAAATGTTTGCCTTTCGAGTGCCTCGTTTTGAGTCGGATGGAGTGTCTTTTGTTAATTTATAATAAAATTATGTGAACCTATACTTGTTTAATAGAGGCCAGTGGAACCTATCACGAAAGGTTGTGAGTGTGTATGTTTATATGTTTGTTACTTCTTCACGCTCAAACGGCTGGACCAACTTTTATAAAATTTTGTATGGAGGTAGACGACACCCTGGATTAACATATAGGCTACTTTTTATCCCGATATTTCCACGGGATCGACATTTACGCGGGTGAAACCGCGGGGCGCAGCTAGTTCATTATAAAGTTGTCAGTATAAAAACGTAAATGGAATGTTTAAGGAGACGTCCTGTATGCCTCGAAGGGATAGTTTAGCTAGTTTTGCTAGTTAAACTGAAGTCTGAAGTCAACGTAAATGAAAGTCAATTGTTTGTAAAGACTCGAAATTCGGTCAGAGGGGCAATTTCTGTATTTTACAGAAAGTTCACATTCTAGTCTGTCTCAATCTGTCAAAATACCACTAATTTACCTTCATATTTGGCAAGTTTTTGGCTTCGATTGTCGCTGAGATGAGATTGCAACTAGATTTTGAACTTTTTAATTACGGGAACTGGCCATCTGGCCATGTAAAAAAATAGAGAGGGAAAAAAGGGACGCATTATACTTTCCAGAAGTAAATTTCTATTTGTGACTCATTATCAAAGTAATTAGGTACAGTAATTCGATGCTTATAGGTACTAGTCTGAATCCAACCTGTTGCACTCTACTTTTATTTCGCGAATCTATTTCGATAGATACTATTAGGCTTATTTCCTGTGAACTTAAAAGGATTAATGCTACAGCAATGTGTAAGTGAAATACAATAGAACACTTTTTCTTAAAGATACCAGCCTGTTACTGTCCTACTGCAGGATAAACACTTCTTCTCATACAAAGAAAGGCATGAATGAGAATTGATCACCACTCTTGCTCAAAAGGGCACGAGGCGGGTTTTCTTTAAACTACAATTAAAGAAATACACATTACGTCAAATTATAAACCGTATGCCATCACCTTAACTCTCAACACCCCCCCCCCTACTTTGAATTTATGGGCATCGTTTTAGGGGGTCATTGTTACTATGGGACAACCCGAAATCGCGAAAAAAAAATCAGCTCTTCCCTACATTTTGACGAGTTATGTGAACACAAATGCAAGGAACAGCTGATTTTTTTTGCGATTTTAGGTTTATTTAGTCCCTTAGTTAAAGTTGTTCATAATGATGAGTACAATGACCCCTTAAAAGGATGCCCATGAATTTAATTTCACCCTGTATACAAATAAATAATAATAATTATTCTATTCACATTGCCTTTCACCCCTTGCCTACGACAACATTCGACGAACAGTCGAGGCAACAAATCAACTAGTTTGATATAATATACCAGCTATATTCCACGTGTACACTAAGCTTGCTATATTTCAGCATGGCAGTCTATTGTCACAGTATAATATACAGTAAGTTATCTAAGGCCGCCCGCCGAGTTATTAGCCTACTCTTGCGTTGATCCCCAGGGTTGTCACTTTTACTTTTAGTTAATATTTTCGAACAAGCAGCACTTGATCTAAATTTATGAAATAAAAAGCATATTATGATTGAATATTTTACCAATTTATAAATTTAGTAAAAATAAAAAGCCTTTATTCACATAACATTTATTATACTAAGTTACAAATTTGATACCGAGAAAATTTTTCTCCTGTTTCTGCACGTCCGGAACGCTTTATTATTATTTGTTAATGTAAAGTAAATTCTCATTCTTATGTAAAGTTTTTGTAAAGCTTTTGGGAAAGCATGGACAGGGCATCTTAAATTCTATATCATTCAGTTGATCGTAAATTGACCGGCCAATTTTAATGTTGATGTGGTCCTTTTCGAACGCTTTGCGAAACACCTGCTCCATCCTTTCTACATTATCGACAAAATCATCAGGTGGGATCATGAGTAAATTTCGATCTTTGCCATAATTCCTGTAATGGGTGTATCTAGATTCTACACTTAAATTACACGCTCGTTGATTAACGTCGACGTAAAGCAACCCTAAGCGTTAGTCGGTCACATGTTACTGTAATTTTGTTAAGTTAATATTATGATTAAGACACCATATTTGGATTGAACAACACATCAGACAATAGAAAAAATAATAATTTCAATAGTAATTAATTTGCAATATTAATTATTGTGAAATTGCCCTTATTACAACTATACGCGACAAATACGTTTACCTAAACGATGTTTCGTACTCAATCCTCTGTTTTATAATATAGAATAGAATAGAATACTCTTTATTATGTACACCATATAAATTACAGACATCCGCATTTTCGTTTTTTGACACCGACTTCCGAAATTAAAGTTATTTATCACTTTGTAGTGTTTTTTTTTTGAAGTCGGTTGTTTTTTTTTTGTAAAAAAGTTTTTATTTTTCAATTTTTAGTTGTACCTACCCCACAAAAAAGTAAACAAAAAGATCGTTAATGTAGACAATGTAGATAAATTTTTAGATTGTTGTTGATTTTTCAAAAACCGCTTGTCCGATTTCGATAAAATTTTCATGAGGACTATTTGGGAAGTAGGTATACCCTTTCCAACAAAAAAATAATTTTTCAAATCGGTTGGCAAGCAACGGAGTTATGCGGGAACAAACATAAAAAAAAAATACAAACATTCGAATTGAGAACCTCCTCCTTTTTTAGAAGTCGGTTAAAAACTAGACTTCTTAAAATAAACTTTAGCTCTAAACATAGTATTCAGAAAGTAAATTTGGGAATACATTTATATGGAAAAATGCGACTCGGCTACGCTCTTAATAAAGCAAATAAACTGTGAAATAAACAATACAATACCACATTTTCTAATAATATTTAAGTATAAGTAGGTACTTACATTTCTGGTTGAGTAGGAACTATGAAGAATGATAAGTCCGGGTTTGCGAAATCATTATTGAGGCACCCGAAAACACTACAATATTTTTTTCCCCTTTTTGAAGTCATGATACTCGTAATTTAAGTGGCCGCCGCCGGCGAGAGTTGACGAACGCAAGCGGTCATGTAGCGTACGCGCGTGCTCACAGTCGCGCTGCACAGCCCGCACTGCCGCCACCTTATTCCCTCATATATTATGCTAGCGTGTGCGTGAAATCGCGTGCCGACATGGCGCGCGGCGCGCACGCACACATTCAAACCGAGAGCGGCACGTTTGTATGAAGATGTTCTACTGTATATTATATCTACTGTGCTATTGTTGATAAATGTGTCGCACGCGCTAGCTTCTAGACTATTTGCGAAGTTAGGGTTGTTACTAACAAATAACATGAAATATTTTGTCATTTTTATGGGCTGTGCCACGAAGTAACTTCGTGGTACTGTTCGCTAGATAGGACTAGTACTATTGGCACAAGAACCTACATACAGGGTGGTAGGGACATCGATACACATACCGGCAAGAGTAGTGTGGGACGCCCCCAGCTAGATGGACGGACGATCTAAAGAAGGTGGCTGGGATAGACTGGATGCGGAAGGCGGAGGACAAGGTGCTGTGGCGCAGTCTAGGAGAGGCTTATGTCCAGCAGTGGACTGCGATAGGCTGAGTTGATTGATTGATTGAATATCAACTATGTTGGGGTCGGCTTCCAGTCTAACCGTATGCAGATGAATATCAGTATTTTACATGGAGCAACTGCGTATATGACTTCCGCAAACCTCGGGAAGACTGGTTGTCAGAGTTTTTTGAGCTCCTGACAACCCGTATCACATAAAAACACAGACAGACAGAAATAAATATCGTTTATAATTTATTATCATACTAGCTGCGCCCCGCGGTTTCACCCGCGTAAATGTCGATCCCGTGAGAATATCGGGATAAAAACTATCCTATGTCCTTTCCCGGGACTCAAACTATCTCTATACCAAATTTCATCGAAATCGGTCCAGCCGTTTTCATGTTATGTCGTGACAACGGAAAACGGGTTTCATTTTTATATATATAGATTAAAGAGACTGTACAGTTCATGTGCGTACCTATCTACATTAATTAATAATTGTGTATTAATTAAGTAGTTACAATCATAAAGAGTATGCCCATTTATCATTTCAATCAATAATGGCCGCCTGTATTTCACCGAGGTTTATTGAAACGCGTCCACAAAGAGACCGATTACATTTAAGCGCTACATTTTAAATTGTCACTATTAATGTGCCTCCTCATTAACAATACCGTTAATTATTTCTGTGGCTTACATTAACGAGATCACGTGAACGGACAATACAGGCTTTTTGTGTTCATTAATGGTACGGTCAGCATCAAAAGTTGATTAACACTTCAGTTTTTTTAATCTTAGTTATTGAGCAAAATATTTGTTCAAAATTGCAGCAGAAGAAATTTTTTGAGAATATGTACTCTTGTCTATTATGTGAAAAGCTAAAAATCAGTTTATTGAAAAAAGTTGTTGTCAATTTAATAACATGTAAAAATGATAGTGTTAATCGACTTTTGATGCTGACTGTACTTAATGAAGTTTTCAGAAGAGATTTACTTTATTGGAACGAAGTTCCATAACTCGGCTTGCGGTAGAAATCGCCTGTGTTAATCCTGGTTATAAACTATCAGTAACAAACATCCATCCATCCATCCTCAAAAACTTTTGCGTTTATAATATTAGTAGGATAGGATTACTAAGACTGTCACACAAAGATGAGTGACAAAGAAATACGGCATTGTGGGTTTCGAACACTGACCTCTATACAAGTACTTGTATGATAGAGATCAGTGGTTTCGGAAATATTTGTGATACTTAAAACTTTTTGAAATCTGTTGAATTCAAGCAATTTTTAATGTAAACACCCTCTTAGTTCAAACCGCACGTGTTTCTTCCATAAACGTTCATACCAAACGTAGAATGTATGATTGATGCGAAAATTCATAAAATTCTTACCGTATTTGTACCAAATAAAACAAGTTAGAAAAAATCACGTTGGGAAAAGGCTTATAGTTAAAGGCTGTAAGGATGTAAGTTTTTAATAAAGATAACTATCTTCACCGACCACAAACACGTAGTTCAATGGCCGCCATATTGAATAAAGCCGACAGTTTGGCGCCAAAATATCGGCAGACATGTGTTGTAGTTCCCCACACGGAATACATAATGAAATGAACGGATATTAAAACTGAACGGAAAAACAGGTGCGAGACACACGGATTTTCACTTAAAACGTGTGGAAGTACCAACTTGATGTTATTGTACGGTGTTATACCCGACTACAAAGAAAGGTTATTTTTAAAAAGTTTTATTTATTTATTACCTACTTGAAATAATTACCCTCTTCCTGTTGGCAGATTCATCTGATATTTGGTACACATCATTAGTTTTGATGACAATACAATTTAATTTAATCAGTAAAATTGTAAATCCAAGATGGCCGCCGCTACAAAATGGTGGATTACATATTTTTTCACAACCCCCTCAATATGGGTATCAAATAAAAGTATAAGTATAAGTTAGTTATAAGTTAGGTACTAACAAAATACAGAAAGCTGATAAAATTGCTCAATAAATACATGAATGAAAATGTATTTCAATATTTGCGTATTCCACTAACAACGATTACACAAAATGTTTTCTATGAAAGCCGTCCTATTTCATTCCGTGAAAGCCTGTAATATTAGTACCTACCTGGAATAGAATTTAACAAATTGAAATACCTGGGACTTACTGAATTTGGTTATAGAGTTTTTATTTTGTTTAGGTTTGAAAGAAAGATTGCGTTTTTTGTTCTATTTTACAATAACATTTATAATTAAATTAAAAAGTAGCAACGAACTTACGAAAAAGTTACATTAGCAGGGGTTTCAAACCTTCTAGCCACATAATGTAAGTACACTTTTTCCAATGAAAGAATTTCCACAGAGTGAAATTAAATTCATGGGCATCCTTTTAAGGGGTCATTGTACTCATCGTTATGAACAACTTTTATTATGGGACTAAACCTAAAATCGCGAAAAAAAAAAGCAGCTGTTCCTTGCATTTATGTTCACATAACTCGTCAAAATATAGGGAAGAGCTGATTTTTTTGGCGTTTTCAGGGTTGGTCCCATAGTAAAAGTTGTTCATAATGATGATTACAATGACCCCTTAAAAGGATGAATTCAATTTCACCCTGTATACAAAAACGTCATGGGTTCCCGAAATCCCGACATACAATAAAATATTCGATCAATAAATTCCCGAAGAGCTTCCTGATTTCAACAGAAAGTACATAAGACACTTCTCGTTCACGAAAAATACTGATGAATCTGTATCAAGTGTTTTATGTTGGTGCGTGAGATCGAGACTAAGACGAGGCGTATGTTACACCGAAGCGAATCTAAAGTATGAAAAAAAACAACCGACTTCAAAAAAACACTACAAAATGATAAATAACTTTAATTTCGGAAGTCGGTGTCGTTGCTGCCGCATTTTCGTTTTTTGACACCGAGATTAAAGTTATTTAATTTATCACTTTGTACTGTTTTTTTGAAGTCGTTTGTTTTTTTTTTTTTTGTAAATTAATTTTTCTATTCACTTTTTAGTTGTACCTACCCCACCCAAATTCAATTAACACTAGTGCATTGAAGAATTGAAGACACCGACTAGAAGAATCATCAAAATTCGCATAGAAATGCCGGAGAGGCAGTACATTTATGCATATAACTTCGTACATAAGAATAATTACCTAACGTATTATATACTAAAACCTTCCTGAAAGTATGTAGATCACATTAATCAAAAAATTATCAAAATCGGTTCATTCATTTTTGAGAAAATCGCGGGCATACAAACATACATACATACGGGTCGAATACAGAACCTCCTTTTTTGAAGTCGGTTAAAAATGCTTTTTAGGATTCCGTTTCCAAAGGGTGCCGACGGGACGCTATTACTAAGCCTCTGCTGTCCATCCGTCCGTCTGTCTGTCAGCGGGCTGTATCTCATGAACCGTAATAGCTATAGAAAGTTGAATTTTCACAGATGTATTTCTGTCCCCGCTATAACCACTAACAATAAAACTAAATATAGTAAAAAATTAAACTCAAACAAGGAACGTGTTTTTTTTTGCCTTGTGGTCTTTCGTGTGCGAATACGATTCGCACTTGCTTTTTTTAGTTAGTAAAATACGCGCATAGACGTGGAGTTGCGGACACCAGCCCGTATTACCTATTACCTAGTTAGTGTGTTGATGTAGATTTTCACAAGAAATTGTTTGTAAGCCGATCAGAGACAATTTTCTTGATCTATCAAGTTGAAAATGTTATCTACTCGTTCCCGAAAGTTTTTCTCCAGTCAGGCTCTTTTAACCGACAAACGAAGAGAGAGGTTATGAACTACCACAGAGTTCTTAGACTAGTCTCCGTGCGACTTTCATTAACCGATTGAATGCCATGATTACAAAAGCAATTAAAGAGCCAATGTATCTCGCGAGGATCCACGTTCGAAGATACGAAGGGTTAATGAACAGATGGGCAATTCCCGTAATTTTGAGAACGTTCACAGTCTGATCTCAGTCTCAAACTGTCAGAAATAATTAAAAACATTCAAAATCTCATCTCAGCGATGATCAATGTTAAATATTTTTGACATTGATATTCGCTGAGATGAGATTGCGATTAGATTTTGAAAGTTTTTAATTTGAATGAGAATTCGTCAGAGAGTTCGTTAGTCAGGTTTAAACCTGACGTTAAACAATTGCAGACAGCATACGACTTATTTAAGTTTAAAACCTCTCTATAATTTATACCTATACAATTGTTACAGCTAAAAGTATTCGTACTTGAAATAATGAGCATTTTGCTGAACAACGTGTTCATTAATTTATGCGTGTTTCTAATATCAATCAATCAATCAATCAACTCAGCCTATCGCAGTCCACTGCTGGACATAGGCCTCTCCCAGACTGCGCCACAGCACCCTGTCCTCCGCCTTCCGCATCCAGTCCACCCCAGCCACCTTCCTTAGGTTCTAATATGTTAATACGAAACTCATCAACCATTTTCACGGTCTCGTGTTTAAACAATAGCTAATCTCTTTGTTGGATTAAAAGTTATGAATTGCAAAATAGGAATATACCTACTTACTATACCTAATTATGAAACACTAGCTTCAGCCCGCGACTTCGTTCGCGTGAAACTTCTTGTTTCCCCCGAGCCACCCCGTCGTATCGCATCACCCGCCCGCGCTATCACTTAACGTTCTTTTTGACTTTTTTTCTTTTTGCTCGGCTCCTAAGGGTCATAGCGTGATGTTAAATAGCCTATAGCCTTCCTCAAGAATTGGGCTATCAAATGCAAGAAGAATTTTTCAATTCCGACTGGTAGTTCCAGAGATTACCTACCCTACATACAAACTTACAAACAAATTTTACCTCTTTATAATATTAGTATAGATATAGATAAGAGACTAAAAAACTACATCTATTATTCTAGAATTGTACGTAAAACTATAGGGTTTACAAACAGTGGCTCCGTGGGCTTTAAGCCCCTGAAGCGTATATTACTAATAAAAAACATTGGTTCTCTTTGGATCGTTCGTTGGTTTAGGTTTACGCTGTTTTCTGTAGCTTATTGGAGCCACAGAAATATTCAGTCCATCGGATACTGAAAATCCACCTTAGTCTCTTAAGACACATTTCAACTTCTAAATTATTTTATTTGAAAAAAATATCATAATGTTATACCTAATCAATGGTGTATAAAAGGAAATTGTACCAACTGTTATTTTATCTTCTAAATCTTAATTTTTATTTAATTTGTTGATTTCAGCTTTCCCTTAATTATTAGTAAGTCTATTTGTGTGTACAATTTAGACTTATAGTCCCGATGTGGCTACTTAATTTTTATCTTTATTTTTATATCTCAGCTTTCCCTTAATTATTAAAATCTTGTACCATTGTAATGGTGCCCAAGACACAGGCTGTTCCTAGTTTGGGACCAACAATACCTCGATATTGTAATTTTGAAATATGAAATAAACGATTTTACTTTACTTTTACATAAAAATATACGTCAGACCAAGTAACCATCTTTTTATTTTATTTTAAATTACGCACGTACGCACGTTACGCTTCGGTGTGATAGCCGTCTCCTTATAAACGCCGTGCCAGATGAGATATACTAAAATATATCGTTTTTGTACGAACGGATCCGATCGCACGCAGATTACCTCTGTGCTCAACAGTACTTTGACAAATAATAATAATATATGGGAGGTACGTATTGACTTTATCCGATGCTTTTGTGAGATATGTGTGGATGTTTATTCTGTGGGTAAAGAATAGGACCATTTTTCAGCGACTTTGTTCAAGCCGGTCTTTTTTTTATATAAATAGCTTGAGAACTAAACGTATTTGTTTGTTTCTGGGCTTATTTCAGATATCAGGCAAGGCGCTTTACATATCTACATACCGGGCATGTTTTATTTGCAAATAGGCATGTCCAACTCATGTGTGCAAAACATTTTATGTAATTGTAATAAACATTTTTTTTACCTACGCGGTCAAGATGTATGGCAGAGTTAGTTTATTATTTAATAACCGACGAAAATCTGACAACCAGTCTTACCATTGGGGTATCGTATTACCCAGTAACTGGGTTGTGGAGGTCAGATAGGCAGCCGCTCCATGTAAAATACTGGTATTCAGCAGCATCCGGTTAGACTGGAAGCCGACCCTAATATATTTGGGCAAAGGCTAGGCAGATGATGATGATGAACCGACGAAAAATTATGACGCATAAGGGGGTTCAGAATTATTTACTGAATCCGTGGTAACTGGTTGTGTATCGATGTCCCTGCCACCCTGTTGCCAGGGTACCTACCACAGGGTACTGAAGGTTCAAATTCTTTGAATACTCGTATATTTTACACAAATAAGTATCTATATAAATATTATCTGAGATCGTCACGTACCCACCGTATCGTTGCAGTCTCATTTCCTCCGACAGCGGGGTGAGTAGTAATCTGTGGCACGATCGTACGTGTTTCTTATCTGCACGCTATTTCTGCATCGCGAGGTAAGCTGACTGCGAGGTTAGGGGGTATTTGTATACACGAAGCATGTGAATACAGGTGTTTGTTATACTAATCTAAAGTTGACAAAATCTTGTTATGCTTTGGACGGCTGTTTGTCGGCTAGCGACCAGTAGTGTTATGCTGTAAAAATTTAAACGTGAAAACTTAGGTGAGCTGAGTTTGAAGTGAGTTGCTCAATCCCTAGCGTCAGGTAAGATGACAAGTTCACCTCACTTAAATTTTCTCTGTGAGGTTTTGACAGAATAGACCGGCTGGCCATAAGTGGTCACAGCCGCCCCTGGCCTTCTGCAATTCTAAAAGATTCGCAGAGGCGCTACCATAACATCCCAGACGTAGCTCACCGTCCGATCAGGACGGCCCGTGCCTGACGGCGCGTATGTGTTCCACGCGCGCCTCAAAGAGATGTCAGCATAAAGAAAGGGGCCTGTTAGGGCCGAAGCCTGCCAGGGGTGCGGGATTGTCCGAAAGGGTTAAAGTTATCCCGGAACACAAAGGGCTAAGGAAAGAATACGGATGGGTTATAGTCAGTAAGAGTCTGACATTCCCTTCCGCTCGACCCAGAGCGGGAGGGGTCATTTGATGATTTCCCATCCATAAAAGAAAAGGCGCTACCATCCTAGACAGAAAGCTCAAAATCCTCGTGTGCCTGTCATTACATGGGCACTCGTAGACAGAGGTGTACATTTATTTTCGTTGGATCCCACTTTTGTTTGTTTTGTTTTAGAGTTTTGTACCCAATAAAGGGCGAGCCAATTGACATTAACCGCATCTCATAACACTTTGCACGACCTGGGAATCGAACCCAAGACCACATGCTCATGCTTTTGTTACTTTGTACCTAGTACTGTTTGCAGTATCAGCGTGTATTCAGCGCCAATAGCTACTTGTTTAATTTCCAAATACCTTAAAAGGTACCTGAGAATGTTTGACTTTATCGTTCGATAGTATTTACTGATAACAGCTGCTCTTTGTACGCTACTGAAAGGAAATGAGACCGATGCGAACGTTTTCTTCAATACGTCTTCGATCGACGTGTTGCCAAGTTTTCGTACCTACATATAGGTGAAATTACTACGTTGCTTGGTGTAATGTGTAAATTATTAGTGTAATTGATTGTATTTATTGAGGGATAATAAACAGCTACAATATAAAATATGACATGTTTTAAAAAAATAGTATAAGGAGTGTTAACAATATTGTGGCCCACTGCATTATCCGCATATTACAAACAAAAATGCTAATAAGTGCCACTAAATGAGCAATAAAATGAATTAATAATTATTACATAATAATAAAATGAAAATAATAATAAGAAGAACAAAAAAAGACAACAGAATAACAATAAGCAAAACTAGAAATACTAAAAATATATAACTAGCTTTCATTAATATTGTCATTATTATTACATAGAAGCAACCTAATTGCGTAACACACTATCAATCGGAACCTGCATCATTTTGAAGCAAATTTCTAATCCATTGCTTCATAAGGCTTATATATAGGCGACGAGACGTTGGTAGCTACGCTTCACAGCCTGGCTCATCGGCGTAATGTTGTTTGCCTGACGGTCTTCTACAGACTGTACTTCGGAAAGTGTGCGCAGGAGCTTCACGACCTGATCCCACCATCGCCCCTTTTACCACCGGACAACCAGACGTAGTGCAGCGTACCATCCGCACTTGGTTGATATCCCGATGAGTTGTACTCAGCGCTTCTCCTCCACTTTTATTATGCGCACAGTCAAAGTGTGGAACTTTCTGCCGGCATCTGTGTTTTCTCCCACATTTAACCCGTCTGCCTTCAAATCAAGAGTGAACAGGCATCTTCTGGGCACGCTCGTTCCATCATAGACCTCATCTATCGCTTTCCATCAGGCGTGATCGGGGTCAAGAGCGCGCCACAACACGTAAATAACGCAATGAATGTTGTGCAACTGTCAAAATGAAACCAATTCCGGTTGATAATGTGTTACGCAATTGCCCCACTGGTTTGGTTTGTTAAATTAATAAGCATTATTTTATGAACCAGTAGGAATGCATCTGATTCTGATGGATGGGTGACCAGATTCGTTTTAAATCGTAAGAGGTTGCCACCTTACCCCTACTTTTACTTTGATCTATGTATAGTTATAACACATCTGTAATTGACGTAAACACTAATCCATGTCTCTGTTCTCTGTTATTTGTAAATGTTTGTGTTTGCGTTGTTGAAGTGCCTTAATAATAAATAAATATCGCTCATTTGAAGAAACATCGACTTAACTGCTACTTATTTTGACGTCTTAGTTTCTTCTAACGTAGATACGCTTTCTAAGTGCTTTGTCATTATTTTACTTATTTTTGGGAAAAAAATACATTTACGTCGATGTTTCTCCAAATGAGCGATAAGTCTATCACATCAAAATGAATGTCGTGATGCCACGTACGAGGTTGTGGGTTCAAATCCAAGGGGACTTTGTTTTATAACTATGTAGTGATTACATTTAGATGTCGTCTATTGTTAGTGAAATCGGGCATTAGTGTGTAAAGCGTCTCCTCTGCCATATTTTTTTCTGTTTTATTTTCCTTGTCAGCGTCATAAGAGGCTATTAAAAGATTGCACTATCTTCTGCTTTTATCAAAATTGAGTTCGGTTTAAAGACATTTATTTCTCAAAGAACAAATACCTATAGTTCAACTCAAAGTTGAGTTGAATTGCGTTATTGTTTACCCGACCTTCCTATGCGGTAGATAGGACAACCACTTAAAAGGAGAGGAAACTCACTTAAGTACGGAGGGAACTAGCATTAGTTAAGGGGAAATCAAGTTATGATACTGGATGCTTGCCTGTTTTTGCAGCAAAACTATGCTTTTAAAAGCTCTTGGAATTTAATTGGACCAAGATTTTGCGATGAAACTGCTTTGTTTTCAAACAGCGGCAAAGCCCGAATGGAGGGTACTTATTGATTTTGAATCGCTAATAAACTAACCAAGTTCTTTTGACTTTCGCTAGCTAGAAATTAATGTACCCACTAGAAACCAGTCGAGGTTATCTTGCAGATATAAAAAAAACATACATTTTCTGAGCAAACGTAATATTGAATTCTCGGTCATTTACTGTTGAGGAAGAGGCCGAGGTCTTGCAATAGCCCGAAGACGTACGTAGGTTTTCGATATCAGAAAACGAGTTATGGAACTCAAACGGAGTTGGGGAGGACACCTGGCAAGGCGCAGTGATGGCAGGTGGAGTAGGGTTGTGACCGAGTGGCGTCCAATGACTGGAAGACGAAGTGTCGGTCATCCGGCGGCGAGATGGGTGGACGATATTGTTATATTGTTGCCGTCGCAGGTAGGACCTGGATGAGGCTGGCGCAGGAGGACTATCATCATCTACAGCCCGACTTTACTTTATCTTCCCACTAGCTCTGCCCCGCGGTTTCACCCGCGATAAAAGTATTATAGTCCTTTTTATTGATTCCCTTTACAAATCTCCACCCCCCATTTTACATCCTTAAGGGACAATTTCGAGGATGAAAACTATTCTATATCCGTACCCACAACTCAAACTATCTCCATACCAATTTTTATCTAAATCGGTTCAGCGGTTATTGATTCTCCATACAAACTTCCACCCTCCTTTTCACACCCTTGAAGGATGATTTCTGGGATAAATACCCTATGTCTTTCCCCGGGATGCAATCTATGTCTCTGCTAAATTTCATCTAAATCCGTTCAGTGGATTAGGCGTCAAAACGTAACATACAGACAGACAGACAGAGATGTGAGTGAGGGAAGAGAGAGTACACCTGTGTCTGCGCACACACTTGTGCATTATAATATCTCCCGCGCCGAAGGCTAGTCTCCGTTGAGATTGACCGCCGTGGCCGAAATATGGTCTGGAGGATTACATTTTTTTTATTATATGGTTACTTACGAAGGTAGAATTGTTCATGAGTAGTCTGGTGGTGAAGTTCTTGACGTTGAACAGCGTGAGGCCTCCCCATCGGTCTCTGAACACCAACTCCTCATCTGAAACAACAGAAGCAATGGTTTAAAAGAGGATCTTTTATCAGTCTCATGCTAGAGATGCTAGGTAAGTATATATATATATTTTATTTTTATTGCTGAATGGGCCCGCTCCTGACCTCGATCACGCCTGGTGGAAAGCGTTGGATGAGGTCTATGATAGAACGAGCGTGGCAAGAAGATGCCTAAGCCACTGGGACTCCCACGCATCGACGAAACACAGCAGGCTGTTTGACGCCGGACTCCGGTGGGAGGGTGGTCGCCAACCAGGCGGGCGTTAGCCCTACCACCGCAAGGGAAGAATTGGCCAGTCAAATAAGGTGTTGGGTGTAACTGTTCAGGATGCGCCGAGCGCTCGCTTCAGTTGAGTAACTGGCGGAACAAACTGCGATACACGAGGAGGCTACTTCATGCATCCCAATACGTATAACTTTATAGATGATTCTGATTTAAGTAAAGGTGCTGGTTTAATTTATCACATAGAAAAGAATCTATAAACAGGGTAGCGGCACAACGGCGCGCACCCTCTTGCCATCGATTCAATACAGTTTTTTTTTTCGATAAGCTAAGAATAATTTCTACGCTAGGGGTCTAGAATCATGTGCTGTCCCTGCCACCAGGTAGATAAGTATAGGCCGACCGCTTAACTGAGACGTTGCCTGAGGTAGCAGCGCGGTGCGGGAGGGGTGTGGTGACGTGATGCGAGAGCTCGTGTGTTTTCCTAAATTTGTCACCTCTTCTTGGGACTCTATTCCCAACCAGCCTTATTGAAACCAGCACCTTAGTTTTATTGCGTAATACTCTTTAAATCCCAATCAGAATAATTATGAAAGATATTGCTAATCCATTGCTTCATATATTCGAAAAATTTGTCTGCTCAACAACGTAAATAAGGCAATGAATGTTGTTGAACTGTCAAAATGAAAGCCATTGCTACTCTTAGGGCTGATTTTTCAATCGACCGATATAATTTTTAATTGTGGAATAAAATTGACGTCTGACAGTTTTTGTATGGAAGAACTGTCAAAAATTCAAAATTATTCTTGCGATAAAATTATTTGGCGTTGGAAAAATCAGCCCTTAGTGTGTTACGCAATTACCCCGCAGCATATGACTCTAAATATCCGAATGAATGAAAATCGGTAGGTACGGTCAACAGCAAAAGTAGATGATGAAAATCAGAAATTCAATACTAATGAACAGAGTTCGCGTCAGAACTGTGTGGCGTCGAAGTGATTCAAAAGTATGTGATTGCAAATTATACCAAACATTTACTACTAGTACAGCTGCCATATATGACGCGAACTCCGTTCATTAGTATTGAATTTCTGATTGTCATCATCTACTTTTGCTGTTGACTGTACGCGTGTAACTTAACCCGTAGATCAAAACATTCAACTGCCTTACAAAAAGCGATTTGCACAGCGGCGTGGAAACAACGAGGGTTTTATTACGGTGAATACATATGACGAATACGAGAAGGGTTCCTTACAACTAAAATCTACGGTAGAATGGTCACGGCTCAACTTACACTGGTTTCATTAAGGTGATATATTGAAAAGAATGTGGTTTTTCTATGTTAAGTATGTGGAATAGGGATTTAACATTTTGGTATATGTTTTTTTTTTTAATTTTTGGTCTAGTCATGTGAAAGGAATACACGATTCAATGAATTTTTGTTGTATACGAAAAAATTGCAAAGTTATATCTATTTGTTCGAAATCACGGCGTAACGCTTAAGAGTTATTCAATGGAATAATTTACTTTAAAACAGAAAACATCATATCAAAGTTTACTCAAAGTAGTTTCAAATTTAATTAATTTATTTTGTTAAAAAAGAAGTAAATTCGTTTTGGTACATACGTCGTTTTATTCCGAGCACACGCACATCACTCTTCTTTTGCGTTTTAAAACTAATTGCATCACTTTCGCTCGGTGAGTAGGTTTTCGAGAACTTTAGATTTTCGAGGCTTAAGAGTTAAGATTATTAGGTAGGTACTCCCAGTGTGACTTGACGCGTTACGAATAAGGATCAAGTTATGCTGGATCTTTGTTTTAAAGTTTTTATTATACTTAGCTTCGTTCAAACCTAGTAGGTAATTGCTCCAAAGTTTTTTTTTGTTTTTAAATGTCATCATCATTTATTGTATTGATAAATAACTATTTACACTAGGTTCTAAATCAAATGACTAACTAACTAAACAAATAAATTATAATTCTCCTATCCTTATCCCAATTTATTTGTGGACGGCGCAACTCATTTTCTTTCATACTTGTCTATTAGTCTTCATCTCGGTATTCACCCCTTTCTAACCATTATAAAAATAAATACAAAACAAAAGAACACTTATGCCCGGTTTCTGAGGTTTTTAAACAGAGTTTATCCATTCGATAATGATTATTAGTTCGATATCGTGTTCCTGAACACGTCATTAAGGAAGAATTTAGCTTAAAAGTCGAGTGAATTATTATCGAGGGTTTATCTGAGAACCTCAAAAACCAAGCATTAGGCGTCGAAGTACTCGTCTCCATCGCTGTCATCCGGAATTGTGCCCAGAAGTTCTGTATTTAGAAAGTAAAATCAATTCTGCACTAAAACATAAAAGATGTCTTTTTGTTTAAAAAAACTGTCTAACCTAGAAATTCTAGAAATTCCCTCTCACTGAGAGGAGGCCTGTGTCAGCAGTGGGGTCATTATATGCTGATTATGAACCTAGAAATTATATAAGTTGGTAGAATATAATCTTTCTGACTCGTCGGTAAATTGCCCATTGGATTACCAATCACGTAAATCGGCCCAGTAATCACGGAGAAATCGGTCTACATCATTATGAAGTTAAGTTAATTAGTGAAGGGTGGGCGTTTTGGGGGTCTCCAAAACGTCAGTTTTCTCCCCACCTTTGCCAAAACCGTGTTTACTAAGTTGAGGTTCAATTTTGTTGGGTCTACCAAAACAATGCCGTAATATAAAGTAGTTTGTTTGCACCGGACCGGTATACGGTACCTCAATCAATCACAGGAGAGTAGGTACACAGGTCGCCTTTTACCCGAGATGGGAACATACGGGCGGTAAGTTCGGGCAACAAAGTAGTTTTCATATTGGTATAAGTGTGCGTAATTAGTTCGTGGCTGGTTACGAACAGGAAACTTTATTCTGCGAGATACGAGTAGATGGAAAGAGTTCCGAGTATCTTAACTAATATTATAAATGCGAAAGTAAGTTTGTTTGTTTGTTTGTTACCTTTTCACGCCTAAACCACTTAACCGATCATCCTTAAATTTTGCATATACGTTGTCAGGTGTACAGAAACGGACATAGGGTACCTTTTATCCCGAAAAAAAGTGCTGTTCCCGAGGAAAACAACACTAACGTTATTATGATAATAGATGGCGCCACGTGTATTAATTAATTAGCTTTGTCACATTATTTAAGTCTGAGGCGGTACGAAGTTTGCCGTGTCATCTAGTAGTTTACAGATAGAAAGAATTCAGTTATATTTGTGCAAACAAAAAAGAAACGGAAAACCGGAGATACAATGAGCATTCTTATCGGAATAAGTGATATCATGGTAGCTGGTTAATAGTCAGAATCAAATATGACGAAACCATAACCTACTGACGTCGCAAAATCCTGCATCGTGCAAACGAATTTGACGTATAAATTACATGTCAAAGCCCTAGATCTTCAATTTTCGTTCAAAGGACATTACGTATTTCTCATTGCTAGAAAGTAGTTAGTTCATGAGGGGTATTTACATACACAGAATATAGTACGCCTTTCCAACGTAGCATGTCACACATAGGAAGTGCTCATAAGTACTTCCATTATAAATAAATAGAAAACTCCGTAGGTACGTCTACTCGACGTAGTATGTTGGTCAATCAGAGTGTCCGTATTTCTTCTAGCTAAAAAGCAAGGAGGTGGTCGCACAAGACTGCTAACTGTGATTTAAACCCGACAAAGTAATTACACAGTTGCTAATTAGTAGACACACTTTGTACTTTATGAGGACTACATGACCTAACATGGTCACTGCCGGACTGCATAGAATAGAAAGAGACGCGCGATGACAAAACGCTGGTAATTTATTGCAAAATATGAAGTAATTATCTATTTAAAAAAAATCTATTGTTTGGACTAAAAAAATAAAACACTAGAGTTTTAGTATGTTGCTTGTAGAATAATCTGACAAAAAATCATAATGATTGTATGTATATTAGTATGGTTTTTATTGTAAAAAGAAAGTTTTTAGAGGTATCTTCATGATTTTTTTTTATCGTACTAAATAAGTTGTATTATGTTTTCAACACACTGTCTACCTAGCATATATCCTGAAGAAAATCATATATTTTTCTGATTTTGTTTACTGTAGTCGATAATATACTTTTATTGTTTCTAAAACTTGCGTTTTTTACGTTTAGGTCCTGTAAGCCCCTTAATGCTTAGGAAAGATGAATCTGTACGCCTAACATAATCATTTAGATACCCAATTTAAGTTTATTATGTCATTAATCATCATTAATGCCAGTTTGAAAAAGGGATGGTGCTATCGGGCTTGTATTGCTCCATCTCTCTCACGCACTGGAATCATGCTCGCATTACAACGTCATAAAAGGGCAAGTCAAATTGATAGTAAAGTCGACCGTTCACTGTTACACAGAGGATGTGCACGGAGAGGTTTGCCACTCATTTGTTTCGTGCGTAGCGTGGTCGTGGGTCGCAGTGGACGATCCCGCCTTCATATTCATGCAAAGTTGCACTAAGAACCCGTGCTTAGCTTAGTTGTAGACCATTACGGAGCGGCGCCTGTATAGCTGCACCGCACATAGTTCAAAATCGCTTGACATTTCAAATTTTGACAATAATGATGTGCTTTGTGTTCAATATCGAATGCGTCCTACTATCACGTAGACCACTACGGAGCGACGCCTGTATAGCTGCACAGCGCATAGTTCAAAATCGCTTGATATTTCAAACTTTTACAATACAATAATGATGTGCTTTATGTACAATATCGAATGCCTCTTACTATCACGTTTATTTGTATCGCCACAAAACTATGCAGGAAGATACATAATTATATCTATCTACTTGATTTAATTTAATGCTCGAAATATTTGAATACTAACAAATACATTAATTATCGTATACCTACGGTTCCCGGTTCCCGGGTAATAAGGTAAATTCTTTGTCAAAAATCTTTTACAAAAGGTACTATATAATATTATACGGCGTTTCTGCCATCTGTCAGCTGTCGCGTGTCGTCAGGGTTGTCGCATTGATAAAATAATATTTATCTCAATATACATGTTTACTTTGCTTTAAATTACTGTTGTAATTTTATTGTTTTGCTGCTGTTTTACTCGTAACTCTTAAATACCTAGTGTCGGTGAATCGTTCGCTGGTGAAAGATTTTATCTATGTAATTCTTAAAAGTGAATCGTACGTCGTTGAAAAATTCTATCGGAGAAACACTGAAAAGTGAATCGTTTGGTCGGCGAACCGTTCATCGGAGAAGCGAATGTTTCAGAATCGGGTCGGCTTTCAGTCTTATCGGATGCACCTAAATACCAGTATTTTACATGGAGCGACTTCCTATCTGACCTCCACAACCCAGTTACTGGGTGCCCATTCATAAGACTGTATACCTAAATCATTCCATTTTCCGAAAAAAAAAACAAAATAAAGTAGAAAGGTAAGGGTACCTTTCTACTTTTTTTTTTTTTTTATCTTATCTTTTTTTTTTATCTTTTTTTTTCGTTATGGCAAAAATGTAATCACGCATAGTAGGTGCTATGCGTGATTACATTTTTGCCATAACGTCTCATCGGGTGATGTGACGTCATCTGACATGATTGATAGTCGGAAGATAAGGGTACGAGTACTTATTGTTTGGATAGGTAAAACTCAATATTGTAACGTCGTGAGGTATACGAGAATACATTAGCTCATGCTATAAACGGGGTAATATTATAACATGATTAGAAACGGTGAAAAAAACGAGGCGGTATTACAATACATGGCTAGAAAATGTAACAAGGTGGTGTATAGGAGCTTTGCACGCTATATGAATAAATCCAAGATCGAGGAAATAAAACTTAACAAAACATCGCGCATGTACACCGCGAAGGGTTCGGTAGACTACATCCATATTTCACCAATTATGTTTAAGTTCCATGTAATAGAAGTCGAGCCTATTGCCATCAACCGGGCACAAATCCAGACTCCGGGCTGCTACTGAGAAATTTCAGATGGAAAAACCCTTATATATACCCAGTATTTGTCTGTCCTTCCCTTTTTTAATCCATCCAAAGGTTGTCTTTAAAAGATCGCTCTTAGCGATAAGACCGTCCATTGTGTCACTCCTTGTAAAGTTTCATTTATGTCTGTAATTTATATCTACACTATTATATTATTATTATATATTATATTATTATTATTATAATATTATAATATATAATATAATAATATTATAAAGAGGAAAGATTTGTATTTTTGTATGTTACGAATAAACGTAAAAACTACTGGACCGATTTCAAAAATTCTTTTACCGTTAGAAAGCTACATTATCACTGAGTAACATAGGCTATATTTATTACTAGAAAAAAATAGAGATCCTTAGAAATTCTTACTAAAAATGTCCTTTGCCAGGACTTAAACTATCTCTATGCCAAATTTCATCTAAATCGGTTCAGCGGTTTAAGCAGAAAGAGGTAACAGACAGACATACCTTTGCATTTATAATATTACTAGCTGCGCCCCGCGGTTTCACCCGCATAAGTCTCGATTCCGTAGGAATATCGGGATAAAAACTATCCTATGTCCTTTCCCGGGACTCAAACTATCTCTTAGCCAAATTTCATTTTAATCGGTTCAGCGGTTCAAGCGTGAAGAGGTAACAGACAGACACACTTTCGCATTATAATATTAGTATGGATGGAAGTACAGTAGCTATTTGGTTTAGGGTGGAATACGGACAGTCGCGTGTTGAAATTAATTGTCATTGTATGAGCATGTGATGCGGAGGAATGAGGGAAATGTCGTGAGGAAAGTTTTAAGTATGAACGTGGACGGTCATAAGAGTTGTGGAAGACCGATGGATAGACTGTGTGAATGATGATATGGTTAGAAAGGGGGTGACTACCGAGATGACGACTAATAGAGAAGTATGGAAGAAAAAGACATATTGCGCCGACCTCAAATAAATTGGGATTAGGCCATAATTTTTACCCGACTACGGCGAAGCAAAAAGGAGGGTTATGATTTTGACTGGTATGTATGTATGTATGTATGTTCATCTGTTCCCTCATAACTTCTAAACTACTTGTCATAATTGGACAAATGAAGTATCGTTATAGCTATGTGACGTCACATTAAATTGTACATGGCGCCCTCTAGAGGACATAAAGCCATGGTAAAAAAAAAATTAATCATGCCGTGTTTGGTATCAAATGAAAGGGCTTAATTAGCACATTTAAAAAATATTACTGAAATAAGCCCCAAAATAATAAAAAAAAAATAGGACCCGACAAAAAAAAAACTAAAACCCGACTACTGAAAAAGATTAAACAAGAAAGTACCTTCCCGTGGTCGCATGCTACCATAGCTTATAGGTACTTTCTTGTTTCATCCTTTTCAGTAGTCGGGTTTTAGTTTTTATTAAATAAAATAAATAATAAATATCCGTGCCAGCCCTACAATAACATCACGTAATACAGTTGGCAACACTTGCGACGTTTAGCGCGGCGAATCATTTTAAAAGCTTTCCGCTTTTGTCTCTGACTCCGCCACCCCTGTCGCTCCGTAATGATTATTTTTGGTTGAAGCGTTCTATTTTAAAAAGGAAAAGAGTACCAATAAACAATGTAGTTCTTTATTATGTTTATGGTTCTGCTTTTATTAAAACAAGGAAAAGTCTTCTTCTCTTCATAAATATCTAAACATGACAAAATGTCTGGACTTTTAAAAGTGACTGTCCTCTGAGTTTGATTTGCTGTTTCTTCTTAGATAAATTATCATCATCTAAATAAGCTTTATCTGCCTCATCATCAAAGACATTTAATCTTGAATCTCTTTTTTAGATTTTCAAGAATGTCTACAATAGTACAACTGCACTCTTTAAGAATCCTAAGTTATCATAACGTTATCAGTTCTTCCTGCAGAAGTTCGACTAACGCAGGTCAGAAACAGCTCCATGTTTATGAAATAAAATCGAGACGTTATTTACCTCGTTTCGGTTCGGACGACGCGACTTGACACCGCGTCGACAAGAGTGGTGACATGTGATCAACTGAAACCACGTCCATAAGTGTGGTCACTCCCTTATGTGGTTACCAAAGTGACCTCTATTAAGCAAATCGTTAAAACTATACAGCAAAGATCTCACGTGAAAACTCAGGTGAAGTCAGCTGTTATTCCACCTGATGCAAGGAATTTACATTATTGATGTTGCTTGCCTGACGGTCTTCTACAGACTGTACTTCGGAGAGTGTGCGCAGGAGCTCCACGACCTGATCCCACCATCGCCCTTTTACCACCGGACAACCAGACGTACTGCAGCGTACCATCCGCACTTGGTTGATATCCCGATGAGTCGTACTCAGCGCTTCTCCTCCACTTTTATTACGCGCACAGCCAAAGTGTGGAACTCTCTGCCGGCATCTGTGTTCCTTCCCACATTTAACCCGTCTGCCTACAAATCAAGAGTGAACAGGCATCTTCTGGGCACGCTCGTTCCATCATAGACCTCATCTATCGCTTTCCATCAGGCGTGATCGGGGTCAAGAGCGCGCCCATATAGCAATAAAAAAAAAATTTTAAATTGTTTTATTGTTTTTTTTTATTGATTGGTTGATTATTTTTTTGTTGTTGATTGACCGTACACTTCACGTGAGATCTTTACAGAACAGACGGCGGTTTTAGCACAGTGAGGCCAACTGATGCAGGTTTTCCTCTTTAATTGGCCTCTTCGTGTGTAGTCTTTAATTCCCCTTCACATTTATCTTTCCAGTTAAATATTTCTCTCTTCAGTACCTATCTATGGCTAGCTTTATCTATCAGTCAATCACGTAACTGTTTCGCCGATTTTTACGACTCTGCCAATCGAAAATAACCTATATCGCCTTTATGTTATACCTACAATTACTCAAACTCAAAGAAATAAAAAAAAGCATGTACTTTTGGATTGTCAAAATTAAATAGTCGGTCAGTTAGTCAGAAAGTTGAAGCTAGTAGCCCATTCCAAAACGTAGATCTCTATGGAGAAGAACGGGCAAGAAACTCCAAGGACACTTTCCCACTACGGATTACACATACCCTTCGGAAAACCTTCATATTTTAGCACCTTCTCGTAAGTACGTGAGTGGCGTACTAAGGAATATAATTCGTTACGGCCTGAGGCCTCCAGTTTTGGAGTAAAACCTCTTTTGTTACAATGTAAGGGTTTCCTTAAAGAGTTTTCCTTCGATGATGTTTTGTTTGGTAAGGGGTTTTGAATGTATGAGATTTGAGTGTGGGGTAGGTAATTTTTGGGTTTCATAGAAACCTTGGATGGCTTTGGTAGGCTATGGTTATATTTATTATGGCTGTGTCCCATATGGCGAATAAGGTATTGGTTCATGAGAATGAGAAGTAGCGTTCTGATATCTTATAGACGCAATCTCATCTTTTGCGTCAAAATTTTATAGATTCTGTAATCAATGTAAAAAAAAAAAACAGTGGCACTCTGGGAGTGCCGACAGAAGTGAAAACAAAACTAAAACAGAATACTTTGCCATCACTCACTGACATATCGAATATATGTATATTAAAACCGAGTACATCCCGAGGACAGCCGAACACATCCGAAGCGGTGTCGATTACGGTAACAGTGGCACGAGTTCAACAGTTTTTTCCCATCTCAAAAAATGCCCAACTCGCCTCAATAAGTGTTCACTTCATAAATATTGGTAAACTAGAGGTATTTTTGACAGATTATGACTGAGATTAGATTGCAAACTTTCTTAAAAATGTGGAAATTGCCCCTCTGCTTATAACAAAACGAAATAAAGTTTAAAACTTTTAAATGCAGTTAAATGGTACTTCAACGAAGCTACGCTTTCGTAACGTAGTATTTGTCGTAGCGTTTAGTAGATGACTTTGTATGACTTAACACTGACCACTAAACCCACGTGGTTCTTTTGTCAAAAGACCATCTCGGATATTAATCTGCATAGTTCTCACATGACCTGACCAAGATAATGTCTGCACTTGAAAAAACTAGTTTTAACAATCAAGGTTTAACATATTGTTATTTCTAAGGACAAGTAAAGACAACAAAACACAAGAAAATATTTATCAGTTTCTTACTAAACTTCAACTATATCCGACGACGCTGGTTACTTATCTCCTTTGGTGACCGTACATAGGTTACAATGTAATTTTAAAAAATCTATATATTTTAGCGAATACCAACCCACAAAATAGAAGAAATAGAGTGGAACTAGGTGCATACCTCCTAGCTGACCAAAATGAAACAGTATTACAGCTAAAACTAGTTTCCCTGAAAACGGAAGTTTTTTAAAACTATTTCCTGGCAACCGGGACGGGGGAAATTCGACGAAAACATCTGGAAAATGTTAAAAAACAAACAGCAAACCTGCTGGTTTTGGTTAGAGGAATCTGGCAAAATATTGCAAAGAATTTTCAGAAACAATATGAATTTTACATGAATTTATCAACAGTTTCTGAAAGTCAAATCACATGTTGATTTTCGCGATTGTCTGTTGTTATTTTTCTCAACCAGTCACAAGCTGTTTGCTATACGATGTGGGGACGACCATCTGCATACTCTTTTCAATGTATAGTTTTAATAATAACCATTAAGGCATTGACTGCCACCGCGGTCAACGTTGGCCGCGAATAATAGATTTTCTATTTTGTCTGTTGTCTGGCAGTCAACATATCAACAAATCGATTAAATAATTGCTAGTGTTCACATAAATGAACAACTTCAAATGCTGCTATCAGAAACAGAATATTTAACACCCCGTATTACACAGTAACCACCCGGATATGGCGCCCGGACGGGTATATACGAGGAAATATAAAGGCTAGTTTATAATGCTATTGTTATACACTTGCAACCCACCCCTGCTTCGCTCGTGCGTCATCTGCTGAGATGAGTAGTCAAAACATTTAGATTTCTATGCTACTTATAACCTAAGTTAAATATATTAATGTATGTTATACACATATTAATGCGGAATAAATTTTCTATACATAATAACATAACGTAATCGGCCTATAATGTTCCCACTGCTGGAACACAGGCCTCCTCTCAGTGAGGGGAAGTGGGCTGTAATCCACCACGCGGGCCCAGTGCGGGTTGGTAGATGCCACATGTCTTCGAATTTTTGGTTCTAGGACATGCCGGTTTCCTCACGATGTTTTCCTTCACCGTTTTGAGAGCAGTGGTGTTGAAATAATTTACACAAAGTAAAGCGCCTGTCTGGATTCGAACCTACGACTTCATATCGGCATCAAAACGGCATCCAAATCCGTAGCGGAGCAGTGGTGGCGCAATGGTAACGGCCGCGACTTACGAGTTGTAGGTCGTAGGTTCAAATCCAGACAGGCGTTAGTCGGCTTTGTGTAAATTATTTCATCACCATTGCTCTCAAAGCAGTGAAGGAATACATCGTGAGGAAACCGGCATGTCCTAGAACCAAAGATTTGAAGACATGTGACATCTAATAACCCATACTGGGCCCGCGTGTTGGATTATGGATTTATGGCCCATTCCCTCTCACTGAGGCCTGTGTCCCAGCAGTGGGTACCTACATTACAGGCTGATTATGTAAGACAAGATAAACTTTGCCATGAATAAATAAAGGTCACCCATCCATATACAGACCCCAATAAACACAGCTTAACCTCTTTGATCACTTCTATACAGCTGATATTTAGTCAAGCTGAAGCTTGGTTTCTATCTAAACAAGCCCTAACACCCATCTATCTATATAACTCAGTGGATGGGCGTGGCTTATCCGGAGTGAAATCCGGTTAAGGACACTCGAGCCGGGTGGGGATTTTTAAATTTCATCCGGATGTGGGTAGTAATAATTAAAGGTTTAAGAGTAATGGGCTCAGATTTATTGTGTTTTCAAGCATTAAAGTGGGCTGGTTTCCTGTACAGGACGTGTTTTTCGAGTTTAACAAGCGATTGTATCAAAAACTACAAGTGTTCGTGGCTCCATCTAGAATTTGAGTAATTTTTCAGCAAAATAATAACCTAATTATCTTCTTCTGCCAATACAGCTATATTATTATGCCAAATTTTAAGTAACCTCTCTGTAAAACCCTAGATAGACACATTTATTTTCGGATTTGAATCAGGACACAGCGTTGTTGCTACGACGTAGGCGACGAGATGACGTCATGGCTACGCTTACTACGTGCGTAGCTGACGTACTACGCTTTCGTAGCAACAGTTTTCTCCATGACATTACTATGCTTATGAATATTGTCTCCGTGGCTTTTTGATTTAAATAATTTGTCAATTATGGAAGGGAAGGTTTGACAATTAAAGAGAGTTATCTTAATAACTTACCTGCTCTGTTTAATTGTGTACCTCGATGTCTGCACTTTAGGAGACTTTGAGCTTCGAGTTTATCCAAGTAGGTAAGTTAGAAAACAGTACTATTTATAGTTTATATGTAAAGTTTATATATAGTCCATACTATCCATACTAATATCCATACTTAATATTATAAATTCGAAAGTAACTCTGTGTCTGTCTGTCTGTATGTTACCTTTTCAGCTGAGACGATTTAGATGAAAGTTGATATAGAGATAGTTTTAGTCCCGGGAAAGGATATAGGATACTTTTTATCCCGATGTTCCTACGGGATCGAGACTTATGCAGGTGAAACAGCGGGGCGTAGCTAGTAGTATATAAATTAAAAATTATTAAAGCGTTTTACTTGAACCGAAAAAACTACTAAAAAAAACATCTTAAAAAACACCAAAAATATAAGACATGAAGCTTCCACGATCACTACATCCTAGTCTAATCCACACCTCCATTTACTAATGAGCCGCCATTTTGTTTGCAGCACAATATGGAGGCGCATCCGGCCGCGCCGGAAGTGGCTCGCTCACACCGGACGTCAATTTGTCCGATGCATCACGAACGGAATACTTCATGAGCCTTTACAAATGGAGATTAGTATTTTCGGGTTTTCCAGGATGTAATAAAATGTATCGCATAGTCTAGCCAAGGGTATCGTGTTATCCTGTTACTGGATTATGAAGGTCAGATGAGCACTGGCTCCGTGTAAAATACTGGTGATCAGCTGCATGCAGTTATGCTGGAAGTCGACACTAACATAATTGGGAAAAGGTTATATAGATGAAGAAAATTTATCTCTTACTAGCAGCGCCGTTTCGATCCCGTGGGAATATCGGGATAAAAACAATCCTATATCCTTTCCCGTGACTCAAACTATCTCTATACCAAATTTCATCGAAATCGGTTCAGCGGTTTAGGCGTGAAAAGGTAACATACAGACAGACAGACAGACAGAGTTACTTTCGAATTTATAATATTAAGTATGGATTCTCATGGTAAGTTACTAGAGAAGATTAATGAAAGTTGATGGAAATAAGCCCAAGGTTAGGGCAGTATTCAGCTGTATCCGGTTTGACTGGGCGCCGACCCCAACATAGTTGGGAAAAGACAGGCAGATTATGACGGTAATCTCTCTCTGTAGTCGATCCCTCATGTCTGAGGACCGTGGTCAGCTTCGGAGCTGCATCTGGAGCGGATGATCCGCCTCCACCGGTTTCTTTCCAGCGCATGCCATTGTGTAGAATTTAGAGGACGATGATTCCTTCACCTGATCGGTCCATCGTGTTGGTGAATGACCGCGCGATCGTTTGCTTTCGGTGTGCCCAACCACAATCAGTTTTTCCAAACTTTCATCGCCTCTGCGTACTATGTGGCCGAAATAGGAGAGAATGCGTTGTTGACATACTCGTATGGTATGACGGTAATAGGCGCCGTCTATTGCATGGGACCGCCCATTGTGTTACCATATGTAAAACTAATATCTGTAATTCGTATGGTGTGTCTATACTGTAATCAGGATGGCAGGAACATTGACGCGAAACCTGTAACCATGAATTTAGCAATGATTCTAAACTCCCCAGAATATAATTATATATTTCGTCGGTTATCAAAAAAAAAACAGTGGCACTCTGGGACAGAAGCACAAACAGAATACTTTACCATCACTCACTGACATATCGGATATACATTAAAACCGAGTACATCCCGAGGACAGCCGAACACATCCGAAGCAGTGTCGGTTATGGTAACAGTGGTGCGAATTCAATGATTTTTTCCCATCTCAATAAGTGCCGAACTCGCCTAAAGAAGTTTTCACTTGAAAAAATCTGTTTTTTCAGACTAGTGTAGAAAAGTGCAATACCCACGCAGTCATAGTGTATGGAACACAATTTTTTTTTTTTTTAATAACTGAAGAACTATTTCACCTCAGAGGGGTTCAATCACGTGCTGAATCCATGGTTACAGGTTGCACGCCATTGTTCCTGACACCATGTATCTAATGTATCTGATACTGTATCAAACAACATTGATTCTATAGAATTCCGACTTTCAAAAGAGAAAAGACGAAAATAAATAATAAACTTTATAAAATACACACGAAACCTAATTCCCTTATTAAACGTTAAAAACCTTTTCTTAAAATACAAAAAATGTCCCACTAATTCCTTTAATTCCACAGTTAAAAAACTTTTAAAAGTCTTTGAAAGCTGTTTGTCTACCGGTAATCACAGACAGCTAATTATGTACCTTTGAGGGAGAAATAAAAGAAGTTGGCTTTTCTTGCCCCTCACTGCTCAGATTTCTTTTTTCTTTTTCATCGGAGTTTTTGTTCAAAAGCGTAATTGCAGTGTTCGGAGATAAAATATTGTTAATGTTTTATCATTTTACTGACTAACTTATAAGTCATAAAGTCAGGGAAATGAATTATTAAGCCGATACCAAAAAAAAAATGGGGTTTTTCGTAACCATTTATTTGACTATTACATCATGTATGGATTTAATTTTTGGTTATATGTTTATTGATTATTTGATTAATACTATGACTGAAGAAAAACGCAATTGGTTTAAACCTTGATAGAATTTAATTCCGAAAAGACATCTACTTTTTATATTTTTTTCTGTAATTCTAAAATCCTAAGTAATTTCGAGCCTGAGGTCCTGGGTTCTATTACCAGGTTGAGCAAAGTGTTATTGGGTTTTTCATTAGGAATTTTGCAGTAGCAGCTCGGAGCCAGGACTTGTGCCCGGTTGATGTCAATAAGCCCGCCCCATAATAATATTACATGGGACTTAAAACATAAGGGCCTTACTCGTATCACACTGGCGATTTGCAAACGAGTCCAAAGCGAGGCGAGTGCGCATCGAAGACGCCGCGGGCGCGCAGCGAGCTCGCCGCGAATAGCGCCGTCGATGGCATTTTGTACTCTGGCGTCGACGGCGCTATTCGCGGTGAGCTTGCTGTGCACTCGCTTCGCTTTGGACTCACTTGCAAATCACCAGTGTAATAAGGCCCTAACTGGCGTAATATGGGTGTACTATAGGTACAACTCTGTCTAATCCTTCGGGGATTACAGGCGTGATGTTATGTTATGTTTAGGTTCTATTTTATCTCATGTGTATAGTTTATTTGTAGATTAGTTGAAACAATAAAGTAAAGCTAATAGAGGCTTAAGCTATAATACATTATTAACTATCTTACGATTGATTAGATTATATGCGGGAGTCACTATCGTATTAAATGAATGAATGCTGAATGCGATGTTCCGGAGTACTTCATCAAACACATACCTACTGTAAACAGACTTTATGTAAGGCGTTCAATTACCAGCGTACGCCTCACCAACGCAAATACTAGCTTATTGAGTCAACTTGTTGAAAGCATACGGGCACGCGGTTTGAACTGGCACGTGTTTGATGAGTTTTAAGTACTATAACGTTTTTTTTTTATGACAACTGGTATTGACGGCTGAACGTTATCTTCGAAGGTATGGATGATTTGACACCCGAGTCAAGACCCATATTGTTTATACCCCACATATATGTAGGATAGCGGTTCCGTCATATTAAAATGGTCGTCATGAAAATCTGTAAAAACACTCTGTGTTTGGTCACTCGTTATTGTGTGACCGCTCACCGCTTTCTTATGGAAACAAAAGCCCCCTTATTCATAAAACTTATCAAACCTATTTTAGTTAAAATGGGGTTTGTCTCTTTCTTACACACAGAAATGACAACGTGACAGATAAAGACAAACGTTCTATAAACCTATTTTAGCTAAAGTAGAGATAAAATAGGATTATGAATAAGGGGGTTAATGTTTGTACGTAAAATTGTGTTACCTCTGTGTTTCAATTTTTCACATTGTGCAATGGTCTTAAATCGAAATAGCAAAACATAATTTCATAGATTTATAAACCAACCCCTAAGTAATTTTAAATAGTTGAATGAAGTGACGAAAAAACAATGGAAAGTTTGAGTCAAAAATCAGGCAAGTAAATCAGAGGGGCAATTCTCGTAATTTTAAGAACGTTCACAGTCTGGTCTCAGTGTCAAGCTGCCAAAAATACCTCTAATTTCACTATATTTTGACAAGTTTTTGACATTTGTTTGTCGCCGAGATGAGACTGCGACTAGATTTTGAACGTTTTAAATTACGACAAAATTTGGCCTTCTGATCGCATTGTTATTAAAATAGACTGCTATCTTCTTAGTTTTATTAATACAATACAAGCAATCCTGCCCCACTGTCATAACCATAGATATATGTTTTTTACATTTCTATGGTCATAACCCAATATTTCAACCTCGGCGGGCCCGCCATTTCACCCCGTTCGTATATTTCACCCCTCTAGCAAAAGTCATTAAAATGATTACGCTGAGCTGGCATTGCGAGCTATTGAACTGATTCAATTAATGAACACTAAGTTTGAGAATATGCCAGCTGCGGAAGATAATCTGTAAGTCAAACTTTTTAACCACTTTTTATGAATAAAGTGCTGTATATAACCAGAGGTCGGAGTAGGTAGATTGATTTAAGGTCGTTGACGTCAAACGTAGAGGATAATATGGATATGCCTCCAAAATACCGGAACTTCATATTTATTGTGATATTTGTTCCGGAATTTTGAAATTAGCACGATTTTGTGTTTAAGGTGAAAAACGTATTAATAATATCAATCTACGCTGCCAGTGTTAGCTAATGGTGAAAGAAATCAGTATTTTATTTTATACAAAAATACCTTGGAATAGTTACACCATATTTTGTCCCTTACTGTTGAATTAGAAATGACGCTTGACAGTATTAACGTTGAAAGCCAAAATATGGAAATTGTATCCGATGAGGATTAAAAATAATTTATTTATGTTTTTGTTTAATTAAAAATAATTGTTCATTGAATTCAATCAATCATTCATATAATGAACGACTTTTTTTAGCCTACCTGTATGTTTTTTATTTTATTTTATTCCATAATTCCAATCCCGGAACTTTTTCCGGTGCTTCCCTCACATTATGGATAAAATGGCATGTCCATATTATAATATCTTGACGCAAGTATATAAAACCAATCTACTTACTCCGACCTCTGATAATAACGAGTGAAGTGACCGGAGTTTCTTGATGACGGTTGAGTTAAAATAGCTTTTGTTTTTTTTATGTTTTTCTCTCTTTGTGTAAAGATATTCGTACTTAAATATTTTGGTTGTCTAATTAAAAAAAAATATCAGGAACGGTGACATTCTGGGGTGTTCTTTTTTAAGGTGCTGACTTTATTCATGTTTAAATTACTTACTATTAATTTGGTGACAGTTGGTTTTATTTCCTTTCTTTAATCTATTTAATATTGGCTTATGTTTAACTTATCAACAGATTAAGTAAAATATAACATCAAAAAACACTTTTTACTGCCAAAAATAGTAAATTTTGGGCACGTTTCCCGTTGACAGTGATGCGGACGAATTTTTTGATGCCCTTTGATTATTTTCCCTCCCTTTTTATATACTTGTACATATTATTATTTTAAGATTGTTAGCTTTTTAAATTATGTAAACATACAAATAGTAAATGATCACCAAAATTAAAACTCCATTTTATTGTAAAATACCTAGGTAAAGGTATTTGTATGCTCATTTGCTCGCTCAATGGTTTAAAGTAACCTAACCAATCCTAACCTCGGGGTAATACCCAGCTAGAACTATTGTAATTTTAGACTTCATTTTTTGGTGTTCAATATATTTTTTTGGTGATCATTATATTTAACCCCATTAATATTGGCTCATTTTTTTTAGCCTACACTGAGTCCCACCTGAGCAGAGGCCTTCCCCAAATCCTTCCCATGCATCCTCTTCTTGCCTCATGTTCATCTGCCTAGCCTTGTCCCAACTATGTTGGGGTTTGCATCTGGATGCAGCTGAATCTGTTATTCATTTTTTGTTAAATTTATTTAATACTTTCTCATATATTTGTACAGTCAACAGCAAAAGTAGATGATGAAAATCAGAAATTCAATACTAATGAACGGAGTTCGCGTCAGAACTGTGTGGCGTTGAAGTGATTCATTCGATTTTTATCATCTACTTTTGCTGTTGACTGTACACCTAATAGTTAATTATCGACGGCGAAATGCCAATACCTCCTAACTGACATTTTTCGAGAAATTCACTTTGTTATCGCTTTGAATTTAAAGGCATTATTCGCATGTTTTAGTGAAATCTCCAATTGTATTTTTAATTGCAACACCAACAGCATTAAATTAAAATGTGAAAATACCTCCCAACTAAACCAACGTGTCTATTTTTTAACGTTTTTTTCAGTTTGTGTTTGATTTTGTCAGTTAGGTGTTATTGGCACTTCGCCGTCGTTATATTTCATGCTTGATTGTATTCGAACGTAATGTGAATTGTTATTAAATAAATAAATCAAACTTTAGAATATTTTTAAAAGAGTAACGGTGGAGTTTCTTGCCCATTCTTCTCCATACGAAAACTACCTTTTGGAATGGGCGACTAGAATCAATTCTATTTTAAGATAATTTTTGACGTTCAAAAGTGCCTTTTTTGTGCCTATTTGAAATAAATGCTTTGACTTTGACTTTTATCTTTTTATGCCGTCAGATTATTAGCAAGTTCCTCAAACAACCAACTTTACAATCTTCAATCCTACAAACTACAAATCCATAACCTAACCTACAAATACCTATAAAAAGCACGTTTCCGCTAAGAACTCAATTAACTTACGAAAAGTACTTCTATTACTTACTACTAGTACTAAGGCAGTGTTTATGGTAATAGTTCCATAGCAGGGATATTGCTATGAGGCGGATTAAGCGCATTGTGTGCGTAATTGCACGGAGCCATGTTTTATAGAACATTGCCATCTTGGAGCACGTGCACGAACTTAGGCGTTGTGATTTTACGTCCATATTGGCTCCTTGGCGGATTATTTGTATTGTCGACCTCGTAATTGCTATAGCACCCTCAGGTGGAATGCTACTTGCACGTCATAAAATTTCAAGGTTTACACCGATGTAACAGTTATGTAGGTTTTCCTACCATAAAGCCCGTAATACACGTCAAACGTGTATTTTGTAAAAAAACTGTAAAAGTAGCTTACATGCCATTGTGAGCTTCACCAATCAGAAGTTATTATGGTACAGACGCTAGCAAATTAAGCTACCCGAAACTGTCAAATTTTCCCAATCAACTTTGAACCTTATGCTATAGCGATAAAGTTGAGAATGTATTAAAGAAATTTGACTTGCTATGTTCTGAATTTTCGAAGGGAAGCCGGTGGAAATCGAGTTGTATGGTACCTTCGCCTCTGATAGATCTAGTACGTGATGGCACTGCATAATTATCAAGTTTTACAAAAAGTTCAACTATGTAATCGTTCTGCATCGTTCTCACATGTATAATTTTTAACATGAATGATGTAACCAAGACTTTGTAACCATATTATTTTGATTTAAAAGAGTATCCATGGAGTTTCTTGCCCGTTCTTCTCCATAGGTACCTACTCTTTGGAATGGGCAACTAGCTTCATCTTTCTGACTGACCGACCCCTTGACAATTCAAAAGTGCCTGTAATTGGTTTAATTGAAATAAATGCTTTGAGTTTGAGTTTGTAAAACGTCGTCTCTGTCACTCATGCCTGTGTGACAGTCTCTTTCTAAAACATTTAAGTGTCATAAATATTAATATCATCATAATTATTTAGATAATTAAACAAAGACGAATTATGATTATGATGAATACGCATTCCAAATCGATTAACATGTTTGTTTTATTGGCGAATGAAAATTACCATATTTGAATGGAAATTTATTTCAACATATTTTTGTTTTTTATTACATGTAGATTGTAGGTAGGTACTCGTATTATCATTGGCATTAGAGTAGTTGTACCTCTCCGTGCCCCACTACAAAACACGAGCGTAATTAATAACTTTGATAATTAAACCATTTCGATGAGGCTCCTTGATGGTGTTCCAATAATGTGTTTCAGAAGTAAGTTTACGTTGTTATGTAGGTACTGAAACTGTGGGTACACACAAACAAGTAAGGTTGTGTACGTTTGTACTACGAACATAATTAATTTCTTCATTGTTTAGAAGGCACATGTTACCTTTTCCTACTGTTTTTGTACCTCATATTGGTGATATGTCTAGTCAGTATGTTAGTAAGGTTTGCTTGTGTGCAATCAGAAATATACTACATTCCCTGTATCTTACTTTATCGAACACAATACAGGGTGTCAGAAACATCGACCCGCAAACTGTAACCTTGTGTGTATAAGATATGTACAATATACAAAGGACAAAAATTAACAAACATGGGTGCTATCACAGATATAATAATAATAATTTCAGAAGGCAGTACTCCTCGATACGGCTCGCATTGTGAGGAGGTTGCTTGGACCCTGCTCCCGACACCGGCGGACTACTATTTTTTATATTTTTAAATGTTTTTTATACTTATTTTTTATATTTTAAGAAATATTTAAAAATGTAACTAAATATGTAAATAGATGAATAAACGAATAATAATATTTTCTTTATTTCGGACTATCACATACAAGTACACATAATCCATATAATGTTAGTAACAAAAACAATGACTTAAAAAAACTATGTTAGTAAATTTTTACTAACTAATACAACACAATCCAATAAAGACGAGGCGCTACACACAATGGCACGAGCCTCCGTACCCAGTGCCTTACAAAGGGACTGTCTACTTTGTCTAAAGGTAAGGATACACGACGACACTGACACTCGACACAAATGTCGATACTAGTGTCAATTGCGTCCACACGGTAAGCAATTTTTTGTGTCGACATTGGTGTAAACATCTATTGTCCCAGATCAAGTGTATTGGCTGTCTACACGAATCGATGCTACACTGACTGCAATTCTGTGTTGTACATTCCCTCGCCATGAATGACGTGCTGCTGCAGCGGTTGTCGCGATATGTGTTTCAATTAAAATGCGTCTTCGTAAAAAGAGGTCAATATGGGTTTAAGATTGGACACGAAGATCCAGAATACTACAAAAACTTTCTACGGATAAAACACGAAGACTTTCTATATTTATCTAACAAGATTTCACCTGCGATAAAGAAACGCGCTCGCGAGACGTCATATGATATAGGATATATAGATAGATATTTTAAGGTAAGGATACACAACGACACTTACACTCGACACAAATGTCGACACTAGTGTCGATTTCGTCCACACGGTAAGCAATTTTTTGTGTAGACATTGGTGTAAACATCTAGTGTCCCAGTTCAAGTGTATTGGCTGTCTACACGAATCGATGCTACACTGACTGCAATTCTGTGATGTACATTCCCTCGCCATGAATGACGTGCTGCTGCAGTGGTTGTCGCGATATGTGTTTCAATTAATATGCTTCTTCGTATATGGGTTTAAGATTGGATTAAAAGCAGAGCACAGCTGGGGGCATATAATCAATTGTTATCTGAATTTAAAAACGAAAGTCCAGTATACTACAAAAACTTTCTTCGGATAAAACACGAAGATTTTCAATATTTATCTAACAAGATTTCACCTGCGATAAAGAAACGCGCGCGCGAGACGTCATATTGGTCTAGCTATAAATTTCGCACAGGTTCGAAATTCGCGACACTTGTGTCGGACACTGCGCAAGTTCTGTCACCACGGCTGCGACACGGACACTGAGCGACATCGCCACTACACCTGCAACTAAGTGTCGCAGCAGTGGACACACATAGACAGTCGATGTATACACTCGAGTGTCGAGTGTCAGAGTCGTCGTGTATCCTGAGCATTAGCTGTAAATTTCGCACAGGTTCGAAATTTGCGACACTTGTGTCGGACACTGCGCAAGTTCTGTCACCACGGCTGCGACACGGGCACTGAGCGACATCGCCACTATACCTGCAACCAAGTGTCGCAGCAGTGGACACACATAGACAGTCGATGTATACACTGAGTGTCTAGTGTCTATTTCAGGTTTGGCCCCATAGTAAAAGTCGTTCATAATGATGAGTACAATGACCCCTTAAGAGGAAAACGGTGATTAAAATTTCACCCTGTATATGTGGGTGCTATAGATTAATATAATTATGTTTTAATTACGAGACCGCATCTTTAGATAAGATTTAACAGCTAGCCCACTTTTAAGTTTCGCCAATCAGAATTATTTCTGATGTTATATAATAATATCTTTTAAAATGCGTTATGTAAATATTCGTGGCTCAAATATAAGTTTCATGTTTTTTCAAGTGATATCTATTAAATTAATCTCAACAACTCCTAACCACAAAGTTTCAAGGAGTCGGGTTTGTCGCAGGGTGCGACCGATATCTCTCTTATAAGGAGTCGACCGTAAAGTTCACTTATACTACCTTCAGATGAGGATCAGTTAGACTCGTTAACGAGGGTCTGAGTTAGCATTTTCAATTCTAAATAACATCCGTTTTCATTGACCTATCTGTTGGCGGTCTAACCCTTCGAATATATTCACACCACCAATTATTCGTGGTAAATAAATATACTAGCCATTGACTAATCGAGAGAGACATCAGTAGGGAGAGGTCAGAGGGGCAATGTTAGCGCGGGGAGCAATAAAATAGTGGACTGTATTTATATCCACGCGTCATGTTCGTAAACTGAGACGTTGAGACTGGTCATCTCTTATTTTTTAATTGTTTCTTCATTTAATAAATAAATTTAATAAATTAAATTATTATTAATTTAATTATTATTTAATAAATTTAATTTTATTTATTTGTTGTTTTTTTTTTTTTCATTGTTCTCACATATACCTACAAGAATAATGTACCCAGGATTTTGTAATATCTTGATTTAAAAGAGTGTCCATGGAGTTTCTTGCCCGTTCTTCTCCATAGAGATCTACGTTTTGGAATGGGCAACTAGCTTCAACTTTCTGACTAACTGACCGACTATTTAATTTTGACAATTCAAAAGTGCCTGTACATGGTTTAATTGAAATAAATGCTTTGAGTTTGAGTTAGGGGTAATGGTTTAATGCCATTCTCGTTTACAATATAAACTTTCCCGGACAAACAGTTAAGGACTTAAGGGAATCGTCCGTCGCGGTGGAGTCCGTGTAAGCGAGTGGTCATCGGGCCGAGTCGCTGCCTGCGCGTGCAGGCCGCCTGCAATGTATTGTGTTGGGTTTGATTCCCAACAGGCAATTTCCATAATATGTCAAAACCTCTAAAATCCTTAAATTTTTGACAAGTTTTTTACATTGATTGTCACTGAGATGAGTACAACTAGATTTTAAAGGTTTTTATTTGCGGGAATCGACCCTTTGGTAATTTTACAGTCGCTAATCTTAAATTCAACGTTGAAAAGTCTGTGTATGTAATTTCTCCGTTACCCACAAAATTCCAACTTGGTTATACATATAGCAATTTTGCTGGGCGGTGTAAATGAGTATTGAGTGTTCTCGTCCGACTCTTTCAGAAATCAAAGAGCCTATTGCAAGTTTTAATAATTACATATTCGATCGTGTTAACATTAAAGAATGAAAGAAAAATTGTTTATTCTGCACAAACAAAACGCATATCAACTACGTCAATTTTTACGGAATAATAAAATTACTGTTTCCCATTATTGTTATTATTGGCACCCAGAAGCACTTACGGGGCTTTCTCCGTTCGTGTCGGATTGCGTGCCGTCCCATCGGACTATTAGAGTGAGGGAAGAGAGAGTGCACCTGTGTCTGCGTACACACTTGTATTTATTTATTTATTTATATATACTTTATTGTACACCACAAAAATACATAACATGAAATAAACACATTAAACACTACAAAATACCACCTTGTATACCATAATATCTTCTGCGCCGCAGGCAAGTCTCCGTTGAGATTGACCGCCATGGCCGTAATACGGTCTGGAGGACTGTTATTATTACTAGGAGGCATTCACTTCAGTATCAGCACAAATTGAAGTACCTATATACTAACGTAATCAAAAAGGTATAGCTCGCACCAAGGCCTGTTGTATTTACTCTTATTGAATACCGTTCTATTCAAAGCGAACAATGACATTTCCAAGCCAAAAACCGAAAGTCAGGACTACAAAATACAACCGCAAAAAACAATCATGTCTTGTCAAACAAGATGGCCGCATGTCAGTACATTGTGTCCTTCGTCATGTTCTTTTGTGGACGACAATGTTCATAGATTTGTGCCGACGATGGACCTACTGATTGATCGATGTGCCTTGTCTGTGGGCTGTGTAATTGGTGTGGCGCCTTCAATCAATCAAGTTTCGGAATTAAGGGAAAAGTTTGAGATGCCTACTCGATGTTAATTGAATTTGAATGAGGAAATAATGTTGTTGAAAAAAACGTTTTGGTTTTGTAAACAAGCCTCTGTTTTTGACCAAAAGTAATTGCTCTAAAGTTCCAAACATTGTTATTATTGATTCTACATAATTATAACTTGTTTTCTTTCAAATATGTGTATACCAGTCCATAGATATAATCCATAATATTAGCAGCGCCCCGCGGTTTCACCCGCCCAAGTGCCGATCCCGTGGGAATATCGGGATAAAAAACTGCTGAGCGGGGGGCCTGGGTTCGATTCCTAGGTCAAAGTGTTGTTGGGTTTACCCATTAGGAAGTTGGCAGTTCCCCCGTGCCTCGGAAAGAAAAGAAAGAAAGAAAATACATTTATTTAGCACAGACTAAAAGACACAATACACCAGATACATCAGATAAAAAAAACAAAACAAAGATCAAATAAAAAGCGTAAAGTCCGATGTAAGTAATTAGCAGGAAAGTGTGCCTCACGGCTGCGCCAAAAAGGCCCAGTTCAGCAATAATGCCAGACAACTAGTGCCTGACGCTGGTTTTCAACTGGACCTGATGTGTGAGGTGACGAATGTAAATCAGTTTTACACTGCAACGTGATGTGTAACAAAGCACTTTAAGTTGTTGGTCTTGCGACTGATCTCTCTCCGGTCGTGGCGAATTGCCGTCCCATTGGACTATGAGACTGAGGGAAGAGTAAGCCACCGGTGTCTGCACACACACTTGTGCGCTATAATATCTCCCACGTAGATGGCTAGTAAAAAAATTCCAATATCCCCAATGGACTCGGCAAGTCGGTCTACTGCGGCAACTGGGCCCGCGTGGTGGATTTCTGCCCACTACCGCTTACACAAAATCTGTGTCCCAGCAGTGGGAACAATACAGGCTGATTATGATAGTAAGGCTTATGATTATGGAGTCTTATATTATGAAAGCCTGAATCACTGTACTTTTAAAGAAATCTATCCCGAATGACTACAATCCGGAATAACGCCAACCTATAGGTACTGTATTCGCGATTAAGTTTCCAAACATGTAAACACATGTGTTTTTGGTAAAACTACTGTAATACCCGCGCAGTCCAGTTTTGCACTGCAGCTTCAAACATTTTTATGACTTTTTGAATAGTACTTGTAGTCAACATAATTTACACTGACATTCATCTAAATTAATCTAATCAATTAGAAACAAGGATATGAATAGACTTTAAATAACTTATTGCTAACAAACTCTAACCCTAAAAACCAACCAGGAATGTGTTTAAAACTATTAAAAGACTGAAATTCTGGCAGCTGCTATTTCGACGTAATCCTTTAATCAAAACAAATCCAAAAACAACTCGACTCCAGTCATTAAAAAGTCAACCTCATCATTGCTGCTCCACTACGTCACCGATGTCAAACCGTCAGACTAATCCGAGCAATGTATTTCAAAACAGGCGAAGTTCCCACGTCACTGACTGCCCGACCTAATTGCTCAGTGGCCAGTATTTCGTCCTATTTTTTCTGTAGGTTGTGCGTTACTTCAAAGGTGAGGTGTATTTATAACAAGGTTGGATGTGACAAGGAGTTGTTTTTGATTAGAATATGCTGGAAAGCTGCAATGTATGTATAGTCAAAATGTTGTTTTGAAATGAGATGCACCTCGGAAGACCAACAAAGGACTGCGACATTCAGACAAAGTAGATTGTACAAAACAAAAGAGAAAAAAGAAAAAAAAAAAGAAAAAGAAAAAAAAGCAAGAGAAAAAGAAAGAAAAAAAAAAGAAAGAGTATTCTATTCTATTCTACATTATTTAATTTAAATCAAATATTCGATTAGAACCAAACATTCGAAGACATGTGAGATCTAGCAACCCGCACTGGGACCGCGTGGCCACTCCATCGAAAAGAGGACGGCTGTGTCCCAGCAGTGGGAACATTATAGGCTGATTATGCTGATTCGATCACAGAAAATAAATATTTGACAAAATAATAATTATTTGTATGTTATTCTTGCAAACGAGAGAATTATGTGTGTAGATGACAAAATCGCCATCAAATCAGCCTGCAAACCTGGATCGTTAAACAAAAGTCTATCAAATAATTGCTACAAAGGTGTGTGCTATGTGGCAATATTTCCCACACTTTTCAAATTTATTACAGATCGTTATAATCCTCCTGTCCTAATTCGAATTTATTTGGGGTCGGTGAATCATCTTCCATACAATTTCATTGGCGATAATTTTAAAACCCTTCATCTTACACGAAATCTGGAATAATCTTTATTTTAGGAAACAAAGATATTGTTCATTCATTCATTCACAGCCCATCCATCGTTTCTTCGTTCTTCCCCTACTCTTATAACTTGAATGATCGCTGACAAACTGACGATACTATATTTCAATGTCAAGATCCACATACTAAGACTGCGAAGAATGGCTCTAAAAATAAAAGCCAGGTCGCTGCAGGCTAAAAGCATTATCTTAAACGGATTGAAGGCTGCATTGCACGCTCTTACGTTTGAGTAGACAAGCGTTTAAAACGCTGCGGTTGTTATTGTCCGTACATGAGAAAAGTACAGTCAGGGAGTAATTGACCTTACGTCAAATTTTTATTTTATTTTATTACTTTTAAGAAAACTATGGTTATTTCATTAAACTGTCAAGAAGTGTTATTTCATTAAACTGTCAAAAAAGAAATAATTATGGTTATTTCATTAAACTGTCAAGAATTTACAGTAAGGATCTGAATATACGGACAATTTAAGTTGCTAGTCAAGTACTTAACAATTACTTTCTAAAATCTTTGTTACTCTACGTCAAAGTATTGTTGCTATATGTACGAGAGTAGTCAATGTGGTGAAAATTAAGGTAAATATTGTATACATAGATAGATAGAAGACTATTATGAAAGTAAAATATACCATCAAAAACATAACTTGTAAAAAAAACCAAGTCTCGCAACTCAGTTCTTCTACCGTAAAAAGTTGTGAGATCCATGTAATACCAAGTCGGTGAATTTATTCAGGCCCTACTTAACGGACCTTCTGTCTTAAGTTATTACGTAATTAGCTAACCGAACAACATCTTATAGTGACCATATCAAATATAGATTGACTTGGCCATCGCATGAAAATATAATGTGTCTCACAAATAATATTAAATGAGATTGTTTAGTGCGATTTCAGGCTTCTAGTTTTATCCACAACGAAGTTATAGGGGGTTGAAAATGACCTGAACTGTTTCGAGAAAAGGATGGTATGGCCGTGCTGCTTTTTGCTCGACTTGGCGGGCGCACTGCCGTCGTCTGCCGTGCCCCCAGATTGTAAAGTGTCAACCGCTCGTCTGTGCCTGCTCATCGCATTAACACTAACTAGATTGCTTCGTGCTCATGTGAGCCACGATATGAGAGTGAGCCCTCTAGGATTGTGCTCAAATTATATTACCTCTTCAATTTTATAGTAGGTGCAACTTACGTTTACTTCAATATTTCATGTAATGCTTCTGAAAAGTTTTAGGACGCGTAAAATATTATATTTTATACTGTGTCAGCCCATTTTTAACCGACTCGAAAAAGAGGAGGTTTTCCATTCGTAACTTATTTATCAACTAGCTGCAGCACGCGACTTCGTTCCTCATAATCATCATCATCAGCCTAATAGCAGTCCACTGCTGGACATAAGCCTCTCCTATTGCACGCCATTCAACTTGACTTCGTCCACGTGACATTAAACCTTTTGTTTTTTTCTTTTTCTAAAATAAAAGTTACTCCTTATAAGATCAGCTCAATCTGGCAGTGAACCGTCCCGTCAAAATCTGTCCAGCCGTTTCGCAGATTAGCCGAAAAAACAGACGGACAAAAATTAAAAAAAATGTTTTTATGTTATAAGTACCGTATATACTTACATATAATATGCATTTAGTAAAAAGCTGTTATTTTGACATAACAAACAAACTTAAATTTTATTTATTTGAATTTGTATAAGTATGTATAGATTCGCCGCTTATCAATTTTGAAACTATTTCTCAATTTACTTAAGTGATCGAGAGTGATTTACCTGCATGATATAAGGTTCCTTTTGCAGACTCGCTAAATGTACCAAAATGACGCAGACATAAAAAAAAAATTCTTGCTGCTAAAACGAGAACAATAAAAATCTCATCGTACATATTCAGTAGCAGCTCAAAAATCGTAGCCGAAGCTGAAATAAACTAGTTTGGAGATCTGTGGCCACCCGAGCGGCAAATGCGATCTCATACGAACTGAGCCTGCATAACATTTACGAGTAGATATGCACCTCGTATTTAGAAGCGGGGGTGTATTTTATTTTATGGAATACTTGTAGTTAAATTCCTTGCTTTGTATTTCTCGAAGGTTGTGGTTTTCTAAACTGCTTACACTTAGGTTTTCTTACTTTAAATTGTAATGAAAAACTTGACTGCTCACATAGAAGAAATATATAGACGTATCTTGATAAGATTTGCGCCCCGTGGTTTCACCCGCATATATTTCGATCCCGTGGGAATATCGGGATTAAATGTATCCTCTGTGTTAATCCAGGGTGTCAGCTACTTCCATACCAAATTTCATTAAAATTGGTCCAGCCGTTTGTGCGTGAAGAAGTAACAAACAAACACACTCATAAACTTTCGCCTTTAAAATATTAGTGTGATTGAGTTTTCTTGTGTAGTACGCCGCACTTTAGTAGTAATGAAACCAGCGAGCGGGGTAAATTTGGCCGATCCGTCATTTAACGTTCCATCAGAGATTGACATACTGGTTGGTGCTGAAATATTTTGGAATATTTTAGGCAATGCATCTATTAATTTAGGCAAAAATCAGCCCAAGTTACATGAGACAAAGCTTGGATGGATAGTATCAGGCTCTGTGGCTCTTCCAAAACATCCATCCAAAAATACATATTCTCATTTCTGTAATATGTCCATGAATGATTTAAATAACAGCCTAAATAAGTTTTGGGAGCTCGATTCCGTTTCTTTAGAACATTCTTTGTCACAAGAAGAACGAGCTTGCGAAGAAAGTTTTCGTGAAAACACTGTGCGTGATCAAAACGGGCATTTCATAGTTACAATGCCTCTTAAAAATGATCCCAGTGAGTTAGGCGAGTCTTACGAAATGGCTAAACGTCGATTTTTATCTTTGGAACGTCGTTTCCAACGTGATCCTACCTTTAAGGAAAGATATGTTGCATTCATCGAGGAGTACGTGAGCTTAGGGCATATGACTGTGAATAACCCAACAAGGAAACCTCATTCAGGTAACAAAATTGAGTATTTTTTGCCACATCATGGAGTCATCCGAGAGTCCAGCACCACAACTAAGCTCAGGGTAGTCTTCGATGCATCAGCAGCGACTACTTCTGGAGTGTCGTTTAATGACATCCAAATGGTGGGGCCCACTGTCCAAGATGACCTCTTTTCTATATTGCTGCGTTTCCGTCAGCACAAGTTTGTTATTTCTGGTGACATAGAGAAAATGTATAGGGCCATTCAGGTAACACCATCACAACGCAACTTACAACAAATAATCTTTCGTGCTGACCCTAAGCTACCACTTCAAACGTACAGTCTTAATACTGTTACTTATGGTACAGCTTCCGCCCTTGGTGTGGCCACTGGGGCGCGTCATCAAGGTCTTCCCTGGCTGCGACGGGACCACACGGGTCGTGGAGCTGAAGACGAAGAGAGGGACGGTGGTGCGGGCTTACAACAACGTCTGCCCACTTCCTCTCACTTGAATACTTCAACCCGGGGAGGATGTTCGGGCGCCTCCGGCAATCTTCGGCTGCTGCCGTGAGACAACGGAAGGCGCGGGCGGCGGCGAGAGGTGCGGCGTGCGGGGCGCGCCGCGCGGGCGGTCGACACTTCGCTACCGATCTCCGACGACGGCACGCGCGCGCACTCCATACGTTCACTAACATTGTTGTACCTATCTTTGTATTATATCTTTTAAATTACAGTCCACGGCTTTTAATTAAAGTCCTTAGTTAGGTCCCTAACAGCTATTCTGTAAACATATTACTGAGAAAAGGAAGGTGAAGTGAGCTGGCATTCCACCATGCTGATTGACACTATTTACAGCAGTGCGATTCTGTAACCGTCTCACCGTGAAAACACTGAAAACTTAGGCGAAGTGAGCGTGGAGTGAGCTGCCAGTGTCATCCCACCTGATACTAGGGATTGACCAAGCATACATTTACAATCATAATCGAGATTTTAATAATATTTTTTATGCTAATTCTATTGATCATTTTATATAATTTCAAAGCTAGTAGGTATTTAAATGGTCAACACATTAATATTATGTGGGGTTTTAAAATAAAAGAGCGAGACAGAAACTTAGTCAGAAACTCAATGTTGTTTTTTTTTTCTTTTTTGCCTAGACTGACTAGTCAATATAGCCTGAGGCGCGAGCGCGTCTCGCATGAACAGTAAATATAATAAAAACATTCTCGTTTATGATAGCTAGACTGACAGGTCACTTCAAGCTCACTTCACCTTAGTTTTCGCGGTGAGATTTTTACAGAATAGCCCTACAGTATAAGCCTTATTGGGACTCTGTACTACGCTAGTACAGCTGTCTGTCTTATTTTCATAAAAATAGCTAAACTGTTGAACAAATTTTGATGTTTGACAATGTGCTTGAAATCTTAGTACGAAATAGGCTATATTATTGGTTTTTCTCTTTCTCTCTCTCCCTCTGTCTCTTTCTTCATAGAGAGATAGTTTTAATGGTTTTTAAGGGTGCTAAAGCCGATAGAGAGGTCAAAATGATAGTTCAAGATGGCGACAACTTTATGAGAGCTTCCTAAAAGTATACTAGATGGCTCTGTATTAAAAACGAGTAATAAATTCACAATTTATCTCTTTGTTTCTTGCAATTATATACAAGTGTGTGTGCGTGCGAATTATGTGTAAGGAATTTCGTTCTTGACGAGGGTCCCCCTACTGCACACGTATTTTTTCATTTCGATGAAACTTTGCAGACGAATCCCTGTCCACGGGTTGTTACTATCCGAAATTACTCCAACCCCCTTAGAATTTCCATTTAGCTGCTCCTTCAATATCTTAGAGGATAAACGCAAAATCTTGGGAATTTCACAAAATTCAAGTAACGCGGTCGCATGATTTCAGGAATTTGATTCCTCTCGGCATGGTATTTTAGAATGCCTCTCAAGCCAAGAGAAGGAACCCTCAAGTTTAGGATAAATTAAATACTTCAAATGTCTTGAGAACTAATCAATTGCATTAAACAGATTGGAGAGGTTATAATGAAACTCAAAATTAATTATCAATTAAATCAATAATTCATCATCATTTGCCATCCAACGTGGTAATGCTGCCAGCCTTTTGGGCACTTATCCCATGCATTGCAAGCGATATGGACGAATTTTTTGATGCCCAATCCTTTGTTTTTATTATTTTCATTATACATTTGTATGTAATATATATATTTTAGTTTGTATAATTCTTAATTAATTTTAATTAAATCAAATTACAGGTACTTTTGAATTGTCAAAGAGTCAGTCAGTCAGAAAGATGAAGCTAGTTGCCCATTCCAATGGGTAGTAGGTACCTATGAACAAGAACAGGTTAATGAAACTCCAGCGACAATCTTTTAAATCAAAATATTGTTATTATTATAAAAGATAAACATCTTACGAGTACATAACTTCACGCCACTATTCGCCGAGGATGTAAGCAGAGGTTTCACAAACCACCTACATTTCAGGAATGTTACAAGTCCTACGTAGAAGAGAGTGGGAATATTGTTATCATGCGGACTGATGTCTATTCTCCGGGCTATTGGAGGAACCCAATAAAACTTTGCCCGATCCGGGGATAGAACAAGGACATCCCTCTCAGCATTCGCGTTTGCGATCAACGACTTCCTCATCTGCCTAGCGTTTTCCCAACTATGTTGGGGTCGGCTTCCAGTCTAACTGGATGCAGCTGAATACCAGTAATTTACATGGAGTGACTGCCTACCTGACCTCCACAACCCAGTTACTGGGTAATACGATACCCCTTGGTAAGATTGGTTGTCAGACTTTCGGGCTTCTGACCAAGGCAAAGATCCACGAATGACAGCCGGGACCAAAGGCTTAACGTGCTTTTCGAGTCACGGAGGGGTCTTGGTATGTGAAGATGGTCACCCATCCACGGACCAACCGCGGCAAGCGTAACTTAACCTGATCGATCGACCCGCGCGGCTGTTAATACCTAAGTAGCCACAAGCCCCTCATCAACGACTTATATAATACAACAATTCTTCCTTTTTTCTTTTATCGCTTTGGTAAGCGATAGAAAAATATTTTACGTTGATACTAGTAGATACAGGTCATAAATCGCAGTAAAGCTTGTATTGAAAGCGTTTCCTACCCTAAGTCTAACCTATCTCAACTATCATCATAATATCTATACATATCCATTTATATAAAAGAAAGTCGGGTTAGTTACACCATTTATAACTCAAGAACCACGGGACCGATTTTTGTGATCTTTCATTTGTTGGATTTGTCTCCGCCCCGAATAGCAGAGTACCTAACTATTAAAACATGGGGAACATTTACAAAGAAAAAAGTATAATTAATTTTCTCATACAATTTTTATGGAATGGATTTTTCGATGATACCTTGAGAACGGATTGACTGAATTCGATAATAAAAATAATTTCGTTCTTCGAAAAGTTACCTCGAAAAACCACACGTCTGACAAGTTGAACAAAATTATATCCGCGGCAAATGTCCACCCGACGATAGCAGACTTTAAGGATTTTAAACGTAATTATAGTAGTTAGTAGTTAAGCATTAGTATCACAAACCACCCATAATATTACCTATGTTAAAAAAAAATAAGTGTACGCGTATATTAAGTACTACTTAAGTAACTTGTTTGTAGACGCCTTGGGTTGACCAGTTAAGGCTACAAAATGTTTTATAAATAAATACATTACGTCTTATTGATTCTGAGGCGGTACGAAGTTCGCCGGGTCAGCTAGTTAGTTATATTATATGCTGGTACCGGTAAAATGACAGACCTATAATAATTAATGAAGTTAGTCTACGGTAAGTGATGCAATGTAAAGACGGGTCCCTCCCTTCCCGTCTTTGAAACTACCCATATGAAAGGTGCACGTGACCTGCATGGTATTGTAGTTTTACCTGTTTTGTGTGGCAAAGTTTTGGGCCAACAGAATTGAATAAACTATCGTGCCATCGACACGAAGGACGAGAAGCCTGAATGTCCCAGAATAAATAGGTAATGTACAGTCAACAAAAGAGATAAGTATGCAGGCACGTCGGTAAGAAACCGATGGATGTTGTCGACTGAAATTTAATTTGATAAATGAGCTGGTTGTTTTCTATTAATAAAATAAAATTTTATTCGAGAACATCCACCGGTTTCTTAATAAACTTTAAATATATCCGACGATCCTGCATGCTTATCTCTTTTGTTGACTGTACATATTATGCATGTACAGTTACAGGTGAATATTAAAACATTTTTATTTATAAACGTTGCTTAAAGTTAAGAGACGTTTAAACGTCAAAAATGTTTGGTTAAACTGTCGCTAATCATTATTTAACTTTAAGCAACGCATCAAGTCTTCAAGTCTACCGTCTACGTTTATTCTTCAATGGCAATCGAAATGTACTCGGCCCAGAATTCGTCTACGTGTTTGGCGCCATCACTAGCGTCCATCAGTTCCTGTAACGTGCAGTTGACAGGACACGCCGGACGTGATATAAAGTGTCCCATCGTTTGTTCTAAAACTCAAATTGCCGATGTAGGTCACACGGCTGCCAAGCTAAAATGGAACTGGGCTGGTCAAATCTATCGCATGCTAGAGGAGCTATGGGCTAAAGTAACCACACAATGGGTCCCAAACAGCAGCAAACGGCAACGCGGCAGGCCCAGAATGAGATGGCGGGACGAACTCGACTCTTTCCACAAGGATTGGCGTATAACAGCACTGGATAGGGATAAGTGGAAGGAGGGAAGGGAGGCCTTTGCCGTGCAGTGGAACAGAAATGGCTGATAATAATAATAAAAATCGTTTGTGGAACGGCACCCCTTTTACACTCCAATACGGAGTTGTCTACGAGTCTCCACGTTTATTAATAAACTCTCAAGTATTTTAAATATCTAAACCGTGATAAAGTCTCAAGCTTCCAATCCAATCAATTTCCAGAACTCCTTTACATCCAAAACCTATTACAATTTCGCTAGTCGTTGCGGCAAGCCACCCAACCATTTTGAGGAAATTTTCAGTTAAACTGTAAGAGAATTGTTTTAGTTATTACGCCGTCTTGGAAAGGTGCCAGGCAGAGGTATACAGCTGACGAGCCAACTTTAGTCCAACTTTCACCATAAATTGTGGAATGCAGTACGAAATGCTGTTTATTCCAGAATTTACGTTTTCGCCTTTTTTAGTCTGAAATGTTGAAGTACTTTTGAATAAAATAACAATTTCATTTTGATTTTGGTATCTATTATGGATTGTTTTGGCAACATAACTGTTTGTTATTGCAGTCTGAGGCTATACTATTACAGAGATATGAGGAACAGGGTGTAAAGTTCACTCATACTCTATAGAAAAGGGAGGATCCTCCGACCAGACGGGTGTTGTATCTGGCGGGTAATTGCCCGATGATTCATGTCGGGCGGTTATATCTATGCTAGTTACGCGGTAAACTCTGCTTGCGAGATGCAGGATTTGCGTGACGTCAGTATGACGCGTTGTTCGCATGTGGCGTTGTAGATACCGCTACACTATAAAGTTTTAAAACCATGTCTGTTCAGTTGCGCAAAGGGGACAGTGTTATTTACTCTCTCTTTCATCCAAGTATGATTTAGTAAAGATAGTGCTATGAAAGTTCCGTCAAAAATAGATACAATGATATAATATAATAGTTTTTATTAAGTACTCCATAATTATTATACTGCAGGCTGTGCAGTCTGTGGTGTACCATTTACATACAATGTGGAGCAGGACGATTGACATTCCTTTAAACCACGTAAAGAATGCTCTTTACCCGTATACAAAAAATCAATCAAATCCAATGAATACTTTAGCCACAGGAAATTATTTTTCATTTTCTTAATATTCAACATGATGTAGATCTCAGTTCGTAATAATAGGTAAACATTGTAAGGTCAGGAACCTGTGCAAAAACGTACCTACGATTCTATGCTTGAAAGACAGAGAAAGGTGTCATACGGCCCCACTCTGACGCGCCCCGCCCACTCACAAAATACTACGATTAGAAAGAAAAAGAAATATTACTTACGATAATAATGCATTAGTGGTGCATAGAAAATTGCGAATGTGTGGGAGCGGAATATTTTCGGCAAATAGTCCTTGAATCGGTAACTATGTCATGTCAGTGCAGAGCGGCGCCCTTTGAGGAGAGCACACGCCTACTTTTTTTTATCACAAAACGAGCCGCGCGCGCATTGTCGTGATTTTATGAAAAGTTTTAGTTGTTATTGTGATTAAAGACGATTTATGATAATTGGATTAGTGCATAGGTTAGTGTGACTTATTGTTAAGTGTTAGTGTAATATTGGTTAGTTATTTTGGACATTTATTAGGTAGCTAGTTTTGTGATTTAGGTTAGGTTTGTAAGTTTTTTGAGTTTAATTATGCCTCAAATAAGGTACACAGCTGCCGAGTACAACGACATGGTACTTAGGTACGGAGAATGTCACCAAAATGCTACTATTGATGATTTTAATTGTGATTGTGATGTAATATTACGTGATTAATTATTCAATCAATGATCTTTTATTAATTAACAACTCGCAACTTTATTGAGTTTATGCCGCTGATTTTTTTTGCCGTCTAAAGTACCTACGCCCAGCACCGCGCCGCCGCCCGCTGCACCCCGCACCCCGCCGCGCAATAGGTCAGTGACTTTTCGTAGATAAAGCGTGTGTACTTTTTATGCAGTTGATTCTGCTATTTATTTTGTTTGAAAATTGCAATTTTTTAATTTTCCATTAACTACTAATCTTCGTGGTTTAAAATGTTTCGATGGACTAGTACTGTGCTCGTTTTAATTTAATGTCGTAGTTCCATATCCACATTGTATATACAATATACACATACATACACAAACCATAATTATATATGTACTATAATACTAGATTCTGCCCGCGACTTCGTCCGCGTGAAATTACACCCTCCCCCCATTCACCCTCCTAGGGGTGGAATTTGGAAATACCTTTTTTCAATGGACACCTACTCTTCACAAAGAACACACCCTCCAAATTTCATGTCTCTAGGACCAGCGGTTTAGGCTGTGCGTTGGTTGATATCAGTCAATCAGGACTTTGAATTTTATATGATAACATATACTGTACTTATGTAATCATTTTAGAATTTTGGCGGTTTTAAACAGTTCAATATATAGCTCACTGACAAAACTGTAGCCAGACTATAAAAATAACAAAATCCCTTAGAAAGTGCACAGCTAAATTAAGAAAGGAATTTTAGAAACTTAACCCCTGAGTGGATTTAAGTTTATATGCAAAAGTTATGTCCTTCGTTGCCATTTCAAAACTTGAACCATTTTGCATAGCTTACATCAGTAATTGAAAAACAAAACTTAAACATTTAATTTAGTCAATGCACTAAAAACTCTTCGTATAGTACAGTCAAACCAAATTACAACGCAAAAGTAATGTGAACTGTTACTGAATAAATAAATGGGATTGAGTAAAGTATACCTACAGGTAAAAATTATCATCTCTCCAGTACACTTCCAACATTTATTTTTATTGTGTTTATTTAGGATAATGTTTTCTAACTGAAGTCACACTTAAGAGAGTCATGTTAAAGACCCGCGGGGCAATTGCGTAACACTTTATCAATCGGAATCGGTTTCATTTTGACAGTTCAACAACATTCATTGCGTTATTTACGTGTTGAGCAGACAAATTTTTCGAACTTATGAAGCAATGGATTAGCAATTGGCTTCGAAATGATTCTGATTCCGATTGATAGTGTGTTACGCAATTAGGGTGCTGATTATACTTAGCAAAATCAGAACATTATTTAGAAGTACTTGCAAGTTAGTTACCTTGCCTGAATGCTTATTTCTTTGCTTGACTGTACCATAGTACTTAAAAGGTGACTTTCCACAACAACAGGCGCCAAAAACTAAATAAATCCTTGAAAGCACAAACTCTTTGGCGCTCGCCAAGTTATCGAATTGCCTCATCAATATAAAGTTTTTGAATCCAATTACCAAGTTTGAGGAGGGTCAGCGACTAGTGTTGTTGGAGCCCTGAAATTGCTTCGATTAGGGCTGCCAGGTTATCATGATACCCCGTTACTGGGTTGTGGAGGTAAGATAGTCGCTCCAGGTGAAATACTGGTTTTAAGCTGCGTCCGGTTAGACTGGAAGCAAACCCTAAAATAGTTGGTGAAAGACTAGGCAGATGATAAGGGTTTCTAAGCTTTGTAAGGCACGTTTGGTTTTAGGCAAACAACCGATACAATACTAGAGGTATTGCAGGTGTCTCATGTTCCTGTTATTACACCGACAACCACACCTTCCATGGTGCACAATTGCCTAGAACTACTAGGTTACTACCAGGCATAAGAATGCACCATCGTGGACCGCTCCACTCTCGATTGTAAGACTACCAGCTATAAGAAAGTGCACATGGATGACTCCGTAACATACTGAGACCCCTCCGTGCTTCAAAAAGCACGTAAAGCCGCTGATCCGGGGTATCATTCTTAGATCTTTGACAGTCGTTACGAGTAGTTAGAAGCCCGTCAGTCTTACAACCAGCCTTAGCACGCCGTATCGTATTACCCAGTAACTGGGTTACAGAGATCAGACAGGCACTCGCTCCATGTCAGCTGCATCCGATTAGTCCGGGTACCGACCCCAACAGAGTTAGGGGAAGTTAGGGCAAGTGATGATGACTGAAGTCGGGGGTTGCGGAAGGATCGTACGTTCCTGCGACCCCCGACGTAGTTGCCATGTGAGATGGAACACCGGGGTGGTTTTTAGTCAGTAAGAGTCTGACAGACCCCGCCGCTCGCCCCAGGGTGGCGGACATTCATGAGGATTTTCCACACCGAAAAAAAAAGTCATGATAACTGTGTCTTTTGCAAAGAGATGATTTTTTGATTCCATATATATACCCAAGTCGATCTTATTTTATTTGACAGTGCACCCCTGCCTCCAACAACTGTCCCGTTCCACCGCAGACTGAGCGGTCGCAGGTCATCCTGCGCTGGCGCTGACTTCACAGTTTTTGTTCGAGTTCTACACCGTCATTAGACTATTGTGTCTTATGACCATGACACGGTGTTTCGTGGCTAAAGTTACGCCTTGTAATTAAAAACATGCTAGTCATGCATTGTGTGTGCGTTTTGGACAACGGAGCCTTTTCTTCTGTGTTTTTTTTCGTACCTCAAAAGGAAAAACGGAACCCTTATAGATCACTTCGTTGTCCGTCTACCAAGACCCTTTTTCTTAGGAACGCGTGGAGTTATCAAGTTGAAATTAATATCAAATACTTAAGGCTGCAATAATGCTCCAATGAAACAGTGAAAAATTCGCCTTTAAATGCACCAAAAGTCTACTTAAGTCTATGTTCCAATTGATTTTATTTTTTTAACATTATGGTGGCGTAAAATAAATTGATTTCAGAATGTTTTAAATATCATAAAAGTATTTGAAGTTGTAGCGAAAATTAAACTTTATGTGTGGCTTATAAAAGGTTGTTTTCCCAAAAACCAATATTGGTTTACGCTTTTGGAAACCAAATCGCAAGCGTAGTATACCTTAGATTTTGTGTTGATTCTTCTTTTACTTTTTATATGGTGTCCTTTAAATTATTTTGAGTACACATAAATAGTCAAGAACCTAATTAGACCCACGTTCAGCAGTACCAGTAGACGAACGCGGCTATCAGAAGTACAGAATGTACATGATCTTTTAGAATAAGATCAGCTTTGTATAGTGTATTGTGTCACTCATTCCTGTGTGAAAGTCTCTTTCTAAAGCTCGACGAGTCATGTAACTCTCGGGTGCTGTGAATATTGTATAATATTAAAACGATGACGTCACTTAGCACCCGGTGTCGAGCAAAAGTTACAGTACACCGGTCGTTTTAACTCCTTGTATAATTAATGTGACGCAAATTAAATACGACTCCGACTGAAGCTTTCAGATCGCGAGGAACAGAAGAGTTCACCTCTGAAAGGTTCACAGTAGATTATTAATAATATGAATTGAAAAGTACTGGTGTTTTTATACAGGGTGAAATGGAATTCATGGGCATCCTTTTAGGGGGTCATTGTACCTAATCATCATTATGAACAACTTTTACTATGAGACCAAACCTGTAATCGCGAAAAAAAAAAATAGCTCTTCCCTACATTTTTCGAGTTATGTGAACATAAATGGAAGAAACAGCTGATTTTTTTTCGCGATTTTAGGTTTAGACCCATAGTAAAAGTTGTTCATAATGATGAGTACTATGACCCCTTAAAAGGATGCCCATGAATTTAACTTCAGCCTGTATACCCTGAAAGTAGAAAATACGTTGAAAATCAATAAAAAAACTTCAGAAAATATTTTTTATCAATCTCGAGATTGAAAGACATCCATATTAAGATTTTTAGGAAATATGACGTCAATTGGTACTTAAAAATACTGTAGGTATCCATATTTGGTCATATTATATCAATAGTTTTTCACAAATTGTATTGTAGGTGCCAGTTTCCCGAGCCTCCCTAACGCCTACGCCTACGTAAATAACAAAGCAATATACAAATAACATCCACAATCCGTAAACGCAAAACAATTGAAAGCTCGCGAGCGTTTCATATCCACGCACTGTCACGCACAATTGAATGAACACAACAACACCAAAAAGGTTTGGTATTTCTATGTAACCGGCTTGTGTCAACAGACATATGTAGTTTGGCGTTTTAGTATATAACGGGTGTAAAAAATACGCATAACGAATCTGAAAGGCATTGAGATCATTTTGATGTACTAGCTCATCACTGGGTATGTCGTTTTCATTACAAAAACAAGTTTCAAATGTTAAGGTGATATATTGACAAAAATGTGGTTTTTCTACTTCGTGTAACTTGTTAAGTATGTGGAATAGGGATTTGACATTTTGGTGTATGTTTTTTAACTCTTTGGTCTAGTATCACGTAAAAGGAATACACGATTCAATGAATTTTTCTCGATACAAAAAAATTGCAAAGTTCTATCTATTTTTTTCCTTTTTTCTACATCACGGCGTAATGCTTAAGAGTTATTCAATGGAATTTAGTTTAAAACATAGAGAATTATAATATCAAAGTTCAATCAAAGTAGTTTTTTTATTTTGTTAAAAAAGGAGTAAATTCGTTTTGGCACATACGTCGTTTTATTCCGAGCGCACACGCACACTCTAGCCATCACTCTTCTTTTGCGTTTCAAAAGTAATTGCATCACTTTCAGCCCCCTTATTCACAAACACTCGATATGCTTCCGTATCGTATCGAACATTAATCATTGTTATCGTAGGAGTCTTCTCAATGCTGTTCAAAAGTTCAAAACCCGAAAATTTTGTCAGTTTAAATCAAATAGACGCCCGCTATTCTTCCAACAGCTATTTGCTGTTGAGGGGAAGTCAAAACAGGTTATCGAAATGTCAGGTTTTCGATACGATAGCCTGTCGTATGGTTGTGAATCAGGGGGCAGGTTCACTTTTAGGTTTTCGAGGATTTTAGATTTTCGAGGAAGCGCCTTAAAACTGTCAATACCCCCACGACCCCTGAAATTCCCCTGGAATGTTTATTTCATTAAGTAGATCTTTTAAGACACTTTTTACACATAGAAATTTAAAAACATATACGAGTATGCTTTTACACGTCAATATTTTGTTGGTTTAAAACTAGATGGCGCCGGCATTTTCTAGCTGACTGATCCCTGCAAAGAAACGCCGAAACAAACTCAAAGGTCATGGTTTCTTTTAAAGTCCAAACATTATATTATTAGGATTTTATTTGAGTCTAACAATACAGGGCATTGTATGCACTCATTAGCAAAATGTTTTGCTACACGTTGCAGCCACGAATCTGCCGTAAAAATAATGGCCCCTTTAGAAGCGCCTTTATGATACCCCGACGACTCAAGAGGAGTCCTATTTCTATTCCAACAGTAAACTGTCCTCTACATGGATTACTTTTGTTAATTTTTTTTATTTCTCTTGACCTCAATCACGCCTGATGGAAAGTGATGGATGAGGTTTATGATAGTACGAGCGTGCCCAGAAGATGCCTAAGGCACTGGAACTCCCACGGATCGACGAAACAGCAGGCTGCTTGACGCCGGACTCCAGTGGAAGGGTGGTCGCAAACCAGGCGGGCGTCAGCGCTACCACCGCAAGGGAAGAACTGGCCAGTCAAATAAGGTGTTGGGTGTGACTGTCCAGGATGCGCCGAGTGCTCGGTTCAGTTGAGTAACTGGCGGAACAAACTGCGCTACACGAGGAGGCTTCTTCATGCATCCCAAAATTACTCCTCACATACATCAAACATTACACGCATGACCTAGCCTCCGTATTTTGTTGATAACTCGCGGCGTTTTTCCAATTTTCCGAGTCAGCGACGCAGACCCGCCTTCAATGTTTTTTCAATAAAGCAAAATTTTGGACTAGTATTCACGGCTAGCTTTTGGATTAAAAGCTGATAGCTTAATATATGTGGAACAATAAACTACTTGGAATGGTCAACCGCTGTTTATCCATTTGGTAGTGCTATTGGATTGATACCATGCAAGTTTTCAAACAAAACTGGAAAACTGTGAGTGTACCAATCTGTCTGCTTACCCATTGAGAAATAGAGGTGTGATAAGAACTGGGTTTAAAAAAAACTTAGCCATCTTCTATTGCTTTTGCTCAGAATTCTTAAAATACTGCTTGAGAACGAAATTCCACATTTCTAATTCAAAAAGAGAAAAAGAAAAACAAAAAATAGCAAGGATGTAATTTTAGTTTTGAACAACGATCCGAGGACGGCTTTAAATAGCGACCTAGGAGCTCCTGAAAAGCTCTAAATACTGACTTCGTAGAGGCAAATGTGTTGATTGTTTACTGAAATATTCGAAGATAAAGTTCACTATTTTCAGCCGTACAAGAAAGGAGAGGTAAAATGTTAGCGAGTTTTTCCATCGGGAAATTCTCAATAGTATAGTCGGGTTATTACATTGGACTTAAACTTCACCTCATACAGGTGTGTGTTATGATTTATGTTATGTTGTTTAATGAAAGAAAAAAACGAGTGTGCTTATGACCACACGACTGAAGTGAAACTTCAAACGTATTTGGCTATGAGAGGAAGAGAGAAAGAAAATATGCGCGCGCACTGATTTCTCTTGCTTATATCCCCCACTCAACTCCCGTACGCCTCGCCCGTAGCCCGTAGACATGGTTCGTACTTGTAAAATCAAGTACCAGGGCTTCCAAGTACGTCCACCTTAAGAAACCAGGGCCTAAAACCAGGGCTCGAGATACTTTCAAGTATTTTCTATCTGCATCGAAAATTGATCCATAACCTCATACAAATAAGAAGTACAATCGCGTAATCAAACAAAAGCCCTGTTGGAAGTAAAAAGTACTTGCATAGGAAATTGACCCGTGAATTCCTATAAATAAGGAGCACAATCGCGTTTACAAATAAATACTTTTACAAACCATTAAAGTAAAAATACTTGCATACGAAATTGTTCCGTAGACTCTTACGGAGTTGTATGGAGTGTCCGAGGTGTGGTAAGAGTCTTACCACACCTCGGACACTCCATACAACGCTCGCAAAATAATTACCTAGTACTACTACATAAACAAATGACGTTTGTATACGTGCAAATGTGTGCGTGAACCCTAGTAGCGTAAAAAAAAATGGCGCGGAAAGCAATTTGTGTCGGGGAACCGAACGACGACGGCGGCGGCGCTGCCCGAACGTGTGCATTATTATGAAGTGACCATGTAGTTCAATTGTTTATTTATATAGTCGGGTTCGTAATGAAATAAAAACACTAAAATAGTTTAGTTTAAATGACTTATCTGTAAATAATCGGTTATTAAATCGCATGTTATTAAAAATGCAAAATCTTGCAAACAGTTTATGTAAATACGAATTCGGAAAAGCATCACAATATCCAACCATCGTTATTAAAACTCAAATAAAACTTTTAAATCGCATAATTGTGTGTTCGTGTCAGCAATACAGCGCTGCGGTTCGCGAGCGCCCTTGCTAAAGAGTCGGCGACGAATACCTCGAAGTGCGGGGTGAGGTGCGGTATCTGATATGAGGGCGAGGAAGGGAGTGTCCTTTCTGTGCGTAGTACTATTAAGTATTCTGTGCTCTCACTGATAAGGAGCATGATCGCATTTGCGAAAACAAACGCGGTTGTTGAACTATTTGAGTACCTACGTACTCGAGCGTCGAGGCACGACGGAGCGAGATACTTTCAAGTATTTTCTATCTGCATTGAAAATTGATCCATAACTTCATACAGATAAGAAGTACAATCGCGTATTCAAAAGCCCCGTTGGAAGTAAAACTACTTGCATAGGAAATTGATCAATGACTTCCTATAAATAAGGAGCAAAATCGCGTTTACAAATAAATACTTGCAATCCATTAAAGTAAAAAATACTTGCATATGAAATTGTCCCGTAGACTCTTACTGATAAGGAGCATGATCGCATTTGCGAAAACTAACGCGGTTGAGTACCTACGTATTTGAGCGAGTAGCCGTATAAGGTACTTTATAGTCTTGCAAGTATTTTGAGTCGGTACCTGGTGTGCGTACTTGGAAGCAAAAACCTGGTCGTGTAAATACGTACCTTCCCTACTCGCCCGATCACACTTTTCGTAACGCTTACGTCACGCGTTCGCCAGCTTACTCTCCAAGTCAAGTGTGCGTAAAGAAGTTTCACGTAAATAATTTTGACACAACAAAAATCGAATTTGACAAGGTACTTATTTGCCCTAACCCCGTGTATTGTTTTTTAGAGCCGCAGGCGCGGACGGGGCGGCCTTGGCGTGTTTTTTAAGGAATTTTTCACTTTTTGTATGGAAAATATAAAAATGATTACCTACATGTTGAGTTTTAGGAGCTTATGGGTTTTATAAAGGGGGTCGAAATTTTCATTATTTTTGCGATAGGACGCACCATTTTCGAGATATAAGCAAAAGAAAAAAAAACTTCATACGTATTTGGCTATGAGAGGAAGAGAGAAAGAAAACGTGCGCGCGCACTGCTTTGTCTTGCTTATATCCCCCACTCAACTCCCGTTCACCTCGCCCGATCACACTTTTCGTAACGCGTTCGCCAGTTTACTCCCCAAGTCAAGCGCGCGTAAAGAAGTTTCCCTTAAAAAATACTTGCATACGAAATTGTTCCGTAGACTCTTACTGATAAGGAGCATGATCGCATTTGCGAAAACTAACGCGGTTGAGTACCTACGTATTTGAGCGAGTAGCCGTATAAGATACTTTATAGTCTTGCAAGTATTTTGAGTCGGTACCTGGTGTGCGTACTTGGAAGCAAATACCTGGCGTAAAAACCCGGTCGCATATTTATGCGACCGAGACCGGGTTTTTACACCAGGTATTTCCAGCTATTTTTTACGTACCTTCCCTACTCGCCCGATCACACGTTTTCGTAACGCATTCGCCAGTTTACTCCCCAAGTCAAGCGCGCCTAAAGAAGTTTCACTTCAAAAAAGGTTTCTTAGAAGTACCTAACAAAAAAAAAAAAAAAACTAACTTAGTACTACATGGGACTAGCTTCAAGAGGGTCGTAATCAGGGCGGATTGGTGGATTTCACAAATGTCTTTGAATGTTTGGTTCCAGGACATACCGGTTTCAGGTCGAACATCAGCTGTTCGTGAGAGGTTACCGGTAATGGTGGGCAACCAAATACTGTGTTTAACTTTGTAAACTTGCACGAAAACAATAGTCCCGAGTATTTATGCAGTTATTTTATATTTAGATATATTATTACAACTTACATAACATACATACATAATCAGCCTATAATGTTCCCACTGCTGGGACACAGGCCTCCTCTTTGTGAGAGGGAGTGGGCCGTAATCCACCGCGCGGGCCCAGTGCGAGTTGGTAGATGTCACATGTCTTCGAATTTTTTATTCTAGGACATGTTGGTTTCCTCACGATGTTTTCCTTCACCGTTTTGAGAGCAGTGGTGATGTAATAATTTACACAAAGTAAAGCGCCTGTCAGGGTTCGAACCTACGACCTATATCTCGTAAGTCGCGGTCGTTACCACTGGGCCACCACTGCTCTATTACAACTTAATTACACTTAAAAATTAAATAAGACTAATTTTCAAATACGGAACAAAATTTTGACATGTCACTCGAGCTGTGGTGTCATGTCATCAATCTGCAGTACTGAATACTACACTACTGAATAGTTTACTATGTTCATTCAACTCAGCCAGTCGCAGTCCACTAGTGGGATATCGGGCTTCGCCAGGCAGCGCCACAACATTGTGTCCTCCGCCTTCCGCATCCAGTCTATCCCAGCCACTTTCAAACTCAAACTCAAAGCATTTATTTCAATTAAACCAATTACAGGCACTTTTGAATTGTCAAGGGGTCGGTCAGTCAGAAAGATGAAGCTAGTTGCCCATTCCAAAGCTTAGGTACCAATGGAGAAGAACGGGCAAGAAACTCCATGGACACTCTTTTAAATCAAAATAATATGGTTACAAAGTCTTGGTTACATCATTCATCTTAAATATTATACATGTGAGAACGATGCAGAACGTTTAAAGCGTCCATAATGAAAAGATGAGAAAAAACAACAATTCAAATATTAAATAAAATAAAATAAGCCATGGCAGCAAAGAGATGACCAGTCCCTACTGACGGCGCCCGTTCACGAATATGACGCATGTATTAGCACCATTCAGCTCAACCATTTTGAAGGGAGCTAAATGATCATGCGCCTCTCTTAAGGTCGTCGGTCCAGCTAGCTGGCGGCGACCCACACTACGCTTGACGATACGTGGTCTCCACTCCAAGACTCGTCTTTAATATGTTATAGAAATAAGTCATTCAAATCCATTAGAAATACAGTCAAATGGAGGGAGAAGTTCGTTCTTTTTATGTCAGTTAAAAAGGCAGTAAAAAAAATACAATAAAACTGTCTCTTCTACAGTTAGTGCAGCTTAAAATGTTCTACAGAACATAAATGTCAGTACGGTACGAGAAATATAGGTATAAATAGTAGATTATATGCCAACTTGAATAACTTATGTTGCTTGAATAACTTATAGCATGAAAACAGGACTTTTATTTGTGGACGTGTTCCCTTTCGGGAACTATAAATGTCGACACGAGCGGTTTGAGAATAGCGCATGTCGTGGCGGAAATATTTGCCAGTCAGCAGGGCTGACTGTACAGTTCGCTGGACATAGTAACTCTTCACTGCACATCAGTGTAACATTTGAATTATATCACCACTCTTACTGCTGCGTAATGTGTATATACATTTATTTTCTTTCTGTATTTAATGTCAATTTGTTAACATAGACGTGCCTTTGACTGTACGTTCCAACGCGTAAGAGTGAATCATTTACTGGCGAAAAAATCCATACTAATCCATATTTCCATAATATCCATAATCCATAATAATATTATAAATTCGAAAGTAACTCTGTCTGTCGGTCTGTCTGTCTGCCTGTCTGTCTGTATATTACCTTTTCACGTCTAAACCACTGAAACGATTTAGATTTTTGGTATAGAGATAGTTTGAGTCCCGGGGAAGGACATAGGATAGTTTTTATCCCGATATTCCCACGGGATCGACACTTATGCGTGTGAAACCGCGGGGCGCGGCTAGTCATATTATAAAAATACATGAAGCAACGCCATTTTCCCATGTGTATAATCTCTTCTTGACATAAAAAGAATATTGTATCAACCATAAAGTGTTGCCTCCCATCACAATAGGAACTAGTACACATTATAATCTCTACGGTTACTCATTGCGTACCTTCTTATCATTATACAAGTCTCCTCACGATGATTTTCATCACCAATCACAACAATAGTTATGCCATATCCCCGGTAGATGGCGCCATAGCTAGCCAAAACACTGTACGCCATTTTAGCATGAAAAATAAATCAGTTTGGTCTTGTCTAGACGAGACAGTAAAGCCATCGTAACTGGGCACCGAGACGGACTGGCTTGAGGAAAGTAATAAATGTCTGAAGTACAACAATGTTATATTATATGGGTTGGAACTTGGAGCATACGTGGCGGTACGTTTCAGTACCTACCGTTTGTTATTACAAAAAAAAAGACAACAGAACATCGCGTCTTAATTCTCGTCTATTGTCTGTGGTATTACTGTGACCGGTTCTGACATCAAGGAATAGACAATATTGGAAAACCTTTAAGGGCAACACGTGGCGTTATATACTCGTAGTTGCTGGTAACTTGTCTATAGCAAAAGATTTAAATCGTTCGATTTCCCTTTTCCCCGAAGTTGAGAGACAAAAGTATTAATAAGTACCTACCGAGAAGAGTGAGCTCACACAATAATATTAGCGTTTCCATGACAGTCAAATCAAGTCTCTGCGACATTGTGTACACATGTGTCAGAGGTGTCAAAACAAAAAAGAAACGCGCAGTTTCGATTTAGGGCTGATTTCTCCAACGCCAGATAACTTTATCGGAGGAATAATTTTGAATTTTTGACAGTTCTTCCATACAAAAACAGTCAGAAGTAAATTTACCACGAATAAAAATTATCTGTCGATTGAAAAATCAGCCGTTAGTAGGGCAAATCGACGATTTAAATCTTTTGAAAAAGGCATTAATTTATGATGAAAATGAAGTCTTATTATAGCAACGAAAATATAGTAAAACCAAATTTTGTTTGAGGCGTATTGCGCGGGTTTTTAACAATATAAACAACAGCTTACAATGTAAGTAAGGCTCTCAACAATATCCCTCCGCACAACAGGTTATTCAAAGTTATTGTCATAATCATAAACTCGCAGATTTTGTATTAATATAAAACTACTTTGTTGATAAAAGAAAACTTTGTGTCAGGTTTTGGAAAAGCAAAGGACTTTTTAGATTATGGACAAAGGTTCTGTGGTACGTAATGAAAAGTAAACAGACAACCTGGTGTACGTCGTGGGTATCCGTTGAGTTCGGGAGGCGCAGAAGGTTTAGTAAAAGTGACCATTTTGTCAGCGATAATGACAGTGGGAAAGCCAAAATGTATGTGACTGATATCATCTCGAGAAGCTCCTCAAGGAAGAGTTCTGGCCGAAGGGTGTGGTGTACCGCCGGTTTCGTGGCCGGCTACATGACACCAGTCAGCGAAACAGGACGTGTGCGTTAGTTTTTAGTGTGATTATAATGTTGTATGTATTTATAGTATTTTTAAGTTATATTAATATTGTATTGTATGACGTGTTTATATGGGCCTTGATGCCTGAAATAAATGGAAAAATAAATAAATAAGATACCGAAAATTTAACGAACGAGTTTATAGGTAATTGATTGTGTAGTTCGTTCTGATTGATGAATTGCAAGTGTATCTATTGCTTTTACTGAACTACATGTGTAGTATTTGCGCGGTGGTGTGGTCAACCTAGCGATATCGAGTTCTGATACATTTTCAACTACCGGGCATATCTCCTTCTTTCATATATCTGTTTCCTACCCCACAGGGGGTGCCCTAAGCGTGTAGTCACTTGGTTTTTAAGCCCTAGCTGAAGGCCTTAATTTATTGAGGATTCCACAGGTAAACCCGGTTAAGCAGCCGACAAACTCCTAGGTTGACCTGCTAGATACATATTACCTAAAAAAAACCGAGTGTGCTTTTGACCACACGACTGAAGTGAAACTTCAAACATATTTGGCTATGAGAAGAAGAGAGAAAGAAAATGTGCGCGCGCACTGCTTTCTCTTGCTTATATCCCCCACTCAACTCCCGTTCGCCTCGCCCGTAGCCCTTAGACATGGGTCGTACTTGCAAAATCGAGTACCAGGGCTTCCAAGTACGTCCACCTTAAGAAACCAGGGCCTAAAACCAGGGCTCGAGATACTTTCAAGTATTTTCTATCTGCATCGAAAACTGATCCATAACTTCATACAAATAAGAAGTACAATCGCGTAATCAAACAAAAGCCCTGTTGGAAGTAAAAAGTACTTGCATAGGAAATTGATCCGTGAATTCCTATAAATAAGGAGCACAATCGCGTTTACAAATAAATACTTTTACAAACCATTAAAGTAAAAATACTTGCATACGAAATTGTTCCGTAGACTCTTACCACACCTCGGACACTCCATACAACGCTCGCAAAATAATTACCTATTACTACTACATAAACAAATGACGTTTGTATACGTGCAAATGTGTGCGTGAAATCTAGTAGCGTAAAAAAAAATGGCGCGGAAAGCAATTTGTGTCGGGGAACCGAACGACGTCGGCGGCGGCGCTGCCCGAACGTGTGCATTATTATGAAGTGACCATGTAGTTCAATTGTTTATTTATATAATCGGGTTCGTAATGAAATAAAAACACTAAAATAGTTTAGTTTGAATGACTTATCTGTAAATAATGGGTTATTAAATCGCATGTTATTGAAAATGCGAAATCATACAAACAGTATATGTAAATACGAATTCGGAAAAGCATCACAATATCCAACCATCGTGATTAAAACTCAAATAAAACTTTTAAATCCCATAATTGTGTGTCAGCAATACAGCGCTGCGGTTCGCGAGCGCCCTTGCTAAAGAGTCGGCGACGAATACCTCGAAGTGCGGGGTGAGGTGCGGTATCTGATATGAGGGCGAGGAAGGGAGTGTCCTTTCTGTACGTAGTACTATTAAGTATTCTGTGCTCTTACTGATAAGGAGTATGATCGCATTTGCGAAAACAAACGCGGTTGTTGAACTATTTGAGTACCTACGTACTCGAGCGTCGAGGCACGACGGAGCGAGATACTTTCAAGTATTTTCTATCTGCATAGAAAACTGATCCATAACTTCATACAGATAAGAAATACAATCGCGTATTCAAAAGCCCCGTTGGAAGTAAAACTACTTGCATAGGAAATTGATCAATGACTTCGAATAAATAAGGAGCAAAATCGCGTTTACAAATAAATACTTGCAGACCATTAAAGTAAAAAAAACTTTTTAAGAAAAAAAAAAAACCGACTTCCAACAAAAACTTTACAAAGTGAAAAATAACTTTAATTTCGGAAGTCGGTGTCTTTGGATCTTTATTTTAGTTTTTTGCTACCGACTTCCGAAATTAAAGATATTTTTCACTTTGTAGTGTTTTTTTGAAAGTCGGTTTTTTTTTTCTTAAATTTTTTTTATTTCACGCTTTTTAGTGAGTCTGCTTATAATTTATCTAAGTTACAATAGCCTAGTGATCATCGCCTTTTACAAACAAAATATTGCTTTTCCCGATACAGGGAAGTTAATTGTTGAGGAGTTCTCCAGATCCACCATCAGCTCCGTACCACCATTCACATTGTGACGAGCATAAATTGCTTAGCAACCATATTAAAGTAATCGAATCGCAACCCGTGAAATACTTAGATATTATTGAGTAGTTCCGGTGGCCATCTGTGGTCTTCATCATCAGCTCCACATCACCAAATAGTGCTTTCCGAGAGCAAATGCACGAGTTACTATAAAAAATACCCAAATCGCTATAGGTGTGCCTATAATATTTGAAGAGTTCCTTCGATTTCTCCAGGATCCCATCATCAAATCCTGCCCTGATGTTTTTAGACTAGATGCTGATAATCCTGGCTGCAGCATCAGGCCAGACATGTCAACATTGCATTGAACTTAAAATTTAGTCCTGTTTAAAATGAGCCCAAACACGACTACGGTGCTGTAATTTCAAGGTTGGTACTTTTTCTAATGCTCCTGGCTTCAGCATCAGGTCTTTATGTACTTCGGTGTTCCTCATTAACAGTACGTTTATCCACACATCGAGCCCTTTTCAATGAGCCTTAACACGATATATCTGCTGTTAGTTGTCGAGGAGTTAGGTACTCTGCAGACTATCCTGACTGCAGCATCAGGTCATGACTTGATGATCATGAGACCAAATGTGGCAAATGCCCTATCAAACATCAAAACAATTGACTAAAACAGTCCTTGCCTGTTCGAGTAACTTCTTACTGTTTAGGAGTTGTAACTTCCATCATCAGCCCAGCTACCTGAGATGGTGACAACCATACGCAAATACACAAGATACTTCGTAAAATATGCGAAAAACAATAAGTGAGCCTGTAAAATTTAAAGGTTGCCCTCGATTACTCTAAGATCCCATCATCAGATCCTAACTTGGTGACAGTGGGACCACCTTAAAACTATTTACTTTGGAACAAAAAAAGAATTTTGAAAATCCGTCGACAATTGGCGGAGTATTCGATGAACAAACATACAAAAAAAAAAACATACAAACAGCCGAACATAGTACCTCCTCCTTTTTGTGAAGTCGTTAAAAAATACTTGCATACGAAATTGTTCCAAAAGGAGCATGATCGCATTTGCGAAAACTAACGCGGTTGAGTACCTACGTATTTGAGCGAGTAGCCGTATAAGATACTTAATAGTCTTGCAAGTATTTTGAGTCGGTACCCGGTGTGCGTACTTGGAAGCAAATACCTGGTGTAAAAACCCGGTCGCATATTTATGCGACCGGGACCGGGTTTTTACACCAGGTATTTCCAGCTATTTTTTACGTACCTTCCCTACTCGCGATCACACGTTTTCGTAACGCATTCGCCAGTTTACTCCCCAAGTCAAGCGCGCCTAAAGAAGTTTCACTTCAAAAAAACTTTCAAACCTAGTTTCTACACTAAAAATGTTTGATTAAGGTTTTCTTCATGAATTATAAATATACTTGAAACGGGTAAAACCAGCTTGGCAAATCACTGGCTTTTTAGGATGCAACCTGTCTATTTTTAACAGAGACGTTGAAATAAACCCTGCACTTCATCTTCTTTGAATTAGTTATGTGAAAGTGAGCTGTTTCATCTCAACCTTATGTTTACCTTTAGGAGACTTCTGAGTGGTAAACCTAATGCATTATTCCCAACTTTTTAACTGATCCGATGCATAGTAATAATATTAAAAATTATTGATTAAAATTAAAGCACGCAAAAAAATTATTCGGCCAGTCGCTTTATGGCAAAACACACTTTCATTTTGACAATCCAATAATATCGATCGACCCGTATTTATAGAAATCTGCGTTCGCGATAACCATTTCAACGCAATAGGTGTTGTTGAACTGTCAAAATAAAAGCCATTATCATTAAATACATAAAAAGTCAATTTATTCTTCGTTCGGCCCACTGAGTTTTGTCCTACATAAAGACTTCCAGACCGAATTTAGGCCATGCGACAAATCTCAGTGGAGACAGCCTTCGGCGCGGGAGATGTTATAGTGCACAAGTGTGTGTGCAGACACACGTGGACTCTCTCTGTCCTCACTCTCATTGTCCGCATCGGACGGCAATCCGACACGGCCGAAGAGAGATCAGGCACAGGATCAACGCCTTAACGTGCTTTCCGAGGCAGGGGGGACCACAACGGGGCAGTTAAGGTATTGTCATTAGCAGTGTGCGCAATGAGGCGATTTCCGCGCGGGATGCTGGGTTCTATAAAATCATCCGGGTTACCCTGACTTAATATACGTGAATAAACATCACAGTAACGAGGCTTGAAGCTCTAGAACCGTAAATAAACTTTGAGAATTACGCTGTCTGCCAGTCACAGGGTCATCTTTAGAACTGTAATAGTTAGCCAGTTGAAAATTTCACAGAATACTTGTAACTACGTCTGCTGACAGGGCAAATGTTAAAAACAAGGCGAACTACAATAGTTTTGGAGGTATGCAACCGTTGAGGGGTGTGTAATACATGACATAAAAACAGATCGTATAATATCACTTAAAATAACGTTTACATGATATAATTTTCATCACACTAATATTATAAAGGCGAAAGTTTGTGAGTGTGTGTGTGTGTGTGTGTGTTTATATGTTTGTCACTTCTTCACGCCTAAACCACTGAACCGATTTAGATGAAATTTGGTACAGAGATAGTTTGAGTCCCGGAAAAGGACATAGGATAGTTTTTATCCCGATATTCCCACGGGATCGACATTTACGCGGGTGAAACCGCGGGGCGCAGCTAGTATGCTATAAAAACGTATAACCTAATTTCATGTGATCTTTTAATAAAACGTTTAGTTGACCTAATTTTCATATTTACTAATTTTCAGCCAAAGTTCTGTAATGAAAAGTAAGCAAGTATCAGGAAACATCGTACTGTTATAACCTCATCTAACCCAAATGATTCACCAACAATAGAGTTCTAACCTAACCTAACAAAAATGGCAGGCGAGGCCCTTAGTGTGCGAGTCTGGCTTGCTCTTTTACCAGGCTATTATTCTCCCACTACAGGCCAATGGCCACTTTTTACACATAGACGGTCGATCCAATATTTTTTATTAACCTTCCACTGCGTTTAACTCTACCTTTTTTTAAATCCCAGATCAGGATCGCTGAACAACGCTTATTACAATCCTATATATTTTATAAAAAAGGGTAAAAATGAACGGTTCCCTAAGGGGTTGTAACACGTTAATATTAACGTCTATTTCAACCCGTTTCAACCCGCATAACGTATTGGCTGGGGGGTGATTTGTTTATTTACTGAAATTTCATTTTTATTATTGTACCACGTGTTTCTGCGTACAGGATAGGTCAAAGAACAGTTGATTATAAGATTTAATTTTTAAAATGGTAGGGTAAAGTTGATTGCTCGAATATTTAAACATAATAAAATAATAAGCGCCAGCACTGAATACTGTACTGGATGAATGATATTTTTATTTGCTAGAATATAGGATGTACATTAGATGTTATATACTTAGATGGAAATTCGTACTGCATTGTAAAATACAATTTGCAAGGATTAAATCGTGAAGAATTCTAACGGCTTTTCTATCGCTCCCGTAGCCATTTTATTCCCAGCAATTCTCTTTAAAACCAACATTCCTTTGGCTTTGAACTCACTAACTACGACAGGAAAAGAATAGAAAGTCGAAATAACAAAGGAAGAGAAACCTCATTATCTTTCTTATCAAATAGTGTTCTACATTCGAGCACAAAACGCGAAGTTAGGCGCACTGGGGCCTATTTCGAGCACTCCATTCGAGTCGCCTCGCCATCTCGAGCCTACTCTTCTTTGTGTCGGAAATTGTGCCGAAAAGCGACATCTGTCTGCGAAATATCCAATTAAAAGTCCCACTTTTGTTCTAGTGGGTGAATTAAATAGTTTTCTGAAAGGTTAAGGAAGGGAGGGGTGAGGGGGGGAAGGGAGAATATTTTGTATAACATATATAAGGCCAAATATGATGGATCTTTTCTATGTGTTTGAACAACATACATGCTTTGTATAATACATGTACACAATGCTCATGATTACGCAAATAAATGTTTTGAATCTTAAGGTTAGGTAGTTTTGGCTATGTATAATATATACATACCTAGCCAAAACTATGGTTACGGCTATAGTGTTGTAACGTGTGTATGTTAAGTGTTTGTGACAGGGTGAAATTTAAATCACTGTTTTCCTCTTAAGGGGTACTCATCATTATGAGCAACTTTTACTATGACCAAACATGAAATCGCGAAAAAAAATCAGCTGTTCCCTGCATTTTGACGAATTACGCGAACATAACATAATGTAGGGAACAGCTGATTCTTTTTTCACGATTTCATGTTTGGCCCCATAGTAAGAGTTGGTCATAATGATGAGTACAATGACCCCTTAAGAGGAAAACGGTGATTAAAATTTACCCTGTATAGTTCCGTTTGCAATGAATATTTCTGTGAAGTTTTTCTGAACCTGAAATAGAACACGAAATAGATCTACAGGATCAAATTCTTTTTCGGTTCCTTTTCATTATTTTTTTTAGTGATATTTCAAGGTAAGGTACTCGTACTACGCTAACTACGGTCGTTGACCCAAAAAAATCATCAAGTCATATTTTTTTTGTTTGTTTAGATATCGAAATCCATCACGTCTGTCCTTTTGCTAACTAAGGGCCAAAGCACACACGCTACTTTTTGCATCGGCGATCGGCGATTTTGCGGCTGTATCGATGCTGCATCGCGTTTTGGTGACTCTCTGCGTTCGGACGCGTTATCGGAATCGCTGCTCCGATGCTGCATCGCGTTTTGGCGACTCTCTGCGTTCGGACGTGGTATCGGAATCGCGCGTTTTAGCGACTGCTCCGATGCTGGCGCAAATGCCAAATCGCTGCGACCGGCATCCGAATGTATGCGGAGTGTAGCGTTCAGCCGCTGTATCGAGCTTCCGAAAAGCGACTGAATCGCCGCGTTTGGCGTTTTTAAGTGTGCGGTTTGGAATGCTTGGTCGCTGCATTTAGCTTCTAAAAAGCAGCTGAATCGTCGATCGCCGATGCAAAAAGTAGCGTGTGTGCTTTAGCCCTAATTAGATTTGACCATGATACAGGGTGACAGGAACATCAACACGCAGACTGAAACCATGAATTCGGCACATGGTCCTAGACCCCTAGCGTAGAATTTTTTAATAACCAACGAAAAATTTCAGTGCCGTTTCAGAATCATGTACTGAATCCGTGGCAACAGGTTGGATGTCGATGTCTCTGTCACCTGCCACCCTGTATTTAACTAGAACTATCTCAATTATCGAGACCGGCCGCCCAAGTTCTTCCCATATAAACATTCGTCGCAGAGAGAAATCTCTCCTCAGACGCAAGCCAAAAACGTAATAAACCAGCCAGAAACAATACGCAAAATAAATACTCCCCACATTTATCTAATTTCGGGATCCGTACGGTATTTTAATATTAATGTTGTTCAAACATTGTTGCGTGTGCCAATGTAGCTGGAACCGTGGCGCAATGTGGAACTAAATCGAAATTTACCGTATTATCGTGATCCGCCTTTACAAGTGGCGCCACCCTGACGAGTCAAAGCAGACTGATTTTCTTATTATTTAGTAGGTTGTTTAGCTGTCTACTCGTCACACTGTTGGCAACAGGATGTTATTAAAAATAGCAGATATACTTTTGTTACATCAGGCGGGAACGAAAAACAATGGTGCTGTTTTAATACTTTGGGAAAATGAAGCGTTAGGATAGAATAGAAAATTCATTTATTTGCTCAGAATGTAGGTACCTATTTACAATAAGGTGATTATAATAATATTAAAGAATTCTTTTACCTACATTTTGGCATGCAAACATTGATGCAGTTCATCATCAAACATACAAACATTGATACATAACTAAAATTTATCAGCTAGAAAATCCGACACGGAGTAGTAACATTAATTTAATAGAAGTACAGTTAGTTTCTTTTTGAAAGTACTGGTTCCTCTTTTATGGAATTAGGAATGTGGTTAAAAATAGCCGGTGCCATACCAAAAACACTTTTCTTCAAAAAAGTTAGAAAAATGATTCTCCATTGGTTCACAACTGCAATACTAAGCTGAGACTAAACCAGAGGGGCAATTCTCGTAATTTTAAGAACGTTCACAGTCTGATCTCAGTCTCAATCTGTCAAAAAAACCTCTACTATCCCTACATTTTGACAAGATTTTGACATTTTTCTGTCGCCGAAATGAGACTGCGACTAGATTTTGAACGTTTTAAATTACGAGAATTGGCCTTCTGATATCAATATTTGAGGTACCATCATAGAATGAAGAATTCGTGCACTGGAACCATCAGCCACATTGCGAGAAAACATACACACACACACATTTTCGGCAAATGATTGAGACTAGTTGGTGTCGTTTTGATCCCAATATTTGCTTTCGTATAGATAATTTATTGTTGGCGTGTGCTAGCTGACATGTTGTTTCGTAATGTTCATTACTTACTAATAATAGATTCAAGTTCTTCTAACTGTACAGACAGCTGTGCTGCTGGGGAGTTTGTTACGCCACTTCTTCTTTCCAGCTAAAGCACCAGTTTTGGGGGTACTGTGTAATGTAATTTTGACATTCGAAAAGTGCTGATTCTATGTGTGAAAGTAAATGACTTTTAATTTTAATTATACTGCAAACTTGCCAAGTTTTCAAAATAAAATCGTTTCGATTTTTTTTACCTTGTACCACTTTTGAGAAGAGAGAATGCCGAGAGAAGGCAATCGTCGGCAATTGTCGGCAATTTACAGGAACCAATGTACCACCGGACCTCACAGATTGTACTCGCATATTCGGTTCGTATGAATTTCTACCTAAAAATATGTGAGAGAACAAAGAATGGTATAAGAAAATTATCGATACGATGCACCAGTTTTGGGATATTAGCGAAAACCCAAAAGTGGGAACTTTGTGCACTCCGGCTCACGTCAGGACGTTTATTATATTCACTTCTTTAGCACCCTGAACCAGTTTCTGAAGGAATCGCTTAGGTTCCTGCTCACGCAATCTAGGTACAACTCCTTTATTGATTGGACTATAAATAGCCGATTCTATTGTGCCTAAACTTTTTAAAATCAGTGACTCCTTCTTTCCTTTGATATAGAAATAAATCTTATCACCTTATCAACTAAAAACTCACGTTCCCTCGTAACTCCTTGTTCCGAGTATATTGTACAAACAACGTCTGGTGCGGTCTCGAGGATGTTACACTCTCGTCAATATTGGTTCTAGATGGAAAAGGGGCCCAACATTTTCCCTGATAAAATGGCTGGTTTGTTTTTTTTGTAGTTCACCTCACTTATGACAACATTTTACAGTATATTGAAACTTCACTAAAGTCGAAAATATCTAATTGTCATGTAGACGAATAGACCTTGTCGTTTTATGTTGTGAAATTGACATTTAACTTTAGGATGATAAAGCAATTGAGGACCTTGCAGCAAAAGGGAGGCAAGTCCAAGTTTAAGAAATGTGCTTCGTAAATGCATCAAACGATAGTCCTAATATTTGTTGTAATTGTAGTTGAAAATAACAGTAACGGCAAAAATTTGGATCTGCCTCCCTTTTGCTGCAAGGTCCTCAATTATTACGAGTTCGACTGATGAGTTTGTAGCGGTATCTACAACGCCACATGCGAACAACGCGTCATACTGACGTCACGCAAATCCTGCATCTCGCAAGCAGAGTTTACCGCGCAACTAGCATAGATACAACCGACATGACTCAATGGCATGACATGACTCAATGGGCAGTTGCCCGCCAGATACAACACCCGTCTGGTCGGAGGATCCTCCCTTTTCTATAGAGTATGAGTGAACTTTACACCCTGTTCCTCATATCTCTAGAAATCGCGAAAAATTCGCTGTGTTTTTTTCTGGTAGATAGACACAGATCGGAGCGACATAATATTGTTATGAAACACTAATACTAGCTCGACGAATGTCCTGATGAGATGGCCATGTGTTCCCCAAGGTGCTCTATACCCGTGTCCCGGGTCTGCATACAATTTTCAGATGAATAAGAATTTTTCAGATGAGGCCTAGAATATTTGGGACGGTGTAATGGAGAGCGGTGGAACCATGAATTTGTTATGACGTGAGCGTGACCCTTTACGTGATCATGACTTGTCCAATTTCAAATGTTCCTTTTGGCATCATCATGAAAAGCTAATCCACTTAAAAACTGTATCACTCTCAGATTTATGTAAAAAAAAACTAAAACCCGACTACTGAAAAGGATGAAATAAGAAAGTACCTTCCCGTGGTCGCATGCTGCCATAGCTTATATGTAAGTATAAACAGCGGCATGCGACCATGGGAAGGTACTTTCTTGTTTCATTCTTTTCAGTAGTCGGGTTTTAGTTTTTAAACTTATTTTTTATTTAATTGTTTTGGGGCTTATTTCAGTAATATTTATATTTTTGAAATGTGCTAATTAAGCCCTTTAATTTGATACCCAACACAGCACGACAAAAAAAAAATTTTTTTTTAGTTCATGACTTTTTTCCGCTAGAGGGCGCCATATTCAATTTAATGTGACGTCACATAGCCTATAACCAGCGGGCAATCAAGACGCTTCCCACGATACCTCATTTGTCAAATTATGACAAGCAGTTTAGAAGTTATGAGGGAACAGATGAACATACATACATACATACCAGTCAAAATCACAACCCTCCCTTTTGCTTCGCCGTAGTCGGGTAACTAGTGTGATTTTCTGACTGAAATAACAACAGCCAGGTAAGACGCTTGACATGTCGAGTTTAACACTTTAGGTACCTAGCAGCTAAAAATTCCGAGTAGCCGTGGAGATTTTTGCCGGCTCTTCTCCATAGGACATGGATAATTAAAACCGTGCACCTAGCTTCTGACGTTTCACAAAAATGCCCCATGTAGGTTTATGTGAAATAAAATATTTTAAATTTTAATTTTCTTTTGTATTTTTTTGAATATGTACATATTTGTTTTTTTTTTGCAACCAAAAAGCCAAAAACCAGAAAAAAAAAAAAATGATTTTCCTCAATTTTCACAAAAATATAGCAGAGCTCATAAACATTTTTAACATAATAGTTACTTCAATATTTTACGCTAAATATGTCTTGAACATCGTATTTTATAACTAATGACGTCATAAATGGCGAGATAACGTCTTTTTACGACTACCCACATTAATTTGTGTAAGTACTAAGTTTTATTAAAACGCATGCACTGAAATATGTACATAAAATATGTTTATATTTTTATTAACGAATAAAATGTAAATAAATTATAGAAAGTGGACGTAAATTACTCTGCACGGTACCATTGTGTAGGTATTTTGAGTTTTATAGTTAGAGATAAATAGAAAAAGTATACTTTAAAAAAAACTACGGTTTTACTCGTTCCGCAGGAGTTCTCATCAATTTATGCCGTTGCGAATCCCACACCCCCGGCTATAGGTAGAGGTGGAACACCGCGGTGGTTTTAGCCGGTAAGAGTCCGGCATGCCCCTCTGTCACCCCCACGATAGAGGAAGTCCATGAGGATTTCCACCGCGAAAAAAAAAAAAGAAAAAAAAAGGAGTTCTCATCAATTTAAGTTTGTCATCACATTCTACTATCAAATCTACAGGGTGCCAGGGACACCGACGCGCAAGCAGAGCTGTAACCATGAATTCAGTACAGATAGTTCAGCTCATCTGTGCGCGCGCGGCGCCATGTGTGCGTGCGCTTGTTATTATACAGCTTTAATTTGTGTGGCAGCGATGCGGCAGTCATGTACTTTATGGCGGCAGTCGTCGTCCGAACAAAACGTGTCCTTATCGCTTTATCCACACATAGCGTCGTGCGCACAGTTGAGTTGAACTATCCATACATGATTCTACTCCACCCAACGACCAGGGCTGTATGGTCGTTGACTCCACCCGACCCTAGCGTAAACATTTTTCGTCGGTTATAAAAAAAAAAACCGCTGTTTCATAGAAAACTACGCGGTCAAAATGTATGGAACAGCATTTTTTTTAAAAAACGACGAAAACTTTTTATGGTGCTGGTTCAGAACGATGTACTGAAGCCATGGGAGCAGGGTCGATATCCCAGCCACCCTGTATACAAACATTGTAAACCTAAAACTTTGTTCTCTATAACTCAGAAATGGTTAAACAGATTTGGAAGTAATCTGGCACACAGATAGACCATGTCCTGTCTTGTTAGGGAACCTACATCATGTTCTCAAAGAAAATTATGTGATTTGAGGCTTTTAGGATTCGAGTTAAACCGCAGGCAATAGCCACCACTTAAAACCTCAAATATTGTAACAGGTAATACATAATTGATTGTGCTGGCGTCCTAAATCCTAATCTAATAAGATCAAAATCTTACCTGTAAGCCAAGTCCCGTTGAAAGGCTTATAATGCTCTCCCAACACATCATGTAGCGTGGGTCTCCTGCCCCTGACTCTGCCCCCGTCACCGGCCGGCGTCAGCAAGGCAATGCTGAAGACGATCAGGCCCAGGACTGCTGCGATCACCAGCAGGGCGATCAGGATACCGCGCCAGTTGCGCTGCGTTGGCGTCGCTGCTGCTAATTCCTGGAAATAAATGGAGTGGTTAGATTGCTTGAAACTGGTTCTTCTTCTTAGCGTAACGATGGCAAAAAGTTTAAACATTTTTGGCTCAACATTTAGCTGTCCGAACTCCGCTCACTGACGGATTCATAAGATTTGAAAATGGTTGAAGGACAGTTTTTCAATTTTTGAAGTGAAACTTCTTTAGGCGCGCTTGACTTGGGGAGTAAACTGGCGAATGCGTTACGAAAACGTGTGATCGGGCGAGTAGGGAAGGTACGTAAAAAATAGCTGGAAATACCTGGTGTAAAAACCCGGTCCCGGTCGCATAAATATGCGACCGGGTTTTTACACCAGGTATTTGCTTCCAAGTACGCACACCAGGTACCGACTCAAAATACTTGCAAGACTATTAAGTATCTTATACGGCTACTCGCTCAAATACGTAGGTACTCAACCGCGTTAGTTTTCGCAAATGCGATCACGCTCCTTATCAGTAAGAGTCTACGGAACAATTTCGTATGCAAGTATTTTTGAAGGGAAACTTCTTTACGCGCGCTTGACTTGGGGAGTAAACTGGCGAACGCGTTACGAAAAGTGTGATCGGGCGAGGTGAACGGCAGTTGAGTGGGGGATATAAGCAAGACAAAGCAGTGCGCGCGCACGTTTTCTTTCTCTCTTCCTCTCATAGCCAAATACGTATGAAGTTTTTTTTTCCTTTGCTTATAACTCGAAAATGGTGCGTCCTATCGCAAAAATAATGAAAATTTCGACCCCCTTTATGAAACCCATAAACTCCTAAAACTCAACATGTAGGTAATCATTTTTCATATTTTCCATACAAAAAGTGAAAAATTCCTCAAAAAACACGCCAAGGCCGCCCCGTCCGCACCTGCGGCTCTAAAAAACAATACACGGGGTTAGGGCAAATAAGTACCTTGTCTAATTCGATTTTTGTTGTGTCAAAATTATTTACGTGAAACTTCTTTACGCACACTTGACTTGGAGAGTAATCTGGCGAATGCGTGACGTAAGCGTTACGAAAAGTGTGATCGGGAGAGTAGGGAAGGTACGTATTTACTCGACCAGGTTTTTACTTCCAAGTACGCACACCAGCAGCCTAATTGCGGAACGCCAAATCGTCAAATGATTCTGATCAGTTGGCTTCATTTCTATCACAATTGGCTTCCGCCCCACGACCTTCGCTCTCCATATTTAATTGTTAGCTGGCTGGCAACAATTTGTTTTTAATAAACTTATTATGTTATGAATGTTAGTTTACCAGTTTATTAATAAACAGTGTTTGAGATAGTTGTTGTTTCATATTACCATACCCAATAGTATGTCACAACAGATAAAAAATCATAATTGTAACAGTGGCTTCATTTTACGATTTTCGAATTGCGAAACTCTAGTTTATTATGAAACCAATTATGAACGTTAAGGCCCTGCGCAGAAACTAGAGTTTCGCAATTCGAAAATCGTAAAATGAAGCCAATTGTGATAGAAATGAAGACAACTGATCAGAATCATTTGACGATTTGGCGTTCCGCAATTAGGCTGCAGGTACCGACTCAAAATACTTGCAAGACTATAAAGTACCTTATACGGCTACTCGCTCAAATACGTAGGTACTCAACCGCGTTAGTTTTTGCAAATGCGATCATGCTCCTTATCAGTAAGAGTCTACGGAACAATTTCGTATGCAAGTATTTTTTACTTTAATGGTTTGCAAGTATTTATTTGTAAACGCGATTTTGCTCCTTATTTATAGGAAGTCATTGATCAATTTCCTATGCAAGTAGTTTTACTTCCAACGGGGCTTTTGAATACACGATTGTACTTCTTATCTGTATGAAGTTATGGATCAATTTTCTATGCAGATAGAAAATACTTGAAAGTATCTCGCTCCGTCGTGGCTCGACGCTGGAGTACGTAGGTACTCAAATAGTTCAAAAACCGCGTTTGTTTTCGCAAATGCGATCATGCTCCTTATCAGCAAGAGCACAGAATACTTAATAGTACTACGTACAGAAAGGACACTCCCTTCCTCGCCCTCATATCAGATACCGCACCTCACCCCGCACTTCGAGGTATTTGTCGCCGAATTTTTAGCAAGGGCGCTCGCGAACCGCAGCGCTGTATTGCTGACACGAACACACAATTATGCGATTTAAAAGTTTTATTTGAGTTTTAATCACGATGGTTGGATATTGTGATGCTTTTCCGAATTCGTATTTACATAAACTGTTTGTAAGATTTCGCATTTTTAATAACATGCGATTTAATAACCGATTATTTACAGATAAGTCATTTAAACTAAACTATTTTAGTTTTTTTATTTCATTACGAACCCGACTATATAAATAAACAATTGAACTACATGGTCACTTCATAATAATGCACACGTTCGGGCAGCGCCGCCGCCGTCGTCGTTCGGTTCCCCGACACAAATTGCTTACCGCGCCATTTTTTTTACGCTACTAGATTTCACGCACACATTTGCACGTATACAAACGTCATTTGTTTATGTAGTAGTACTAGGTAATTATTTTGGAGTGTCCGAGGTGTGGTAAGAGTCTTACCACACCTTGGACACTCCATACAACTCCGCAAGAGTCTACGGGACAATTTCGTATGCAAGTATTTTTACTTTAATGGTTTGTAAAAGTATTTATTTGTAAACGCGATTGTGCTCCTTATTTATAGGAATTCACGGGTCAATTTCCTATGCAAGTACTTTTTACTTCCAACAGGGCTTTTGTTTGATTACGCGATTGTACTTCTTATTTGTAGTATGTTTAGTAGTGTTACGGTATGTTTAGTTGTTTGTAGTGCTTAGTTATGGATCAATTTTCGATGCAGATAGAAAATACTTGAAAGTACATATCTCGAGCCCTGGTTTTAGGCCCTGGTTTCTTAAGGTGGACGTACTTGGAAGCCCTGGTACTCGATTTTGCAAGTACGACCCATGTCTACGGGCTACGGGCGAGGCGAACGGGAGTTGAGTGGGGGATATAAGCAAGAGAAATCAGTGCGCGCGCACATTTTCTTTCTCTCTTCCTCTCATAGCCAAATACGTTTGAAGTTTCACTTCAGTCGTGTGGTCATAAGCACACTCGTTTTTTTTTTTTTTTTAATATTTAGATTCATACCTCAGTCACAGTAGGTAAGAATCCAAATATTTTAACTGATCTCCTGACGATTCGTTTGCGTTAAAATTTGTCAAAAAAAAAAGGCGCTTGTAACTACACTATCTGCGGTTATTGACCCAAAATAAAAAGGTAAGGAGAAAAATCTACAAAACATTTTTTGTTTTAACATGTAAAGATATCGATACTGATCACGTCGAGTTTCCCTAGCTAGTTTAATTTGACCTGGCACACTTACATTTTAGGAAGTAAAACCATCATATTATTATCATCATATTTTTATCTTTGCCAACGAACTGAAAGTAATCGATTAAACCGATCCAGAGCAACTTCTACGCTATTGGATTTCCGCAATCGGTTTATCAGTGACAAACATTGAATGTTCCGGCCGTACGTCCCGCGTAATAGTGGGCTAACCAATTAAGTCCGTATAGCCCGGACTTACTAGGTTGTGAGCAACTTTAATCGTCTGGAAAATGCAGCTCATATCAAGGGCTGTACCAGCAACTTTGGTTAAAACAATAATGTTATAGTGTTTCAAATTAATACGCAATACTCAATATCTTTATTGCTTTACCATAATGTGTACTTAGATGGTAACTATATAATTTAGATCATTGTGGACCCTGTAGGGCACAACAAAAAGGGTAGGAGATTATCTCTGTGTCAAATAAAAACGTATATCTGTAACCGAACTAGAAGAGTAATGGCCGCCACGTAGCATCCGCAATTTACCAGAAATGACGTCACGGAAATGTTATTTATGAAAGTAGTAAGTTAGTTATGTTTTGCTACAGAGATTTTTTAGTCAAACCCCACTGTCATCATTTTCATAAAAGCCGTCACTGCGGCCGTTATGTAGCGGCCACCGCTTTTCTAGGATCCCATAGCTTAAGTGTAATGGCCGTCGTTAAACGTGAGGTCCTCAGTGGAAATTATCCATTACATACTGTCATACAAATACTGATATTGTATTGGTTTTATTTCTGCATTACCCTAAGGTTTACGCAAAATACGCGCATTGACGTGGAGTTGCGGACACCACCCCGTATTACCTATTACTCTAAGGTTGACTGGTAGAAAATTCCACAGGAATTAAGTCCGCCTTTGTACAGTATTTTTTTACTTGTGCATAAAGTAAATAAGCATAAATAAAAAAAAATGTAAATACGAAAGTAACTTTGTCTGTTTGCTACCTCATAGCATTACGTACGTGCCCGTGTGGTAATATCTGACCTCCACGCGGGTGAAGCCGCGGGAAAAGGCTAGTGTTTTATTTATAAATCTCATGTACAGACGCCAGCACGTCAAGCTACCCGAAACTGTCAAATTTTCCCAATCAACTTTGAACCTTATAATTTAGCGATAAAGTTGAAAATCAAAGAAATTTGACAGATTGTAGTAGCTTGATGTGCTGCGTCCTGTATAATGCCTAATGCCTTCCATAATTTATTGAGTCTCGCACATCATTCGATCATAAAATAAATTGAGCATTCTATCTTAAGGCAACTCCTGAGGGACTGCAGGCTTCGTCGGCAAGCACTTAGCCCTGACACACACTAGATGACTGCCGGATTTAGGCACTTCCGATTTAGTCAGGCACAATAGAGCTACAGTTCTCTAGAAGAGCGGTGAACGTCAATGAAGTGTTGTTTATGAAAGTAAGTTGGTATGGTCTCCTAGAAAGCGTTTTAGACACCGTAAAGTCAAATCCCTTCCCAAAGATTTATATCGCTAGATTTGCCCTCACCGTACTTAATCACGCGAAAAAGTGTCCATACTGAGAAAATCTCACACATTATTATAAAGGGTGAAATTAAATTGTACTCATCATTATGAACAACTTTTACTGTGGGACTAAACTTAAAATCGCGAAAAAAAATCAGCTGTTTCTTGCATTTATATTCACATAACTCGTCAAAATGTAGGGAAGAGCTGAATTTTTTCCGCGATTTCAGGTCCCATAGTAAAAGTTGTTCATAATGATGAGTACAATGGCCCCTTAAAAGGATGCCCATGAATTAAATTTCACTCTGTATAACATTTCCATGACAATCAAGCCAAGTCACTGCGTCTGTTTCGTGGTGGTGTGAGCTATTGATTTGGCGACATGTCAAAACATTAAGTCTTCTGTGCTATATCTAAGTTTCATACGTGGTAATGTTGCCAGCCTTCTGGGCTCGTTTCCGGATGACAGCGATATGGAGGATTACTTCGACGCCTAAGTGTCCTTTTGTTTTTGTATATATGTTTAGTTAGTTATTTAATTTAGTACCTAGAGTAAATAGTTATACAGGGTGAAATTTTAATCACCGTTTTCTTCTTAAGGAGCCATTGTACTCATAATTATGAACAACTTTTACTATGGGACCAAACCCGAAATCGTGAAAAAGAATCAGCTGTTCCCTACATTTATGTTTGCGTCATTTGTCAAAATGTAGGGAACAGCTGATTTTTTTTCGATTTTATGCTTGGTCCAATAGTAACAGTTGTTCATAATGATGGGTACAATGACCCCTTAAGAGGAAAACGGTGATTAAAATTTCACCCTGTATAATAGTTTATAGGCATTTCGTCAATATGTCCGTCATACTTATGACGTCGTAAAGCCTTCAGCAGACCAGACTATTAGCGACTAATTGACATGCCTCGAGTGCCTTCAACCGTAACGTAACGTGGTGAGCATTCCCGTCACGCGTCACTCCAAACTGACCAATTAGCAGCGTGCGCCGGATAAGCGTCCTCTGTGGTGACGTCCCATAGTGTATTGTGATTGGTTCGTTAAGATTGATGTATACTGCGTGTCTTGACGTACGTGCCAATGGTGTTGCTGCTTAGACAGTCACAATAACGCAGGGTAGTCCACAAGTTGGAGTGCTATGAAGATATTTTGGCACTTGAATGGCGTGACAGGGTGGCGTCACCCTGTCGATGAAGCGCTTCGAGAAAAGGTAGGTAGTGCCCTTCCGCTTCGCTAGACTCGTCTTGGCGGGGGCACGGTAGCACAGTATAAATATACAGTAAAACATCTTCATACAAACGTGCCGCTCTCGGTTTGAATGTGTGCGTGCGCGCCGCGCGCCGTGTCGGCACGCGATTTCACGCACACGCTAGCATAATATATGAGGGAATAAGGTGGCGGCAGTGCGGGCTGTGCAGCGCGACTGTGAGCACGCGCGTACGCTACATGACCGCTTGCGTTCGTCAACTCTCGTCGGCGGCGGCCACTTAAATTACGAGTATCATGACTTCAAAAAGGGGAAACAAATATTGTAGTGTTTTCGGGTGCCTCAATAATGATTTCGCAAACCCGGACTTATCATTCTTCATAGTTCCTACTCAACCAGAAATGTAAGTACCTACTTATACTTAAATATTATTAGAAAATGTGGTATTGTATTGTTTATTTCACAGTTTATTTGCTTTATTAAGAGCGTAGCCGAGTCGCATTTTTCCATATAAATGTATTCCCAAATTTACTTTCTGAATACTATGTTTAGAGCTAAAGTTTATTTTAAGAAGTCTAGTTTTACTATAAAACAGAGGATTGAGTTCGAAACATCGTTTAGGTAAACGTATTTGTCGCGTATAGATGTAATAAGGGCAATTTCACAATAATTAATATTGCAAATTAATTACTATTGAAATTATTATTTTTTCTATTGTCTGATGTGTTGTTCAATCCAAATATGGTGTCTTATACACCCATTACAGGAATTACGGCAAAGATCGAAATTTACTCATGATCCCACCTGATGATTTTGTCGATAATGTAGAAAGGATGGAGCAGGTGTTTCGCAAAGCGTTCGAAAAGGACCACATCAACATTAAAATTGGCCGGTCAATTTACGATCAACTGAATGATATAGAATTTAAGATGCCCTGTCCATGCTTTCCCAAAAGCTTTTTACAAAAACTTTACATAAGAATGAGAATTTACTTTACATTAACAAATAATAATAAAGCGTTCCGGACGTGCAGAAACAAGAGAAAAATTTTCTCGGTATCAAATTTGTAACTTAGTATTATAAATGTTATGTGAATAAAGGCTTTTTATTTTTACTAAATTTATAAATTGGTAAAATATTCAATCATAATATGCTTTTTATTTCATAAATTTAGATCAAGTGCTGCTTGTTCGAAAATATTAACTAAAAGTAAAAGTGACAACCCTGGGGATCAAAGCAAGAGTAGGCTAATAACTCGGCGGGCGGCCTTAGATAACTTACTGTATTTACTGTGACGGTAGTGCCCCCAGATTAACAATAACTCCTGGCTTCCTCACGATATTTTTCGTTCAGCGATGTCAGTAATATCTAACATAAACTCAGAAAGTACCCACATAGAAATTAAAAACGTCTCATTGGTACTTGACCGGATTTGTAACCACAACCTCGTGCACAAGAAAAGTACTTACATAAATAAATATACAGAGTGTCCCGTAAGTCGACGTCAAGCTGGAATAATAGGCCAAGTCATAATAGTTATCAGAAAAATATTTAAAACAATCTAAGTTGTATATTTTTAAAATTATTGACATTTAAATGTCACTTTTTCCCCAACCAAATATTCAAAATTAATACTTTGCCAAACTTTGACTGCCTTTACTGAAAAAAAAAAAAAGTACTATGCCAGTTTGGCAAGTAACATTAAAAGTTGGCGCATTTAATAAGCATACTTACCAAAAAAAAAAAAAAAATTTTATTCCAAAGATTTTTTTTTTGTATTTTTCTGATAACTGTTATGACTTAGCCTATTACCCGATTCCGGCTTGACGTCGACTTACGGAACACCCTGTATATAACGGAGGAAACGTACAAGTGTCTCGTTATTATCAGCCATATTTGAATTACTGTGGGCGCAGTGTGGGAAGTGTTGGTTATTGCGCAATAGATAAACCAGTTTGCAGTTCAAATCAGATTATAATTTTACGAAAAATTTAGTTACACTAGCGAATCACACACTGTAGGTACACAACTCAACGATACGTGCAGGTGTTTAGAAAATAATACTCGTAAAATAACGCACTTGGTTTACTCCCAAATATCGCAACGAAACTTAACCAAATGATTACAATGATTGTCACTGATTAGGTCTAATGACTAATTGTTAAACTTATATTTCGAACTAATGGATTTGTGCGTGTGCACCGCGTGACGACCACATTCAAGAGTGATCGTCACCACCGCCATGACACTCACAACCCCATTCGGTGTTACCCGCTCTAAATTAAAAAATACCAATAAAGAAATAAATTCTAAACCACAGGGTAAAAATAAACAATTACAACGTTTACAAAGTGTTAAAATAAATCGACTAAATCAGCCGTCATATATATGTATGTACATACTAACCATATCTATAAAGTACCATTCATATTATATGCCGAATACTGTAAAGGAGCCCGTGCAATATAAAACGTTCTATTCATAAAGCCGCGGATTTGAAATGAGGTTTCTGAACGGATCGCGAGTCCATTGAACGAAGTTTTTATTTGAATGAACTGTTTTGAATGAGAACGGCTTCAATACATTTGAATTGGGCGCTCAATGCCGAGATCTAAAAGATCATCGTGTCTGACCAGCATTTGCCTAAAATAATATTTTGGGAAATAAGTAACCTGAAGTGGCAATGTGTCGGCCATATTAGCCGTAGAACCGATGATCGTTGGGGTAGACGTGTTCTTGATTGGAGACCGCGAATTGGCAAACGTAAGGTAGGACGCCCTCAGGCTAGGTGGAGCGACGAGGGGGAACCCCCACAGCGCATACTTCCTCGTAGTTTCCCCCGGGCAACGCCGTGTCTGACCACCGTAACGGAGTGGCAGACCGGCGGCTAAAGTGCGCTGTGATTCGCAGACATTGATGCGGTCGTCTGCGAACATGACGAAACAAAAAACCGTGCGTGACGCCTCAGGGCGTTTTACTTCGAATCGCTTCTCCCAGGGCGATTCAAACGGCCCTTCTCAGGGCCAATCCAACGGCCCTTCTCAGGGCCACGCCGGCGACGCTTTGGCGTCGGAAGCTGACCGCGCACCGTCTGCGGCCAGCCTGTTTAGTAGGCCAGACGAGTTGTCGGACTCCGACAACTCCAACATGGACACGTCGGCGGCCGAAAACGACCGCCTCAAACGGAAGAGGGCCTACCTAAGGCCCGGGTCTGAGGGCTCCTCGGAGTCGGCCGAAAGAAGGGCTAAGAAGAAGTCGAAGTCTAAAAAGGCTTCGACTTCTACCCACGATGTGGGCTTGGTGGACGCTGAGCGCCAGCTAAACCTGGCGAAAAGGGTGCAGCTCCAACAAGACCTGGAAGAGAGGGTCGCTGCGAAGGAGCGCCAGGCGCAAATCGCCCGGTCGAGGGCTGGCTATGGTGCATCGATTGTGCTATACGCCGACCACTCCCTGGCGGACCTGGAGCGCATGGCGCAGGAGGACAAGGAGGAGGTCTTAGAGGTCGCCTCAAAGTCCTCCAACTTGAAGGGGACCTTCCAGAAGGCCCTCAAATGCCGGGCCACCAGTCTGCACGGCATTGTGTTGGAGCTGGTGAGTCGGACGGCCACGGACGAGACGCGGCAGCTGCAGGCGAAGGTGGATCGCCTGCAGGCGGAGGTCAGCCAGCTACACCAGAAGCTGGCTGAGGCCACGGCCCGGCCTGCCCAACCTGCCCCGGGTCCGGTGGTAGGAGGCTCCTCCTCCCCTTCCAACCTTGAGGATATAATCCGAAAGGTTGTCATGGAGGAGAGGGCCTTCACCAGAGCCTGCTTTGCAGGCATCGAGGACCGGCTCTTGCCGGAAAGGCGGCTCCGCCCGCCGCTAGCGGCGGAAAAGACGCCACCCCCGCGGGAGCCGGAACCTGCGCCTCTAGCAGGCCCGACATCGGACGCGCAGCCACAGGCCCCGAAGCCCTCCAAAGGCAAGGGCAAGGGCAAGGGCAAGGGGACCAAGGTGGCTTCTCAAACCGCCACCACAAGTGCGGAGGGAGCGTCTGGGTCGTCTGCCACTCCAGCAGCTCCCCAGAACTCGCAGGAGGAAGACGCCCTTCTTCCCTCCACCACCCCGTCCAACCAGTCGTGGACGGAAGTGGTCAAGAGAGGAAAAGGGAAGGGAGGGAATAAGTCGGCCCCCAAGCCAGCTGCGACTGTTCCTGCAGCCAAAAGGGCTCCAGCCGGCGGGAGGAAGCTAGTTCCTCCCAAAACCGCGGCTGTCGTGGTGACCATCACCTCGGAAGCCGTGGAGCGAGGCGAGACGTATGAGTCCGTCCTACGACGGGCTCGTACCAATGCTGATCCCTCCCAGCTGGGGATCGGCAATATCACGTGCCGTCGAACCGTAACCGGGGCTCGAATTTTCGAGTTCTCGGGGGAACAGCGCGGCACAAATGCGGACCTCTTCGCAACAAAGTTGCAAGAGGTCATTGCGGATGCGGCAACGGTCGTCAGACCTGTTAAGACCGCAGCCTTGGAGGTGGCCGATCTGGATGATTCGGTCACCAAGGAGGATGTGGTGGCGGCAGTCGCGGCGGCTGGAGGCTGCGACGCTGGCGCGGTAAAAGGTGGAGCCATCAGGCTCGGCCGCCGTGGCATGGGCATCATCCGCGTCGAGTGCCCAGTCGCCGCGGCTGGGGCTGCCCTTGCTACGACCAAGGGACGGCTGCTTGTGGGACTTAGCTCGGCAGTGGTCCGGCCACTTGAAGACCAGCCTATGCGCTGCTTCAAGTGCCTCGCGTTCGGCCACGCCCGAGCCACGTGTCCCTCCAAATTCGACTGGGGAGACACGTGCTACAAATGCGGGCAAGAGGGACACAAGAGTGCCACCTGCCGCGCCACCACGCCACACTGCACGGCGTGTGCCGCCAGTGGCCGCCCCGCGGCCCACAGGATGACGGGCAGGAGCTGTAAGCCCCCTGTGAGGAAGGGCATAGTGCCAGCGCAGGTTCGCCCTGTTGCAACCGCCGCCGTTGTAGCGGTAGCTGAGGAGGGGGGTGCGATGTCGGAATAATGGTTTCCGACTACCGCATCCTCCAGGCGAACATCAACCACTGCAGAGCGGCCCAGAACCTGGTAGTGCAGGTCATGGCCGAGTGGTTGGTGAACGTAGCGGTGGTCGCCGAGCCCTACTCGATCCCCGGCAGCTGGCTGGGCGACGAGGACGACTTGGTGGCACTTGCGGCGCGGTCTTCCACAGACTCCCCTCCCCTCTCGCTATTAGAGAGGGGACGTGGATACGTGGCCGCCGCGTGGGGAGACTTAGCCCTTGTGGGCGTATATTTCTCCCCAAACCGCCCTCTTCAGGACTTTGAGAACTATCTCGGAGTCCTGGCCGCCGTGGTCGGCAGGGCGGCGCCGCGTCAGGTCTCCGTACTGGGAGACCTGAATGCCAAGTCGGTGACCTGGGGCAACCCGGCCACCGACGCACGCGGGCGGGCTTTTGAGATGTGGGCAGCCTCCTCTGGACTCTCCCTCTTGAACAGAGGAAGCGTCCAGACATGCGTGCGGCGACGGGGCGGCTCAATAGTGGACGTCACTTTCGCCACCCCTGCGTTAGCCGCGCGGGTGTTGAACTGGCGGGTGGACCTGGTGGAGACTATGTCGGACCACCGCTACGTGCGGTTCGACATCTCCAACAGTGGCCCCGGAGAGATGCGGCCCCCCTCCGGGCGACCACCGTTCCCGAGGTGGGCTCTTACCCGCCTGGACAGGGAGGCAGCGAGCGAGGCGGCGTTCATCCAGGACTGGCTTTCGCCGCCTGCCGCCGGCCTGGATGTGGACACCATGGCGAAGCAACTGAGGGAGTCACTGACCGAGGTATGCAACTCTAGCATGCCTCGGTCTCGCCGACCGCTACCCAAACGCGCCGTGTACTGGTGGTCGGGGGAGCTGGCGGGGCTTCGAGCAGCGTGTGTGGAGGCAAGGAGGGAATACACGCGGAGCCGGCGGCGGCGTCGACGGGACTTGGACGACGAGGACCACCTCTATGAGGTTTACATGGAGGCAAAAATGGTCCTCGATCGGGCCATCGCCACCGCCAGAGACACGGCGAGAGCCGAGCTGCTGGAGGGTCTCGACAACGACCCCTACGGAAGACCATATAAGGTGGCGCGCAACAAATTGCGCCCTTATGGTCCCCCGGTAGCCGAGACCCTGGAGCCCTCATTTCTCGATGGGGTGGTTCAGTCCCTGTTCCCGTGCAGGGACAACTTCACCCCGCCAGTGATGGACCCACCGCGGGGGATAGCTGCTCAGCTAGACGAGGAACAAGAGGAGGCCCCTCCTGTCACGGAGTCGGAACTTAGCGCGGCAATTTCCCATATCCGCGCCAAGAAGACAGCTCCAGGCCCCGACGGGGTTCCCGCAAGAGTGGTGGCGATCGCTGCCACTCAAATGGAGGAGAGGTTTCGGGACCTCTTCAGCGCATGCCTTGCGTCAGGGAGGTTCCCGAAACCATGGAAGGAGGGGCAGTTGTGCCTTCTTCGCAAGGAGGGCCGCCCGGCAGACTCCCCCTCGGCGTACCGGCCCATCGTTCTGCTCGATGAGGTCGGCAAAATGTTCGAGGGGATAATCGCTGCTCGCCTAAAGGGCCATCTGCGGGATATCGGGCCGGACTTGTCGGACGCTCAGTTCGGTTTTCGGGCTGAGCGTTCCACCGTGGACGCGCTGGCCTGCCTTAAGGGCCAGGTGAAGGAGGCGATGGAAGCGGGGGATGGATTGTTGGCTGTGTCATTCGACATAGCCAATGCCTTCAACTCCGTTCCCCACTCCACCATCCTAGAGGCGCTCCGATTTCACGGAGTGCCTCGATACATGCGCGGTCTGCTGGCCAGCTACCTGGAGGATCGGGCGATCCTTCTGGTAAATAGGACTGGCCAAGTCCGGCGGTACGCCGTCGAAGCCGGCGTTCCACAGGGGTCAGTCATAGGACCTCTCCTCTGGAACGTCGGCTATGATTGGCTCCTGCGGGGAACTCTCCTCCGAGGCACGAGTGTCGTGTGCTACGCGGATGACACTCTCCTCACCGCCCGGGGGGGGAGTTTCAGGGAGGCGGCCAACTTGGCCTCGGCGGGCGGATCCTTGGTCGCAGGGCGGATCCGCCGCCTAGGTTTAACGGTGGCGTTGCACAAAACCGAGGCCGTGTTCTTCCACGGACCTCGGCAGCGCGCCCCCCCACCTGACGCCCATATCTTCGTGGACGGCGTCAAAATTGAGGTTAAGGCCCAGATGAAGTACCTGGGTCTTGTAATTGACAGCAGGTGGCGCTTCGGTCCGCATTTTAGCGGGCTGTCGACGCGCCTGTTGAAGACCGCGGGCGCGCTGTCTTGGCTGCTTCCCAACTTGGGGGGGCCCAGCGCACGATGCCGGCAACTTTACGCCGGCATCCTGAAGAGTATGGCCCTCTACGGAGCCCCTATCTGGGAGGACTCCCTCCATAGGAGGGAGAACGCTGCCGCCTTGCGGGCACCCCAAAGGGCCATAGCCCAGCGGGTGGCGCGGGCCTACCGCACGGTGGGCTTCGCGGCAGCATGTGCTCTGGCGGGCACCCCTCCTTGGGAACTCGAGGCGTGGGTGCTCGCCAGAGTATATGAATGGACGGCGGGGCGGAGGGCGAGAGGAGAACGCCCAGCCCAGGAAGAGCGGGACGCCGTCCGGCGGGAGGCGAGAGACGCCATCGTCGTCCATTGGACGGGGGACCTCGCCACCGCAGCCTTCGGCCGCCGAACCCTCGACGCGATTGGGCCAGTACTGCGAGACTGGTTCGAGCGGTCGCATGGATTCCTCTCCTTCCGGCTGGTGCAGGTGCTGTCCGGACACGGTTGTTTCGGATCGTACCTGCACCGAATCGGACGGGAGGAGACGCCGTCGTGCCACGACTGTGGCGCGGCGGGGGACACGGCGCAGCACACCCTCGAGGTGTGCCCGTCGTGGTCCGAGCCGCGCCGCAGTCTCATCGCGGTGATCGGACCGGACCTATCACTCCCCGGCTTGGTTAACGCCATTCTGAGGGATGAGAGGTCCTGGGCGGCAGTCGCCTCGTTCTGCGAACACGTCATGTCCCAGAAGGAGGCGGCGGAGCGCGCGCGGGAGGAAGATCCTCACGCGGCGTTGCTCCGAAGGCGGAGGAGGGGTCGAAGAAGACGTCAGTTTGACAGTCATCTCCGACTCCTCCCAGATGGAGGCCAGCAGGCAACTGGTGCGGGGGCACCTTTGCCTGTATTGCACAGGCCCCCATCAGTGTTGGACGGGAATGGCCAGGTGCTCCCGGCTATTCCCGTAGCCCCCCAGCATGGGGGGCATGCGGGGCCCGCCAGGTAGGCGGGCATGCGCCGGGAGGGTTGTGGAAGTAAAGGCTGAGCCGGTTTCCCATGGCCCTCCCATCACGGCGATGTGGGGACACCGCTGAGTTTTAGTGGGTATACTGTCGGTGTGTAATTCCGACAGGAGTCCCACATACCCCGTCTCGTCCCCCACGAGCGGGGATGCGTAACGCATTTCTCAGCGAAAAAAAAAAAAAAAAAAAAAAAAGGTGGAGCGACGATCTTCGCAGGATGGCTGGTAGCAGCTGGGTGAGAGTTGCCGAAAATCGAGTTGAATGGCGTGCAATAGGAGTGGCCTATGTCCAGCAGTGGACTGCTGTGGGCTGGTGATGAATATTTTGAGGTCAACTTTCTTTATTTCATACTAGCATCTAGTATGAAATAAAGAAAGTTGACCTCAAAAGTTGCGTGAGTGAAAGTTATTATAGTTTACGCAACAATTTCTTTTTATTAAGAAAATAAGGAAGAGGAAAATTTGTGAATTACCACAGAAACACGTGCATATAAAAAAATACGTGTGGCACTCGGGGACTGCCGCGGTAAAGCTATTGCATAGCATTTTTTATCAACTTATGCGAGCTTCGTACAGTCTACACGCATACGTCTAGTCGCACGCACACAAACACCGTGCGAAGTCTGTCGAACTGAAACGACGTTAGACGATGCACGGCTTTCAACGCCGCACCGCTGTACCGGTCGGAGTGGGGGGTGTTAGGTTTATTTTCGTTACGGAATTTCTTGATTCGGTCGCAGCGCTCAAAGCCCGCGATAAAAGCTATGCAATAGCTTAAAAAATATAATTTAGCTCGAATGATAGATACCTAGTACCGAAAACATTACAAATATATAACGAGCACAGAGCAGAAAAAGCCGGCAGCTGCACGTTGTGACTGTGACAAGAGGCCTCCACTCAGGAAGATGCTATGCAATGGGGGACCGACAGCAGAGCAGTGAAAGTGTAACGTGATCACCCAAAAACGACGCACAGTTCATGCAATAAAATACGACATTTTTAGGGTTTCGTACCAACGGAACCTCATTACTTACTAAGTCTGCGACATCTGTGTGTCATGAGTCTGTCTATAACAGGTGGTAGCCAGTTGATTTTTTCACAGAATAATTATGTTTTGTTACTTTGACCTGTATAATGAAAATTAAAACATGGTACGCTAGGTCGACTCTTACTTGATCTGTTTTTAAGCCTGTAATTATTGTCTCAATCAAATAAGTACGTACAGTCAACTGCAAGCACATCAGTGATAACACTCGCTCTACGAGAATCGTCCTAACTACGACGACAAAAAGGCACTATCTATGTAAATTGTTACCAATACTGTGTGAATAACTGTACAGTCACGTCTAAAAGTATGTATACACTTGGCAATTTTCAATTGCGATTTTTTCATGAAATAACGAATGCAACGTTGAAATACGACACTTAACATAAACCTATGGGTTCGAAAATACTATTTTAGTAATAACATAAAATTTCATTTAAAAATAAAGGAGAAAATCGCATTTGAATAAAGCCATGTGTATATATACTTTTAGACGTGGCTGTACACACGTGTTAAAAAATATAAAACACTAGCTTTTGCCCACGATTTCGTCCGCATGGAATTAGTAATTTGGGTAGCTTATTTTTTATCAAACTATCTCTACACTAAATTTCATCTAAATCGGTTCAGCGGTTATTGATTTCCCATACAAACTTCCACCCCCCTTTTCACTCCCTTAAAGGATGACTTCTGGGATAAAAACTATCCTATGTCCTTTCCCGGGACCCAAACTATCTCTAAACCAAATGTCATCTAAATCGGCGGGTTAAGCATGAAGAGGTAACAGACAGACAGACAGACACACTTTCGCATTTATAATATTAGTGCGGATATTCGAAATCACAAATTAAAAACAGAAACGGTTTTAATTACTCATTCACCAATACCATTATCAATCAACTTACGGAACTGAACGACATGAAACGAATCTGAATCAATCAATCATTCATTTGGCGCGGTAATAAAACCACTCAATGATCGTCATTGTCGATTTATCAATCTTTATCAATTCATCAATCAATTTGTGTCGCTCTTTAAAATTTTTAAGCAAGGATTTTATTACTAAGTGGATTATTATTCGCAACTTCTTCATTATGATTGTTGGTATGAGCAATATTAGAATTGTAAAGTCGACTCGTCAATACATTCTCACTTGTGACAATAATTTCCAGTAAATTGAAATTTCACGTAGACCAATTGACCCTTTCGTTTTATTACGTACAGACGGATTATTACGCCAGCAGCACATCAAACTACTACAATCTGTCAAATTTACTATTTTCAACTTTATCGCTTAAGAATAAGGTTCAAAGTTGATTGGGAAAATTTGATAGTTTCGGATAGCTTGATGTGCTGGCGTCTGTACGAGTAACTTTCAACCATAGGGTGGTAAAGCATATATGAGGTCAGATATACCTGTCACAGTAAGCAAAGTTACTAGTAATAGAGGGCGCGTCCTAATATGGAACCTATCCTAATAAGGCACAGCTTCAAATTACGCCATACATCAATCAACTCAGCCTTTGGCAGTCCACTGCTGGACATAGGCCTCTTCCAGACTGCGCCAGAACACCTTGTTTTCCGCCTTCCGCATCCGATTTGTCCCAGTCACCTTCTTGAGGTCGTTGGGCCATCTATTTGGAGGGCGTCCCACACTAAGCTTACCGATACGTGGTCTCCACTATAAAACTCGTCTGCTCCACCGGCCATCGGTCCTTCGACAAACATGGCCAGCCCGCTGCCATTTCAGTTTGCTTACGCTGCAAGCAATGTCGGTTATTCCGGATCTTTTTCGGGTAACTTCATTCCTGATTTTATACTTTAAAGTAACTCCGAGCATAGCCCGGTCCATCGCGACTGCTTCAACTGTCAGTGTTTACGTTAATGGGCAGGACGCACTGGTTGACAACCTTAGTCTTCAAACATTGCGGGATACGTGACGAGACGACTTGACGAAGTTTTCCAAACGCTAACCCCGACTGCCCAACCCAACTGGATCCTCCTGTTGGATTTTTTCTCAAAATTGTGTCTACCCACCTGGATGACTTACCCTAGGTAAACATACTCCTTCACAACTTCGAGAAGCGACCTTTTAATGTGGATTTGTCGGCTAGACGCGTGAATTGTACATGACTTTGGTTTTGTCCAAATTCATGCTGAGGCCAACCCGCTGAGAGGATCCATTTAGACTGTGCAGTATTTGGTCTACTAGTCCAGTGTCTCTGCCATATCATATAATCGCGTCATATATGACTTCCCTTTAACCTCAACAGTCCACTGCTGGACATAGGCCTCTGCAATCGCACGTCACTCAACTCGATTCTTAGCAACTCGCATCCAGCTGCTACCAGCTACTAAAAGATAAATATGACGTATCTTGCTCTTAGGCACCTGTACCACTGCGCGCGAAGAAGCGACTAGCTATCAACGATTTTTTCGCTTAGAGGCCGTCTCCACGAGCGAGAGAATCGCGGCGATATTATCGTCGTGTCATGTATTTCTATACACTCTCTTAGAACATGTCTCCAAACGGCGATATCATCGCGGCGAAAATTTGATGGCACGGCGAGACTATCGCCGCGATTCTCTCGCTCATGGAGACGGCCCCTTAGGCGCCGTCTATGTAAAAGAGATACATAGTTGATCGTTGACTTTTCACACTGCCAGAAAGTACTCGTTTGTTGCAGCGACAAGATTTATCAAAGAGAGCAGTCGCTCAGTGACGCTCGTTTGAAGACTCGCTGAGAAGCTCACGCTGGATATGCATAACATAATCAGCCTATAATGTTCCCACTGCTGGGACACAGGCCTCCTCTCCGTGAGAGCGAATGGGCCGTAATCCACCACGCGAGCCCAGTGCGGGTTGGCAGATGTCACATGTCTTCGAATTTTTGGTTCTAGGACATGCCGGTTTCCTCACGAAGTTTTCCTTCACCGTTTTGAGAGCAGTGGTGATGAAATAATTTACTCAAAGTAAAGCGTTGTCTGGGTTCGAACCTACGACCTGCACCTCGTAAGTCGCGGCCGTTACTACTTGGCCACCACTGCTGTACTCTGCTCTCTGGATATGCATACTAGCTAGTAACCGCTTACAATCGACGCACACTCGCTGCTCGTTGCTCGCCAACTTGTTGAAGTGAAACTTCTTTACGCACGCTTGACTTGGGGAGTAAGCTGGCGAACGCGTGACGTAAGCGTTACGAAAAGTATGATCGGGCGAGCCGAACGGGAGTTGAGTGGGGGATATAAGCAAGAGAAAGCAGTGCGCGCGCACATTTTCTTTCTCTCTTCCTCTCATAGCCAAATACGTTTGAAGTTTCACTTCAGTCGTGTGGTCATAAGCACACTCGGTTTTTTTTTTACTTGCTAGTTGCTAGCTCTACTCGCTTCTCGTTAATCGCCGGCGATGGGGCAGGTGCCTTGGTTGTGACTACGAGAAATTGGCATCGTTTATACCCGTCAAGTACAGGCGCCTACAGCCGTTTCTCGCGTTCGTTGTTAAAATCCATGTTTTGGTACAAGGCTATGGTTTTTGTGGCAACGGGACTATTGTTAATTTATGAAGGGAAATTAACTTTGTCAGCGGCCTAATTGCGTAATACGCTCCTTTTGATAATCTATTACATTTTGACATTTCAACTAATAATGGATTTGGAAGAGGCACCCAGATACGACCTTCTTTATCTCCCTATTCCATTTCGTTTATTGCCCGTGGTCCGACCGCGTAGTTCTTGATCCACGACTTTTTGACCAACCTGTATAGGGGTGTAAAGTAACATCGTCACGCAATCTGTCATCATGAATTCAGTGCATGATTCTAGACCCACCAGCAAATCAATCGTAGTTTAAAAAAAAACTACTATTTCATACAAACGTACAATACCTACACGGGCAAAATGTATGGAAAAGCAGTTTTTTTTTATATCTGACGAAATATTTCAGCCCTTATGGGCCTTGGGTGTTATAGTAGAATAACTTTTCAACTATGTGACGTGAATACAGAGTGTTTGAACAAAAGGGAGCGTGTCCGAACTTTATCAATATGTTCACTCAAAGCGGATCTGAGACATGCTGTCACGTCTTGATTGGCAGCACAACACGTTTGATATAAGCTCTTCAGAAAAGTTCTTGGTAAATCAAGGACACTTACGTTATAAAAGAAATTGACACTGTTTCTTGCCTTATAACATTCCCGCAATGAATTAGTTTCCCACTGCAAATAATTTCGTCTTGTCTTTTTGGAACGAAGTTCTTTAATTCTGTAACGGGGAGTAAACTGGTAGAAGCTAATAGTCGCGTAAAAAAATAGACATGCGACAAATCGAAATGGGAGATTGTACTCATCATTATGAACAACTTTTACTATGGGACCAAACCTGAAATCGCGAAAAAAATCAGCTGTTCCCTATATTTCGACCAGTTATGCGAACATAAATGTAGGGCACATCTGATTTTTTTCGCGATTTCAGGTTTGGTCCCATACTAAAAGTTGTTCATAATGATGAACACAATCTCCTATTTCGATTTGTCGCATGTTTTTAATTTCACCCTGTAGATATTATTATGTAGATATACGTATTATAGAATAAAGATCTATCTAGTATTCGTTTTTAGAAGCTCTCATAAAGTTGCCGCATCTTGGTTTTTCATTTTGACCTCGCTATTGCAAAAATGGTTCCACTCGATAAATGGCCTGGGTCTAAAGTTCAAACTCGTTGTATTATGAGAAGCACGTTGACCTAAACGTTATAGTATACATATAAAAACCTTTCAGAAACCTCAACCCGTTACCTAAACTGCCTGTGGCATAATAGCCGAAACAATAACCGAAACTCATCTTGATAATATAAATACGATAAGGGATGAGAGGACCTATTATTAGACCCTCTCCTTTCAGACCCTCCCCCGTGGCCGCGATCAATAGCTGCGTGGAATTAAAATAAATACCATGCTTCGGTAAACTTGGATCGTAGCGAGCAGTGGCGGCCCAGTGTCAACGGCTGTGTCTTACGAGTTGTAGGTCGTGGGTTCGAACTTAAGCAGGCACTTTACTAAGTGTAAGTTATTTCACTGCTTTCAAAACGGTGAAGAATAACATCACTATCATCATCTTCATCATGATTTTTAGTTATAGGCCATGCCAGTTTCAAATCAAATCACTTTTATTTGTTAACACAGGTAAAGAAATACAGATCTTGAGTTTGGTGTATATGTCACCGGAAAATAACAAGAACCGCAAATTTATAAATTTCCTAGGAAATTTATAAACTTTCGTAGGATTCTAAACGAGAGATAAATTGTATTATTTTACGCCCACATTTTCGCAAATTTATAAACTTACCGAACTTACGCGTAAAATAATAAGTACGCAATAACTAAACGCCATGTGCGCTCTGATTGGTTGAATATGTCACGTGTTCCTTCTCCTTTCTCTCTACCGCCATTGTTCGCCACGCCACTGAACATAAAAAAACCGGTTGTTCGTGTGTTTTTTGTAAAGTTTTTAATGTTGAAACTGTGTTGGAACTGTGAAAATAGTTTTATTTTGCTAAGGTTACTAAAGTAGACCCATAACTGTACCTAAGTCTATGGACACAACCATTGCCACTGTCAACATCGACCAATCAGAGAGCAGTGTGTTATTTTCCGTATTTTAAAAAAGCGCAAAATTAAATGCTCTTCTGTGATTGGTCGAACCGTTTAGAATCTTACGAATGGATATCCGTTAGTTTATAAATTTACCACGAGACGTCCTACGAAAGTTTATAAATTTCCTAGGAAATTTATAAATTTGCGGTTCTTGTAATTTTCCGGTGACATATAGAACGCTATGTTATGCCAGGAGGCGTACAAATATGGTGTGCACCTAGCTTAATATTACGAATTTAAATTTCAAAATAAAAAAAGATGTTTGAAAATCATGATAATTCCTCACGATGTTTTTCTTTCACCGATGTCAGCGATGTAAACTAAGAAAGTACATATGAATTGAAAAATACACATTGTTACTCGTCCGGATTTGAGTCCACAACATCGTACATGAGAGGCGAACCGTGGAGGCGAAGTAATAACCATTGGGACATAAGATAACTGGCTAAAATGTGGCTATACTAAACGCTCACTGGCTGACCCATCGGGAAATAGGTAAGTTGTATCTTCGACATGTTACAGGTTGATACAGTGTAATCACTGTATTACCTACCGAACTGGAATAAGCCCGTTACCTTCACAATGGATCCTTCACAATATCACAAAGACCGATTATTTTCTGAAAATATGAGACCTTTCAGGTAAAAGGAACCCGTTTGATTACCTATTTTAAATGCTTGCTTTTTACTGTGAGGTTTATTAATTATAGTATTTTTTTAAGAAATGTTTTTGTTTTAAGTTTATTTATTTCAGATAATTTACAACAAGTGCCAAACATTATTATTATTAGCCTGTGACGTCCCAATGCAGGGCAAAGGCCTCCCTACTCTCTTTCCACCTCTCTCTGTTCAAAGCTGCTAAGGACCAGTTCTTGTTGAAGGAGTCCAGCTCATCCCGGGCGGCTGGGCTGGACACATCGGCCGCATGTCAGACGAACAGTGGGCCAAACTTACGACCCAATGGGTCCCTCTTAATGGCAAACGACATCGTGGCAGGCCCAGACGGAGATGACAAACATTAAAAAATCTAATTAAATGTAACGTAAGCAAAACGTGTTTGGTCTCATAGATTATATAGGTACCTACCTACCATACCATGTTTTAAGGAAAGAAACATTGTTTATTCTGCACAAACGAAACGCATATTACAAAAAAAGGCATAAAATACACACTTATAAGTTAGCCAAAAGCCTGTGGGAGATGAAATTGACAGATCGTGTTTTAGAATTGACCACAGCCAGTGGTCTATTCTGTAAAAATATCACCGTGAAAGCTGAGCTGTCAATAGTGTCGATCCCTAGCATCAACTGTCAAGGAAAACATCGTGAGGAAACCGGCCTGTCCTGGAACCAAAAATTCGATGACCTGTGACATAAATTTTCCAACCTTCACTGAGCCCGCGAGGTGGATTACGGCCTCACCGAGAGGAGGCCTGTGTCTAAGGAGTGGGAACATTATAGGCTGATTATGCTAAACTCCATCACCGAGTGGAATAATAACTCAACTAAGTTGTCACGGTGAGCCTTTTATAGAACAGATCGGCAGATGGTGACACAGATAAATTTCGTGCTTTTGTCAATTTTATAACATCAAACTTTTTTAATAAGAATCTTGTTATTAATTGTCGTTTAAATACTGGGCTTTTGGTTACTACAACGCCACATGCGAACTACCCGTCACACTGACGCGACGTCACGCAAAATCCTGCATCTCGCAAGCAGAGTTTACCGCGCAACTAGCACATGTACAGACGCCAGCACATCAAGCTACCCAAAACTGTCAAATTTTCTAAATCTACTTTGAACGTTATACTTTAGCGATAAAAATGAAAGTCTATTAAAGAAATTTGACAGATTATTTATTTAATACTTCAAGCACATAAATGTACATAGGCGGACTTAATGCCATAGGCATTTTCTTCCAGTCAACCTTTGGGTGATGCAGAGACAAACAGTGCAGATTGTAATAGCTTGATGTGCTGGCGTCTGTATAACGGCTCGACATGAATCATCGGGCAGTTGCCCGCCAGACACGACACCCATCTGGTCGGAGGATCCTCTACACACACATACAGGAGTGAACTTTACACCCTTTGTCATACCTATATAAGTGTTTAATTTTTTATTGTTATAATTTGCGTTTCATTCGTGCAAATTAAACTATATTTTTTTTATGAGAGCGTAGAGCGACTCAGCCACTCATACCTTTAAGTCAGTTTACCTCAATGTGCAAAATAACGCTCGGGTCGGTGTAAGATGGGGTCCCCCTCCTGCCCCATTGAGTCTAAATTACTGTACCAATATAGGCGTCAGCTGCTTGCTCTCACGGGTATTCACGTCTTTTTCCTTATGAGTTGGAGGAGGCATGCAATTTTCACAACAAGAATGGTTATCGTTAATTTGTAGCTGAGTTTAGAGCCAGTCAAAATGGAAGAGGTTTAACTTATCATCATGCCTCAAGACCCCAAAGGAGTAGACAGGAGTTTAGTAGGTACGATTAAGTTTCATGTATTTATTAAATCAAGGTTTACTAACAGCTTCTGTGTACAATATGTCATAAGTAACATAGTCTCGGATTTACACAGTCGCCAATTACAGGTCAACCAGCATTCTAAAAATAAGTGATTACACAGAAAAATGAAAACTTAAAAGTAGTCGCGCTAGACTTTTGATATATGGCAAAATTAAAACATGAAGAAATATGAAATTACAAAAAGAAACAAACGATATTGCAATTTTGCACATCTAAATAAATCATTTATACAATATAAATTGTAAAAAACAGATAAAAAAAGTATAACTTATAATGTGAGGTAATAAAACCGGCCAAGTGCGAGTCGGACTCGCCCATGAAGGGTTCCGTAGCAGCAAGTAACATAATATTAAAGTTCTTGTAGTTCGTTGTAACTTTGTGAAAGCTAAATTGCGGTTTTCGATTTATGACGTATTAAAAAAACTACTTACTAGATCTCGTTCAAACCAATTTTCGGTGGAAGTTTACATGGTAATGTACATTATATATATATATTTTTTTAATTTTATCATTCTCTTATTTTAGAAGTTAGAGGGGAGGGACACACATTTTACCACTTTGGAAGTGTCTCTCGCGCAAACTTTTCAGTTCAGAAAAAAATGATATTAGAAACCTCAATATCATTTTTGAAGACCTATCCATAAATACCCCACACGTACAGGTTTGATGAAAAAAATTTTAGTATGGGGAACCCCAAAATTTATTGTTTTTTTTCTATTTTTGTGTAAAAATCTTACTGCGGTTAACAGAATGCATCTACTTACCAAGTTTCAACAGTATAGTTCTTATAGTTTCGGAAAAAAGTGGCTGTGACATACGGACGGTCGGACAGACAGACATGACGAATCCATAAGGGTTCCGTTTTTTGCCATTTGGCTACGGAACCCTAATAAGGTGAGCATATTGCCAACAGTGGGGACAAATCCAGACTCCGGGCTACTACTGAGATCTGGTGGAAAAACCCAATAAACCTTAGCTCGATGTGGGAACCGAAATCTGGACCCAGTGGTCAACAGTCGCACCTTCTTGCACCCGGTAGACCAACGAGGTACCTATAGCTACAAAGTGACAGCTAGCTCCTGTCAGTTTCCTTTAGAAAATAGAATAGAATACTCTTTATTATGTACGCCATATAAATTACAAACGTAAACATAGAAATTTTACAAAGGGTGACACAATGGGTGGTCTTATCGCTAAGTGCGATCTTTTAAAGACAACCTTTGGATGGATTAAGGATTAAGGGGAAGGATAGACCAAAGTGAATTAATAATATTTGACTATAACACCCAGATACGTTACGAGAGTTTGTTTGAACTTCAGAAGCAAATGATAATTCTTCAGAAACAGAATCCAACCACACAACTTTATAATAAAAAGAATTGATGAGGGCAATTCTGTCTAAGTTGCACGATTGGCTGCAAACTTCAAGCTTATGAACGCCGGTAATATTGAACGGAATTCATATTGAAAGTTTGTGAGTTACTTACAAAGTACTTATGCAAAATGGCGTAGTTAGGTATCGTTAGTAGTTCGCTTTGAAACTACTAGTCCTGAGAAGAACTTAAAGAGGCATGAGGAACAGGGCGTAAAGATCACTCATCCTCTATAGAAAAGGGAGGATCCTCCGACCAGACGGGTGTTGTATCTGATGGGCTACTGCCCGATAATTGTCGTCGAGACGTTGTATATATTTATGCTAGTTGCGCGGTAAACTCTGCTTGCGCGATGCAGGATTACGTGACGTCAGTATGATGCGTAGGTCGCATGTGGCGATGTAGATGCCGCCACAAACTCACTAGTTCAAGTTACCGTATTTTTTACAGAGGCCAGCACATCAAGCTACCCCAATCTGTCAAATTTTCCCAGTTGAATATGAACCTTATACCTTTGTAGTAAAGTTGAAAATCTATCAAAGAAATTTGACGGATTGGGAGCTTGATGTGCTGGCGTCTGTACATTACAGGTCATTCAGCCTTCATTATATTTTCACTAACCTATTTAAATGGCATTAGTGTCAATCATGATGTCTAAAACAGAATGTTACATAAAGCAGTAAATGTCCCCTCAGATAATGTTTATGGTAGTATGGTGCGGTGGTTAATATATCAATGTATCATCACGTTACAGCGCATAAAATATCTGATCGTGACTGCAAGACTTCACATCGGCAGGTATCTCACCGACTATTATTTATATTTAGGTGAACAGTAAAACTATCCGAATCTATTCCCGAACACATAAACTTGCAATGTTTTGTTTATATAGCGCGGACTTCAAACGATTGTATTGTTTCTTTAGTAGCCGAACATTTAACTGCAGTCTTAACTATACTGTAAATGTTGGACACTGTTCTATTGTTGTTATAGTCTTCGTTTATTTTTAGGTATTATAATGTCGGAAAAAAAATATTTGACCAGAAAAAACTTTTCACAAAAACGCCAAAGCAGACCTAACGAATAAAATAAAAGCGGCTGTGTGAGTCGGACTTGCACACGAAGGATTCCGTAGTCCGTACAAACGTAGAATATTAATTAACACTAGATATTTTATTTTATTCTTATTATTTGCTATGTATGTATGTGTGGCCATAGTACCTAGTATACACTCTGTGAAAATTTCATGTACTTATTACGGTTCAAAAGATGTGACAGACGGACGGACGGACAGCAGAGCCTTACTAATAGCACAGAATACTTAAGGTACTACGTACAGAAAGGCCACTCCCTTGACCGCACTAACATCAGTTACCGCACCTCACCCCGCACTTCGGCGTATTCGTCGCAGTTCTTTAACAAGAGCGCTCGCAAACACAAGTACCTCACGCATACATTCATACGTATACAAACGTCATTTTTTAATGTAGTAGTAGTAGGTAATTATTTTGCGAGCGTTGTATGGAGTGTCCGGGGTGTGCTAATAGGTACCCGTTCGCACACTTTGGGTACGGAACCATAAAAAGAGATTACCTAACTATTAGATTTCTAATGTTTCAAATTGTATTAAATAAAATTCATGGCTGGACTGTACAGTAAGCGTTCTATAGCTACGTAATGTAAACGGGTAAAGTATGCAGCGGTATCTACAACGCCACATGCGAACAACGCGTCATACTGACGTCACGCAAATCCTGCATCTCGCAAGCAGAGTTTACCGCGCAACTAGCATAGATACAACAGCCCGACATGAATCATCGGGCAGTTGCCCGCCAGACACAACACTCGTCTGGTCGGAGGATCCTCCCTTTTCTATAGAGTATGAGTGAACTTCACACCCTGTTCCTCATACCTCTATAAGTACAACTTGGTACTTGTCTTATAATATAGTCTAGATAAGTTTGACTGACCGACGAACAGTTAATGAATGCACAGATAATAATAATATGTGAATAAAAAGGGAACGCTACAGTAAAAAACCCTCTGTTTATCTTCCATAAATTTTCAATTCGACTTGTAAATTGACCAAAAAAAACCTGTAAGCAACACGGAACAAACCCTTAGGCTGGTTATAAACCAGAATTTAAACTAAATCCTTCCACTATCAGTTCGTTTCAGTAGTGAAAGGCCGTGCGCGGGAAACCTTTCACGTAAGTAGGTAGTTTGCTACAATGGCGGACTGTAGTAATTCCCCGGCCTATCTGCTTGATACTGATGAGATAGTGATGTCACCAGCAATTTGTAGTGAAGTCGAGAGTCGATAAAACATATCACACTTCACACTAATATTATAAAGGCGAAAGTTTGTGAGTGTGTATGTGTGTGTGTGTTTATATGTTCGTTACTTCTTCACGCTCAAACGGCTGGAACAATTTTGATAAAATTTTGTATGGAGGTAGCTGACACCCTGGATTAACATATAGGCTACTTTTTGTCCCGATATTCCCACGGGGTCAACATTTACGCGGGTGAAACCGCGGGGCGCAGCTAGCATGAAAAATAAAAGCGAGAAATCAGTCGTTTAACTATTTTTAACATCACACAGATGGAGGATTCTGTATAAAGACATTAAAAAAGAAACCTGTCGGATTCGTAATCTTCCTGAAATGAGGTTAAAAATTGAATAAGTTTGTCTACCGTGCGAAATTAATAGGTGTCACGAATCAGTCGGTTTCATGGCTCAAGGCACGGTTTCTGAGTAGAGAATTTGAAGTTCAGAACTTTTCAAAGTCTTCTTACTTATTACTTACGTTGAAAGGCCACATAATTCGCATTTCTTTGCAAAAACTTAGGAAATTATTAATTTCGCGGACTACATTGAAGTCCTTAATTCAGAACCGAATATTTATAAGAATTAATTATAAGTTGTTATAAATAATACTAATCTACACATTATTTTTAATCATTTATAATATACTATTCTCCAGTAGTGAAGAATCCCTGGGTAGTCAGTGTTGCTACCAACTCGCGGTTTTCTTTCTTTCAATAACTCAATTTACTATGGGTAATGTAATGTGTATACTATACATTATTAAGTATTGTATTCATACGAGAGCAGTGGTGGCTCAGTGGTAATGGCCGCGACTTACGAGTTGTAGGTAGTAGCTTCGAACCCAGACAGGCACCTTACTATGTGTAAATTATGTCATCACCACTGCTCTCAAAATGGTGAAGGAAAACATCGTGAGGAAACCGACATGTCCTAGAACCAAAAATTCGAAGATATGTGACATCTACCAACCCGCACTGCGCCCGCGTGGTGGATTACGGCCCATATCCTCTCACCAGGAGGAGGCCTGTGTCCCAGCAGTGGGAACATGATTAGCTGATTATGTTTCTATACGGTCTCAGTGTCTTATTAGTATGAACTCCACTATTTTAAATGCATTTTGAATCCATTTAGTAGGCCGGAGCCTGAAATTGTGCCCGATTGATGGCTTAGGCTCGGCTCCGGTGGTAGATTACAGCCCACTCCCTTTCGAAGAGAGGTGGACTGTCATGTGGCCCAGCAGGGGAAACACTATAGGCTGATTTTGCTGCGGAGCATATAGGCGTGTTGTTAATGTCATCAATCAATAGGTAACCAGTTACTAGATTGTATTTTCCATGAACAAGTCGGTGTCCCCTCCCTATGCACTGAGTGGGTTAATTGCAACAGTTCCCAACAGCTGAGTTTAGCATATATATATACTGAGTATCGATATCTATCACTAACGATATCTATCGAGCGTGGGTTAGCAGATGTCTTTAGTTACTGTGATTAGTTTAGTTCCTATCAGAAGCGAGAGAGGGGAATTACAGTCAAACGGGGTGAATATGGATGCAGGGGTGAATCGGGACAAAACTTTAAAAGGGATTTTAACATTAAAATAATATAGTTTGTGACCAAAAAGGACCCTAATGTGTTTACTGTAATTTAACTAACGATTACGTGCCCTTATTGACAACAAACTATAATATTATTTCAATGTTAAAATCCATTTTAAAGTTTCGTCCCGCTTCACCCCTGCATCCCTATTCACCCCGTTTGACGGTATTATTGTCTCCTTTATTCGACAATGAGAGAGGCTGGTGTGCACCTACTACAATATAAACCATTGTATCCTGGCTTCGATTCCTAGGTCGGGCAAAGTGTTATTGGGTTTTCCATGTCAGTAGTAGCCCGGGGTCGGATTTGTAGCCGGTTAACAATAGGCGCACTCCTATTACATTTGGCTTAGACACACTAACCGAACAGTGGTAAAAAGTGATAGTACTATAAACTCTGCCAACCCCTTCGAAGAATAGGTACTAACGTGATGTTATATCAATATACTTATAATATAAAATATATTGCATATTATGAAGAGAAATTTTGAAAACAAGTAATGTTTATGTAGGACGGATGCTTTTTTTGTTAATCAAGGATTTCGATTAAATGCACACAGAAGACCAAATCCCGTAATTAGTCGCAATCTCATCTCAGCGACAATCAATGTCAAAAACTTGTCAAAAATCTAGGGAAATTGAAGTATTTTCAGATTGAGACTGAGATCAGACTGTGAACGTTCTTAAAATTACGAGAATTACTCCTCTGGTCTACTATGCCCTGGGTTGGAAAGGTACTTTAAGCTTGCTGCGAGTGAAACTGTGGAAACGTCTATCATGAATATTATTTGTTTTGCTAATAATAATCAGGAAAACGTCAATCTATCGTTGCAGTATTGCAAACACGACTAAATAAACAATTGGGCAACCCGAGTAATATACAATGTAGGTATCGTATTTCATTCGGATCGCGATTAAAGTCGATTCAGAAACTCGATCCTCTATGGCACAATGAATGAAACCGCGAAATAAACTCGAAGTTGGCGTGATTAGATAAGGAATTCGCGTGGTTTCGAAGTAAAGAATCATTGAGTTGTTATAGTGAACTAGCTTCTGCCCGCGACTTCGTCCGCGTAAAATTTCACCCTCCCCCCATTCACCCTCTTAGGGGTGGAATTTCGAAAAACCCTTTCTTAGTGGATACCTACTCTTCACAAAGAACATACCCTCCAAATTTCATGTCTCTTGGACCAGCGGTTGAAGCTGTGCGTTAATATATCAGTCAGTCAGTTAGGACTTTGAATTTTATATGTATAGAAGATTAGGGCCCAGGACGTCAATGGGCGTTATTTCCAGTTTTGAAATGAAGAATGTCAAAACATAAAAGGTATAGTAGTTATAGTTTATCATACATCTTCGCTAGTTACCCCACAAGGTTGGTCTTCAGTATTGTGTCAACGTCATGCATCCATCGACCATTGCGTGGGAAGGTCAACAGCTGCGGGTATAGACTGGGCGCCTACAGACATGTTCTGACGTATGTCGCTAATTTACTGTAGACCTCCTTTATTGGAACGAAGTTCTTTAACGGAGCTTGGGGAGTAAACTGGCAGAAATCGTCAAGTAACGAAAAAGCGTTATGCTTCATGCGACTTTTTATCAAATATGCCGGGGGCCACACTATACGGGAAAATCGCGATAAGTTGTTTCTTATTGGCTGACATCGTAGGTCCAGCTAACGAGCATCAACTTATCGCGCAAATCTTCGCGTTATCGCGATAGTCTGGCCCCAGCAATACAATAAATCTTTTATGAAATAGAGAGAGAGTGAGAGAGAGATCAGTTTCAGTTTTCGAGGGCGCTGAAGTGAAAATGAAATGAAAATCGAAGATGGCGGCCGCAAAACTTTAAAAAAATTTCAGCATGAGTGTCGTTTTTATGGTCTTCGAGGGTGTTCAAGCTGATAGTGAGGTCAAAATGAAAATCCAAGAAGTCGGTTGGGAAAATTTAAAAAAGTTTCGTCGTTTACACGTGATAGAAGCAAAATATCTTAAAAAAATAAAGAATTAGACAGGTTTAGTGTGGCAGACCGAGAGAGAGAGTTACTTATATCTTTCTTCTCTCTCATATAACGAAATGTGCTCAAACTTGACGCGTCCTTGTTTCACTCTGGATTCTCGGCCAATTATCGAATCGCCACTTAAGAAGTTTGACTTCAAAAGTAAACTTCATAAATTCAAGAATCATTCCAACAAAGACAATTCACACCCTGATTTCCCGCCAACTCGTTAACCTAAGTTCTGTGCCCTAAGGCGCAGTCATAAATTTCCCAGACTTCAGCGAGGGTAATAAATCTTCTAAATGTCATTTCAAGCGCGAACCCAGTCTGATTTAGTGCTGCGTTCGTAAACTGTCTCGATAAACAGTAATGTGCTAACGAACTACTTTTTTATACCCACATTAAGATTCTTAGTCGGGAAATTCCCGAAAGGAAAACCGTCGTGACTTTAGAACAGTGTCTAAGTTTTCAATTTTGTATTAAGAACTTTACCGTATTCGGAATAAAGTTCAAAATACAATAACTTGGAGTACAGTTAGAATTAATTTCGTAATGATAAGATGGAATTTCGTCTGCCGTATCAGTCTAGTGTAGTTCTTCAGTACCTAATTAATGCAGGCATTGAATATTATACATCGGGGTTTAGAAAGAGCCACACAGGTATAAATTACAAAGACGAAGCACTACAAAGCCGACCTTTCAAAAAAAACTCGATGTGCCGATTTTATTCTAAGCCCTTTAAATTTTTAAAATGCCAGAAAATCTAAACTTAGGATTCCAGTCTAGTAAAATATAATATTTGCGGATTTTCAGTACGAATGACTCTATCAAAGCATTACTTGGAACCAGATTTAGCATAAATCTGAAGCTAAAATTCTACGAAAACCGCAAAATGCAATAGCAGAATATTAGGACTTTTAATGTATAGTCGACCTCGGAATTGCTTTACCGCTTTTAATGTTTATTTCTGTAAGTAGATCTAGAAGGACAATTCCCAAACTGCAGACTTTACGGTGACAAAATACGCTCGCTAGGAAAACACATCAACTTACTTTCTAATAAAAAACATTTCAGTGACGTCATTCGCCGGTCAATTGCAGACTGTATGTAACGGCTACCGGTCTACTAGGAAACGGTACCTCAAGACTAAAAATATCTAACTATTACATAGATAAAAAGATTTAAGATGTCTGAAGGCCAATTCTCGTATTTTAAAACGTTCAAAATCTAGTCGCAGTCTCATCTCGGCGACAAACAAACGTCAAAAACTTGTCAAAATGTAGGGAAACTAGAAGTACTTTTTGACAGATTGAGACTGAGATCAGACTGAACGTTCTTAAAATTACGAGAATTACCCTCTGATGTATGAAAAAGATATCATTGACGTGGAAGTGTTATTCAAGCTTAGGGTGGTAAGATACCTACGAGGTCGCCTATACAACCGAGTGCATAACAACATTAAAAATACCACAAAGGCCAGTATCTATTTCAATCTTATTGTCATTGTTGCCCAAATGCTTTCAAGTGTATTTATAGATACCGTCTGACTTAGGGATGTGTCAAACGTGTCCAAAACCACTCTAATGGAATAATAAGTAGAGAATACCGAGTATCGGCGGCGCCTATATCTGGCCCTTTTATTTACATATTGAATACTAGCTGCGCCCCGCGGTTTCACCCGCGTAACTTTCGATCCCGTGGGAATATCGGGATAAAAACTATCCTATGTCCTTTCCCGGAAATCAAACTATCTCTATACCAAATTTCATCGAAATCGGATCAGTAGTTTAGGCGTGAAGAAAAGACAGACAGACAGACAGAGTTACTTTCGCATTTATAATATTAGTTTGGATTTACTGAATTGGAATAGAAATATGTTTTTGTAGTTTCCCATGGCATTTTAGGTGCAGTCAGGGCGACTAAACGTTAGGAATGACAGCCTTCGTCAATTTGCTGTGTTCTAGCCATTTCACACTACTGTCATCGAACGACAGTTATGCGATTTGAATATTTTTGTCTGCCCAACTAACTCCATGCGATCGGCGCTCCTACATCTAGCGGTGTATTTGCTTAACACATTATCAGTAGCAATGACTTTCATTTTGACAGTTCAACAACATTCATTGCGTTATTAACGTTGTTGAAAAGACAAATTTTTCGAACATATGAAGCAATGGATTAGCGATATCCTTTAAAATGATTCAGATGAATAGTGTGTTACGCAATTAGGGTGTAGTTCCTGGACGTCACTCGGTGTCATTATTGCTTCACCTGACGTCACCCGGCTTTGCAAGGCCTTCCTTGCTCGTGGTCAAACTTAATAGTCAAACTGATTTGACCACGAGGAATCCATTATCCTATAGTCAGCCCATCTTCTACTTCTTAGCGTGTCGATGGCAAATATAGTTTGAAAAGAAGTAAATTTTTTTGTTTTTGCCCAGAACTCAGCAACGCTAATACCATTCGACGACGCAGACAGTAGACCCTCACGTGTACAGTTGACAGGGCATACGGCTCAAGATGGTCTGCGGGGTCAGCCTATAAACATCTAGGCAGTGAGAACGTGGACATTTTTTCATTAAAATCATAAGAAAATAAAAAGTTAGTTTTATGCTGGTTAACCTGTAATTGGCGATTGTGTAAGTCCGAGGCTGTTGTTACCTAATCTGCATTCGCAATTTATTTGCCAAAAATGTAAACAAATATGAGTTTATGGAAAAATAACTTTAAATCGTACACAATAAAGTTCAGTTTACGCTACAATTTCAAACATTTTTATAACTTTTCAATAGTGCACTTTAAATCAACTTAATAAACATTAAAACCAAGTTGATATTTGGTTAACTTGAAATAATAATAATTTTAAATATAAGTCAGAATAGACTTTACGTAGAAGGATTTTATGTAGAAGCTTGGTGTACCTCCATCAATAAGTAAATAATTTGATGTCTGAAATCAGACTCTAGATTATAGACTATAGATCTACTACCCAACGGCTTCTAATAAACAGCCAAAGGGATTATTGCCATCATTTTACGGGGAAATGGATTAGTTTTATGTCAACTTTAAAAGGATTTTTGGCAGTCGGATTTAAAAAATATACGTAAAATTTTTCGTCGTACGGGTTGCGTTCCATCATTATTAAATATATCAATACAATACAACTTTTGAATTTCTATAGACCTTTTACGCAAGAATTTTGTAAACTCGTCCCTAAAATTCAATGGTAGATATTAAACTCGGAATGATACATTAAGTACTTGGCAACGTCGCGTTGGCAGCCCAATGGTTATAATGTAGGTATCAAATTTGAGACTTATCGCATGAAAAGTGTTGCTGGTTCACGGAGGGTAAAGCACTCGATTCTTGTAAACCCTTTTTAGGTATAATCTTGTTTTTATGACGGATTTCTGATAATTTTGCGTAGGTATAAGTATGTTTGTATTTTCTATAAAAACGCGAGATAATTTCGGTCTGATGTGTCACAGATACTTTGAAAATTGCGTAATTTCGGCAGATTAGGTAGTAGGTATGCGACAAGCAATTTTGGTAGATATCGCCCTTTGTTAAAAGTATTATGTACAATAAAGAAAATAAGGTCTAAATTGATCTAGAAACTAGTACGTTGGTACATAATATTTATGTATCTGTATAGGTACAGGCCGTCGCGTCGTGCCGAGGGTTGGCCCGGCTGTCAGGCTCAAATTGTAAGTAATGATGCCAAGCTACAGTGCCAAATCTGTGACTTATTTGGACTTGCTGTGTGATTTACGCACTGTAGTGAGTGGTATTACGTATGTATTATGTATCAGTGATTGGCACTTTGATGTGTTTTTAACCTACTTCAAAAAAAGGATGTTCTGTATTCGACCCGTGTGTATGTGTATGTTTCTATGTCTGCGATTTTCCTAAAAACTAATGAACTAATTTTGATAATTCTGTCACTAATGATTGTGATCTACATACTTTCAGGAAGGTTTTAGTATATAATACATTAGCTAATTTTATGTACGAAGTTATATGATAAATGTACTGCAAGTCCGGCATTTCTATGCGAATTTTCATGATTCTTCTAGTCGGTGTCTTCAATTCTTCAATGTACTAGTGTTAATTGAATTTGTGTAGGGTAGGTTACAACTAAAAAGTGAAAAATAAAAACTGTGTGGTGTCGATGGTTCCGCATTTTAGTATTTTGACACCGACTTCCGAAATTAAAGTTGTTTATCATTTTGTAGTGTTTTTTTTGAAGTCGGTTGTTTTTTTTTTGTAAAAAAGTTTTTTAATACAATCTTCTACTTTAAAAAATCCTAAATTCATTTAACCCGTCTGCCTTCAAAGCAAGAGTGAACAGGCATCTTCTGGGCTCGCTTATTCCTTCATAGACCTCATCCATCGCTTTCCATCGGGCATGATCGAGGTCAACAGCGGGCCCATTTAGCAATAAAAAAAAACATTTGCTAACAGACAATGCACAGCTTAAACTGCTGAGTCGAGAAAAATAAAATTTTGCACAAGAGTTTCATGACGAAAATGAGAACTAAGGAAGGGTTTGTTTAAAGTTCACCCCCTAAACGGGTTGATAGAGGGTGAAAGTTTGTATGGAAGTTTGTCATTTTTGTCAATGGGAACTCCCATCGGCGCATTTATTTCGGTAGGTCTTTAAATTATATGAATACTAGCAGCGCGCCGCGGTTTCACCCGCATAAGTGTCGATCCCGTGGGAATTTCGGGATAAAAAGTATCCTATGTGTTATTCTGATGTATAAGCTATATTACTGTAAAGTTACATAAAAATCCGTTTGGTAGTTTTTGCGTGAAAGAGTAACAAACATCCATGCATCCATCCTCACAAACTTTCGCGTTTATAATATTATATACAATATATAATATGTCATATATGATTATATGATATGTTATGATTATTCGTATATTAGTAGGAAGTAGGATTTAACTTAGATTCAGCACAGAAATCTAGATATTTTTACAATTCAACTTAGTCGATACTTAGTTACAGTTTTTATCGGCATAAATAGATACCTACTTACTTGAAAAATGTTTTATTCCATGAGTAACTCTGTAATCTGTTTAGGTGTCGATTTATAGATGACTTCGCCTTGGAGTGTAAATGTGGTGCTGTTCCACAAACGATGGGACACTTAATATCGTGCCCTGCGTGTCCTGTCAGCTGCACGTTACAGGAACTGATGGACGCTAGTGATGGCGCCAAACAAGTAGCCGAATTCTGGGCCGAGTACATTTAGATTGCTATCGACACGCCAAGAAGAAAAGACTCTGTAACTATATTTTTTTTACGATATTTGCGCCATTAACTAAGAAATCTAAACCATTAAAAAATTGGACAGAAGGCGAGTTACTTGATTTCAAGATTGAGCATTCGCGTTCCTAATAAAAAAGCTTCCTCCACGGTACTTTCACAGATCAGTTCACCAGTATTTTTTATTTTCGCTAATCCTATTTTTACAATTAGTATGCCTAACACGTAAAAGTACTATAATAAATTCTACTGAATAATAAATGTCTCCGTACGCAGATAAGTGCTGGAGCTGTCACAGAATACAAAATGTTAAAAAGTTAAAGTACAGACGCCAGTACATCTAGCTACTACAATCTGTCAAATTTCTTTAATAGATTTTCAACTGTATCGTTAAAGCATAAGGTTCAAAGTTGATTGGGAAAATTTGACAGTTTCGGGTACAGTTAGCTGCGCGTCCCTCATCCGTGATTGCAATTTGACTTTTGAAAGCGTCTTTATGTCGTAGCAGCAAGGGCGGTTTCCAAATTCAAACAAAAACTAATTACGTATCAAATAATACTTTTTTCATAACTTTCAACTATTTTGTATGTAGGCAGGTAGGTAGGTACAGTCAATCACAAATCAGTGGTAACACTTGCATAACAATGCGGCCGTCGAGAAAATGCGTTCCCGATACCTGTCAGTGCGACAATTCTAGTAGCTAATATAGATCAATTTCGCAAAATACGTATTCGTTTGTATGTCAAAGTCAAATCATTTATTTCAAATAGGCACATAAAAGGCACTTTTGAACGTCAAAAACTATCTTAAAATAGAATTGATTCTAGTCGCCCATTCCAAAAGGTAGTTTTCGTATGGAGAAGAACGGGCAAGAAAGAAAGAAAGAAGAAAGAAAGAAAATACATTTATTTAGCACAGACTAAAGGACACACAATACACTAGATACATCAGATAAAAAAAAAACAAAACAAGGATCAAATAAAAAGCGTAAAGTCCGATGTAAGTAATTAGCAGGAAAGTGTGCCTCACGGCTGCGCCAAAAAGGCCCAGTTCAGCAATAATGCCAGACAACTAGTGCCTGACGCTGGTTTTCAACTGGACCTGATGTGTGAGGTGACGAATGTAAATCAGCTTTACGATGCAACTGATGTGTGTATGCATACTTACTTAAATAAAATATGCGTAAGAAAAAAATAAAAATAGTAACAAATAAGTAGATACCTACATACATAAATAGTGTGAGTTGAATAAAATTAAAAAAATAAGCAAAGAATGATAATTAACACTGTGCAAATGAGGCTGATACATAAACGAGACGGCCGCATGATATACCAAAACCTGTCTTCCACGTTCCAACACATTGTCGTAATTAATTAATCCGTGCATTTCGTCGCACAATACGCTGCAAGCAGCCGAGCGCGGCGGAACTATTTACGGACAGTTTGCAACTTGCGCATTTTAAACTTAGCTATGGTTTACATTGGGATTAACTCGATAAGATGGTATTATAATGTCCATAAAATGTCCGCTAAACATTATTAGCAAAAGTGGAAATGAAAGTAAAAAAAATAAAAATAAAAACATGCACAAAATAAAAGAAAAAAATGTACGGATGAAAGGTAAGCGCTTTGATAAAAATATTATATATTATGCAGAAAAAAATCGTCATGGATTCTTGTATTGAAATGTGAAAGCACCTACCCACTTTTAATTTATCGCCTCCTTTCTACAGTCTTATGGATGTCAAAACACAAGCTGTGCACAGAGGTTCGCCCACTGCCAGGTCCTGATCCTCCTGGTGAAAGATGGAGAAATGGCGCCATCCCGACACCGTACGTCTCATTCGTGTGCAAGTAGGCCAGACAACATTGGGTACGTTGACAAACAAACATGGTTCAGCCAATGTATTAGTTTAAAGGTATAACATTTATTTAAATTTGTTTGTCTTGCATTTTACAGGTTTCACATCTGCGAATGAGACGCAGTAGTGCTGCGGATAACGCAACCACACCCAACGAACCGAGGATACAGGGGACACAAGCCAACCAACCGAGCCGAGCGCCAGCATAAGCAAGAGCCGTTCCCAGCAATGAAATTGTATAGTATTAAAACAAGTTATTTACATTTCCGTGCAACATTCACCGACAGAAATACTGACACATACTCAAATGGACAGGTACTCATACATCATATAATTGAGACATTTAGCGTGACCATATCTAGCTCCCTTTGCGCTTCTATGAGGTACTGCCGTAAACGTCGTCTAAAAGCGTCTATGGTGTTAATTTCCCTAATTGGTGGTGGTAGGTTATTCCATATTTTGGAAGCCGCGTAACGGAAGCTACCTCTAAAAGCGGCTGTACTATGCGACTGGGTCGAGAGTTGTTGCGAGCATTGCCTTCTCCCACATTCACGTCTATTGGCTATCCAACTTAACTTCTCGTACAGGTAGTCCGGCTTCTGGTATTTAACTACGCCAAACAGAAGGCACGCCAAGTGTAGTTTGCGTCTCGATTTCATTTTTAATGTGAAATGTTTATTTAAAAATGGAGTCACGTGACTTCTGGGAGGAATATTATAACAAAACCGAGCACAAGCGTTTTGAACCCTTTGAATGAGCCGATCAGTGCGAGCTAATAGGCGCGGGCCGTATACTGTATCAGCGTAGTTTAGTCTAGACAAAACCAGTGTTTCAACTAGCTGCTCCCGTAGTGTTTCGGACAAGTATGGCCTAATTTTGTACAAAACTTTCAGGCGGTAAAAGCAGTTTCTTACCGAGTCAGCCACATGTTTTTCGAAACGAAGTTCTTTGTCCATTATAAGACCAAGATTCCGCGCCTCATAGACTCTGTCAATTGGTTCGCCCATTAGCTCCAGGTGAAACGTTGCGGGTAATTTAGCTAGTTGCTGCCTTGTGCCAAATACTATGTATTTGGTTTTGGATGGATTTAGCGACAGGCAATTGTCTTCAGACCAGGCAGCAATTCTACGAAGGTCCTCGTTTAGATCTTTAATGGCACTGTCGTAATCCTCTGGACTAAAAGATATGTATAGTTGGACGTCATCGGCGTATATATGGTACTTGCATTTCTGGAGGCATTTAATTATATCTGCACAGTATAAAATAAATATAATTGGGCCTAATATAGATCCCTGCGGAACCCCCCTCTTAATGGAGGTGATAGTCGATGTAAGAGCAGTGCCGTCACCCAAACGAAGATCCACAAGTTGTTTTCGATCACTAAGGTAGCAAGAAACTCCACCGTTACTCTTTTAAAATGTTTTAGGTACAGGTATGAAGTGACAGGTGTTAGGCACGCATCCTCTAGACGGCCGCACTTTAGAGCAAGTGTTACTATTGATTTGTGATTGACTGTACCTACCTCCCTACATACAAAGTAGTTGAAAGTTATGAAACAAGTTTTATTTTATACGTAACTAGCTGCGCCCCGCGGTTTCACCCGCAAGAGTCTCGATGCCGTGGGAATATCGGGATAAAAAGTATCCTATATCCTTTCCCGGGACTCAAACTATCTCTATACCAAGTTTCATCTAAATCGGTTCAGCGGTTTAGGCGTGAAAAGGTAACATACAGAGTTACTTTCGAATTTATAATATTAGTATGGATTCGTTTTTGTAAAATAAATTCTAGACATAATAATAATGTATGTGTGAACTGCCAATTTATTTGTTTACGAATTGGCGCCAAAGTTCCTTTACAGATTTTGTACAACCAATAAATATTACTCGTACAGTTGTGCGTCATCTACGTTTTAATTATATATTACTAGCTTCTGCCCGCGACTTCGTCCGCGTGAAATTCGTACTTTCCTCTAAAAATTTCGAAAATGTATGTAGGTATGATCTTTATCATTTATTTAGACAACTAAGTATTCGGGCGAATTTTTAAGTGTGTAGATCAAAGGAATCAGATTTTTCAAATAAACTGTATCCCCGCTTCTCACCCCCACAGGGGTGGAATTTTCAAAAATCGTTTGGGATGTGTTCATTACTTGACTCAAAGATTATTTACACCAATTTTTGAGTTAATCAAACCACGCAGTAAAATCCTCCCCTGTATAATTAACTAAATACCCCTTTTCACCCCGTTAAGGGTAGATTTTCGAAAAACCCTGATGCACGTTATTCTTTATTTTTTGTCTTAAGTATAAATACAGAGTTTCGAGTTATCGGACCGCGCGTTAAAATTCTTCCATAGAAATTCTGACGCCCCCAATCCCCCGTTAGGGGTAGTTTAGAAAAACAAAAAATGCCAAACTTCATAATTTACTTGTATAAGTATTTGTACCGTAAGATTTTTCATATACACTGTATTCCCGCTTTTCACCCTATAGGGGTAGAATTTCGAAAAATTGTTTGGGGTGTGTTCATTACTTTGACTTAAAGATTATTTATACGAATTCTTAAGTTAATCAAGCCACGCATTAAAATCTTTCCCTGTATAATTAACTGCCCCTTTTCACCCCATTAGGCGTAGATTTTCGGAAAACCCTGATACACGTTATTCTTTATTTGTGGTCTTAAGTATAAATACCGAGTTTCGAGGTAATCGGACCACGCGTTAAAATTTTGACACCCCCCACCCCAATCCTCCTTTAAGGGCTAGTTTATAAAAACAAAAAATGCCAAACTTTATAATTTATTTAGATAAATGTTCGTACCAAGTTTCAAGTTTATTAACCAAATGAATAAGATTTTTCATATAAACCGTATTCCCGCTTTTCACCCCTACATGGGTCGAATTATGAAAAATTTTCCAGCTAATCAAGCCACACAGTAAAATATGCCCTTGCAAAATTAACAACCCATTTTCACACAGTTAGGGGTACATTTTCGAAAAACCCTGATACAGGTTATTCTTTATTTTTAGTCCTTAGTATTAATACTGACTGAGTTTCGAGTTAATCGGACAGCACGTTGAAATTCTTCCAAAGAAATTTTGACACCCCCAATACCTCTTTAGGGTTGAAATGAGTTTAGAAAAACGAAAAATGCCAAACTTCATAATTTACTTAGATAAGTATTCGTGCCAAGGTTCAAGGTTTTTAACTCAAGGAATAAGATTTTTCATACAAACAAAATCCCTCCTTTTCACCCCCTTTAAGGTTGAATTTCCAAAAACCCCTTCTTATTGGATACTTATACTTTACAAAGAATACACCCTCCAAAATTCAAGTCCCTATCACCAGCGGTTTAGGCTGTGCGTTGATATCTCAGTCAGGTCGTTCATCCCCCGTTAAGGGTGAAATTATCACGCTGAAACACGTATAAATTAATTTTCAATCGTTAGCCTAAATACAAAATTTGAAGATCCTAACTTTTAAACTGACTGACTTTCATACACAACTTCATCCCCCTTTTTAACCCTTTGGGGGTAGAATTATCAAAAACGCTGAGACACGTATAAATTAATTTTCAATCGTTAGCCTAAATACAAAATTTGAAGATCCTAACTTTTAAACTGACAGACTTTCATACACAACATAATCCCCCTTTTTAACCCTTTGGGGGTAGAATTATCAAAAACGCTGAGACACGTATAAATTAATTTTCAATCGTTAGCCTAAATACAAAATTTGAAGATGCTAACTTTTAAACTGACAGACTTTCATACACAACTTAATCCCCCTTTTTAACCCTTTGGGGGTAGAATTATCAAAAACGCTGAGACACGTATAAATTAATTTTCAATCGTCAGCCGAAACACAAAATTTGAAGATCCTAACTTTAAAACTGACGGACTTTCATACAAACTTTCATCCCCTATTTAACTCCCTTAGGGGTTGAATTTCAAAAAATCCTTCCTTATTCCTGGTCTACATCATAAAAGGAACCATCGTGTAAAATTTCAGCTTTCTAGGTCCAAGGGTTTGGGCTGGGCGTTGATGAGTCAGTCAGGTCGTTCATCCCCCGTTAGGGGTAAAATTATCAAAAACGCTGAAACACGTATAAATTAATTGTCAATCGTTAGCCTAAATACAAAATTTGAAGATCCTAACTTTTAAACTGACAGACTTTCATACACAACTTAATCCCCCTTTTTAACCCTTTGGGGGTAGAATTATCAAAAACGCTGAGACACGCATAAATTAATTTTCAATCGTCAGCCGAAACACAAAACTTGAAGATCCTAACTTTAAAACTGACGGACTTTCATACAAACTTTCATCCCCTATTTAACTCCCTTAGGGGTTGAATTTCAAAAAATCCTTCCTTATTCCTGGTCTACATCATAAAAGGAACCATCGTGTAAAACTTCAGCTTTCTAGGTCCAAGGGTTTGGGCTGGGCGTTGATGAGTCAGTCAGGTCGTTCATCCCCCGTTAGGGGTGAAATTATCAAAAACGCTGAAACACGTATAAATTAATTTTCAATCGTTAGCCTAAATACAACATTTGAAGATCCTAACTTTTAAACTGACAGACTTTCATACACAACTTAATCCCCCTTTTTAACCCTTTGGGGGTAGAATTATCAAAAACGCTGAGACATGTATAAATTAATTTTCAATCGTCAGCCGAAACACAAAATTTGAAGATCCTAACTTTAAAACTGACGGACTTTCATACAAACTTTCATCCCCTATTTAACTCCCTTAGGGGTTGAATTTCAAAAAATCCTTCCTTATTCCTGGTCTACATCATAAAAGGAACCATCGTGTAAAACTTCAGCTTTCTATGTCCAAGGGTTTGGGCTGGGCGTTGATGAGTCAGTCAGGTCGTTCATCCCCCGTTAGGGGTAAAATTATCAAAAACGCTGAAACACGTATAAATTAATTTTCAATCGTTAGCCTAAATACAAAATTTGAAGATCCTAACTTTTAAACTGACAGACTTTCATACACAACTTAATCCCCCTTTTTAACCCTTTGGGGGTAGAATTATCAAAAACGCTGAGACTCGTATAAATTAATTTTCAATCGTCAGCTGAAACACAAAATTTGAAGATCCTAACTTTAAAACTGACGGACTTTCATACAAACTTTCATCCCCTATTTAACTCCCTTAGGGGTTGAATTTCAAAAAATCCTTCCTTATTCCTGGTCTACATCATAAAAGGAACCATCGTGTAAAATTTCAGCTTTCTAGGTCCAAGGGTTTGGGCTGGGCGTTGATGAGTCAGTCAGTCAGTCAGTCAGTCAGTCAGTCAGGCCTTTTGTTTTTATTTATATAGATAGATTACCTGATTTCAAAAAATTCGAATCTTTACTCTAGGTATAATATTTATAATTTAACATAAACACAAGATCACACCCGTTTTGCAAGAAAAGTTAGACAGAGGTGAGGTGAAATATCCTTTCCATGTTTAATGGCAATAGTGCCATTAAACATGGAAAGGATATTCATATTTAAAATCAGCAAAGTATGTAGCTTACGTTGACAATACAAAGAACTTACCAAAATCATTCATTTGTGTTTTGTCGATTGTGATATTCCTTTCCTTGTTATTTGTCGGAAGAATGATTACAATATCAACATTTGTGTGTCAAATTAATAAAATAATGAAGTATAAATGTTACCTTACAAAGAATTTCTCACGTAGGAGGTGCAACGTCTGCTGTATCTTCAAAATATGACTTACCTGAGAAAAGAAAAAAGGTTTGTAAGTATAACACTGAACATCATAGTACCAACTACTGGTACAATATTATTATGCATTATGCTTCGTTATCGATGTACCTAATTGACATTGGCACTTCGCAAAATAAATAGTAGTGAAGGAACTCCACAACAGATAACGTATTCTGTATGACACAATTAAAGAAACGCGCGAACGCAAAGTTGGCGTGATCAGAGCCCTGATTCACAAACATACGACAGGCTATCGTATCGAAAACCTGACATTTCGATAACCTGATTTGACTTCCCCTCAACAGCAAATAGCTGTTGGAAGAATAGCGTGCGTATATTTGATTTAAACTGACAAAATTTTCGGGTTTTGGACTTGTGAACAGCATTGAGAAGACTCCTACGATAACAATGATTAATGTTCGATACGATACGGAAGCATATCGAGTGTTTGTGAATAAGGGGGCAGTTAAGGAATTGACGTGGTTTTGAAGTACGGAATCATTCAGTGGTCATAGTGAATTAGGGCCCAGGTAAATTCTTTTGATAATTTAATTGTCTTTGTTATTTTGCCTCATATTATCCAGAAGTTTAACGCAATCCCCTCAAGATACGAACAGTAACATTAACCAACACCTGTGGAAAAAAGTGTAGTGAAGTTTAGCAATTCAGGATGACTGGACGCGTCGCCGAGCCCTACGAGCGCGAGGCAGTGAACAGGAGTTTGCTGGTAAAGCTTATTCGAATCTTCACCTTTAACTACTACACAGGGTGTTTGTACTTATATTAAATAAATAAAACAAAAAAAAAAGTGGCACTCCGGGAGTGCCAACAGAAGGGAAAACTTGAACAATTACGTGTGTATTTTTTTAATCGTCATATAAACAGAACACAAACAGAATACTTTGTCATCACTCAATGATATATCGGAAATACATTAAAACCGAGTACATCCCGAGGACATCCGAAGCGGTGTCGGTTACGGTAATAGTGGCGCGAATTCAATGGTTTTTTCCCATCTCAAAAAATGTCCGACGCGCCTAACGAAGTTTTCTCTTCAAAAATTGCCTATGTTGTGCCACTGCAGGGCAAGGGTCTCCCTTTCCTACATTGGCATGAGCACATGCCTCTCTTTTCAAGTGCCGTTCCCCGCGCCCCTGTGCCAGCCTCATCCAGCGGGGCAATTGCGTAACACACTATTAATCGGAATCGGTTTGACTTTGACAGTTCAACAACATTTATTGCGTTGTTTACGTGTTGAGCAGACACATTTTTCGAACTTATGAAGCAATGGATTAGCAATTTACTTCAAAATGATTCAGATTCCGATTGATAGTGTGTTACGCAATTAGGGTGCAGGTTCTACCCGCGATGGTAACAATGTCTCTTATTCTATTGAAACTCCCTGTTACGCTAGGCCAGCTAATTACCACAGTCGAGTGATCGAGGGCATTACTCTGCATTCAAAACAAAATGTACCACTGACTGTAATGCCCCGGGCTACCTGTACGTACGTTTTATCACTGCTCGGTACATAAGCTCCTATAAATACTCCTGTAGCGCCAGCACTAATGAGTGTTTACGGATGTATAGGGGCATTACACAGGTGCATAATTCAGCTAGGTACTAGGTACCAGATTTTTAGGGTACAATTTTACCGACTTTTGTCTTATGATTTTCGAAAATGCCTGCGAAAATCATGCATTCCCTCCCATGACCTAAAGCGCGGTCAAGAAAGAAAGAGAAGCGCGATGACACAACGCTGCGCGCTGGTAATTTATTGCAAAATATGAAGCAATTATCTATTTACAAAAAGCATATTGTTTGGACTAAAAAAATAAACTAGCTTTAGTATGTTGCTGGTAGAATTATCTGAAAAAAAATCAGAATGATTGTATGTATATTAGTATGGTTACTGGGTAATACAAAACCCCTTGGTAAGACTGGTTGTCAGACTTTTAGGCTTCCGACTACCCGTAATGACTGTCAAAGATCCGCGAATGACAGCCGGGACCAACGGCTTAACGTGCTTTCCGAGGCACGGAAGGGTTGGGACGATCGGGAAAAAAAATAACGAATTCCCGTTCGTCCCACGAGGGGGACGAAGTCGATGGGACGAACGGGAATACACCGTCTCGGTATGTAAAGATGGTCACCCATCCACGGACCAACCGCGGCAAGCGCTGCTTAGCCTGATCGATCGACCTGTGCGGCTGTTATTATTTAGTCACGGGGCCCTCACCCACATTTTCCCAGTTCTGTTAATAAAGTTCCATGTAATAGGCAGTGAGCCTATTGCCATTTACCGGGCATAAATGCAGATTCCGAGCTGTTACTGAGAATTTTCTATAATTCGTTCATGTGTAGAAAATATTCCAACGATGTCACCTGCTTAGATTCCCACACAGTAATTTATTTTAATAGGTACCTACTACATACCTACCTTACAAAACAAGTGAATGTAAGCAACTCCTAAGTTTTCGTATGCACATCTTATTTAAAGTTACTCCTCTCAAAACTTTTAGCGGTGAATCGCACTTTCACAAAGAATTTCAGAACTTTTCGAACATGCAAGTAGGTACTGAATTTGTCAACTTCAGAACTATTCTTGAAGTTAATAATATACTTATTTTTGGAGGAAAACATCGACTCAATGGTCTTCTTCGTCAGCAGGCACGCTATAAATACTCGTTCCTTATGAGAAGAGGTTTTTGCTCTACCGAGGGACAGACGTAGGGACGGTCTACATGGCCCAACTCTGCAAACCTTACATCTTGGTCAAAATAAATGGCTATGTCTCTATATGACCGCGTTATTCTTCTAAACTAAGCAACGGAATTTGATGAGGTTTTCACCATAACTTAGAGAATCTATACAGAAAGGTTTATAAGTATTTTCAATAATATAAAACCTACATGTAATAAAGAAACCTCGCTGTATTTTCAGGTCGTAAAAATAAACGTAAGAGTGTATGTTTAGATGTTTGTGAATTTGGATGCTTCATCACGCCTCAGCGGCTAAACGGATAATTTTCGTCAAGTCGTCCCAAATGGGCCGTAGGTCAGTGGCGTGCATTGCATATAGGCATATAAGCAGTGCCTACCTCGATATATCAACATAAGCCTGTCAATTACATTTTAGTGTGTGTGCCCCACAACTAAGAAACTCACTAAATTATCATACCTAACAAAACACAAAATCTTCATACACACACGCGCGGCAGTAGGCAGTCGCCAGACGGCCTACTCGGCTCTCGTAATATTCGCACATTGTCATTGGTCTTTATTCGTTCAAGTTAATACGACAAAATTAAAAATACGTACGTCTCACGCGTATTACCATGACGCTCGACCTTCGCAATTTATCACCCTTAAGTAGGCATGCCTACTCAAATAACCACACTTTTGGCCTCGCTTTTTTTTCTGATTAGTGACCGCGTTTGCGTAGACTAGACCCGGCCTAGTGCCTATATTCTGAAAACCAATGCACGCCACTGCCGTAGGTATGCATGTAGGACGAGTTGACGAATCACTCGCTTCAATGAAATATGGGCACACATATGGCACGATAATTTTTTTCTTTGTAATAAGTACTTTTCCGTGGGATAAATTCCGACATTCGGGCGGGCAAATCCGGTGGTAAAAGCTAGTAGGTGAGTAAGAATATAGCATAAGTATTCTGTCTAAGCTCCAATATTAATTAATATCCTCCTAATGTTGAAAATAATACATGCCTTCCCTAGCACCACCAACATATTAATATTAACACAAAACCACGAAAATGCAATAAAAACCTTTGCTTATCGCAGACAAAGCATCTTCATTGTCTCTGTAAGGAATCTCCCGTATTTGTCCAACGACATAGCGTTATGACACGAATGGACGACACCATTAGACACGTCATAACGATGACGTAATAACCGAGACGTAATATCGCGACATAATCCGCTGTGATGAATACACCACATAACTCTGGTGTTTTTATTAATGTTAAAGATAAGCCTAAGTATAAATCTACTGAATTATTAGTTAATAGCCACAGAGATAAACACAGGGGCTCGTGGCAAAGTAACAACAGCCGCACAGGTCAATCGTGCCGTAGGTGGTTCCTGGATGGGTAACCATCAATTACGTACCGAGTTCCTCCGTGCTTCGGAAAGTCAGAAGCCAGAAAGTCTGACAGTCAGTTTTACCAAGGGGTACCATGTTACCCAAGTAACTGGGTTGTTTAGGTCCTGTTAGACTAGAAGCCGGCTCCTACACAGTTGAGAAGCGGCTAGGCTAGGCAGGCTAGGCAGATAATGAGCCGAAGAGATAGACTCGCTGTGCTAGTAGCAGTTTTATCTGCATGTGTAACTTATTATTTTTCTTGACGAAATAATTAGTAACCTATTTTAGTACGAGTATTTTTCTTCGTATATTTTTGGTTCAAAGTCCGATAGTAAAAAAGGTACGTAAAAAAACAAGGTACGAAAAAGACGTTTAATTATTTTTCAGTGCCTCTAAACAACGTCCCTGTTACAAACGACAGACAAGCTGAACAAGCCTCAATTCATTGCACAATATCCTCTTTAAAATCAACAATATAAAATCCACTTTACATTCAAATCAACTTGCCAATCTCAAAATCTGTGACAAGATAACAATAAAACTACTTCAATAGAAGGGCCACTTCAAACAACGTTGTAACGAACTCGAACTCGCATACCTACGTGTAGATATAGATTGTAGCTTCGACAATTGCTGAAACAAAGTTAAAGGACAGGATGGCAGGGAAATCGACGCGCCACCTGTTACCATAGATTCAGTATATGATTCTGAACAATAGGGGTATAGAAATGTTTCGTCGGTTATCGAAAAAAATATATGTTCCATCCATTTTGTATAGTCGACCTTCTAATTGTTTTGCCACTTTTGACAGCATTCACTAGTAAATTAATACTTCATAATTGTCCCTTCACAGTTATTTTTATAACAAAAAAACCATGGTAAAGTACAGCCTGATTCAAACATTATGACGGCTCTGAAATGCGCTACTCGTTGCGCAGTACCTCACCCCTTACCACCGCTGACACGTGAATTTGTTACTGCGCAGCGACTCGCCTCATGTTCCGAGCCGCCATAACCTTTGAATCGGGCTGTAACTTATGATCATTTACTTGTGAAAGGAAGTGTAGTGAAGTTTTAATTTAGTAGTGATTGCTGTCAAAAGTGCCAAAGGAATTACAAGGTCGACAATACAAACTATCTGTCACACGGTGTTGAAAGCAAAAAAAGACCTTTTCGTTTTATGACGTGTAAGTGACTTTTGTCCGTCTGGTGTGGTGGTCTTAAAGAATAGCACCACCCTACTATTCGTGGGTTTCGTAATAGGCGACTAAGGGACGTACCAGAGAATGGGCAGCAGCGTTCTCTATGCATTTTACTATCATACTGCGATCGCCAATCCGCATGCCAAGCGTTGCGATTATGGCAAACATAAGAATGACAAGCACAAATAATACTTGGCCCCTAGTGCCCGGCGGCCCGCCTACCCTTGGCTACGGTAGCGGCCAAGACCACGGTGAGGCAAGGGGTGCTAAGAAGTGACTTTCAACCTTAGGGTGGTTAAGTAATTACGACAACGACACCTCCTTTTTTACTTCATGTTAACCTTCTCCCCATTTTCATACAACGTGTCACCGAGGTCGTATATAAAGTCATTATTTTAAATGTTCGTGCTTTTTTGTTTCATACAATAACTATAGTAGCAACATTGTATATTATCTCGTTAGGTTTTGCAGTTAACTTTAATAGCTGGGACGCGAGTTGTGTTAGTTATACTGGTAGTTACCTTAACGGGTGGTGATTTTTCATACGTTAAAAAAATGGTCCGCAGTTATTTTTTTGTGTTGGTGTTATTTTTATTTTCTGGCTTATAGGTTGTCAATGTTTTTGTTTCTTTGTCAGGTTACTGCTGTTGGTTTAGTGGTCGCAAGCGCTACTGCTGGGCGTTGGGTTCCTAGGATCGACTCCCAGGTCGGGCAAATTGGATTTTTCTGTCAGAAATATCTCAGTAGCTGCCCGGAGTCTGAATTTGTGCCTGGATGTTGGCAAAAAGTTTGCCCCTTATAACGCGGGACTGAAACATAATTGACGAAATGTCGATGCACCTACTATACAGGCTGAAATTGAAATCATGCGACAATTCGAAATGGGAGATTGTACTCATCATTATGAACAACTTTTACTAAGGGACCATACCTGATATCGAGAAAAAAAAATCAGCTGTTACCTACATTTTGACGAGTTACGCGAACATAAATAAAAATGCTTGAAAAATATAGATGCATATATTATAATATACAGGGTGTTACGGAAAGGGTATATCAATACAAACGGGTTGAAGAGTGTATCTGGTCTAGAATCTCTGTACAAAATTTCAGCTCAAAAGCAGTAACTTTGAAAATGCTTAATATTTTTTTATTTCTGTAACACCCTGTATATGCACATATTATAATACAAATATTTAATAAATAACTCATTGGGCATCAAAAAATTCGTTCGGCACTTATCTCATTGTTAGCGATGCGGACGAATGTTTTGATGCTCAATGAGCTCCTCCGTTTTTCCTTTATTTTTTATTATATACTTGTATATAGTAAGACCTAAATTATGTTTTTGCTATAATAACATGATTAGCTGAGTCGGTAGGTACTCAGCGCCAACATTGTTATACGGACCGATTCATAACTAAATCGGATTATTCCAATTATTTTATTACACGAACAAACCCTATTGTTTTTTGCTTTATTTTCTTTAAGCCAATTACGCGAACACAGCAGCAAAGTGGTCATTAATAAAGCTATCACTTATTATTACGTTTGTTTGTAGGGATTATCCGTTTTTTCCGAGTTTTTTACGCAAAGCTCCGATGTGTTTAGATTTTAGCTGTACAAATGGGATTGTAAGCGGCTGTATCAAGCGATTGAAATAAATGATATGGGTACCGGGCAATCTGCAGAATTAACGTTGTGGTCAACTGTATGTATTTTGCAATTTGTGCTTCTTGCAAAGTCAAAGTCAAAGCATTTATTTCAAATAGGCACATAAAAGGCACTTTTGAACGTCAAAAATTATCTTATAAAATAGAATTGATTCTAGTGCTGCAGAAAATGGTCTTTGTGTTTGGTTGACGTTTTATAATATTTTAAACTGTTATATTTACTTTACCGAAACAAGTTATTTGAATTTTTTATGGGATTGTCTCTTGGCTCAGCATAACCACCCGACTAAAACAATCCAGTAGCACAGTCCTGTGGGGTAATTTCCGACCTCCACGCGGGCGAAGCCGTGAGCAAAAGCTAGTTAATATTTCAACGTCGAGAATCTACATACAAGTACTAATCCGTGGTTAAGGTTTAATCTGTGGTTCAATTAACTTCTAGCTCACAAAGATATAATCGTTCGTTTAGCGATCGAACCGCAGACTGACTGTGGATAATTATTGACAGAAGAATCAGAATAACGGGAATTTGCATAGACTGAAACTAGTGTTTAAAGAAATAGTAAAAGACGTTTCATTCCCCCACCTGCAATAAATTACTATTAACGTTATTTCCACTAAAACAAATATCAACTTTACTAAAGTGTAAATAAAGTTGATTGCAGAATGACTTATACAATTGAAAAAGTCATCAAACTGATTTTTACGTGTGGATATGAAAGAATGTAATGTGTATGGGTGTGTGTGTGTATATAATGTGTTGTAACACATGGTTGTTTACATTTGTGGAAACTAAATTACGAACGCAGTATAGGCAGATGGAGTTTGTAGGCAGAAATTGTCACATGTGACGGAGACGACACAAAACCTAAATTGTTCTAGAAGTGCCTTCTTAACGGCCTCGTATTAAATACACAGTTTCAATCTGTGGGCCTTCTACAATACTCACCTATGGTGGTTCTACTTTAGCCTTGATTTCCCCGGGGCGTGGTCTGATCAGACCGCTTTGAACCACATCCGGAGATTCTGACGCATGGGAACTTTGCTTAATTGGTCTGCTATCGGTCTTGGATTATCTGGGTATGCATTGAACTGTAATATTTTAAAGTTATTTTTTTTCCAAAGTAGGTAGGTACTGTAGATGGCTCTGCTTATCTCTTTGGGGAATACATGTTACGAGGCGTATTTAATGTTTTTTTACGAAAAACATGGGCGCCGGCATGTTTATTTTAAAGGGGGGTGTATCTTCAGCTCAACGAAACAGGCTCTATCATTTTTGCACTTCACCTATGATGTAGTGGATATGTCAGATTATCATTTGTCCATACATACAAGAATCACTAATTGTCGATATAAGTCGATTAGATTTTCGGAAATAGGAGTTCGGTACTTTGTTGACTAAAGCACAATCGAAAATTTTAGGATCTCGCCTCAAATAGATTGAGTTCTCTATTATTCTATTAGGCGTATTCGGATATTTATAGTTCTGAATGTTTTTACAACTACTTATATATTTTTATTTTGAAACCAGGGAGGTGCAAGTTCAGCGGGATTGTCCGAAAGGGTTACCGCTACCTCGGAACATAAAGGGCTAAGGAAGGAACATGGATAGGTTTTAGTCAGTAAGAGTCTGACACTCCCTTCCGCTCCACCCAGAGCGGGAGGAGTCATTTGATGATTTCCCATCCACAAAAAAAAGGGAGTTGCAAGTGCACCCTCTTTCACCCCGCTCCCGGCGTCCATGATGAGGAACTTTGAGTTATTTACTCTGCTGTATGTAACTACCTCGTTGATCTAGTGGTAGCAGGCGCAAGAGAGCATTGAGTCTTAAAATTGTTTTTAGGTCTGTCCATTGGCAATTGTCGGCAGCACTCCGAAGTTTGGCATTTGTTTTCGGTTGCTAGCAAAAGGCTTGTTAAGTTGGGTTTGTACCAGGCGAGCGAATGTTCATGCTATCAAATTCTGTTTGTGTCAAACAGCAGTATTTTGTTGTTATAACTTCACAAAATTATGAAGAAAATCAGAAAAGGATGCTTTTACTCTGGTTCTATGTCCGGCAGGTTCTAAATCAACCTTTACATGGAACTTAAACATTTAAGAGTCTAAGAGGACAGTTCGGATGAAATATTATAGCCATTAAAAATAAACTAACATTAAATAAACTGCGTGGGACAGCTCCAGAGAGAGAAGAACAATACGCGTCCAGGGTTTATAACTGTAATCCCTGAACTCTAAAAGCTATCTATTTTAATCTGTTTTCAAATCTCGTGTCCATTAATATGATTGGTTATTTTGGTCAACCAATCACGAAAGCAGATATAGATAATACAGTCAGGGAAACATATTGCCTATCAACTTTAATCGTCCGTTTATTCAAATCACAATTGCCATTCTTTATCAGGCGTTTGAAATAAGTAAAACACGGCCAATTTAGATACGTAGTATGTCAATACATTCCCTAGTCATACGTCATGATTTCCAACAACTTCTAATGCTACTGTTATGTATAATCAAAATCCTCTACGCAATAATAGTTTCTATGAATAACTATTCTGCGCAATTAAGTTTCATGCATGTCGTATGACACCGAAGTTTCGAGAACACTGCAACGTTCCGAGACGGTAATAATTTAGGAAACAATCCGACAAACAAGTTGCGAATATAATCACGTAAAGGTAATTAAGCACAGAATAGTAGTAGTACAGAAGATCGGCTCCATGCGACGAGTGAGTACGCACGCACACATAGACACGCTTCACGTACAGCGAGTGCAAGCGCACTCACGACTGGCATTTGTTTGAGATCACCATACATATACATCTATGTGTGCGTGCGGCAGTTTTCACTCGTTGTATGGATCCGATCTTCTGTACTACTGCGTTAATATAGTATTCAATTTATTGGTGAATACTGTGAATAGCTTTGGATGGGTGGCAAGCCAAGAGCCCCTGTGATGTTCAGTGGTGAATGTCGGCTGTGGAACTTTGCAATATCAGAGGCATTACAGATGTGCTGTCATGCCACACAGAGCTGCGGGTCTGCGGATGGAGAGTAATGGGTAGCTCAACGTCCGATCAGTACCAGGCCCGTGCCGGACGGCGCGTATGTGTTCCACGCGCGCCTCAAAGAGATGTCAGCAAAAAGGAAGGGGCCTGCCAGGGCCGAAGCCTGCCGGGGTTGCGGGATTGTCCGAAAGGGTTACCGCTACCCCGGAACATAAAGGGGCTAAGGAAGGAACACGGATGGGTTTTAGTCAGTAAGAGTCTGACACTCCCTTCCGCTCCACCCAGAGCGGGAGGGGACATTTGATGATTTCCCATCTATAAAAAAAAAAACACAGGGCTGAAATGTCTCATGTGCCTGTTATTACTCGGGCCCCAGGACGAGTTTCTTTACTTAGAGCTCACAAGTAGGTACCGTAGAAGAGTAATCGTAATCAGTGGTAGGCTTTGTCATCAAAACCTGCTTGGTATTCGGATTCTTTCATATCGGTATGAACCATACCGCGCTATCGTGTTACGTGTGTACAGTGCACATACTGTATGCCGTTGTAAGAATATAGGTAGGGCAAGTAAAAAAAGTCGCGTTGAACATTTTTCCAAAAACCAGTATTCTGCGACAATATTTTCTACGGACTTTTCTTAATAAAAAAAGTGCTGACAACCGCAATAACGTAAAACTTAGTTACAAGTATTCTAGTGTATACATACGAGTACGGACCACTTGTGTAGTATGTTAAGTTTCTCACTTTGCACGTTTTCATACTGTTCTTATATCCTCATGATATAACCATTATTATACGTCTTCACACTGGGCAACTTTTTGGCGTAATACAGTTGCGGAAAAGTCGCGATGTCACTTTTTGTAGTCATCCTTACTAGAGGTATCCTGCTATAAGAAACAAATGTCAAAATCAAAGCTTTGATCTATTTGAAGTTTTGATTTTGACATTTAATTATTATTGTCTGTGGGATCTTTGTTACTCAATCAAGCATACACAGATCCTGGGTAACACGAAGAACACATTAATATTTTTTTTTACTGAATACTTACCCTAGGATGTAAGTAAACCTGCGGGCAACAGCTGGTAACTTTATTAATATTATTTTGGAAAGAAAATAATACTAGCCAGGTTCACACAACTTAACCTAAATATTCAAATGTTTCGATGCACCACATAATAATATGCAACTTAAAACATGCCGAAGTTTAGCATAATATTGTCAACTAGCTCAAACAACCAACACCGCACTAGTTGAGCAGCTCGCCTCAAAATAAGAAGAAGAATTAGTTTGACAGCTATAAACTGAGGGTTTTATTGTAAAGCCCAGTGCCAGAATTAGCTTCAAACACGAACAAAGTCACGATATGTGGCACGAGTATTTGAGCATGTCGTGTCCAATGTTTATTTTAAACTTTGCCATCCCACTTTACAAAGTTTAAAACAAGTGTTCAATTGTTTGAAGCTATCTTTAACGTCGGCAGTCCACATTTATTATGCGCATAGCCAAAGTGAGAATATCTATACCAACGTCTGTGTTCCCATACCAGCATCGCCTTCAAATTAACCTTTTAAGCGGTTGGCTAAATATCAATTGCCGTGCCCCTAGCGCGCGGCTACAAATCTATAAAATAATACCTACAATAAATGAGGAGGAGAAATCGTTGTATCGATTAAAAAAATATTCAAAAATTTTTTTTCGCCATTTAATAATGGTTTTAGTTGTACCACGCAGTTAATAAGACGAAAATAGAACCAAAAAAACATGCATGTTCTCTGTCCGACATGAGCGGTAGGGGCACGGAACTATGTGTCGCATAAATGCGACACAAGCAGTTAAAAGGTTAAGAGAGAACATGCATCTTCTGGGTACGCTCGTTTCATCGTATACCTCATCCATCGCATTTCATCAGGCGAGATCGAGGTCGAGACTAGAGCAGGCGCATTCATAAATAAATGTAACGTTAAAATATATAGACGATCTTTAATAAACATACCTACAAAAAAGGAAAACCTTATAGTGCATCAAAACATATTCACCCATAATCCACATCGCTCATAACTTCTGTCTCTTTCTACTTTTATGTAAGTACCAGTAAAAGACAACAATATTTTCAAACAGAATTGGTGCGATATACGATCAATTTTGCGTGTTCTGTTTATTTTACAACCACGACTGCATCGCGGTACAATGCTGGTTTATGGGCGACACTAGGGATTGTTTGAATGTGGGTAGTAGAGATTTTATCGTGTTTTTGAATTGCTCCAGCACAGAATAGATACTAGGGACAGAAGGCCGGCTCTATACAATTAGCGCAAACAGACGCTCGCACACGTAGACGCGTACGTACGTATGACAATCTTAAAAGAAATCACGAGCACAGAATACTTAATAGTACCACGTAGGTACAGAAAGGACACTCCCTTCCCCGCACTCATATCAGATACCGCACGTCACCCCGCACTTCGAGGTATTCATCGCCGACTCTTTAGCAAGGGCGTTAACGAACCGCAGCGCTGTACTGCTGACACGAACACACAATTTTGCGATTTAAAAGTTTTATTTGAGTTTTAATCACGATGGTTGGATATTGTGACGCTTTTCCGAATTCGTATTTACATAAACTGTTTGCAAGATTTCGCATTTTTAATACCAAGCGATTTAAAAACCGATTATTAACAGATAAGTCATTTAAACTAAACTATTTTATTTCATTACGAACCCGACTATATAAATAAACAATTGAACTACAAGGTCACTTCATAATAATGCACACGTTCGGGCAGCGCCGTCGGCGTCGTCGCGTCGTTCGGTTCCCCGACACAAATCGCTTTCCGCGCCATTTGTTACGCTACGCACGGCAGCCAACCCTACTAGATTTCACGCACACATTTGCACGTGTACAAACGTCATTTTGTTATGTAGTAGTAATAGGTAATTATTTTGCGAGGGTTGTGTGGAGTGTCCGAGGTGTGTCGCGAGTGTGTTTGCACTCGCTGTTCAGTCAATAAACATATTACACATTGTTATAATACTATTATGAAACAAAAATTGTAGACAATCTAATGTATTCTAGAAGATGTCTACATATTTTTGAGGCTGACAGTACGTAGACGCGAGTCTATGTGTACGTGTGTTGTCCCTCTTTGCATGAAGCCGGCCTTCTGTAGACTATCTATTCCGTGGTTGTGATTTTATCGCTTTATTCGCTCCAGAGTGTCTGTTTCGGTGCACGAGTAGTTGTAGTTTTAGAGGATGCTCCGATGAGTGTTTATGTTACTGTCCGATTGTGTAGTCGAATGATGTTATTTGACGAATTATTGCTTGGTTGTCTTGCTGGGAGATCAAATAACAAGCAACTGCTAAGATGAGAATACCTACATTATTTTCCTATCCACGAAATCTTTATACACCAACATGGCAATAGATAATGCTTCCGTTAAAGTCCGCTTTTATACCTTTTATGTTGGACTAGCTGCACCCCGCGGTTTCACCCGCATAAGTTTCGATCCCGTGGGAATATCAGGATAAAAACTATCCTATGTCCCTTCCCGGGACTCAAACCATCTCTATACTAAATTTCATCTAAATCGGTTCAGTGGTTTGGGTGTGAAAAGGTAATATACAGACAGACAGACAGAGTTACTTTTGAATTTATAATATTAGTATGGATTAAAAATAAATCAGTTTACCCAAGAAATTCCGTATTTTTGCCAAGTTTTGGTTGGGGAAAAATGATAACATTTAACGTTCTCCTTGTGTTAACAACGCTAACCATTGACCCTGAAAGAGGTAATTAATTTAATAGCTACATCTACATACCTACTTTATATCTTACTGTCCACTGTGCACCAAATAAAGTAACTTTATGTTACTCCACAAACTGTGGTCACCTACTTACATCACGACTTGGCCGCAACAAAATGTCGCCACATGCACGGCAAACTTTATAAAATAATGTAAGTGTAAAATGAACAGCGCACACCGCTTGAAAGTGGCATGCCTTTGGGAACTGCGACTGTCGCATGAAGTTATCAACTTGTTAAGTATGAGAAGTATTCTTAAGTGAAGTTAGATACAGTTTTTTTTCTTGAGAATGTTGTGGCTTGTCCGTATGTGTATTAAAAGAGTACTCGCCTCTATAACTAAATATGTGAAAATAAATTTTTCGAAATTCGTCGTTATAAATATTGTGTTTCACCCGCATAAGTTTCAATCCCGTGGGAATATCGGGATAAAAATTAGCCTATAATATGTTAATCCAGGGTGTCAGCTACCTCCATACAAAATTTTATCAAAATTGGTCCAGCCGTTTGAGCGTGAAGAAGTAACAAACATATGAACACACACAAACTCCCTCACAAACTTTCGCCTTTATAATATTAGTGTGATTAGTGTGACTAGCTGCGCCCTGCGGCTTCACCCGCATAAGTTTCGATCCCGTGGAAATATCTCGGGATAAAAAATCCTATGTTTTAATCCTGGTTATAAACTATCTGTGTGCCAAATTTCATCTATATCCATTCAGTAGTTTTTGCGTAAAAGTGTAACAATCATCCATACATCCATCCAATTAATAATTAAAATATTTACATAATTTAAAAAACTAACAATCTTAAAATAATAATATGTACAAGTATATAAAAAGGGAGGGAAAATAATCAAAGGGCATCAAAAAATTCGTCCGCATCACTGTCAACGGGAAACGTGCCCAAAAGGCTGGCAGCATTGCCACGTTGTATGGCAATGCTGATTCTTTGGCCAAAAAATAGGCCAGCCCTCTGGTCACGTGATGAGTTGACCAACCGCTTGGCGATGTCTTGGAATACTAAGTGGGCACTCGGGCCCCATGGCCCTAGTGTTTCAACCCCAAACGGCTCAAATATGTAAGTTCCAAAGAGATTGGAGTATTTGCGCCGTTTGAGGTTTTCCGCACCTGCAGCAGCCGCCCCAGCACGCCACGATAGTGGCGGTAAGACCCCTCTTTGAGGAGTGGCTAGAGAGGCGTCACGGCGTCCTCACCTATCGCCTGACGCAGGTCCTCACCGGACACGGATGTTTTGGGAGGTTCCTGCACATCATCAGGCGGGAGGAGACGCCCGGGTGTCACCACTGCGAGGATCGCCCAGAGGACACGGTGGAGCATACGGTGGAGGTATGCCCCGCATGGGCGGAGCACCGCCGTGCCCTCGTAGAGGCGATCGACAGCGGCGGCGACCTCTCGCGTCCGGCCCTGGTTCAAGCCATGGTCCGGGGCGAGAGGGAGTGGGAGGCCGTCACCTCCTTCTGCGAAGCAGTCATGCTAGCGAAGGAGGTGGCGGAACGGCTAAGGGAGAGAGCCTCACACCCCAGCCGCCGCGGGAGACGCTCCGGGCGTCGGGAGCCGCGTGACGACTCCCGGCCACCGTAGGCGCGGGCCTGCGGACGGAGAGTAATGGGTAGCTCACCGTCCGATCAGGACCAGGCCCGTGCCGGACGGCGCGTACGTGTTCCACGCGCGCCTCAAATAGATGTCAGCATAAAGGAAGGGGCCTGCCAGGGCCGAAGCCTGCCGGGGGTGCGGGATTGTCCGAAAGGGTTACCGCTACCCCGGAACATAAAGGGCTAAGGAAGGAACACGGATGGGTTTTAGTCAGTAAGAGTCTGACACTCCCTTCGCTCCACCCAGAGCGGGAGGGGTCATTTGATGATTTCCCATCCATAAAAAAAAAAAAGCCGCCCCAGCACAGCTTACCGTGCTTGGAAGATGGGATGGCGCAAGGGTGTCGACACACGTTGCATCCCACACCAAAGGCCTACCTTCCTTCCAAGGCATTATGGTCATCCCGTCTGTCGCGTGCCAAACCATTGGGTTCTAAAACAGCTGGCACCCCAGCGGTGACAAGAGCACGACGGATGATGTCATTGATGCTGGCATGCCGTGCTATCCGGCCTGCGCTTTGACTGCAGGATAAGCCATGGTGTCCGAGGCAGTCGACACCTTCACCGCATATCCATCCTCACAAACATTCGCGTTTATAATATTAGTAGGAAGTAGAATATAATATTCATTTATATACGAGTAGTAGAATTAAATACCCTATTGTTGAAGCTGGACCAGAAGCTACTCAACCGAAGGCAACGAAATCTATCTGAGCTCACCGCCCGGGATGAACAATGAATCACATAAATCGATCCTGAAGTCGAGGAAAAACCGGGCTACATAGTACATTATGTATGCAGCTTTGTACGAGTTTTTGTTCATTGGAATGTCACAAATATGTACGTAGCTTACCGTCTTTAAGATAACAAGATAAAAAATTCAAATAAATTTTATCTGTCGGTAACGTGTAAAGTTAACGGGACATAAAAGCTTTTTATTTATTTGTGCGAGCTGTCTCGGGTTCGATTCCCGGAGCTATAAAATCGGCAATCAAAGTCGCTTTGAACACCTGTGCCTGCGTTTATGTTAACTCGTTATATCGCTTTTTATTATTATGTTGTCGGTTAAGGCTTTGCAAATAAAGATTATCTTAGATTATTGGTTTATATTTTTCTGGTCACGAAAAGATGCCATGTTTCTTTTAGGCACATTGCCGACAGCATCATAGCTTACCACCAGGTAAGATAATGGTCAAACAGGAGACCTATCAATAAATACCTAACAAGTTTTGAAAATAAGATAAGGCCGGCTTGCATCACATTATCAATAAATACATTTAGTGCCAAACATCACATGTGTCATCAGATGGCCGATGGGGCCGAAAGGTTCTGGAGTGGCAACCTCGTACCGGAAGACGTAGCGTTGGAAAGCCTCCCACAAGGTGGACCGATGACCTTGTGAAGGCCGCAGGAACCCGTTGGATGCGAGAAGCACAAAACCGGTCGAAGTGGAGGTGCTTGGGGAGGCCTATGTCCAGCAGTGGACGTCTTTCGGCTGAAATGATGATGATGGTGACGATCACATGTGTCGAGAGGTGTCGTGGGACACCCGCGCCCGGTTGGAATGAAGTTCCTTTCGCATTTGTCACCTTTGCTACGTAGTTAAAGCCTCTGTCAAACGTTAGGTACACTTTTTTCGGTCTAGCTGTCGCGCCAAGAGGATAGAATATAACGTACTAGAAGAAACTTCGTCCCAAAAATCATACTATCCCTGTCACTTTGAAGCGCAATACACACTGAGCCCGCCAGGCCGCCGACCTATGTCGGCAACTTTTTGTCATCGGGCTAGTTGGCGGCTTCAATTATTGCAAGTCGGAAAAGGGGTTTGAAGATTTTTGTATGGAGGGTGGCCCTAAGGTCGGCCGCCATTTTGATTTTTTTTCAGAATCGCGGTGCACAACAAAAGTTATATATTTAGATAGAGGACACTTATACAAACAAAAAATGTTATGTAACATAATATCCTAAAGCGTCAGGTTTCGGAGTTATTCACCGAAATATAAGTCGAAAACAACAAGGATTTTTTTTGTTTTTTTTTCCCCTACAGGTAACCATATTGAACTATTGAGGTAATAGAAACGTTATAAAATCTTTATGGAGAAGAAACAAATGAAGAATAGATTTTTTTTTAATAAATAATAAAACAAGGCAATTTATTGATCCTTTTTTTAATCCCAGAGACTAATCTGACATTTAAGTCTTTTGTGTTTTCGTTTTTTTTAGTATATAAGTTTGACATTACACTTGTCAGATTAGTCTCTGGGATTAAAAAAACGAACTATAAATTGCCGTGTTTAATTATTTATTTAAAAAATGTCTATTCTTCATTTGTTTCTTCTCCATAAAGGTTTCATAACGTTTCTATTACCTCAATAGTTCAATATGCTTACCTGGAAGGAAAAAAAAACAAAAAAATCTTAGTAGTTTTCGACTTATATTTCGGTGAATAACTCCGAAACCTGACGCTTTAGGATATTGTGTTAATTACATTTTTTGTTTGTATAAGTGTCCTCTTTCTAAATATATAACTTTTGTTGTGCACCGCGATTCTGAAAAAAAATCAAAATGGCGGCTGATTTTACGGCCAAAACCTTCAAACCCCTTTGTCGGCGGCATGTCGGCGGATCGAGATGAGAAATTTGTTTGGCAGTTAATGATTGCCACGTGTCGAAAAAGGTTGTGTCATATAATTTGTGTCGGCCCGGCGGGCTCAGTGTGTATTGCGCTTTAAACAATAGACAAATTGAACGATATTTTAAATTCGTTAAGCGATAAACGTAGATATTATAGTGATTTATGGTGAAAGTGGGGTTTATTATGGAATCGTAAACCTCCAATATGGTACATACCCTTTGAAACCCCAGATAATAATATGTTTCGAATGCCAATACACAAGATTATCGCCACAGATTACAGTTCACAAACTGTTTGGCCCAAACTGTTTATTCTCGTACAATAGGAGCAAGTTTATTTTGTTGGTGGTTATATTATGGGCGGTAACAATAGGAAGCCTGTTAGGACCAACTGTTTGTTCCCGTGTAAGTTACGTGGAGTGTCGTGAAATGGTACTTATGGGTAATAGTGTTTGGGTATATATGCTTTATATTTGGACGTGATCGCAAATGACTACTGGTAAAAAATTAGTTTGTTTGTAAGTAGAACAAAATTACTCCAGAAAAAAAAAATCTTAAATTATTAAGTACTTATTACATATTCATTTATTTTACGTTCCACAAGGTAAAAGAGTTAAGATCCGTTGTAGACCTTGTTAGGGCACAACAAACATTTTTATTTAATACATAGCAGCTATTACAAAAAAAATCAAATAAAAAAATCAAACAAAAAAAAACAATCTTGTCAAATTGAATAGGTAATTAAAAAAAAAAACAAAAAACATACGCGTCGAATTGATAACCTCCTCCGTTTTTTCGTCGGTTAATAATTGATCAAGAGTCATTGAATTATTGTTTCGTTTACTTAATTGAAAAAAAATAATAAAGAAAATTGTTTCGTTAAATTAATTTAAAAAAAAATATGTTGTAAAATAGACTACTATCGCAAGAACTAGCCGGCACTAGCAAAAGACAGAATTGTTTGAGAAAAGGGAGAGGAAGGCCTTTGCCCTGCAGTTTTTTAGATATTTGTTGAGCGTTTTATGTCCGTATATATCGACCACAGCCAATTTAAAGAGCAAAACATAACTGGTACTGGCTGCGAAAACATGTTCTTACTAACTAGGTCAAATCTCTAGATATCTAAAATAAGATCCTTGGGTTGTATTCCTACGTCTTTGGATTTCAGTTAGAAATCCTTGGTAAGGTGTAAGACGAGAATTGCGGATTTAACTCCGGGAATTGGTAACTTAAGTCCGGACACGCCTTTATCCGGAATATCGATGCCTTAAATAGGAATTTACGGACTTAGCTCCGAGAATCTTAATTCTGAACAGCTGATAAGTTGGTTTTTGGGTTAGAGTATGTTTTTCCTACCTTTTATACATTTCGTACTTGCAAAAATGATATTATCTGAGTGTTTTTAGTCGGAATTAATATATTCTATAGTGCTAATAAATTGACATGTTGACACTTTGCGTTTCAGAACACAGAAATTCACTTAAAATAGAAAATTTTGTCGCATTAATCGCTTTTGCGAGTGTATCTGAGGACGTCTGGAATATAAAAACGGTGAATTAGAACGTGAGTATAATTGAAAAACTTTGAAAAAAAAAAATGCCGGTCAAGTGCGTGTCGGACCAGGCACAATGAAGGGTTCCGTAGCTGGAATGAATTTATCCCAAAACCGAACCGAACATTGTATTTAAAAAACATGTTCTACGTCACGGTCAATTCTCCAACAGCAAAGATGTTTATAATCACAAAAAAAGTGTATGATAAATCTACAAATTAACAATTTTATGTTCCTAGGTCAACGGGAAGTAGGTACCCTACAGGTTTCCATTTATTTGTGAGTATCAAAATATGTCGCATAAATAGCCGTATTCATTTATTGCGTTGTCTTAGAAGCTTGATGTATAATATGTAGAGCTCCAAGGGACCGTAGACCTAGGTATTTGATATTAATTTGAACTTGATACCTACACGCGTTTGTGAGAAAAATAATCTTGAAAGGCTGACAGACAATAGGACAAGGAAGTGATCCTATAAGGGTTCCGTTTTTTTTTCCTTTTGAGGTACAGAACCCTAAAAAGAAAACACGGTAAATCATGACGAAAGAAAAAACACAAAAAGAACATGCTGGGGGATTTGCGACACATCCACGCATAACGGAAGATTAGAAGGCAGGAAGGATTTATGGCATCAATGAAAAATGGCGTCACCTCTGGTGTTGTGTATGTCCATAAACGGCAGTGACTTCTACCGGACTTCTTTCTTCTTCTTCTTACTATCAGGAAGGCCGTCGTCTTCGGCTAGTTAAGTTTGTCATCCAATTACATAAAAGAAACCAGTGCATATTGAAATATCGACCGACATTCTCGATTTAAAAAGTCACTTGAAAGCGACTGACCTATAAAATTGTGAAACAGATGAGTGTTTTATAGCAGCGACAAAGAAGCATTCATATCTGTCCCGAGTACTGGATAAAGCTCCAGAAACAATAGGACGGAAATAAAGAAATGAATGTTATTAATATTCATGTGAATTTTACATTCGACAGATATAGTCGAAAAAGCTCCACTCCGAACGAGATACAAAAAATTATAAAGGTGTACTGGTACCCCAGTGAGGCGGGGTCGCGGCAGACCACGTTGAAAATGGCGGGACGAACTGGATAGGTTCCGCCAAAACTGGAAGGACGACGCCCGCTCGCGAGAGATGGAAGCAGTGGAGGGAAGCCTTTGCCCAGGAGTGGCCTAGGCTAGTAAAAAAAAAGTGTAGATGCTATAACCTGACATGGTTGTAGCATGTAACCTCGCGAATCCGTTTTTTTTTTGTTAGCCTATCTTGTGTCCCACTGCTGGGCAAAAGCCTCCCCTTTTTTCTTCCAAACCTCCCTGTCTTTTGCGATCTCTGGCCATGTTGGCCCTGCGAATGATATTAGATCGTCACACCACCTTCGCCTTGGTCTACTTCGACGGCGATGTCCTGCCTCAGGCGTCCAGTGAGTGACGATCTTTGCTCATCCCGGGTGCATTCGTGAGACACGAGTTTCACGAGTCTCACGCGAATCCGTTCTGGCTTATTAAACGAGACATACATTGATTTGTATTAAGAATAGAAGAAAAAAAGTAGGGGTCAGATTAACAGACAAGCGCTCCCACAGTTCATTATGTTACCGCTGTATCTTAGCATTTTAAAGTGTCGTAAAGTAAATAAATTATAACTTTACAAGAGACTGACTTGCAGTTTTTTTTTTTTAATTTTGTCATGTAATTTGTGAAGGCTGTTTAAATGGGCCCGGTCTACGAGATCAAACTACCCAAGTAGCAAACAAGAATAGTGATTAAATCTTACATGTCTATACTTTATCTAAAGTTGGATTTAGCTAAATCAAAAAGGATTTCGTTAAGCCTTTTCTTTCTTTAATACTAAATCGTTTTAAACAACCGCTACTTAAGTAAATTAGGAATACCAAAAACCAAGTTAAGTATTCTCAAAACTAGTTTGTATTAAGTATGCCTACAGTTAATACTAAAAATATTTTTTTACTATACTTAGAATATTTGAAAGCTCACTTAAAACGCAATTGAATAACTGAAGTACTTTTTTAGACAAACAAAGAAGAAATTGATTTTGTAGATAAAATTAAGATAATTGTAATTCCAATTTCTAGAAACTGATTTTCCTGAGTATATTTTTATTCCTTTTTGACTAAAATTAGTAAGTTTAGAGTAAAAATACATTTAACGGGACGTTCTCTTCAAACAGAACCAAAATATGGATAAAGTGGAAAAATTAAAAAGATTTGTTAGCTTTCATCGGCGTGTTATCTATACTAATATTATAAAGAGGTAAAATTTGTTTGTAAGTTTGTATGTAGGGGGTAATCTCTGGAACTACCTACCAGTCGGATTTGAAAAATTATTCTTGCATTTGATAGCCCAATTCTTGAGGAAGGCACGCTATGACCCTAAGCAAAAATGGCAAAAAGAAACAGAGCCAAAAAGAACGTTAAGTGATAGCGCGGGCGGGTGATGCGATACGACGGGGTGGCTTTGGGGGGGAACAAGAAGTTTCACGCAAACGAAGTCGCGGGCTGAAGCTAATAAAATATAAAAAATTAAACTTAACCAATGTGCCGAGTTGAGATTATCAAATAAGCAGAACAGAAGTTATTTCCTGACTTTGGGTGGCTTCTAAGAAAATTGGAATTGGATAGTTTAAGTTATTTAAACAATATATCTGTCGCAGGGAAATGAGGATATCACGAAATCCCGGTAGATGTCGAATATTCTTGTTTATTACGTCTTCTTACTAAAAGTATCTAGTGATATACTGACTGACTGACTGTGTAGACTGGTATAGAAAATGCCTAAGGCGTTAAGTCCGCCTTTGTACAGTTTTTACTTGTGCATAAAGTTTTAATAAATAAATGTGACAAAATACCAATTTATCGTCAGTGATATGTCGTTTCACTAAACTAAATCTAGTAAAATGTTAGAAAAGCGGATACTGCCGAATAAAAATCGAGCCATGCATTAGCTGGAAGAATTTCTACATTTGTACTTCTACAACGTAATTCCAGTGCAAAACCAAAAGATGTATTTGCAAGAAGCTAAATGTTTTGTGTAATTCAAGGTGCCACAAATCACTGCTTTGTTTAAATAAATAACAAGATTTTCCATTTTCCATCAGGAGTGAGTCGTTGTCTTAATTGTTGAGCCTCGCAAGTCATTTTTTTTTTATTATTTACATTTATATTTTTATACCTAATGAACGAATCCACATAGGTAATAGAAAAAGGTATAATACCTGATATCATTGTCAGATTATTGTTTAGTTGATTAAAACTTTATTTTCTAATAAAAATGCACCAGTTAATTTGTAATTTTGTTTTATTACTTGATTCATCAACAGTATTCTTCATTTCACTACATTTAGTTTAGTGAAATGACATATCTCTGATTTTATATTAGTATTTTGTCATATCACTACATACTTTTAGTAAAAAGACGTAATAAACAAGAATATTCGACATCTACCGGGATTTCGTGATATCCCTGATATCCTCATTTCCCTGCGACATATCAATTAGTACGCTACTTATAGCACTGAATTTGAATCCTTGTGTTCTGTTATGCTTCGTCGAATTCAAACATTAGGAGGTACCTACCTATATTAATTTAATCATATTCTTTCGACTATCTTACATAAACCTGTTTCCACCACAAAATAAACAAGAACCACACAATAACAATAAATGACAAGTTAAGAAAACATTAAGACGTAATCTGGTTTTAACTAAATCAAACTATAGAATCACTTAATACCAAACAAATTAAATAGTACTTCACCAATACTGTTTTTAGTAAATGTTAAGTATAATATCTCTTAACTAGCACTACTTCAAGTGTAACTTGTCTTAACTTTGTCTGAACTAGCCTTACAAAATCATTATTGTCTAAAATCTTACTTCGTTAAGAAAAATAAGATTTAACGCCATTTTGCACTACAAGTGAAAAAAATATTAAACATTTTCCAACAATACGTCATCAAAAACCAGAGTAAATTGAACTTACATTTTTGTCATAGTCATTCTAACTACATTAATAACTTACACATTTATAAAAAATGTAGTACTCTGCACTAAATGGCACAAAATTTTTAATTTGCAATATTATTATACCACATATTTTTGTTTGTTTTCTAGTATTTTAAAAGCCCGTCTGTTCTATAGCACTATCTATAGATTTTACACGAGAAATCATCATGCGTTTTAAATTTCCAATGCATTCAACGACATAAGAAAGCCTTTTCTAGACATAAAAAATGTTGTTAAACCGCCATTTTCGTAAGTCTTAAAATACTTTAAAAGTTCACCATGTTTTCTAAAATAATATTACTTAAAGCACTTTAAAGCAAAATAAGTTTTTATTTATACTTCACTAAGACAAGATGGAATATCTGCACTTCAAAATTGATAGTTTTAATTAGGTATTGTAGATATCTTTAAGTCTATTTCTTTATCTTAAGTCAACCTACAAGATATCTTGAAGACAGTGTTTAAGAGTTCTGCAAAACCATACTCTCTTAAGTAGGGTTAAAGTTTATCTAAACAGTAGTATTAACTCTTTCTTAACAAGTTCTTAAATACTGTGCCCACTTTTACTTAACTGTTTCTTGGAGTGTATCTAGAAGATATCTTGAGGGACATAATAGTTTTAGCCAAGACAACAGCTGGAATTAGTCTACTTGTCTTCAAGATATCTACAATACCTTTTTAAGACAATTGTTTGCTACTTGGGTACCCTTGAAATAAATTCCATCAATATTGTCCTTTGATTTATTTCTTGTGTTTAATTTGGCCTGCTTACATTTGTTATTGCAAGTGATAAAACTTGTGCTCCTTCTGTCCCTGCCTTTACTATGACTACATGCTTCAGTACAAAAGGATAGTAGAATGGGCTCCAAAACGAACGATATTGTGAAGCTTCAATAGAGTGCATTGAGTGAACCTGCTTATCATTCAGTGCGCTGAATGATAAGCAGGTTCACTCCATGCATTCGACCTGCAGGTCGAGGGCAAATGCAAGGTATTTAGACCTCTTTCGATATATAGACTACCTGTGAATGTACAAATTTTTGTTCCGTCTTTTTTTTTTTTTGTAAATTTTCCACGCGGTAACACCTTTATTGATTGTTATAATAGATATTATTATAGTCCTTGCTTGTAATTGCTTCAAAATCTAAAGGTTGAATGTCACTTGCACGTTATAAAACGCAAGGTATATTTTTGTCTAAGTGGCAGTTAAATAGTTTAAACCTTTGTATTTTTTTAAATTTATTGCAAATTTTTGCCGTGATAAAGCCATTTCTATCGGCCGATAGATTGGCCGGATTAGGCCGCAGATTAATAGATTGTCGGTTAATAGCGCGCATATTGACGAACCGTCGCTCGACAGGTAAAGTCGGATTGTTGGCGAGTGCGCTGAAAAAATTGAGAAATAAACCCGCGATTTATAAAAATATCTGAAAAGAGTAGCTACTTTTCTGTTTTCTTTTATATGTAAAACGGTTAACCTTTATTTACTAGAACTCAACAGAGCCATCATGAAAAATACGCATGACCATCCGGCGCCAAAACTCGGAGCAAAATGAACTATCGACCGGGTCGGCCGACTAAACAGCAGTCGGCCGATAGTTCCCCAACGGAACAGTTTGAAGGCGATCGTTTATTAGCCCATCAAACGTTTTTATCGGCCAATACTGAATCGTTATAATGTGTGCACTTGTGTACTTGTGTATCTTCATACTGATTAAGAATCCGACCAAACTATCGACCGATAGAAAGTCTGTTGTCTGCGGGGGTTTGACGCAGAATGTGCACTTCGCAGAATGTGCAATCGACGCAAAATGTGCACTCGACGCAAAATGTGCACTTCGCAAAATGTGTACTATCACTTTGTAGTGTTTTTTTGAAGTCGGTTGTGTTTTTTTGTAAAAAAGTTTTTATTTTTCACTTTTTAGTTGCACCTAGCCCACACAAATTCTATTAACACTAAATTGAAGATTTTGATGATTCTTCTAGTCGGTGACTAGAAGAATCATCAAAATTCGCATAGAAATGCCGGGGATGCAGTATATTTATGCATATAACTTCACACATAAGAGTAATTACCTAATGTATTATATACTTAAACCTTTCTGAAAGTATGTAGATCACATTAATAAAAGAATGATCAAAATCGGTTCATTAGTTTTTGAGAAAATCGCGGACATACAAACACACATACATACATACGGGTCGAATACAGAACCTCCTTTTTTGAAGTCGGTTAAAAATCACGCGCGTGGGTGCGTTATCTGCACCCCGCTGCGTGATGCGTGACAGTGTGATAATCGCCTTAGGCTTAGCAACGTATCTATGGCTTACATACATCAATCATAATAACACAAAAGCAGATATGGCGCCCGCCACCACCTACGTCAATCTTCTAACAATGTATTAAGTGAGATTTCCAAGTCCATTTTCTTGCGATTGTCACCGCTTCATTACATACCCGACATTGACGAGATAATAATAACTATTTGGCCTTAATAGTCATTGTCAGGCCAAGCCAAGGCTTAGAAAATAAACGGTAATGGTCTGATAATGTTACTAAGAACAAAGGGATAGTTAATGCTATGTATCAACCATAGATATTACATTTCTGTTTTCTGAAAAAAGAATATAATCACCAGAAAAGGTTTTTTTTTTGCAATTTTTAATCCAACTATATATCATTTATCGTTTTTTTCTTTATACATATCTTACTTAAATAATTTCCATCAGCAAAGGAGTCTTAGATCAAAACATTACTTAGACGTTTCAGTCCCCAAATTGTCCTAATGATACGTTTGGCCTTTGAACTGTCATCTTCTCTTTGAAGATAAATGCGATGGTAATCAGATAATGAGGGACTAATGGAGTGAAGATTAGATGAGGCATTTACTTAGGTTGATAGCTTTTGTTTTGTCTGGGATGATCAATAGTATCTAATAGGAAAAACAAGTGTTTTTGTTTTCAGATTTATGTGACGCAAAAACTAGGTAATGGATTAGTTAGGAATTAAATACAAGCGTATGGGATTTCCCGTCGGCATAAATATCGAACTTCTACACAAACTTTCATTCCTTATTTAACCCCATTAGGGGATTAATATCCAAAAATCCTTCCTTAATGCACATCTTCGTTTTAGACTACGTTGTAAGTATTTTATTCATGAAGTAGATCGATAGATGCTTGTTCTTGTCGCCTTATCCATTTTCCTTTGGTTTCATATAAGGCGACTTAGCAAGAAGCAGAAGCATTTCCTTCGGTGCAACAATAAAATATGAAACCGAAAGGAAGGCGTATTACCACGTATTAGGTACTAAGGTGTATGTATATAGCAAGATAATAAAGCATAAGCATAATTAGCCTATAATATTCCTACTGACGGGACACAGGCCTCTTTTGTGAGAGGGATTTTAACAGATTGCGTTTATGTTATAAAGGTTTACTTGGTGGTTTTATATGAGGTACATATAATAAAGAGTATTTTATTAAATTTAACTAGATTTAGATCAATCGATGATAACGACACGGTTCAAATTGATTCTGTGTGGTGCCAGACTGCCTGATAACGTTTGCACACACCTCTATGTTGATGTTGGTCCACCTTATAAAGAACTAACTGCGCCCCGCGGTTTCACCCGCGTAAGTTTCGATCCCGTGGAAATATCGGGTTAAAAACTATCCTATGTCCTTTCCCGGGACTCAAAATATCTCTATACCAAATTTCATCTAAATCGGTTCAGTAGTTTATGCGTGAAAAGGTAACATACAGACAGACAGAGTTACTTTCGAATTTATAATATTAAGTATGGATTACTTCCATATACGCGTTTTAAATACAGACATAAATATCTGGGACATTTTGGTATATCTGTATGGGTATTTTGTAAAATACGTCACGTAGGTACCCTCAAAGGGTTAGTCAAAGGTAAGTACCTACTCGCTGGTAGAATTATAAGTAAGACCTTGCAATGACTGGACTGTGAAATTACAATTCTAAGTAGGTAGGTACTTTTATTAAAACAAGATTTGAGAAAAATTAATATTATAAGTGATGTAAATCCTAACATGAGAGCTCACACAAAACGAGGACAACTTTTAACAGGTGATTTTTTAAATCAAACGCCAGCACATCAACCTACCCGAAACTGTCAAATTTTCCCAATCAACTTTGAACCTGATGTTTTAGTGATAAAGTTGAAAATCTATTAAAGTAATTTGACAGGTTGTAGTAGGTTGATGTGCTGGCGTCTGTACATACATTTTTATCTGGTTTATCCACCTCATGTATCTAAATTCTCAGCAGAATATTCCCCGGAAATTGAACCCAACAAAGCATAAAATAAATGACATTATCTGCCTTTATTCTAAACAGTGGCCTCATGTGTCATTTGTTTTACACGTTGCTAGGCCACGGCCTGGCGCCGCCATTTTAAATTGAATTGTTGCCATAATGATCGTTTAAAGCCACATTTTCATATTCAAATTAGGCACCTACATATTTTGGGGGCGGAAAGTGACATATTACACACATCAAAAGTGTCTAGGGATCAAGCATTTTTATGCGGATTTCTTGAGATTGAGATGTGGCTTTGTAATAAATTTATGATTTTATAAATTTATATGGATCCTTTTTGGTGCATTTCATAATTTGAATCAGGAACTGTGAATCAAATTCGAGTAAAATATGAAAATCAGCTGTCAATATTTTCCCTATAAAAACATACAACGCATTGAAGACATTATTAGTGCTACTGGTTCCCTACTACTGATTAAAACCAACGTTATTATGGAGCGGCGACGTCATTTAACACGTTAAGTGCGATACGAGGCCTAAATCACCCCGCATGCAACTTCCTTGTGGTGCGGCAAGGAAAAACGTGAACATCTCTGTCGTGCGAAGGGCATAGCTTTGGTTTGGTGCAGTATAGAAAAGAGATAAATGTATATTTGAGATGCGCTAATGGTCCCGGACTCGGTGGTATACCTACCTTGGTACCGGATGTTTTAGGCCTCGTACCGCACTGAATTAATATAATTTTAATGCAGTGCGGAACGAGGCTAAAACGTCCCATATCCCCCCGGACCTCGTACCGCACCCAACGCGAGCTTCCCGCGATTAGTGTTGTGCATCACGTCGATTGGAGAGCACGTCCTTTTACATCGCCGAACATGTCTAAACGATGTCGGAAGAAGTTAATTTTAAAAAACCCAGAAACAGAACCAAAACAGGTAAGTTTTTAATTGATATTTTTGTAGGTAGTGAAAAACTCCACAAAAAACGCAAAGCAGCCGTTGACAAAACAGGTAAGTAATTAATCAATAATTCAGTAGTTCTTTGTCTAGGTTCAGGTCAGCACCTGAAAGCAGCGCACCTCATTGCCTCGAAAAGGGTGAAAAAAGAAAAAGATGTGTTGGTTGTTACCAGAAACTACGCACAATTTTACCATCTCGTGAAGCTGACAAAAAATCCAAAAAGATTTTGACTCAGTGCTCTCAGTGCAACAAAATCTTATTGTCTACCCTGTTATAATGAAAAACCCTCATAAATATGTACAAGATATAAATTGAGATTTTTATAAAAAAGTATATTGTTACTGATTTTTTAAATGTTAATTCAAGTTTTAATAAGTGTATTTTTAAAGCCCGAGGCAGAATAAATAGTTTCTTTTCTACTTCTGGTTTTCTTTTTTTTCTATTCTATGAACCGCATTAAGATTTTCACACAAAAATAGATAAACGTCGTTGCGTCGATATTATTTTTCCCATCACTAATCTTAGCGAAAATTTACCCTATTTCAGTGTGTTACGAGGTGTATAAGATCCCATATTTTGTTTTGCCAATAAATTCCAAACTAGCTATCAGATCCAGGGGCGACGGTAGATTAGGGTTCATCAATTCACTGTCTATATCGATAAGGATCAAAATTTTCAATTATCTTTGATTTCGCGCCAGAAAATGGATTTTAGTCTGTTAAAGCAGGTGGGGTCTAATAGACCTCGTGTCGCCCTAACGTCTGGTCACGGTGCGGGCCGATAAGACCTCGTGTCGCAGGAACGGAAAGTTTGCAAAAATTGGTGCCGCAGCTAACGTGTTAAGCAGGGAAGAAATGCTCAGAGCCGTGGGAATGATAGAAGCTGGTTCCCGGCAACGTACTGTGGCTTTAGCTCTGAATACAAGTCAGAGTGTTATCAGTCGACTTTGGACACGTTACCGAAGCACTGGTACCGTGGCTGAGCGCCATGGAGGACGGTATCGCTGCACCACACGGAGACAAGACCGATACATTCAAATCTTAACTCGAAGAGCTCCAACAATAACCGCCATGATGTTAGCCGTGAGGCTTCATCACTCTTCAGGGAACTTAATTAGCGACCAAACAGTCAGAAACCGCTTGCATGAAGTGAACCTTCATTCCCGAAGACCGCTACGGGTACCACCTATAGCAATGCACAATCGTAGGATTCGATATCAATGGGCTCTTGAACACAGAAATTGGGCAGAAGAACAATGGCGTTTCGTGTGCTTTTCTGATGAGTCTCGTTTTGGTATGAGACCGGATACAAGACGTATACGACACTGGAGAACCCCTGGACGCCAACAGCGATTAAAATCCTGCCAGGAAGTCCATCCTTATAGTGGTGGAACCATCATGGTATGGGCGGGTATTTGGATCGGCGGAAGAACTGAGTTGATTTGGATCAGAGGCAACCTCAACGCTCAAATTTATGCTGAGACGATTGCATCAGACGTCATCGTTCCTCTACAAGTGCAAATCGGTCCCTTATTTCAGTTAATGCATGATAATGCACGACCGCACACCGCAAGAGTTGTAAGACAGACTCTCGCCGCAGCTAACATCAATGTCCTGCCCTGGCCTGCTCAGTCGCCAGACTTGAACCCGATTGAGCATGCATGGGATATGCTACAGAGAAGAGCTCTGCCGAATATGGAGGGTATCCAGTCGCAAGAAGACCTTTTTTTGTTGTTGCAACGAACATGGGCGGCCATTCCACAGCGTGATTTGGATGAACTCATTTTGAGTATGCCAAACCGATGTTCTTGTGTTGTTAGTGTTCGCGGTAGAAACACGGATTATTAATTGTTTAAGTTACCCAATAAAATTTTAAAGAAAACTGTTTTTTCAGTCTTTTTTTCGAACTTTTGTGTTAGTGGTTCAAATGTCAAAAATCCCTTTATTAGGAAAATGGCAAATTTCTTTATTAATGCAAAGGTGACTTGGTTTATCGTTACTGTGACAAACGAAAACACTTTATTTGATGAATCCTTAAAGAAAATTTTAATTAATATCAATCAGGAGAAAAGTTATTGCAAAAATATATGTTGATCCCTAAACACTTTTGATGTGTGTATATTGGCTGTGAAAGCGGGATATTGGTATGAACAATATGAATATGGGAGGAAATGTAGTATATCTCTTTTGTCGAGCGTGTGAGTGCTAAAAGTAGTATCTGTTTAATGCAGGGCTGATTATTGTGTCACAAATCACTCTCAAACTCACCATCACAATTTTATTAACATATAGTGGGAGGTGAACCCTTACCCCCTGTTACCCTTGGGTACGCTTTACCTTCAACTTCATGTCATTTGTAGTGACTGACAGTTGACATTATTGACAGCTACCGGACTACTTGTGTGTGTGAGGCAGTGTATATCTATATTATATAGGTACACAACACTAAGAAAAAGTGAGAGAAAAAAAATTATGACAATGTACAGACGCTAATACATCAAGCTACTACAATCTGTCAAATTTCTTCAATAGATTTTCAACTTTATCGCTAAATCCTAAGGTTCAAAGTTGATTGGGAAAATTTGACAGTTTCGGGTAGCTTGGTGTGCTGGCGTCTGTGCCTACAGCTTCCTGAAATGGTTTTCCTTGTGACGTCATTAGGAGGTACTTAAATCGCTCAATCTCGCTTTTTGAATTTTACTACGCTGCGGTGGTTACTATAGGTACTTTTGCCACAGTACAATTATTTTTTGTAACTGTAAATCAATTTCAATATAACCAAAACCATAGGTACCAACTAATAAAATCAAGCTCCCAAAGTAATTCATAATAAAGAAAAATATTTTCACTTGCTTTCAAAACTTGTGAAAGACATGGAATACAAAATCCGTGGAGCTATCGAACGGCGTGTCATCTATCGGAACTGAAAGTAAACATAGTAAATCTCGCTCGGATGGTAAACTCCTACGGCACACTATGTATATAGGGAAGGTCGTCTCCATACAACGAGCGAAATCGCACGCACACATAGAACACGCTTCACGAACGCAACTAGCATTCGCCCGAGACTGCCGTAGGTACAGACGCCAGCACCCGAAACTGTCAAATTTTCCCAATCAACTTTGGACCTTATTGTTTAGTGATAAAGTTGAAAATCAATTAAAGAAATTTAACAGATTGTAGTAGCTTGATGTGCTGGCGCCTGTACCTACTTATAACATAACATAACATTTATCATCTCGTCTTGTGGCCCCGAAGGGTTGGCAGAGATGTACCACTAGTACACCCACATTTCATAAATTTTATGTTTAAGTTCCATGTAATAGGGGGCAAGCCTACTGCCATCAGCCGGGCATCAATCCAGACTCCGGGCTGCTACTGAGGAATTCCTATGTATAGTCTGTTCCAAAAGTTTCTGGTGAAAATGTAAACAAATGGATCGGAAAACGTACTAGTGGATGCCAATTTGTAGTTCCGCTTACAAATTGAGAGCTTTGATTTGATTATTTGAATACTTAAACCTGAAATGCTACTTTTAAATAACCTTAAAGATGTTTTTCATTTGACAATAATTGAAAAAAAAAAAAACAAAAATCTGAATTTTGTTCGATGATTTTCAATCGCAATTCAAAAATGTTATTAATCTACTTAATTGTTCGAAAAAGTGGTGACATATAAAGTGGAAACATCCTAAATGCAGCTGTATTAATGATTCCATTTAGTTAGTAATTGCGTAAGAATTTAACCTGAACAGGGTTTGTTTACACTTTCATCTGATACTTTTAGAACAGACATTATTTGTCTATGTGTGCCTGTTTTCAATCGTTGTATGAAGTCGAACTTCTGTATTACTCTGTGCCTATAAGATATGTTGCTATAAACCAACACTAATATATCTGTAGGTACGCAGAATTTATTGGTGACTTGCTCAAGGTTCTGTCTTTTCTTTTGTTATTCATTTTGATTAATAATGTGACTGGTCGGTGAATAACAAGACAGAGGATTATGTTATCGACTGTCTTTGGCTTCACTCATCATCATCATCTGCCTAGCCTTTTCCCAACTATGTTGGGGTCGGCTTCCAGTCCAACCGGATGCAGCTGAATACCAGTATTTTACATGGAGCGACTGCCTATCTGACCTCCACAACCCAGTTACTGGGTCTTTGGCTTCACTCATGTCAATTCTAAATTAATTTAGCACTAAAAGTAGTTTATTTGTCACTTTCTCACACACTTACCTACGTGACCATTATTACCCTGCTAAGCCAAAAGGAAGGTTAATGTTTTGAGCAGACTATGTGTGTTTGTATTTATGTACGTACTAGCTTTTGCTCGCGGCTTCGCCCACGTGGAGGTCAGAAGTTATCCGCGGAAACGTATTACTGGGGTAAAAAAAATCATATGTGTTAATCCAGGTTATAATACACTATCTGTGTGCCAACATCCAAATCCTATTGTTGTGCGTGTTATTAGGGTCCAGAAATGATATGCTTTGGTTTATACTGAATACTATGGAAGTTTAATAAATGTTTGCAATTACACGGTTATATTATATTATTATTACAATAAATAGGACGTGGCTGGGCGGAGGTAAGTAAGCGACTGGCGAGCCTGGCTCTGACGTCTCTTTACGATATCAAAAATGCGAATCAGCAAATCGCCTCGCTAGTGTCGCTACATCACACCCCCCCTTTCTCCAAAAATTTTATTAACTTAAATACAAATTTTTCATATACACTGGTTTTTTACTTGTACGACATCACTTACACAATTCAATATGTCGCGTAATATTCCTTACACGCTATCTTAATCTTTAAATACGCAAAATCCTGATACATTTGCGGTCTCCAGTTGTCTGGGCCGTCTTTATAAGATATATATAAACATCAAAATATTTAAGGGTAGCTGTCATAACGTCCGCTCTGCAATATTTAATAAACACCACTAGGGGCCGGCAGCTTCCGTTATGACAGCGCCAGTCTAATAAATACGAATAATCACAATAGGTAGCCACATAAGCTTTACCATGAAACGATACCAGCACTGATGCAACCGTAAATAGTTTACAATAACAAATCGCTTGTTACGTCACCGAACACTTACTGAATAACCCACAAAATAACCTAGATGATTCTTGCACAATTCACTTTTCGCACACTATTTACGCGTAACCTGCAACGGTTGCCGGATTACCCGTGTTTCTGGGCATTGCCGCTGCCCCAGTCAGTGACGTCACCTCCTGTCTCAGCCATCCTCTCAGTTGGCCCATGCAGCCCCTTTTTATAGCGTAACATAGCATAATTCCCAATGTTACCGCGATAATGATTAGTATTATTCCAAAATAATTCAGTTTGTGTTCTAATTGTTGTCCAGCTGCTACCTGGGCTTGGGCTATTGATATATATTCCTTATGTTGTGATTGACACATGTTTATAATTCTGTATGCTCTTTGCTTGTATGGACTACTGTATTTAGTGAATTGTACAAGGTGTTCTTACAGTTGCGATATAGATACTTAAACTAATTTTGCTAGTTGAGCAAAAATCGCACGGGCTTCTTGACCACTCGGCCCGAGCGCGTGGTCATAGCCATAGGCGGTAGCGAGTTTTGCTCAACCTGCTGTTTCGGTAATGCCTCACTGTTGCTATTATTTCCTAAACTTTCTGGTATCGTATCTTCGTTAATAATATACGCTGGTTTTAATCTGTCGATGGACACGGTTGATTGACGATCGCCTATTTGTATGTCAAATGTCTTTTCGTTTCTGCTAATAACTTGGTGTGGGCCACTATACGGCGGTGTCAATGGCTTTCTTACCATGTCGTTTCTAATAAATACATGTGTACAGGTGCTCAAATCCTTATGAACGAATATTTTTCGCGAACCGCTATCCGCTCGTGACTGTGGCCGCATGTTGTTTATAATATTCCTAAGCTTGCTTACAAATGTCGGTAAAAGTCCAATTTGCGTTTTTTCTGCCTCGTGATAAAAGTCGCCCGGTAAACGCAACGTGTGTCCTAAAACCAATTCTGCTGAACTTACATTTTGATCGCTTTTGCAGACTGCACGAAGTCCCAACAATACCGTAGGTAATTCGTCAACCCATGATCTATTTTCTAATAGCCTAGCCTTTATTGCTGCCTTAAGTGAGCGATGCATTCTTTCTACCATACCATTCCCCTGTGGGTGGTATGCTGTTGTACGTATTTTCTTTATACCTAACATATTCATCAAACTGCTGAAAATCTCGCTCTCGAACTGTCTACCTTGATCGCTGGTTAAAGTTTTTGGACACCCAAATCTACATATCCATCCTTCATAGACCGCCTTAGCTACCGTGTCAGCAGTAATGTCTGAGACTGGAAATGCCTCCGGCCACCGTGTAAATCTGTCTATGATGGTGACGCAGTATCGATAACCTTCTTGTGTAGTCGGTAGTGGCCCTACTATGTCAACGTGTATGTGTTCGAATCGTTCTGTTATCGGAAATGTACCTAATTTTGAAACTGTGTGTCTGTGTACCTTTGCTTTCTGACATTGAATACACGCTCTCGCCCATGTGGCGATGTCCTTATTCATGTCCGGCCAAAAATAACGTGTTGTGATCATCCTTCGCGTGGCCCTAACACCTGGATGGCTTATGTTATGGATTTTGTCGAAAACTGTTTTTCTAAACTGTAATGGGATGTATGGCCTTACCTGGTGTGATATACTAATAAATGTAGCACACCACTCAATGGTAGCGCCTCGAGAGTCCCGCTCTATCCCCTGTGGCGACTAGACGTTCCCTTCGAGTTGTTGTGCCTACTTACTGATAATTCGGTGGTTTTATTCTAAACCCTAAGCCCCTAATAAGAGATAATAGTGAACACCACATTGGCGACGAGTAAAAGCGCAGTAAGTAAAATTGTCGCTCAAATTATGTACCTACGGAAATTGGTCAGCAACAAAGTATAATTTTATTGCACAGTGTTTAAAAAAAAAAAAGAGAAAATTAGTGATCATGATCTAAGCGAAAATCACTAAACGTGTTTGTTATACTTAATTTGGATTTACATTCATGTATCTTTACTTACCTACCTATCTATGCACAATCTGCGTTGGCGATCAGCTGAGACGAGAATGTGCTGCATAGATCGATGAAATGAGTAATTAAATACATCAACTCGTAAATAAAATCTTGTGTTGAAATATGGTTACGATATCTTAATTGAGATAATTATGCCTAAATACCCACATCAAACATGTATGGTTGACCAAATCCGTATGTAAATAATATATACCTACCTATCGAAAAAATATTATTCGATCAAATATTGAAATGTTCCAACGATAATATCGTTAATGTAAGAACCAGTTTTAACAATAGTTCCACTTCGGTGAAATCGAAGTAAAGTAAGAAATTGTTATCTTACTGTTAAAACTAATGTTATAAAAAATGTTCCAACGAAAATTTTAACAAAAGTTCCACTTCGGTAAAATCGAAGTAAAGTAAGAAATAAAATTATTTATCTTACTATTAAAACTAACTAGTGTCATAAAATCTGTCAAGGTTAATGATTGAACTAATTTTAGTCAAATCAAACGCATTTTGCACTGGCTATTGTAATCAACATAAGAATTCATAGAATTCATTACAGTATTGTAATATCAAGTGACCGTTTTGCGCTTTGAGCACTTAAGCACACGTCATCAAAGGACCTTTGTAGGTATAAAGTTCATTTTAAACTAAATCACTGCCGTTCATAATTGACTAGCTAGAGTTTGTTTATTTAAATGTTATGTAAACAATACCCACAGAGCTCTTGTTTACTAGCCAGGTACTTACGGTCAATTTAAAGTTATCAGCCCAAATTCCCATACTTTTGCAGCATCAGTTTATTGCTTTTTTTGTACAATTTCTCAATTGTTGTAAGGGTTCATTTTGGGTTCGGGTCGTTCTTAGAAATCGTAAAAAATACTGCATCTTAAGTGACGTAAATATTGGGTTCGACTGATGGCCGGCATAGGTGCCACTTGTAGACAAGTTTATTGGAAAGGCACATTTAGAAACAAAAATCGGATGACCAGTTTGAAAATTCTTGATTACAGATAAAGTGTAGCTTAACCAAACATAAGAAATAATATTTTCAACATCAACAATAAAAAATAAATTGTAGCAGAAGCAAACTCCCAAAATCTGCAGAACGGCATTTGAACAAGTTCCACGATAGTCAGAATACAAATGCAACAAATTCCAGCCTTAATGAAATTGACACTATAACAATTAGACAACAAAAAGAAATTTGATCTCTATTGCCAAAGTGGCAGTAAAAATCATAAAAGTGATAAATTTTCCTGCCCTGTAATTAATGCAAAATGCATAAAAGGTTAAAAGTAAAAGGTGTAACTTCAGTTAAAATCACAATAGTGATCATATTTCCTGCCCTACAATAATGCTAATTGCATAAAATATGGTTTCAACGGTCATTTCCTGAAACACTGCAAAAGAAGGGTCAATAAAAGAAAAACCTGTAATGTCTCATTAAATTAATTAACAACAAAGCTAAAAAATAGTTTAAGAGACAATATTTTCCACATCAACAACGATACAATAAAAGACGGTCAAGTCTCTGTCAAGTAAATGAGGTTAAAATCAAAGTGCTCATAGATTCCAGTCGTAGATTTAATATGACAAAACTTGGGAGCTCATGAAACAATTTAATTTGTCAAGCTCCGCTATTGAGACACAAATGATTTTCTATTGTTTCGTCGCCGATCGGCGACGCGCGCCGCTTGACCGGTTAAAGTTATAGTCTCAAATCAGCAAACCTCTACACACAAAATATTCATGGCTTCTGGTGATGACTTCTGGTGCAAAACATATTATACTAAAAGTGCTTGTTTACTGTGCGTCAAGCACAAATGGCATATGGTTCTGAATCAATATCATAAAAAATGGTTTAAGGAATCTTTTGAGTAAAAAACTGCTATTTTCCTTAACGTGAAAAAAAAAAAAAAAAACTAGGATCGCATTGAGTATAAATTTACGAAGCTTAATGAGGTTCAATAAGATATCACTTTTGATAAAACCATTCCTCCAGTTAGTCAGCCAAATAGCAAGTCCCCATTCCTTTGGAACCAAAGATAAATAAGAAATTAACGAACTCATAGTAATGAACCACGGAGTAAATACTTCGTGTAATGGACATAATTGAACCTGTAAATAAACCATCTTCTTGGATTTCTCCGATGGTACCGGTTCTAAAGCCTGATGATGATGATGATATTCGTACTTGTTTGAATAATTATGCGTGCCGCCAACAAAGCATTATTAGAGAAAATCATCCAATGCCCACCATGAAACAACTCATTTTCAGAGAATAATGAATTGAAACGCCCCATCGACCAACAGACCTGTGATAATAATTATCAATCAAAAGATCTCAGTGAGCTGATCATTTTTCGTTATGGTTATTGTCACACTCACTCTGCGTTCGCATGACAATAGAAGAACATGTCAAGGAGTTGTAAATAGATGACGTCTTAATTGTGTTCGAACGTGATAAAAAGGTCATGATGCCAGGTGCTTAAAAATGTATTATTAACAGAGCTTAAAGGCAACATGCTTTACCAAACAAAAATAAATGTTTGTCAAAAAAAAAAAAAAAAAACTTTATTTCCTGGGCTACTAGCTTTCGTCATCAGGCATTAAACCACTTGACAAATATATCAAAGCAATTGAGACATACGTAGACCACCGGAAAATCGAATAAATTCAAAGTTTTCTGGGGTCAATTTCGTTGAAAAGTGGATCCCTAATTTTACAGGACCCATTCGACGATTACTTTGATAATAAAGCACAAGGATGCCAATCATGGCATTTTGGCAAAGAGAACAACCAATGGCATTTGAAAAAGGTGTCGCCCAAAGACTTCCAACCAAAAAAAAAAAAAATCGGTTGTCTGTAAAGTCGGTTTACTGACGATAGTTGAACGTGACAACGTCATAAGAAAATACTGATGGAATGGGTCGCCTCAGAGCGAGGTAACGCCGCATGAGTCATATGAGTCATGTTTTTTCGTGCGTGCAGCCGGCTCCATCGAATTATAGGACGTAGTCACGTCAAAAAAAAAAAAAAAAAAAAAAAAAAAAAAAAAAAAAAAAAAAAAAAAAAAAAAAAAAAAAAAGTTCTGTTATTGTACGTCGAGGAAGGAGGCATCATTGCTTTCAAAAACAAGACCTACAAAATAGTTTTGTCAGACCGAAAAAGAGACAGACAGCTTTAGTATGGTCAATAAAACACTTTCATATACATAGGTATATGTACATATACAAAAAAAAAAAACCTTTTCATAGAGTATTGATCCTCAGCCTCTAAACGTTATACTTGGCACGAAATCATGGTTTCACACGCAAATCAAGTGATGAATCAAAAAAAAACCTTAAAAAGTCATTTATAAACCCGGAGGATCAAATAAGTCCTTTTGAAGACGAACATCATGTTATCCAGATTTTTCAATAGATACCTACGCACAACCCGTTGAAGCGTCGAATATTGAATGCTTGGAATGCTTCAATTAACAACAACAAATTATTTGAACGTAAACTTTGTTTACATGAAGGCGGCTTATTATAAGGAAACTAATTGGTGATTCCCACTCATTTAAGAAAACCTATTAGAAGCAGCTCTTGAAGGCCACCCAAGCACTGTCAACATGAAGGACAGGTTACGCACTAAGGTCTGGTGGCCGAAAATAAACAATGACACCGAAATCTTTTCGTGAATGTGAATACCTATTAATGTAGTCGATCCAAAGAGATTGAAGTCATGGAATCTATCTGCACGCAAGACACAATAAAGTGGAAATTAAATATTTTCGCGAATCGAAAATCCTGCAAATATAATAACTGACAATGGCAAACCAGTATCCTCAATTCAAAACAAGAGATATCCTTAAACGGTTGAAAAGAAGTCAATGCGAAAATCAGACTGGAAATATGACTTGTTACACTACTTCATACTTACTGAACTACTTTTTAAAGTAAAAATAAATATATTTTGGAATATAATGGAAAACCCCCATCCGAGCTGTTTTACAGGAGAACATTCAGAAAGGAATAACCTTTTTAACAGATCTCGAAGAAAATAGCTACGAAATTCAGAACTTTGTGACAACACCATACCACAAAAAAAAAAGAAAATAAATGCTACGTATGGAGAATTATAACTTGGCGAAGCAGTAAATGTAAATAATATAAGGAATAACGAAACTCGAAATGGCCAACAGTACAGGAGGCACATCATACCTACTCTTAAAAAAAGGTAGAAGGCAAATGGAAAGTTAACGATAACGAAGTTTCAAATATAGAAGTTTAGAGTAACTGCTACATACTGCAACGAAGCCTCAGATAAAGAAGTTTAGTAAAAATGCTTACACTGTATTGTATTTAAAACATAATTAACTTCTTAATACGAAACATTATTATTGTACTATAAACTTAATGCTAGGGTGTACCTAAAATATAATTAACCTCTTAATACGAAATATTATTATCATTGTACTTTAAACTTAATACTGTATTGTACTTAAAAATGTAAACGTGAGGACTTTGTAGGCCTTCTAGATCTCTAGACCATTTGTATTTTATCAAGTACCTGGTACTTGTTGATAGGCCTACGCTGTCCTCCTATATATGTATACCTACTGTAATTTGAAAACATTGTAAAAGCCAATTATTTTAAAAGAGTAACCGTGGAGTTTCTTGCCGGTTCTTCTCCATAGGAAACGACCATTTGGAACCGTGCACCTAGCTTCTGACGTTTAAGTTAACAACTTAACGACGTTTAAGTTAACAACTGAACGTCTTAATTAATATATAAAAAGGAAGAGATGTGATATACTAATAAATGTAGCACACCACTCAATGGTAGCGCCTCGAGAGTCCCGCTCTATCCCCTGTGGCGACTAGACGTTCCCTTCGAGTTGTTGTGCCTACTTACTGATAATTCGGTGGTTTTATTCTAAACCCTAAGCCCCTAATAAGAGATAATAGTGAACACCACACCTGGTTTTTTATTATATTACAATAGATTTTTCTTTTACATAATGGTGATTGAATCTGTTCTAGAACAATGTTGCCTCGCGAATTTGCTAACATGTGCGACATTTGAGGGTCTGTTTCCTGTGCTCGCGCGATTTCGTCGTAATCGATGTTTGTGTTACAAACTATGGACTCTACCCGTGATAGCGCGTCAGCAACCGCATTCTTGGCGCCGGTGACGTATTGTATGTCGCTCGTGAATTCGCTGATGTACAATAACTGCCGTGTGCGCATGGATGTTTCTCGATCCGTACCTATTTTAGTAAACGCGTATGTTAAAGGCCTATGATCGGTATAGATGGTTAATTCCCGACCTTCTACCATGTTCCTGAAATGAACAATTGCCAAATAAACTGCTGTTAGCTCGCGATCGTATGTGCTGTATTTTTGTTGTGCTGCTGATAGCCGTTTTGAAAAATATCCTAGCGGTTTCCACTTTCCGTTTGTTTCTTGTTGTAACACCGCGCCCACGCAAGTGTTCGATGCATCACACATTAATGCTAATTTGCCTGATTCGCCCGGGTATGCTAGTGTAATGGCGCTTTTTAGGCTTGCCTTACACTGCTCGAACGCAGCCAATGCTGTATCGGTCCACTCTATTTTCGACTTGTCCTTCTTTTTGGCTCCGTGCAAATATTTATTTAACTCCGCCTGGCTTTCGGCCGCCCCTTTTAAATGTGACCTATAAAAATTTACCATACCCAGAAACCGTCGCAATTGTTCGATCGTTTCCGGCCGCGGATAATTTTGTATAGCCTCAACCTTATTCTGTAGTGGCTTAATTCCGTCCCTATTTACGCTGTAGCCTAAAAATTCTATTTCGGTTTTTCCTAAATCACATTTCGCTAAATTGATTGTTATTCCGTACTGCTCGAACCTACTGAAAATTAGTTTTAAGTGTTTTTTGAAAAGTCGTTCGTTGGTGCTAGCTATGACAAGGTCATCGATATAATTGAATAAATATGAGCTTTCTTGGCCGTCCTTGAGATATTCTATGTTTTGCAACACTGTGTTATTCATAAATCTTTGGAACGTTTGCGCTGCGTTTCGCAAACCAAACGTCATTCGCGGAAATTCGAATAGCCCGAACGGAGTAATGATTGCCGTCTTTTCGATATCTTGCGGTGCTACACTAATATTATGGTAGGCCCTGTTTATGTCTATTTTCCCGAAAATTGTCTTACCTGCTAAACCATATGTGAAATCCTGCAGTCTTGGTATGGGGTACCTGTCTGGCTTCGTGATCGCGTTGAGTGCACGATAGTCACCACAGGGTCTGATCTGTCCGTCCTTCTTTGGCACGACGTGTAGAGCGCTCGCCCAAGGACTGCTGGATGGTCTGCAAATACCTAACTCTTGCATTAACTTAAACTCCTCCTGTACTAATTTATATCTATGCGGTGGTAATGGCCTAGCGCGCGTGAAAACTGGTGGGCCTGTTGTCTCTATATGGTGGTAAACATTGTGACTAGATGGCTCTGTGTAAGATACTGGTTTTGTTATGCCCGGGAATTCTTTTAGTATTTCTCGGTATGGGTTATCTAACTGTATGCTTGAAACCGACGGTTCCGTATACTTTACGACGGATGCTTCCCTACTTATTTTAGTACAACCGTCAATCAACCGCTTTTTATGTAAATCTACTATAAGTTGGTGCGCCTCTAGGAAATCTGCCCCTAATATAGGTTGTTTTACGTCACAAATAATGAATGTCCATTTAAAACTCCTTCTTAAACCTAAGTTAAGCTCTATGTTAGTTACCCCATAAGTTTTTATTTCAGTGTTATTCGCCGCGAACAGCTTATACGAACACTCACGTTTGACCTTGGTGGCTCTCACTCTTCCCACTGGTATCACTGATACGTTAGCTCCTGTGTCCACTAGATATACAATTCCGCTTCTTAAATCTCGCACGCAGAGCCGGTGGTTTCCCGCGGTACAATCTCCCACCGATGATGACTGCACCGCCCCTAGTTTCCCGCGCCCTGCTGCTTCCTGGACCAATTGCACGGTGACTCGCACGTTCGCGCGTTTTCCCGGTAACGAAAATGGTGTCTGCATAGCCAATCCGAGGAACTAGGTGTGCGTCGCGGTCTCGACTGACTTCTGGGCCTGTAGCCCCTCGGCTGCCAACGCCGCCCCCTCTGATCTTGTAATGAATTTCCGTCTCGTTTCCTTATGTCATCTATTTCTCCGCGTAACTCCTTCATTTCCACCGTTAATGCGCTGAGCTGCTTCACCAACTCCGTTTTCGTGTCGCCTGTCACCTCCGATGTGCTCGGTGATATTGACGCAACCTCACCGGTACCTATGTTCTCCATGACTCTGTCTGCCGTTGCTGCAAGGTCCTCAAGCTTCGTGTCTCTGGTCACTGCCAGGACCGCCCGCACGCCTGGGGGTAATCGGTTCAGCCACAACCTTTTTAGTGGCTCGTCTGTCACGTTGCAATTCTTAGCTAGGGCCGCCATCGCTCTACATAGCTGCGATGGTTTCTGTGTTCCCAGGTCCGTCTCTCCCATTAGCCTCTGGAATTGCTTGTCCGCACTCTCTTCATAAATCGCCAATAAACGTTTTTTCAATGCTGCGTACTTGCCTGACTCTGGCGGGGCTTCGATTATATCGGTAACTTGCCGCACTGTGTCTTGGGTCAACCTGGCGATTGCTATGTCGAACAACTGCGCGTCTCCCAGCTTTTGTGGTGCCAATATAGCCTCGAACTGACAGAACCATGATTTCGGCAAATCTGTCCAAAAATCTGGTATCCTTGTCTGCACCGATACCGCTGCCACTCCGGGTGTCGTTGAAGTCATCTTGACCAAGTTAGAGTCTATTCACCGTTACTTGCACACACGCAGTTTCTTAACACGCCCTTGCCACGCCGTCACTGAGTCGCTTACGTCGCATAAAACAAAACACTAAACTATTTCCTCAAACGTTCGGGGTCACCACTTGTTGTGCGTGTTATTAGGGTCCAGAAATGATATGCTTTGGTTTATACTGAATACTATGGAAGTTTAATAAATGTTTGCAATTACACGGTTATATTATATTATTATTACAATAAATAGGACGTGGCTGGGCGGAGGTAAGTAAGCGACTGGCGAGCCTGGCTCTGACGTCTCTTTACGATATCAAAAATGCGAATCAGCAAATCGCCTCGCTAGTGTCGCTACACTATTAAAAGCATAATCAAGAGTTGAGTGGTGTGCCTAATTATTTTTTTTTTAATCTACTAAGTACCTATTAACATAGATTTTTGAAGTGAAACTTCTTTACGCACGCTTGACTTCGGGAGTAAGCTGGCGAACGCGTTACGAAAAGTGTGATCGGGCGAGGCGAACGGGAGTTGAGTGGGGGATATAAGCAAGAGAAAGCAGTGTGCGCGAACATTTTCTTTCTCTCTTCCTCTCATAGCCAAATACGTTTGAAGCTTCACTTCCGTCGTGTGGTCATAAGCACACTCGGTTTTTTCTTAAATCTACTACTACTAATATAGATTTTTAAGTTACTTGTAATACTAACACGCTATGGGCCTACGATGCCAGCCAATATTTTTTTTTATTTTTTATAATACTAATGATGGAAATACTAACGTGAATTCATGCAAGCCCACGTTTTGTCAGAATACTGCTCAAAAAGTCGAGTCATATTACAATCATGATTCGAAAGACACGTAGCGCCATCTAGCGTCCTAACCCTTCATTGCATGATTTAATATCTTCTTGTAGAAAAATTTTTTAACCTGCGAACCGCCCACTGATTACTATGAACCGTTTGATGGAAAGATGCAATGAAGGGCTAAAGCAAACAAAAATAGAAACATATCTAGATAACTACTCCCTAAGTCTTCTCAGAAACAGCAACAGTTCTGTATTTTCTTCGAATACTACTCAGATAGTTATTTTAAAATTGTACGAAGTTGGAAAGTTCGTAGAACTCGCCCGTGTTGCTGTCCCTGGAGATTCCGCCATCAGAATAAGGTACTGTGAAAGAAAGAAAGGGCCGTTTCTTGGAAAATCCATATTTTTACTTTGTTTATTTTACTTATGTAACGTAACTACCATACAAATAAAAAAAATATCAAGCAAATTATTCAGATTTTATAAACCGCGTCCATTGGGGTGAAAAAAAAGTTGATATTTCATAATTTGGTTTTCACACGACACTGGCAAAGCATTTGCATTGATTCAGCTGCATCTATGTAGTGCCTAAGCAGCATCTACGCGGTGTCTACGGGGTATCTACGCGTTGTCTCACGGCATTTTTGCGGACCTCAAGGTAACTACGAACTCTTAAGCCGGCCGCGCGCGCCGTATCCCGGCACTAAATCTGTACCCAATCTAAATACGTATCGATCGCTTTGATTGGTGCCTGCAACGTTAGCCAATCCCGAGCCCGTAATAATTTTACTAAACGGCTCTCTGCTTCCCGGATAAAAATAATGAGATTTTGCCTCTTTGGGACTTGCGGTGATAAATAAGTTAAAATGATTATAAATGGGTCTTTAAGTGAAATGTAGGACCGACTGTATTCTGGAAATGCCCGGGGATCGATAAAATATAACAAACGGAGGGAATTTTCATAAGTACCTACTGGTTGATGCCCGTGATTTTGACGCTCAGAAATAATTCATTAATTTAATGTTTTTATTATTTCAATCTTTAGTAGTATAAAGGCTTCGCATTGTCTTTTAGTTAATAACGTCATTGCCAATTAGTTTTATACGGAAGACAGATCATTCGCGAAGGCTTTTTTGAAGCACGAACGGCTGTTCGGTTGTGAAGGAGTACCTTTCAAACCACTCCGGCACTAAAGTGTTAATCCCACAGAAACTGTGCATTTATCCATTATACAGGGTGTTACGGAAAGGGTATATCAATACAAACGGGTTGAAGAGTGTATCTGGTCTAGAATCTCTGTACAAAATTTCAGATCAAAAGCATTAACTTTGAAAATGCTTAATATTTTTTTATTTCGACATCACGCTGCACTGGCGAGCGGCGGCGTGATGTGCGTGTACTAGGCGCACAGGCACACTACAGATAATGGATAATGACCCTCGTAGTGCGGTGACACGTTTGTTATGATTTCAATTTAAATAAAAAAATATTAATCATTTTCAAAGTTAATGCTTTTGAGCTGAAATTTTGTACAGAGATTCTAGACCAGATACACTTTTCAATCCGTTTGTATTGATATACCCTTTCCGTAACACCCTGTATAGATACACTATCTCTATGCAAAAAATCAAGTCGATTCGTCACTGCACGAGATATGGACAAACGAACAAACACTCTTTGGGATTTATAACAGTAAGTCTAGGATAGCATATTCACATTACGACTAGCAGAACTCACGTGCGGCGTATCCCAAGAGACTCGTCATTGTCTTCCAACGCCACCGAGTTAATTAAACCTGGGTCAACTTCAAACAGACGAATGTTATTTTGTTAGAATATTATATTAGAACGTGATCGCAGCATACAATAGAATACACTGCAACGTGGACATGTGGGTCTTTTGGCGCTCGAACGACGTACGCAGGGGGCGCTGTTAATGAACATTTTAGCAATATTGTTTGTGAAACGTATTGAAAAAAAAAAACAATCGCACTCCGGGAGTGCCGTCAGAAGTGAAAACAAAACACAAACATAATATTTTGCCATAACTCACTGACATATCGGATATAAGTACATTAAAACCGACTACATCCCGAGGACAGCCGAACACATCTGAAGCGGTGTCGGTTACGGTAACAGTGGCGCGAATCCAATGGTTTTTTCCCATCTCAAAAATGCCCAACGCGCCTAAAGAAGTTTTCACTTCAACAAAATGGCGGCGTTAATCAATTGATCCTTGTACAACTGTGACAGAAGAGTTTGGTGAAAGGAGAATATACAATAGTTATTTTTAAAGAATTTTGGCGATATTTGACAACCAAAATATTTGACAACCAGTACCATAGGATATCGTGTTACACAGTAACTTGGATGAGGAGGTCAGATAGGCAGTCGGTCCATCTATACTAATATTATAAAGAGGTAAAGGTAGAGGTTGTTTCTAAGTTTGTATGTAGGGCGTAATCTCTGGAACTACCAGTTGGATTTGAAAAATTCTTCTTGCTGGGCTATCAAATGATAGCCCAATTTTTGAGGAAGGCTATTTAACGTCATGCTATGACCCTTAGGAGCCGAGCAAAAGCGCTATGGGGAAACGAAGTGATAGAGCAGGAGACGCGGGCAAGTGATGCAATACGATGAGATGGGTCGAGGGAATAAGAAATTTCACGCGAACGAAGTCGCGGGTAGAAGCTAGTGTACAATACTGGTATTCAGCTGCCTCTGGTTAGATTGGAAACCGGCCCCAACAAAGTTGGGAAAAAGCTTGGCAGATGATGGTCGGTGGAACTTGTAAGTTCCAGGGTAGTCAGCCACTTTGTTTACAGCCTAATATTTGCTACCACGGTATGTTATAATATGTAGCAAGTCCTGATACGAGAGAAGAGTATTTTTGCCTGTTAATTAGAGTCAGAAAAAAAGTAATTTAAAAAAATTAAATCGACTTCCTTGAACCTAATGCTTTAGCGATAAAGTTGAAAATTCAATTAAAGAAAGACAGATTGTAGTAGCTTGATGTGCTGGCGTCTGTACAATGTAACAATAGCCTCGGACCAGTCGCCAATTACAGGAAGTTATTATTAAATCACCCTTTGCGACGCCAACTTACGAAGAAATCACTAGTTCAGCTTGGAAATACTAAGTCAGAGTTACTATTTATAGACGTTGCATCGATATTTTCTCGTGAGAACGTACAAGTGCAGAACATAAACGCAGCTAACAAGCTAAGGCAGCCTGTGAATATAACCACCTGACTTAAGACCTTCAATGTTGCAAGAAGTGGTCATAAGTAGGGACAAACAATGCATGGTGTCTATTTATAAAACCACAAACTGATAATCAATAGAAGTAATTGCCCTTTTAATTTGTAGGTACTATGTTTAATATTTTTTTAATATCACTGGTTTCAAATTAAGAATATCTAACAATTTCTCTTATAATTACGAGTATTAGTAAAAAATCGGCCAACAGTGAAGGGTTCCGTAGATGTGATGAATTTATCCCAAAAACTAAGTTAACTTTGTAGTTGAAAAACATGTTCTCCCATACATTCTAACTGCAATTGTAAGTTTATACGATCAATATTCAAAGATTTACCGTGTTATTTTTTACGGAACCCTAAAAGTATCTAAGATATGCCCCAAGGGCAGTAAATCAGATGGGCAGAGAGGGCTTGGGGCTTCATCATTGAAGTAGCTGCCATCCCAAAAAAATGAGTTTTTGTATGGCAAAGCCAGGCGATGATTAATATTCTGGATGGTACGTGGTCACAAAAAAACATGTATTATAATAATATACCGTTCATTTTGGGATCTAGGGAGGGGGTTCATTTTGGGAGTCTGGACAAAATCAAACTGGTTGCTTATTTAATTGTAAAATTTTATTCTTTTTTACATCGATTTACATTCTTTACTCACACCTTGACTTATTACTAGTATATTTTTTTATAATTAAAATCGTTTACTTGTACCATGTTTGTAAATAATTATATGAGCACCATGTATCTATCAGATAATTAATTTATATGTCATGGTTTCGTTTTTAATTCTTTTACCTATTGTGGTATAGTAATTTTATTTTAGTGCATCGTCCTCACATGTTATTATACATATAATTAATGTACCCACACAAACTATTGTAAAACATTTTAAAAGAGTAACGGTGGAGTTTCTTGCCAATTCTTCTCCATACGAAAACTACCTTTTGGAAGGGGCGACTAGAATCATTTCTATTTTAAGGTAATTTTTGACGTTCAAAGGTGCCTTTTGAAATAAATGCTTTGACTTTGGGATAGTGCAACGCTGCTTGTCTGCTATGCTGATGGATGTTCAGCAGTGAAGATCAGAAATGAAACAATACACCGGTTGTGGAGGTCAGATAGGCATTTGCTCCATGTAAAATACTGGTACTCAGCTGCATCCGGTTAGACTGGAAGCCGACACCAACATAGTTGGGAAAGGCAGGCAGATGATGATGGAACGATCTGGAGCCCAAAAACATCTCTATGAATTGATAGATGGTGCAAACTATAACTGTATATAGGTAGGCTGGTTATGGAAAGAAATAAAGAAAGAAAGTACGTTTATTTGCGGTGAAAATGACGCAAAAAAGAACATAAACACAAACAATAAAATAAAAAGGTAGGGGGAAACATGCGTCACATCCACGCAAAAGGGCTATCGCTCAGCAATATGCTGCGACCCTATGCAAGACAGAGCCCCAGCGCTGGTTAATAACGCCGTCCGGTGCAGCACACAATAATTATTAAAACACTGTACTGGTACAGTGTACTTAAAGAAAAATAATTGAATTTAAAAGTATAGAATAGTAGTATTTCCTCGACAAGCTCCATTAGAAAGGGCGACGAACATTAATATTTTATAATAAATCGGTTCCTTTGTTCAAAACAGGTAATTTTATTCAGTTGTAGCATTTGGAAACGCTCATGAATTGTCCTCTGAAAAGTGTCAAAAACAAAGCATTTATTTCAATTGAACCATTAACAGGTAATTTGTAAAGTCAAGAGTTGTAAGGAATTGCTCTCTGAAGTTTAATCTGCTAAATTATGGAGTTGTGATATTATTGGCGAATTTACGGGAGCTTTACTAAATGGCAATAATTTGGTAAGTTATGAATCGTAGGGTTATCAAACTAAACTAATATCTTATAATTTGGAAATACAATGAAAAGCTCTTCTTTCCCGCTTGAATTTACATTTGTGTATAGTCGACCTCGTAATTGATTTACCGCCTTTTTTTTGTGTATGGGAAATCATCAAATGACTCCTCTGGCTCCTCTCCTCTGGATTGGCTCTGGGTGGAGCGGAAGGGAGTGTCAGACTCTAACTGACTAAAACCCACCCATGTTCCTTCCTTAGACCAGCAGCAGCCTTTTATGTTTCGGGGCAGCGGTAACCCTATCGGACAATCCTGCTGACCTGATTTACTGCCCTAAGGTTGATTGTTACTTGCCCGTCACAAAATGACAAGGTATATTATTTGTTTATGTGATTAGACACTTTCAACCTTAATGAAAATTACTGGGAATTGTAAAAATTGACAACAATTCCTAATACAGATAGACTATACTTTCATTTTGCAGAGAAATCATATTTGTATCATCATTCTCGTGCCTTCGTCTTTTTCTTCCATACTTCTCTATTAGTCGTCATCTCAGTAGTCACCCCCTTTCTAACCATATTATCTTTCACACAGTCCATCCATCGTATCTTTGGTCCTCCCCTACTCTTATAGCCATCGACATTCATACTCAAAACTTTTCCCACGACATTTTCCTCATTCCTGCGTAACACATGCCCATACCATGACAACCGATTTTTACACAACTTTTCTATTACCGAGGCCACTTTCAACATATTTCTACATTAAGTCTTACTAGCTGCGCCCCGCGGTTTCACCCGCGTAAGTGTCGATCCCGTGGGAATATCGGGATAAAAAGTAGCCTATATGTTAATCCAGGGTGTCAGCTACCTCCATGCAAAATTTTATCAAAATTGGTCCAGCTGTTTGAGCGTGAAGAAGTAACAAACATATAAACACACACACACACAAACTTTCGCCTTTATAATATTAGTGTGATTTCTTATTCATTGAACACCACCGGTGTCATTCGTCATATCTAAAATTGCTGAGTTATCTACTAAGCAAAAATACCTAAAACAATGTAAAAATAAAAATGACACCACGTTGACTTAAAGTGTGCCATTCAACCAGTGAAATCGTTCGTTTTATCACCACCCCTCTTTTTATGTGAACAGCCAGACATAAACACAACTAGACACATGCGTGTCTTCACATAATGTCGCAGTTTTTTAAGACATTACTGTATATTTCTAGCATTTTTCACAGTAAATCTATGTGGCTGGCACCGAGGAACACCGTCGACCCCAGATTTATGGTGTTACGTCAGATGTTCGACATTTTATAGGTATGGGACACAAGGTACGTAAAAACAGAAGCTTCACCGTTCGGAGACTGAAAAACATTGGGATGAATCAAGTGCATGAGATGTTATGTAACACAGTTGAAGAGCTTATGGCGAAGTAACTGCATTAATCTGTCAAGCGCGGCTAATGAGACACAATTGATTTTCTATTGTTTCGTCGCCGATCGGCGAACCGCGCCGCTTGACCGGTTAATGAGAAAACAACTCTGATTAAAGGTTTTTGTTTTGTTTTTTATAAGTTAATTTATTTTTTGTTTTGCTATTGTAAAGCCGTAGTAAAAGATAGGCCGCTTGTTTAAATTTAATTTAAGCAGGCTTTAGTTCCGGAGATTACCCCTTGGTAATCTTTGGAACTACTATTCGGATTTGAAAAATTCTTAAAAAAATAGCATTTCGTAGCCCAATTCTTGAGCAAGGTTATAGGCTATTTAACATCACGCTACGACCCTTAGGAGCCGGGCAAAAGGAAACAAAGTCAGAAAGGACGCTAAGCGAAAACGAAGTAGTAGCACGGTCGAACGATGGGATGCGATGCGATGGGTCTTGGTCCTAGGGCTGAAATTTCACGCAGACGAAGTCGCGGGCAGAAGCTATTATTTATAAGCACGTGTTTTTAAAACACGTTTTCTTTCATTCTTATCTATCTACTATAAATAATTACTTATTTATTATTCGCGTATGATTAAAAGTGGTACTTCTGAACATTTCTACTTCGTTCAAGGGATTGTGGCTTACATTTTATACGTGTGGGTTGTTTATCTAGGAGGCTTTCGTTTTGAAGGGAGGATTATGATAGGATTGCGGCCCTCTGATTGTTTAGGTCTGCTGCTGAACAGTGGCATAGCTTTGTGTGCATAGGTCGGTGTTGGATATGAATTTCTATTGCTTCATCTGCAAAGCCTGGTACACTTTGTACAGTAATGTATAGCCGACTTCACGCCATTGGTAAAACTTTGACCTTGAGCTGGGCTAACGTAGTACGGAGTTTCAATAGAATGGGGCTCGTGGCTAAGTAATAACAGCCGCACGGGTCGATCAATCAGGTTAAGCTACGGTTGCCGCGGTCGGTCCGTGGATGGGTGACTATCTTTACATACCGAGACCCCTCTGTGCTTCGGAAAGCACGTTAAGCCGTTGGTCCCGGCTGTCATTCTTGGATCTTTGACAGTCATAACGGGTCGTCAGAAGTCCGAAAGTCTGCCAAACAGTCTTACCCAGTAACTGGGTTCTGGAGGTCAGATAGGCAGTCGCTAAATGTAAATACTGGTATTCAGCTGCATCCGGTTAGACTGGAAGCCGACCCCAACATGCTTGAGAAAAGGTCAATAAATTATTTCTATGCCTAATTCATTTCCTAAATCTAGATTCTAACGTCAATACCTAGGTAACTACTTAGTTGAAGATTATAGTCGTATACGGAAACCCAGTTTACACGTGTATACATATTTACCATATAATAATATTCGTTTTTCACGCCAAGCACGTGTTGGGATGAGGCAAACTATTTCAACCTTCAACTGTTCAACAAAGCAGTATTAATTTATATATTTACATTAATTATAATGTAAACCACTTGTACCGCTTGCTTGTAAATTAACTTGTAAACTTTTGGGTGGGTTTCTAAACATACCTACGGATATGGTATCGATGTTAAATTATTGTTCAAATAATATTTGAATAACCTCTTGTTGTCCGCACTCGCAGAGATTCAATAAAGTTTATAACCAAATTACTTCTTTGGGGCTTGTGGCTAAGAAATAACAGCCGCACGGTTCGATCGATCAGGTTAAGCTGCGCTTGCCGCGGTCAGTCCGTGGATGACCCGACCATGTTTACATACCAAGACCCCTCCGTGCCTTGGAAAACACGTTAAGCCGTTGGTCCCGGCTGTCATTCGTGGATCTTCGACAATCATTACGGGTCGTCAGAAGCCTGAAAGTCTGACAACCAGTCTTACCAAAAGGGTATCGTATTACCCAGTAACTGGGTTCTGGAGGTCAGATAGACAGTCGCTCCATGTAAAATACTGGTATTCAGCTCCATCCAGTGAGACTGAAGAAAGCCGGTCCCAACATAGTTGATGATAGAGTGATCTTTTGAAGTTAATTTTAATCTCAAGTTTTTGCATCTACCACTCATTAAAATATAGGTATCTTCGTCTTGGTTTTTGTAAGAAACTCGCACGAACTCAACCCTTCTTGCGAACTAATTATGATAAGTAAAGGAAAACACACTACTTTTTAGATAATGAAGCCATCTTTGTTCAACCTAAATGAGGTGAAAATGTTCCGACTAACCTCATTAAGTCAAAATAAACTTTACTAATAGCTACGTTGTATCGAAACCCAAGTTCAGTTAAGTTTTAAAAGCGAGGCCGTTCCTTTCACAACAAAGTTTAAAACAAGTTTGGAAACATGTTTTGTTCCACATTTAGTTAGTATCAGATAACAACGCGGCTTCCAAAAGTTGTTACACATTGGAACATCATGTTTTTTTTTTTTTTTTTTTTTTTTTTTTTTATTTGAAATGGGCTGGCTCTTGACTCTAGCCTAGGTCAAAGGTGACAGAGACAAAGTCGACGATGGAGCGAGCTTACCCAGAAGAAGCCTGTTCACTCTCACTTTAAAGAGATTCGGGTTGTATGCGCTCGGAAAAACAGACGCAGGTAGAGAGTTCCACTCTTTTGCTGTGCGCATTATAAACGACATTTGCATACGCTTAGTGCGAATTGGTGGAACAGCAACCAGGTAGGGATGGTAACTTGCAGTGCGCCTGGATGTCCGAAGGTAGAAGGGGGCCGGTGGAATGAGGTCGTGGAGTTCTTGGGCACACTCACCGAAGTACAGTCTGTAGAAGACCGACAGGCAGGCAACCTTGCGGCGATGAGCCAAGCTGTGAAGCTTGGCATCCACCAGTTTTACGTCGCCAATGAGCCTCTTAGCTCTGCGTTCCACCGAGTCAAGCGCGGCAAGTAGGTATTTCGCTGAGCCATCCCAAAGGTGGCTGCAATACTCCATGCAGGATCGGACTTGTGCTTTGTATAGGGTTAAAAGCTGTCCAGGCGTGAAGTATCGTTTCACCCTATTTAGGATGCCCAGCTTCTTGGCCGCAGTTTGGGCTTTGTACTCGATGGTGGCGCCGAAGTTGAGACTAGATGTCAACTCCATGCCTAGAAGCTCGAGCCGATCAGTTACAGGAACAGATGTACCTCGAAAAGTAGGAGTCTGGTCAAAACGACTCCTTTTGGCGGTAAAAAGACACGCCTGTGTTTTGGTGGCGTTAAAAGAGACCAGATTGTCATCACCCCACTGGGAGACAAGGCTTAAGGTCAAATCTGTCCGCTCTACCATGGCCTCTCTCAAGGATCGAACTTCGGACCCGCTGGCCCCTGCATTGGACAAGTATCTCTCTGAAACTGTACTGTCATCCGCGTACCCAACAATACCAGGCTGAAGTAGGTCATTGATGTGCAGCAGGAAAAGAGTTGCAGAGAGAACAGACCCCTGAGGAACTCCGGCATCAATAGCCATAAGGTCAGAGGAGCAGCCATCAACGACTACTCTGATCGACCGCTCACTAAGGAAGTCTGATATCCAGCTACAAAAACCAGCTGGGATGCCATAAGCAGGAAGCTTACTGAGGAGACCGGCGTGCCAGACCCTGTCAAAGGCCTTCGAGATATCAAGCGATACAGCAAGTGCTTCGCCGTGTTTCTCGATAGCTTCGCCCCAACAGTGCGTGACATACACAAGTAGATCGCCAGTGTACTTTGTTTTTCAAGTTTATTATAATATAATTTTCCATTAATTATTGAAAACAAAGTTTCTTGTGAAAAGTAATAATTATTTAAATTAATATCTACTGTAAATTCATGAAAACATGACAGCAGCAGTATTAAAACGCAATATATTGTTTAGTTTTAATATTGCAAATTACTTGTTATTAAAAATAGTTTCATCAACAAACAATTATATTATTATTCAATGAAAATGTTTACTGTAGCCTTTTTATTATGAAACCGATGACGTTGGACATGACATTATAATTAACTAGCGATCCGCCCTTATTTTTACCCTTTGACAAAACATCGAGATTTCATTATTATAATTATGTAAGAAAGAAAGAAAAAAGAAACGATGGTGAAAGCCACATGAAAATCCGTTGCATAGTTTAGAAGAACAACGGTCACACAGACAGACACGGAAAGCGACTTTAACATGTATAGTTAAGGATATAGATAATCGTAAATGACCATATCTATGGCATATGAATATTCTTGTACAGTCTGGGTTTAGCGCTCCCACACATAAACACGATACGACACGTCGCGTCGTGCTACGACGCAGCATCGTTTCACCGTTTGAATGACTTATCTATACATATAATAAAATCGTAGGAAAGTCAAAACGGTACATTGAATATTTTTTTAAAAGAATACTTGGGGCGTGATCTACAATCAATATCGAAGCCAAAAATATAGTTTTTAGAATTTTTGTCTGTTTGTCTGTTTGTCTGTATGTCCGGGATAAACTCAAAAAGTACTGCATGGATTTACTTCAAATTTTGCATGAATATTACTAAGAGGTCGGGTCAACATATAGGCTACATATTATCACGCTATCACCTATGGGGGAGGAGCTGTGAATATTTATTTTTCTTACGCATTCTGTGACAGCGTTTAATCTAACGACGCATATTTAAATGTTGTTTTTCAGTAAGCCATGCTATTATCTAGCTTTACACTATAAAAACTACGCCATTTAAGTAACTTGGGCAGAAAAAACATAGTTTAATGAATTTTAGTAGTATAAAGAAAATTTTGAAGCAGCGCCATCTATGAGTTTTCATAAAAATCAAATCAAGTTACATGTTGACACTTTTTGGAAATTAATAATTTAAATTTGATCATGTTGGCGAGGTTAGTAGTTAGTTATTCTTAAAATTCATAGATGGCAATGTGCATTTTCTTCATAAAAGTTGTATCGTATAGTTCGTTTTGACAAATTCAAGTTCCAACAAAACCCTTAAAATGTTGAGCAGAGTTGAGGACGACAATAAAAAAAAAAATGCGGTGTTAAGTATTACAAAAAAGTTATGTTTCTACTGGAGACGAAGTCGGAGTAACTGATGAACGCGTGCTGAACACCTGTCTCAGTTCACTTCAAGATGTGGTCATTTCTATCGGCGGCAATCCACTGATCGAATATGGGTTACCAGCTCCCCAATGATCACCGCATCAAGACCGTGTAAATCGGGAGTATAACGCTGAGACAAATTACGATCCGGGCGAAATGACCATGTCGCTTTGTTCTCTTCAGAGCAAAAACAAATTTATGACACCGTCCTTGAAAGCGTTGGGAAAAAACCAGGGTCAAATGTTTTTCTTGGAATGCGTCTGGTGGAACAGGAAAAACATTTGTTACCACTTGCATACTTGCAGAGGTCAGCAGGCAAGGCAAAATTGCTATTGCTGTAGCGTCGTCGGGAATCGCTGCCACACTGCCTCCGAGTGGCAAGACAGCACATGCCATGTTTAAAATTCCTATCGATTTAGAGAGCGCCGAAACGCCTGTTTGTGGTGTGTCACGTAACAGCGATAAGGGACACGTGCTCAAGGATTGCTCTTTGATCGTATGGGATGAGTGTACGATGGCCAATAGGAAGGCAGTTGAGGCCGTGGACGGAATCTTGCAAGACATCCGCAGGAACGAACATTTGATGCGTCGTATCACAGCTGTTCTGTTCAGTGGCGATTTCCGGCAAACGCTTCCCGTGGTGACACGGGGATCGAGGGCTGACGAGGTGAATGCTTCGTTGAAACTATCTTCGTTGTGGTCACGAGTTCGTACGCTGCGCTTGACCATTAATATGAGAGCTCGGCTCGGCGGCAATGCACGTGCTCAAGAATTCTCCAATGTCCTTCTAAATCTTGGCGAAGGCACTCTACCAGAAGAGAGAGGTGGACAGGTGGTGCTTCCAAAGTCTCTCGGTAGAGTGGTATCCAGATTAGAAGAACTCATTTGCTGTGTGTACGGGGACATCAGTCGTATACTGCACCTGCAGAATTCTTGGGTGTGTGAGCGGGCCATTTTGACGTCCAAAAATGATCAGGCTGCAGCAATTAACGAATGCATTCTCTCAGAAATTGAGGAGAATGAAGTGGTCTACACCTCGATAAACACTGTTGTCGAGCAAGATGACGCCACACATTATCCCGTGGAATTTCTGAACTCCCTGTCAGCAAGTGGACTTCCAGCGCATACCATCAAGCTGAAGGTCGGTGTCCCGATTATGCTTCTTCGGAACCTATCTCCTCTGAAGTTGTGTAACGGGACCCACCCTAAAGTCATTTCGCTCTACAGACACACCATTGAGGCGGAAATTCTTACGGGTTGTGACGTTGGCGAGGCAGTATTTATACCACGCATTCCCCTCATACCTCATATCTTCCCGTTCCAGTTCAAGCGCGTACAGTTCCCCGTGAGTGTTGGCTTCGCGATAACCATCAATAGAGGCAGACACTGAGGGCAGCGGGTGTCGACCTCAGGACGAGTTGCTTCTCACACGGACAACTGTACGTCACTTGCTCCCGCGTCACCAGTCCTGACTCTCTTTACATTTTGGCTCCTGGCAGCATAACTACCAACGTTGTTAATAGGGAAGTGTTTTAAGGTATGATGCCTTTGTACGTATTTTTACTCTTTTGTGTCCTGGAATGTATTCCTGCATTGTTTTCTCTATTTCCTTCAGTCACATCCCCCACACCACACTGAACTCAGCAGGACTCCCATATAACTCTCTTCACTTGCTTCGCTTGCAAAAAAAACTTATATTTTAATGCTATTTTAAAAGTTGTTTACTTATAATGCTATAGCGACACTGGCATCTTAGGTATTTTTGGTGCTGTAGAGCCTTCAGGCAGACGACGTCGCGGGCAGCAGCTAGTTATTATTATAAGCCTGTGTTTTCTCACTGCAGGGTCTGCAGGGCAAAGGCCTCCCTTCCCTTTTTCCACTTTTCCCGGTTTGAATGATACGTCACTAAAATCATATATGTACGTCGTAACACGACGCGGCGTCGTATCGTGTTTATGTGTAAGAGCCCTTATGCCCAGTTTTAGTGACTATAAACTGAACCCCCAATAACATGGGAATTTTAACAATTTTCACCCAATATAAATAATTGTATAACTTCAAAAGCCAGCAAGAGTAATCCCCACACAAATCCCTTAAAAAATAATTAATGAAAAACCATTCTCCGTAATACATAATCCTCGTCCAATAAAAACGAATAAGAAATAAAAACCTAAGTAAAAAAATAACATATTATAAAAACCCGGACGTCCCGCGCACATAGTCTTTGTAAAGAAAATACTCAAATATACGGGCTCAACTTGCGGAAGGAATCTCATTATTATTGGTCCTATGAAGCGGAAACCTTTTGTTCAAAAGGAGGAAAAAATTGAGAATGTGACAGCAGTGAAGGATTTTGTGTATTGTTACATTTTATTTAATCACATCAATGACAATCATTGTGAGACAGCTGCCTGCTGTGAAATTTTTTAACAGCCGCATGCTCAAACGAACAAAAACCCGACCAGGTACTGAAAAGAACTTTCTTGTGTTTAAAATAAAAATTTTTTTTTGGTCATGACTTTATTTCCGCTAAAGGACGCTATATTCAATTTAATGTGACGTCACGTAGCCTCTAACCAGCAGGCGGTTAAGACGCTTCCAATAATCTCTCCTTTGTCAAATTATGACAAGTCATTTAGAAGTTATGGGGGAACAGATGAACATACATACATACGGCCCTCTGGCCGTTGATTGCCTTACGGTGGCTCGCTAACACGGGCCGCTAACCGCCCCTAAGACGACCCACTGACCGGGCCTCTCACTGGGTTCGCGTTCAATGGCAATTCGTGTGCGTGCAATTCGCGTTCAATGGCATGTCGGGTCATCCTCCAGTTTCCAAGGATTTGTTTTGTCCGTTTATTGGGTCCATCTCATCTTGCACATTCACTCACAAACGCATAAAACATTCACAACAGTGACACATAACTATTGCATAATACTAATACATCACATTACATCATTTTGGCCATTTTGTAATTTCTTACATCATACATAATTACTTTGGTGCACGTTGGGTACACATTTTACGTCAAATTCATAAGGACGCTTCGAAATGTTGCCACTTCATAATGTGTAAAACGTTTATTGAGGATGACATTCTCATAGCGTGTACTGTACCTATGTCTATTTCCTGTTTAGTATAATATTCTATCACTTTTAAGTTTTAACCGATTATTTTTCTTTAAGTACGCTGTATTTTAATAATTGTTTGCTGCACCGGACGACGTCATTACGTCAGCGCCGGCTGTCGCTGAAAACCAGCGCTGGGGCTCTGTCCTGCATAGGGTCGCAGCATAATGCTGAGCGATAGCCGTTTTGCGTGGATGTGACGCATGTTTACCTACCTTTTTATTTTATTTTTTGTGTTTTTGTTCTTTTTGCGTCATTTTCACCGCAAATAAACGTATTTTCTTTCTTTCTTTCTTTCTTTCTTTCTTCATATAATTATTATATCGGTCAAAATCATAACCCTCCTTTTTGCTTCGCTGTAGTCGGGTAAAAATGAATGATTTCATTATCACCATCATCATCCATAGGCGGACTTCAACCAATGGTGACTACAGGCCTCTCTTTTCAAGTGTCATGTTCGTGAATGGGCGCCGTCGGTTGAGACTGGTCATCTCTTAACTGCCAAGTCTTATTTTTAATCTTATTTCTTGTATTGTTTCTTCATTTGTGTTTTTTTTTTACATTGTTCTCACATATAGAAGCAACAAGAATAATGTACCCAGGACTTTATAATTATCTTGATTTAAAAAGAGTGTCTATGGAGTTTCTTGGCCGTTCTTCTCCATAGAGATCTACGCTTTGGAATGGGCAACTAGCTTCAACTTTCTGACTAACTGACCGATTACTTAATTTTGACAATTCAAAAGTGCCTGTAATGGTTTAATTGAAATAAATGCTTTGAGTTTGAGTTTGTGCTGATCCCGACGCTCCTGTGCCAGCCTCATCCAAGTCCTACCCACGATGGTAACAATGTTATCCGCCCATCCCTTGAATGATTTACTTACAATAAATTTGGAAAGGCCATCAGAAAAAAATAATGTGGGTATAAATAGACCAATATTAATCAAGGGTCACTGTTAGCACCTTCGACAATCCAGAGGTTCCTTCTGTCTGCCTCTGGTCCATTGTTACTTATTTTCGGCGCAATATTCTTTTCTGTGAGCTGAATGGTGCTAATACATGCGTCATGTTCGTGAACGGGCGCCGTCAGTAGGGACTGGTCATCTCTTTGCTGCCAGGGCTTATTTTATTTAATATTTGAATTGTTTTTTCTTCTCTTTTCATTATGGACGCTTTTAACGTTCTGCATCGTTCTCACATGTATAATTTTTAACATGAGTGATGTAACCAAGACTTTGTAACTATATTATTTTGATTTAAAAGAGTGTCCATGGAATTTCTTGCCCGTTCTTCTCCATAGAGATCTACGCTTTGGAATGGGCAACTAGCTTCAACTTTCTGACTAACTGACCGACTACTTAATTTTGACAATTCAAAAGTGCCTGTAATGGTTTAATTGAAATAAATGCTTTGATTTTGAGTTTGTGCCGATCCTGACGCTCCTGTGCCAGCCTCATCCAAGTCCTACCCACGATTGTAACAATGTCGTCCGCCCATCCCTTGAATGATTTACTTACAATAAATTTAGAATGGCCATCAGAACAAAAAACCGAGTGTGCTTATGACCACACGACTGAAGTGAAACTTCAAACGTATTTGGCTATGAGAGGAAGAGAGAAAGATAATATGCGCGCGCACTGCTTTGTCTTGCTTATATCCCCCACTCAACTCCCGTTCGCCTCGCCCGATCACACTTTTCGTAACGCTTACGTCACGCGTTCGCCAGCTTACTCCCCAAGTCAAGCGTGCGTAAAGAAGTTTCACTTCAATAATGTGGGTATAAATATACAAATGTTGATCAAGGGTCACTGTTAGCACCTTCGACTATCCAGATGTTCCTTCTGCCTACCCCTGGTCCATTGTTACTTAGTTTCGGCGCAATATTCTTTTCTCTACTTATCGTTCACTGCCTTTTCTTTCACAATTATCATTCCTCTCACAATCGATCAAGCTTTTCTTTCACCAATCAACACTCTTGTCACATGCGTTTCAGCCTTTCATTACAAATAGATTGTATTTTAGTTTCTATCTCAGTAGTTTAAGCACAAAACACTACAGGGTAAAATTGAATTCATGGGCATCCTTTTAAGAGGTCATTGTACTCATCATTATGAACAACTTTTACTATGGGACCAAACATAAAATCGCGAAAAAAAAAATCAGCTGTTCCCTACATTTTGACGAGTTATGCGAACATAAATGTAGGGAACAGCTGATTTTTTTTTCACGATTTCCCTTTCATCCCTTAAAAGGATGCCCATGAATTTAATTTCATCCTGTATAATGAATGTACCTATGCCAAATATTGTAAAATATTTTTAAAAGAGTAACGGTGGAGTTTCTTGCCCATTCTTCTCCATACGAAAACTACCTTGTGGAAGGGGCGACGAGAATCAATTTTATTTTAATGTAAATTTTGACGTTCAAAAGTGCCTTTTATGTGCCTATTTGAAATAAATGCTTTGACTTTGTCACATGCGTTTCAGCCTTTCATTACAAATAGATTGTAGGTATTTTATATTGACATAATCTGCTCATTTCAATGTCTTTTAATGAGTTGATTGCAATATGTGGTTAGCTAGCGACCTCTACGAATGATCACATTATTATTCTTGCTTGAGCAACCGGCAGCAAGTTCGTCATGCTCCCTTAGATGTCATTGCTTGCGGTAGCGTCGGGGGTCGGGTTGCCTCCTTCCCTCAAATATGGCGAGGGGGGTAATGGCTGATCTTTGCGTTATGCTCGTGAACGGGTGCTGCTTGTGGTGACTGGTCGTCTTGCTGACCATGGTTTTATTGTTGTTATTAGTAGTAATAACTTGTTTATTTATTTTACTTCGATGGTCCTAGTTTATCATTTGTGACTTCAAGTGACAGCTATGTAAACAGAACCCAGCATTGCATACATATGTAAGCTGTCACGCCCTTTATACCTGGAGGCTTTTATTTGGTCAGTAAGTTTTTTTTTGGTTATATTTTTAATTTTTTTTTGCTTGAGTACGTATAGTGTTTATTGTATTTGTTGGTATATTGGCGTGGCTAGTTAACCTATGGCAAATAATTTAATTTAAGGTTCTGTGTCCTGTAATGTTAATTACTTTGCATACATAGTATTGTATAAAATTAAGTATTTTCTAACTGAACAGACAGCTGTGCTGCTGGGGAGTTTGTTCCGCCACTTCTTCTCCCCAGCGAAAGCACTAGGAAGTGGCGAAGGGCGGGCGTTTTGGGGGACTGTCTTTTGTAATTTTGACGTTCGAAAAGTGCTGATTCTCAGCCTAGTTTGAATAAATTTCTTTTGATTTAGTTTCCATCTCAGTCGTCTAAGCTTGCACAAAACACTATAATGTCTTTGTGTACCGGTATAAATGTCCTTTGAGGCAGCAAACATCAAACATGTGTACTGTGGATGCTGGCTGTGTCGGCCATAGACAACTGTTTGGTTCGGTAGTTCGCAATCAATTTTAGATGTAGGATATGCTGAGAAAATACTAGCATAAAAAGACGTTTTGTTTCTGATTTGGGCGCCTATAGGTTATTCTACATCTGTCAAGTCTTTTCCCATGTATGTTGGAGTCGGGTTTCACTCTTATCGGATGCAGCTGAATACCAGTTGTTTTACATGGAGCACATCTGACGTCCACAACCCAGTTACGGGGTACCACGATACCCCTTGATGGCAAGATTGGTTGTCAGACTTTGGCGCTTATCGTTAGGTAACGATTGTCAAATATCTATGAATTACAGGTTAGTATTATATATTCTGCCACAAGCAAATAGATATAGCGATATTGAAGGCCAATTCTCGTACTTAATAAAAAACGTTAAAATTCAAGTGGCAATCTCGTCTCAGCGACAATCAATGCCAAAAACTTGTCAAAATGTATACCTATTGATTGTATTTTTGACAGATTGAGACAGTAATTAGAATGCGAACGTTCTTAAAAATACGTGAATAGTCCCTCTGAAAGTGGAACTAATGAAAACACTATGAAAATGGACAATGCATGTTTTTTTTTTGTTCCCTGGCAGCTGCCGTCACCGAGACAGATGTCAATGTGGTACAGGCCAACAATGTCGCTGTCACACAGATATGCGTGAATGTGGCGACGCTCTACAAAAAAACTAACTTTTATGCCTAGTAATCATCGTACTTATGGTAGTACAATTGTCTACAGGTTTTGTGTACAACTAGTCTTCATAACTTGTTTTACGTTTAAACGATAAACGCAGACAGTAGACACTACCCAGATGTTGTGTTTACTGTTTGCGTTTATTCAAATTCATACTAATATTATAAATTCGAACAGCATAAATTCGAAAGTAACTCTGTCTGTCTGTGTGTTAGCTTTTCACGCCTAAACCGCTGAACCGATTCAGATGAAATTTGGTATAGAGATAGTTTGAGTCCCGGGAAAGGATATAGGTTACGTTTTATCCCGATATTCCTACGGAATCGAGACTTATGCGGGAGAAACCGCGGGTCACAGCTAGTTCAAAAAATGTCCAAAGTTCATATTTCTTTTTAGGTTTTTATTAGGTATTTTGCTCATGCGAAGTAGGTACCTCACAAAACATGTCTGATACAATGTCAATACAAAATAGTAAACATGGGGTAATAAGGAAGTAGCATAGAATATTCTACGACTGTAGTGAGCACAGGATTGCTACAGAGAACAATAAAATAATGGTTTTAGAACACGTAAAATGTTCTCTCGTAGTTTGTTATCATCAAAAGAATCCATGCATTTGATATGTAAATATCCTTTCCGTTATACGTTTCAGCCCCATAGCAACAACTGCATACATAATAACTACTTTGTACTGAAACTGAACCTAGCTTATAGTATTAAAACAGTCCCTAGCTATAACGTCGTGTCCAGTAGGCCTAGAACAAACGCGCAGAACACGAAACATGAATTCGTACGTTTTTAAAATTGAAAATCGACAAATTTATTTTAAGTTTACCCCGTAGTTACGAGCTAACTGAGGAAAAAACAAATAAAACAAGTTTTTTAGAGCATGCCGCAAGTCACCGCGACGCGAGTTGCGCAGTGACGGACGGAAAATACTGTAAGTCCGTGAAGGATACTGACCCGTCCGAAAGTACTTAGGAACTTAGAAATGAACCCTACCGGGTAAAAACACATCAGGAGTAGGGACAACTGTCAAGTCGTGGTGTCATTCTTTGTTAGGTTAGGCCCCAAACCAATCTTATGTCCATTGTCCGTAGGTGATACGGAGTAGGAATGGTCCGTAACTTCGGCCTTTTACGGATTTCGTGCTTTGGGAGTAGACCTTCGGGTGACGCGCGCGCGTTTCGCTTGACGCAAGTTTCGTCGCAAGACTCGTGTCAATTAAACATGTATCTCGTGATCACGGGATAAACGTAAAGTGAACGATTTTTTAATAAAAAATACCGCACGAACGCGCGACGTAAGGCTCCCTTTACGGTAAAAGGAGTCTTACGTCGCGCGTTCGTGTTAGGGCTTCAGTGTAAACTCAGTTCCGGTACAGTACGTTCATAAATATTGGCATCAGGTCGCTACCGATCGCCTGCGGGTTTAAGGTAACGAACAGTTGACTTTTACAATCCCTAGCCAATGGGTTGAGCGTATAACTGTACCTGTATTTACTTTCGTATGTCCTTTTAGAGGTTACTGAGCTCTGAGAGAGTAATAGGGTATCCTCATGTTAGAAACGGTGATTACTACGATTAAAGATATGTGTTAATGTTATGGTTTTTATGTTTGTCCTTTTTGATTTATGTTGTGTACAATAATGTGTTTAATAGTTTAGTGAGAGTGTCGCATTAAGTTCTCATTTGATTTACCATTGAATTAACGAATTTGCTAGATTATATATACAAATAATTATAATCACACATATTTAATAAATCGTCGTAGAGAGTCAGAGAGAGAAACAGATAGCATTCATGGTTTGCGAGGGTGCTGAAGCCGACAGTGAAGTCAAAATGAAAATAGAAGATGGCGGCTGCTAATATTTTCAAATTTTGCGCAGCCGCCATCTTGGACTTTCATTTTGAACTTCGTTCCTGAGTCCCCCGACCGCACACGTTTTTTGTCATTAGCAAGAACATTAGTAGTTCCTTCATCAATAATATTGCATGTTGTAGGTCAACCCACTGAACATTACAATAGAAAAACCACCTTCATTTGCTTTCGAATTAGAATACAATTTGTTTTCCGACAAATGCCTCCCGAACTCCATTTTAATCTAGTGACATACAGTGAGTGAGGTAATATGGGATTAGCGTCGTGCAAGTCGGACTCGAACACGAAGGGTTCCGTACTATCGTACAATACTCAAGAATATTTTCTGAAAACCCTGTAAGTGTCTTTTTCGGCGTTTTGAACATTATTTTATTTTATTGTTTTTTGTTATTGCGGCCATAGTAGTGCTCACTCTTTGAAAATTTCAACTGTCTACTTAATCTACCTATTACGGTTAAAAAGATACAGTCCCGTGACAGACGGACGGACAGCGGAGCGTTAGTAATATGGCCCTTTTGGAACCCTTTGCGTACGGAACCCTAAAAAAATATTATCTGATCCTCGGATATCTATGTCTGATCCCTATATTCTGATCGCGTAGGTAGGTTTCTCTTTGTAAGAAACAACTGCTTTTTTTCATATTTCAAGGTCATCCCATAGTTAGACTTGTTAATTTTCATGGGTACCTACCTACTACACTCCTTTAAACCTATGTCCCTCATTTAACCGAACACCTTGTACCTTAACTTGATTGCCTGTACCTATTAATTATACCTAATGTTGCTAATACATAGACTCACTTTTGTTTTTATAATACTTATCAGTGTAGGTAGATCCAGATTTTAGTAGGAAGATGGGTAGTAACCCATACAGCAATATTTAGCAGAAAGCCAGGCACTTACCACGGTACCGACCGGGCCACTAAAATGTCGTTATACAAAATCCTGCCAACCGATTCCCAGCTAGGGTTACCATCGGTCCGGATTTGTCCGGACATGACTTTTGTCCGGCTCTTTAATTTGTCCGGATTTTTCGGCTTAGATGGAATACGAGTAATAAAACTTATATGTAGATAATTATAATACCAAACGAGTTATGCGAACATAAATGTAGGGAACAGCTGTTTTTTTTTTTTCGAGATTTCAGGTTTGGTCCCATAGTAAAAGTTGTTCATAATGACGAGTACAATCTCCCAATTCGATTTGTCGCATGTTTTCAATTTCATCCTGTATAGGAATGACGTCTTAGCAAAAGTTGTTTAGTCTAATGGGCATTTCCTGTTGACTTACAAAAATGAAAGATCTGGAACGTCTCGAATCGTCTCGCGCATCCCGTTGTTTTCCAGTCCCCGGGCTCTTAGAACGACCCCGTTGTCGCTGGCATAAGCAACAGGATCCGCGTACGAAGTCGCGGGCAGAAGCTAGTACCAAATAAGTCTTTAATATTTATTAACTTCTCATTCATCTAAAAACAAAATATACTTCTTTATCAATGAACATAGCGAGATCAAACAATAAATCTTGTACCTTTTGTAAATTTTAGAACAACTAATTCTTGTCAAACATAAAATATTTCCTTCAAAATAAAAATATTTTTACGTAAAATAATCAAACTTAACGCTAGTTTCTGGTATATATATTAATTTTTATATTTTTCAGCGTACTTTTTTTTTGATCCCCGCACCCCGCAACTTTCGTCCCCACGCGAGCGTCTGCTACCATGCCACCATACCACTATAACTAAGTGAGTAATGTTTGTATTTTGTGACAAAAATGTCTGGACGTTTATTGAAATTTCAGGCTTTTTGTCAGGACTTTTCAAATTTCTAAATGGTAACCCTATTCCCAGCCAAATGTACTATGAAAACCTTCGAATTTTAATACGACCTGACGCGAATCCTTCGGTAATACAATAAACTTGCCTTAAATTCTAAGGCTGGGACGACGACCGGACTTGTCTCTTACGTTGTGAAAAGGGCCTAATTTAATCAGTTAAGCCGTCCATTACGGTATTGGAGGACCTGGGTTGTAGCGTAGGTAGGAACGGGGTTGAATGGGGTTGAAACTGTTGAGTTTATTTCAAAAGTTTCGGAGTGAAATGGAAGTATTTGGATCGCAATTTATTTTAATACATAGAAGCTCTATTTTAGGGTTGGTACGCTCGCGCCAGTTGTGTTTAAATTATGATATTTTGGCCGCATTTTGTGTGACGAGAAATCGATAGTAATATACCTACATAACTGTTTTGTTAGATAAGCGTATTTATAACTTGGTTGCAATTATCTACAATATAATTATGCTATTAAAAAGCAGGCTTGTTTGCTTGTAAGTAGCATCCTCATTTACAGCATGTTCTCCGTGTGTGAAAAACTTGCGTGCGTGAAAATAATTAATTGTTATTGAAGACAGCTAGATGGACAGACGACCTAAAGAAGGTAGCTGGGACGGACTGGAAGTGGAAGGCGGAGGACAGGGTGTTGTGGCGCAGTCTGGGAGAGGCCTATGTCCAGCAGTGGACTGCAATAGGCTGAGTTGATTGATTGATTGAAGGAAGCTGCAGTGGGCCGACAGGCAACTCCGTAAATTCACAGCAGAAAACCCCAAGTCAGGGGAGCGGACCACAGCAATATATTGGCCTGAAGCCCTGCATGCTATCGTTGATGGACTCGAGTTGAGGGAGTGTCCACGGGTTCCCGCGTCCACTAAGTGCATGCGAGAGCACAACATGCAGTATACTGGCCGGGCGGCGGGGCAATTGCGATACACTTTATCAATCGGAATCGGTTTCATTTTGACAGTACAACAACATTCATTGCGTTATTTACGTGTTGAGCAGACAAATTTTTCGAACTTATGAAGCAATGGATTAGCAATTGGCTTCGAAATGATTTTGGTTCAGACTGATAGTGTTTTACGCAATTAGGGTGCTGGACTTCGTGTAGTTCGTGCACACTCGTGTATTGCTATTAATTTTTATGGAGTACATAATAAAGAGTATTCTATCTACTTATCTGTTGTGTGCTATACTGGGTAGCATTTGCTCGAAATTAATATGCTTAAATTAGCATATGTGTATTCCAAGCTTTATTTTAATCGACACAATCCTTTTCAACGTATAGAATATACTGCTAAAGTGTGAAAATAAAACCCAATCTTCAAACGATGTTTAGTTAAATACGATGAAGTGAAAATTAGTTAACTACAGCATTTAAAAGCACTTGAACCTAATTGCTATGGAAATAAAGTCTTATTTACAAGAGTAACGGAACAAATTGTTTGTGCCTAAAGTTTCAGCATTTACAGATGTCTGCAAAGTGGAGATAATGTTGTTCTGAATTATTACGTTGCAGTCACTTAAGTATTTGTAATTTATTCTTACTCTTTCACTTGAGAAGAAAGCTGTAAAAACCTAAAAGACTTAATAATTTTTGGGTCTGAGAACAATTCGTCCTATACCATATGTTTAAGAATGATATTATAGTGCATTCTGTATGAATGTAATAATAATGTACAGACGCCAGCACATCAAGCTACTACAATCTGTCAAATTTTTTTTACTAAATTTTTAACTTTATCACTAGAGGATAAGGTTCAAAGTTGATTGGGAAAATTTGACAGTTTTGGGTAGCTTGATGTGCTGGCGTCTGTACACGGCCGGTAATATGGCACGTCATTTTCTAACCATCTATATCTAAACTAATCATAATGTTGAAGAGTTTGTTTGAAGGCGATAATCTCAGGAACCCTGTCGGATTTGATCAAAATCTTTTTACATTTGCTAGCCCTATTCCTGAAGAAGGTTAATGGCTATTTAACATCTTGCGACGACCTTTAGGAGCTGAACAAAAAGAAAAAAAAAGTCAGAAAAGGAAATAATATCGCGGGCGGGGAGGCGACGTTGTTTTTCAGAGGCCGAAATACGGATGAAGGGAAGGATAAGTCGCGGGCAGAAACTAGTGTTTTAGATAAACTTTGGCTTTGTAGAGCTTCGCCTCTGTCACTTAAACAGAAATGTCTTTTTCAAAAAGTCGAAGTGTTATTAATATTCACTCTATCATTAGATTCATCCTAATAGTTAAATTCTATCAGAGTCCTGCCAGATCTTTTATCAGTCAGAATTCCCTTGCTTGACGCTAAATGCACTAGGCGAGAGTTGAAAACGTCAAAACAAATAAATGTCCCAGGTACAGATGGCAGTGGCAGTTTTTGTATAGAGAGGCAAAATCCACTGTTCCACTGAACGAACGAACAAAATCTTTGTTTATCCAGTAAGACACCAAACCAACCAAGATACCAGAAAAAGCAAAAGAAAAAACGCACTCTAAGTATATTATTCTTCAATTCCCGCTATACGGAAATTGGGGCAAAGTAAACCTTTATGCAAAGTAATATTTTGTTACTTGGGTTGTTTTGCCACGCGGCAGAGGGTTGCCAAAATGTGGCTTTTGTAACCGTCAGTCAAGTGTCCGTACACTGCAATATATTGGAGTAGGTGGAATGCGCTTTGTTGTACGGTAGATAGATGGACGATAGGGGAGATGAAACTAGGTCTGGACGGGATTTTGGAAAAAAGGGAGAGAGAGAAAAAATCTTTGTGGCTGTTTCGTAACTAAGGACTAAACTAGGTATTTTAATTAATTAATTTCCTTTGGACATCACCGATAGATATAGTAAAAAAAAACCGGTTAAGTGCGAGTCGGACTCGCGAACCGAGGGCTCTGTACAAATTTGTGGGTATATAAATAGTTGAATTTTTTTTTTAATAATTAGAACTAAAAATTTACGGTTTTCGGATTTTTCCCTTTACTTTAGCTACATGACATTGCTTCTTGCCAAATTTCAAGATTCTAGGTCAACGGGAAGTACCCTATAGGTTTTAATTACGGAACATATGCGCCCGTATCTTCAGATTGCGTTGACTTAGAAGTTGGATTGTTTCACTGCTTCAAAGGATTGCAGCCTTGAGTATTTGATATTAATTTCAACTTGATAACTCTACGCGTTTCTGAGAAAAAGGATCTTGACTGACGGACAGACAGACGGTCAACAAAGTGATCTTATAAGGGTTCCGTTTTTCTTTTTGAGGCACGGAACCCTAATTAAGAATTAAAGTACCTATTCTTAATTTGACTTAAGTATGTAATATTTTTGCCTATTCGTCCTTATCAGTCTTTTTTTCATGTTAAGAGCGCGGACCGGTAACGTCGTATCGTTGGTATTTGTAGTGAATATGGAATATGTTGCAGCTGCCGTGTTTTGTCTTTGGATCACCCTAAGGTTGGCTGGTAGAAAATGCCTCAGCCATTAAGTCCGCCTTCGTACAGTATTTTTTTTTCTTGTGCATAAAGTTTTAATATTAGGTCCTTACATATGAAATTGGCGTTTTGTATGGAAGGAACAAAAAGTCGAATATTTTTTAATATAATATATTTAATTAATCAAAGTATGAACCATTGTTTTCAATGCACTTTTGCCATCTTATAGGTAGTTCATTGATCCCTTTACTAAAAAAACCAGTCGGACGGGAATCAATAAAATCTTTGAAGGCGATTTGGACTGCCCCATCGGAGTTGAATTTTTTCCCTTGCAAAAAGTTATCCAAATTGCGAAAAAAATGGTAATCTGTTGGAGCAAGGTCCGGGGAGTACGGAGGATGTCTAAGACATTCCAATTCAAGCTCTTCTAATTTGGTAGCCGTCTGTTGCGCAGTGTGTGGTCTGGCGTTGTCGTGCTTTCAAGCTTTTTAATCTTCCCAATTTGCTTCAAGTGAATTAAAACAGTTTTATCACTAACATCGAAGCCTGCAGCTAACTCGGACGTGGTTTGCGATGGGTCCGCTTCCACAATAGCCTTCAATTCTCCATTATCAACTTGGGTCTCAGGCCGTCCACGGGGCTTGTTCTGCAGGTCGAAATTTCCAGAACGAAAACGTTGGAACCAAAAACGAACTGTGTTTTCTTTTGCAACATGACCGCCATACACATCATTCACCCTTCGAGTCGTTTCCGCAGCACTAGTGCCACGGCGGAACTCGTACTCGTAAATAATGCGATATTTTAAATTTTCCATTTTGTAAAATGAGTGACGCAAACAGAAAAAACAGAAGAAAAAAAACAAATGAATGACGGTCATCGAAGCACAAATACATGAGTAAATAGCTGTACAAATTTGAATTTGGAATTCCTTACCAAAGAGGAGAAATTCGTGATTAAAGTGGCCAGTACGAAAAACGCCAATTTCATATGTAAGGACCTAATAAATAAATAAAAATATGGCATATCCTTCGATGATTATTAAGTTGCGCTCATTAGAATAATTTAGAACTAAGTTGGTTCTAAGCTGTTAAATATACTTTTATAATTATTACAAAACAAGCCGTGGGCTCGATGGGATTCCCATCGGCGAAAATTGCGAACTTTCATTAAAACTTTCATCCCTTTTAGGGGATGAATTTTGAAAAAATTTTCCTTACTGCTCAACTTCACTAAGTAATGAATTCTTGTGCAAAATTTCATGTTTCTACACTCAGCGGTCTAAAAGAGAGATGTCAAAGATTTTTATTATGTAGATTATGAAAGATAGGATGTGATTTTTTTGTTCACAACCTCCTTCAAGCACATTGCCATTGACACCTAATATTCACACTTAGAAACTTTTTCCTCCTAAAAGAAATCGAAGATGAAGAGCACTTACGATTCACATCGTCAGCCCATCCGAGACCCGGAGCCCGGCGCGTCCTAATATCGGAAAAAGTCCTTGATGTACGTACGAACTTAGATCCCGATGCTCCAATCAGATGGAACTTCACGAAGATAGGATCCAGGCCATTATACTCTTAGTTAAATGAGGTCATTGTTAGTTGGAGTTTATAAGTAATAGCGAGTGAAATACCGTGTTTTTATCTTTAGGAGAGAAATGTGTTGAATTCGAGATGATTTTGTATTTTAAACTGTCAATGCCTTCGGTGTAAGTACAGTCAGGGAATTCTTATCAAACTGCCAGACCACGTTAATTTGCCGAGTTATAACCATTTCATATAACTATCAACTATACAACTGGGAGAAGCCTATGTCCAGCAGTGGACTGCGATAGGCCAAGTTGATTGATTGATACAACTGACAATGAATGACAGTTGGTGCTCAATTTGATAAACAATTGACTTTTTTGAATATGCAATTGGTGTACAGATGTGTTAGAATCTTCAACTGTAGCAATTTCAGATTCAGGTCATAAATGGGCAGTTTAAACAGTGTCAGCTTATTCGAGTGCCAAATTGGAGACAGTAACCCCATTTTAGAGATAGCTTGTATCCAAAAACTCAAATGTAGATGACATTATGATAAAAAGCTATTTACTTAAGAATTTTTTTATATAAACTTGTTGACAATCAAATTCAAATATTTTATTTCACATAAACCTACATGAAAGGTCAGAAGCTAGGTGCACTGTTCCAATTGGTCGTTTCCTATAGAGAGGGGCTGGCAGAAAACTCCACGGTTAGGTACTCTTTTAAAAATTATAGGCTTTTGAAATCCTACTAATATCCTACTATCCTACTTAATAAAACTAATATTATAAACGCGAAAGTTTGTGAGGATCTTTGTTACTCTTTCACTTTCAAACTTTACAGTAATATAGCTTATACAGGGTGAACTTGAAAACATGCGACAAATCGAAATGGGAGATTGTACTCATCATTATGAACAACTTTTACTATGGAACCATACCTGAAATCGCGAAAAAAAAAATCTGCTGTTTCCTACATTTGCGAACATAAATGTAGGGAACAGCTGATTTTTTTTTCGCGGTCTCAGGTTTGGTCCCATAGTAAAAGTTGTTTATAATGATGAGTACAATGTCCCATTTCGATTTGTCGCATGTGTTCAATTTCATCCTGTACATCAGAATAATACATCTTTACAGTAATATAGCTTATACATCAGAATAAGACATAGGATACTGTTTATCCCGATATTCCCGCGGGATCGACACTTATGCGGGTAAAACCCCGGGGCGAAGCTAGTGTTTTCATATTACAGTGTTAATAGGTATGAGAGAGCAGCGAGGGCCTTAAACTAAAGCATTTGTAACGCAAAGGAGACTAATGACAAATACTTCAAAGAAAAGCCTTTTGACTTCGTCAACTCAAACACAAGAAAATGCGGGTAGCAAAATGAGTCAGTAATGGTTTAATACGAAATTCTGGAATTAGTATCAAAATTAGACGAACTTTCAGTCCCAGAGGTCGCCTCAGACAATTTAAGTTTCTCACACACAACTTTTGTCACACAATAAATGGAGGATGAGTTACGGCTAGCTGTGATTACTGCAATGTGAACGAAGAAAGAGAAAGAGTTTTCACTCTTTCTTGCACAGTCATAAGCACTATTATACAGGGTGAAATTAAATTCATGGGCATCCTTTTAAGGGGTCATTGTACTCATCATTATGAACAACTTTTACTATGAGACCAAACCCGAAACCGCGAAAAAAAAATCAGCTGTTCCCTACATTTACGTTCGCATGACTCGTCAAAATGTAGGGAACAGCTGATTTTTTTTCGCGATTTCAGGTTTGGTCCCTTAGTAAAAGTTGTTCATAATGATGAGTACAATCTCCCATTTCGATTTGTCGCATGTTTTCAATTTCACCCTGTATATTCACTTAGTAACTTTTAAAGCGTTTTTGCTCTACTGTATTGATTGTAATTTTATGTTATTACGAACATAGTATTTAGGAACCAAGACTATTATGAAATAGGACTTAACTATTTCAAAGTTGCAATCGTTACACCACGAGAAAATTGCTTTGGAATTGTGCTGAGCATACCTATGAGTACTTGTGACTAGGGTGCACGTCTGTAGTAACAAACCCAGTATAAACTGACCCCTTATTCTATTGAAACTCCGAACTACGCTAGGCCAGCTCAAGATCAAATTGTTACTGACGTTCAGCCTACTGTACATCATTATACATAATCAGCCTATAATGTTCCCACTGCTGGGACACAGGCCTCTTCTCTGTGAGAGGGAGTGGGCCGTAATCCACTACGCGGGCCCAGTGCGGGTTGGTAGATGTCACATGTCTTCGAATTTTTGGTTCTAGGACATGCCGGTTTCCTCACGATGTTTTCCTTCACCGTTTTGAGAGCAGTGGTGATGAAATAATATACACAAAGTAAAGCGTCTGTCTGGGTTCGAACCTACGACCTACAACTCGTAAGTCGCGTTTGATACCACTGGGCCACCACTGCTCTCCACATCATTATAAATTACAATTAAATTTTTGAGAGTTACAATTACGGTGTCACAATGGACGGTATTTTCGCGATCTTTTACAGATCATCTACGTATTGTTACGTATTTCGATTTGAAGGTATTCCATCTTTTAGATGTAGTAGAAGCAGTGAAGAATCTTGGGTTTATTTCTTCCAATTACTTCTAAAGACTACATCGAATAAGGTACCGAGATAATATAGAAGTTTACAATGGATAATCAGAAAACATCGAGTTGATCAAAAGCTTAACCCGAATCTATTATAATATATGTTCCCAATTAATTCTTAAGACTTATTTAATTTTATAGAAGGTGGGTACTTACTAGGTTTTCATAAACATTTGCAATAGCAAATCAGGTAACATTGAGTTGGTCAAAAGCCGAACGCAAATCTTTAATATTTAACTTCCTCTGAAGAAGGATTATTTTAGGTATGTAATTCTTCATTTAAATCTGAGAATAAAACTATATACATATATATGCTCCATTGATTCTGCTTTCAGAAGACAAATTAGGCTTTCATTTGTCCGAAACTTTCAAATATAAAGAGCGATCATTTATCACATACACTCCTACTTGCTTTGATTGTGATAAAGTAATCCCTAACTTCTACTTCCAATTCTACAAGTTATCGATATTTATCAATGTAAACGACTTTTATTTGTGCCATTTGTCAGTAAAGCCAAATATTGTTAAAAATACACTAAACTACACTTTTAGCTTTCCGAAATTATCCGCATTACCTTTTATTGCTATAAGTTTTTTCGGAAACGCGTTACCGGAGCGGAACGGCACACAATCATCCCTTCTTATTGCCCTATTTAAATATTGAGCACTTACCTCGGCATTGATCGTCGGCGGCATTACAATTTTCTTCTGCGGCGGAGACCTTAACACCACATTTTCGTCCCTTATTATAATCTGTGGCTCCATCGCCAGCAGCTTTTTCTTGCATTCTTGCATTTGAAGACATTCCTTCTCTTTTCTCGATAGCACTGATTCTGAAGATGCGTGTTTTGAGGAGCACACTGATGTGTTTTTGCTGGATAGCTTTAAACTGTCTATTGATGTTGTCATTTTAGCTGTTTCTTTGCCGTTTGATGCCGCCATTTGGGATTATTTCTCACTTTACATTTGGTTAAGAATTTAGATGTGATTAGTTTGTCTCTGTATATACTTTCTTGTATTTTGGGTCGTCACTATGGGCATTAGCTGGTTATGATAAAATTTGGTCGCTTTTCACTATTCCTTTTTAGATATGATTTTAGAATCATGAAGAATTGTTGTGTTATTTAAAATTAATATTATTCGCTTTTATTATATTTATTTCATACTTAACATTTTGTTTAAACACAGTTTACAATTCTACTGAGAAAGAGTTTTATAATACAATTTTTTTAGAGTGTCAAATCAGGACACCCAGTATTTCACCAAGACCTTCAAAATTACCAAGAAATTTACCAAAAAATACCAATTCGAACTACCATTAAAATAATAATTTTAAATGGGACTAAATTATACTAATTTTGCGGAACAACATTACCGTCTCGACCGTTCCAACGATCGTTTTGATTTTAAGAATGAATGTAGGACCCATTTTTGTACTTTTTGGCAGAGGGCTCGAGGCTCGGGGGAATTAGAGTAATGAGTTGTGCTACCGAAATGGGGGTAATATCGTCAGTGGGCTTGTCTTGACATTGTCAGTGGGGTAATTACCGTAGTTTGTGATACACGTTTGAGGCCGGCTCGGGGGAACTGCCTCGGTTACTGTTTGTCCTTTGTCTTTGGCGAAGTTGAGATTGGGTTAAGTCTCGAACATCACATAATAGCTGGCGTCTATCAAACTACAGACTACCAGCACAGCTACCAGTAGGCGGTAGTGGCTTTTTAAATCACGTTTTAATTTGTTAATAATATTTCTTTTATTACACACACGCTCAATAAATAAAATAAGAGCTTAAACAAGCACCATTATAAACCAATTCCGATTGTCCTTGTCCGTAATTTTTCTCCGCAAATTAATACGTGTTTACGCACGTTTATTTCCGGAAATCAAAAGGTGAAAATCATAGATATCCGTGGTGAAAATGTATAAGTCAGTCAAACCTTTCATGTATATTCCTGACTATATCAAAATACCTACAGTATATTTCCGAGTAATTTTCCCTTGAAAGCGCTTTGTGCACAAAAAGGGGTTTTCTAGAATGTGCCCGTAGCTAGAGGCTCCTAGGAATTGCTTTTTCGATATTTGTTTTATGCCAAGTTTTTGACGTGTTCTTAAACGGTGTTTAGTATTCGATAGTGTCTTCAGTTCGATATCTTGATAAATCGCGTTTTCGAATCTTTAAAAAAGAAGAACTTGAATTGAATTTCGTACAGTAATTGGCTATTGATAACTGACAACCTCAGAATAACACATACGTACTAAGTTTGCAATCTAATTTCCAAACATGTAAACAAATAAATGTGTTTTGGAAAAATAATTGAATGTCCACGCATCAAGTTCAGTTCATACATAAAAAAAAATACCTTACCTACCTATTCTTTGTTTAAGTGGAAATAAAATAAAAGAAAGAAAAAAATATTATTCTGCATAAATAAACGCCAATTAAAAAAAAAAAAAAAAACAAAAAAAAACAGTACCTAATACCTACTAAAGTAAAAGAATATCAATTGGAAACAAGGATTTGAATATGATACCTACATACATTGTCGCTCACTACATGCGTGCGCGTCTATGTTTGAACTCTAAAACCGCGAGTTGTTTATATGTTTTTAATTGTTTGATTTATAGTGACGTAGAGCAGATATTAATTTGTTAGGTATTGAAGATATTTTCGTCCAATATTAGAGGTTTATGTTACACGAGTTTTCTCACGAACGCTCATTTTTATTTGGAAGCCCGTATTTAGTAGTAGAGAATATAAAAAGGTGGATTTGTTATTTAAATTACAAAATGGCGATCTGAATTGCAAAATTTTCTTCTAAAATGTGTCGCTAAAGACACGCTTTCTCCCAATTCCGTGCGAATTAGGGTTTGCTTTCACTCGACTTTTACGAATTTATTACTTAGGACAAAAAACGTGTATTTTTATAATACTGTTTTAAGTAGTGTTTTATTTCTTTGTGTCTATTTTATTAACCTAGTCAACTGTGTTAATAACAATTTTAAACCGCTATAAAACACTAAATAAACCAAACCACGTGTCTAAATAATTCAATCCGCCATTTGCAACAATAAAACAATTGCAACAAAGTAAAAATTACAGTGAGTCAAGACCACAGTTAAAATATTTGCAGCCTTAAAAAAGTGAACCTTTCACTCATCGGGATTCGGTGCTCAGCCAGATATCATCGGAAAAAACGTGGAATTTATTTCCCATTTGTTGTGTTTTTCCTCTGTGGCGCGTTACGTCATTTGGAAAGGGCAATTTTCTGGTCCTTCGGGCCGATGGATTTTGATTAAAACAGGATAATATTTTAATAAAGAATTTGCCTTTTTTGTCTCTGTGTTGTTGATATTGATAATCTGAATCTCGATATGTCTGAAATTGTTTCAGTATCATTTTCGAAATCCAAAATGCTTTCTTTAACTAGAAGAACATAATATCTTAAAGTTACAATAGTACCAATAACTAATAAGTCACCATTGCATTCCATTTCACACCCTACACTCGTTATAATATAGTCCAGATTTCCCACACATATTTTAGCATAATAAAGACACTACATTACTCACAACGTATTGAGTTCCTTTCAAGATATCAACAAAACGTCAGGATAAGCAATACATCATCAAGAATGATCGCCAAGAAAGATTACCATTCACCCAAAGCACGAATAGACTTATAAAAAAATATAGATACAACCCTTTGTAACGTTGATAAGGGGATGAAAGGGGGGCCTTGTACCCCACGTCAGGCGCCTGTCATATAACTACGCAAAGTGAGTCAATTGCAAGGAAAGGGTTAGTATGTGCACCTCCGGAGTGGGTTGACTGGTCATGCTGAGAATAGGCGTAGCTATTTTAGTCTAGTGAAAGGTTTTGTAAAGTATTTATCGATAGACTAGCTGCGCCCCGCGGTTTCACCCGCATATGTGTCCATCCCGTGGGAATATCGGGATAAAAACTATCCTATGTCCTTCTCCGGGACTCAAACTACCTCTATACCAAATTTCATCTAAATCGTTTCAGTGGTTTAGGCGTGAAAAGGTAACATACAGACAGACAGAGTTACTTTCGAACTTATAATATTAGTATGGATAACTAGCGAACCACCTCTATTTCGGACGGTTTTTACGACTTCACAAAACATCGAGATTTTGTTGTAAGTGATATTATACGTTTAATGTTATACTGTTATTAAGCACATAAATCTTCCTGAATGAATTCTCTTAATGACGGCGAAAACTGTATCAAAATTCGTTGCATAGTTTAGAAAAACAACGCGGTCACATATACAGCCACGAAAAGTGATTTAAAGAAATGTGTATATAGATGATGTCGCCCTGTGGTAACGTTTATATAATTGTGTTTTTATGTTTTAGAATAAAATTGTATTTAATTCTATCTCTATGTCATTATTGATTATCAGAAATGTACTGGTATTAACCAATTGTGTTCTGGTAAGCAAATTCTATGGACACGGATAGCTTTTTAATTGAACATAATTTCGAATTTCGGGGTTTATTCGACAAAATTTCAAATTTTCCAGCTTCGTTTTGTTAGATGAAATTCCAATAACAAATATTAATAATGCCTGTTCAAAACTCTAAATTGGTACATAATGTATCAAGTACACGATAACTTTAATATATAATCCCTGGTTCATAATATATACTAATTGATACAAAATTAATATTAGTACAGATTACGGACGAAATTTTACCTGCCTAAGGAGAATTTGTTTGTTTGTAAGTTTGTATGTAGAGGGGTATCTCTGGAGCTACCAGTCGGATTTAAAAAAATCTTTTTGCATTTAATAGCCCAATTCTTGAGGAAGGCTACGGGCTATTTAAAATCACGCTATGACCCTTAGGAGCCGAGCAAAAAGAAGAAAGTCAGAAAGAACGCTAAGCGGAAACGAAGTGATAGAGGTGATGCGATGCGACAGGGGAACAAGAAGTTTCATGCGAACCAAGTCGCGGGCAAAAGCTAGTCCTAGTCTAGTAGTTCAATAAATAGTAACACGTTAGTGCGCCCCATCAGTATAATATGCTGGCTTATCTTTTTACAACGCCATAAACTGTTCTACTAGGTATTTTGTATGTATTTTTATTATACCTAACTACTTTCATATGTTTTTTTTTTTTAGCCTGTACTGTCCCACTGCTGGGCAAAGGCCTCCCCCAAGTCCTTCCAGGAACTCCTTTCCTGCGCCACCTCAAACCAGCCCTCGCGGTACGCATCCAGGTCACCTCAGCCACCGCTTTCTGGGCCGACCTCGGCGGCGCCGTCCATCTTCAGGCACCCATTGTGTGAAAACTTTTGCCCAGCGGTGAACCTGCATGCGCTTTCATAGGTTAGTTGAAAAAAAAGACCAATTTTACCAAAATATACGCGACTAAATTATCAGTAGGACTATCTATCGGGCAGATCGCTACCAATAATAAACCATTATATTAGAAATATTGCTGGTGTGGCTAAATGTACATTTTTGTACCTCTCTATTAGTGGTTGTAATGGCTATCATATCATTTGGTTTTAATAGGTTTTTATATTTTATTTATCCTTTTGATAGATTCTTATTTTGTAAATGTGGGGACTTTGTTAGCCTTGTAGACTATAGATCTGTAGAACATTTTTTTATTTTACTAAGTACCTGGTACTTGTTGACAGGCATACACTGTCCTCCCATACCAACTGTTATTTGAAAGCATTGTAAAAGCCAATTATTTTTAAAAGAGTAAGTTCCGTGAAGTTTCTTGCCGGCTCTTCTCCATAGGAAACGACCAATTGGAGCCGTGCACCTAGCTTCTGACGTTTCATAAGTGCCCATGTAGATTTATGTGAAATAAAATATTTTGATTTTGATTTTTTCCTCTTTTTTAAATCTAAACTGTTTTATTCTATGGCCGGAAATCCTGGTGGCACGAGCCTAAGCCGAGTGTTTATCAGATAAAGTGTTCAGTCTAGATTCATGTCCATAATCAAAACAATAGCAATACGTGATACGATTAATTAATTAACTTTCAATAAGGGTTATTGAGCTGAACCGACTCGCGGATTTTGTGTAATACATTATTTGAATGTCACTAATTGGGTACCTGATGTTTTAATATAAAACTGACCTGAATTTATAGTTTGCAAAAGGACGAGCTTAATAGTAAAATGAAAAACAAACACTGTAAATTTTGCTAAATGTTTGCTTCATTAAAAACTTGTAGAACAAATTAAATTGTATTTTTAATGTTAATATGAGCTGAAGCCTCCACGAGCGTTGATTTTAGCAGAAGCATTTTCAGCCTATAATGTTCCCACTGCTGGGAAACAGGCCGCGTCTCTTCGAGAGGGAGAGGGCTGTATTTGCCACGCGGGCCCAGTGCGGGTTGGTAGATGTCACATGTCTTCGAATGTTTGGTTTTAGGATGTGTTATGTCACGATGTTTTCCTTTACTGTTTTGAGAGCAGTGGTGATGAAATACTCTTAAACGACGATGGTAACGATTCAGGGAAAAGTGATCCATACTGCCACTCATTGTGTCAGGTTTATGGATTTACTACAGAAGAAGAAAACAGTATATATATCTGCCTAGCTTTTCTTTTACCAACTATGTTGGGATTGGCTTCCAGATTAACCAGATGCAGCTGAATACCAGTATTTTACATGGAGCGACCGCCTTTCTGACCTCCACAACCAAATTACTGGGTAATACGATACCCCTAAGTCAGAAGAAGAAAACAGTAAAAGACATAATTATAACAAGAGCGAAAGCAAGTTTTTTCAATCAATCGATCTAAAAAAAATCCCAGGCTCCAAGAATTTTCAATACCCAAGTTTTTTTATAGGTACAGTCAGCAGCGAAAGTCGATTAAAACTGTTACTGTAACACCGTTTTTTTAACATAGGTATCATCTGACATAATCAGTCTATAATGTTCCCACTGCTGAGACACAGGTCTCCTCTCTTCCAGAAAGAGTGGGCCGTAATCCACCACGCGGGACCAGTATGGGTTGGTACATGTCACTTGTCTTCGAATTTTTGTTTCTTGGACACGCCGGTTTCCTCACTATGTTTTCTTCCGCCATTATGTCATTATTATCTAAATTGATACAAAATGATTCGATACATTGCTTTTCAGCATTTTAATGTAAATAGCTAATATTAAATCTCCTCAATACATAAAATTTCAAAAACTGAAGTGTTAATCGGCTTTTGTTGTTAAACATAGGTACTTCATCCAGACGTACCTACTTATAAAAAAACTTTTTTACCAAAAAAAAAACAACCGACTTCAAAAAAAAAACTACAAAGTGATAAATAACTGTAATTTCGGAAGTCGGTGTCTTTAGTTCCGCATTTTTGTTATTTGACACTGACTTCCGAAATTAAAGTTTTTTATCACTTTGTAGTTTTTTTTTTTAAGTCAATTGTTTTTTTTTGTTTGAAAAAGGTTATATTTTTCACTTTTTAGCTGTACCTACTCCACACAAATTCAATTAACACTAGTGCATTGAAGAACTGAAGACACCGACTTGCGAAATGCCTGAGATGCAGTACATTTATGCATATTACTTCGTACATAACAATAATTACCTAATGTATTATACACTAAAACCTTTCTGAAAGTATGTAGATTACATTAGTGAAAGAATTATCAAAATTGGTTCATAAGTTTTTGAGAAAATCGCGGACATACAAACATACATACATACATACGGGTCGAATACAGAACCTCCTTTTTTGAAGTCGGTTAAAAACTAAATGATTTACCGTGTCGTCTGCTACAATGGATCTGCCCTTTTAATTTTTTAACACCGTCACGTCGTGAAATCAGCGATTTCTTTTGAAAATGTATCCAATCTATTTTCTAGTTGAGTCCCATCGAGAACTATTAATATTCATAACGGTTTCTTTTGGGTTTTTACTTTTTTAATACTTTTAAAATGTTGTATTTTAGCAACTGGAACATTTGAGTAGATTCGGTTGGTGCAGTTGGTAATAGGTAGGTAACTGTTGCTCTTTGATTTTTTCGTACAAGTTAAGTATTACTTACAGTTATTTTTTTCATACACAACAAATCTTTACTTAAAGCGTACATACATGGTATTGTTCCGGCTCTGAGTGAATGTGCTTTTGATATTTCTAACTTAACTAAGAACGTGTTTTTAAGTACATGGAAATTGCTAACAGTATTTTCACATTAAACATGTTCGTTTAACGTATACTAACGCAACGCTAACGCTACGTCAACGTGACGTTAGTTACGACAGAGTCATGTACACGCAACGCTAGCGCAGCGTCTACGCAGCGTAATCGTGACGCGTGACGTCAACCAACGCCTCATGCGAAAATGGGTGCTTTCACCCTGTCTTTAGTGATCGTATCATAAAATAATGCAATTATAATGGCATACACCCCCAGTTGGACAATGACGTCATATCCTCCCACGTATGCAATAGGAGGCTGCCAAGAATTGTCGCCAAATTACACTACCTAGCTACATTTTGTTGAGGTCTACCTACGTATTTGGCTCATCTACGTTTCAAGAGATAGAAAACATCTGGCAACTCTAGCGAAAAGTTTATTACAGTATTTGATCGACTGTGGCTTTTAACAAACTACCATTGTGGCTTTCATCAAAATACCTTCGCTGGTTTAACAGCAAATAGTACCTACCATTCGTCAGTTTCAAATAGCATAACACCACGTCTGTAATCCAGGGTTAAGCAGAGGTGCTTAAAAAGGAAACCCAAGTTTTGACGGTCATGTTTTAACCCAGATACTGTGACGGGCCTTTTAAAAGACCTAAAAACGCATACGTACGACTTGCATACGACCCCTATATTACGACGCGCCTTTTAAAAGGCCACCTTTTCCTAGCTTTCCTGGAAAAAATATTTTCAGTAAAATCTGGGTTAAGTCCCATGTAGTCCCACGCCGGGCTTGTATTGAGAAATTCGTAATAGAAAAACCCGATAACACATCCCGACCTGGAATCGAACCCAGAGAGGACCTAAATCGCAACTATCAAAATATCTATCTCAATAATTATATTATTTTGTAGCAAAGCGTAGAAATTCGTCCTAATCCTACCATTTTAGGAAAGGAAATGTCTTGGAAACTGTCTGATAAGATAGCGGAAATTTTCCAAGCAATTTATCGGAAAGGCTACGTATAAAAGTGGCATCGGTAAAGAATAAGACGGGTTGTTAGTCCGACGTCACCGACAAGCATCGGTCAACAGTTTCTTTTACTAGTGGTATAACTCTTGTGTGGGACAGTACGCAGCTGTTCGTCTTTTATACGTATCTAGCTTTTGCCCGCGGGTTTCATGACATAATTCTATATAAATAAAACAAAGTCAGGTTATTTACACCATGTATAATTCAAGAACGGCTGGACCAATTTTTATGATCTTTAATTTGTTGGATTTGTCTCCGACTCGAATAGCAGAATGGCTATTAAAATATGGGAAAAATAAAAAAAAATAAGATAATTTATTGTCTCATACATTTTGTATGGAGCGGTATTTTTTAATGATATTTCGAGAGCGTATTGATAATTTCGGTTCTGAAGCAATACGAAGTTCACCGGGTCAGCTAGTTGTTCAAATAATACTGTTGGTATTTCTCAATAAACAGCTTCAACATTTTTGCACCATTCTACTTAAATACGGTTGGGTAATTATTTATTTATCTAACAAGAACGGCGTAAAGCCAATTAATTACACTGATGAGAATTGGCTGTGATAAGTGATTATGTACCGGATAATTACAATTTCTTTTAACCAATTTCCATCTTTTTTGAAAAGAAAAAAAAATCCAATCTTAATAATTATAAATGCCAAAGTAATTATATATGTATATCTGTCTGTCCGTTACTTTACCTGTTACCTTATCACGTCTTAACACCTGATTGGATTTCGATACAATTTGGCACACAGGTAGACCATGATGTGAGTTATGGCATATGATATGCCATTTTTATCCCGGTAATACTTTGCTGTAGGATAATTTCCAACCTGCACGCGGGAAAAGCCGCAGGAAAAAGCTTCGTCTCCATAAAATAATTCTTCTTTTTCTAGAATCTTTAAGGAACCTTCAAATCTATCTCAGTCCCTAGACCTTTCGGGGTTTATTTATAAGCGATGATTAAAGACAAGTGACTTTTAAACGTCAAAAATGTATGGTTAAACAGTTGGTAATCACTATTGAACTTTAAGCAACGTTTATGAATAAATGGGTCAGTCTCTACTTCAGTCATTAGATACACCTACATTAACAATTTTATATAAGTATGAATAGAATATTAAAAGCCCATTCAACGACGATAATCTAAATTCCATTAGAATAATAAACATAATTTTAAATGTCACTCTGTCTTCATTAATTTAAAATGATTGGCAGACATAGAATGATGTACTTAATGATGTTTGCGTAAATTGAAATTAGTGGGTTGTCGTGCTGGCAGGAATTAGGAATATAATTTTGATGACACGGCAACATGTCTGCTTTTCTAAAGATGTAGGTAGGTCTGTTGAAATTCATCGTACAAGTGAGAAGCCAAAACAACAAATTATCTAACGAAAATAGTAGTGATTTTATCATGACTTTTTTTCTAATATGCAAGTGTTGCCTTCAAATCGTGCCTTAAAATAACATTGTAATGTTGTTCTTGTACCTATTGCGTTTTTGATTATTGATGTTGTTTTGTATTTGGTTATTGTATTATTAATGATTTTGACATAACTAATGGTGATTTTGACATTATTATTAGTGGTTTTGACATTATTATTGATTATTTTGATATTATTATTAATTATTACAAAATGTTCCAAATATAAGTACAAAAACTAGTTAAATGTTTAAGATGTGAATGTAATTATGATCTGGATAAATAGATGATTATTATTATTATAGAATTTAAAAATGCCGTGGTGGATTTTAATATTATCTCATTAGGTAAAAAATAGGTAAGGATAATAAAATGAAAAAATAACACGTCAAAAAATATAGGTATATTTTATGAAACTAGACGAGGTCGGTGTTGTAATTGTTTTTAGAACAACATCGAGAACACAATGAATATTAGCAGAAACATTAACAAGCTCCATATATGCTAATTTCCTAGTTTTAGAGGCTTATTTATATATCAATTTTTGTATATGATGACCTAGAGACAAAAAGTAATAACAAATCGCATTAAGATTTCCTTTTAAACTAAGGCAAGACAAAATACATTGCATTTTGTCGAAAAAGAAAGAATTTCATTACAGCGAAAAACATTTTTAATTAAACATAAGGCTATTAATCTTACGTTAGATTAAAAAGCTGTTTAGTCAGGCTTTAGACAAATAACAGTTTGGAATGAATACAAAGGCATTTGTCTTCTGAAAATATATTAATGTCAGTTTGGGCAGAAATAAAGGTTTTCCATACTTTATTTTGGGTTTATCAAAACATGGTTTTAGTAGAAAGTGTAGAAGATTTTCAGCTGAGATGTTTTTTGGTGAAAATTTAACGAGAATTCCTTCTAATATTATTTTAAGTAAAACATGTTCAGCAAGATAAGTTTTATCTTTGTAATGAGACCTCTGCCAATGTAGAACGAGAAAGGATCGTTTGCAATGTATATCCGATTAGTATGTATCCACACAAAGCTGTTAACTACGTGTCATTATAATATTTTAATTCTGGTCCTAAGATACGAGACAGGTTTTCATTTTGGTCCTTAAGGACGAACAAGTTTTTCGGCGGAAAAAAATAAACTCTGTATTTTTTTTGTCTTTAATAAAGATTTATCAGAACTTGATATCGGGTATCAAATATAATTAAATTAGATTAACTTAGGCTTTCCTTTCTCTATTAATAGAATAAAATTGTATTTAATACGTCAATAATATTATTGCTTGGTAATTATTTTGGCCTAAATATTCTTACACTTCGACACCTAAACTACAAACACTACACATACACTACATTTCACAAAAACCAGCACAGTGTATTGTTTATGATATTTTTGTTTTACGAGAGCGAGGGTATCACGTCGGGACGCGGCTTGCCTAGCCAGCGGCTGGCGCCTAACTGCCGCCCGCCCAGCTAGGCGGGCCGCCCTACGTAGCAAATAACCAAAGGTCCTTTCTCCCAACGACCTTTTTGTCTGATCTCTGAGCTATTTTCTACTTTGACATCAATAAAAGTAATAATAGTAAAATCTTATTAATATAGCTATTAATATTCGGGTGTGTTTGTGAAGACGTTGGGGAAGGGTAAGCTTCGGTTAGACATAGTACTGTCATTACTTACGGGAATGGCTTCACTAAATTTTTGGGGAAATAATTGAGACGTCATGGTATTGCTCTGGAGAGATATTCGTTGTTGACCGGTTGTAACAAAAAGGTTTTATTGTAACGTTTTCAAGCAGTTCCCTTTCCTTCTATTGAGTATTTTTTTGTTTTTCTGACATATTTTTCTGATTTATTTTATGTTTTTGTTAGGGAAGGAAAGAAATGACCCAAAAGTATTCATCTTTTGGATCATTTCTTTTCTTACATCCATTATTATTTATTGAATATATTGTGTTCTGTCACACTAAATATTATAAAGGCGAAAGTTTGAGAGGATGTGTGTGTGTGTGTGTTTATATGTTTGTTACTTCTTCACGCTCAAACGGCTGGACCAATTTTGATAAAATTTTGTATGGAGGTAGCCGACACCCTGGATTAACATATAGGTTACTTTTTATCCCGATATTCCCACGGGATCGACATCTACGCGGGTGAAACCGCAGGGCGCAGCTAGTTAAATATATAGCCTACATTAAAATATTGAAATGTCTCATGTGACTGCATGACTGTGTCAATTGATCTTCTGTTAAAACCTTGCCTTGTCTTACGTAGAATCTACATAATTCCAACCTTGAAGCAATGTAGTATCTATATGTAAAAGACATTTATCTTCTTAACGACCGCCACGTAAATATTTATAGTTATAAATCTGTAGGAAGAAGTATCAGTAAGACATAACGTTTATTATACACGTCTTATAATACTTAGTTTTATTTATTTCTTATGTAAAGTAATCTGAGCCAGAGGCTACTCTCACAATTTTTAGAGAAGAAAGGTTCTCTTCAATCCATCCATATCACGAAGTTCGGTTGACTTGTTGACAAGAAAGAAGGACAAACAAATATATTCAATTCATTTGTTTGTTTGTCGACGAAATGTTGGTTTTACATACAACATTGTAACACCATATGTAGCCTACAGCTATGTAATACAAAAGATATTATCACTCACGACGTATAAAAACAATATAACTTTCAATAACCAAGATTTTAATTTAATAAAGATTAGGTAATGCTAATGAATATCGAAACTCATTCGTCTTTTCGTCGTCAACGCAAACATCGGTCGGTCGGTCGAGCGTCTCGGATTTATTTTCAAAGTCAGACAAATTATTTTCCTTTTTCTGCGTGGCGTTATTAATTTCAGTTTTTGCGAGAGAAAGTCGAGAAATATATATTATGATTTATTTACAATCCTCTTTCACGAGGCCTATATCAATCACAAGGGAACAATAAAACAAGAAACCAATCTTACAGACACAGGCATAGACAGAGTTGACAAAAACAAAAAAAAAAAACAAAATTGTTATAAGTACCTACTTCTTTGCCATCAGTCCAAATGTTTCTGCCAGCATGTGTAATTCGTATTACTATAGTAGGTAATTTTACCATGAATTTCTTTTCAGACGGTGCAATTGTATTAAACTGCGTAGGTCAAATTCTGTCCACTTTTTTATTGTGTTTAAAATTATTAAACTTTAGAATGTTATATCTACTTTAGTCTTGACTATTCTATTCTGAACACGTTTTTAATAAGAAGAATGTGTTAGTAACACATTTCCAACCTTGTGTGTGTTCGTTATGTTCTTCGTAAGTTAAACAACTCGTGAAGAAAATTGCTGACAATTTGTTTTTGAAAAAAAAATTATAGATACCTACAACTGTTAGGTATATTAATTGTATATTCAGCACAAGAATAGTCAAAGGATTAATTTATTCATCATAATCAGCCTATAATGTTCCCACTGCTGGGACACAGGCCTCCTCTTTGTGAGAGGGAGTGGGCCGTAATCCACCACGCGGGCCCAGAGCGGGTTGGTAGATGTCACATGTCTTCGAATTTTTGGTTCTAGGACATGCCGGTTTCCTCACGATGTTTTCCTTCACCGTTTTCAGAGCAGTGGTGACGAAATAATTTACACAAAGTAAAGCGCCTGTCTGGGTTCGAACCTACGACCTACAACTCTTAAGTCGCGGCCGATACCACTGGGCATATCTAAACAACATATCTAAATTGGTAAACAAGACATGATTTGATGCAGCTTCAACTGAATGTGATTATCAGCGTTATCCACTTGGATTTTATCGATTTCCATAAATCAACTACTTAGTAATACCAAAATTCTACGATCTGGCCAGCTGTCAAACTTCAGAACTTCTAACTACCCGTAACAAATTACATAAATGTGACGACCGTATTCTGTAACTACTCTTGGATAATACAAGTAGTACATAAGTTAAAAAGTTTATATTTTAAAACCTCGACCTCCGTCTCTAAGGAGCAAATACTTTTAGTACGAATGCTCCTAATGCTGTTCACCACATTAGAGTCAGCATTCAGTGCAAGAAGTCAGCACTTAGGACTCGGAACATAACTCAGCGAGTCATTTATCTATGTCATGAAACAGCTGATGTGAGATGTAGTATGGGATATGTGCACTCTGGGATAAATGTGGGAGAGATAGGATCCAAATATGGCTGGGTTTAGAAAAAAGTAAAGATTTTAATACATAAAAACCTTGTTTTTGATCACTATTGCTTGGCAAGTTATATAGGCTGTCGGATCGGCAGATGAGAAGTGATTACCGGCATTCATGAATATAACTAGCTAGTTACATTTACGCGGGTGATTATCGGGATAAAAAGTAGCCTATATGTTAATCCAGAGTGCCAGCTACCTCCATACTAAATTTTATGAAAATTGGTCCAGCCGTTTGAGCGTGAAGTAGTAACAAACACATAAACATACACACACACACTCAAAAACTTTCGCCTTTATGATATTAGTGTGATAGTAACACCAATATATATTTTTTTCATTGCAGTAATTAGAGTCAGAGTCGAAAATCTTTAGATATTCACTTTTAATTTCACTAGCATCTTTTAATCTGGAATACAGTAATGACAGAAAATGCAGTCGCAATTCTGGTCCTGGCATACAAATGACCTTACCAATACATATAGAAACAAAACCTGAACTTTAAGTAGCGCAGTGCTGCTTAAAATTCTCAACAAAATACCGAGTGCACAAAATAGCAAATAAAACACAAGCAAACAACGACAAAGCTAAACATCGCGGTGAAACTAATCGAATTTTATACAAACATTCATTACCGATTCCCGACGGACTCCCGCACATCTGTCGGACGTATACACACAGAATCGGTGACAAACATACAAACACCGGCGTAGTTAGCGATTTAATCAGATAGCAATGTTTGAACATGCTGCGCGAATCGTTTGTGGGTCTGTTTATTTCTGACTAACTTTGGTTATTCAAAAGGGTTTCATGTACCTTTATTTGTAGCTGCATGAATAGTAATGCTAATAGTGAATGATGAGGGGACATGGAGGCGACAGACAAACACGTACTGGTCGTAATATTAATATACACATTGATTTGAAGAAATAGTTCGGATTTATAGAACGCCGTCTTTGTAAAATTTCGATATGCGATACGCCAAACCTATTCACAGTCCGGCCCGGAAAATTCAATGTTAAAGAACCCGTACTGTAACATTGAATTTTCCTTAAATATTAACCAAAGCAATCCGCTAGCAGTGTAATAATTAGGAAATCTACAATGAAGGGTGCTGTGCAGTTTCGAAATATGGCACATTGCACCGCTTTTGCGTCTTCACTAGCGTAAATAATTATTTATACATCATCATCATCATCACCCACAGCTCGACTTCACCCTGACCATAGGCCTCTCTTTTCTTGAGCCAATCCCGAAGCTCCTGTGCCTGCCTCATCCAGGTTCTACCCGTGATGGTAACAATGTCGTCTGCCCATCTCGCTGCCCGCCGGGCGACGTCGGCACCGCATGTCATAACGGGCAGGACGCAATGGTTGAAAACCTTAGTCTTCAAACAGTGTGGAATAGACAACGGGAATACTTGACGAAATTATCCAAACGCTGCCCAACCGAACTGGATTCTTATGTCGTCTTCTATCGTGTAATCAAGTATAATATACATAATCGTAATTCAAATTAATTACATATCACAGATCAACCGTATCGGGTGTCAAGCTGAACGTATTTAATGATCTGTCATCAAACCCGACAGATGTCACTGGTGGGAAATTAATGACAACTGTTGTCAACGGAGCGACTGAGATAGCAGTCTGATACGCTACGATTAACTACTGTACGTGGTCGTTTAGATGGCTCATTCAATTTCAGGAAAATCAATGAAATCAGAAGGCCTATTCTCGTAATTTAAAACGTTCAAAATCTAGTCGCAGTCTCATCTCGGCGACAAACAAATGTGAAAAACTTGTCAAAATATAGGGAAATTATTTTTTTATAGATTTAGACTGAGATCAGACTGTGAACGTTCTTAAAATTACGAGAACTGCCCCTCTGGTGCCTACTCTGCTTGTTTCCGTTTTTTTTACGATAGCCCACACTTTTGTTTAAAACAAAAACATCTACCTTTTCTCTAAGGCCTATCGTCCTCGACGCTACTCAAAAATAACGTGTTATAAACTCAAATCAGTAACGAGTAGCCAGAATGTTACAGAACTAGTATTTTAATGGTGGGTCGCGCACATGACGCGACTTTTAACGCGTTTTGAACTAGTTTGTGAATGGTTGCGTTGTGTTGAAGTACTAGTGCTGTGACATGCAGGGTAGCTATTCGTTGGTGATTTGAGTTTTTAACACGTTACTTTTGAGTAGCGTGTTAAATACTCCTGGGTCTTTGTATCAAATGGCTTCCTATCACAACTTGTTAGAAACAAGTAATAAAGTAAATAGAAACAAGTGTCATAAAGTGAAAAATTATACTAGTGTTAGGAATCAGTTAGGAATTGTTATAGTAAGTCATATATTTAATTTCATAAGCGTTAGAAATAACTTTCGAAATATATTTTTAAGTAGTTTTTTTTCTCGTCCTGGCAACACTGACTCGCTCGCCGCTCCGTTGCAGCCTTCCACCAAGTGTGGGAGGGGATTTTTAAGCGCGAGCGCAACGTGCACGGGGTCGAGTCAGTCCTGCTGCGGAAGTCGTGTCGAATAGACTAAAAATAAGTCGTAGTTTACGTGAACGCATAAAACCGAAATTGTGGTATAAGTGCTGTTTAAAAATTAAGGTATGTACACTGTTTTAATAACAAGTAATGAATGTTATCAACTAATGATGTTAATGTTATGATTATTCTTTATTTTCAACTAAAATAAATGCCTGAGAATCAATTTGGAGTTTCCTTTCATCTCAGAAGTGGGATAAGCGGGTTTCTGCTCTCATTGTTTTGTCTGCAAACTACCCGTTTATCCCTGCCCACAAAATTTTTATTTTACTCGTTTGTTTTTTTTTCTTTACTTTTCTTTTAGATCCATAATTGATTCTCGATTTTTAAAAAAAAAAATGTGGCCATTTAATAAGAAGACATTTACTTTGATGGTGCTGCAATGTTTCAAATTTTACAATAAATTCCACGTTTCTTTTCTTAATAATTAGCATTATGCCATAGGTTAGGCTCGGCCAGGGCACTCCCTGGTAGCATAATTGTTGGCAAGTGTTTTTTTTTCTTTCCCCTTTTTAATAACTAGGCTAGTATAGTAGTGCACCGGTTCTGTGTAATGTATAATAATATTGTGTGATTGGATAAATTAAGGATCGAATTAGATTGGTTCTTCACCCCAAAGGTTCTTCCCCTTTGGGTGGTGTATTTTGCCAAAGCTACCCTCTGGGAATGCACCGCTGAGTGCACAACGATCATCGTCTAATTATATTTTTGACGCATAAAATATTTAAGTAAGTATTTTCTTTTTGTCTTACCCTCTTGTTAGTAAACGTCACAGCACCACACAGATCTTCGCACTAGAAAGTACACCACCATAATCATTTTGATTAAATGATATCATATTGATTTCTCCTAACTGAATAATGGCCAAATTTATAAAATGCATTCTCATCCTTTCGACTCTTACTTAACAGAGCCGCACGCTTCAATAGTCATTAAATAATTTCAAGTAAGTACGGCGTACGTACGTGCAGTACATTAAATAAGTACAAAATGCTTTATTGGGCTTTCTTTCTTTCCTAAAAGCTACATAATTATCACCTTGTAATATAATCATAATATTAGGTACTTCACGTTGCTATCATTTCACTATCAACTTAATGTTACCTTAATGTCACCTTATCTTAATGTCACCTTACCTTAATGTCACCTTACCTTAATGTCACCTTACCTTAATGTCACCTTACCTTAATGTCACCTTACCTTAATGTCACCTTATCTTAATGTCACCTTACCTTAATGTCACCTTACCTTAATGTCACCTTACCTTAATGTCACCTTACCTTAATGTCACCTTACCTTAATGTCACCTTACCTTAATGTCACCTTACCTTAATGTCACCTTACCTTAATGTCACCTTATCTTAATGTCACCTTACCTTAATGTCACCTTACCTTAATGTCACCTTACCTTAATGTCACCTTACCTTAATGTCACCTTACCTTAATGTTACCTTACCTTAATGTCACCTTACCTTAATGTTACCTTACCTTAATGTTACCTTACCTTAATGTCACCTTATCTTAATGTCACCTTACCTTAATGTCACCTTACCTTAATGTTACCTTACCTTAATGTCACCTTACCTTAATGTTACCTTACCTTAATGTCACCTTACCTTAATGTCACCTTACCTTAATGTCACCTTACCTTTATGTCACCATATTTTAATATCACTTTACTTTAATGCCAACTTACCTTAATGTTAACTTACATTAATGCTACCTTAATCTAACAGTACCTCACCCTAATATTACCATTCTTCATATTATCTTACGTCGATATCATATCGTCTTACCTCCAACATAATTCTATGGATTATACATGGGCATAAAATAAGTTTCAGATTCATGGATAACACTGCATCAGACGCTGTATCGGAGGGTGAGCCTACTAACCATAACCGCGATAATCCAAGCGGAGGAAGGCAGACTCCTGAGCGTGGCATGAGCGAGGGAGTGGAAGGGAGCCTACGAGAGAGGCAAGTCCACAAACGCTCGGAACAAGGCCAGAGCGAGGGAGTGGATGGGAGTCTTCGAGAAAGGCAAGTCCACAAGCGCTCTTATAACTTTAATTCACGAAGCCCGAGTAGGGAGGTGTCGCGACAACGTGAGGATCACGGGGAGTCACGACATCAAACCTCGGCAACTTTAACGATACTAAGTAGTCCATGTAATAAAGACGGTCGTCGGTGCGAAGCCTTTCACCATGGGCGACAGAACTCTCAAAGGTCTCGTCCACGACGTCGAATCTACAAGAGGTCGCGATATCATTGTAGTAGCTCACGTGAGTTGTCATGTAGTTCTGAGGACGAAGTACGCGGGACGAGGAGACGTCGACGTCGGTCATATTCTGATAGCGAAGACGATCTTAAGCATACAAGGAAGCGACGACGTCAACGTTCTCGATCTCGTCCCTCGCGATTCAAGAACATGCACAGTAATTTTAAAGATATGCCTAGTGATGATAAAAACATTTTAAATAAATTTTTAGATATACTAAGTAATGTTAAAGGGTCATCGACCTCTAAGCTTTCATTAACGAACGTCCTGCCAGAATTTGATCCAACATCCAAAGATCAAACTATAGTCACTTGGCTCACGAAGGTTGAAGAATGCGCTGAAATATACGGGTGGGATGAACGCGAAGTCATACATTTTGCTCTTCCGAAATTGGCAGGCATAGCTAAAACATGGTACCAGGGGCTAGATACAGTACTTTACAGCTGGAGTGAATGGAAAAGAAAGCTTATAGAGTCGTTTCCCTGTAGAGATGATTATGCAGAACTTTTAACAGAAATGCTGGCCAAACGCGTGCGTTATGGAGACTCATTAGAACACTATTATTATTCCAAAATTAATTTGATTAACAGATGTGGAATTAAAGGTAGGAAAGCTGTCGATTGCCTACTTCATGGTATCGAAGACCGCGCTATTAGGGTGGGAGCACAAGCTGCCCAGTTTAAGGAGCCAGAAGATGTCCTTAAATATTTAAAGACCGTAAAACCAGGGCACAGTAGGGAAACATCCGAAAAGGCAAAATCGGAACGGAAGGGTCAAATTAATACAAATAAATCTAAACCTCACGATTCCTCAAGTAAAATAAAATGCCATAACTGTAACGAAGACGGCCATAAAAGTTTCAAATGTAGTAAACCACCTAATAAATGTGCATTTTGCGGTAGGGTAGGACATTTAGACTTGTACTGTAGGACGAAACAAAATAATAACGCAAACGAAAAAAAACCAGCTTCTGAAACTAAACAAGAAAAACAAGTTGCTTTATTAGATAATAGTGAAGAGGCTAACGAAAAATATCTGATAGAAATTAAAGTAAAGGGAAAACCATTAATGTCACATGTAGATTTAGGAAGTCAGTGTACGCTCATTAAAGAGTCTATAGCAAAAGAATTAGGTCTCGATTATAATTGTAATAAACTACCGATTTTGCGAGGTATAGGTGGTTATCATGTACAACCATTAGGAGAGGCTCACGTTGACATTTTAGTACAAGGCATAGAAGAAAAGGTTAAAATTCTTATTGTAGATGATTCAATTATAAAACACCCCGTGTTATTGGGGCACACTTTCACGGAGAAACCAAACATTACGATAACAAAAACTCCCAATCAGATTATTTTCGAGAGGCGTCCGAATACCAAAATTTTTCTCATGGCTTGTATGGATACAAATCTAAAACCCAACGAGTTAGTGGCGGTACCGGTTGAAAGTATTACTAGATTTCAGGGTACGATATTTGTGAACGGTAACGTACGAGGACAGGTTAATAAAGAACACTACCTGCTTCCTGGTGCGTATACACTTGAAAACGGTCTGGGGAAAGTTCTTGTTCACAATTTGTGCGGTAACGAACTTACGTTGCAAAAAGGATCACTTATAACGCGTGCTGTCCCTGTAACTAATAGTTTTGACGTGCTACCCGTGTCTTTTTATGATGACATAGTAAAAGAGTCTGTACATTGCGGAGATCAACTCTCTGCCGAACAAAAAAAAGAGTTGCAGGAGCTTCTAGCTAAATATTCGGATTGTTTCTCTTCAGGCCTAAAAGATCTGGGTTTTACAACTGCGGGGGAGATGAAGATTGAACTTGAAAATTCCGACCCAGTGGTTTACAGACCCTACCGTTTGTCCTATGGTGAAAGAGCCCAAGTACGCGAAATGGTTCAGGAGATGCTGGACACCGGAATTGTCAAGGAATCTTCATCGCCATATGCGAGCCCGATCGTACTGGTCAAAAAGAAAACTGGCGAAAAGAGATTGTGCGTCGATTACAGAGCATTGAATCGACGTACCAAAAAGGACCACTATCCTCTTCCTCTTATCGAGGATCAGTTAGATAGGCTTTCTGGTAACACTCTGTTTATTTCCTTAGACCTAGCATCTGGGTACTATCAAATACCTATAGAAAAAAAATCACAGGACAAGACTGCATTTGTGACCCCGGATGGCCAATTTGAATTCACAAGGATGCCATTTGGTCTAGTTAATGCCCCGTCTGTGTTCCAAAGAACAATTAACAAAATTCTTTCAGACGCAAAATCCAAATACGCTCTTGTTTACATGGACGATGTCCTTATCCCCGCTCGTTCTTTTAAAGAGGGTATGTCCAGACTAGAGGAGGTTTTAGTTCTCCTAAAAAAGGGAGGCCTTACCCTCAAACTGGCTAAATGCAAGTTTTTTCTTGATTCTATAGACTTCTTAGGATTCCAAATAGGCGCGAGCGGAATTCAGCCTGGAATTAGAAAAACGGATGCAATATCCAAATTTCCCGCCCCCAAATCACAGCATGAGCTGCGCCAATTCCTCGGACTTGCCAGCTTTTTCAGGAGGTTTGTTCAGGGCTTTGCTATTGTGGCAGGACCACTCACAGACCTTCTTAAGAAAGATACCGAGTGGACTTGGGGGCCACAGCAAGACGAATCATTCCAGCAACTCAAGTCAATTCTGATTAAAAGGCCCGTACTGGCATTGTATGATCCTGAGAGAGAGACCCAGGTTCATACCGATGCCAGTAAGCATGGCATAGCTGGAATCCTACTACAAAACGATGATGACGGCTTATTGAGACCAGTGTCTTATTTCAGTCGTAAGACAACTCCCGACGAACAAAAATATCACTCGTTTGAGTTGGAGACACTCGCCGTAGTATCATCCCTAAATAGATTCAGAGTCTATCTCATTGGTATGCCTTTCAAAGTATTAACAGACTGTAATGCCCTGAGAACGACTTTAACAAAGAAGGATCTTATTCCCCGTATAGCTAGGTGGTGGGTACAACTCCAAGAATTCGATTGTGAAATTGAGTACCGCCCAGGCTCTCGCATGCAACACGTGGACGCCCTAAGCAGGAACCCTGTTGGGGATGCGGTTGAAGAACTCCATGTTTTAGACGTTCTTAACGTTGGCACTGAAGACTGGATAGCAACTGTTCAGTCAAGTGACAGCGAAGTAGTTCGGATAAAAGAGATTTTAAACGACCCCAACGCTGTAAAAGTCGTGGAGGTCTTAAATAATTATAAACTTAAAAACGGCAAGGTCTATCGTATCGTGGGTGAGGGGGACAGCGATATTCGGTGGTTAGTGCCAAAGGGCGTTCGATGGCAGATTGCTAGGATGAACCACGATGACGTAGGGCATTTTAGTTTTGAGAAGACGCTGATTAGGATAAAACAGTCTTATTGGTTCCCAAAAATGCGCAGATTCGTAAAAAAATATGTTAGGTCTTGCCTAGAATGCGCATATCATAAAGGGGTTTCAGGCAAGCAAGAGGGCGAATTACATCCAATACCAAAAGTTGAGGTACCGTTCCACACCATTCACGCAGACCACCTTGGGCCATTCATTAAAAGTAAAAAGGGCAATTGCTATCTTTTAGTCATTATAGATGGTTTTACTAAATTTATTAACATTACACCGGTTCGAAATACAAAAAGTAGCACATCAATCAAGGTCTTCCAGGATCACATAAGTTACTTTGGTGCTCCTACTCGATTAATAACAGACCAGGGAACATCGTTCACTAGTAATAGCTTCCGTTCATTCACGAAATCTACCGGCATCAAGCATATTCTCAATGCAGTGGCTACGCCACGCGCTAACGGCCAAGTCGAAAGGTTCAATAGAACAATCTTAGACGCTTTGTCGGCCAAAACTCATGGCAAGGATGATAGAAGTTGGGACGAATACGTATCTGACATTCAAATAGGGCTAAATACTACTGTTCATAAAACAACCGGTAAAAGTCCTTCTGAGCTCTTGTTTGGTTTCAAAATTAATAGTGGTTCCGAAAACGTACTTAGTGACATCATAGACGACACTAGGGACGCGTCTACCGATAATTTAGATCAAATTCGAAAACAAGCCAGTGCGCGCATTGTAGAACAACAACAAAAAGATAAAGCTAGATTCGACTCTAAAAGAAAAAGCAAACATGATTATGCAGTGGGCGATCTAGTAAGCGTAAAAAGAGAGGTTCCTAGCGACGGCAAATCTAAAAAGCTAGTTAATAAATATCAGGGTCCTTATCGTGTAACTAAACTGCTACCTAATGACAGACTTACAATCGAAGACACGCCATTAACACGCAAGCCTGGCCGGCCTCTATACAACAATATTGTTGCAATAGATAAAGTTAAACCTTGGTTAGTCTTTAATAAAAATTATGATTCCTCTGAAAATTCCGATGATGATGGCATTATATCTCAAAATGATGATCAGAAATCTGATAGCAATTAAAAGCGTAATTTTGTTTCTCTTGTTGAACTAAAAATGTGTACTTTGTATCCAGTACTAGATACATAAATCATAGATTAAAAAGTTACTTACATGTTAACCTTAGTCACACGCTTGGTTAAACCAAAACATTAAACTTAACGCAAACAAAAAAATGTATAAAGTTTACATTAAGATGCCTGAATTCTGATATCTAGATTTAGATACCTAGGTTAAGATACTTAGTTTAAGATGTCTAGATTAAGATAGGTATTTGCCTTAGTAAAAATTGATCATTCAAGTACCTGCACCTGCGAGCGAGTACGTATGCATGATAAAATAATGAGTAGCAAAATGATTAATTATTCACAAATTGTTTACTTTTGTATAAGGTGATTATATCGGTTATGCTTCAGTTATTTTGTTCTTATACATTAACTTATTTAATGAATTGAATGAATTAGATAAATGACATGACACTTAACTTAGATCCCAGTAACTTAAAGCGAAGGGACTCGCTAAAACTGCAGGATGACCGAGCTGTTAGGAATCAGTTAGGAATTGTTATAGTAAGTCATATATTTAATTTCATAAGCGTTAGAAATAACTTTCGAAATATATTTTTAAGTAGTTTTTTTTCTCGTCCTGGCAACACTGACTCGCTCGCCGCTCCGTTGCAGCCTTCCACCAAGTGTGGGAGGGGATTTTTAAGCGCGAGCGCAACGTGCACGGGGTCGAGTCAGTCCTGCTGCGGAAGTCGTGTCGAATAGACTAAAAATAAGTCGTAGTTTACGTGAACGCATAAAACCGAAATTGTGGTATAAGTGCTGTTTAAAAATTAAGGTATGTACACTGTTTTAATAACAAGTAATGAATGTTATCAACTAATGATGTTAATGTTATGATTATTCTTTATTTTCAACTAAAATAAATGCCTGAGAATCAATTTGGAGTTTCCTTTCACTAGTTAAGAAGAAATGCGGTAAAAAGTCGTAATTCGAGGTTTGGCTCTCGCCTATTTCCTCCTCCAATATTGAACGAATTTAAAAGATATTTCATGAACTGAATAAGAAGGATATACATTTTGTCCCTATGTTTTACTTTTTTCATTAATAATTGTCTTTGTACACAGGCCTCCGTTGACAGCGGCTTAAATCAGAATTGTTTGAGGGTTCTAGTGCATATAAAAATAATGTATCATCAAAAAGGAAAACTTAGGGACATACAAGTAGTTAATATTTATTATTCTGTAAAAAATATTGCTTTATGGTCATTAACCAGAAAAAAAACAGGCGAGAGCGTTTCTATGGAGAAACGACCAGCCGCATGATTAAACTTCTAAAAGGCACACAATTCTACTTCTGTATCCATTTAGTAATGGAAGTTTCAGCTCTTTCCACTTCCAAGGGCATCATTAAAAACATTGTCCGCACCCTGCCGAGCCCCTACATTTAGGGTAGAACTATTATTATTATGTAGGCGAGTGGCTGTAATAGAATAGTGGATCGACTTGCCTTTCGGTGATTACAGTAGGCTGCACGTCCGGGGTAGCGAAACCAGTATGGGCTGGCTTCTTATTCTATTGAAACTTCGTACTAAGCTAGGCTAGCTTAGGGTCAAAGTGTTCTTACTGAAGTTTGGTCGACTGTACCTACCATTATAAAAGAAAACTGGAAAAATATTAACGTGAGATTTGCTCTATACCGCTATACGACAGCTCTTCTGGTGATACCGTATGTTAAATCCCATGTTCAAGAAAAGTTTTTTTTTCATCCAGAACGATTCAGATTTAGAAAGGCATATGGAAAGTAATAGCAGATTCCTATGACTACGACTAGAATTAATTCTATTTTAAGATAATTATGACGTTCAAAAGTGCCTTTTATGTGCCTATTTGAAATAAATGCTTTGACTTTGACTAAAATAATAAATTGTGTAATTAAATTACTAATAATATTGGAACAACATCAGCTTTTAAAAGCACTTACCATTTGATTGTCCTGCTTTACGCGATATTGTTAATTTTATAAAAATCGTGGTCGACCAAACATTGATTTCAGCGTCCATACTTATCAAATTGTCCCGGTTACCATAGTAACCAAAAACATGACAGTTCCGCAACCACTCTGAATGAGCAATTTGAAATTCAGACGAGGCGCCAGAGTGTAATGAAAATAGTTTTACCAACTAATTAACATTTTAACGCTGAAAATGTTCCGGAAAAAGTTGAATAATATGCGGTTTTATTATATTTCAGGCAGAGTATGAGTGACTTTTAGTCCGAAATAGACAGTTCGGACACCTAAATCCATCTCGTTTTGTTTGAACATTTACACAGTTTTGAGGAAATCCCACGAAAATATCAACTTTAAGGCTGTTTAAATTACCCCTCCGTGCCTCGGAAAGCACGTTAAGCCGTTGGTCCCGGCTGTCATTTGTCGATCTTTGACAGTCGTTACGGGTAGTCAGAAGCCCGAAAGTCTGACAACCAGTCTTACCAAGGGGTATCGTATTACCCAGTAGCTGGGTTGTGGAGGTCAGATAGGCAGTCGTTCCATGTAAAATACTGGTATTCAGCTGCATCCGGTTAGACTGGAAGCCGACCCCAACACAGTTGGGAAAAGGCTAGGCAGATGATGAAGGCTGTTTAAATTAGTAATTTAGCAAGTTAAATCCCTTCACGACTATTATGTGATACTTCACAATGAAAAACTGACACTGTTGGGCAGGCACTTGGACACAACTTGCTACTTGAACTTAACTCGTTATAGCTACTTAAAAGTTTGCGCTGAGGTGGCCGACGAAATTCAAATTTTCCTACGTTTTTTGCAATTTGCAGGCCAGTGTTGATTAAAAAATATGATTCTGGTGATGATGTTAACGATTTCAAAGATTATGTAATTCGGTGAATACATTTTTGTTTCGGTCGCGAATCATATTTTGATTATTAAAAACATAATCTAATCCTGACCTGGAAATCGCAAAAAAACCTAATTACATTTTTAATTTCGCTGGCTGCTTTCGCCTTAACTAATGCAAATATAAATCAGTCAATGATCTCACTCGTATTAAAGAAGCTTTTACCTTAAGGTCCGGTACTACAACAGTCTGTAGACATGATAGAACTTACCTGAAAATAGAAAACTTTGTTAATGTTATGATCATAACGCAAGTTCAGTAGTTATTTTTGCTAGTTATAGGGTATCAGAGTAACCAGAATAACATAATATTATACATTGTCGTTGAGTCAAAACATTATAAAATAAATAAAAAAGTTAGGTTATAAAACCTGTCCTAAAAAAAGTCGTAAAGCTATTTTCTAGTTACTCAGTATGTAAGCAGAAATTGTCAGTTTATAGCTTTTACGTGTGCAGTGCAAGCATCCATACCCAAAACCTGACAAGGACAAACAGATTTATCTCCCGGCCCGAACCTGCAACCCTGAGCCCAGAACCAGGTCATCGCACCTCTGCACCATTTGCCTGCATCAACTACTAAAGGCGCATTCACACGAGCAACTTAATTGCTCAAGTCTGGGCTATATTGCTCAAATATGACGTCACGACACAACAAGCAACTACTATGACAGCAAATAGATTGCATTGCATCTTTTAATTTAATTTATCTACAGCTGAGTACGGGGTCAACGGCTGCTGGTGGTGTAGTTATTTGAAATAATTATTTCTTTTTGAAGTGAAACTTCTTTACGCACGCTTGACTTGGGGAGTACGCTGGCGAACGCGTGACGTAAGCGTTACGAAAAGTGTGATCGGGCGAGGCGAACGGGAGTTGAGTGGGGGATATAAGCAAGAGAAAGCAGTGCGCGTGCACATTTTCTTTCTCTCTTCGTTTCTTCGAAGTTTCACTTCAGTCGTGTGGTCATAAGCACACTTGGTTTTGTTTTTGTACTATCGTCATTAGATATCGATACCCTTCACATCTGTAGAATTTCGCTAGCTAATTTAATTTGACCTTATATGGAAAAGTTCGCAAATACACAAGGTGAAATAAATCAATACGGAGTAATAAATTATTATGGAGCCCTTCCATATTTTGAATTGCTTTAATTGATTCGGCAATGTAGATTTTTGAAGTGAAAACTTCTTTAGCGGCGTTGCAAACTTTTTGTAATGGGTAAAAAATGTTAAACTCGCGTCAGGGCATCGCGTCAGGACACGTGACCGTCAGGAGAGATTCCCCCCCCCCCTCTCTTTCTACGGTGGCGCCAACCGATGTGAACCAAGTGAGACACGATAGTGGATGGATGGATGGATGGACGGACGGACGGACGGTGACGGTGACGGTGACGGTGATGACGGTGACGGTGACGGTGACGGTGACGGTGACGGTGACGGTGACGGTGACGATGACGGTGACGGTGACGGTGACTGTGACGGTGACGGTGACGGTGACGGTGATGGTGGACGCAGACGTGGACGTGGACGTGGATGGATGGATGGATGGATGGACAGCTGATGGCTCGACCGTCTGTGTAGTAGCCACACTGCTGTGTATTTGTAAAATTCTTGTATATAAAGTGTTTCAAAAAATGGATATTGAACAAAGTGCATCGATTAATGAAAAAAAAATGACGCAGAAATAGTGAAAAAAACTTAGTTATATTAATTCAATTAATAATTGATTTATTTCAACGTTAATATTCAAGTTTTCACTTCTGCCGGCACTCCCGGAGTGCAACCCGTCTTTTTTTTTAATTATACGAGATGGTTCTACTACAGCAACTGTTGCCGGGAAATAATTCCTTTACAAATTGCCCGTGTAAGCTCAGGTTAGGCCGCATGCAGGCATTACCGTATGAGATTAAAGCTCGGACGTCGTGGCAGGCTGCCAGGCCATTCGAGTGTGAGCGGCGATTTCCTTGACGTACTTCGAGTGCTGGCTGCTGCCGACAGCTACTTATTGAAGGCATATGTTTATGTCTCGTGGTGTTTGATTAGGTATTTTGTAGATTGAACAAAAGAAGAAAAGGAACAGCTTTGGTTGATTGATTGAGCTTAACTACATGTTTAAGAAAAATGTGTATGTTGATGTTCAATTCTATGTATTATGTTGAAAGACATAACATTGACAAATGATTAATATCATACTTTTGATTTCTAAAGGTCATAGCTCGGAAAGGGATCGTAGCGCGGGAAACGGAGCCAAATTCCCCGCGCGGAGACGCGTTTTTATTGAATTTGTATTAAAAAAATCACTCGCGGGTTATCTGCGTCCCGTCGCGTGGCACGTTGTAGTGTGACACGCCTAATGAAACAACAAGAGAAAATAGTTCTTGGTCAACCTCTACCTAATTAATTCATCACAACATTAATGTAAGTTTGTATGCAAAATAAATAGGACAGTTCATTTTGGGGGTTCAATTTAAAGTGCACCATTAAGCTACTTAGCTACTTACGTATGGCTTTGATGTAAGCGTTGGATGCAGGAACATATGTATACGAAGCTATATTCATATGAACGCCATGCTAATTTTAAACAAAAGACGCTCTGATTAGAGGCAGAAAATGCCAAGGGGAGAAGAAAATTACCAGTAAGTACCTAAGAAGTGTTACAAAACAAAATCCACAAGAAAAGACACCTTCATTTCGGTTTCTCCTCATGAATATCCTCTCAGAACATTCATCAATTGTAATTAAGCGCTCTTAATTTTTGGCGAAGCGAAGGAATATTTAAAAGACCTTTTCCTGGTACAAAAACTGTATCCTTAGTCAATTGATTTTCATGAGAATTTAAGACTGTGTTGTATTACTTTATATTTTGAATGTGGGTAAGCCATGCTAATGCACATTGATTGACGCGGATTTATCGTGTGCGTTAAGCCAGCGGGTAGTTACATAAAACTGGGAAGGTTGAATAGGAAAGCGTTTATTTTAAGTTTTTAAAGTTTATTTGCAAAATGTTGTTATATTTATGGAAGTTATTTATGTTTGGCTATTGTATGGGTGTGATCAATCAGTCTTAATATAATAGTTATTGTTTAGAACTAATAGCATTTTTGTTGCTCCTTTTATCGTCTTCTTCCCGATTTTAACCCTTCGTATGCTTAAACGTGGATCCACGCGAGACACAATGGCTTTTTAATTGTGTCTGTAAGTACGCCGTTCAACCGGTTAAAGTCAAATTCCGTGACTTTATATTTTACTAACAATTTAAAAAATAACAAAGTTTACCTGGAACATAGGGAAAGATTACGCGACAATCTCTCCCCACAAAATAAACAAAAACCTCTAAAAAGTAAAATAATAATATATATTAGCCCTTTAAGTTTAATATAAGTTGCAGGAAATATTTTGATCCAAGCGTCCTCACGTCGGGGGACGGCTAATGAAAATTGGAAGTTAACAGCAGTTATGTTTCTACAATAGCTACATTCATTATTGCTGGGTTTAAGCCTCATCTGATTGGCGTTTTCATTAGCCGTCCCCGACATGAGGACGCTTGGATCAAAATATTTCGTGCAACTTATATTAAACTTAAAGGGCTAATATATATTATTATTTTACTTTTTAGAGGTTTTTGTTTGAGTCGGGGGTAGTTTAAATTTTTAATTTAATTTTTATTTCTTGCTTTTTAAACTTTATAATATTATATTACTAGTAAACATGCTATACGATCCACATGTGATTAGCCGAAATCTGCGCAGCTGTACCTACGTATTTTTTTACCACAGTGAAGCGAAGCTAGTTAGGTACTCGTGGTCGTTGGCGTTCATTCCATACTAACGTATTCCTCTGTGAAATCGCCATTTCTGGTGGCGGCCATCTTAGATTTGAAATTTGTAATAGTGTATAGTATTCTACTAGTCAAGCCCTTTCATTTGATACCCATATTGAGGGAATTATGAAAAAAAAAAAATATAATTCGCCATTTTCTGGCGGCGCGGCGGCCATCTTGGACCGATTTTCTTCAAACATAGCTAAGAACACTCGCGACTAATTCACCTTTCAAACAAAAAAAAACAAAATCAAAATCGGTTCATCCGTTCGGGTGCGACGATGCCACAGACAGACACACACACACACACACACAGACACGTCAAACTTATAACACCCCGTCGTTTTTGCGTCGGGGGTTAAAAATAGTTTCAATCAAACCTCATTTTCTTCACAAAACTTGGGATACAAGTGACAGTACATACACGGAAATGTCAATACAAAAAATTACTAGCAACAAAGACGAAACCAGTACAATGCATTCTTTAACCCGGTTCCCAAAGTTTGGGAAGTTTTCTCATTTCGAGTCGGGCTATTTCATCGTTGCACAAGCCATTTTCCCAACTTCCCCAAGATTTTATTTACCGTAGAATTTTAAAGTTTTCATCGAAAGTTCATCTATAAATCATGATTTGGTTGAAGTTTTGTGTTCGAGTAAGATTAATGGTGAAATATTGCTTCCTTAGTTACCTGCGAGTTAAATGGGGTTATAGATCCCTGTTTTGTTATAAAGCGAATTGTCGAAAGTTTTGGTAGGTAATGGGTTCGTAACATTACCAGCATTAAGAACTTGTGGCGGCATCTACATCGCCACACGCGAACTACGCAGCACACTGACGTCATGCAAAAACCTGCATCGCACAAGCAGAGTTTACCATGCTACTAGCATATATACGTCCCGATATCAATCGTCGGGCAGTTGCCCACCAGATACGGCACCCGTCTGGTCGTAGGATCCTCCCTTTTCTATGGAGGATAAGTGAACTGTACACCCTGTTCCTCTATGAACATATCTGGCTAGTCAGTCCCATTATCATTTCTAAGCGGTAAATATTTTTGCCAAGCGTCATGGGCTATTCTTATACAGTTTTTGTCGACAATTTTTTTTTCATATTGCACTGTCGAAATTTCTGTGGCTTATACAAAAATCTGCTAGAAATAGGGAAATTCCGTTTTGCCGAATTTGAACATTTTCCGGGAAACTTTTCCAATTTTTCTTTCCATAAAAACTTAATTCGGACTATTACGAACATTTTAAAACAAAACATAAGCAAATCGGTGCAACTGTTCTCAAGTGATGCGCTCACCAGCATTTCATTTTTATTGAACAAGGCGGCCAGACAAATTGCGAATTGGACAAATTGCGAATTGGACCAATTGCGAATTGGACAAATTGCGAATTGGCCAAATTGCGATTTCGACGTTGTGAGAAATGGACATTTTGAGCCCACTGAACATTTTGCGAATTGGACATAATACGCCCAAAGGGGGACATCGACACAAAATCTGTTACTAAATATTTGACGTTGAAATTTTTCGTCGGTTACTAAAACCAAAATTTGCTGTTCTTTACATTTTGACCGTATAAGTATTGCACCTTTCTATGAAACAGCAGATTATTTTTATAACATTTCTGCGCTAGGAGTTCTAGAATCATGTGCTGAATTTCATGGTTACAGTTTACACGTCGATGTCTCTACCACCCTGTATAGATTTACTTCTTTTGAAGAAGAAGAAGAAGATAGAAGGTTTTAGGTATCATCAAATCAAATGGCAAAACACGCTCTTAACATAATTTCCAAAGTCTTCAAGTATCTTCTTTAAAAAACCGAGTGTGCTTATGACCACACGACTGAAGTGAAACTTCAAACGTTATGAGAGGAAGAGAGAAAGAAAATGTGCGCGCGCACTGCTTTCTCTTGCTTATATCCCCCACTTAACTCACGTTCGCCTCGCCCGATCACACTTTTCGTAACGCGTTCGCCAGCTTACTCCCCAAGTCAAGCGTGCGTAAAGAAGTTTCACTTCAAAAACACCTAAGAATTATTCATTCATTCCCAATACAGAATAACTGTAATTTTAAAGCCATAACTTTTATCGTCGGCGCTCAAAACTCAGGTGTAACTAATGCGTTCTTCAGCATTTGCAAAAATGCTCAAGAATTCGAGGCGAGCCGTGATAGATTGCCTGTAAGGGAATAAGCAGGGTATGGGATAATGTGATATGTATTCAGATCAAATGTTATTTGTTTGCGTAACCTTTTGGATCGAAAGGTGAGTAAAATGCTTTGTAGGGTTTTTCAAACTCAAACTCAAAGCATTTATTTCAATTAAACCATTTACAGGCACTTTTGAATTGTCAAGAAGTCAGTCAGTCAGAAAAAATGAAGCTAGTTGCCCATTCCAAAGCGTAGGTACCTATGGAGAAGAACGGGCAAGAAACTCCATGGACACTCTTTTAAATCAAAATAATGTGGTTACAAAGTCTTGGTTACATCATTCATGTTAAAAAATTTACATGTGAGAACGATGCAGAACGTTAAAAGCGTCCATAATGAAAAGATTAGAAAAAACAACAATTCAAATAATAAATTAAAATAAGCCATGGCAGCAATGAGATGACCAGTCCCTACTGACGGCGCCCGTTCACGAACATGACGCATGCATCAGCACCATTCAGCTCAACCATTTTGAAGGGAGCTAAATGATCCAACACATGCGCCACCATCAGCGAGACATTTGAGTGAGCATGACATACTCTCAGCCGCCAGAGCACATTCAAGTCAATGAAAGACGTACCCAGTAAATGGTAGCTTTATAGTGTGTACAAAGTACTCACATATGTGCTATGCAAGTGTATGTGTTGTTCACAAACATTGATGGTTGGTTAGCTTTTTGATGTAAGTAGTACAGCTTTTCATGAAGGTACTCCTGGGAAGTACTACCACAATATCTATGACTGTCATCAAGTGGTTACTGTCTTCCAATTTGAAGGGTGCCTGTGAATAAAAGAAACCGGCCAAGTGCGAGTCGGACTCGCGCATCGAGGGATCCGTACTAGGTAGGTATCTAAATAGTTTCGTTTATTGCCCGTGGTTCGACCGCGAAGTTCTACTAGTAGGACCAAGGGCATTTTTTTTGTAATGTATCTACAAATTTACAGTTTTTGTTTTTTTTTTTCCTTTACTTGTGCTACATGACATTACTTCTTGCCAAATTTCATGATTCTAGGTCAACGGGAAGCACCCTATAGGTTTGGATTTTGGAACACAAACGCCTGTATCTTTTGATTGCGTTGACTTCGAAGTTTTTGTTACTTCAAGGGATTGTTGCAGCCTTGAGTATTTGATATTAATTTCAACTTGATAACTCCACGTGTTCCTGAGAAAAAAGGTCTTGACTGATGGACAGACAGACGGACAACGAAGTGATCTTATAAGGGTCAGTTCACACCTCGACGCGACGCGTAGTTTTCAAGATAGCAATACAATTATAGACCTTACCTGCTACACAAAAAAGTACATAATTCTGTGTGTCTACTACGTCGAGCTACGCCGCGCGGCCCTCCTCACTGATGTGTACCTTTTTGTGTAGTAGATAAGGTCTATAATTGTATTGCTATCTTGAAAACTGCGCGTCGCGTCGCGTCGCGGTGTGAACTGACCCTAAGTGTTCCGTTTTTCCTTTTGAGGTACGGAACCCTAAAAAAGGCACATAAGACATCGTAGCTTTATTTCTGCGGGATGACAACACACTGTGAAGTCTGTATTTTCCAGATTGTCAAAGACGGCGTTGACTACTCTCATCAGGTTAGCTATAGAGGTATCTTTCTTTGCCATTCAATAATATTAAGACTATTTTATCCCTTGTTGATTAGTTGATACTCCTAAAAACGAAGCGTTAAGTATATACCCTACTCTACTTAATTGTCTCTTGATTTAAGCACCATACTGACCTCTTATTGTAATCAAATCTATGGCATGACACTTATCCTACTATCCTTCTAATCCTAATTCCTACTAATATCCTATTTGCTATCCTACTATATCCTACTAATCCTACTATCCTATAAGTCCTACTTAATATTATAAATGTGAAAGTTTGTGAGGATGTTTGTTACTCTTTCACGCAAAAACTACTGAACGGATTTTGATGAAACTTTGCAGTAATATAGCTTATACATCAGAATAACACACAGGATACTTTTTATTCCGATATTCCCACGGGATCGACACTTATGCGGGTGAAACCACGGGGCGCAGCTAGTTTTAAATAATACGTTGAAATACCCACATAAATAATGTTCAAAGTTCCGCCTGTCATATAAGTTACAGACACCGGTGTGTTATATAGCAGTAAAGGAGGAGTTACACAAGTACAGTTTATAATTGGTACATTAAAATACCATCCTCAAGTCACATTTGAATGTACAGCCTCAAAAATACGTGCAGACGCCAGCACATTAAGCTACCCGAAACTGCCAAATTTTCTCCATCAACTTTGAACCTTATGCTTTAGCGATAAAGTTGAAAATCTATTAAAGAAATTTAACAGATTGTAGTAGCTTGATGTGCACCTATAAATCACGAATCGACAAGAATTAATTGTTTGACAGGCCTGATGGTCTAGTGGTTAGTGACCCTGACTGCTATGCCGGAGGTCGTGGGTTCGATTCCCACCCAGGACAAATGTTTGTGTGATGAGCACGATCATTTGTTCTGTGTCTGGGTGTAATTTATCTATACATATAATAAAACTGTAGAAAAGAAGTTTTTGTACATTAAAAAAAAAAAATATAGCCAGGGTGTTAAAGGACAACCAATAGAACCCATTTCCAGCATTTTTAGAATTTTTGTCTGTTTGTATGTTTAGTTATCCGAGCATCACGTAAAATGTACGAAATCAATGTAGATAAACTTTTATACACAACGATTTAGCGTAACTTGAAGTAACATTTAGTTTTTGTTTCATTGCAATCGGTTCAGTCTATCAAAAGATTTTTGCATTTAAAGTGTTCCAGAAGTAAAATTAGTTAACGTGTGTTAATGTGCACTTGGTCTCACACATGTCTCACAACTTCACGTTTATATATATTTGCGTTAATAATTATATAAATTGAAGTAACATTGAGTTTTTTGTTTCATCGTAATCAGTTCACACCTAAAAAATGTAAATTAGAAAATTATAAGTGTTTCAGAAATAAATATTAAAACAGCGCCATCTATGGACAAAATTAGTTAATGTGTATTAATGTGCACTTGGTCTCACAACTTCACGTTTATACACTACAATATTTGCGTTAAAAATTATAAATTGAAGTAACATTGAGTTTTTTGTTTCATCGTAATCAGTTCACACCTAAAAAATGTAAATTTGAAAATTATAATATGGACTACATCTGGAGATCAACTACGTGCAGTATTGAATATTAATAGCACTTCGATACATGGCATTGTTATGGTTTGCCCACACCGGTAGTCGATGGGATCAAAAATTGGTTAAAATCCCGTGGAACTCGAAGAAATTTTACAAAATGACTGCGCAAATTTGACAGAGGAACAGCGCCAGACGTTGGATAGGGTATGCTGCAGTGTAGATAACGCCTCGGGTGAAATCCTGTTTTTAGACGCACCTGGCGGCACAGGGAAAACTTTCCTAACCAAAGTTATTTTGGCTCGAATAAGGAACCAAAGTAAAATTGCCCTTGCTGTCGCCTCTTCAGGGATAGCAGCCACATTATTGCCTGGAGGAAAAACGGCACACACAACATTTAAAATTCCTATCGACTTGGACCGTACGGAAAGCCCGGTTTGCAACATATCACTAAATAGCGATAAAGCAAAGGTTTTACGCGATTGTGTTTTAATTATTTGGGATGAGTGCACAATGACAAACCGCAAAGCTGTAGAAGCAGTGAATAGAACTTTGCAGGACATAAGGCAAAATGACCGGCCGATGGGAGGCATTACGGTACTGTTCTGCGGTGATTTTCGGCAGAGACTCCCGATAGTACCCCGAGGAACGAGAGCTGATGAAATTGCTGCCTGTCTGAAGAGTTCTGTTTTATGGCGCAATATATCATCTACACACCTGAGCGTAAATATGCGTGCACAGTTAGGAGGCTGCGAAAATGCACAGGAGTTTTCCAATTTATTGTTACAAATAGGCGATGGCACATACCCCGTACAAGAAGATGGAAAAGTTAATTTGGTCGCTAATCTCTGTTCTTGCGGTATATCACAACAAGAGCTAATTTCTTCTGTTTACGAAGATTCCAAAAATATGGGAAATCAAGCCGGTTCTTGGCTATGTCAGCGAGCTATTTTGACTCCCCGCAATGACCAAGCTGCGGCAATTAATTTAAAAATATTGATGCATGTGTCCGGGAATAGTAGAGAATACACCTCTATAAATACAGTTATGAAAGAAGATGACGCCACGCACTACCCGGTAGAATTTTTGGATTCCCTCAACACACCCGGACTTCCCGCCCACAAAATAGTTTTAAAAATCGGTGTTCCAATAATTCTCCTCAGAAATTTATGTCCTCCTAAACTTTGTAACGGCACTCGGTTCAAAGTCACAAATCTGCAGTAAAACATTATCGAAGCTGAAATATTAACCGGTTGCGGTGCCGGTGATATTGTTTTTATTCCAAGAATACCTATTATTCCTAACAACTTTCCTTTCTCTTTCAAACGAGTGCAATTCCCAGTCAGTCTTTGTTATGCCATGACGATTAATAAAGCTCAGGGCCAGACATTATCCGTTGCGGGGGTGGACCTAAGTATTGGATGCTTTTCCCATGGTCAACTGTACGTAGCTCTTTCACGCGTAAACAACCCCAATAACCTTTTTGTGTACGCTCCAGATGGTTCCACAACTAATGTTATTAATAGAGAAGCACTAGTATAAATAAAAAATAAAGATTTGAATCGGTATCCTCGCAGGATACCGACGCACACAAAATATATTGTTAAGTTCCGACATCCACGCGAACGAAGTCGCGGGCACAGCTAGTCTATAATATGTATGTATTTAGAAATATATAAGTGTGTTTATCAGTTGTCTAGTACCCATAACACAAGCTCTGCTTAGCTTGGGACTAGATGGCGTTGTGTGATAGTTTGTGGAATATTATTATTATTGTCTACAATTTGTGTTTCATAATGGGTACTGTACCAATGTGTATCTACATTAAATACTCAATGTGTAATAATATTTTTTGTTCGGTACAGTCGGTTGACTGTACCTGCTACTGCAAAGCAGAGCTAAAACTTGCACTACGAAAATTGCCCTTAATATTTAAAGGTGCTGTCAATGTGAAATTAATATCACTGATGTGCTAGTTTGCCATCTTGTTGTCATTTTTTTACACCATGAATTCAGCACAATGATTCTGCACCCTCTTGCGTTGAAAGTCATGGGTTATTAAAAATAATAAACCGGCCAAGTGCGAGTCGGACTCCCACACGAAGGGTTCCGTACCACCGTACAATATTTAACACTACAAATATAAAAAAATCACGTTTGTTGTATGGGAGCCCCCCTTAAATATTTATTATTAAAGTAAAAATACAACTGAGTATCTTGTGAATATTTCAAGTGCCTACCTGTTGCCATTATTGATATCAAGCAAAAAAGGGCAAAAAAATCGCGTTTGTTATATGGGAGCCCCCCTTAAATATTTATTTTATTTTGTTTTTAGTATTTGTTGTTATGGCGGCAACAGAAATACATAGTTTGTAAAAATGTCAACTGTCTAGCTATCGCGGTTCTTGAGATACAGCTTGCTGACAGACAGGCGGACGGACATACAACGAAGTCTTAGTAATAGGGTTCCGTTTTTACCCTTTGGGTACGGAACCCTAAAAATTACCTGTTTTGTACATTTTGACTGCGTAGGTCTTTCACTTTTCTATGTAACGGAGAAGGTATGTGTGTCTCGTTATTTTCAGCCATATTTTATCTACTTTGGGCGAACTATGGGTATAGTGTTGGTTATTGCGCAATAGAAAAACGGTTTGCAGTTCAAATCAGAATATAATTTCAAAAACAAATTATAGATACACGATACAACCAGATACGGAACGCGCGACAGTTTCTGAGCACATGTTGTTCGTATGATGTCCGATGTTCAAGAGGGCTCCACAACGTTCTGTCGCCCTATTGTCGACCCCCCGCGAACTCAGGCTAGACTCTGTCAGCGCCACCAGATGGCGCGTCCCGATCAGTTAAATTAATGACGTATTTCCAACACGCTCCGACATATGAAACAGCAGATTATTTTGTTTTGATGACCGCCGAGCAACGTTCAGAATCGTTCACTGAATCATATCATCATATTATCATCATGTAAGTTGCGTGTCGATGCTGCCACTCCTATTGTCATAATTACATTGTTGGACAATAAGGCGTCTCCTCTCGCTAAAGATAATACAGAATTCCAAACGGTTTCAAACTTGCCTCGAGAAACGAAGATTCAATTTACACAATAGCTAATGAAATATGCAAAATGAGTTGATACCGACAAGTGACGTCATTAGGATGCTGAAAGCTATATTGCTCTCAATTTCAATGAATTTGTATTCTCTTCGTCAAAAACCAGATGGAACCCTGAAGAAGTTGTATATAGGTTACTAATAAAAACAAGACATTAAATTAATAGTAGGTCATTTTGTAAAGATATTTATCTTTTTGGTTCGAAACATACGTTGCAATATTTTTTTCCAACAATGTGGTTTCCGGCCACTGACAGCACCAACCTAACATCAACCTTTTTGCAACAAGAATAAAGATCACTATGATTTTGTCAGACTTGTCACAGGCAGTGACCCAATAGAAACCTTACCATGACGAACATAAAGCTCACTGTTATGTAATTTTAATAGCATTGTAAAATTCGCACTCTAGAGCCACAAGATACAAGCGACGCTTAGTTTGTGCCTGAACAAATCCATCACATTGTATTGTTACTTTTTGATGAATAAACTTCAATATTTATTATTTTTTCAGAGCTGTCAGTAGTATTAAGTTATCATGACTCAGTATAAAGATCGCTATGATTTTAACAGAGATGGAAAATCAGAGATAAAATAAATGTGAAAGGACTGACCTACATGCGATGTTGTATTTGCTATTGTATGTACTTGAACGCATTTCTTTTTTAACCGACTTCAAAAAAGGAGGTTCTGTATTCGACCCGTATGTATGTTTGTAAGTCCGCAATTTTCTCAAAATCTAATGAACTTTGATAATTCTTTCCCTTATGTGATCTAAATACTTTCAAGAAGGTTTTACTATATAATACATTAGGTAATTATTCTCATGTACGATGTTATGTACATAAATGTACTGCATCTCCGTCATTTCTATGCGAATTTTGATGATTCTTCTAGTTGGTGTCTTCAATTCTTCAATGCACTAGTGTTAATTGATTTTGTGTTGGGTAGGTACAACTAAAAAGTGAAAAATAAAAACTTTTTACAAAAAAAAACAACCGACTTCAAAAAAAAACACTACAAAGTGATAAATAACTTTAATTTCGGAAGTCGGTGTCAAAAAACGAACATGTAGAACCAACGACACCGACTTCCGAAATTAAAGTTATTTATCACTTTGTAGTGTTTTTTTTTTGAAGTCGGTTTTTTTATATAAAAGCATTCAAATTGTGACTTATTCCTCCCTTCTCTAACTTTTCCCTATGTCAATCTTACTGCTTATCTCAACCACAACCCCACCCACAAGGGACTAAGCACACTACATCAATAAACACATAGCCAGTTTATCCACACCTAATCCATTTATAAGTTCGTTGTTCGTGTGTACTATACCTAAGGGATTACTGTCCTTACAAGGATTAGATTAGGCATTTAATTAGGCGGAATAATGTGACAAGTATCTATCGCGGGAACCTTTTTGTACGGATTAACGAAATTAATTATAAAGAAATTGGGGGTATTTTGGCGGGGAAATTAGTCGAAAACGGTAAAATATTTGGACTTTGGGGTTGTCTGGGTTCGGGTTGTACCTAATAATGTTATTTTCGTATGCAAAGAAAAAAAAGAAAATACCTAAGTTTATTTATTTAAGTAAGGTACACAATATTCTCACAAAAACGACAAAAAAACTTAAAATAGTATTGTGTGCCTCACGGCTGCGTAAAAAACGTGTGTAAATGTAAGTTTCATGCAATGTGAGTTAGCTGAGCGTGAGTTTAAGTTATAACATGAAGGATCTCTCGAACATGAAGGCAGATGACCATGTAATGACAGACACCATGAAATAGACCATCGACTGGATGAACAAAAGAGCATTTATCAATTCATTTGGCAAATAAGTTCATGATTACCTATTATGAAATGGGTAAAAGGACACTGCTGCCAATTCCTGTCCTGGTAATTGCCAGGATAACCGAGGCAAGTGAAGGGGTGGATCCTATGTACCGTATTTCTGGCAAAAAATAAACAGTGGCACTCCGGGAGTGCCGACAGAAGTGAAAACAAAACACAAACAGAATACGTTATAAGTTTTCAATTCAAAAACTTTCGACTTTTGAGTTTGGGCCACTTAATAACTTATCATTAACACTTACAACTGCATAGTATTCACTTCATTACACCTTCAACTCAAGCATCCTAATATCACAGTCAACCTTCAAACATCCAGCCTGTGACTCTGAAGGCGAAGGTCTTACTCCGGGAACAATTGGGTCAAGGAGCCTTTCACTGTCCTGTTCCCTCGGGGCATATAAAAGCTCGGGATTAAACTATAATAGAGGTTCGTTTGTGATATCCTATCGTGAGCGATTACAGCGTAGATTCTCCAAAGAGATGCTATCATGGATACTGTCCAAATTATTACTATAATATCGATGAAGAGGTTTCAATCATTTAAAGAGATTTTATATAACACGGTGATACAGGGACCATTTGGCGTTTGATTGACAGGGGGCGTTGTTGGTAAACATTTGTGATTTTTTTTTTGTGGAAACTGCATTGCTTAAACAAGATGGCGCATGTTAATTTCGATTTTGCCAAGCACCAAAACAAACCTCGTGGAACTACTTTCGGGAACGAACCTTTTATAAAAAGTCCAAGAAACTACCTTTTAAAACCAAATGAAAGAATCTCGGAAGAACTATCAAAGGAACGTTCAACTACAACAAAGCGCGGTTGAAAAAAACTCGACAACTTCTTAGTAGCTCGTTCTTTCAATACGTAAGGATTATACAAAGGTAACTAAGTACCTCTGTGTTCCGGATACTTAAGTGCCAATAGCCATAAACTGGTTTTAAGATAAACAAAAACCGACCAAGTGCGTGTCGGACCATGCACAGTCAAGGGTTCTAAATATTTACGCATGCACAATATTGATTTTATCAGCCCCAAAAATAAGATTGTATTTTACAGTATTTCTCGAAAAAACAACGTAAAACAAAGTTAAATCGACGGTTGTAATCGAAAATAACCCATATCCACAAAAATGCTAAACTGTAGATAGTAAAATTATTCAGAAACACCATAATCTTTTTTGTAACGAAGTTCCTTAAGACGATTTGTGGTAAGAGTAAACTGGTAGAAATTGTCCGCTACTTCCCCACTGCTCAACTAGATTGCTCAACTAGTTGAGCAGTTGAGCTGTAGGACATAGTTTGTATTACCGAACATTTTATGCTCTATAGCTCAACTATTTTTTGCTCAACTTAGTTGATCAGTAGGTCATCCTGTTATAAAATCGAACAATATAACCTACTGCTCAACTGCTCTTGAGGCACTGGCTACTAACGAGCCCTCACGGCGGGGGATGCTGTTGCCCAGGGTGGCGTCGTCTTCAGGCGTCGACTCCAGGGCAGGGTATTGAAGGCATTGGCGATGTCTAAGGACACCGCCAATGCCTTCAATACCCTGCCCTGGAGTTGCATCAGGGAGGCACTCCGATATCACCGGATGCCGACCTACCTCTGTCGCGTGGTTGAGGCCTATCTGACGGACAGGGTCGTCATCTACCCCGGTCATTAAGGAGAGTGGAACCGGCGAGAGATGTCCTACAGGAATCGGTCCTGGGGACGCATCTGTGGGACATTGGGTACGACTGGGTGCTGCGCGCCGACCTCCCTAGCGGCGTCAGCGTAGTTTGCTATGCTGACGACACGCTGGTCCTGGCGCAAGGGAGGTCGCACCAGGTGGCGGCTGAATTAGCGACACGCGGGGTTGCGACAGTCGTTGAAAGGATCCGGCAACTGGGACTCGAGGTGGCCTGGCTCGAGTCGACTATGAAGTATCTGAGACTTGTCCTTGACAGCCGGTGAAACTTTGTAGAGCATTTCCGTCGTTTGGCTCCCAGACTGGAGCGGGCCGAGGCTGCCTTGAAGCGGCTCCTGCCCGATCTAGGGGGTCAAAACGCCTCCTGCCAAAGGCTACGCGGGGGTCGTGCGGTCCATGGCCCTTTACGGAGCACCGGTGTGGTCGCGTTCATTGAGCCGGTGACCAGCCCGGCGGTTGAACGCGTCCCAGAGGGTCATGGCCGTCCGGCTAGTCCGGGGATACCGCACGGTCTCCTGGGAGGCGGCGGAGGAGCCTCCTTGCCGGATTGCCGCCATGGGATCTGGAGGCTAAAGTTCTCGCCCACATATGGGAGTGGCGAGAGGAGGCAAAACAATCTTTGCGCAGGAGACGCTCTGGGCGTCGGGAATCGATAGCCGATTCCCGCGGGGCAATTGCGTAACACATTATCAATCGGAATCGGTTTCATTTTGACAGTTCAACAACATTCATTACGTTATTTACGTGTTGTGCACTTGTGCAGACACATGTTTCGAACTTATGAAGCAATGGATTATCAAGTTGCTTCAAATTGATTCAAATTCCGATTGATAGTGTGTTACGCAATTAGGGTGCCGGCCACCGTAGGCGCGGGCTTGCGGGCGGCGAGCTATGGGCAACTCGCTGTCCGGTAAGGGCCAGGCCCGGGTCGACGGCGCGTTGTGCTCCACGCGCGCTTCTAAGAGATGTCAGCACTAACTGACGGGGTCTGCTAGGGCCGATGCCTGCCGGGGTCTTGGTGATTTGGATTTTTTATTTTTAGTCTATAAATATAGTTTTGCAGTTTTAGTTGATCAGCGGGTATTACCCACTGCTCAACTATTCATAGTTGAGCAATTACCAATTGAGCCATTGGTATTACCTACTGCTCAACTTTATGCAGTTGAGCAATCTAGTTGAGCAGTGGGGAAGAAGCGAAATTGTCACGTAAGGGAAAAGCGTTATGCGACTTTCTCTCTCTCTCTTTGTCTCTTTCTACTATATACAAGTGTGAGTGTGCACACACGTGCAAAGAATATACCTTCTATCCAACAATATAGTATTTTTATTATATCGTTGAAAATTAGAGTCTCCGAGTAATCCGGACAGACAGTCGTGACGAAATTATAAATGTTTCATTTTTGCCATGTAGCTACGGAACCCTAAGAACGTTAACAAGTTCCAGACTTCTTAAGGAAAAGGAATGGAAACCGTCATGAAAGTAAAAAGTAGAAATACTTAGACAGTTGAAAGGTTTTCTCTTTACCAAAGGAGGTACAGTTCTCTTCGAATTTTACTTCGAGCTTATTATAAATTGTTTCAGTTCAATGTGTTTAAGATCTGCGGGGACTGTGGGCCGAGTGAAAATACAAGAGTAGTAAAAGATAATAAGCCGGTTTTCAAGCATTGTATTTTTTTTTGGAAGTAAGTTCCTTAATGCGTGTTGCAGTTGGAGTTGACTGGTAGAAATAGTGACGCAAGAAAAAAGCGTTATGCACCCTCCATGCGCCTTTCTCTCTCTCTGTCTCTTTCTATTATATACGAGTGTGTGTGCGTGCGAGTATCGCGTCAGGAACTTCTTTCCTGACGGGGATCCCCCTACTGCACACGTTTTGTTTATATCATGATTAGTAACATACTATGAGTAGCAATGGCATTCATTTTGACAGTTCAACTACATTCATTGCGTTATCTATGTTGTTGAACAGACAAATTTTTCGAACATATGAAGCAATGGATTAGCAATACCCTTTCAGATTGGGATTGATAGTGAGGTAATTTGGGTGTTGGTAGAATAATTAGTTGGCTTTTTAATATATCTTTAGGTACTTAATTAGTTTTGGCTGTCACTGAAATTCCTACTTACAACCTAGTTACCGATCTATCAAAAGAATGTGCTGCACGAGTCTCTATGAGTTGCAGTAGTAAATTAAACATTGCTACCACCATACTGCCTGGCTAATATTTTACCGCGGCATTAAATTCTAAATAATTAGAAATCGAATACTTCATACCGATTCAAAAGAAAAATCATAAACCTAGTTTAACTGTAAAAATATATTTTAAATGTAATAACATACCTATCAAAAGTCATATTATGCTCTACCCAAGTTACCCAACATTGAAAGCCCAGTCTCACATTTGAACGTCTAAAAATCAGCGCCACCTATCACTAAACTAGGTCATGTATGAAACAATTTCCTCCGCCATCTAGCGGGCTTTTCCGAAAACATGGTGTCTGCGCTAGCAATGCGAGCCACGGAAATCATATATTTTTCTGGTAGAGGGCCGAACGCGTAGAAATGATTTCAGCAAACTACCGCTAGGTGACGTTAAACACAAAAATAACTTAGTTCTTACATTCACCGCTAGATGGAAATACACTGCTTATCGTGCAGCTGTTGTGTCAGTAAACAGTTTTCACTCTATGCCGGTAGCCATTCTACAATATTGGCGACTGTAAAAATATTTATTAATATGTCACACGACTTACTAAAATATACACAAACAAAAAATCACATACAGTTTTGTAAATCACTTACAGAATTGCAGAGAGTTTAATCACGAACCGGTTTAATGCCGTAATTACAGAAACAATTTTATTAAAGAACCATTGTGTCTCGCGAGGATCCACGTTCGATACGAAGCGAAGGGTTAAAGGATATGTATTATACCGTTAGTCGAATTATATGTCACAAAATAAACCGAAAATGAGCTATGTTACATATACTACATCTACAGACATTACTAGAATTGTTTCGTTTACAGTTCTTGTGTTTGTTGGAGAAAAGACTACCTACGATAACAACGCGATGCCTACCACAAAGACCCAATTTCATTTGTACATTTTACTTGTAATCCAAGTAGAATACAATATACGCAATATAATAAAAATGGAATTCACAACAAAATCCAACGTTTCCATTACAACAAAATAAAATAGTAAAGTGTGCATTAACTTCAGTTGACCAGATGGCTGCAATAAAAGAACGAGGCAGATTTTATGTAACATAATAAACTTGATATAACAATATTGTTGAAGTAATTACTTACTCAAGTAAATTCTTTGAGTAGGTATAGATAAAGTAATCTCTTTGAAGTGTTGTTCCCTACATGCGTTAGATTGGTGTATGGACCTTACCTAGTTTGGAGACCGAATATAATGTTAACAATCAGTAATCACAGATACGATATATTCTTTAATAAATTAGCATTAAAATAAAATACACTATAAACAGAATCAATACTCAATAAAATACCTATTCTAACAGTAAACTAACAACAAAACAAAAATATGGCATCGAAAAATTCCTCCCTGACGAGTGGCGGCATTGCCACGTTGGATGGAAATACTTAGCCTCTGGCCGAGATAGACAGATTACCTAAATTACAGAATAGCGAGCTTATGAATAATGCTTAAGAGCAGTGGTGGCCCAGTGATCACGGCCGCGACTTACGAGTTGGAGGTCGTAGGTTCGAACCCAGTCAGGCGCTTTACTTTGTGTAAAATATTTCATCACCACTGCTCTCAAAACGGTGAAGGAAAACATCGTGAGAAAACCGGCATGTCCTAGAACCCAAAATTCGAAGACATGTGACATCTACTAACCCGCACTGGGCCCGCGTGGTGGATTACGGCCCACTCCCTCTCACAGAGAGGAGGCCTGTGTCCCAGCAGTGGGAACATTATAGGCTATGTATGAGCTTGGCCTACCCAAATATCCTTTCTTTTGGTATTGTTCGTTGAATCGTTGAGCTCCTGAGATGAGCTACATGAATACTGACAAATGCGTGCACTGACTGGACAGGTCCACTTAATGGTGTGGTTCTTTCCTCAAAATACCATTACAGACATCAACATAGTATTCACATGCTCTGACCAATATGATGTCTGGACTTTAAATAATACTGTGACCTCTGAGTTTATTTCGGCCTTTTTTCTCAGAGTAGTCAGATAGGAAACGCCGTTTTCGAGATGGATAGATAACCTAAATGACAGAATAGTGGTCTTGCCACTGTTAGCCATAATGTGTAGTATAATAAACTAGCTGTTGCCTGCGACTTTGTCTACAATCTAGGATGAATAGTACCCTATGTCCTTCTCCAGGTCATGGTCTACCTACTTCCTAAATTTCATCCAAATCCATTCAGCCGTTTTAGCGTGAAAGCGTAACAAACAAACTTACTTTCGCATTTATAATTCGTTAGGATACCAGACAATCTTTGGAATTGCAGGAATCCAGGACAAAATATTTAAATACATAGTGTTATTAAGTAGGTGTCGCCCATCTTATTGTCCTTTTACGACAACTGAAGAGTCTTCTTTGAGAAAAGTTCATTGCCTCATAGGTATTAAAATAAATTGCACGTCTGTCCAATCACAGCGTAACAAAAACTCCTACAATACCTTGGTGCAATTCTCTAGTCTGAGCGAAGTTTTTCTGGACTGTGGCTTGTGTTGGTTCGTTAGACCGAGGTAGAAGTTGCAATAAAAGTATAAATTAGATTCATGTAGTTCTGTGCAGTTTTAGATTGAGATCCCGGTAAGCTGGTTGAGTGTTCCTGAAAAGAGTTGGGGGCCGTGGCGTGCTATGATTTTGAGAATAGGTAGGCAATAGGCCGGGTCTAGTCTAGGTAAATGCGTTCACTAATCAGAAAAAAAAGTGAGGTCAAAAGTGTGGTTATTTGAGCAGGCATGCCTACTTAAGGGTGATAAATTGCGAAGGTCAAACGTCATGGTATTACGCGTGAGACGTACGTATTTTTAATTTTGTCGTATTAACTTGAACGAGTAAAGACCAATGATAATGTGCGAACAGTGCGGGAGCCGAGTAGGCCGTCCGGCGACTGCCTACTGCCGCGCGTGTTTGTATGAAGATTTTGTTTTTTGTTAGGTGTGATAATTTTGTGAGTTTCTTAATTGCTGGGCACACACACTAAAATGTAATTGACAGGCTTATGTTGATATATCGAGGTAGGCACTGCTTATATGCCTATATGCAATGCACGCCACTGGTTGGGGGAGGCTTTTGCTTAACAGTGGGACCGTACAGACTAAGTATTTACAATAGTCAACTACCGCAAGCCGCGTTCAGGAACCTCGTTACAACAAAAAATGGTGGGACAACCCGAGTCGGTGCGCAATAAAATCGTCGCCAATGACACAAAACCCTGTCAGCCACAGACTTTATCTATTCTAACATTTTATTTACTTGAAATCCTTTGTTAAATTCTGCTGACTAAAATCTAGCGTTTATTGTTGTCCAGCGCTCTGCACAAACTGAATTAAATTATTCTAGCTGCATGCGAGCTGCAGGCGAGTCGTGTCTGTCGCGCTGATAAGATAGCCGTCACCCTGTATAAAATACTTGGTTAAACTCAGTGTCGCAGTTATTGTGGGGCCAGTCAACCAGCGGGTTGAAGGTCAAACGAAGAAATAAAATGCATTTTACTCTAGATGAAATGATTTGTGTGCAGAATGCCCACTTCTGAAAATGGCAACGGAGTCTTTAATGGACTAATTCTCAAAATGGCTAATTCTATAAAGGACTAATTCGCTAGGTTTAGTCGGCTCTATCATCAGAATCTGTTCGTTTGTTTGAACGTGGATATATTTACTGATATTATCTTTTTTTTTTTTCAAAGATTAAAGTACAGATTGAAAAGAAAAAAAAGTGCTGTCTTTTGCGTCTTTCATTTTGATCAGGCGAAAAACAGTTTCAATTGACACATAAAGACGACTGTTTAGTATGCATTGATACGTGCTGTGTTGAGCAGTAGTGGCCAAGTGGTAACGGCCGCGGCTTACAAGTTGTAGGTCGTAGGTTCGAACCCAGACAGGCGCTTTACTTTGTGTAAATTATTTCATCACCACTGCTCTCAAAACGGTGAAGGAAAACATCGTGAGGGAACCGGCATGTCCTAGAACCAAAATTTGAAGACATGTGACATCTGCCAACCCGCACTGGGCCCACGTGGTGGATTACCCACGCCCTCTCACCGAGAGGAGGCCTGTGTCCCAGCAGTGGGAACATTATAGGCTGATTATGATGATGATGATGATACGTGCATATATGTATACCAATATTTTTATGAAATAGTTTTAATAAACAATTTAACATAGAAGAAGTCTATATTATTCATCAAGAAATGAAATTATGTTTATCCTAATATACAGGCCTCATTGATGAACAAACACCTGACTTTCCAGAAGAATATATAGCTATACGTCCACGTGGACTCAAAATGCTGCTTACTCAAAGATTTGCACGTGAACACGTAACAAAAGGATCCCAAACCGTGTGTCAATTTGTAAAGACTGGCCGTCACGTCGCCACGTGGTATCATTATAAAAGGATTATGCTTTGGAAACTGGGTGGAGCATGCATCTGTTTTGTAAGCTGTACGTTTGGATACCGAAAGTGTAGCTACTACATAGGATCTCGTGTAGTTGGAATGTTTCAGCTTTGTTAGGGTGTGGTAAGTTTGTGGTCGCAAATCCAAAGCTGTAAATTAACTCAATGTATGAATAGTATATACGATAGATGTAACATTACATACGGCTAGAATTCCACTTTGGTTTTATTCGATAGAAGTACAACGTACAAGATAAGACACAAATCTAAACAGTTTGATTGATAAACTCAAACTCAAAGCATTTATTTCAATTAAACCAATTACAGGCACTTTTGAATTGTCAAGGGGTCGGTCAGTCAGAAAGATGAAGCTAGTTGCCCATTCCAAAGCGTAGGTACCTACGGAGAAGAACGGGCACGAAACTCCATGGACACTCTTTTAAATCAAAATAATATGCTTACAAAGTCTTGGTTACATCATTCATGTTAAAAATTATACATGTGAGAACGATGCAGAACGTTAAAAGCGTCCATAATGAAAAGACGAGAAAAAAAAAGCAATTCAAATATTACATTAATCTGTCCAGCTCCGCTAATGAGACACAATTGATTTTCTATTGTTTCGTCGCCGATCAGCAAACCGCGCCGCTTAACCGGTTAAAATAAGCCATGGCAGCAAAGAGACGACCAGTCCCTACTGACGGCGCCCGTTCACGAACATGACGCATGTATAAGCACCATTCAGCTCAACCATATTGAAGGGAGCTAAATGATCCAACACTACTGATACTTCAAAAACTGCTCATAACTTAATCCATGTCCCTTTATCCCTATTTATTTCGGGTCGGCGCAACCTGTCTTTTTGGTCCATATTTTACTATTAGCCGTCTTCTCGGAAGTCACCCCCTTTCTAATTATGTCATCATTCACACAGTCCATCCATCTTTTCATTGGTCTTCTCCTACTCTTATAGCCATCGACGACAAGAAAGACTGAAGCTGTGGCGAGACAGTGCTTCCTTACCCAATCCGTTCGTTCCACCCGCTGAGGACCTCCCACCTGGACATGAATTACCTTGGGTAACCTGGAAGTCTTTAAACAGACTCCGGACCCAGGTTGGAAGAAGCAAGGAAAACCTGTTCAGGTGGAGATTTATAGAGGACTCCGCCTTGGAGTGTAAATGTGATGCTGTTCCACAAACGATGGGACACTTAATATCGTGCCGTGCGTGTCCTGTCAGCTGCACGTTACAGGATCTGATGGAAGCTAGTGATGGCGCCAAACAAGTGGCCGAATTCTGGGCCGAGTACATTTAGATTGCTATCGACACGCTAAGAAGAAGCCATCGACATTCATACTCAAAACTTTCCTCACGACAGTTTCGTCCTTTCTGCGTATCACATGCCCATACCATGCTCTTAACTTAATTAGGTATAAGGACGATTTCACTAATCAGTCCCAAATATAAATTTTTGGAAAGATACAACACTAAGGAGCTTCTGATGTTGCATAAATTGTTACGAAATAGACGGCCAATTTTCATAATTTAAAATTTCCAAAATCTAGTTGCAGTCTCATCTGAGCGATAAAGAAATCTTAAAAATTTAGAAAAATTAGAGGTATTTTTGACAGATTGAGACTGAGATCAGACTGTGAACGTTCTTAAAATTACGAGAATAGCCCCTCAGATCCTGCCACACTTTACAAATCTCCCACGGTTAACCAGCAGTGACTATAACATTATCAAATGGAATGGAAGCAGCCACAGATTCAATAAATCATGGTCTGTGATCATCAATCAGGTCGTCTGTAGAGCGGCTACACAATGTACAGGAGAGGTTATTGCTCATAAATATAGTGGGGATAACTGAAGCGCGTAGATATTGGACAGATTGGACTACTAATTGGATGACTGGATCATGCAGTCACTATGACTACCAAGATATGGTAATGTTAGGATCATGATTCTGAATAGCTATGTAATTAAGTCGTTGTTTGTTCGAGAGCTCGTCTCGAATAGAAGCAGTTGATTTCTTACAGGTGTGTCATAATAGCAGTTTCGTTTGGTTTCTAACCTTTTAGTTTTCACATCTTTATCATCATCTTCTGATTATTGCAAAACATATAATATTTGATTGAAAAAAAAAAATGCTACTGACCAAAATTACCTAATCCTCTATCTGAAAATCTGTGCTGCAGTATTCTATTATGAAACAGTACGAGCTGGGACAGATTTTTTTTTAGTCCGGTTACATAATCTTAAATTTTGCTCCTCTTCTAAAAAGAAAACCTTTTTCCCAGAATCTCTGCATAGCCTTTTCCCAACTATTCTGGGGTCGGTTTCTAGTCTAACTGGTTGCTGGTGAATATCAGTATTTGAAATGAAGTGACTGCCTATCTGACCTCCACAATCCAGTAAATGTGTAATACGATACCCCTTGGTAAGACTGTTTGTCAGACTTTCGGGCTTCTGACGACCCGTAATCGACTGTCAAAGATGCATAAATGACAGCCGGGACCAACAGCTTAACGTGCTTTCCGAGGCACGGAGGGGTCTTGGTATGTGAAGATGGTCACCCATCCATGAACCAACCGCGGCAAGCGTTGCTTAACCTGATCGGTCGACCCGTGCGGTATACTTCACCACAATCACCTTTTTGCCAGAATACGTTCTACTAATTTGTAAGCTATTCGAGACCAAAATAAATGTTTTTCTATCCAACTATTCCCAAATCCTATTTTTCGCTTCAATAGCTTTAGAGTCATCCAATAACCATTTTAAAAACGTTACGGCTATATTAACGAAACTACAGCGAGCCAATCTGTTTGCTATGCAAATGACGTTCACTATTTAGAGTACAGTCAACCGCTCGTTTATGTTAACACTTTGACATTGACAGCGCCTGTATTATTTCGTAACAACCAGCAGTTTTTGCAGTTTACTACGGACCCGACTTTGCTTTGTACGCCTACGAAGTAGAGAGGCGGGTCCCTAGTAAACTCTAACTTTAGTAAATTCGACATGTGACAGATTTCAGTGCTATATTTATTTTAGTTAAATGTTATTTTTTTTTAGTTTAGTGCAATGTGTAGACACGCTAAACTTGCATTCTTGCTTGCATGCATATTAAATAGGTACCTACATGTATTTCAGATTTTTTTCTAAACGTTGGTTAAAATATATTTTTTTTAATTTAAACAACAAATGGAACACATACGCACACACACACACACACTCACGAAAAGTGACTTTGTTTTAGACTAGAAGATTTCTGTTGGGCGTGTGCGGTTGATTGTACGTTCGTACTTATTGTAGTTTGTATGCAATGTCACGATCTTTTGTCTTACGGGAGCTGGTAATTCGGAGAGGTATTTCTAGAGAAAAGAAAAGATTTTCGCGAAGTCTTTTGCGGCGTTATCTTCGTATGTTTTCGAATTGAATCGGATTTTATTTTCATGGTAATTGCAGAAGCTGAAATCTAGTTAGCTGTTGTAATTGCCGCTTAGTATGTTCAGTATCGCATAATAGTCCATCATAATAGTCAATCCATCCAGTGGTAATGGCCGCGACTTACGTGTTGTAGGTCGTAGGTTCGAACCCAGACAGGCGCTTTACTTTGTGTAAATTATTTCATCACCACTGCTCTCATAACGGTGAAGGAAAACATCGTGAGGAAACCGGCATGTCCTAGAACCAAAAATTCGAAGACCTGTGACATCTACCAACCCGCACTGGGCCCGCGTGGTGGATTACGGCCCACTCCCTCTCACAGAGAGGAGGCCTGTGTCCCAGCAGTGGGAACATTATAGGCTGATTATGTTCAGTATCATTTGATTTGATTTCCCATGAAATAATGCTTCAGAGACTTAAAATAAAAACAAGCATAGCACAGCGCCGCGGTGTGTTTAAAATAATTACAATTTTATATTATTATATTGATGATAGGTGAAAAATTACAACTTGTTTTCTTTAAAATAATTGTATGACAGTCCATGGCGAGACATGTAGATCATAACCCTATTATTAAGACCATTATTGTACCATGTTTTAATGCAAAGAAATGTACTACAGCACATATATTATTGCTTTATTTTTCAGTGCACTTAATATTTCAGTCGTTTTATCTTGATTTGAGACTTTCTGTGTATGTAAAGTTAAAGAAATGAATTATTTGGCAAATTGACTACCAACTTAAAATTGACATTCTTTGAAAGTTGTATGAAATGACTTCATATACTATGACAAGGTAAGTAACCGTCATTTGTCAATTTGATAAGCGACTAATTTCCCTGACTATACATAAATCAATCAAAATGTAGTTTGACCATTCTTTTTAAACTCTCTTTTAAACACTTTTCCTTGCTTTTCGTGGCCACACCTAACAGGTCCAAAGCCCTGTGTTTAGCCCATACACAGGGCCAAGTAATTCATACCGTGGAGCCCTTAGGGTCAACCATTTGACAAATGACCTCGTTGCCTTAGTCCGAGCCCTACCATAATAAACTGTTGAAAAGGTTCTTAAAAGGGGGTTAAGTCGTATAATACTGGACTGGTTAAAATATATGCTAGGTTAAATAACCTTTTGTTTTGTGGTGAAATACTTTTTGTAGTAAATAGTTTGTGAGACGAGGTAATTAGGCACTCATTTGTTTTATGAGAGCTGAAGTGATCATGCAACAAATTGTTTGTAATACTCAGACAGGGCTTGTATCTTGCTTTAGGTGCTGACATCTTGAGACGTTATTAATAAGGCAACCTTCATGTTTTTAATAAGTAATTAATTCAGATATTTTCAGAATGTCACGGGTGTGAACCAAGGTGAGATTGTAGTTGCTAGGCAGGGCAAAAGCCTCCCTACTCTCTTTCCACTTCTGTTGTATAAAGCTGCTTAGGACCAGTTCTTATTGAAGGAGTCCAGCTCATCCATCATGCGTCTGGGCCTGCCGCGATGTCGCTTGCCATTAAGTTGCGAAAGTTTGGCCCATTGGTCACCTGATATGCGGCAGATGTGTCCAGCCTAATTCCATTGTAGCGTGGCAGCTTTCCAAGTGACATCAGTTCTCTTAGTGATGGAACGGATGGTCGTATTCCTAACCCGGTCTGTTAGTTTGACACCCAGAATACTCCGTTCCATAGCCCTCCGGCAAACCTCAAGCGTGGACCTCTGCTGATTTGTCAAAGACCATGTTTGACAACCACATAATATCTGAGGATAAAGCCAATAGTGAAAATGAAAATTCAAGATGGCGAAAATTTTATGAGAACTTCTAAAAACTTTTACAAGATGGCCCTGTATTAAAAACGCATATAAAATTTACATTTTCTCTCTCTCTCTGTCTCATCCTATTATATAAATGTGTGTGCTTGCGACTGTCGCGTAAGGAACATCATTCCTGACGGAGGTCCTCCAAACGCACACGTTATTGTTTTATTTTCTGTCATTAACTGTCTGCATAAACTACAATAGCCAAACATTGCTCTTAATGGCATTGAGCATACAATCATTCATCATAAAAAATCAAACAAACAAAATCAAGCATCCATATATTCGCGCCAACACAGTTTCAATATGGCTGACATATTTTTTTGGCGCCCAACGTCAGCCAGTGAGCGATGGACCTCGGACTCTTGTCACTGTTATTTATTATCCATTACACACGGGTTTTGACCTTCGTTAGACGGAATTTTAATGAAAAATGGATCGGGGAAGTGAAATTTATCGGTCTGGAATTTTTAGAGGTTATCTATGACGGTAGAAGGCATGATCTATGACTTCGCTTGTAATTCTAGCTTTGGTATTGAGATAGAATTTCATTATAATCTTCTTTTGATTGTCGATTGCTATACTTTTTAAATTGGTGTCATCTTTAACCTGTGATATCGAGACAGACCCAGGACAAGATGGCGGGACGAGTTTAACGCTTACAGATAAGATTGGTCCACACTAGCTCAAGACAGAGAGGAGTGGAAAGGAGAAAAGGAGGCTTTTGCACTGCAGTAAAAGGGTCTAAAGGGTAAAATCTTAGGCTAAAAATATAATAAAACATCTTTAACATTCATGTAATCCAAACCGAAGGCATTTATTTTCTGCTATACCTAATATAAAATATTATACAGAGTTTCTATATGCTCTTGTTAAGCTATGCAGTTTCCAGAAATTGCATTTCAGATACGCCAGTATTTAACTATCATTAAATGTGTTCGTATGAAAACCGGGAGCGGGGCAGGGGAACAGTATTTTCTGCTTTGGAAATTTAATTGCTCCGTTTATATTAATTCTTTTTGTAAACGACATTACTAGGAATGATCGGAGAATCCTGATTTATTTCTCTCAGTAGGTAATTAGAAGAAATGCTATACATTTTTTTTTTATAAGAAATGAGTTTGCTCTTGACTCTAGTCTAGATCAGAGGTGACAGAGACAAAGTCGACGATGGAGTGAGCTTACCCAGAAGAAGCCTGTCTACTCTCATTTTGAGGAGATTCGGGTTGTATGCGCTTGGAAACACAGACGCAGGTAGAGAGTTCCACTCTTTATACGTACCAATTCGCCTACCATAAGTGGTTTTTGACGATTACCCTTTAATTCACTAAGATCCGCTAATGAGACACAATTGATTTTCTATTGTTTCGTGAACCATTGGTCACGCGCGGAGCTTGACCGGTTAAATTGTTCACAGTTTCGGTAGATCAACTTCAGACACTGACAAAATAACAACACTGTTATTTATGACACTATATAATAATGGTTCGACGAGTGGCGAAACTAGAAAGTATGGTTGGCGTGCCATGCGTACAGTCAAAAGCATAAATACGTTAATAGGTGATACGGGCTGGTGTCCGCAACTCCACGTCAATGCGCGTATTTTGCATAAATACGTTACAATTAGATACAAAAGCAATTTTTTCTAAATTTTTTATAAAAAATTATGGTACTATATTATAATATGGGCTATAGTATTATTGAAAGCTTGAAATCGTACTATTATGTATATTAGGTTATTATTAGTTTTTTTTTACACATACGTACCGAGAACCCCCCGTGCCTCGGGAAGCACGTGAAACCGTTGATCCCGGCTAACATTCGTGAATCTTTGACATTCGTTATGTGTTGTCAGAAGCCCAAAAGTCTTATTAAGGGGTATCGTATTACCATATAACTCGGTTGTGGTCAGCTAAGCAGTCCACCCATGTAAAATATTGGTATTTAGCTGCATTCGGTTAGACTGGAAGCCGACCCCAACAGTTGGGAAAAGGCTAGGCAGATGATGATGACGTAGAGTAAGTTCAGCAATGCTCCCACCTCGCTGACTGCATAATATTTTTATCATAACATTGAACTATAAGCCATAACTTCAATGTAAATGTACAGTCACCAAAAGAGATAAGTAACAAGGGTCGTCGGATATAGTTGAAGTTTAGTAAGGAACCGATGGATGTAGCTACCTATTCGAATGAAATTTAATTTCATAAATGAACTGTTTGTTTTCTATTAACTAAATAAAATTTTATTTGAAAACATCGATCGGTTTCTTACTAAACTTCAACTATATCCGACGACCCTGGCAACTTATCTCCTTTGGGGACTGTACACTGCTCTAAACATTGCTTCACATTCACAAAATGTGATAGGTTGCATGTCTATCGCCAATAAATACAGACACCTATTTACTTTATGCAGGCACCCGCCATGCATACTGTTATTCTTACATTTACATGTTACTTTCGTAAAGTGTAGTAAATCCACACTTCCATATTTCCCAGCAAACAGTGCAGCTTTAGTCATTTGGAAAGTATATTCGACCTCGACAAAAATTCCCAGTAAATTGAAACTTCAATAAGGTTAAGATTATCTACCTGTCGTATAGACAAATAGATCTTGTCGCTTTTTAACGTGCAGGTAATATTCAATCTACGACTATATGTAGAATAAATCCAAAGTATATTGCATTAAACATGAAATTAGCATCATAATATTATGTAGTTAGCAATTTTCCTAGCCTACTGCTACTAATCACGGAAAGTAGAAATTACAAACTGTATTAATTAATATTATAAATGCAAAACAGTGTTTGTTGAGTTTTTCTTCACGCAGTAACGGATCGACGTGGCTTTTTGCATAGTGGTTGTTTATGGGCCGGAAAAAGACGTAGGTTACTATACATATATCTTATAAAAAATGCACGGGTCCTGCGACACCATGGGAGGGAGTCACGGTTAAAAGCTAGTGCAGGTATAATTTAGTCCAATATTATTTGAACCAAACTTTACAAACATTATGTACTCGTAACGTGGAAATGAGAACCAAAAGTTTCACATTTAAAATAATTCGCAGGATTAACATTTGGTACAATGTGTGCAGTTTCAAACTTTGTCAGTCAGATTAACATGGAAAAACAGTTTGTGGTCGAGGCATTAACCTTTGGAATCGTCGTTTCCGGAAATCTAACGACGGTCATGAGGCCAACTGACCACAATATTTTGAGGACTGTACTAAATGAGTTAAAAAAAAACTATTTTTCAGTTTACACTGCGTTGCACATCACTCGTAAAAGGAGACGGATACGCTTTCATACAATTTTGGGCCTGGATGTAAAAATATGAAATTGGTGTCAATTGATAGCTACTATATTAACAAAAAATCACTGAAAATTTTGCAGATTTTGGTGATCTGAGAGCCGAGATAAAAGTGATTTAGGAAAAGTGAGGTTACGTAACAATCTGTACTTATTAACAGCTGATTTTTGAAGTGCGATTGTCATTTTTTACCCGAATGCCGAAGCAGGGTAATGGGTTTAGCAGTATACGTATGTATATTTATGTTTGTTCCTCTCTCTCCAAAATAAAAAGTCCAAGTTCAACGTTTATGCGGGTTTCTCCATGTCCGGTATGGTAGCAAGGCAAGGGTCGTACAAAATGGAAGATCAGAAGTCCGTAGGAAAGCAGGGGTCGAGGAAAATATCAATAAAATAAAAGTATGGGAGGAAACACACTCAAAACGCACACGCACTAGACGATACGAACGAGTGTCAATGTCATGTCATCTATGTCAAGTCAGAGTTAGCACAGGTTAAAAATACAATGATCGATTAGTAAACGTGAATTGATTTATCTTAATTATGTAGATATTTAATTACTTTAAACTCTTAATACTTTAATTCTAACAGATTTAATTATTTTAATTGAATAAATCATCTGGTGAAAGCATTTTCGTAAATAGTATGAACTCTGTAACGTTAATCGATTATATTCTAATTACTTCGTAACCCTAACTTAATTATTGGATTTCTCATTTTCCAGATTGTAAATTGAGTTGATTTTTCACATGTTGAAATAGAAAAATATACCCTTTTTTAAGCCATACCTCAACTTATTACAATCAGGCTCAGAAATCCCCGTCTCCTTTGAAAATAACCTTTATTTGTATGATGATTGTGATGGACATGACTAAAAGTCTAAAGGAAGAATATGGATGGCTATAAGATTGGAAAAGACCAAATAAAGTGTGGATGAATTTTATTGTGTGAAAGATGATTATTATGGCTAGAAAGGTGGTTACTTCTGAGACGGCGATTGATAGAAATGTATCGAAGAAGACATGCCGCGTCGACCTCAAATAAATTAGGATAAGGACAGGAGCAGTGATGAGTGGCCTAGAGGTAACGGCCTCCATTTCTGAGTTATAGGTCGTGGGTTTGAGCCCAGACAGGCGCTTTACTTTGCGTAATTTATCTCATCACCACTCCTCCCAAAACGGTGAAAGAAAACATCGTGAGGAAACCGGAATATACTTGAACCAAAAATTCGAAGACATGTGACATCTAACAACCCCCACTGGGCCTGCGTGGTGGATAACGGCCAAATCCCTCTTACAGAGAGGAGGCCTGTGTCCCAGCAGTGGGAACAATATAGGCTGATTATGCTAAGGACAGGAGGATGATGATAGGAGTGCGTTCACATTCAAATTGCAACGAATACTTATCTTACTTACGACCACTCCCTCCCCAATGCGCAATAAACTTCAAGACATGCATACCTAATGTATAGCTCTAAGAAGTGTAGAAGCAATTCCTGACCCCTCCTTTGCCTATAGTTCCAGCAATAAAGCTTATTGCTTAAGTTAGCATATTAACACCATTGCACTGGCAATTTTGCTCATGAATAATTGTAGCAGCACTTGAGTTATATTGTTTAATTTGGTTTATGAATGACTCGCTGGTAGTGTATGCTAGTAGTGTCTACTAGCACTATCTGCCAGAACTAGGACACTTGTAATTCTTTCCTAAGAGCCAAAGCACACACGCTACTTTTACCATCGGCAATCGGCGATTTAGCCGCTTTTTAGAAGCTAAATGCAGCGACCAAGCATTCCACACCGCACACTTAAAAACGCCAAACGCGGCGATTTAGTCGCTTTTCGGAAGCTCGACAAAGCGGCTGAATGCTACACTCCGCACACATTCTGATGCCGGTCGCAGCGATTTGGCATTTGCGCCAGGCATCGGAGGAGTCGCTAAAACGCGCGATTCCGATACCGCGTCCGAACGCAGAGAGTCGCCAAAACGCGATGCAGCATCGATACAGTCGCAAAATCGCCGATGCTAAAAGTAGCGTGTGTGCTTTGGCCCTAACTACTACCTACGTATTTTAATACTATATCATAAGTCTCCTGCCTTTATCCCAATTTACTTGGGGTCGACGCAATATGACTTTGTCTCCAATACTTCTCTATTAGTCACTCCCTTTCTAGCCATATCATCTGTCACACAATCCATCCATTATTTTGAATTGAATTGAATTGAAAATATTTATTTCAGACCAGCATACTAATTTAAATACAAGTCCATATTATGTTAGTATAGATAGGTACTTATAGCTATGTTAGTAAAATTTAAAATGATAAAAATTTAAAATTATGATTATTTTGGACATGCATGAGCGACCAATGCCTCAGGATTTGGCTGTCCACTCTGTCCGACACCACGCTCAGAAGCGTGTTGTTACTACCCCTTACCCGAGACCAAAGGGAGGCCGACCTTTTGCGCAGCACCGCCTGGAAGCCGTCCGTGCTGTGTTCGGCGAACATGCCGGAGGCACTGCACCGCCATGGGAGCCCCAACAAACCCCTGAACGCGTTGTTATATTGATGTTATATATATGTTATATTTATCCATACTAATATTATAAATGCGAAAGTGTGTCTGTCTGTCTGTTACCTCTTCACGCTTAAACTGCTAAACTGATTTAGATGAAATTTGGTATAGAGATAGTTTGAGTCCCGGGAAAGGACATAGAATAGTTTTTATCCCGATATTCTCACGGGATCGAAATTTATGCAGGTGAAACCGCGGGGCACAGCTAGTTAGGTTATAATTTTAAATAAGTTAAGTTATAATTTTAAGTAAGTTTGTTTCTTGATAAACGAGAAACAAACTTACTTTAGGCACGTTAACGAAGAAACAAAACATAATTACAAATTATAATGAATTTTCCGAAGTCTCAATTTAGACATGAAACAAATGAAAGCGATTCGTATCACACAAGCGTAGTTCAGTTATTTAAAACAGGCCATTAATTACAAATCTGTAAATGAATGAGATTGACTGAGGGTCGAGCCTAATGGCCTGCGATAGGTGAAGCTTATGCCCAGCAATGTACCGCTATTTCAAACTCAAATGTCGTTTATCCAAGTTAGATTTAGAATTAGTATTTTTTTAACGTCAAAATTACATAAGAAAGACCTCAAAACGCCCATCACCGCTTCCTAGTGTTTTAGCTGAGAAGACGATAATATTAGGTTAGAACCAAGATGGACGTTTTACTTTGTGTCAATTATTTCTTCACCACTGCTTCCAAAACGGCGAAGGAAAACAGCATGAGGAAACCGGCATGTTCTAGAACTATAAATTTTGAAGCCATGTGATGTCTACAACCCGCACTGGGTCAGCGAAGTGGATTCGACCCATCTCACCTCACCAAGAGGAGGCCGGGGTCCTAGCAGTGGGAACATTATGGGCTGATTATGATGCCTATATACCTACATGTGTTTTTATTTACCTATAGGTACGAGGGAACTATTTACTTATCTAAAATTAAAAGCTTTTACTTCGATAACGTAAATAAACAGACACATACCAGGAACCGGTCCTAACTGGTTGGAATTCGATTTAACTTTTTCGATTAAGGCCTCTTTCACACGAACATTAATTTTATTGACAATGCCGTCAAATATCAGTGGCAGTGGGTTTGAGTGGAGCCTTATTTAAAAGTTATCGATCATGTTTATGGAGTTGGGAAGTCTTACAATGAGGGCTGATTAATTATATCCCGTCGTTTTTGTACTACTTTTTAGTACCTCTGCTAGCATTGGGTGCTAGTACTTTCTGCCAGTTTTGTGTGCTTTTTTTATGGATGGGAAATCATCAAATGATCCCGCTCTGAGTGGAGCGGAAGGGAGTGTCAGACTCTTACTGACTAAAACCCATCCGTGTTCCTTCCTTAGCCCTTTATGTTCCGGGGTAGCGGTAACCCTTTCGGACAATCCCGCACCCCCGGCAGTCTTCGGCCCTGGCAGGCCCCTTCCTTTTTGCTGACATCTCTTTGAGGCGCACGTGGAACACGTACGCGCCGTCCGGTACGGGCCTGGTCCTGATCGGACGGTGAGCTACCCATTACTCTCCGTCCGCAGGCCCGCGCCTACGGTGGCCGGGAGTCGTCACGCGGCTCCCGACGCCCGGAGCGTCTCCCGCGGCAGTTTTGTGTGCTAGTACTGACTGTTAGTACTGTGTGCTCGTCCAGTCTGTTGGCAAAACTGGCAGACATTGCTTATGTCTGCCAGTTTTATCTGAACTAACAACTCGACGGCAGGTGTCCAGTAAAAGGAACATTCAGGACTGATCCATAACATAATGCAATTTATGATGATTACCATTGCTGGATTTTTCAACTTTTTCGTTATAAAATATAATACCTCCTTTAAAAACACACTGCCTTTGAAATAACGTAAATATCCTTTGGCAATAGAATGATTGTGTGGCGGAAAAGGCAATTATTTTTACGCTAAAAAAATACATGCTATAACTCTTTTCGCTTTTTTTTTTACAGGATTTACAACCATTTATTTATTTTGCAATTTATTTGTAGTACTTTTATTTATTTAGGTACTAGCTGACCCGACGAACTTCGTGCCTCAGAATCATAAGAACAAATGTAAGAGAAAATTAATTATCTTCATAATTTTATTTTTCTGTAATTTTTCCCATGTTTTAATAGTTATTCTGCTATTCGGGGCGGAAACAAATCCAACAAACCAAACATCATAAAAATCGGTCCAGCCGTTCTTGAGTTATAAATGATATAACTAACCCGACTTTGTTTTATATAAATAAAAAAGATAAAGATTTCAATAGCACTCGACAATAATTATATTTCAACTATTTATTTTTAACAGCATAATACATTATAATAGATTTGAAAATATACCTCGAATCATGCGTTTTTCCCATGGAGTAGGCAGAAACATATTTTTATTATTCTCATAATTTATTGTGGAAGTATGACATGAACAATATGACAAGACTTTTGCTTTAAAAGGCGAATAAATAACCGTTCTGTTCACGCACGTTTTCCTTCCCAGATTTGGCGACATTCCAACTGTCCTCGACGTGCCGCATCTTCACTTCGATATTCTATTAATAAGTAATGTTTTACATCAGTATGCCGTTATAGAAACAAACTTTCTAACTGTATTCTTGTTTAAAAATCACCTGCTTCTAGCAGGCACTGTCACAGAGCATAGATTTTTGGGATAATAGTTAGAAACATAAATATGACGCTTACAAAATCTTTAGCACTGACAGGCAGCACTGGCAGACAGCACTGGCAGACAGCACTGGCAGACAGCACTGGCAGACAGCACTGGCGGACAGCACTGGCAGACTGCACTGGCAGACAGCACTGGCAGACAGCACTGGCGGACAGCACTGGCAGACGGCACTGGCAGACAGCACTGGCAGACGGCACTGGCAGACTGCACTGGCAGACAGCACTGGCAGACAGCACTGGCAGACAGCACTGGCAGACAGCACTGGCAGACGGCACTGGCAGAGAGCACTGGCAGACAGCACTGGCAGACAGCACTGGCAGACGGCACTGGCAGAGAGCACTGGCAGACAGCACTGGCAGACAGCACTGGCAGAGAGCACTGGCAGACAGCACTGGCAGACTGCACTGGCAGAGAGCACTGGCAGATAGCACTGGCAGACAGCACTGGCAGACAGCACTGGCAGACAGCACTGGCAGACAGCACTGGCAGACAGCACTGGCAGACAGCACTGGCAGACGGCACTGGCAGAGAGCACTGGCAGACAGCACTGGCAGACAGCACTGGCAGACGGCACTGGCAGAGAGCACTGGCAGACAGCACTGGCAGACAGCACTGTTAGACAGCACTGGCAGACAGCACTGTTAGACAGCACTGGCAGACGGCACTGGCAGACAGCACTGGCAGACAGCACTGGCAGAGAGCACATACATCAGGTACTTACCCATATTAAAACACACAGATGACGACAAGATGGATGGCGACACCTTTATGATCCTCAACATGAAAAGTTTTACTGACTTTATTATTTATCCGGTTTTACCCCATTACGGGGAAAGCTCGTAGCTTTCCATAACATGTTACCCAAGGGACAGTGCCATGTTGTGTCATGCCCCGTTTGCTTTATCCCACGGGACATGGACGGGGTAACTGTGATGTTTTCCTCGTGCTACGAGTTTTAAGCTGGTTTTTTACAGAGACTTCATAGAAGTGCAAGCAAAATGTATTTCCCTTTAAGATTGTGAAGAGAACATGTAGTGACAGCTGGGAGAGGTGCCAACGTACACGTCCATTTATATTACTAAATATTGTTTACATTTTATGCATCAAAATGGAACGTGCTAGGAAGTTAACATGGTTTTTATGTAGGTACTAGGTTGTCGCATGGACACTGACAAAAACTGTTATTTTTTTTGTAAATTTTAATTTCGAAAAAGCGGTTTCCAATGGTTTAGACACGAGAGAAGAAAGAAAAGTCGTCATGGAGGCTATTTAAACGATTGTCAACACTATTTACAATGGGAACATCGCGAGACAACACAAGATTACGTTCCATTTGAAACCGATAAACAGTTTGATTTAAAGATGGCGTAACACACATGAAGAACATTATAAGTTGTTCTCATTTGGCAATTTTTATATGTCAAACTCAAACTCAAAGCATTTATTTCAATTAAACCAATTACAGGCAATTTTGAATTGTCAAGGAGTCGGTCAGTCAGAAAGATGAAGCTAGTTGCCCATTCCAAAGCGTAGGTACCTATGGAGAAGAACGGGCAAGAAACTCCATAGACACTCTTTTAAATCAAAATAATGTGGTTACAAAGTCTTGGTTACATCATTCATGTTAAAAATTATACATGTGAGAACGATGCAGAACGTTAAAAGCGTCCATAATGAAAAGATGAGAAAAAACAACAATTCAAATATTAAATTAAATTAAAATAAGCCATGGCAGCAAAGAGATGACCAGTCGCTACTGACGGCGCCCGTTCACAAACATGACGCATGCATCAGCACCATTCAGCTCAACCATTTTGAAGGGAGCTAAATGATCCAACACATGCGCCATCATCAGCATATGTTTAACCTAATCCTAACTCTATATCTTAACAATGATGCAGAAATAGGCAAATTCTATCTCGGATAAACTCAAAATTCTAAAACGTTGCCCAATGAGCTAGTGTTAAGAAACTTCTTTATCTGAATCTTAAATCGCCAATAAAAGAAATACTGTAATTCAGCCGCGTCTGGGTACACTGGAGTTGACCTAGAACGACTTAATACAGACTAAGTTCCGTCGGGACTTTTTAGGCTTCACTGAGTTGTAAAAAGTACAAAGCTCGTAAACCGGCTTTAAAAGCTTTAAGAAGTATTTTTTGTTGTATTTTTGGTCTTTTTATGCATTTCTACGTCTAAATAGACAGGCCCTAGAGTTACTTAAGTGCCAAATGCCAGTTTCGTCACTTACACAAAAAGAAAATCAAGATTTTTAGGTGTGCCTACTGTTGTGTTAGAAATTGGTTTTATGAATAAAGTGAGAACCTTTGAACTCTTCTAAATCAACTCGACCAGCCTCTTAACCACGGAACATAAGAGTCTTAACCTTTCCCTAAGTAGGTAGAAGAGGGCGATCGACACTCAAAGAAAATGAAGCTGTATTATGTCAAACCAATGTTGCATACATACAGGCACATATTGGCTAGTGAATCCGAAAGTAATATAAATTCGAAAGTAACTCTGTCTGTATGTTACCTTTTCACGCCTAAACCGCTGAACCGATTTAGATGAAATTTAGTATAGAGATAGTTTGAGTCCCGGGAAAGGACATAGGGTACTTTTTATCCCGATATTCCCAAGGGATCGAGACTTATGCGGGTGAAACCGCGGGGCGCAGCTAGTTTACAATATTTTCATTTGTATTTGGAAAGCAAGCCATCATTACCCGCCCGCATGGTGGATTACAGGCTGAATATGTGTGTAAGCCATCGTTGCAGTGGCTGAGTGTAGGCTTTCAGGGCAACGGATGGGTTGCGGGTTCGATGTTTAGCTGGAAACCTAATAGCTTAGATCCACACTGTAATCTGTTTCGGTCAGAATTATTTTGCTTCCGTGTTTTTTTGTTCTCATTCACAAATCTGTTTGATCAATTGTACTAGCTTTTGCCCGCGCAGAGGTCGAAAAAATATCCACGGAAATGTACTACCGATATTAAAAGAATCCTATGTCCTAACTCAGGTTATGATCTACCTGTATGCCAAATTTCATCGAAATCCGTTCAGCCGTTAAGGCGTGAAAATATAACAAAGAAACTTAATTTCGAGTTTATATATGTAATATTAGTAAGAATGAACGGATTATTCATATGCGACTATTAATTAATTAAAAATTATATCTACCAAAATCTATTTTGCACACCGAAACTATTTCTCATCCCAAAAATCGAATTCCAGTCCTCCATTAATTAAAAAGATCAGCTATCCTATAACTAACACCCTCTGCCGCACTGCGGTACGCTTGATAATATTTACATTGTTCATTCACACTGCTGTTCGCATGTCGCTGCAGTTTGCAAGTTACACTACTAAATATGTATACAAGGCACTGTATTGCCCGTGCATTGCCCGTGTATTGCCCGTGTATTGCCCGTGTGTTTGTCCACGTTTTGGGAGACCTGTTTCTGTTAGCTGATTGGGCTGGATTGGATCAAAGTCAACAGATTCATGGTAGAATGTGTGCTGGTAAACTACGAGTATGTCAGGAGTTAGTAAATCATGGTTGGATTTAGAAAGGATTGAAAATAGACTTATTTAGTAAATGAAATAAGGTTGAAAATGCGAGGTAAGTCATCAATTACTTACAGTTTTTCCATATAAAAACTGTCAGACATCGTTTTTATTCCAGGGAATAAAGATATTATCCTGACTTTTGGTAAAATTTGCTCTAAATGGTGTAACTGTGAAAACGAAACATTCAGACAGAAAGAGACACTTATATATTTAAATCCAACGGTTTATTCACTAAAACCATCATCTTTCAGTAGTAGCTATTTGACCTGTGAGTTTTAGAACTTGTTGTAAAGCTTGGCGTTCTGCCCAAAACATTGTTGAGTAATTCATGTTCATTCTGTTAGCTTCAGTGTTATCTTTCTTTGGTGTATAACGTGAAAGATGAACGCATTGTGATTTTTGGAAGTGCATTTATTTTCATTCCAGTTAGAAAATATGAAGGTACCTACTGGTCTTTACCAGTATATGTGTATGTCTATCTATCTATATAAAACAAAGTCGTAGTTACACCATTCATAACTCAAGAACGGCTGGACCGATTTGTATGATATTGGATTTGTTGGATTTTTGAAGTGAAAACTTCTTTAGCGGCGTTGAACACTTTTTGTAATGGGTAAAAAATGGTAAACTCGCGTCAGGGCATCGCGTCAGGACACGTGACCGTCAGGAGAGATTCCCCCCCCCCCATCTCTTTCTACGGCGGCGCCAACCGAAGTGAACCAAGTGAGACACGACAAAGATGGCCGAAGAAAATGACATTTGACGTACAAATGTTTGAAAAGTCAGTTTCGTAAACAATAGTACTTCGAGGAGCCGCAGTTGTATTTAATTTATTTTGAACTTCTGTTTAACCAATTTAGTTTATTATTATATACCTACCTACAATACAAAATAGAAGCGACGAAAAATATAACGAAGCACATTATAGCAACAAGAAATACTGTGGGACATTGCTGCTTTTGTGTGAAAACAATGCTTCCGTGTCGACCACGGAAGTTTACACCCTGCAGGGAGATGCTCCAGTAGGGTGTGGCTGTGAAGCTATGTTGCAAAACATGCTACACGTCCTATCCTGCCTTATTTGTCCTACCCAAAACATGCAGTCAAAGTGACCTCTGCGCTGCCACCGACGACAACGTGGAAGTGGCAATATTTTGAGCCAACAAGATCTAAAGTAAAAGAGAAGAAATTTAGGGAGTAGTTCATTAATAAAAAGCTTGTATACAAATATCAGTTTATTTTTATAATACTTGTACGCACCGGGACTTACAGCTTAGTACGGCTGTTATTCCAAATGCATACAGTGTGGCTAAGTTTGTAACAATTGAGACTGGTATCTATGGTACCTCACCCTACTGATTATAAAACTACAGCAACTACTTAACACCCTAGTTATCCTAACACCCTAACATCATACAAGCCTAAGGGAGACCTTCGGGAACAGACAGAATTTGGGTAGGAATAGGGGTTTGTGTACGTCGTGCAATGTGTACACAGGAAATAGTTTTGTCATTGCCGGTCCCACAGACTCATAGAACTGGTGATGGCTAAAGGTGTCTTGGCCACAGTGAGAGGAATTATGGAAGATGAATCAAACTCTACTCCAGCTTGATGACTAATTTATTCATTTACTAATTACTAATTTATGTGGAACGAATGTATGTCGCTCTTGATGCTGACGCTGGCGTATGTAACTCTTGCCTGTTCACGGCTGAACAATACTCTAAACTCTAATTTGGCTTCTAAAACTTGTGCAAGCAGAACAACATTTTTAAAATGTTTGCTTTTCATTTGCCATCTATGCCATCTCTTCTGTAGGCCGTTTCATTTTCTGCTATTCGTAGTGAAGCACCATCCTTACTAGTCCTATTGACCTGAAATACAAAACTAATGTTATAAATTCTTTCTCTTCATTATCTTATTTATACTGATTTAATTAATCAGTAGCGGCATCAAAATAACAGTCATTATTATTCTTATGGCGGGTTTCCTTTTGTTACAATGAGTTTTGTACAGGCAAACGAAGTTCTTCGTAAAATTGTAAATTGGATAGGCACCTAATTCGTAAATCATGCCAGGCTGCCCCTGTTTAGCGTTAGTGCTTGTGTCAGTGTTTTTATTTTCTATTATGGAGACCTCTCCCTGACCAATTCTTCCAAAAAATCTAAGGATTACAAGCAAAAGCAAGCATAAGTATAAGAAATTGAGAATGTTTACAAAACATACAAAACATAACTTACTTTGAACACATTTTAGCTGTTACAGTAGGTACACACCTTATCCTCCTCCAACCAATATTCAATTCTTTGCCCTTTATTGCAACTAGTCTCCGGTCTTAATTTCATTTATTTTAAATACAAAAAAAATATTCAAAAGTTTTTTAGTTTGACACATACAATATCAAATTCATTCATTGACATATTCATATTGTTTCCATGACGACCATGACGTTGTCGCGTTAAAACTGTTGAAACTGTAGACAATAAATTAAATTTTTATACGTAATAATGTCTATGGACACAAATATTCGAATGCCGATTTAATGTGTTGGCCAATTTGTTGGATGACTTCATTATAATGGCAACATTTAGAAGTTGTAGGACATTCTAGTTATAGAACGTTTATGAAGCGTTTATGAATACAAAATTTTATCGAATGTTTTAAAGGCCTATTGAGCATTTTAACTAACGAATGGTTTAAACCTTCAATAGGCTTTTTTTATGAATAAGACCGAAAGTGTTTAAAATATGGAAATTGAACAAAGTGCATCTATTAATGAAAAAAGTGACGCAGAAATATTGAAAAAAAATGAGTAATATTAATTAAATTAATAATTGATTTATTTCAACGTTAATATTCAAGTTTTCACTTCTGCCGGCACTCCCGGAGTGCAACCCGTCTTTTTTTCCGCCCCGAATAGCAGAATGAATATTAAAACATGGGGAAAAATTCACGAAAAAAAGAAAATATTATTCATTTTCTCATACATTTTGCTTGCTTTATTGATGATATCTCAAGAAAGTTGATTCTGAGGCGGTATGAAGTTCGCCAAGTCAGCAAGTTTTCAATAAAAACTCAAGGGTGACTTCGAGATAATACCTACGCTTGGAAACTCAAACTCAAAGCATTTATTTCAATTAAACCAATTACAGGCACTTTTGAATTGTCAAGGGGTCGGTCAGTCAGAAAGATGAAGCTAGTTGCCCATTCCAAAGAGTAGGTACCTATGGAGAAGAACGGGCAAGAAACTCCATGGACACTCTTTTAAATCAAAATAATATGGTTACAAAGTCTTGGTTACATCATTCATGTTAAAAATTATACATGTGAGAACGATGCAGAACGTTAAAAGCGTCCATAATGAGAAGATGAGAAAAAACAATTCAAATATTAAATTAAAATAAGCCGTGGCAGCAAAGAGATGACCAGTCCCTACTGACGGCGCCCGTTCACGAACATGACGCATGTATTAGCACCATTCAGCTCAACCATTTTGAAGGGAGCTAAATGATCCAACACATGCGCCACCATCAGCGAGACATTTGAGTGAGCATGACATACTCTTAGCCGCCAGAGCACATTCAAGTCAATAAAAGACGTACCCAGTAAATGGTAGCTTTATAGTATGTACATAGTACTCACACATGTGCTATGCAATTATACAATACAAGGAGATTGAATTTATATAATGCAAAAATAGTATTTTAAAATCTTCAGCAGCTGCAACAGTAGGTATTTTCCAATGCTAATCAATTTATTTGTGCGTCCTTATGGAGCAGGACCAGCATTTAGCCAAGCATTTTTATCAGTGATGTAATCCCCCAATTTATAATATGCCTGGCTGCATAGTGTGCGTTTTATACAAGATTTAAATTTCGTTTCATTCAGTTCAAGTATGTGGGTAGGTATTTTATTGTAACATTTTAGACACTAGCCCATGAAAGATGAGTCTACTTTAGCCAGCCTGAAACCTGGTTGAACTAATTGGTCCCTATTTCTAGTGATATAATTGTGTCTTTCACCTCTTTTACTAAAAAGATGTAGGTTTTTCCTTACGTACATGATATTTTCATAGATATATTGACAAGGTACCGTCATGATGTTAATATCTTTAAACAGTTTCCTTAGAGAGTCACGCCTGCGGAGATTATATATGGCTCTGATGGCTCTTTTCTGCAGAATAAAAATAGACTCGATGTCTGCAGCCCGTCCCCATAATAAAATACCGTACGACATTATACTATGAAAGTAACTAAAATAGACTAGTCTCGCGGTATCAACATCAGTAAATTGCCGGATTTTTCTCACAGCATATGCTGCTGAACTTAGCCGTCCTGCAAGGGATGTTAAATGAGGACCCCATTGAAGCCTTGAGTCGAGCGTGATCCCCAGGAAAACAGTTTCATCGACGAATTCGAGTTTCTCTTGATTCAATACTATCTCACAATTACTACTTTTGACATTTGGTAAAGAAAATCTTATGCACTTCGTTTTTTTCCCATTTAACACTAAATTATTAGCAGTGAACCAATTTTGGATCTGCTGAAGGGCGTTATTTACGTCGTCAAGATTTGATGCACGTCTATTAATTTTAAAAATCAAGGAAGTATCGTCAGCAAATAACACCATTTGAGGTTGGGTTTTTAACAAATGGGGTAGATCATTAATATATACTAAAAAGAGGAAAGGACCTAATATCGAGCCTTGTGGTACACCCATTTTTACTTTTAAACCGAGTGAATTGACACCATTTATTTGAACTTGCTGTTGTCTATCATTTAAATAAGATTTTACTAAACTGAGCGCAAGTTTTCCAAGTCCGTAATGTTGAAGTTTTAAGAGTAAGGTTTCGTGGTCGACGCAATCAAAAGCCTTGGAGAGGTCACAAAAAATTCCTATGGCGTCTTGAGACTCTTCCCACGCCGTAAATATGTGTTTTAATAAGGTGACACCGGCATCAGTCGTACAACGTCCCTTAGTGAAACCATACTGTTGGTCGTGTAGTATTTTATTGGTGTTAAAATGATTGAGCATTTGGTTCAGCATCACCTTTTCAAAGACCTTGCTGAAAACTGGTAACACGGATACTGGTCTATAATTATTGGTATCTTTACTGTCCCCCGATTTGAAAAGTGGTATTACCTTACTGTATTTCATTAGATCCGGGAAGACTCCTTGATCTACACACAAATTAAATATTAAGGCTAAGTACGGCGCTATAGTCTCAATAATGGAGGTACAAACTTTGATAGACATTCCCCATAGATCTTCGGTTAGTTTGATCTTGATTTGCTTGAAAGCTTTTATTACTGTTATGGGGTTTATATGCTTGAATTTAAATTCAATCTGGCAGGATGAAACGTTTGCTCTTAATAAATCAATAGAACGCAAGGGCGAGGAATTTAAGACTTCAGTAGTTTTATGTGGGATACTGGTAAAGAAATTTACAAATTCCTGAGCAACTTCTTTGTTAGTGCTTATGAGACCACGCGAAGTCTCTAGTGTGAAATCATTATTATGTCTTTTATTCCGGTTAGTCTCGTCATTAATAATTTTCCAAACCGTCTTTATTTTATTATCGGCTGATTTGATCTTGTTGCTAATATACAAGGCTTTAGCTATTTTGCAGGTATTTTTAAAAGTTTTAGAGTAGGTAGCAACATATTTATTAAAAGTTTCAGAGTTAATATAATATAAGGTTTAAGGCCATACAGCTCAAACAATTTTTCCCTACTTTTTCTAATACCCTTAGTTGCCCAGTCACTGAACAAAAAATTTGTGCAAATAGTTTTAGTTTTCTTTTTTAAAGTGTTATTGAATTCGGTGCGCACTATAGAAAAGAACTCCTCATAAAATTCATTTACATTGGTTTTAATATGGCCTGGTACACTTAACTTACTAATTAAGTTATTATTAAATCTATTTAGATTGTTTGGTGTTATTTGTCTTGTTTGTATCTGAATTTTTTGTAATGGTGTATTGGACTTGAACGCAAATTAAACAATCCTTATACATAAATATATAACATCATCATAATCAGCCTATAATGTTCCCACTGCTGGGACACAGGCCTAACATCATAATAACTATAATACCCCGAGGGCAGAGGAGTTGCATTTTAGCAACAACCAAAGGCCTAATCTGCCAAGTCTAGTCATTGTGTGTTGGCGAATTCTAATAGTTTTTTTTATGACCGTCTATTTTCATTTTTCTTTACCAAAAGTCGGGAAAAGAAAGCTCAATATTATCAAATGGGAAATAAATAATTGATCCTCTATAACGTATTGACCTTCTAACGATGTACGTTTTTTTAACCGACGAAAAAACGGAGGAGGTTATCAATTCGACGCGTATATTTTTTTTTTTTTTTTTTTTTTTATGTATGATCACGCATAACTTTTTACAGAGCAGTCCGATTTTGATAATTCTGTTTTGATTAGAAAGGATATACCCCGAAGGTGGTCCCATATAAATTTGGAAAAAAAAAACCAACAAAAGAAAACAGGGGATGATTCATAGTTCACTCACTGATTGTAATGTATGACCACGCATAACTTTTTACAGATTAGTCCGATTTTGATAATTCTTTCTTTAATGGATAGAACATACCTCGAAGTAGGTCCCATGTAAATTTGGAAAAAAAAATCCTACCCTATGGGTGGGAAAATAGGGGTGATTTGTTGTTCATTCACAGATTTTAATGCTGAGCTGTGTATTACAATTAAAATTAAAGGCCTCTATCTATGTTGGTATATAAAGCCTGTTTTTTTAAAGTATTTTACTATACAAAAAATAATAGTTAAAGTAGGATTATATAACAGTTAATATCTAAAGTAAGGTAGGTAGCCATTTTAAAAGTAATCAAAAATTAAGCATGCAGTAATAAGTAAATTATAGCCTCAAAAAATTATAAAATAAAAACTTTTTAACAAAAAAATTAAACCTCCGAAAAAACTGAAAAGCAAAAAATAAAAACCTTTTTTATTTTACCTTAATAAATAAGTTCTTAAACTAATGCAAGTATACCTAAAAAAATTTGAGTCGGCGCCAAACAATCAATGAACAAAGATCACTAAATTACCTTAAATTTATAGAAATAGCCAAATCAAATTAATAATGCAACGTGAAATCTCCAGCGCTAAATATTAACATTCCAAACAAAAAATGCGCTCTCCGCACGCCCACTCGCAACGATATTAAGTTGCTTGTTTGGCGCCGACTCAAAATTAGTTAGGTATACTTGCATTAGTTTATGAACTTATTTATTAAGGTAAAATAAAAAAGGTTTTTATTTTTTGCTTTTCAGTTTTTTCGGAGGTTTAATTTTTTTGTTAAAAAGTTTTTTTTATATTAATGATAAAGCTCTTTAAACTTTTTGGGCTTCTAATGAAGCATACCTTATTTAATAAATGAGCCTCTTTTTAACTTTCTGGACTTTTCTTTAGTCGCAGTGACTAAGCTAGGGTACTGCGACCAAACGGGCCAGAAGTGTGAGCAACCATGTGCGAGCCGAGTTATAAACTGGATTTCGGAAATGGATTTCGTTAGGTTAGAACCGTGACCAACTCCGAGAGCCGAGCGAGCGTAGTAAGCCGCGCTGCGGGAGCGGCAAGCGCTACATACAATTTAGTCGTAGTTAATATTTTCAGGACACCAAAACAGGAATTATTTGAGGTTCACAAAAAGAAGAGCATTCAATATATTAGAGTTATCATTTATATTTTTAGAAAAATGAGAATTATTTTGAGGTTCGATAAAATAAATGCCTTTTTAAATTATGAAGAATATTTACAGTTACCTCTTTACAGTCACTAAAGACAACAGAGACTATAACGTTTAACTACAAACCGAGCAATTGTCGCCAGTCTTCAGCAAGCCTGTAGGGAACAAAGTTTGTTCTACAATGTAACAGTAACTGCTATGCGATGTTCTATCAAATTCCTTCGGTTGTATTCTTTTAAGCGCCCTGGAGACTTACGTAAGATTATTACTTTGTTGTCTTTAGAAGTTGAGCTTCAAGTAAACTGAACATTAATTAAAACTTATTCAGATAAACGATAGCGGATGGATTCATAAATCATACCTCCAGCCACTCTAAATAATATAAGTTCCAGATCATACGGAGGAATCACTATTATTGATAAATGATGGATATTTCAAATAGCCATCATTTTTCTTTCTTTTTTAGGGTTCCGTACCTCGAAAGGAAAAAACGGAACCCTAATAGAATCACTTTGTTGTCCGTCCGTCCGTCCGTCTGTCTGTCTGTCAAGACTCTTTTTCTCAGGAACGCTTGGAGGTATCAAGCTGGAATTTATACCAAATACTCAAGTCTACTGTCCCTTGGATCTGTGAAAAAATCAATCTTCTAAGCCAACGCAATCAAAAGATATAGCCGTTTATGCCGCAAATTTTCGACACTCGCAAGGGAATCAAAACCTACAGGGTACTTTCCGTGAACCAGAATCTTGAAATTTGGTACAAAGCAACGTCTTATAGCACAGATAAAGAAAAAATTGCTAAAACCATAAATTTTTAGTTGCATCATATAATAAAAATATTTTAAACAAGTTTGTACGGAACCCTCGGTTCGCGATTCCGACTTGCACTTGGCCGGTTTTTTTTTGTGGGTTTATAGAGGTATGAGGAACAGGGTGTAAAGTTCACTCAACCTCCATAGAAAAGGGAGGATCCTCCGGCCAGACGGGTGTCGTGTCTGGCGGGTAGCTGCCCGATGAATAGAATAGAATACTCTTTACTATGTACACCATATAAATTACAGACATAAATATAGAAACTGTGATGGATGATGTATGATTTATGTCGGGCCGTTGTGGGCTAGATGCGTGGTAAACTCTGCTTGCGCGATGCAGGATTTTGCGTGACATCACTATGACGCGTTGTTCGCATGTGGCGTTGTAGATACCGCTACAGTTTTTTAATGATGGTTGGTTCTGTAAAACACCTTTACACGTTAAAAATAATTTATGTTTTAAAACATGATGGGTTCGTGTTTCCTATGTGACTACTCTGAGAAGATAGACCGATGAAAACTCAGACTGTATATTTTCTTTTTATTTAAGCGGGATTCGTCTTTCGACCAGTAACATCCCAGACTTTTAATTCAACTCCATCATAGTAACTATTACCGCTCTCCTAAAATAATATAATTTTCACAACAACCTTCATCAGTACTGCAATAAATAAATACAAAAATAACCATAAACCTTCACCACTCTGCATTAAAAAGCTCGGCCGTGAATATAAACAAGTTGATTCCCTGGGAGGCGACAAGAATACTGCTTTATAAGGCAGTCTATAAAACGGAACGACGACGCGGGACCACCTCGTGAGCGCTCCAGAGCCGGGACCGCGGACTTGACCACACAGTAGAAAGATACAGAAGGTCGAAGACACAAAACGAAAATGTATGCGGTCGGGGGACCCCCGTCAGTAACGAAGTCCTTTATGAGATACTCGCACGCACTCACACTTGTATATAATAGAAAGAGACAGAGAGAGAGAGAGAAAAAGTGTGAATTTAATACGCGTTTTTAATACAGCGCCATCTAGTATAAGTTTTTAGAAGCTCTGATGTAGTTCTCGCCATCTTAGATTTTTATTTTGACGTCACTGTCGGTTTTATCATCCTCGAATCATGAAAACTATCTCTCGCCATTCGGACGGAGGAGGCGAAACGAAGGAAAGTGCAAACGTAGACAACGTGCTGATTATATTTTTATGTATAAGTTTTCTGTTAAGTAATGGTTCCAATAAAAACATCTGTTTTTCTATTTCTAATTACTGTGAGTATTTACAATTATAATTAAAATACAAGAAGTAAAATGACAGTCGTTGCAATCAACATGTTTGGAAAACAAATTATTGGCGATCCCAGCCCGGTTGATCCAGTGGGTACATATCGATGCCAATTTATTGTCTATCTAGCATCCCTACGCGCGATATATATTTAGAAACTTAAACTTTTACCAGTCAAAGAATGTTCTGCTGGGACGGACACATTGGAACTTCTGTAACTACTCTTTGACAGGACACCACTTCCAGCCCGCATTGCGGGATTGTTTTTATTGCAGGATTGTTTATATAATTTTCATGCGGTCGGGACATGTGTTGTGGCCTCCGCGGCACATTCGTGGGACATTCGCGGCCCAAAATATTAGTGTTTTTGGATTATTTCTGTGGTTGGCAACATATGGGGCAGGGAGTGAACCTGGCGGCATGTTGTTCGAGTATCTTGGGTAAAGGGGAGTTGTTGGGTAGATATCGATAGGACCGCCATTGTCATCATCATCAGCCTATAATGTTCCCACTGCTGGGACACAGGCCTCCTCTCTGTGAGAGGGAGTGGGCCGTAATCTACCACGCGGGCCCAGTGCGGGTTGGTAGATGTCACATGTCTTTGAATTTTTGGTTCTAGGACATGCCGGTTTCCTCACGATGTTTTCCTTCACCGTTTTGAGAGCAGTGGTGATGAAATAATTTACGCAAAGTAAAGCGCCTGTCTGGCTTCGAACCTACGACCTACAACTCGTAAGTCGCGGCCGATACCACTGGGCCACCACTGCTCTCACCGCCATTGTACTCATAGGTTTAGCAATAAGTATTGCAAAAAGCTGTGTTTACATTTTTGGCGTACGGTAACGCATATTCTATCTAAAATGTAGAGATCCTGGTTTCATAAAGTTTTTATGATCTAATATTACGAATACTATATTTAAAAAAAAAACATTTTTTTCTTCAAAGATACATAAACATCAGAAGGCCAATTCTCGTAATTTAAAACGTCCAAAATCTAGTCGCAGTGTCATCTCAGCGACAAATAAATGTCAAAAACATGTCAAAAACTTGTCAAAATGCAGGGAAATTAGAGGTATTTTTGACAGATTGAGACGGAGACCAGACTGTGAGTGTTCTTAAAATTACGAGAATTACCCCTCTGCTCACTCGAACGACTGTCACAGGGCAAAATATCTTTTTGCTTCGAAACGACACTTATGACAGTTACGTTATTGGGACAAACAAGAACTGCTGTTGATCGCCTTTTGGGACAAACTTCGGGCTTTTCTTTTATGGCTTTTAGACGACCTAAATGTGGCCAGGGAAAATGTCTAGTTTTCGGTTTGAAGGTTCTTTAGCCGGAGCGGCTTTTTGGTTTTATTTGATCGGCAATATTGTTAAAAAGACGTTTATGCGATCAGCAGAATTTGGAATACAAACTTTTGCGTTGTCAAATAAAGTTTTTTTTTATTTACACACAGACAGAATGTGAATTTTATTTTTGTAAAGAAAATAACGTATAACGTTGTGATAAAGAATGTTTGAATATAAATTTTCACTAATTGTATAAATGCAAATTGTAAGCAGTATAATGATTATTGCGTAGAATTTTTTTCATGAAATCGTATAATATTTTTCCACAACTTGGAATTAGATCATAAAGCTTGTGATTAGTAATAATTTTTAATATAATAATGTTATTTCTTTCTGGTATATCTGGTAAAAGTTCATCACAATTTTAAATGAAGGTTTTATCTCCGGGCGGCCATTTTAAATACAGCCTCATTTGTAATATTCTGCTGTTCCCCCCATAAAGAAATTAGGGACGTAGAACATTTCGTATAAAATTTGCGACAGATGTAAGCAGATGTCGAAATAAATTAATACCAAACTTCCATTTCAGAGCTGTACTCGGTTTAAAATACACAGAACTTTATAAAAAAATCTCTTTATACCTACTTACAGAAAACCGTTGTGAGACTTGTTAATTTTGTCTGTGAATGCTTATCATTGATATCTGCATGTGACCAACATAATGTCTAGAATTTTAAAGAATCGTGACCTCCAAGTTTCTTCTCATTCTCATCCTCTGAGTTCGTTCGTTCTTTCTTCTCAGAGTAGTCGGATAGTAAACGGCCTGCGTTTGCTCATCTAGTTTCAAAATATTACTTGACATGTAAAAGTGTTAAAAACCACTTTACAAAAAAGACGACTTAGTCGACTCTTCACGTGACCAGAGGGCTGGCCTATTTCTTGGCCAAAGAATTAGCATTGCCATACAACTTGGCAATGCTGCCAGCCTTTTGGGCACTGTTCCTGTTGACAGAGATGCAGACGAATTCTTTGATGCCCTATGATTATTTTGTTTATTTTTTTCATATAATTGTACATATTATTATATGTAAGCTTATATTATGTAAATATTTAATTTTTGGAATAAATTAGATATTGTGCTTTACAAAAATAAACATCATACCGTTGAACATGTGCCTAAATCACAGCATGAAGTTGTTATCTTTAAAGACACACCACATTTTATGTCTGTAAAAATATACAAAATCGCCCTTTATCCGTAAGCCACAAAAATAATTAACCCTGCAAAACGAAACACAAAGACCTACCGCTTATTATCTGCGTCAATCAATTTCCACGTCTCGATTGCTGCCTCATCAAGGCTTTTAACGAAAACCAACATAATAATAATAATTGAACCGAATGTACAGACGCCAGCACATCGAGTTACCCGAAACTGTCGAATTTTCCCAATCAAATTTGAACCTTATGCTTTAGCAATAAAGTTGAAAATCTATTAAAGAAATTTGACAGATTGTAGTAGCTTGATGTACTTTCGCTCCTACTTCGTATTCAGCACTCGGAAATTCTGGATTCTGATTGGTCAGGTACACTCATTGTCTCTGTGCTCTCGACGTAGCACATTAAATTAAATACCTATATTTCGTTTTGTTGGCTATATCTGTAGTGGGACAATGTTCAACATTTTTTTCCGTTGAATTTTTTTTTTAATTTAAGGTAAAAAAAAAATTCAATAATGTATTCGCAGGGATTTGCTTACATTGTCTGCTAATAAGTTTAGAAGTTTGTTGATAAAATAATTAGTGACTCGGTTTTTTTTAAAGAACTGGGGTTTGGATTTGTCCTTTCTTTATTTTTGTTTAAAATGTTATGTTTTTTTTTAATTTACGAAACTTATCTATTTAGTTTCACTCGTGTGCCAATAGTTCCATAACAATTATGTAGTATTTAAGATAAAAGATAACGATATGAGCTACACACACATGTGATATCTTTTTTTTCACTACCTGTTTATTAAGATATTTGTGTACTAAACTGTTTCTTTCCCTGAATAATAGAAATAAATGAATAAAAGTTGAATTTGAACACTTATCACACAACATAATCATTATGGCACAATGATATTTCACTACAACTTGTGATGAACTGCAAGATAGCTTGCTACGGCGTAGCTCCTTCTAAGCCACGGGGCCACAGCCGGCGCACGGCGGCGCAACTTGTTTTGTGTTACGGCGTAGCATGTTCTGTGCTACGACGTACCTCATACTGTGCTACGACGTAGCTCATACTGTGCTACGACGTAGCTCATTCTGTGCTACGACGTAGTTCATTTTGTACTACGGCGTAGGTCTTTCTATTGTATGACATAGATTGCAACGTGCCAAGGATCAGTCTGTGCAATGATTATAATGATACATAATCAACGAATATTTTGAGAACCTTTATGTGACTGAGGTGTATACAGACTCCAGTGTATCATTTTCCACTACTATTTATTATTAGCAAACATGTAATTAGACACAAATGAATGTATGCGTGTTTGAATTAACGACCACAGAGTAAAACAAACAGTGAAACAAGCTAATCAGTAATCACCAAATTGTGTATTTACCTCAATTCGAGTTGAATACAAACAGCTGCAAATATTTGTCTCGATTATTTGCTTTACTAATTAAATTATTTACCGATTGCGGAAACTGTACAATTCATAATTAAATTAAATTAATAAAACCAAATAGTTATACACTAACACATTTAGTGGTATGGTACAAAACAAGTGAAGAATATTGTGAAAAATCTAGCTATACATGAACACTTGAATTAGGTATTGGGATTTTTGAAGTGAAACTTCTTTATGCACGCTTGACTTGGGGAGTACGCTGGTGAACGCGTGACGTAAGCGTTACGAAAAGTGTGATCGGGCGAGGCGAACGGGAGTTGAGTGGGGGATATAAGCAAGAGCAAGCAGTGCGCGCGCACATTTTCTTTCTCTTCCTCTCAAAGCCAAATACGTTTAAAGTTTCACTTCAGTCGTGTGGTCATAAGCACACTCGGTTTTTTTAAGAACATCCACAAGACTAGAGCATCAACATAATCAGCCTGTAACATTCCCACTGCCGGGCCACTGGCTTTGTCTATGTGAGAGGGAGTATACAGTAATTTACCACGCGGGTCCAGCGCGAATTAGTAGATGTCACATGTTCGAACTTCTGATTCTAGGACATGCCGGTTTCCTTTCCTCACGATGTTTTCCTTCACCGTTTTGAGAGCAGTGGTGATTAACACTTTGAGCGGAGCATCTGGGTATTCAAATGTTTGTTGCGCGGCGCACTATTTTCTCATGCAAAATACGTAATTAGAATTTATGTGTGTGAGTAGCCTTATAAAGTGAAAAAACTAACGTGGAGTGGTGCTAGCAGTCCGAAAATTTAAAGTGATACGGCGCAATGACTGACGTAGGTTGAAGGAATTGGTATAAGCCGCAGCCGTTTATACACGTTGTTTTAGGAGAGATATAGTTTTCGCTGACGTGATTAAACGTTGCGTTAAATAGCGTTTATCAAATTTTACGTATTATAACGTTGCTCCGCTCAAAGTGTTAAATAATTACGCAAAGTAAGTGCCTGCCTGGTTCCGAACTCACATCTACGACACGTAAGTCTTTGTTATTATTAACAATGCTTCTAATACTCGAGACAACAGGAGCATTGTTAATAATAAAACAATACGTTTTGTGTAACTTTATGGTAATGACAATACTTAAAACAGTCCCTCTAAAGGAATAGGACATGGCGACCGTACTTACGAGTAGCGTTTGAGCTTCGTAAATTAATGCCGACGTGAATAATATTATACTAGGTAATAACTTAGACCCTGGCTTTAAACTGTGCCCACTGAAGTGACAATAAAGATTCCTGAGGTCTGCCGTCTGATTCAGACATTAAATGGAAGTGGGATTGTTAAAAGGGAAAAAATATAACTCGCGTATTTTTATGAAGTGAAAACTTCTTTAGCGGCGTTGTGCACGTTTTTTGTAATGGATAAAAAATGTTAAACTCGCGTCAGGACATCGCATCAGGACACGTGACCTGATCGAAAATTTGTAAGACGGATGGAGAGTAGACAGCCGGTGCGGCGTAGGAGAGGAAGTATCCCCCTCTCTTTCTACGGCGCGGCGAAAATGTATGCCTGCTGTTTCGTTTAGGCGGTGCAGGGCGCTTGCGCGAATGTTCGTGTGTGTTTATGTTACAGCGTGCCACGCGCATCCATGGATGGTGACAGCTGATGGCTCGACCGTCTGTGTAGTGGCCACACTGCTGTGTATTCGTAAAATTCGTGTATATAAGTGCATCTATTAATGAAAATTATCAAAAATGCACAACGTTAATATTCAAGTTTTCACTTCTGTCGGCACTCCCGGAGTGCAACCCGTCTTTTTTTTTATCGTGGTTAGCGAACTAGCCTGTGGCCTAAAGACAATGGCAACACCAGAGGCAACGCAAATGCGTTGTCATCGCAAAGAAAACAGAGAGCCACAGCGCTGGTTTTCAGTAACAGCCGGCGTTGACCGTGATGACGTCAACCGAGAAATGAGACAGTCCTATTTACTAGTACAAACACGGCGTCCCTACTCCCACAACGTTCGAGCTTCGCAGATTAGTAGCGTCATGAGTTATGCTCCTAGGTGTTACAGCGGCTTCACCTGGATTCGTGCTAGTACCTACTGTTGGAACGGAACTTAATATAGGTACCTACGTATACGTACTGGGGGACTAATGGACGATTAATTTAATTTATTGATCGTTATGTTGTAATGAGGACTTTTGGTGTTTACCACTTGAAGAGAGGAGCATTTAAAAAGTTTTACGCATAGTGACGATTCTCAAATACGTTAGCCGCGCCTTAATCAGTAATTTCGCAACAAACTGACTCTATTTATGTTAATGTTCACTAACTCAACAGCGAACCGACATTTCGTTTTGCAGTGCCCTGACAGGGTTCATGTACAAAAACCGACAGCTTATGTATGTAAACTGTGTGATATGTATGGGAACAAATAAATAAATAATTTATGCTACGTTTTTTGTCGAATAAAAATATAAAATTACTAGCAGCGCCCCGCGGTTTCACCCGCGTAAAGGTCGATCCCGTAACAATATCGGGATAAAACGTGTCCTATATGTTAATCCAGGAAATGGTCTATCTATGTGCTAATTTTCATTCAAATCTGTTCAATTGTTTACGTGTGATTAAGTAACAAACATCCAAACATCTTCACAAACTTTCGCCTTTATAATATTAGTGTGATTAAGTAGGATGAATAAAAGTAATAAAACAACAGAAGGTAAGGTTTGACTTATAAGAAAATTAAATTAACTAGCTAGAACAAAATACGCTGTTATAAGCTTAGGAGTATATTTACATAAGCTCAGTTTCCGAAATTAAGTAATTTCTCATTTTAGTTTTTCGACAAAATAATCGGGCAGTAATCCATTAAAGCATACCTACTTACCGCTAGAAATACATCTTCGTCTCGACAGCTTTAAACCGATTTTCTCCAGACGTAACCATTTCCATACAATTACTTAAAGTCCATTCTTCCGGAATCGTTCGGAAGCGACAAAACTTCGAGTCTTCAAGGAAACGAGGGAACAGGGAACATTACGAAGCGCTTCTAACTGTAAACGGATTTAACTTTAGTTCGTATAGATTTTGTAAGAAGAATGTCATTCTTGAGGGACAGACGTTGACAACATTTTGAATTAAAGTTATAAGGATTGACAGCGAGGAGATTTTTAGTAAAAAAATAAAATGTCGCTTGGGAATAATTTAAAGTAATTTGCGATTCGTAACATTATACAAAATCACGCCTGTATTTCACGAAGTGGTAGTCAGATTTGTATAGTACAGCCACATTTTGTCAGTATTGTATCAGTATTTATGTATTACCTGCTTACAAATATATCAAATCATTTGAGTAGGTTAGGTTAATACTCAAATGATTTGATATATTTGTAAGCAGGTAATACATAAATGCATTAATAAATAATTATACAAATAACTATTTACCCTAGATACTAAATTAAATGACTAAATATAGGAATAAATACAAAAACAATAAACCAGCTGACAAGTTACACCCCTAACAAGAAGACAAGACTCCACGAGCTGTTTAATACCGCGGCGCAGAATTAGACCAACGCAGCTGAATATCACTATTACATCCTAACTTCACAAGACAACATGCGCTGTCTAATAAACCGTGGTTTGCGCAGAATTAGGCTGACACTAACAAATGTATTCTGTAAGACGTGCGCTGCAGAGTTACATCGTAGGATGCGTCATCATAATTTTACAATTAAACGAAAATGCTGGCGTGAATTTCTGTGCTTCAAGATGTGTAAATTTTTCTTACGAGAAATTACTTGAATTTACAATGTCGTGCATTTAAAGGTTTAGTTTTAATAAACTAGCGACCCGCCCCTGACTCGCATGGTTTTATGACTTACCAAATACCCTCAAATATAATTATACTTTTAATAATATTAGTATAATAGTAATGTTTTAACACATAAATCTTTCGGAAGTTTTTTTTTATCTTCAAATTTAATTTTTATTGAATTCTACATTAATAGTTAAATAAAGTTCACAATCCTACCGAAAATAACAAAATTAAAACCTAACTTAACTAAAACTATACACAAACTAAATTATATCTATCGACTCGTAATGTACCCAAGAGACTGGCGGCATTACCACGTTGTATGGCAATGCTTAGCCTTTGACCAAGGTATAAACTAGCCCTTGAGTCACGAGAAGTGTCAACCAGCCGTTTTGAAATTTCCTTAAAAAGCCTAAACCTTTCGGAATAAAATTTCTAAGTGATGTTGATAACCGCATCAAAATCCGCCGCGTAGTTTAAAAGAACAATTCAGTCACACAGGCAGACGCGAAGACTTTAGTTTATACTTTGTATAGATTATATATGTACAGCGTGTGTGTGTTTTGTATGTAGGTATATGTTATGTATGAGACATATGTACAGCAGTGAACTGCAATAGGCTGAGTTGATATGTAAATTATGTGTCAAACCTGACCAAAAGGATATGGCACCTGACAAAAAGTATATGAGACACTTTAAAAAGTGAATTAGGAAGTTTTCGGAAATAGCACGAACTTTTTTCGAAGTTTCTCAGCTTTCGAGTTGGTTAAAAGTGGTTTTTGCAATCAGCAATACTGCGGCGTTCAGGCAATCTCGCACACACAACATGAAATAGTTGAAAAGGTTTAATTAAAACACAAAATGTATGTTATTATTACACAGAACTTAGCACTTTCCAGTAAACAGCTCGAGTAAGCTACACACCTCTACCCATCTGTGCAAGGAATTCAGCTAGATGTTACCTAGTATAAATTTATTAGTCTTATGCCCGTAAAAGCGCGTTATTGAATTTCTAACTTTCGGTGCTGAGCCGAGGGTTGAAAACCCAACAGTTAATTTAGGTGTCGCCCAGTGTTAGTGAAAAAAAGCATTAATAACAATTACCTTTCCGTACTTCTGTACATTGCGAGCGATTCTTTAACGACATTTCCTACGTACGTGACTTCTAGCCATCATGTTGTATTAAGTTGGTAACTCACTATAGTGCACGAGCTCAAACATCTTGCGAAATCCCGGGATTTTTCTTATTAAATAAAATAATATTAAAAAATATAATAAATATGGGTTAGTAAAAACAAAAAGATAACTTATACCTATGTTAGTATGTTGGTAATCTATTTGGAAACAAGGCTGTTGTTCGAAATACATCTTCAAACAACATCACCTAACAGCGGAGACTCGCACCTCCACGCTATGGTCTTCAGGATGGAGTTAGAGCTACCCCGCACTCTGCAGAGCAAAGAGGCAGATTTCCGTCTTACAATGGCGTGAAAGCCATCGACGTGTGCTTGTGCAAACATACCTGATGCACTGCAGAAACGGGGCAGCCCCATCAACATCCTGAACCCGTTATTATATTGGACATTATTGAATGCCGTTGTTAGGATTAGGATTGGATTTTTATTCTTTTGAAATGATATCCTGGGATTTTAGTGGAACTTTGATATTATGAGCTTTAAAAATACCGTTCTGTGTGTTCGTGTGTGTGTGTGTGCATTACAAATTGGAAAAAATGTACAGGTTGGCGATTTAGTCATATTCATAATATTTTTTTAAGAATCGAATTTTAGTTTAATAACGAATATTGTTTTGAATAACGGGTAGATGGATTTTCTTTTTCTTGAAGATAACATACTACTTGCTACAGTACCTACTAACTTAATCTCACGTACGGCCGTAACTCATTGTACCTACTTAGTTGCTCTCAGGGGAACTTTATAACTCAATAAAACTAACAGCTTTTCTATTCGATTCGGTTTTATTATCAAATCACAATAATGTCTACAATGTTGTAGTTGTTTGAGTAAACACAATAGATAGCGAAGTATCTTCTGTTTCTACTAATTCTGAACGTCTTCAATGTACTTCACCTTCATAAATATGCTTGCTTGCATCGGGATATACTTAATGACTAACTTTTTTATTTAACCTCTGTCAAAGTTGGATAATTGATGTAAAGTATTTACTAACGCCATGGAAAACTGTATCTTTCTTTGAATTGAACATATAATGCCTGCCTGTGTGAGCGTGCGCGTTCCATCGCCGCCCGTTCGATGTCCTCCGCGCACAGGATGGATGAAAACAGCACACGATGTAATTTCTTGCTCCGTTGGTGTAATTGCTGTATGGCGTTCCAGTAGGAGGATAAATAAATAAAATAAAATAAATAAATAAATAATATTCAAAATGGTATTTAATTTGATTTGATAATAACATATTGAATTCTCTATACTTATTACTGCTTGGTAGAATTCTGTAAATATAAGACTTATATTGACAGAATTTCCACCACCACCAGTTCTATTGATGACTTATAAGTCATCAATAGAACAAAGACATAGGCACTTTGACAGCCTTTAAATCAGTTTTAAACCCTTTCATAGCCAAAGTATAGTGATAATTTTAAATTAAATGCAAAGCGAATTCTAAATTGATTCAGGTTATTATAAATATTCAAAAAAAAAAAAAACATAACTAATAAATCTTCCAATACCAATAAATTACTATAATATCTAGGTATTCCATCCTATAATATGACTTATAAGAAGGAATATTTCAAATGAATCGGAATACTCGAGTGTCGTGGAATTTACATTTTTCCAATATTAGCGGGACCGCACCACGAGGGGGAGCGTGGTTAAATAAATCGTTATCCCTGGTGTGGAACGTGCCTTACTATTGAAACGTTTATTGATATTTAGGTATATATGCATTACGAGATGGTATTGTGAATGATTTTATTTTGATTAGGGCTTGAAGAAAATAACACTAGTAGTGATGTATGGACAGTACCCTCCAAAAGCTAGTTGTCATTTTTCCACTTCAGCTGCGATGCCATATTATGTTTTAAAATAAATAATAGACTATGTTTTATAATAAATTAGTCAGTAACAACGTTATAGTCTAAAGTTCAAAAATTTTAAACTATTAATCAATCAAGTCTCAATCCCGTGGGAATACCGGGATAAAAACTATTCTATGTTCTTTCCCGGGACTCAAACTATTTCTATACCAAATTTCATTTAAGTCAGTTCCGCGGTTTAAGCGTGAGGAGGTAACAGACAGTCAGACAGGTACGCTTTCGCATTTATAATATTAGTATGGATAATTTGATGGAATCACAGCATCACATAACAGCTGACATGGAAACATGTCAACTATCTTATGAAGGGTACTGTGTGTGTACAAACTAAAAATATCAATAATGTTCTCAATAATGTTCTTCACCATGACAGCAATAGCCCAGCATTATATATAAATTGTTTAACACTTTGAGCGGAGCAACGTTATAATACCTCAAATTTGATAAACGCTATTTGACACAACGTTTAATCACGTCAGCAAAAACTATGTCTTACTTTAAACAACGTGTGGCTGCGGCTTATACCAATTCCTTCAAGCTACGTCATCGCGCCGTGTCACTTTAAATTGTGGGACTGCTAGCACCACTCCACGTTAGTTTTTTTCACTTTATAAGGCTACTCACACACATACATTCTAATTACGTATTTTGTATGAGAAAATAGTGCGCCGCGCAACAAACATTTGAATACCCAGATGCTCCGCTCAAAGTGTTAATCATGGTTAATAAAAGCAGCAAGAAAGAAAATTATAAGAAAATGTCCGAAAAATTAAAAACACAGTAAGAAAAATTACCTCACTCCAGCCCTAGTCTGCAAAATAAATGCTGATTCATCATACCAGGAACCTTCCTACAACCATTAGTCCCAAAACCGCGAAGATAAATACATAAATAGGTATACCATTATTTCCTCTCAGATTCCGACAAAGAATTTCCGTTGCATCTTTCCCGTCACGTCTGCAATAAGGTCGGTAGCGACATGCCGACACGAACAGTTGATTTGAGTCTAATGTTGTAAACAATGTGAATGTCATAATAATATCAGTATATTGTATATTATATGCAACAGTATATTGTCCACTGTAGGGCAGAGGTACTTACAGTGTAATGATAAATCCATACTAATATTATAAATTCGAAAGTAACTCTGTCTGTCTGTATGTTACCTTTTCACGCCTAAACCACTGAACCGATTTAGATGAAATTTGGTATAGTAATAGTTTGAGTCCCGGGGCAGGACATAGGATAGTTTTATCCCGATATTCCCACGGGATCGACACTTATGCGGGTGAAACCGTGGGGTGCACCTAGTGAGTAATATTTTAACTGCAACAGCTGTACCACTAAGTAAGAGGGAAGCGTGAAGTAGACCGCAAAATTTAATTTTTCTTACGTTTTTATGCAATTTGCAGGTCAGTGTTAGGTTTTATGTTGAACAAAATATGATTTGCGAGCGTAACAAGTACGTATTTACAGAATTATAATCAATAAAATTAACAATACAACCCTCGAAGTTCAGACGCCAGCACATCAAGCTAGCCGAAACTGTCAAATTTTCACAATCAACTTTGAACCTTATAATTTAGTGATAAAGTTGAAAATCTATTAAAGAAATTTGACAGATTGTAGTAGGTTGATGTGCTGGCGTTTGAACATTATAATCCTAATAATCCGAATCCGTAGCTTCAACGGAATGCCCTGTATTATTACATTACATTTCGACAGTTCAAAGTCAAAAGTCAAAGTCAAAGCATTTATTTCAAATAGGCACATAAAAGGCACTTTTGAACGTCAAAAAATATCTTAAAATAGAATTGATTCTAGTCGCCCATTCCAAAAGGTAGTTTTCGTATGGAGAAGAATGGGCAAGAAACTCCACCGTTACTCTTTTAAAATGTTTTAGGTACAATATTTTGCATGGGTACATTAATTAAATAATAACATGTGAGGACGATGCACCTAAAATAAAATTACTATACCACAGGTAAAAGAATTAAAAACGAAACCATGACATATAAATTAATTATCTGATAGATACATGGTGCTCACATATTTACAAACATGGTACAAGCAAAACAATTTTAATAAAAAAAAAATACAATTAATAAGTCAGGTGTGAGTAATGAATGACAAAACGAATAAAAAAAAAAAAACAATTAAATTAGCAACCAGTTTGATTTTGTCTAGACTCTAGATTGTCCTATGGAGCAGGACCAGCATGTTTCCAAGCGTTCTTATCTTGGATATAATCTTCTAATTTATAGTATGCTTGTTTACAAAGTGTACGTTTAATGTGAGTTTTAAATTTTCTTTCATTTAATTCCAATATATCACAAGGTATTTTATTGTAACATTTGACACAGTACCCCATAAAAGATGTATGTACTTTGGCTAATCTGAAAAATGGTTGATGTATTTTATCTTTATTTCTTGTATTAAAGTTATGTCTATCGCTTATTTTATTAAAAAGATGTAGATTTTTTCTTACATACATAATGTTTTCATAAATGAATTGGCCAGGTACCGTCATAATATTAATCCTTTTAAATAATTCCCTGAGAGATTCGCGGCGACGTAGATTATAAATGGCTCTGACAGCTCTCTTTTGCAAAATAAAGATGGATTCAATGTCAGCAGCTCGACCCCATAGTAAAATGCCGTACGACATAATGCTGTGAAAGTAGCTAAAATACACTAAACGCGCGGTTTCTACATCTGTTAACTGTCTTATCTTCCTAACAGCATAAGCGGCCGAGCTGAGCCGCCCCGCAAGAGATGTTATGTGAGGTCCCCATTGCAATTTCTCGTCTAGCGTGATTCCCAGAAAAACCGTTTGATCAACAAATTCTAGTTTTTCTCCATTCAGTATGATGTCACATTCGCTACTTCTAACATTAGGTAATTTAAATCTAATGCATTTGGTTTTCTTTTCATTTAGTACCAAATTATTTACCGTAAACCAGTCTTGGACCTGAAGAATAGAGTTATTCACGTCGTCAAGATTTTGTGCCCGTCTGTCTATCTTAAAGATCAATGATGTGTCATCTGCAAATAACACCATCTTCGGTTGATTTTGAAGTAATTGTGGTAAATCATTTATGTAAACTAAAAAGAGGAATGGACCCAATATCGAACCTTGAGGAACGCCCATTGCCATTTCAGACCCCAATGAGTTTACGCCGTTTACTTGAACTTTAAGCTTTCTATCTTTTAGATACGACTTTAGTAAATCAAGAGCTAATTTCCTAATCCCATAGTGCTCAAGTTTCAGCAGAAGTGTCTCATGGTTGACGCAATCGAACGCCTTTGAGAGGTCGCAAAAGATTCCAATGGCGTCTTGTGCTTCTTCCCAGGCGTTAAAAATGTTCTTTATTAGGGTGACACCGGCGTCAGTGGTACAACGCCCTTTAGTGAAACCGTACTGTTGTTCATGAAAGATGGAATTTTTATTAAAGTGGCGTAACATTTGACTGAGCATCAACTTTTCAAACACCTTACTGAGAACTGGCAGAATCGACACAGGCCTATAATTGTTGGGTTCTTTACTATCACCGGCTTTGAATAAAGGAACTACTTTACTGTGTTTCATGAGATCCGGAAAGACTCCTTGGTCTATACTGATGTTAAATATGAAAGCTAAATAGGGCGCAATCGTTTCAATGATAGATCTACAAACTTTTACAGACATTCCCCAGAGATCTTCTGTTGATTTAAATTTAAGATCTTTAAAAGCTTTTATAACAGCCTGGGGGTTTGTATGTTGAAAACTAAACTCCGAGGGGCATGCCTTAACATTCTTTCTAAGTAAATCAGCAGAACGCGAGGGTGAGGAATTTAAAGCTTCAGTAGTTTTAATGGGAATATTAGCAAAAAAGTTTTCAAATTCCTGAGCAATTTCTACATCTGAGTTTACGGGGCCATGTGCAGTTTCTAAATTAAATTCAGTATTACACTGTTTTTTCCTACCTGTTTCATTATTTATTATTTGCCAGGTAGTTTTTATTTTATCATCGGCTGATTTTATTTTATTGCTAATATAAAGAGCTTTAGCTGTTTTGCATACACTTTTAAAAGTCTTAGAATATGTTGCAACATACTGATGAAAGCTTGTGTTATTCATATGTTGCTTTAGGCCATAAAGTTCAAAAAGGTTTTCCCTGCTTTTACGAATACCCGGAGTCGCCCAATCACTAAATAAGAACTTTGTGTAAATACTTTTAGTCTTTAGTGGGAAAGTGTCATTAAATTGCGTGTTTAATAGTGAAAAGAACTCTGCGTAGAACTCATTCGGGTCAAATAAATTATTAAAACTCTGAACACATAATTTACTTGCCAAAGAATTATTTAATTTCTCTAAATTTTTAGATGTAATTGGCCTAAATTTTATTAGAGTTTTTTGTAAAGGCATGTAGGTGCAAAATGTTATTGTTTGTCCGCTGTGATCAGATGGCAACTTATTTACAATTTGTTTGTGTAAATAATCACAGTTACAGAAAATATTATCTATACAAGTGGCAGAGGAAGCTGTCACTCGGGTGGGTTCAATAAAAACATTTGACAAGTCAAATGACCTAAAAAGACTTAATAATCTGATAGTATTTGAGTTATTTTCTAATAAATTAATATTAAAATCGCCACATATGATTATTGACTTACTACTAGTAGAAAGTTTCTTTAGCACATCTTCCATTACAGAATCAAACACAGATAGATTCTGGTAACTTGGAGGTCTGTATACGCATACTATTACATGCTTATCGAGCTCAACACAGGACAATTCAATGGTGTGTTCAACAGACAGCCCGACGATGTCTTTTCGTTCCTTTGATTTAACAGAATTTTTAACTAATATTAGTGATCCACCATGTATCATACATGTTCGGCTGAAATGGCTAACTACACAATAATTTTCATAATTAATTGACATTACTTGATGAGCTTTTAACCAATGTTCTGTTAAACAAATGACATCAAACTTGGTATTTTCTAAAAACAATTCTATTTCCAGTAATTTAGAAGAGCAACCTTGAATATTTTGGTTAAATAATTTTAAAACATGTTGCCCTTGCAGTTGCGTTGACAGTCCCATGTTATAAAGGGTGAGCCTATCCTTTGCTAGGAACCGAATCCCTGCTATTAAGAGTATTCCATAAGAATAAACCTAATACAATTTCTCACATCCGAGGAACAGAGCCAGGACCTCACACTTCGCTTGCATTCACGCTCCAGCCTACTAGTCCAACGAGTCGGTGATAAGATTAGGAATAGGCTAGCAACCTGTTGCCACAAACGGAAATGTTGCCAATTTTGAAACCACAGCTTTGTAGTATCGATAACAAACGCTACTTTATGGAGATACTAGGCAAACCCCCGGTTTGGGTTGTGTAGTGTATTTATTCAGGCCACCGTTTGGTCCCTGTCTCACAATGATAATTATGATCGTAAGCGATAATGCGGTCTTTGATGGTGCCTACTTTCCTAAAAGTAATCTATTCACTTTTGACTTGAAGCCTCCCTTTTGGTTATAGGTATCAGTAAACAGACTCCAGCAGGATATTCTACTCCTTAGCTGTTTGCACGAAAATAGTTTCAAAATGTTTTTAATGACCTAAGGGGTTTTTTGTTGCCACATTTTTTTTACAAGAAAATGGAGTCTTAAAGTAGTCAGACATAATATAAAAATACGCCCAAGTTAGCAGTGAAGCAGTAAGTTTTCAGTGTTCCTAATGAATGTAGAAAAGTTTTAAAAGGGGAAGGAAAATGAAACATTATTTAGAAACTACGCCGTTTAATTTAGTGTACGTTTAAATATTAGAAAACTTTTAACTAGAGCTTTTTTTTAGTTAACTTGTTTCCCTAGGTAATAGGTAATACGGGCTGGAACTGCAACTCCACGTCAATGCGCGTATTTTTCATACACCAGCCCGTATTACCTATTACCTAAGGAAACAAGCTAACTAAAAGAAAATAACATTGTTTTTCATGATAGCTTGAGAACGTACATTTGAATCTGCCAAGCCCCTTCCCAACTAAGCTTCCAGTCTAACCGGAGTCACATGACACAAAGACACGGATTATCAATATGGAGGGACTACCTATTTGACCTCCAGAACCCAGTTACTAGCTAACACGGACCCGCGCTAATTTTTAATACAAACTCATAATTTTAATAACAACTGCACTGACTGACGTATCCACATTTTCGCACTTCGTGTGTAAAAATGATGTTTCAATTTTCTTTAGTCATTTATTTTGCTTACTTTAGTTACCTACCTACCTCTCTTATATTTACTCGAACTTCAATTTATTTTTTCTTAGTCTGTTCCTTACGATTTTGCCAATATATTGTACCGCATAAAAGAATCATAAATTATTGAGTACCAGGAAAAAAAGTGCTCATTTTACAAATTTTGCGAAAAATATGGGCGTCCATAGATGCCATATAATCTCGCCTGAACAAGCTTCGCGCTCATAAATATTGATACTTGTATAAATAAAAAACTAGCGTCCTGCTTCACACGGTTTTTACGACTTGACAAGTCATCGAGATTTATTTATTATTACGAGTATGTAGGTTTAATCTGTCAAGCTCCGCTAATGAGACACAATTGATTTTCTATTGTTTCGTCGCCGATCGGCGAACCGCGCGGCTTGACCGGTTAATATGATGATGATGGAGCCCACGGGATCGACACTTATGCGGGTGAAACCGCGGGGCGCTGCTCGTAATAAATATGTTTTTGTTATGAAGTTAGTAATATGTTTTTGTTATGAAGTTAAACTAGCAGCGCCCCGCGGTTTCACCCACATAAGTTTCCCGTGGGAATATCGGGATAAAAACTATTCTATGTCCTTTTCCAGGACTCAAACTACCTCTATACCAAATTTCATCTAAATCGGTTCAGCGGGTTAAGCGTGAAGAGGTAACAGACAGACACAATTTCACATTTATAACATTAGCATAGATTTTACACGGCATAGTAAAGTCACCAATAAACGCTCCGTTTGAGTCCGAAACAAGTACAGCAATCCCTTAAAACACTCAATAAAACCGAAACAAGTAATAAACAGGTACATTAATGTTTAATGGAAGCCCCTTCACATTGTGACATTGATAACTGTGGTCACATCTGCGCCATCTTGTAATATTCAGAGCTATCGTTAACACAGGGGACTGCTTATTCTGAGCTTGCTCCCTTCACAATATCTATGCTAAATTCATTTCCTGATATGAATTTTTATTGACTCAGGTGTATTTGTAATTTGTAAGTATTGACTTTGTATTTATTTTCTGTTGATAGATGCTATTTATTTTTGTAAATTGGTTCGAAAAAACACTTTTTTGCACTTCAAAATGTAATAATGTTTTAAAAATAGATGAGGCTGGTGATTCCCAACTGACTACTCTAAGAAAAAAGACCGAAACAAACTCACAACTGCTGAACTTGCTTACCAAACACCGACATCTGTAGCTGAGAGTAGGCAGCATATCAAAAGTATTTTTGTATGCAGTGTGACTACCAACTGACAGTTGAAATGATTGGGCAATACTGCAAGAAAAGAGAAAAAGAAATAATATAGGTACGTTTATTTGCGGTAAACATAACGCAGAAGACACAAACACAAGTTGGGGAAAATATGCGTTATATCCACGCAAAACGGCCATCGCTCAGCATAATGATACAACCCTTTTTTTATGGATGGGAAATCATCAAATGACCCCTCCCGCTCTGGGTGGAGCGGAAGGGAGTGTCAGACTCTTACTGACTCTGACACTCCCTTGTGTTCCACGTGCGCCTCAAAGAGATGTCAGTAAAAAGGAAGGGGCCTGCCAGGGCCGAAGCCTGCCGGGGGTGCGGGATTGTCCGAAAGGGTTACCGCTACCCCGGAACATAAAGGGCTAAGGAAGGAACACGGATGGGTTTTAGTCAGTAAGAGTCTGACACTCCCTTCGCTCCACCCAGAGCGGGAGGGGTCATTTGATGATTTCCCATCCATAAAAAAAAAAAAGACTCTTACTGACTAAAACCCGTCCATTGTCCTTCCTTAGCCCTTTATGTTCCGGGGCAGCGGTAACCATTTCGGACAATCCCGCACCCCCGGCAGGCTTTGGCCCTGGCAGGCCCCTTCCTTTTTACTGACATCTCTTTGAGGCGCACGTGGAACACGTACGCGCCGTCCGGCACGGGCCTGGTCCTGATCGGACGGTGAGCTACCCATTACTCTCCGTCCGCAGGCCCGCGCCTACGGAGGCCGGGAGTCGACACGCGGCTCCCGACGCCCGGAGCGTCTCCCGCGGCGGCTGGGACGTGAGGCTCTCTCCCTTAGCTGTCCCGCCACCTCCTTCGCTAGCATGACTGCTTCGCAGAAGGAGGTGACTACCTCCCACTCCCTCTGGCCCCGGATCATGGCTTGAACCAGGGCCGGACGCGAGAGGTCGCCGCCGCTGCCGATCGCCTCTACGAGGGCACGGCGGTGCTCCGCCCAAGCGGGGCAGACCTCCACCGTATGCTCCACCGTGTCCTCTGGGCGATCCTCGCAATCGTGACACCCGGGCGTCTCCTCCCGCCTGATAATGTGCAGGAACCTCCCGAAACATCCGTGTCCGGTGAGTACCTGCGTCAGGCGATAGGTGAGGACGCCGTGATGCCTCTCTAGCCACTCCTCAAAGAAGGGTCTTATCGCCACTATCGTGGCGTGCCCTAATGGTACAACCCTTTGCGACACAGAGCTCCAGCGCTGGTTTTCAGCGACAGCCTGTATTATTTATCTGAAGGCAAAATCCGTTGCCAGAGGTATTCAAATTACAACTAAGAGAGACGAGAGGGTCTTCAACATGATAAAAATTCATGTATACACCCTTCAAATTGATCTAGCTATGCATTATTCAGCCATGTATGAAAAATATTGGTCTAATACCCTTGAAATTCTATCAATTCAAGACCAAATGGAGCATAGAAGTAAGTCTACAACAATGCAACTCAAAGATGATGCAAAATGTATCACCGGGAATGAAAACCGGCGTCGGCGATAGATCGTAAAAGTTGCTGAAGAATTTCCTTTCAGGCAGTGATATATTGAATGTTCCGGCCCGGATCGGAACCGGATGGGATGCTCTTTCCAAATTGTACGGTTTCGCTTTATATTTTTCTTTTAAAGTGCTGTTTTTGTTTAGGCTTTGGGTAGCTTTTTGTGGTTGTTAATGGGGAGCATGAAAAGGGCGGATGTGCTGTCATATTTTGAAGTTTCAAAGGCCCAAAAGTACTGCCTTTTACATGTTACGTGTCTGAACATTTTTATTAAATGGCTGCTTGATTGGCATTGCAGAATATATCATTGTATACGTAAACAAATTGTGTATCAATTACAACAAAATTATCGCTTTTCTCGTGTAATTTGTTGAAAATAAGACAAGAGGGGCAATTTTCGTAATTTTAAGAGCGCTCACAGTCTGATCTCAGTCTCAATCTTTCAAAAATACCTCTAATTTCCCTACATTTTGACATTTATTTGTCGCCGTGATGAGCTTGCGACTAGATTTTGAACGTTTTAAATTACGAGAATTGGCCTTCTGAAGGCTCGTAATTTAAAACGTTCATAATCTAGTCGCAGTCTCATCTCAGCGACAAACGAATGTCAAAAACTTGTCAAAATGTAGGGAAATTAGAAGTATTTTTGACAGATTGATGACTGTGAACGTTTTTAACCGGTCAGGCGGCGCGGTTCGCCGATCGGCGACGAAACAATAGAAAATCAATTGTGTCTCAGTAGCGGAGCTTGACAGATTAAAATTACGAGAATTGCTCCTCTGGTACAACTGGCTCCTGTGTCATAAATTAAAAAGTTCACTAATAATGGTAATATTTCCACACTACATTTACTAGGGACCATAGAAATGTAAATAAATCTATGACTAGGACACTCTTTTATTACGATTCGTTCCCTACGGCATCCAACCTGACGGACGTCGTCGTGCGCCAGCACCGGATATTAAAGTTACGACGGATCGGCAGGCAGGTAAGTATTTCTGAAGAGGAAGGCATGTTACGGAGGTAACATTGATTTGTAGGGTTAACATGGCGTTTTGCTGATAGTGAAGCAAATAGTTGCTAGCAAGCTGAAACTCTGAACATCAATTGGACAGATCATTATTATAAGATCGAGTGTAAAAACATACCTGACGGTTAACGATTACAGCCCGTTCTCAGTTTTTACCTCTGACAGAGGCAACCCAACAGCAACCTTATTGCAACAAAAATAAAGATCACTACCGTACTAAAGGCAGCATAACCGGTCAACCTCAGCGAATACACTTTGTCTCCTTCAACCTTGACATTGGCAAAATCATCGATAAAACGATGGAGCCATTACTATAAAATTGGAATTGGATCACTGTGATTTTGAGAGACCTGTGTGTGGCAGCAATCCAACAGCAACCTTATTGCAACAAGAATAAAGGTTAGTGTGATATTGACAGTGATGCAAAACCAGAGGCAAAATAACTGGTAAAGGACTATAGCAACATGACTAAAGTCTTATTTACACGGCACGATTTATTTGCTCGTGGCATACTATAATGAAGCAACAACAAAAGTTGTAGCCACTGGTAAGAAATTCGCATCGTCTTAATGGGACTCAAGTGATTAGGTCCTATGCTATACTTCAGATATTGATGATAATGTTGTTCATTGTTGTTCAGTTTTTGTTGTGTCCAAAAAGTAATTATTTGTATGGCTGATATATGTAAGTAGGTTCTTGGTCTAGGTTTTGTAAATGAGAGCTTTGTGTCTGTAAATGCTGTGTTTCGTAGATGCGTGGGAGTTCCAGTGCCTTAGGCATCTTCTGGGCACGCTCGTTCCATCATAGACCTCATCCATCACTTTCCATCAGGCGTGATCGAGGTCAAGAGCGGGCCCATTCTGCAAGAAAAAAAATGCACACACGGCATTATCAGCCTATAACGTTCCCACTGCTCGGACACAAGCCTCCTCTCTTCGAGAGGGAGTGGACTATAATCTACCACGCGGGCCCAGTGCGAGTTGGTAGATGTCACATGTTTTTGAATATTTTTATTAATTTTCTTAGCAACAACCGCTGACTTATTAGAAACTATACAAGAAAACAAAAGAAACTTAACAAAATCAAACACTCGCTTCCACGGACTCCACCGCGACGGACGATACTCCTCTCTCTGCTTAAATTTTGATTTATTGTTTGTCCGGGAAAGTTATATTGTTAATAATAACGGCATCAAACCATGGCCACTTAATACAGTCCACTCTTTTATTGCTCCCCGCGCTAACATTGGTAGGACATGCCGGTTTCCTCACGATGTTTTCCTTCACCGTTTTGAGAGCAGTGGTGATGAAATAATTTACACCAAGTAAATCGCCTGCCTGGGTTCGAACCCACGATCTATAGAACTCGTAATTCGAGGCCGTTGCCACTGGGCCGCCACTGCTCTTCAATGCACACACGATACATGAGAAATACCCAAGTAATTCCCAACTGGACGAAAGTTTGTTTCAAATGAACGTAGCTACGTGGATGAAGTAACTTGTAAGCCTTTCAACATACTGCAGTGCTTTTATCAAGCAAGAAGTTTACAAGCTTTTATGATAGCACAATATTACAAGATGCAAACTGCATTTATCTCGTAAAAATCCTTTATTCACTTCCCCAGGAATGATAAAGCGAGCCAAGCCAGCTGCAAAGTGAAGCAAGTATTAAAATATACAATCTAAGTACCACTTAAAATGATTTGTGAACGAGTCGAAGTTGTGTTTAATGAAATTCAGTTTTCCGACTTGGCGCAAGTTTCTCGCCTAAACTTTAGCGACTGGTGTAAGACGAACTTATGTTTCGTAATAATACCGGGTTTCTGTTGATCTAGTTACACGAGTTTCGTAGGAGGTAAAGTCTGTTTTGTTTTATTGAAAAAAATTATAGGAGTATCTAATCAACAGTCGCTGATTTGGAATTTTAATTTGCCTTGGAAGGGTCTCTCCAGACCTTATTTCGACCAACCAATGTCTGTTCCAAAAGTACCCGATGAAAATGTAAACAAATGGATCAGAAAACGTATCGTTCTTTAATTAAAATGTCAGATATAATAATTATTTTATTAATATGATAATACTAAAATTTTACAACACAATATAGTTAGCTGTTACCTCTGTAATATTCCCATTTGGTATTTATCTTGACCTGTAGAAATATCTACACAATATGTCATCTGCACACGACTTTCATACCTTCCAACACTTATTTCGTGGTTTTTGAACCTTCTTTACTTGTATGAGTCATAATTAAGCGCAACTAAACTTATTAATTTAGTTTCTTCTTATTTAACAGGCCGCTACGTAATTAAAACGTTTAGCGACACCCATGCTATAAATCCTCTATAAAAGTTTCTGAAACAGTTAGCTTATTGCCAACATTAAAACAACCAGTGTCATAGTAACCATAATATCATCCAAACGAGTGTTATTATGTTGTACTAAATTTCACTATGCAACTCGTTTTCAAAAAAAGGACCTTGTCATGCACGCGCGTTTCACTACCATAGCGCAGTAATTTAAAAAGGAACTTATAGATTATTCGAATTCACGTCGTATCCCGCCGGCCGCCATTTTTGTTCCATATTAGTATTGCAACAAAAATTTTTCAGAACCTTTTATAGAGGATTCATATTATCATGGTTGTAGATAAAGTCTTGTATGCAACTGTACACAATTAGATATTAAAACACTCATGTGATACAATTATCACACTCAGCTTCGCCTCGTGTGATAAACCCCCTTATTATAAAACTTAATACCCCTTATTATAAAACAGTTGCATAAATAATTATTATGCAATATTACAGCAGAATTATAAATCCCAGATCAAAGGCACCTCGGGACCTCAATCAGCAGAATAAACAACGAATATCAACGCGTTACATTTGTACCGATATCCAGTATACCAACACCACAAAGTAAATAGCTACAGAAGATCGGGTCCAAACAACGAGTGAACGCACACTCACACATAAACATGCGTCACGCGCAGCGAGTGCAAACGTGCTTGTTGCGACTGGGTTCATTTGAGATCGCCGTACGTACGCGACTGGGTTCATTTGAGATCGCCGTACGTACGCATCTATGTGTGCGTGCGCCTGTTTTCGCATGTTGTATGGAGCTGGCCTACTGTACCTATATATTCTGTGCCAATATCACCGCTCCGGGGAATATGGATACCGACTACAGATGTCAAGATACTGTGAATAATGGGACGTTATTTGCGTAAATGATGTTCCGACACGATACCGGTGCTGATTGTGGATTGAATATTGTTTTATTTGGTTTATTGCTGTGGGGATCTGCTTTAGATGTTGAACTGTTTAATGTAATTCTTAAATCTCTAGACTTAATTATTACCCTTAAAAAACTAACACTGGAAGATCACCTTTATAGTATATTTTGTAATTCTTACACATAGTGTTTTTGGGTTAAAAATTTTGCTGCAAACGTAGAGTCACGAGCATAAATACTTTACAATTACGGCAACTTCAAAAGCGTTTGTCTTGTGCAATGAGAATTGTGAAAAAAAGACCTATTTCCTAAATCCATACTTAATATTATAAATGCGAAAGTGTGTCTGTCTGTCTGTCTGTTACCTCTTCACGCTTAAACCGCTGAACCGATTTATATGAAATTTGGTATAGACATAGTTTGAGTCTCGGGAAAGGACATAAGATAGTTTTTATCCCGATATTCTCACGGGATCTACACTTATGCGGGTGAAACCGCTGGCCGCTGCTGGTGGTTTCTATAATACTATTTTAACAATCATAAAATATCTATCAATACTTTAGGAGAAAATCGCTTTTGAATCTTGTGTATTTAAGTCCATAACTGTATTGTACATCATCATAGTGACTGTACAGTACTCTAAATCAAAAGAGTCACCCAAGTTTTTGTATTATTTTTCAAACAAAAATTTTAATGCATCAGGTGTGACAATATTGAAGAATATTCACAGCGTCCTAAGTTTAAGCTTTTAAAGCCGAGATTAAACTTTTTATGCAGCCATATTCTGTAGCAAACTCCATCTTTGAAGATGATGGCAAGCCACTTACCTGAGTTGCCAATACTTGCCAATTAGATTAGAGATGCAGTATCTTACACTACTATTTTATTGCTTTACTATAGGCCGACCGCTTAACTGAGACGTTGCCTGAGGTAACAGCGCAGTGCGGGAGGGGTGTGGTGACGTGATGCGAGAGCTCAGTGATTCGTCAACTTGTACCTACTTAAGTCCAACTAAAGTAGGATTGTTGAGTTTTCAGTTTAAAACTATACATTAATAAATGATATGATTTGATTACTTTACAAAAATGTCAAAGCAGCTTTCTAGATAAGAATATATCGCATATTAGCAAGCGGCCACGTCTCGAATCCTTAAGAGGAAAAAACGGGATATGAAAGTATCATAAGAACAACGTGGATAAAATATTTTCCAATTTAATGATAGCTCTGGGAGCAATAGAAATATAATAGAATCAGTTCGCCATATTTTGATATGGGTTTACATTCTGAGAACTAGAGAAAGGATTTGGTAAAATTGGCAAAATGATATAATAGTGGGTGAAAAAATACTTAGGAGCTTCACATCGCTGAATGGAAGTCACGTTCCAGAAACGATTGGTTTAGTGAACTGCTGGGTAATTGCGTAACACATTAACAGTAGGAATGACTTTCATTTGCACAGTTCAACGCCATTCATTGCGTTATTTACGTTGTTGAATACACAATTTTTTCGAACATATGAAGCAATGGATTAGCAATAGCTTTCAAAATGATTCAATTTGTGATTGATAGTGTTACGCAATTAGGGTGCTAGTTGTCCATAGGCATAGCGATCATAATTTTCCAAAACTAATTTATTTATTTATTTAGATCTCCAACAGAGGCCACACGAATCACGCAAGTTAACAAGAACAGGTCCAAACACTAGTGTGCGCTACCAATTACACATCATTCACTTATATCTAGGTAAGTAATCTAGGTAAGAGAGTGAAATACAAACCAAAAAAAAAGTTATTAAAAATATTAAAAAACCCGGCTGCAACCTTATACTAAAACTAACTGAAAAGCTAAAAACAAGCAAATTTTTAATTAAATAAAATTCGGAAGCAGGCGGGGGTCCATACCATTATTATAGTTTCAAACTCAAATGGGTCCTGCCTGCTTCCAACTTTTATTTAATTTAAACTGGGTATGTTTTTAGTTTTTCAGTTAGTTAACTTAAAGTTAACTTATATAAATTAGAAGCAAATCCACTAAAAAGCTTGAAATAAAAACTTTTTAAGAAAAAAAAAACCGACTTCCAAAAAAACACTACAAAGTGAAAAATAACTTTAATTTCGGAAGTCGGTGTCTTTGGATCTGTATTTTAGATTCTTGCCACCGACTTCCGAAATTAAAGTTATTTTTCAATTTGTAGTTTTTTTGGAAGTCGGTTTTTTTTTTTCTTAAAAAGTTTTTATTTCAAGCTTTTTAGTGGATTTGCTTCTAATTTATATAAGTTAACTATAAGTTAACTAACTGAAAAACTAAAAACATACCCAGTTTAAATTAAATAAAAGTTGGAAGCAGGCAGGACCCATTTGAGTTTGAAACTATAATAATGGTATGGACCCCCGCCTGCTTCCGAATTTTATTTAATTAAAAAGTTTTTAAATATTCGCACCTATCATCGCCACTGTTATCATCCTAATCCTAGTCGCATTTGAAAGTACTTAACCACTCGGATAAAGTAATTATTCTCAGCCTCATCTAGTAAGCAGTAGTCTATAATCCCACTCTCGACTTCGCGGTCATTAGTATTTCTTTCTCCGCTCATTTTCCTGCAAGTTTCGAATGAAAAACAACCTTAAAGTTATCTGTCCAACTTCCTTCCAACTTGAGTTTTCTCCGGAAGATTGCAAATGAATTTATCGAAACGCTGATTCACTGTGAGAGTGTTAATGATTAGGAAGTAGATTTGCTTGGTGAAAAAGCAACACAGGCTGATGATGATAACTTGGTAAGCAATGATTGTGGGTTTAAGAAAGACTGAAGCTGTGGCGAGATAGTGTTTCCTTACCCAAACCGTTCGTTCCACCCGCTGAAGACCTTCCACCTGGACATGAGTTACCTGGAAATCTTTAAACAGACTCCGGAGCCAGGTTGGCCGAAGCAAGGAAAACCTGTTCAGGTGGAGATTTATAGACGACTCCACCTTGGAGTGTAAATGTTGTGCTGTTTCACAAACGATGGGACACTTCATATCGTGTCCTGCGTGTCCTGTCAGCTGCATGTTACAGGAACTCATGGACGCTAGTGATGGCGCGAAACAAGTAGCCGAATTCTGGGCCGAGTACATTTAGATTGCTATCGACATGCTAAGAAGAAGAAGAACGGTTTCGTACCCACAGGTATCAACGGGACCTGTCACCGGTAAGATGCGGCTGATGTTACACAACAACAATATGATGAGTATTTAATTTTTGCAATGGGCATCCATAAAGATGATTATTTCAGGACTTAACTAATAAGCAGAGCAGTGGTGGCCCAGTGAGCAGTGGTGGCCCAGTGGTATGGGCCGCGACTTACGAGTTGTAGGTCGTAGGTTCGAACCCAGACAGGCGCTTTACTTTGTGTAAAATTATTTCATTACCACTGCTCTCAAAACGGTGAAGGAAAACATTGTGAGGAAACCGGCATGTCCTAGAACCAAAAATTCAAAGACATGTGACATCTACCAACCCGCACTGGGCCCGCGTGGTGGATTACGGCCCACTCCCTCTCACAGAGAGGAGGCCTGTGTCCCAGCAGTGGGAACATTATAGGCTGATGATGATGATGAATTAATAAAACCCCGGGCGGTCTAGTGTCAAAAGTGTAACATTTTTGCTAGCTTTAAGCTGCAATAAAAAAATCCTACTTAACCCAATCGCTGTGGGATGGTGACATGTTTATTTAAGCACAATAAAGCCAGGTTATTTTACGCCTGTGTTGGATTTGGAACTCGATAAAAAATAGGGTTTACGTTCTAATATTTCGAGGTGTAAATACTTAAGTAGGTAAGTAAGTGCTGGGTGTCGTATTGTCGAGTTGTTTACTGGTGGTGGTTCAGTCCTTGGTCAAAGGTTTATATTAAAGTTGGGTACAACGAAAGAATATAAATGTTTATATATTTGAGGGTACGGCAATAAAACGTAAATATTTTATAAAATTTTAAAACGTACCTTTTGGACGAATCAGTTTGTATTTGAACAGAATTTATCGAGATATAAAATTACGTACATTTTCTAGGTATTTCTCTTGTTTGTAAAATGAGAGAATACGTGCACAGGCGTATTTGTTCTATCGCAAATTGTAAGTCAATAGGTAATGTGAGCTGTATTCTAGGAATTGAAATGTTAGCATATTCAGATAATGTTGTGTGGGTCAGTAACTACCAAGAACTAGCTGTGCCCGCGACTTCGTTCGCGTGGATGTCGGAACTTAACAATATATTTTGTGTGCGTCGGTATCCTGCGAGGATACCGATTCAAATCTTTATTTTTTATTTATACTAGTGCTTCTCTATTAATAACATTAGCTGTGGAACCATCTGGAGCGTACACAAAAAGGTTATTGGGGTTGTTTACGCGTGAAAGAGCTACGTATAGTTGACCATGGGAAAAGCATCCAATACTTAGGTCCACCCTCGCAACGGATAATGTCTGGCCCTGAGCTTTATTAATCGTCATAGCATAACAAAGACTGACTGGGAATTGCACTCGTTTGAAAGAGCAAGGAAAGTTGTTAGGAATAATAGGTATTCTTGGAATAAAAACAATATCACCGGCACCGCAACCGGTTAATATTTCAGCTTCGATAATGTTTTGCTGTAGATTTGTGACTTTGAACCGAGTGCCGTTACAAAGTTTGGGAGGACATAAATTTCTGAGGAGAATTATTGGAACACCGATTTTTAAAACTATTTTGTGGGCGGGAAGTCCGGGTGTGTTGAGGGAATCCAAAAATTCTACCGGGTAGTGCGTGGCGTCATCTTCTTCCATAACTGTATTTATAGAGTATTCTCTACTATTCCCGGACACATGCATCAATATTTTTAAATGAATTGCCGCAGCTTGGTCGTTGCGGGGAGTCAAAATAGCTCGCTGACATAGCCAAGAACCGGCTTGATTTCCCATATTTTTGGAATCTTCGTACACAGAAGAAATTAGCTCTTGTTGTGATGTACCGCAAGAACAGAGATTAGCGACCAAATTAACTTTTCCATCTTCTTGTACGGGGTATGTGCCATCGCCTATTTGTAACAATAAATTGGAAAACTCCTGTGCATTTTCGCAGCCTCCTAACTGTGCACGCATATTTACGCTCAGATGTGTAGATGATATATTGCGCCATAAAACAGAACTCTTCAGACAGGCAGCAATTTCATCGGCTCTCGTTCCTCGGGGTACTATCGGGAGTGTCTGCCGAAAATCACCGCAGAACAGTACCGTAATGCCTCCCATCGTTTTCTAATTTACATTTTTTAGGTGTGAACTGATTACGATGAAACAAAAAACTCAATGTTACTTCAATTTATATAATTATTAACGCAAATATAATTATATAAACGTGAATTTGTGAGACCAAGTGCACATTAACACACGTTAACTAATTTTACTTCTGGAACACTTTAAATTCAAAAATATTTTGATAGACTGAACCGATTGCAATGAAACCAAAACTAAATGTTACTTCAAGTTACGCTAAATCGTTGTGTATAAAAGTTATCTACATTGATTTCGTACATTTTACGTGATGCTCGGATAACTAAACATACAAACAGACAAAAATTCTAAAAATGCTGGAAATGGGTTCTATTCGTTGTCCTTTAACACCCTGGCTATATATTTTTTTTTAATGTACAAAAACTTCTTTTCTACAGTTTTATTATATGTATATAGATAGACGTTAAAAAATAAAATAAACTGCCAGTTAATTTTTTCAAGAGATTTGCATTTTGATAATCTGATTGCATAAGTCCATCATTTTCTGTGGCTCAAAACTGCCAAATGCAAAAAAAATACCGCTTCCAAATTATGAGCGAATGGACACATTAAAAATGCGTAAGATATTGAATCCAAAATCTCTGAATTTCAAATAAATCCCAGTCGTTGCGACCCTAAGATTCACAGCCGGTTTATCAAACAGTTTCACCCCAAAAACTATCAAAACCAAATCACGTTCAGAAAATTCATACAACCCCTGTCACACACTATTTTAGGCCCAAAATCCAAATTGACGGCCTCAGAATTCCATTCAGGGGTCCTAATCCCAAAATCCGAATCCTATTTTCACTGTGGCTATCACCAAAGTTGTACCAGGCGTCCATAACTCTCAGCAACTTACTTGGGAATATTTGGACCATTTTACTTTAGGCTTCCGAACGGTATTCCAATCACCCGGTTCGCTAGTTTCGGGTCAATTTGCTTTAAACTTGGGTGTGGTAGTGGTTTTGATTAACACATGTTACACTGGGAGTTAGTTTAGAAAGTTTTTTTAATCTAAATTTTTTTTTTAAAGGCGTATATTTACCATGGTTTTCTGATAGTAGCTAGAATTTGTGTAGGACTTCGTCTGCGTGTATTTTGTATTTCATTTTTATTACGCAAACATCCTGGATAGTAAAGAATAAGAAAGTAGTATATGTCCTTTTATTTGATAACTGACGATAGTAAGTAACATTTGACAGGTAATTTACTTTTATTATATTACATACTAGCGACCCGCCCCAGCTTTGCACGGGTGCATTTTTTTTTTTCAACTTTCCGAAATTTTCTTTCATACAAACCTTTTCCTGGCAATACCAAACACAACAAAAAAGAATTATCCAATTTGGTGCAGTCATTCGGAAGTTATGCGCGTACAGACATTTCGGCAAATTAATTTTATACTATGTAAGGATAATATTAAATAGTATGAGTAAGGATATAGTGGTTGAATTTAACCATAATTATAACTGTTAGCATTTTTAGTTTGTATATTTGGCACCCCTTAGAATCAGAATCAGAATATTTATTTGTGAAACATAGGTATTTACATAAAGGTCTTTGGTTAATAACATGGGCGCTATGTTATGGCGTACACATATTGGAGAAAATAAAAGTAAACAATAAAATTAAAAAAAACTAACAGAAAAAAAACAAAATTAAGTAGGTACATACAAGAGAAAAAGCAAAAAAACTATTTACCTACCTATACCTACCTAGAAAAGAAGAGTGAATTCCAAGGTCATCAATCTTCTATTGGTTCCTCTACTAAGAATATTGCGTTCTTATTCGACGACAATATCTTTGAGCTCCTTTCAACAAATCCCTTATCACGACCACACACTATCGAACACGGTATGTCTCGGTATATTCTTATTCGGAGTTCACAAGAATTTCTCAATTCTGTATGCTCCGTACATGTAGGTTATCATAAATGGCAACCGGCCAGCTTTGTTGTGAAAAATAGCGCCCAAACTGGAGATGTTTTCTAAAATATTGTCAAACTTACTTCTACTACCTACTTAGTATATTATTTCTGTTGTCTAAAATTTTTCATATTTTAGGTATCTATAAGGTGTAATTTAAATAGCAAAAACCTGAACAGAGGTCTTTGTACTCATCTTTATGTACTACTTTTGTTGAAATTACGAAAAAAAAACTCTTAGTTCTGTCTTCCACCGTTAATAAACCAACATCAATTCAGACGGTTAGACCGTCTGAATTGATGTTAAATTACTTTGATAAATTGGAAATATTTCCTTACAATTTTCTGTCTTCAAATAATGTTCACGTTCGAATCCATCTCGAACTCACGCCATTCAACCATTTAGGCCGCAGTAACAGTGCACAGGACGCCTGGACGTACTAGACATGGCTCACCGGAGTGAAGCTTCGTATTCTGTCCAGAGGGCAGTACACCACACTGATTGACACTGTAAATTGGACGCCTTGGACTGGGAATATTGTATGCAAGTGTAGCCTATAGGTGCAAGACTGATTCAATATTATTGTTTAGAAAAAAAAGCGATATAACACACATACTCATAGCTGTACACTGCAATAAGGGACAGCAAGCAAAATACTATGCGTTGCTGCACACAAAGGTACAGTCATAGCTAAAATATGTTCGACACCTCAAGGGCTTTTTTTGTGTGCTAATAGCACAATAGAATTCTTTACCGACTCAGCACTATACAGCGTGTCCGGTTTAATTAATGGATTACCTCTTAAGGGGTCATTGTACTTATTATTATGAACAACTTTTACTACGGGACCAAACACGAAATCGCGAAAAAAAAATCTGCTGTTTCCTACATTTATGTTCGCATAACTCGTCAAAATGTAGGAAACTGCCGATTCTTTTTTCGCGATTAGTGGTTTGATCCCATAGTTCATAATGATAATTGCAATGACCCCTGAAGAGGTTATCCATTAATCACCGGACACCCCGTATATTGCGCCGTAATGTAAATATCGCAGAATCACATTCAGCCATCTTCTTTTCATGTCAGACCCGCTTGTCAGTGATCGAACCGAATTAAAAATGTAACACTGAAACATTCTGTCATTTTTTTTTTAAATAAAATGTCTAGACCATTAATAAAGGTTTGTAGTTGATGTCAACTCGTCATTGATCAAAAGTGTATGCTATTTAGATATTGGTTGTCAAGTAATTAAATAAAGTTTCTGTGCGATAGCCTGCTCAGTGCCGTAACTTCAAAAGGTATGGTGTCCTGACTTGATACAGGAAAAAATTTGAAAACTCAACAATCAATAGCCAAAATATTGTTTACGGAGACAGTAGACGAATGAACGCGAACGAAGCTTCGTAGATTGTGCCAGCGGGCAGCGCACCGCACTGACTGACACTCTATTACACGTTACTGTACGCGAATCGAACGGAGATGTTGTGCCCAGGTGCAACACTGAATTAGGTTTTAAGAATAACAATTTGAAAATAAATGGTGGAAATAAGAATAGCGTAGACGCTTCTTTTCTATAAGTTTTGTATACAACTACTCTTTAATACTTGTTTTAGGTGTAAACGATAAACGAAACTTAACTAGTAGACTCTACATGTAGATCATATAATGTTTTGTGCGTCGGTGTAATCACGTTGGTGTTGGGTAAGGATTTATGAATACAAAATACCGAACAAATGACGCCAATGGATCACTATTTCAAACATAGTGACTGTGACTGACAGTCCATTATCTGTTCCGTTGTGTGCATTGATATTTTATGTGTGATCCAGTTTTATAGAGTAGATATTTTGGGTCGTCGACCACTGAGTTTGGAGTTTGAACTAAGAGTTTTTTTTTTAATAATTGTTTTGAGCTATCCATCCTTTGCCTACGGAACAGATAGATTTAAAAAATGTAGATTATACAATTTTAGGCCAATTCTGTCAATAAAAACGAAAATATCAAGAAATAAAAATAAAATATTCTTTGAAAAATGGACTTTATTTTTATTTGTCTCACCATCGGCATTGGCAGCTATTCCAGCAACGAATAAGATTATCAGAATACTACTTCCTGCCTGCAAATTTGTCTGCGTGGAAGATAAATAATGTCCTATCGTACTCGGCATTATTGTAGCTTTCTATCAGTAAAGGAGTTCCAAACATCCAAATATTTCCTCCGCAAAGAAAACAAAGAAACTATTTTTCATCTTTTTATGATTGTATTAGAAGTTTAGAATATCTAGTCACGCTTATTCACTTCAATGCCCTATCCCGCCCAGACTAAGATCTAAACTTGCATTAACAAGCGCAAGTCCACCCGCAGCCCATTGTTCGTCCACAGTTAGAATATCTACCCGGAACTCGCCAACGACTTGACAATTAGGCCTCGTCCGGATGCCTCGACTTTGATCTCCAAGACAAGAGCTGTCGACTGAAAGGTCTCAGGTTCTCACAGACATTTTGAAATACCCTCAACTTGATGTACTTGAGATATTTTATGACTTTTTCTACACTGTGAACTTAAGTGGAGAAGGAGCATGGTTGAGGTCGAGTCATTGAATATTTTTCTCATTAAAAAGGTGAAAATTTGACTCTCAAAAAATATCCTAAAAAAAGTCTTTGATGTTAATTTTATCCGCATAGTTTTGTAACATTTTATATACTTGCCCACGATTCCTAGCCTAGCCGTCTAAAATTACGATAACCTACCACAACCCAAATAAATATACTGGTACAAGGACCCTTACGACTCGCTTTGCTAAGTAAAAATGTCGACCAACCATTGCTATAAAAACCTAACTTGTATTACGAACTTACTCAAGGCCACATCTGTTGACCGCATTGTTTCACAAAAACCTTGTTTCCTTTGACCGATTGCCTGTATGCCATGACAAGGGACACAGGGTATAAGGTTCTTATATTATACATTATGAAATACCAGTTCCCGGTCGGAAGCTATTTGTTCTGTCTGGATTTTTTTGTCATAATTATGGTAATTTATAGCTAGGCACCAGTGGTGCCGGGTCGCCAATCCGCCTTGAGCTAGCGTAGTGACCAAAGCTCATGCCTTCTCACAACATATCAAGATCAATAGGATAATTAAAATATGTCATTGATGTTATCTATTAAACTGAATAGTTTAATATTGAGTCCTCGTCAAACATATACACTTCTGTTATAATTTGGTAGAGAATTATCTCTTGAAACAAACTCTTTAGAAGCGGCAATCATTATTACCACGGTTGATCACTGCACGTTGCCAATATACCTACAACCAATTAAGGCAAGTTTTCTTACAATAATTTCCGGGACCGTATGTTAGCGTTGCTTTTAATTTAGATTAAGTATGGGAGTGGTTTTAGTGCAAGATTTACTATGGTATTAGCCAGAGATTTACGATAATTGTAAAGAACTAGCCTCCGTCTAAACAGTTTAAAAGTTTATTACTAACTGGAAGGCGTTAACTTCATTCCATGCACGAAAGCGCAAAGTAGACGTAAAGGAAATTCGAACGATATTTTTTTAATAGATAAAAACTTAAAAAAAAAAACCAACCGACTTCCAAAAAGACACTACAAGTTGAAAAATAACTTTAATTTCAGAAGCATGTGTCGTTCGGTTCGCATTTTCGTTGTTTGCCACCGACTTCCGGAGTTAAAGTCATTTTTCACCTTGTGGTGTCTTTTTTATATTTCACTTTTGAATTATATCTAGCTTACACAAATTCCTATAACACTACTTCCTATGTAAATATCAGTGACAGGAAGTCATTATAACATCACCAATATAAACTAAGTGGCTAATTTAAAAACTGCCTAAGCAAAGTTAATAAAATTTATATGGGACCACCCCTGCGGCATACCCTATCTATTAAAATTTTTTTGTAAAATTCTTGTAAAATATTTTTGAAATCAATCTACAATTGCCGGAGATATCGCATAAAAAACATACAAAAATATAAAAAAACAAGTCCTTTTTGAAGTCGGTTAAAAATACTACAGAACTATCCTATAGCATTTTGTTTTAAATTTTTGCGACAAGAAAAATTTACATATCACCCATAGCATATATGAAAGTGTTTTAAATTACTCCACAAGTTCGTGTCAGGCCCACTGATTTTCATCCAATGCTTTCCGGTACCCGTATGTGAGCAGTATACAGGGTGAAATTGAATTCATGGGCATCCTTTTAAGGGGTCATTGTAATCATCATTATGAACAACTTTTACTATGGGACCAAACCTAAAATCGCGAAAAAAAAAAATCCGCTCTTCCCTACATTTTGACGAGTTATGTGAACATAAATGCAAGGAACAGCTGATTTTTTTTCGCGATTTTAGGTTTAGTCCCATAATAAAAGTTGTTCATAATGATGAGTACAATGACCCCTTAAAAGGATGCCCATGAATTTAATTTCACTCTGTATAAATTAAATGTGGTGGTGATCCTAACGAGGGTTATACTACCCACTTTCATTTCATCTTATTACCTACGATGAACGTGCAATTTTATTTTTAATGGAAGACTGTATTGTTTCAAGAAGCTTTAATAGCTCTTACACCCGTCTCCACTAATCCTTCAGTCGAAATATAACCGCAGAGCTGCAGAAATTCATTTTTATCAATCGGGATCCAATTTGTGGAGACAGTCCGCCTTTCTCGTGTAGGAGTTATAGACGTAGTAATAAAGATAGTGCCGTGACAAGTGTGAGGGATTATATCTTTCAAGGAACATTTAGTACGAGGTAAAAGTGCTTCGTACATTTTAGAATCTTGTAGAGGGAATTTAAACTGGAGGGAAAAGTTGCTTCATGCGTTTTGGATTGGTTAACGGTAAAACTCACTTGATAAGGCAGGTCAGTTTTTTTTATATTACTTTTGGGGATTGGGCTATATTTACCATATTTAGCCGTACTTCTAGAAATCACTAGACTCTTCAGTCAATCTTGGTATACATGTCAAGATCGTGACCGAACTGTCATCTTTGGTCGGGTCTTTTAAGTGGTCTGAAAGAAAATTTCTAAAAGTGGACAGCAATGACGATTAACATAATCAGCCTATACAATGTTCCCACTGTTGGGACACAGGCCTCCTCTCTTCGAGAGGGGGTGGGCTGATAATCTACTACGTGGGCCCAGTGCGGGTTGGTAGATGTCACATGTCTTCGAATTTTTGGTTCTAGGACATGCCGGTTGCCTCACGATGTTTTCCTTCACCGTTTTGAGAGCAGTGGTGATGAAATAATTTACACAAAGTAAAGCGACTGTCTATGTTTGACCTACAACTCGTAAGTTGCAACCGTTACCACTGGGACACCACTGCTCATGACGATCATACATCAATCAATCAACTCAGCCTATCGCAGTCCACTTCTGGACATAGGCCTCTCCCAGACTGCACCACAGCACCCTGTCCTCCGCCTTCCGCATCCAGTCTACCCCAGCCACCTTCTTTAGGTCGGACGACCATATAGCTGGGGGACGTCCCACACTACGCTTGCCGTTACGCGGTCTCCACTCTAGGTCTCGTCTGCTCCACCGGCCATCGGTCCTTCGACAGACATGGCCAGCCCACTGCCACTTCAGTTTGCTTACCCTGCAAACTATGTCGGTAACTCCGGTTCTTTTCCGGATAATTTCTTTCCTGATTTTATCCTTCAAAGAGACTCCAAGCATAGCGATTATACGTACTATTAATTAATAGGTACCTCTTACATCAAACACCCAAGTTGTCAGACGAAGTATCCGGTTCAATTCAAACCGGCTTGGTGCTCACTAAGTAGTAGTGTAAGCGAGTTTACAAGTCGGCGACAAGGCGGCTTACGACTCAATCCTGCTTATTAGTTATGAACACTTTGCTCAACAAATTTCTGCCAAGTTTTAATGTATTATGAGGGAGAATACGCTCCATTTTGCGAAATTCGTTGGCGTAATATCAGCTGGTAACTGTCTTTAACGTTAACATTAATTCAGATTATGCTGGTAGATATAAGCATAATGATTATTGTCACACAGCATAGAAAGAGGTTATTGAAGTGAAAATTTTTTAGGCGCGCTGGGCATTTTTTGAGATGGGAAAAACCTATTGAACTCGCGCCACTGTTACCGTAATCGACACCGCTTCGGATGCGTTCGGTTGTCCTAGGGATGTACTTGGTTTTAATGTATATCCGATATGTCAGTGAGTGATGGCAAAGTATTCAGTTTGTGTTTTATTTTCACTTCCGTCGGCACTCCCGAAGTTTTCAAATAAAGAAGGAGTGGGCACTGAACGTTTGAAGGTAGTCATTCTTGTAAGTGCTAAGGTGCATTGTGAAGGGCCTCACAAAAAAGGTAGAGGTGTACATGATGTATGGATATAAACAATCAATGCAGTTTATTTATTGACAAGAAATCTAGAAAAATAGATTTATTTCAATCCGATTATCTAAAGCAAAGCTTTTAATCGCTCCGTCCCGGCGGGCCTCTGGCGGCCCATTACAATAGAAAATCAATTGTGTCTCATTAGCGGGGATCAAGCGATTAAACTCCTTTTTCTAATTCCACTTCATTACAAACTTTTTCTAAAATTACTTTCCCACGGAGGGGAATAGCGACTCATTTTGTATTACAAATGACCTTTCCATTCAAATGACTGAAATATGAACACAACAAATCTGCATACATTATTATGAATTTGAGCCAAGTTTATCGCGCCGCCAAATTTAATTTCCGTCATAGTGACGTCATTTCAACGCAACGGGAAGTGCCCTCGGTATGCGTTTCATTATGTCCAACGAGTTAACAGTTCGACGCATTTTCATTAAATAGGGGTAAATGTATAAATGGTACATTTAATATTTATTCTGACGGCTGTATTTACAGGCACATGTATGGCAGATGTCAGTTTACAGTCGGGAGCGAAACTGGATAACACTCGGCTCATACTAAAACCAACTCCGTGTTAAAATTAAACTGATGTCAAGTGATCTGAAGCACATTCCCGTAATTCAAAACGTTCTAAAAGTGAGTATTGAAAAAATTCAAAGTTTGGTCAACCAAAACGTGGAGACCTGAATAATTTAATAATTTGTTTCATTTTGTCCCTGGAGGGTGCAAGTAGTTGTGCATAACAAGCAGGAAAGAAGTTATAGATAAATAAAAAAGACTCTTCTCCACTTAAAAAAAAATATCATAGTTCTTATCACAATGCATAATTTCATCACAGAAATGCATCCCACAACCACATCCCATTCACAGCCGAGTAACTCGGAGTAGTCTACAAGGACACTTATGGAAAGTGTCGAAGTATCCAATTTGTAGACGAGAGCTTTCAATTCTTGGAATGATACCTAGCTTCGGTCAGTCCCACAAGGATACTCCAATATGTAGGTAGTGAGATGTTGAGCATACCAAACGTATTATGATCCCTATAAATTTTATCTTAAAAAAAAATTGTTAAAATAACGTGACTCTTTTAGTTATGGAACGGTTTAAGATCAGTGTAGGCCAGAGCCCTGATTCACAACCACACGACAGGCTATCGTATCGAAAACCTGTCATTTCGATAACCTGATTTGACTTCCCCTCAACAGCAAATAGCTGTTGGAAGAATAGCGGGCGTCTATTTGATTTAAACTGACTAAATTTTCGGGTTTTGGACTTGTGAACAGCATTGAGAAGACTCCTACGATAACAATGATTAATGTTCGATACGATACGGAAGCATATCGAGTGTTTGTGAATAAAGGGGCAGGTCGTGGTTCGCGGGTTTGATTCATAACCTCTGCTCTCAAAACGATACCTAAAGGAAAACAACGTTAGTAAACCATGATCTAGAATAACGGCTTCGGCATCAAAGTCTATGTATTTCAGAAAAGACATAGCGCGATTAATTGCTAAACTTAAATGGCAGTGGGTAGGGCACATTGCTCGCAGAACAGTTGACCGATGAGGCCGAAAGGTTCTGGAGTGGCGACCGCGTACCGAAAGACGTAGCGTTGGAAGGCCTCCCACAAGGTGGACCGCCGACCTTGTCAAGGCTGGATGCGGAAAGCACAGAGCCGGTTAAGTGGCGGTGCTAGGGGGATAATACGTCTTTCGGCTGAAATGATGACGATGACGAATCAGAAAAGGGTGGTAATAGTAAAAGAATAATACGTCCGTAATCTCGCCAAAACTTTCCATTTTATTTAATCGTCACTTATAACTGATAAATAATAACAACAACAGTACAAACATAACGTCACACCTATTTAGTTAATTATAAATATAGTAATTAGATCTCAACGCATGCGGATTTCTCCTAAGCTAATCTTTTTCTTCCTATTAGAGTAACATTCCCCTTCCATGTGATATACCGCACCGGCACACTCTAATCTGTAAAATAAAACGGTGATGAGATAAAGACATAGAGACACTGTATCGAAACAGTTCGAATTTATTGACGGCTAGCAGCGCCCCGCGGTTTCACCCGAGTAAGTTTCGATCACGCGGAATATCGGGATCAAACTATCCTATGTCCTTTCCCGGGACTCAAACTATCTCTTGGTATACCAAATTTCATCTAAATCCGTTCAGTGGTTTAGGCGTGAAAAGGTAACATACAGACAGACAGAGAGAGTTAATTTAGAATTTATATTATAATATTAGTATGGATCGTGCCTAGCAATTACTTTGTGTCAGCCTATTTCTTCAGGCGATTCCTTCAACGTAGCTGGCCAATTTTTTTTTACGTTTTTCAAATTGCAGCGCAGTTTTGCATTGTATGTTGATCCAAATTCAATTGGACACAATATAAATAAAAAATACAATTATGTTAAGTAAGATAAAAAAATTTAATATCAAATACAATTTGCAAAAACGTAAAAAATATGGATTTGGCGGTTTTAAATTTCGCGGGCAACATTGATGGGTTAGGGCCTGTTCACACGTACCACAGCCACATAACATCAGTGCGCCAAAATGTGTGTAAGCAGTGCTTACGTGTGAATAGTCTTGTTGCAGCTTCTAGCAGTTGCGTTTTCAAAAAAGGTCGATGTTGTTGCGCTGTCGCTAGTTGTTGCGATGTGGTCACGTCATGGCTTGTGTTTGCTGAAAGTTAGATCGTTGTGTATGCGATGTGGCCGGCCGCTAGGGCGTGGTCTCGCTCGTGGTTCCGTAGCGGCTACGACGTGGGCTTGATGTGGTCGGTATCGCTCACACGATTGGTTTTGAGGGCAAAATGTGGTCCGTGTAAATAAACTATTCATATTTAACCGACTTCAAAAAAGAAGGAGGTTCTCATTTCGGATGTTTAAATTTCTTTCATACAAATTAACCCTCGCCCACGTGTTGTCGTTGTGGTGTGGTTGGGATACGTGTGATCGGGCCTTTGAACTCGTTGTTTTACATTTGAGATCGTGCAGAGAAAAAAATACCTGCACTTGTTACGGTAGCTGCATCCGTTCGTAGCACACACTGGCGAATAGTTCTCGTTGCAGACGCAAGTTTGGCCATCTGTGCAGAAGACTGCAGTCGACAACGGAAGCATAAGCAGCAGTATGGAGAGCAGGGTTGTAAGAACTTTAATAAAAAATAAATTGCCCGGAATTAGAATTATATAGAAAACACATAAAAAAATTACTTCTCTACATTTTGTGAAAGTATTGCTACTATTATAGCAGAGTATGGGGTAAAGAGAGGAGATTCGGTGTTTGGTGCAGACACGAATCCTTTGTAAATGATGCCAAAAACACCACATTTCTAAAACAATTGGTGACCACTGTGCTACGTTGACGAAATGAAGAAGATGACTGCTCATCCTTTCAATAAAAGCCAATCCACCCCTTTTTAAACTCATGTGAAGGGACGAAAATGTATTTTTTTTTACTGCACGGAAGTTAGAAGCAACGTTGAAAAATATAGGTAAATAAATCATATTTAACCGACTTCAAAAAAAGGAGGTTCTGTTTTCGACCCGTATGTATGTTTGTATGTCCGCGATTTTCTCAAAAATTAACGAACCAATTTTGATAATTCTTTCACTAATGTGATCTACATACTTTCAGGAACTAATTATTCTTATGTACGAAGTTATATGCATAAATGTACTGCATGTCCGGCATTTCTATGCGAATTTTGCGGATTCTATGCGGATTTTTATAGTCGGTGTCTTCAATTCTTCAATGCACAAGTGTTAATTGAATTTGTGTGGTGTAGGTTACAATTAAAAAGTGAAAAATAAAAACTTTTTTTCAAAAAAAACGTGAAAAATAACCTTAATTCCGGAAGTCGGTGTCAAAAAACGAAAATGCGGAACCAACGACACTGGTGTCCGAAATAAAGTTATTTATCACTTTGTAGGGTTTTTTTTTGAAGTCGTTTGTTTTTTTTTTTTGTAAAAAAGTTTTTAGCAGCAGTTTACTTACCATGGCAGGTCTTCATTTTTATTATCGATATCTTATATTGCCAGAAGAACGAGCAATAATTTAAAAAATATGAGCTCGCAACAACAGTCACTCTTAATAAAATTGCAAAGGTTTCTCTTCTCCTCCTTCTCATTCAGAGAAGGAAGGTGATCTCCTATCTTGCTCACTGACTGCCACTCGAAGTTCGAATGCGGCTCTTTCGCATATCACACCACAATTATATATAGCTACCGCAAAGATGGAAGTGTGAATGAAAATATTTTTCTTCCATGGATATTCTCATATGGCCGTGGAAACGATTATAAATATTATTTTTCATCTCATAATTATTATGAAAGTGAGAAAGTAATATTTAGATAAAGTATCTGCAACTTCTCCATTTTAAAACTGATATAGATATTACGTAACTCATTATTTATAGGTAACACATTGACAAGTTTTCTAAAAAATAATAAATCTCGACAGTTCATTATAAGTCTAGTTTTACTAAAAACCGCATAAAAGTGGTTTCTAGTTTTAACATTGGAGTTGATTTGAGTGAACAGAGAATGGACAGTAAGTACCTACTTATTCTGCAAACCCCCTTTCATGACTGCTCCGTGGGTCTCGTGGTCGCAAGCGTGACTGCTGAGTCCCCACGCTAAGCAGTCACCTGGGTTCGATTCCCAGGTCAAGCAAAGTGTTAATGGGTTTTTCCATTAGGAATGTCTTAGTAACAGCCCGGAACCCCTGTGCCTCGGAGAGCACGTAAAGCCATTGGTCACGCGCCTAGTCTCTCTCTCTCCGTTCGTGTCGGATTACGTGCCGCCCGAAGAGAGAGTGCACCTGTGTCTGCGCACACACTTGTGCACTATAATATCTCTCGCGCCGAAGGCTAGTCTCCGTTGGGATTGGCCGCTATGACCGAAATATGGTCTGAAGGACAATTTTTTTAAATTCTGTAAAGTAAATAAAATATAAAAACTTACGAATTACTTCAGCCTGTGCTCATTGACTTACCTGTAAAAGAAAAAAAATGTTAGTACACTATTTTATCCGATTTAATATAGGGTATATTATTAAAGTTCTGAAGTACCAACATTAATGCTAGATAAACGCTTCCCCCCATTTTTCCATAGATCATCATAAAATTCTGCACATTTTTTAAATGTATAGGTACCTATACCATATACCTATTATTATTTTTTCGTTTATTTATCTATTTACACTTTAATTATATTTTTAAATATTAGAATATAAAAGAAATAAATATTTCTTTTAATATTTAAAAATATAAAAAATAGTAGCCCACTGGTATCGTAAACAGGGTCCAAGCTACCGGCGGTCAGGGCTCCAGAGAGAAGAACCTCCTGACGATGCGAGCCGTGTCCAGAAGTACTGTTCTCTGAATCAAGCCCTTGATCCAGCTGCCCAACGAGAGCCTCCTCAGGTGTTGATCGAGGCTCTTGGCTATCAATCCATTGGCTGTAACGACTATCGGCACAATGATTGCTGAGTCAACATCCCACATGTCGACAACCTCGCGAGCCAAGTCAAGATACTTGATTTGTATATCTTTCTCAGCTTTCACGAGGTTCTCATCATGCGGGACGGTTATGTCAACAATCATTGCGCGTCGCTCTGATCGATCCACCACCACTATAATATCAGGCTTATTGGCAACAATAGTCCTGTCAGTTGTGATGGAGCGATCCCAGTACAATGTGATTATTATTATTATTAGCCTCTGACGTCCCGCTGCAGGGCAAAGGCTCCCCTACTTTCTTTCCACCTCTCTCTGTTCAAAGCTGCTAAGGACCAGTTCTTGTTGAAGGAGTCCAGCTCATCCTGCCACCTCCGTCTGGGCCTGCCACGATGTCGTTTGCCATTAAAAAGGACCCATTCGGTCGTAAGTTTGGCCCACTGTTCGTCTGACATGCGGCAGTCGTGTCCAGCCCAGTTCCATTTTAGCGTGGCAGCTTTCCAAGTGACATCAGTTACGAGTATCTTTGTGATGGAACGGATGGTCGTATTCCTATTTTTACATTTTTTTCCGGCTATCTGGTAATAATGTAATGGATCTCAAAAATGCTTATTTGACGAAGTAAATATATTATTGGTTCCGGGTTTCCTGCTTCTTGATATCTTATCTTCAAATAGATTACATCAGAATATCCTTGATTGCTGCTACCGTGTAACTGTAATAACTTTGTTAAGGGACTACAAAATGGAAAAATAATCATTTAAAACCTACTTTCATATACAATACACTAACTACGAACCACCAGAAAATTCAAATTGCAATTCAATTAAGTTTGTGTTGAATCAGTAAACAAATTAATTGAATTAATTGTATACAGTTGAAATAAAACAGAAATTACAATTATTTTGCAATTTATTGAGTGTACCTATCATTAAATTCCCTGCAGTGCTTGAAATATCAACAAACGGGTTTTAATTGATTGTGAAATGGTCCGGTTAAATTGGTGGATGTATCAGTTTAAATATCTGTGGTTTTAATTAAATACGTTTTTCTCTTATTTATTTAATTATCTTGTGTCACTAATTATTGCGTAATTCAACTAAATTGAAAGGATGTAATCATTAAGTATAGTATTTTCGATATTTTTATTACTGGAGTTAACCAGAGCCAACTGTGGGTAGGTATAATTATATATTTGCCCGTAGCTGGCCCAAGTTAAAGGACTCTACTCCTACAGTAACGAAATCAAATCCTTGAGCATATACCAACACCCTAATTACGTAACACATTTTAAATAACAATCTGAATCATTTTGAAGGATATTGCTAATCCATTGCTTCTTTTGCTTGAGTTGTCGAACATCGAGCTGAATGGCGTGCGATTGGAGAGACCTATGTCCAGCACTGGACTGCTGTAGGCTGATGATAATCCTACTAATATTATAAACGCGAAAGTTTGTGAGGATGGATGTATGGATGTTTGTTACTCTTTCACGCAAAAACTACTGAATAGATTTTGATGAAATTTAGTATACAGATAGTTTATATTTAGAATTAACACATAGGTCACTTTTTATCCTAATATCCCAACGGGATCGACACTTATGCGGGTGAAACCGCGGGGAACAGCTAGTTGCTTCATATATTCGATAAAGTCTGTTCAACAACGAAAATAACGCAATGAATGTTGTTTGAATGAAAGCCATTGCTTTTAAATTCCCGTCTCAAAAAACACACACATATGTATTTCAATTTAACCCTCTTTCCGCCCACGGGAACCGTTTCTAAATAAATAAAAGGCTTAACACCCCTCCGGCGGGTTTTGGTCAAAAAAACTTTTTAACAAAAAAATTAAACCTCCGAAAAAACTGAAAAGCAAAAAATAAAAACCTTTTTTATTTTACCTTAATAAATAAGTTCTTAAACTAATGCAAGTATACCTAAGTAATTTTAAGTCGGCGCCAAACAAGCAACTTAATGTCGTTGCGAGTGGTCGTGCGGAGAGCGCATTTTTTGTTTGGAATGTTATATTTATCGCTTTAGATTTCACGTTGCATTATTAATTTGATTTGGTTATTTCTTTAAATTTAAGGTATTTTAGTGATCTTTGTTCATTGATTGTTTGGCGCCGACTCAAAATTTCTTAGGTATACTTGCATTAGTTTAAGAACTTATTTATTAAGGTAAAATAAAAAAGGTTTTTATTTTTTGCTTTTCAGTTTTTTCGGAGGTTTAATTTTTTTGTTAAAAAGTTTTTATTTTATAATTTTTGGAGGCTATAATTTACTAATTACTACATGCTTAATTTGTATAATAAAATGCTTAAAAAAGCAGGCTTTATAAAGCTCAGCATTAAAATCTGTGAATGAACAATAAATCACCCCTATTTTCCCACCCTTAGCGTAGGATTTTTTTTTCCAAATTTACATGGGACCAACTTCGAGGTATTTCCTATCCAATAAAAAAAGAATTATCAAAATCGGACTACTCTGTAAAAAGTTATGCGTGCTCATACATTACAATCAGTGAGTGAACAATCAATCATCCCCTGTTTTCCTACCCTTAGGGTTGGATTTTTGTTTCCAAATTTATATGGGACCAACTTCGGGGTATATCCTTTCCAATAGAAAAAGAATTATCAAAATCGGACTGCTCTGTAAAAAGTTATGCGTGATCATACATAAAAAAAAAAAAAAAAAAAAAAAAAAAATATACGCGTCGAATTGATAACCTCCTCCGTTTTTTCGTCGGTTAAAAATATCCCAAATTAAACTCCACAACTAGTGAAAGAACACTTATATATTGCAACACTTTAATTATAGGGCAAAACGAGATAGAGCTATTCAAATTATACAGCTGTCTCGGTCGTTCGAAACAGCTCTGGCCTTTAATCAGAGTTTCCTTGTGATTAAAATGTAATTCCCTTTGAGATAGCGCTCTCAAAATTTGTGCTGTGCTGTAGTGGACCGTACTACTATTTGAATAGGAACATTATATAGCGAAAATTGGAGGTTTGGGGCGGTTGAAACAAAATATTACAAAATGGAATTTATATAGACTAGAACGGAACTTGTACTTACAAAATTGCTAGTTGCAATCAGTAGTGGATACACCTATTGAGATACTAACTGCGCCCCACGGTTTCACCCGCGTAAATATCGATCCCGTGGAAATATCGGATAAAAAATAGCCTATATGTTAATCCTGGGTGTCCGCTACCTCCATACAAAATTTTATCATAATTGGCCCAGCCGTTTGAGCGTCAGGAAGTAACAAACATTTAAACACACACACAGTCACAAACTTTGGACTTTATAATATTAGTGTGAACTAATAAAACTTTTAAAATTTAAAAGATGTTTTAATGCTTGGTGCAAACTAATGTATTTTAATATAACTCCCGAATGGTTAATAATAATAATAAACCATTTATTTTCAGGTTACAAAGACCCATAGATACATACCTTAGCCTAAGTATACATAATATAGTAACAATTTTGTTAGTAAATAAAACTTAAAAACTAAGCAGAAATTAAGCAGAGGTGTACCGATAGCACCTAGGTACCCACATTTCTCCAGTTATGTTTACGTATATTCTTTCTTTATTTTTATGTAAAGTCGCTTGCCTAGTCTGAGATAAAATAAAAACGAATCATTCAAAACAAACATCTCGCACGAAGCCATTCCTAAGAGTATATGTCCAATCACGACATCAAATAAAAAGTAATTGAAATCTGTTCAAACAGTGATTCGGATTCAACCGGTTCTAACTGGAATCGATGTAGATATGTGTTACTCAAGAATACTGTATTAACCCTTCGTATGCCGGAACGTAGATCTACACGAGACACAATGGCTTTTTAATTGTGTCTGTAATTACGGCATACGAAAGGTTAAGAGGTTTTGATTAAAAAAAACCGAATGTGCTTATGACCACACGACTGAAGTGAAACTTCAAACGTATTTGGCTATGAGAGGAAGAGAAAAAGAAAATGTGCGCGCGCACTGCTTTCTCTTGATATCCCCCACTCAACTCCGTTCGCCTCGCCCGATCACGCTTTTCGTAACGTGTTCGCCAGCTTGCTCCCCAAGTCAAGCGTGCATAAAGAAGTTTCAATTCAAAAATAAGTTTCATACTCGTAGTAGATTCTGATGTAAGCGAGCAAGTAAATCATCCGGAGTAGTACAACGAACGGTGATGCAAGTCTATATAGCAATTCATCATCATCATTTGCCTAGCCTTTTCTATGTTGGGGTCAGCTTACAGTCTAACCGGATGCAGCTGAATACCAGTATTTTACATGGAACTCTGCCTATCTGACCTCCACAAGCCAGTTACTGCGTAATACGATACTACTTGATAAGACTTGTTGTCAGACTTTCGGGCTTCTGACGACCCGTAACGACTGTCAAAGATCCACGAATGATAGCCGGGACCAATGGCTTAACGTGCTTTCCGAGGCACGGAGGGGTCTCGGTATGTAAAGATAGTCACCCATCCACAGACCAACCGCGGCAAGTGTAGCTTAACCTGATCGATCGACCTGTGTGGCTGTTGTCTATATAGCAATTATAATAACAAAATGTATTTTCTTTACAAGGCTAAAACTCAGTAACGATTTTTTCTTCTGTGGAAGTACTTACTGTAAAGTAATAAAAAAGAAAGGAATACACACTAATATTTGTGAAAGTTTGTGATTGTGTGTGTTTATATGTTTGTTACTTCTTCACACTCAAACGGCTAGACCAATTATGATAAAATTTTTGTATGGATGTAGCCGACACCCTGGATTAACATATAGGCTACTTTTTATTCCGATACTCTCACGGGATCGACATTTACGCGGGTGAAACCGCGGTGTGCAGCTAGTTTTAATAAACATTGTAACACCCACAAAGTTTTTGATACCGTTATTTTCCAGCAACCCACTGAAAGCTGAAGATATTTTCTCAAGTACGCACTTGCAACTTCGCGAGCATAAAACTAGGTTCCCTATTGTTGCAAGAGAACAATGTTTTCTTTTTCCTTTGTTCTAGCTCTTTATTATCCTAGCAACACATAAGAGTAGGTAGCTTTCTCAGGTATAAAAGTAAAATGTTAACTTTATTTTTCTTTTAGAGGAGCTCTTAATCTCAATATGTTCGTGGTCCTCGAAGGCAAACAGGTAAAGCGCTATGCAATAAAATTACAGCTTCACTTACGTCACGGTTTTTGAAGTGAAGACTTCTTTAGGTGCATTTTATTTTAATTTACTTATTAGGGAAAACAAACAGTGAAACTTTACATTTTGTACGAAGAAATACAAAAGAGATACGGCCAAATGTGTAACCAACAACATTTTCCACGGAATACACATAAAAAAAAATCTTTACAATACATGCATTAAAAAAAAAAACCTACAAACTACAGTAATTCAGGTTAAGAAAACATTTTTCTTTTTAAACATTTTTTTTTCAGTCCTGTAACGCCAGGTCCACGTTTCTATGGAGTTTGGGTTTCTCCTTTAGCAAACAAAGCAAAAACTCAGAAGGCATGTAAATCTAAATCAAAATGACTATTGACTAAGTATTTTGTGTACAATATTTTTGAACACACACACTTTGCACTCTTTCTAAACAGTGAATGAAACTGAACCGTCACGCTCGGGTCGGTGACGCAGAATCGGGTACACTCGGCTCCAGTCGGTTGGTGAAGCTGAACCGCGTATACTCGGCTCGTCGTAAGTTTTCACTTCTACCGTGTAGAAGCACACACCATCTATTTAATTTTAAAGGCCTGTTGATTACTATTCCTTGGCGAACTTTATATCTGTGGGGAATATCACAAGACTTTACCCCACACACTGATTTATTGTTTGTCCAAAGGTTAATAATAATCATCTACCAGTTCAATATTTGAAAATAAGTGAGCATACCAGAAACAATGACCTATGCTGATAGACACACACCATGTATTTACAAATAATTTATCCTTCTATCGTATTATTGTATTTTATTCTAGGTACATCGTTAAATTAATGACATAATGATGATCTAATTAATGTTAACAAAATATATAAAACTATGGAGCTTTTGCCAATTTTTCTCCAGACGAAACTATCGTTTGAAAGGAGCTATTAGATTTAATTCTGCTTTTTTACTGGTAAATTTTGCCATTAAAATGTTTTACCATTAAACTGCACTTTTCAATGGCAAAATTCAGTGTCAAATCCTTTATTTCAACCATTCTTTAAAAGACCATCTAATCTGTCTGTAATTTATATGGTGTACATAATAAAGAGAATTCTATTCTATTCTAATAAAACATATTTGACTTTGATCAGTGGGAAGAACTTATTCACTACAAATATAATCAATGAATTGCTGCTTATTGTACACAATACAAAAAGTCACTTACACAATAAGCCAGCGCAATTAATGGCACGACTGATGCTTAGTTCAGTAGTAGTGGAACATAGTCAGTCTTCACATCAGCAAATAAAATGTAGGACCCATTAGAAAAAGCGACAAAGGATTTGATAAGAAAAACTGTACCAAATTGGATGCGAAACACAGAAAACTAGTCTCCAATTCCTCATCCAATTTGTTCAGCAATTAACTGGACAGTAGTTCTAATGGATAGAGACATTGTCCCAACGATTCGATCTGAAGAAATGCCTTACTAGGTATATACCTCTCTCGATTGGATGTAGACATTAGGAATTATGGGTTTGTATTGTAGGATATTACTTCTTTACCCGAACTAAGGAAGTTTTATTGTGATTGCGTATGACAAATGCTATAGTCGACGCGTTTTAGCGTGGCATTAGCGGACATTGCCCTTTCCCCAATATATCTCCCTAGGATCCGAAACAATAAAGTCTACTCTTCAACATGAACATATTGAGGATCACGATAGATATTGATTTTGAAATTGGACTCGCGCACCGAGGGTTCCGTACAAATTTGTAGGTATGTAAGTAATTTATCACGGGATTTTTTTTTCACCATCAGGTTTGGTCCCAGAGTAAAAGTTGTTCATAATGATAAATACAATCTCCCATTTCGATTTGTCGCATGTTTTCAATTTCACCCTGTATAGGGAAGCCATGTCAACAGATTAACCAGTCAGCATGGATAATCTGTGCCATCTGCACTGGGTACATACCTACATACTTATAATATGGATTACTTTCATGTATGGGCTTCTATAATGTACACCAAACCAATCACGGCACAGAAATCACATCACACTTAATATTATAAAGGCGAAAGTTTTTGTGTTTGTTACTTCTTCACGTACAAACAGCTAGACAAATTTTGATTAAATTTGCTGTGGAGGGGGCTGACACCCTGCATTAATACATTGACTACATTTTATCCTGATATTCCCACGGGATCGAAACTTATAAGGGTGAAACCGAGGGGCGCAGCTAGTGATGAAATAAAACTGTGCCAGGTACATCGACGCGCAACCCGCTACTTACCATAGAATTTACTAATTCTATGGTAAGTAGCGGGTTGCGCACATTTTGGTCAAATAGGTATTGAACTTTTGTATGAAACAGCAGATTTTTTTTTCGTGATTTCAGAGTTGGTCCCATAGTGAAAGTTGTTCATATTCATGGGTAGAACACCCTGTAAAAATTTGGATGGTGATAAAAAAATAAGCTTGTATTTTGACCACGTAGGTATTGCATTTTCGTATGAAACAGCAGTTTTTTTTTTTTATAACTTACTATGTATAAATTTGTACGCTGAGGCACTCCGGTATCACCGGGTGCCGACCTACCTCCGTCGAGTAGTTGGGGCGTATCTGACGGACAGAGCCGTCATCTACCCCGGTCGCAACGGGGAGTGGAACCGGCGAGAGATGTCGTGCGGTGTCCCACAGGGATCGGTTCTGGGGCCGCTCCTGTGGGACATCGGTTACGACTGGGTGCTGCGGGCCGACCTCCCTGATGGCGTCAGCGTGGTTTGCTACGCTGACGACACGCTGGTCCTGGCGCAAGGGAGGTCGCATCAGGCGGCGGCCGACGCGATGACACGCGGGGTTGCGATAGTCGTGGAAAGAATCCGGCGGTTGGGTCTCGAGGTAGCATTGCACAAGTCCGAGGCCATGTCTTTCCATGGGCCTCTGAACGGGCCACCATCGGGATCCCAACTAACGGTGGGAGGGGTTCACATCGGCGTCGAGGCAACGATGAGATACCTGGGTCTCGTCCTCGACAGCCGGTGGAACTTCGTCGAACACTTCCGACGTTTGGCCCCCAAACTGGAAAGGACCGGGGCCGCCTTCAAGCGGCTCCTGCCCAACCTGGGGGGGCCAAACACCTCCTGCCGGAGGCTTTACGCGGGGGTCGTGCGGTCCATGGCCCTATACGGGGCCCCGGTGTGGGCGTGTTCTATGCGGCGGCGAGCCGCCCACTATCTGAACGCGCCCCAAAAGGTGGTAGCCGTAAGGCTGATCCGGGGGTACCGCACGATCTCGGGCGAGGCGGCAAGCCTCCTTGCCGGACTGCCGCCATGGGATCTGGAGGCGATAGTCCTAGCGCGCCTGTATGAGTGGCGCGCGGAGGCACTGAGCCGGGGGGAAACTCCGCTTCCGCGGCAAATCGCGGCGGAGCGGACAGACCTTCGGCGCGATCTCATGGTGGCATGGAAGGAGCGACTTTCGCAACCCAGCGCAGGGCACGCCACGATAGTGGCGATAAGACCCCTCTTTGAGGAGTGGCTAGAGAGGCGTCACGGCGTCCTCACCTATCGCCTGACGCAGGTCCTCACCGGACACGGATGTTTTGGGAGGTTCCTGCACATCATCAGGCGGGAGGAGACGCCCGGGTGTCACCACTGTGAGGATCGCCCAGAGGACACGGTGGAGCATACGGTGGAGGTCTGCCCCGCATGGGCGGAGCACCGCCGTGCCCTCGTTGAGGCGATCGACAGCGGCGGCGACCTCTCGCGTCCGGCCCTGGTTCAAACCATGGTCCGGGGCGAGAGGGAGTGGGAGGCGGTCACCTTCTTCTGCGAAGCAGTCATGCTAGCGAAGGAGGTGGCTGAACGGCTGAGGGAGAGAGCCTCACACCCCAGCCGCCGCGGGAGACGCTCCGGGCGTCGGGAGCCGCGTGACGACTCCCGGCCACCGTAGGCGCGGGCCTGCGGACGGAGAGTAATGGGTAGCTCACCGTCCGATCAGGACCAGGCCCGTGCCGGACGGCGAGTACGTGTTCCACGCGCGCCTCAAAGAGATGTCAGCATAAAGGAAGGGGCCTGCCAGGGCCGAAGCCTGCCGGGGGTGCGGGATTGTCCGAAAGGGTTACCGCTACCCCGGAACATAAAGGGTTAAGGAAGGAACACGGATGGGTTTTAGTCAGTAAGAGTCTGACACTCCCTTCGCTCCACCCAGAGCGGGAGGGGTCATTTGATGATTTCCCACCCATAAAAAAAAAAAAAAAAAAAAAGCCTCCGAGCGCAGAAACTTTTCGTCATCTAGGATCATGCGCTGAATTCATGGTTACAGTCTGCGTCGAACACCCTGCCACCCTGTATAGTAAACTTAAAATACACACACTAATATTATACAAAAAAAAATGCCGAATGCCTAGTATTCGTATTAAATAAAAAGTAATAAAAACAAGTAAAAAGGTAAAAAATAAAAAAAATTGGCATGATATTTTCTTTCAAGGCACGACTTTATGTATGTACCTATGTATGTATTTTCTTTCATCAGTATCTTTAGAGGAATATTAATTATTCCGAAAACGTTATCTTACGCTTTCACGCATAATTAACTAAGCAGTAAGCAAGCTTAATAATCTTAACCTCGTATGATGTATGACTCTCATACGTTATCTCAATTCATGTCATCCAGCTTTAGGGAAAATGGAGTAAGATCGGCACTTAGTACGCTTTAGGTATTTATCGTACCGTGGGTAGTGAAGTACGAAAATTAACGATAAGCAAGTGATTTTTGTAAAATAAAATGTAGCGTTAATAACCTCATCCGTTTTTTCGTCGGTAAAAACGATTAGATAGGTCGGTCGACCTACATAGGTTACCAACTTGCGCACCCTATGTTATTTATTTTAGATATTTTAACCTATTAACAACTAGGATTCGGGCCCGACACTAAGAAGCTATTACATAGAAGGATATAAAAAATAGGAAATTTGTATTTCATCCTCAAAAAATTTATTGATTTTTTAATGACGTACATACGCTTTTTTAATACATCAGCCTCTAAAAATGTTTACTTATGCCTTTAAAAAAAATAAAAATCAATCAATCAATAAACTCAGCCTATATCGTAGTCCACTGCTGGACATAGGCCTCTCCCAGGCTGCGCCACAACACCCTGTCCTCCGCCTTCCGCATCCAGTCAAAAATAAATGTACAACTTTTTATCTTTCTGACCTTTTCTCAAATTGGTCGCAGTAACTAAGATACTACTCCGAACAGATGGGTTAGGATAATGACCAACCACCCGAGCCGAATGAGTACTACACCCAAGTTGGAAGCAGTTAATTCAAGAGATCAAAATGGGAATTATTTAAGGGTCACAAAAAGAGGCACATTTATTATATTAGAGGTTCCATCAATATGTTTAATAAAAGACATCAAAATGGAAATTATTTGGTGTTCGACTAAATAAATGAAACTCCAATACCGTTCGACCGATCACAGTGGCGTTGGCATAATATACAAAATGTTTCATGGAGAAAGTTTAAATATATAGGTTTCATTTGATTGAATGGGCCTTGCCGCGGGCAACAACTAGTTATCCTATAATATTAGTTGTTTAACAAAACACAAATTTCATTAAGAATTTATACCCGAAAAATGTCTTAGGTCTTCGTATTATACAGCCGCGAATGTATTACATAAAAGTTTTACGCACAAACACAAAATAATGCTAGTACACGCGGTTATAGCAATTAGCTGACCCCCCTAAAAATTAAACAAATTTGAACCTTCTGCTTGTTAGCAGTAAGCTTATCGAACTAGAACAGTTCAACGTCTACGATTAATAAAACAGTTATTCGAATTTGATATTAACACGCAGTGTTAAGGTAGGTATGAACTTGAATATTGTTGTAACTTGTAATATATTATTGCTAATTTCAACGACAATCACCATGTTGGTGTGGTCTAGTGGTAGCTGCAGTGAGCTGACAAGAGCGTGGTTGCGAGTTCGAAACCAACATATTTTCTGCTGCGCATTTTGTTTTATAATATTTTTTTTTAAGTTATAAATAATAAATTATAACTTTAGCAACAAAAAAAAAAGCTGAACGAAAATAAAAAAACGATAATGATGGTAAAAACGATTTTATTTTATAAAAAAAAATATTATAAGAATAACGTAAATGATATAACAGTTACTAATAACGTTGTTACATACTTCACAGAGTTTAATGTAGTGAATCAACATGTTATAATATTTAGAAATATATAGGTATGTATTTCTATTTCATAACAATAACATCACCACATTAAATATCGTTGAACTAAATAAAATAGCATTATACGTTGATGTTTTACCTACTAGGTATACTATATATCAATTTGTTTTGTATGTAGTTATGTTTAGTTATAAATAAGGTTTTGACAAAGACTTCTCGTCGGTAAATATGACAACATAATCTTCCCAATTAAAATTGAGATATTCTTGGGCAAAGCGGACCCTTGCTTGGCGATGTGCAGCAGTCAGTTAAATTTTACGTGCTGGCTTGTATTGTTTCAGTCCAGCAACATGCAAATGTTTTCTGACCGTCTGAACAGAAACATTATACTGCATTGAGTAGGCAAAAATGGGTGTTCAGTATGCCTTCTAACAATTGCTTGATGATGTTCTGACACAGGAGTAACATTGCAGGTTTTGGTTCAGGACGATCCTTTTGAATATTCCCTGTCTCTTCAAAACGTCTTAGCCACAGTCTGACTGTATTTCTCTGAAACAACACAATAAGCATAATTTTAATAACCCGGTAATCATAATTTTTCGAATAAGTTTGCAAAAATACCTTTAGATAAACCACATTAGACCTATAAATGATCTCATAATGAAACAGTTAATTTTCTATTATTCTATACTCACGTTTTTAAGCCAACTAACGAATTAAGGAAGTATAAAAAAGAATACACTTACCGCTATATTAAGTTTCCTAGCAATCGCTTTAATACCAACATTCTCCTTATGCAAATACAATATTTTGTATTTTAATTAATAATCACTCAACTGAGACATGACGATTAAACTATCAAAACCGATAATAATAATTAATAAAAAGGCGTGGATTTTCGCAACTTAGTAAGGCAATATAAAAATGTTCGTGCGTATTCACTGCTATTTGTGCATAGAATGTCTTGTTCAATTTATTCTTCTACCCCATATTCCTAAAATCATTTCAATAGCAGTTTTTGTTGAATACGCATATTGAAGTCGAACTACCCACTTATTGAAAAAGGTGAAACGTTTATCGTTTATCAACTTAATTGATATGCTTGTTCTTTACAATAATGCAAGAAATACTTAACGAACAATTTATATATTGAAAACAAAATTAAACATGAGACTAGATTTGAACTCGCATCTTGCACGTCTCAGCCTTACGCATGAACCACGACACCAGATTAACTTGAGTAAGATAGATGAAATAAGGTATTAGTAGCAATGACACAAATTATCACAACATTAACCTAACCTTTAAGTCTTGCTGATTAGAAATGAAAATTGCGTAACAAATACCCATACATAGTAAATGACCTAACACCAACATCTTAAAGCTCAAATTTGCGTATCAAAATTATTTATTGTTTCTGTTCATCGAGTAGTGTTAGTCCGATTAACTCATACATATTGAATAACCTTTAATGTTATGAGACGAGGGTGCAAAATCGAGTATTTTTTAGGGGGGTCAGCTAATTGCTATAACGGTAGCATGTACAATGGGTTATAGTATAACCCATTGTACATGCTATTGTGACATTGACCAATCAAAAGTTATAGTACTATGGTATGCAGACTTTTGTGCAAAATTAAGAGGAAATGCGGGTGGCCATTTCTCCATAGAATCGCTCTCGCCTGGTTTCTTTCTGGTTAATCACCATAAAACAATTATTTTTTACAGAATAATAAATATTAACTACTTCAATGTCCCTATGTTTTCTTTATTGATGATACATTATTTGTATAAGCACTAGAACCCTCAAAAAATGCTCAAAATTGCCGATTTGAACCATTGTCAACAGAGGCCTATTATACAAATTTGACAACTGTTAATGAAAAAAGAAAAACATAGGAACACAGTATATATTCTTTTAAATCAGTTTATGAAATATCTTTTAAATTAGTCCAATATTGGAGGAGGAAATAGGCGAGAGCCAAACCTCGAATTATGACTTTTTCTTAGGCTTTTTCAAGTCTCTCTGACCGCATTTCCCCTTAATGGAGAGCGATTGTGTATCCCCGCTGCTCCTCAGTAACCGATGGGAAATTCACCCTGTTGCGGCGCCGGCGCCGTGGCGAGCGATGATACAGATGTTTCTTAGGGTCAGTGCACACCGCGACCCGACGCGGCGCGCAGTTTTCAAGATAGCAATACAATTATAGACCTTACCTTCTACACAAAAAGGTACACAATTCTGTGTGCCTAGTACGTCGCGCTACGCCTCGCTGCGCCGCGCGGCCCTCCTCACTGATGTGTACCTTTTTGTGTAGTAGATAAGGTCTATAATAGTATTGCTATCTTGAAAACTGCGCGCCGCTTCGCGTCGTGGTGTGAACTGATCCTTAGGCCAAATTCTCGTATTCAACAAACGTTCAAATTCAAGTCGCAATCTCATTTCAGTGACGATCAATCGAGACATAGAACTAAACCGAGCAAGCTGCAACCTGTATTTTTACAAGCTGTTTATTAGCTTGTTTGTATCTGTTTCTAGTTACTCTGTAAGTAGGTTTGCACAAACACTTTTACACGTCAATAAATTAAATTTTCTTGTCAAAAATTAGAAATTGTTTTGACAGATCGAGAAGAGATTATCACAGTCTTAAAAATCAATCAAGTAATTAGATGGGTTCCCTATCCATTTGCATAAAATTTTAAGACCTAATATAACTTAGCATAATTTTGTTTGGCATAATTATATTTTCGCATAATATAATTACGCATAACAGCTTACGCATAATTTTTTTAAGCATAATTTCTCTAACCATAATAATGATTAAGCATAATGTTGTAAAGCATAAATTTATTAAGCATAAACTTCTAAAGCATAACTTTTTTAAGCATAATATCCTAAAGCATAAATTTATTTACGCATAATGATATTAAAACATATTTTTATTTTGTCGCTGTAGGAAGCATGAAGCAAGCAAGCATACAGCATGCAAGCAAGCATGCAAGCAAGCGTGCAGCAAACAAGCAAGCATGCAGCATGCAAGCAAGCATGCAGCATGCAGCATTCAAGCGCTCGCTCTTGCATCCTATGTCGACGGAGCCCCGCTTCGCGGGGCCCCTATTTCTGAATAAAGGGTTTAAAGTAACCTAACCAAACCGAACCTCGGGGTGCCCTTCGCTCGTTCTTGCATCCTATGTCGACGGAGCCCCGCTTCACGGGGCCCCTATTTCTATGTAAAGGGTTTAAAGTAACCTAAGCAAACCGAACCTCGGGGTGCCCATCGCTCGCTCTTGCATCCTACGTCGTCTATTGCGTTCGTTGAGTTTGGGTGCGGTAACGGTAACGGAAATAATACGGAGTATTGAAAATCGGAATGTCGTTTTTCGGACCGCGAACCCATCGAGCATTTGGTTCTTCGAATATATGAAAATCGGAAAACAAACAAGTTGCATTTATGACTTTCGGTAAAATAAATTTCGTGATATTTAATAATAGACATTATGATTCTTAGGTATTATGAAATTCGGACTTTTGAAAATCGGAACATCGAAATTCGGAATAAAATATTTCGGAGTATTTGGGTGTTCCCGTATCAATCAGTTAACTTCTATCTGAGGAATAACCGCCATATTTATTTCTCATAATAGAAGTTAACTGATTGACATATTTTTTTATACAAAAACTGTCAAAACATCTAATATATTCTTCAGATAAAAGTTATCTCGCGATTGAAAAATCGTTTAAGCTACATAATGTTATGTATAAATTATATTAATTGTATGCATAAATATTATTATGCTAATAGTCATTAGGCCTACTAACGTTATGCTAATAGTCATTAGGCCTACTAACGTTATGCGAATCAAATTTATGCCAAAACAAATTAGTCTTTAAGATGATTATGCCAACATAAAACGTATGCCTAAAAAAATTATGCCGATGTATTATTATGCCAAAACAAATTGTGCCAAAATCGTTATGCCGAAGTATATTAGGACAAAGAACATTATGCGAAAAGAAGGGATCCCAATTAGATGCACTTTTGAATTGTCAAGGGGTCGGTCCATTTTAAAGGGAACTTTTGGTTGGGTTGCATGGTGCTGGCGCCGTCAGTAGGGACTGGTCATCTATTAGCTGTCGCGGCTAACTGCTCAACTCGTACTTATAAGAATAAACACACATCAAAATATGATGGAGGTTATAATTCCCTCCCTTAGACCGAAACTAATGACCTCTGTGGCTTACGAAGATATCCTTTAACAAAGAGACAGCCTAACTATCCCTATGAAAGACTGCTCGCTGCCGCACTCAGCCGTGGAGATAAAATATGGACCATAATCTGTTTTATCTTGAACAAGTTTATTAAGGAATTGTGTGATGGATGAGATTCTAGCGAGAACTTTAGAATATTATACAGCTTTGTTATCAGATGATAACAGAGTAAGTATCTGGAGGAGATCTTACTAAGCTGAACTGACAGTCCCTATATTTGGAGACAGATGGCAAAATCAGAGGGGCACTTCTCGTAATTTTAAGAACGTTGAAAGTCTGATCTCAGTCTCAATCTGTCAAAAAACCCTCTAATTTCCTTAGGGAAATTAGAGGTTTTTGACAGATTGACAAGTTTTTGACATTTGTTTGTCGCCGAGATAAAACTGCGACTAGATTTTGACGAGAATCGGCCTTCAGATCATCGTCATACTTCTTCAGATCGTTAATTCATTTAGCTGGGCTCTCAGTCTAAGATTGCTATTTTGAAACGGTCGACTCGTTTGTTCCAACAACCAGATGTCTGAAACTACGTGATTGACTTAACAATGTATCGATAACTGATTGTGCCCCATAGCACGCGGCTATGTCAATCGTTTGTGCTCTAATTTTCCAAAAACTAAAAATGGAAAGCATTTTATGTCTATAGCGTTTCATCATCATCATCATCATCATTTCAGCCGAAAGACGTCCACTGCTGGACATTGGCCTCCCCCAAGCACCTCCACTTCGACCGGATCTGTGCATCTCGCATCCAACGGGTTCCAAAAACTGGCTCGCTAAAGTATATTATATAACAAACTTCTTTTATGACAATCATAAAACTGTTTTATCAGTAGCCGTGAAAATAAAGATGCAGACAAAAAAAAAAAAAATACTCTGTAACATTAGCGCGCATGACGCAGTTTAGTAATACATCCATTGCAAAAAGGTTTCATTTATTTCAGACTCCTATAAACGTGAACATCTTCACAACTTTGACTTTCTCGAAGGTTGAGGAGCACTGAACTTATTACATTTCAGAGATGACACGTTACACTGCTGACAGATCACGCTAGACAGCAATGAGATTTGCATGAATCAGGGTAGATTATTGTTTTCTAAGAGAATCTGCTTGAGACTGCAGTAAACTAAAGATCGGGGTCAATTACCTTTACACGTCTTGAGAAAAGACGTATTTTTAGAAACCACATTTATTCAAGACGTTTTAAGTTTTTGTGGATTAAAGCAAAGTAATAATAAGTCATTTAAAAAAACTATGAAAACCTTTATTATTGAGAAATCTAAAAAGTAGAGTAGAAACTACGGCCACAGTACGACTGTGGAATTTCTGAAAAAATTCCTACCAATGTAATTTGGATATTATCAATGATAAATTGATAATTGTTCCTAAACCCGTAATGGCGGATTGATGAGTCGACCCGACACTGATGGATAACGGTATCGTGTTCGGATATTGTAACGTTATACAGCTAAAAACGATACTCTATAGTTATTTATATTTCAGTATTGCGTCTGTGTTTCGATGTTACTACGATGATTAAGCCATGTAATTTTCCGTGTTTATCATACATAGCGAATACCATCGAAATTAATCAAGTTTGTTAGATTTTGTTCGCGATAAACTATAATTTTCTGGCCGTTTTGCTTGAAAAGCTGGGATAATTAATACTTCTACGTGTATGTAGGAGAGGATGTATTTTTATTGTGCCGATGGTACTTTTATGTTACCTACAGCAATACGTTACAAAAGGACTAACATAATATTTTATTTTGGACCATCTATTGATATCATGTTTCAATATGATTATTTACGTTTGTATGAACGTAAATGAGGAGTATGTAACCATCGTAGCTGATGTCGTTTTGTAGCTCCTGTCTATCCCCATGGGAAGAAGGCGAGAGTTTACGTTTGTATGAGATTCAACACGCACTTCATTCAATTTTACACCCGCGTGTGCAATTGAATCAAAGATATTCGTTTGTTATTTTTTTGACGAGTAGGCTCTATCTTTTCTGTGTTGTCTCTGAGCTAACAAAAAGGATATGAACTCAAATATTTCTCTGTAACTCAAGAAGGCGTGATTTGCATAAACTATTCCTTTCTTTTGATTTAGTTTCAGTATTCCGTGTGCAAAGTCTACGTGGTCCTAGGTCTGGCTGACTCAGTATTGAAGGAATATGGTAATATTACCCTTAGAGGAATTGACGCGTCTGCGTAGGTTTGGGGGAGATCGCAATTGTTTGAATAAATTACTAGAGTTTGAGATACCTAGTAAATATGGGAGGAGACGAATATGAATATAGGAAAATATCCCTATTATATTGGACATAGAGAGGTGGAAAGAGAGTGGGGAGTTTGCCCAGCAGTGGGAAAATAACGGCTGATAAAAAAAGAACCCTGCCAACACTAGTTATGTATGGAGATGACAAGTATCTACCTAACGAGTGGAGCCACACGGCACCAGTATTTTACTTTAAATAATGCCTCATACTAGTTATCACAGCCTTCATCTCAACCTATAAGTCTTAAGTATTTAATCAACGAATAATTGTCCCCTTAAAAAAATGTAAGTCAATTTAAAATACAGAAAGAAAAAATCAGATAACCTTTAAAAATAGATAGCAACAAACAGCAAACCTAATCAAAATATAGGAAAGTATTTCTAAAAGCAACTTTTAATATTTCCGCTGGCAACTTTTAGTTTGTACCTAAACTTCATCGTTCGAAGCCTTTAGAAGTTGTATATTTCTTAGTTAGGGTTAACTTTCTGATATTCAAGCATTATCTAGCGGTCTAGAAATATTATATAAATGTTAGAATGGGAAAAGAGAAGTAAAACAAATAAACAAATAATGTTCCGTATCTCTGCAAGTACCTGTTATTTCAGCAAGTAAAAAAATACTATGCAAATAACAGGTAACTCAATACCCGAGGTATTTTTTACCAGTCAATCTTAGGGTGATGCAGAGACAAAACATGGCAGGTGCAATAAAGGGGATAAATAACTCGAAAAATAATAAACACGTACCCTATAAGTTACTGAGTTTGAGAGCAGTGGTGGTCCATTGGTAATAGCCCCGACTTACGAGATCGTGGGTTCGAACCCAGGCAGGCGTTTTACTTTGTGTTAACAGTTTCATCACCACTGCTCTCAAAACGGTGAATGAAAACATTGTGAGGAAACCATCATTTCCTAAAACCAAAAAAATCGAAGACATGTGACATCTACCAACCCGCACTGGGCCCGCGTGGTGGATTACAACCTACTCCCTCTCGAAGAGAGGAGGCTTGTCTCCCAGCAGTGGGGACATTATAGGCTGATTATGAAATTACTGAGATATCCATCTGCCAAACACCATCATCTGCCTAGCCTGTTCCCAACCATGTTAGGGTCGGCTTCCAGTCTAACCGGCTGCAGCTCAATACCAGTATTTTACATGGAGCGACTGCCTATCTGACCTCCACAACCCAGTTACTGGGTAAGACTGGTTGTCAGACTTTCGGGCTTCTGACTACCCGTAACGACTGTCAAAGATCTACGAATGATAGCCGGGATCAACGCCTTAACGTGCTTTCCGAGGCACAGAGGGGTCTCGGTATGTAAAGGTGGTCACCCATCCACGGACCAACCGCGGCAAGCGCAGCTTAACCTGATCGACCGACCTGTGCGGCTGTTATCATTTAGCCACGGACCCCTCAAATACTCAGTGACTACTCAGTACTCATCCATCTGCCAAACACATCAGTAATAATTATAATAGTAATTTCCCAGTTCTCCATTCCTTGCACCTAACGAATATAATTTCCTTTATTAAAATGAACGAAATATGTATGTAAATTCCAAAAAAAAAATGGTAAAGCAGACAAAGGAAAATGTAATTCAAAAAACAAAAATACCAAAATATTCCGCTGTATTTATTCATTATTTGTTCTTTGTACAGTCAGCATCAAAAGTCGATTAACACTATCATTTTTACATATTATTAAATTGAGGACAACTTTTTTCAATAAACAGATTTTTAGCTTTTCACATAATAGACAAGAGTATAATTATTCTAAAAAAATTCTTCTGCTGCAATTTTGAACAAATATTTTGCTCAATAACTAAGATTAAAAAAACTGAAGTGTTAATCAACTTTTGATGCTGACCGTACAAACATTTGTGTCCAAACAGTCACATGTGTATCACCGATATTTAAAGCCAAGCCTCGACAGGCCAATAAATATCAACTGAGTGCCATTAAAACGAAGTCTTAAAATAAAACAAAAGCACCTCAAACTGAGATTAAATCTAAAGTTGATCTACTGCTAACGTGAAGCTGCTCTGGCTCTCCGCCAGTTCACACATTAGCATATTTACCCACTTATGGGCAACTTCTTATCTTCGGGCAAATTATGCTAAGTACTGCTACTGTAGACGCAATTATTGCCCACTTATCGCTCCGGAGGGAACCACAGACTGGAAAATGGGCTTTGTTGTCTGCAATAATGTGTTGTGTCTCTTAAGGTTTTCTAGCTTACGCGGTGTCCTGTGTGAGCGACGAATACGACGCGACGCGACTCTGCGAACGCGATCAAATGGGCGACTAGAATCAATTCTATTTTAAGATCATTTTTGACGTTAAAAAGTGCCTTTTATGTGCCTATTTGAAATAAATGCTTTGACTTTGACAACTCAATGGCATACCCTGCTTGCGGCCTATATGACAGTCTGCGGCGAGACGCGGGTTATTCCCGCTCGGTAACACCCTGTCGTCAACACTGTTGACGATCGGGAAAAAAAAGTTTCGTTCGTTCACAGTGTTGACGAACGCTACTTATTATTTCGGGTAATTCCCGTTCGGTAACACCTTTCGTTCCTGTCGTCAACACTGTTGACGATCGGGAAAAAAAAGTTTCGTTCGTTCGCAGTGTCCATGAATGCTGTTTTTTTTTTTTTAAATACATATTGAAATAAAAATAAAACATGTCATGGATTTTTAAAATGTTTTAATGGATTATGTTAGATCTTTTAAAACACAATTAACTAGAAAATAAAAAAATGGCCTTATCATGTGCATAATAACCATTTTACACTTTGATAAGTAATAAAATTGTGACACTGATTTAACATAATCAAAAGTGACTAAATGAAAACTAAGTACACTATTATCACAGATAATCATCTAATTTACACTAATTAAATAACGAAACTATAACCATAAACCGTCGTCGGGGGTAGTGTGCGAATCTATACCTGGGTCTCGTCCTCGACAGCCGGTGCAACTTCGTCGAACACTTCCGACGTTTGGCCCCCAAACTGGAAAAGACCGGGGCCGCCTTCAAGCGGCTCCTGCCCAACCTGGGGGGGCCAAACACCTCCTGCCGGAGGCTTTACGCAGGGGTCGTGCGGTCCATGGCCCTATATGGGGCCCCGGTGTGGGCGCGTTCTCTGCGGCGGCGAGCCGCCCACTATCTGAACGCGCCCCAAAAGGTGGTAGCCGTAAGGCTGATCCGAGGGTACCGCACGATCTCGGGCGAGGCGGCAAGCCTCCTTGCCGGACTGCCGCCATGGGATCTGGAGGCGATGGTCCTCGCGCGCCTGTATGAGTGGCGCGCGGAGGCACTAAGCCGGGGGGAAACTCCGCATCCGCGGCAAGTCGCGGCGGAGCGGACAGACCTCCGGCGCGATCTCATGGTGGTATGGAAGGAGCGACTTTCGCAACCCAGCGCAGGGCGCGCCACGATAGTGGCGATAAGACCCCTCTTTGAGGAGTGGCTAGAGAGGCGTCACGGCGTCCTCACTTATCGCCTGACGCAGGTCCTCACCGGACACGAATGTTTTGGGAGGTTCCTGCACAACATCAGGCGGGAGGAGACGCTCGGGTGTCACCACTGCGAGGATCGCCCAGAGGACACAGTGGAGCATACGGTGGAGGTCTGCCCCGCATGGGCGGAGTACCGCCGTGCCCTCGTAGAGGCGATCGACAGCGGCGGCGACCTCTCGCGTCCGGCCCTGGTTCAAGCCATGGTCCGGGGCGAGAGGGAGTGGGAGGCGGTCACCTCCTTCTGTGAAGCAGTCATGCTAGCGAAGGAGGTGGCGGAACGGCTGAGGGAGAGAGCCTCACACCCCAGCCGCCGCGGGAGACGCTCCGGGCGTCGGGAGCCGCGTGACGACTCCCGGCCACCGTAGGCGCGGGCCTGCGGACGGAGAGTAATGGGTAGCTCACCGTCTGATCAGGACCAGGCCCGTGCCGGACGGCGCGTACGTGTTCCACGCGCGCCTCAAAGAGATGTCAGCATAAAGGAAGGGGCCTGTCAGGGCCGAAGCCTGCCGGGGGTGCTGGATTGTCCGAAAGGGTTACCGCTACCCCGGAACATAAAGGGCTAAGGAAGGAACACGGATGGGTTTCAGTCAGTAAGAGTCTGACACTCCCTTCTGCTCCACCCAGAGCGGGAGGGGTCATTTGATGATTTCCCATCCATAAAAAAAAAAGTGTGCGAATCTATTGTTTATTTTATCTACTGTTACCGGCTACCGGCACGGCATCGCTATACCTGCCTGCTGCAAAGGGAAGTTTGCAATCTACTAACTTAAATTCTACAAATGGAACAACATCCAAGATTTTTTATCAATTAAACTAGACTTTCGTCGTAATTAAACATTTGAAAATCCATGACATGTTTTATTTTTATTTCAATATGTATTTAAAAAAACAAAAAACAGCATTCATGGACACTGCGAACGAACGAAACTTTTTTTTCCCGATCGTCAACAGTGTTGACGACAGGAACGAAAGGTGTTACCGAACGGGAATTACCCGAAATAATAAGTAGCGTTCGTCAACACTGTGAACGAACGAAACTTTTTTTTTCCCGATCGTCAACAGTGTTGACGACAGGGTGTTACCGAGCGGGAATAACCCCGAGACGCGACGTAACGCGTACTTGTTTTGAGGGCGACCAGACGCGACACCACGAACTACATATAAACTTTCGAGCAAAATTGTGCTGTACTACTCCATGATTCGAGAAGTAATGACCAAAATCACGTAGGACATTTGTCGTGTGTAGCATCGCGTCGCATTACGTCACGTCGTGTTGCGTCGCGTCGTATTCGTCGCTCACGCAGGACACCGCGTTAATGTAGATTGTTATTTTTACCCACTTAAAAAAAGAGATCGATGAGTACTTTTTTCTCATTTAGTTGATCGTAAGGTCAAGTAAAATAAAACGAGTAACTAGGTATTGATAATTTTAGGTATAGCATATCTTGCGTTTCAGAAACCGAATTGCTGTTGGTAGTATATTGTACTTAGTACTAACTAATAATACTACTTAATAACACTGGTCAACAAAATTTTAACTTTTTTTTGTCACATGAAAACTCACATCAAATTTTGAATGTACTAGGGCCAGCAAACAAAAATATGTGAATGAAAAAAAATTGACACGTCAGGTTAAAATAACCATGATCCTTTGGTTCGGTCCAAATCATTGGTTTAGCAAATGGCATATGTCTGGGTTCCAGTTTATCCCAACCTTATAGCAGTCTCACACACGTTACACAACATTTTTGTGGAACCCAGGATTTATCTTGATTTCTGACAGGAAATCCAAAATAGTTTAAATAGCACTGTTTCAATTAGTGATGTGAAATTTCGACGCTGAGATGTAAAAGTTAATTCTCCACACACATAACAAAAACTGTCGGGGTTGTTACAACACTTTCGTGGCATGTTTACGATGTAACAAACGTATATAAGATGTAAGTTGAATGCAATAGTTATACAGTCGTCTAAATTAAGTTATTCAAAAAAAGACACTTATATGAGGTCAGAAATGAATATGTAGCTGTCACAAAAAAACTGGACGTAACTGAAACAAAATTATTATATATTGTTAATGAGGACACACTAACATTAACAAAAATCATCACAAAGTTCGTGTGACAAAAACAGTGTTTACCAGTGATAATTTGTCTTTTAAATTCTATTTAAAATAAAAATGATAGTAGGTAGGCAAATTGTGTTGCCCATTAGTAGTGATAATGTATGAGTTTTTATGCATAGACTGTCCCCATTTTCAAATTTGATTGAGAGCTGCTTGGGCACTTTTCAAATTCATTTAAAACGTTGTTTCCATTCGAGGTATAAAATTACTTATAAGTATGTATTGTGAATGCAAATATTTTGTGTGCCAATTTTGTTTAAAAAGGAAGTTTTAATGAATTGAAAAGTAGTTTTAAGAACCTGTATAGAATAATATGACAATACCTTACGTCTTCGCTTCGCACCTGCCTTTTGCTTTCACTATACAATTATATGAGCATTATATTGACATCCCACTCGCTCTCCGACCCCCCAAGTTGGAGATTACTGCCCCGTTGGTCTCATGGCCACAAGCGCGACTGCTAAGCTTGGGGTCCTATGTTCGATTCCCGGATCAGGCAAAGTGTTATTGCGTTTTTTCTATTGGGAATTTCTTAGTAATAACCTCCTCCGTTTTTTCGTCGGTTAAAAACCTAGAGTTTGGAAGTTGGCAATGTGATACCCCACGGAGGTTACTCGAAAAGCACGTAAAGCCGTTGGTCATGCGTCTGATCTCTCTCCGGTCGTGTCGGATGACCATGAAGAAGAATGGGATAATTTCCTCCAGGTGGTACGAGGTGGTACGAGGACTACAACACGTTGACTCGATTATAATGGACTGTATTTTAAGGCTCAACGGTGAGAAGACAAAACGGTAAAAAACAATAGTTTGAATCGGCGAGAAAAAATCGCTCAGTAGCGAGGACGATGACGCAGTGCTGTGCCGGCCGGTGCGCGCCCGCAAGTCGAGCGCCCCCTCCGTGACCGCCATCTCACCGCCCGCGGTTGCCCGGCGCAGACTTAAAAACCAAAAAGGGACGACGCGCTTACAACACTATCTGTCCTCTTCCAGCATAATCATTGAAGATATGTCTTCAACGCCGGGAGCATGTCGACAATATCACGCCGCGCCGGGTGACCGCGGGCGGTGAGCTGCGGTCGCGGAGGTTGCGCTCGACGTGCGGGTGCGCACCGACCGGCACAGCACTGCATCATCGTCTTCGCTACTGAGCGATTCTCGAGTGCCACCTGTGTCTACGCACACACTTGTGCGCTATAATATCTCTCGCGCCGAAGGTTGCTCACCAGTAGGATTGGTCGTTATGGCCGAAATTTGATCTGGGGGCCTTTATTTAGTTTGCTAATCAACGGTCACACTAAAACATTTTGATGTACAAACTTAATTGTGTTAAATGTAGGCTTACTGTCTGTCACGGTCTTCGCTTTTTTGCCAATAAAGCATTTTTCTTTCAATCATGTGGTCCGTCAGCCAATAAATTGAATGGTTTGACAAGAAAAGGTATACAAAAGAGAAGAACCTCGTTTATCGCCAGAGATCCTTTAGTGCAACTTTGTGTTTGAATGTAAAATTATTCCAGAGACACTTCTCAAAGTGGTCTTAGACATTAAGACGTCTGGATACTTCGCGAAATAGTTAAGTAACAGTAAAGTCTTGTGTCATTGTTTCAGTCCGTCCTTGATTTGGATCTGAAACAAGCTCAAAAGGCTCTCTGACTAAGCCAGTCACAACTGCCAGTTAGTCCCGCATTGCTCGACTCCCACTGTGAACGACTCGAAAAATGCCTTCCTAAAAGTCCCGCTTTGCTAGAAATTCTTCGGAACAATTGGAATTCTACGAAAACAATGGAAGGTACAATTAGAAAGTAAAGAGTCAAATTAAACATCCCATCTTCCTAGCACGGTGGGCTGTGCTGGGGCGGCTCCTGCAGGTGCAGAAAACCTCAAACGGCGAAAATATTGCAACCTGATTGGGAGTTATATGTTCGAGCCGTTTGGGGTTGAAACACTAGGGCCATGGGGTCCGAGTGCCCACTTGGTTTTTCGAGATATCGCCAAGTGGTTAGTCGACTCTTCACGTGACCAGAAGGCTGGCCTATTTCTTGGCCAAAGAATTAGCATTGCCGTACAACGTGGCAATGCTGCCAGCCTTTTGGGCACTGTTCCTGTTGACAGCGATGCGGACGAATTCTTTGATGCCCTATGATTATTTTATTTATTTTTTCATATAATTGTACATATTATTATAGTTTATATGTTAGCTTATATTATGTAAATATCTATACAAATAAATAAAAATTGCGCCAATTAAACTCAAGTTTAAATTAGTCTCTACAGGCTGCTGCTGACGAGTTGGCCAGAAGGGCATCCAGAACGTCAGTCTGTGGACCAGAACCTGTCGTGTCCATCCCCTTCAACCAACTACGCAAGTGGCAACAGGAGTACACCCACACACAAGCAGAGAGCTGGTGGACCTCGTCACCAAGCTGCAGGCAGCCCAAGGAAGCCATGCCATCATTAGACGGCAAGCCAACAAGACGTTTACTACGCCTGGACAGAAAAGGCCTGCGCCTGGTGACGGGGACCATCACGGGATACTGCTCGCTGAACAAACACTTCCACACAATAGGCATAACGGACAGTCCCCTGTGCAGGACTTGCATGGAGGCTGAGGAAACCGTTGCGCATTGTGCTCTTTGAGTGCACAGGCGTCACCCAGGTTAGGTCAGAAACCTTTGGGACACACAGATGTTCTCAACAGGCTAGAAGACTTAAATAACTTTAAAAGTGTTTATTTAGAAATGATACAAAAAATATATTTGAGACCCCACAAGCCCTTTTATTCGATATTTGTTTTTAATTTTCTATTTTGCCCCCAAAAATGAACCCATATTCAAAATTCATTTATTTACGTTACACATCCCTGTTTGTGTCACAGATTTATATTTATACCAAATTTCAACTTAATCAGATGACATAGTAATATTTTTAAAATTAATTCAATTAATAGTAAATAGAATCAGTATAACAAATAATTACAATTAAATGTAGTCACAAATGTCATAAATTCAGAGACTTAATCAGTCCAGTAGATTCGAAGGAAATGGCTGTGCCAGACGGACAGACAGACACGTAAGTGATCCTATAAGGGTTCCGTTTTTTCCTTTTGAAGTACGGAACCCTAAAAACAAGTGCGGTCGGGGGATCCTTGTCAGGAACTAAGGAACGAACGCACGCACACGCATATAACAGAAAGAGATAATCGTATGGATGGGCAAAACGCTTCTATCAGTCAACCCCTACGCAAGACGCGTTAACTTCGTTGCCAAAAAAATATGTATATGAGAATCGGGAATTAAATAGCTTCCTCAAATACGCAATGTTTTACAATTCAGCCTACATATCAAGCGATTTGAAACCACGTTAGTGTAATTTAGGTAAACGGAGTTATGTTAGTCAAAATATTGTCATTTCTCGGGGCATATTGTTGATAATTATCGGAAGGCAGTCCGTATAAAACCTGGTACTAATTGGAGATGACATCAGTTAGTACAAGGCAGTGGTCGGTTGGAAAACATGAGGTGCTTACTCGGTAAGTGTTAAATAATAAGTTGCCAAGGGGTATTCTACTGCCGGTAACTGGGTGTGATCAGATGGCAGTCGCGCCAAGTAAAACACTGACATTAGTTAAACAGAGGGCTTGTTGTGGTCGCCCACAGACTGAGGTCTGGGCACATGCCGCTCAATAAATTTGTATTTTTGATGGGAAGAAGACGAATTCACCCAACTGTGAGGTGTGTGCAACGCCGGAGGATGTCTTACATTTATTGACGGAATGTGTCCGATTTCGGTCTGAAAGAGAAGACTTAATTAATCAATTAGAGCTAAATAGATATGATGTGGGTATATTTCACCAAATATTGTCTACACCTAGTTCGGAGGCGGCCTTCAAAGTTTTTAAGTTCGCCAAGTTACGATTTAGTAAATTAAGATTTTGTATGAGGTACGATGGGACTGGCATACACAGTTGTGTAAAAGTCCCTAATTAAAAACAAAGAGAAAAAAAAAAGTTGCATTCAGGCTAGACAGACGATGATGATGATTGACTGTGCCGTCGGTCTAGTGCTCGCAAGCACGATTTTATACAAACGGCATCTCGCAGTTCAACCTATGAGGTGGTCGGCCGCTTGAACGGGCTTGCATTTGGGTGCCTCAATAAATGAAGGCCTTCAGTCAGGGTTTAAAAAACTTTAACTAAACTACGTACTTAAGGGAAAATGGGAATTACCTATAAGAAGATGTACACCTTGTGGGGTACGTGACCTCGGCTTAGGGTGTCGCTGGAGGAGGGCAGAAAGAGACAGGCTGGATCGGATTAAGCATAAGATCCTGGATTCGAATCCCAGATCAAGAAAAGTATTACATTGGGTTTTTCCAATGCCATATATTTCATCGAACCTCTTATAGATAATTCCCATTTCCCTTTCCTGAAAATATTATTGAACGCTCAAATATAATGAATGCGCGCGCCCTTTCTTGTGAACCTCAAATAATTTCTATTTTGGGGCAGTAAAAATACTAAGTAGCCCGGGTCCTAAGCTACACTCGTTGATTTAGTTTGGCTTTGTATGAAGATGTAAGCGGAATCGTCCACTGCGACCCACCTGCACGCTACGCACGGTTGCGTGGCTGGCAAACAAAAGAACGGGGCTGCTATCGTGGCCAACCTCTCCCGTGCATAGCCGTCGCAGCAGATGTAAACACATGGATCAGAAACGTACCTGTGGATGCAAATTTGTAGTACCACTTACAAATTTAGTGCTTTGATCAGAAGGACAATTCTCATAATTCAAGACGTTCAAAATGTAGTCGCAGTCTCATATCGGCGACAAATTAATGTCAAAAACTTGTTTCAAAAATGTTGAGAAATTAGAGGTATTATATACTTGACATATTGAGACTGAGATCAGACTGATCGTTCTTAAAATTACGAGAATTCGGTAGCTGATTTTATTGGCATACTTAATCCTGAAATTCTAATTTTAAATCACCTTAAAGATGTTTTAACCGACTTCAAAAAATGAGGCGGTCCTCAGTTCGACGGAACCGATGATGTGGAAAATTCTTTTTTTGTTTGATAGGGCATGAGGATATTTTTTACTTACCAGGCGGTCCAATAAATTTACTTTGCTTCGATAATACCTTTTTAATTTACTTTGTGTATCTTGAAAATGTTATAAATAATACTTCCTGTCACTTTTGTATACTTAGCAAGTAATGGTATACGAATTGTTGTGGGGTAGGTACTATAACTAAAAAGTGAAAAAAGAAAGCTTTAAAAAAAACTTTGGAAGTCGGTTATTTTCTTTTTGTAACGTTTTTATCTCATCTGCCTAGCCTTTTCCCAACTAAGTTGGGGTCGGCTTCCAGTCTAACTGGATGCAGCAGAATATCAGTATTTTACATGGTGCGACTGTCTATCTGACCTCTACAACCTAGTTACTGGGTAATACGATACCCCTTGGTAAGACTGGTTGTCAGACTTTCGGGCTTCTGACTACCCGTAACGACTGTCAAAGAATCGCGAATGACAGCCGGGACCAACGGCTTAACGTGCTTTCTGAGGCACGGAGGGGTCTCGTGGTGTAAAGACGGTCACCTATCCACAGACCAACCGCGGCAAGCGTAGCTTACCCTGATAAATCGACCTGTGGGGCTGTTATAATTTAGCCACGGGCCCCTCAACGTTTTTATCTAATACTATTTATTTATATAATTGTTGGAAATTGTAGGCATATATAAAGAATAAACCTTCTAAATACAGATATATTACTAATATAATTTCCTTTAGTGAGTGATTGTGAAGAATTTAACTTTACTCTTTCACCAGATACTTTAGAAACAGATATAATGTATGCAATGATTTCAGTTCTTGCGTCGTTGGCTGCGGTGATGACGTACTTGTCGCCGGTCACTGCGCAGAGACCGGTATGCAACTGTCCGGGCGAGTATGAGCCGGTGTGTGGCAGGGACCACAGGACCTATGCTAATGACTGCACGTGAGTTTCTAGGTATAGTGTACTCTGAGGGTCACTTACACCGGTCTTGCGTAAGTGAAGACATCTATCAATACCTACTTATAAAAAAAGACGGGTTGCACTCCGGGAGTGCCGGCAGAAGTGAAAACTTGAATATTAACGTTGTGCATTTTTGATATTTTTCATTAATAGATGCACTTTGTTCAATTTCCATATTTTAAATACTTTATATACACGAATTTTACGAATACACAGCAGTGTGGCCACTACAAAGACGGTCGAGCCATCAGCTGTCACCATCCATGGATGCGCGTGGCACGCTGTAACATAAACACACACGAACATTCGTGCAAGCGCCCTGCGCCGCCTAAACGAAACAGCAGACATACATTTTCGCCGCGCCGTAGAAAGAGAGGGGGATATTTCCTTTCCTACGCCGCGCCGGCTGTCTACTCTCCATCCGTCTTACGAATTTTCGATCAGGTCACGTGTCCTGACGCGATGTCCTGATGCGAGTTTAACATTTTTTACCCATTACAAAAAAGTGTACAACGCCGCTAAAGAAGTTTTAACTTCAAAAAAAAAGTCCTGACTAACTCACTTACAGACTGACTCGTCAATGCCCACCCCAAACCCTCGAACCTAAAAAGTTGAAATGTATGAAGATTCCCTTGATGTTGTAGACAAGGGTTATAGGGCGGTAGGAGCTAGGGCGAGTCTATTACACACTTAGTCATACCTGCCTCTATTTGTTTGCAGTTTGGGCTGTACCAAAATATCGAAAGCCTACGATGGGGAATGCGTCAGAAAAGGTGCCTTCCTCAAACGGGACCCACAGCCATTATAAGAATCACACGTTACACACAGTGTTAATAACGGGAAGAAGATTTGGCGCAAGAACTAAGCAAGACGTTTCTCTCGGGCCTCTGGCCTTCTATAAACAACGTTCCAACGTCTCTCTCTTGTCGCGATCCCCCTTATTTATAAACGTTGCTTGTTATATCAAGATTAGCGTCTGCTTAACCTTACGTTTTTAAATGTCTCTAACTTTAAACAACGTTTTTATAAATAAAAGGGTTTATCAAATATTTGTTCCGATGTGGCAAAAAATACAACTAGTCATCAAATAAGTTGAAAAACAAATTGACAACCAATTAAATAGACTTTCTGTTTAAGAACAAGTATTTCACATTTTGTCTGTGAATTTATATTATCTGATACAACTAAATATACGTTCATTCTCAGAAGATCCATGATGGATCGAGTGACGATTGTTTTAAATATATCTTAAATACGTTAATTTTTTTTTCTCACGCTCAATGGTACACTTGAAGGATTAAGTGCGGAAACCAAGCCAATGAACATTCCTATGTTCATTGGCTTGGTTTGGATGTAGGATAGAGAACACGTTTGGTGGTAGTAGCGTTTAGAGAGTTGTCATAAAAATAATTGTCTATTAATAAAATATGTGTATATTATAATTAAGTTTTATAATACTAGCAGTAATTTCGTTGCAACACGTATTGAGTATTATTATTGTTTTTTTTCAAGTTCCCCTAACTGCGGATGTAATTCACAATTACAATTATAATCTGTAATGTAAATGTGCCTCAAAAGAAGTCATTGTTCTCATCATTATGAACGACTCTTACTCTGGGACCAACCCAAAAATCCCGAAAAAAAACAGCAGCTGTTTTCAATTTGTCGAATCATTCGAACACAAATGAATGGAGCAGCAGCAGAAAAAGTTTTTGGTGATGAGTACAATGACCCCTTTTCAGGTCCAATGTCGTTTAAGCTACACGTGCATACCTAAGGTAGAAGTCCTCTGGAGTGGATGGAAAGAAATGTCCTCTTGTCTGTTAGTCACATACCATGTTCACCAATCCATCAGTCTGCAAACTGCGGTGGTTATAACTCAAATTTTTAATAGGAAGCCTAAGGAAAAGCTTTATAACACTTTTCCCGACCTGTTTCAAAAATCCATATTGAACAAAATAATTACTACACAATGAACATGCAGGTATGCTGGAGGAGATTTCTTTAGAAATAAGCAGCACCTTCGGCTTCGGCATCGGTCCTTTGACAAACTTGGCCAGCCCACTGCCACTTCAGTTTGCTTACTCTGCAAGCTATGTCGGTTACTCAGGTTCTTTCGGATAATTTCGTTTCTGATTTTATCCTTCAAAGACTCCGAGTATAGCTCGCTCCGTAGCGCGCTGAGCGACCCTGAATTTGTGGATCAGCCCGACCGTCAGTGTCCACGTTCCAGCACCGTATGTCATGACTGGTTGAAGTCCTTAATCTTCAAGCACTGCGGGATAGGCGACGAGAAGACTTGACGGAGTTACATAAATAAACATTTAAGTAATTATTTTTTTGGCTGTTTGGTGTACTCACGGTTTAAGCAGCAGTAGCCTAGTGGGAACGGCCGCGACTTACGAGTTGTAGGTCGTAGATTCGAACCCACAACCCATTTTTGGCCAAAGAATCTGCTGGCAGCATTGCCACGTTGTATGGCAATGCTGGCAGCCTTTTGGGCACGTTTTCTATTGACAGCAATGCGGACGAATTTTTTGATGTCCTTTGATTATTTCCCCTCCTTTTTATATACTTCTACATATAATTATTTTTTTAAGACTGTTAGCTTTTTAAATTATGTAAATATGTCTAAGTAAATAAAAAATCTTAAAAGAAAAAAAGGAGAATTACCCATTTTCGAGTTAATGGAAGCAAGCAGTAAAATCCAGTCCTAAAACTTTATTACCCTTTTCCACCCGGTAGGAGTCGATTTAAAAAACCCTAAAACACAGCCTGTATTTTTTATTTTAGCATTAGATTAGTACCGAGTTTCGAGTTAATCCGACAGCGCGTGGATTAATTTTTTTTTCTTACCTATTATCTTTGTCACCCCTAAATCCTCTCTGTGACGGGTTTTTTTTTAGACTAAATGTGACAATCTTTATTATTTATTGAGGCAAATATTGCCAATTTTCATGTTTATTAATCAAAGGAATAAGATTTTTCATAATTAACTGTATCCCGTCTTGTCACCCCCACAAGGGTAGAATTCAATAAAATCGGTTGGGACGTTTCCATAACTTTCATTAAAAAAAAATTAATCAAGCCACACAGTAAAATGCTCCTCTTAAAAAATAATTACCCTTTATGCCTCGTCAGGGGTTGATTTTCTAAAGACCCAAAAACTTATCATCGTTTCTTTTCTGTCAAAAGTATTAATACTGAGTTTCGAGTTAATCGGGCCCTCTTTATCCCCCTCTTTTTATCTCCATAAGGGTAGAATTTTGAAAAATCGTTTGGGATGTTTCCATAATTTGTCTCAAATATAATTTATACCAATTTTCCAGTCAATCAAGCCACGCAATGTAATACTTCCCTGTGAAATTGACTACCCCCTTCACCCGTGAGGGATAGATTTTCGAAAAATCTGGATACACTTTATCATTTATTTTGGTCTTAAGTATACATACTGAGTTTCGAGTTAATTGGACCACGCGTTGAAATTCTTTCATACAAAACTTTGACACTCTCTATAGACACTCCCAATCACCCTTTAGGGTGGTTTAGAAAAACAAAAAATGACAAATTTAATCATTTACTTACATACCTAAGTATTCGTGCCAAGTTTTGAAGTTTATTAACTCAAGAAATAAGATTTTTCATACAAACAAAACCCCCCCTTTTCACCCCTTTTAAGATTGTATTACCAAAAACCCCTTCTTAGTGAGCACTATACATATGCACCCTACATTAGAAAAGGAAGCCGTGTGCCAAATTTCACATTCCTAGTCCTAGTAGTTTCGGCTGTGCGTTGATATGTCAGTCAGTCAGTTTCTCCTCTTACATAGTATAGACAAGTCTAGGTCACGATGTTTCTCATCACCGATGTTAGTGATGTCCAAGATAAAGTTGGATGAATTTAAAAAAAAGCCAAAGCATGGGTTATTTCTAGATTTCAACTTTATCACTAAAGAATAAGGTTTAAAGTTGATTCAGAAAATTTGACAGTTTCGGGTAGCTTGATGTGCTGGCGTCTGTACTTTCTGAGGACACCTGAAGGCCAATTCTTCTATGGGTTATTTCAACAAACCGAGGATTAAAGTTCATCCTCTGGCGGAGATTGACACTTCGTTTGAAAATCTAATTGATAGAAGTTAACTTAAAATATTTTGCTGGATATTGGAGAAGACTTACCTAGCTATTTGAAAAATAACTAAATGGTATTTGGTCTTCATTTTGCAAGATTGCAGCGTTAGATACACTTAATAATGTTTGAGGAAATAATATTCTAAATACACAGTCATAATATAACCGGACAAAGGAAAAATCAATACATAATTATTCAGACAACTCCTCGGGGATTCCTTTGCAGTTTTCCTGTCTGACAGGTAAATCCTAAGACTCACTGCATATTTATAACCAACGAACAACGTTACAATATTCTATTATGTCATCGCGTATTTCGCCCAATCAAAGCCAATTATATTGTTCCAGATGAAGGCATCGACCAATGAGATGTGAAAACAGTGCGTGTGCGTTTGACAAGTTGACATGTTCGTTTAGTTCAATGACTTGAGATTGGAAAAATGTTGGACAATGGTTGGCTCAACATTTGTTATGCTGCGATAGTATTGTGTGTTTACTCATTTCGAAAATGTTGGAAATTATAGTTAGTACTACACGTACAAATATATTCTGGTTATTCTTTTAAAATAATTAATAGACTAGCTGCCCGGCGCGACTTCGTCCGCGTGGTGTCCTACTCCAACCTTACTCCTACCCTAATCCTACCCCTACCCTTCTCCTACCTTACTCGTACGCTACCCCTTCCTGACTCCTACCCTACTCCTACCGTACCCCTACCCTACTCTTACCCTATCCCTACTCCGACCCTACCCCAACCCTACTCCTACCCTACTCCTACCGTACCCCTACCCTACTCCTACCCTACCCCGACCTTACTCCTACCCTACTCTTACCCTACCCCTACCCTACACGAACAGTAGTAGTAGTTTAAAATAAAATAATAAATAGTTTACGTCCTATTCTTGGACCTACTGAATATACACACAAAATTTCATAAGAATCGGTCAAGCCGTTTCAGAGGAGTTTTGTTACAAACACTGTGGACACGAGAATTTTATCGCTGCGCTACGTCGTATTCTGTGGCTGCGTGGAGCAACACGCACCGGCGGGCGCGGCGCGTCGCTCGTCGGCGTGTATTTTTTTTTTCTACTGACATTTTTAATTTCGTAATATCTTTTGAATGGAATGTACGATTTCAATAATTCAAAAAGTAATCAACAGGTATTGAAACAGTCTTGAATACAAAATAATTTATTTGGATAAGAATTAATACAAAGGTATGGATAACATAGTCTGATTTTGATCGGCATTTCTATCAACTTTTAAAATGAACAAAAGTAGTTATAGTGACATAACTACAATAGTTGGACATATGGTATTGCGGAATTTTTTGTAGATATTGATATGTTCTATAATATTGTAGAACATTTTTGAAGTGAAACTTCTTTAGGCGCGCTTGACTTGGGGAGTAAACTGGCGAATGCGTTACGAAAACGTGTGATCGGGCGAGTAGGGAAGGTACGTATTTATGCGACCGGGTTTTTACACCCGGTATTTGCTTCCAAGTACGCACACCAGGTACCGACTCAAAATACTTGCAAGACTATAAAGTATCTTATACGGCTACTCGCTCAAATACGTAGGTACTCAACCAAAAATTTTGATTGTCTAACTAAATAGAACTAAATCTGACTATTTTTAATCGTGATTAAAAAGGTGTGGAATAAAATTAGTTGTCACGAATAGAAATTCACACCAACACCTCGACTTCAGGTGCAAAAACAGTACTGTCTGTATCTTTTTTTTCTTTTGTTTATATCTCGAAAATGGTGCGTCCTATCGCAAAAATAATGAAAATTTCGACCCCCTTTATAAAACCCATAAACTCCTAAAACTCAACATGTAGGTAATCATTTTTCATATTTTCCATACAAAAAGTGAAAAATTCCTTAAAAAAACACGCCAAGGCCGGCCCCTCCGCGCCTGCGACTTTAAAAAACAATTCACGGGGTAGGGCAAATAAGTACCACGTGTCGACGTGTCGCGATTGTCAAATTCGATTTTTACCGACTTCACAAAAAGGAGGAGGTACTATGTTCGGATGTTTGCGTGTTTTTTTTTTTTTTTTTTTTGTATGTTTGTTCATCGAATACTCCGCCAATTGTTGACGGATTTTCAAGATTCTTTTTTTGTTCGAAAGTACATAGTTCTGGGGTGGTCCCATTGTCACCAAGTTAGGATCTGATGATGTCCCATCATCAGAGAAATCGAGGGCAACCCTCAAATTTTATAGGCTCACTTATTGTTTTTCGCATATTTTATGAAGTATCTTGTTTATTTGCGTATGGTTGTCACCATCTTAGGTAGCTGGGCTGATGATGGAAGGTACAACTCCTTAATAGTAAGAAGTTACTCGAACAGGCAAGGACTGTTTTAGTAAATTGTTTTGATGTTTGATAGGGCATTTGCCACATTTGGTCTCATGATCATCAAGTCATGACCTGATGCTGCAGTCAGGATAGTCTGCAGAGTACCTAACTCCTCGACAACTAACAGCAGATATATCGTGTTTAGGCTCATTGAAAAGGGCTCGATGTGTGGATAAACGTACTGTCAATAAGGAACACCGAAGTACATAGAGACCTGATGCTGAAGCCAGGAGCATCAGAAAAAGTACAAACCTTGAAATAACAGCATCGTAGTCGTGTTTGGGCTCATTTTAAACAGGACTAAATTTTAAGTTCAATGCAATGTTGACATAAGTCTGGCCTAATGCTGCAGCCAGGATTATCAGTATCTAGTCTAAAAACATCAGGTCAGGATTTGATGATGGGATCCTGGAGAAATCGAAGGAACTCTTCAAATATTATACGCACACCTATAGAGATTTCGGTATTTTTTATAGTAACTCGTGCACTTGGTCTCGGAAAGCACCATTTGGTGAAGTGGAACTGATGATGAAGACCACAGATGGCCACCGGAACTACTAAATAATATCTAAGTATTTGACGGGTTGCGATTCGATTACTTTAATATGGTTGCTAAGCAATTTATGCTCGTCACAATGTGAATGGTGATATGGAGCTGATGGTGGACCTGGAGAACTCCTCAACAATTAACTTCCCTGCATCGGAAAAAGCAATAATTTGTTTTTAAAAGGCGATGAGTACTAAGCTATTGTAACTTAGATAAATTATAAGCAGACCCACTAAAAAGCGTGAAATAAAAACTTTTTTACAAAAAAAAACCGACTTCCAAAAAAACACTACAAAGTGAAAAATAACTTTAATTTCAGAAGTCGGTGGCAAAAAACTAAAATACAGATCCAACGACACCGACTTCCGAAATTAAAGTTATTTTTCACTTTGTGTAGTGTTTTTTTGGAAGTCGGTTTTTTTTTGTTTTGTGAAAATTATTGAAGTGAAACTTCTTTAAGCACACTTGACTTGGAGAGTAAGCTGGCGAACGCGTGACGTAAGCGTTACGAAAAGTGTGATCGGGCGAGTAGGGAAGGTACGTATTTACGCGACCAGGTTTTTACATCAGGTATTTGCTTCCAAGTACGCACACCAGGTACCGACTCAAAATACTTGCAAGACTGTAAAGTATCTTATACGGCTACTCGCTTAAATACGTAGGTACTCAACCGCGTTAGTTTTCGCAAATGCGATCATGCTCCTTATCAGTAAGAGTCTACGGAACAATTTCGTATGCAAGTATTTTTTACTTTAATGGTTTTGCAAGTATTTATTTGTAAACGCGATTTTGCTCCTTATTTATAGGAAGTCATTGATCAATTTCCTATGCAAGTAGTTTTACTTCCAACGGGGCTTTTGAATACGCGATCTTATTTGTATGAAGTTATGGATCAATTTTCGATGCAGATAGAAAATACTTGAAAGTATATCGGGTCCTGGTTTTAGGCCCTGGTTTCTTAAGGTGGACGTACTTGGAAGCCCTGGTACTCGATTTTGCAAGTCTACGGGCTACGGGCGAGGCGAACGGGAGTTGAGTGGGGGATATAAGCAAGAGAAAGTAGTGCGCGCGCACATTCTCTCTTTCTCTCGTAGCCAAATATGTTTGAAGTTTCACTTCAGTCGTGTGGTCATAAGCACACTCGGTTTTTTTTTGTTCTATCATCAATACTTTCCGCAGCGCATGCGATGAACGACATTTTATGGCTATTTTTTTTAAACCTTGGGTTGGTTTTAGTAGGAATTTCTAAGGATCCCTAATTTTTTCTAGTAATAAATATAGCCTATGTCATATATCACAGGATCGAATAAAAGACCATACATAACTGGCGATATGTGGGCTTAAAAAGCACCTCTTTAGGGAACACACGTGTGAAGTAATGTTCATAAACTCGATAACGGTATATTAGTGTTTCTGAATACGTCCGAAATACTGTTCAAGATAAGAATGTATGACTTCCATTGGTGGCGTTTGTCATTCTACTAAAAAGACAAACACACGTGCTCTGATTATTGAAATTACTCTAAAATTAAGTGCTAGGTATCTACATAAATATAACGATTTAAGGTGGACCGATGACCTGGTGAAGGCCACAGGAATCCGCTGGATACGAGACGCACAGAACCGGTCGAAGTGGAGGTAATTTTTTTTTATGGATGGGAAATCATCAAATGACCCTTCCCGCTCTGGGTGGAGCGGAAGAGAGTGTCAGACTCTTACTGACTACAACCCATCCGTATTCTTTCCTTAGCCCTTTATGTTCCGGGGTAGCGGTAACCCTTTCGGACAATCCCGCACCCCCGGCAGGCTTCGGCCCTGGCAGGCCCCTTCCTTTTTGCTGACATCTCTTTGAGGCGCGCGTGGAACACGTACGCGCCGTCCGGCACGGGTCTGGTCCTGATCGGACGGCAAGCTACCCATTACTCTCCGTCTGTAGGCCCGCGCCTACGGTGGCCGGGAGTCGTCACGCCTCTCCCGACGCCCGGAGCGTCTCCCGCGGCGGCTGGGACGTGAGGCTCTCTCCCTCAGCCATCCCGCCACCTCCTTCGCTAGCATGACTGCTTCGCAGAAGGAGGTGACTGCCTCCCACTCCCTCTCGCCCCGGATCATGGCTTGAACCAGGGCCGGACGCGAGAGGTCGCCGCCGCTGCCGATCGCCTCTACGAGGGCACGCTGGTGCTCCGCCCAAGCGGGGCAGACCTCCACTGTATGCTCCACCGTGTCCTCTGGGCGATCCTTGCAATGGTGACACCCGGGCGTCTCCTCCCGCCTGATGATGTAAAGTGGAGGTGCTTGGGGGTGACCTATGTCCAGCAGTGGTCATTTTTCGGCTGAAATGATGATGATGATAAAGTTACCTAAATGGAAAAATCTAATAACGCTTTGCCCGATCCGAATCGAACCCAGAACCCCACCGCCCGCTCAGCAGTTACGCTTGCGACCAACGAGGCATTCGTTTATAAATATTGATTAAAATCATTTATAGAGCACGTTGATTGTGATATAATTACTAAATTGCATAAAGGAAAACCCTGTTTACAAGGTCACTCGGTAAGACGGGTATATAAGACATTTCCTTGAGCATTGATAATTACATAAGTACAGACTACAAGAACAACTTACTGACCTAATCATGAAGCTAGTATCAATTGGTAAGTAAACTATTACTATTAAAAAAAACATTAAAAACACTAGCGGTTCCTTGTATTATATTTGTATCTGTCTTAAATATTTATAATTAAAGTAACTTATGTCCTTCGCCACGTTTTAGGCTACCTATTTTCCAAAAATGATGATACATTCAGTAGTTTTGTGTGTGCTGTTTTGTATGATGCTTGACATGTTCCAGCACTGACAATACTACTGGTTGGAACCCTCGTGGAGAGTCGTGTCTGTACCAAGGAATATAACCCGGTTTGCGGAGTGGACGGAAAGACATACGGTAACCCTTGTATGTAAGTACATAAAGTTAATTTCAACATATTAAACCAATCCTGTACTTAAACCGCTTTTGACCCGAACATAACACGCAGTCAAATTCAAAGAAATTAGTATTAAAATAGTTTATTTCAACTTTAAAACTACTGGAGAAGGCGTTGGTCCCAAACTTGACACAGCCTGCAACTTGGGCATGATTCAATAAAACATTTAGGTGATTGCGAGTTGTAGGTCATAGGTTCGAACCCAGACAGGCGCTTTACTTTGTGTACTTAAATAATTTCGTCACTACTGCTTTTGAAACGGTGAAGAAAACATCGTGAGTAAACCGCCATAATATCCTAGAACCAAAAATTCGAAGACATGCGACATCCACCAACCCGCATTGAGCCCGCGTGGTGGATTACGGTTACGGCCCACTCCCTCTCCCAGAAAGGAGGCCTGTGTCCTAGCAGTGGGAACATTAGAGCCTGGTTATGCTATCAACACTAGAGAACCAAAGATGGATGTCTTAAACTATGTTCACTAATCCGTCTGTCACTTGTACGGAAATTTTCCGTATTCTAAGTACATAATCAGCCTATAATGTTCCCACTACTGGGACACAGGCCTCCTCTCTGTGAGAGGGAGCGGGCCGTAATCTACCACGCGGGCCCAGTGCGGATTGGTAGATGTCACATGTCTTTGAATTTTTGGTTTTAGGACATGCCGGTTTCCTCACGATGTTTTCCTTCACCGTTTTGAGAGCAGTGGTGATGAAATAATTTACACAAAGTAAAGCGCCTGTCTGGGTTCGAACCTACGATCTACAACTCGTAAGTCGCGACCGTTACCACTGGGCCACCACTGCTCTTTGTTGTTTTCTAAGTAATGGCAACAAACTAGGAGAGGACGCCTGTGTCCCTGCATTGACAACATTATAGGCGATTATGTAAACTTTTAAAATTATCTTAATTGGGTTGATTGCTTATACTGACCAAATAGTATTTTATCATCTACTAGCTGACCCGGCAAACTTCATATCGCCTCAGAATCAATAAGAACGGATCTGCGGAATCTTCATAATTTCTTATTTCGTGAATTTTTCTTATAGTTATTCTGCTATTCGGGGCGGAGACAAATCAAACAAATTAAATATCATAAAAATCCCGTAAAACCGTTCTAAACTATAAATGGTGTAACTAACCCGACTTTGTCATTTATATTTATATAGATACAGATATATAGACATCTAGTTGTACATATTGGAAATTAAAGACGCTTTTCGTGTCTGTCTGTGTGATCGCGTCATTCTTCTAAACTACGCAAAGAATTTTGATGCGATTTTCACCATAATTTGTCTTTTTGTCAAGTCGTTGAATCCGTTCGAAGCAGGGTCAATTTATCTTATGACATAACAGGACACCTGTATACTGGAAAAGGTAAGCATAGGCTTAAAGTTCATTAGTGAAGAAATCTGCAGTAACTTTATACTTAACTTTTGTATTATTTGTTTGGCCGCAGGTTGAAAAACGCAGGCGTAAAGATGGCGCACCGTGGCGAATGCAAAACTGGCAGCTCTCACGGAAAAATTGTATCACAAGTAATACCTTGAAGAAAGACACTAGTAGTCTACAACGGTCAATATTATTTTTGTTTTTTTATTTCTGCCTTTAATATAATTGTTATTATTATTTGAAAGCTTCAGCCTATTCCATTATCATATCCTTAAAAAGAAAACTCGTCAATAATCCTGCTCTATTAATTAAGAATCAATAACACTTATTGTTATAATAGAAAATATACAAACAACGTTATTGTACCTACTTAGATAAGGTACGTAGATAGGGAAGTATCAGATGCTGGGAGATGTTTTTCCTTGTGCCACTGCGTCTTACGACGGTACCACTTGGTTTTTGTAAGACTGACTGGTGCTAATATATACACCTAAGGTCCGGCCGCGCTAAATTTGCCATAGATGTAAACAAAAATGGCCGCAAACAATCAAAAATCAATTCAATTTCGAGCGGCCATAGTTATTTTCATCTTTGGCAGTGCAGCCGGACCTGAGTAACTTTGGTCACCGGCGACTCGCTAGCGATTTCAACTTCTCACGTCCACCCACAGATGTTGACAGCCGATTATTTTGTTGCTAGCGATGTCAAAATCTGATGGGATTTTGAAACACGAATTGAAAAGTTATTATATTTTTCTAATATAGATCCGGTGTCACTCCATTTCAGCACGTTCAAAAAAGACTATGAATATAATTTCTATAAATTTTTCTCAGGCTTCGATACAAGGGAGTTTATACTCGAACTATTCCAACTTAAGAGAAACAACAAATAAGTTCCAAAGAGATTGAAGTATTTGCGCCTGATTTCAATTTCCTCGAGTGCGAGACCAACATACATTAAATATTGGCGGGGCAAATGTATTTTTTATTTTTATTTTATTTTATTTCCAAAACTCTTAATCTTAATTTACATTTTGGTTTTAGCCACACAACGAAAACCTCTTAGGGTTTATCTGTGTGTTGGCGAGCCATTCACATAAATTAAATCACATAATAAATTGTTGGCGCATCACTTGGCTAAAAATATTGAAATGTTACTTGACCAACATTGGTGCCACATGAAGGTGACTTGTCGTGGCTGCTTTGTATGTATAAAAGACACTCGGACTCAAGTTATCCTTTAGTCGCGGTCAAATTGTGATTTTGCAAGGACAACATGAAATTTACTTTAGGTAAGCCCTTTTAAAATACTTTATTTTTAAATTAAAATAAATAAAGTCTTTCCCTAGTTTTGTGGCATATTCTGATATTTTTTGGCACTTTTCAGTAAATTTTCTTATGGCAGTTGAAATCAAAGGATATTTATTTCATTTCCTATATATTGGAGTTTGTTGCCCCACTTCTTCCCAGCTAAAGCACTAGGAAGAGGTAAAGGGGGGCGTTTGTAGGGGCTCTCTTATGTTATTTTGACGTTTAAAAAGTGTTGATTCTCAGCCTACTTTGAATAAATAACTTTTAATTTTGATTTTTTTGTTTTATAATGTTTCCTACTTTTGGTTTAAAAGAGTGTCCATGGAGTTTCTTGCCCGTTCTTCTCCATAGGTACCTACGCTTTGGAATGGGCAACTAGCTTCACTTTTTCTGACTGACTGACTTCTTGACAATTCAAAAGTGCCTGTAAATGGTTTAATTGAAATAAATGCTTTGAGTTTGAGTTTAGATGATACAGGAAGTGATCAAAAATAACTATTATATGGGTGCTGTCACGGCATGTCAATACTAATATATCATCATGAACTTGCACTACCGAACTAATGTCATAACTATAGATCGGATTATATGCAAGTTAAAATGATCGAAATATGTAACAAATTCGTCAAAAAGTGTCAAAATATTATATGCAACATCAAATAATAAATACTAGTCCTCAATGAGAGTAGGGATCTCGAATCTTTTGCCCGTCAGTGGTACAATACAATACAAAAAAAAGCTTTTAATAAAAATAAAAACTTGGGTACACAAAGCAAAATAAATTGTATAACAAGTATTTACCTGAACTTAGAATACCAAAAAATGCGTTCGCATAAAATCCGGTCTCTGGACACAACACACACATCTTTGTTTCCAGTATTCACCCTATTCCTGGTGCTGCTGGGTTCCATGATGTCCAGCGCTAAACCAGGCTGCATTTGTCCCGCAGTCTTCGACCCCGTGTGTGGCAAGAATGGAAAAACCTACAGCAACTCCTGCAAGTAAGTTTTATTTGTCATCATCTGCCTGGCCTTTTCCCAACTATGTTGGGGTCAGCTTCCAGTCTAACCGGATGCTGCTGAATACTAGTATTTTACATGCAGTGACTGCGTATCTGACGTCCACAACCCAGTAACTGGGTAACATGATACCCCTTGGCTAGACTGGTTGTCAGACAATCGGGCTTCTACTGCGACCATCTGCTTAACGTGCTTTACGAGGCATGCAATCCAGGATCAACCGCGGCAAGTGTTGCTTAACATTGAAGATCGACCGTGCGGCTTTTGTAATGTTTATTTTTGTTTATTTATATATATGTATATTCGTATGTAATTTTTTTTTTCAAGTTTATTTATACCTTTATCGTTACGTAGAAGAAAATAAGTATGATGCGAACATGAGAAATAAAAACTTTTTACAAAAAAAAAAACAACCGACTTCCAAAAAAAACACTAAAACTGAAAAATAATTTTTTTTCGGAAGTAGGTGTCGTTGGTTCCGCATTTTCGTTGCTTGCGAAATTAAAGTTATGTTTCACTCTGTAGTGTTTTTTTTGGAAGTCGGTTGTTTTCTTAGTAAAAAAGTTTTTATTTTTCACTTTTTAGTTGTACCTAACCCACAAATATTCATATAACACTAATTGCTATGTAAATATCAGTGACAGGAAGTTATTAAAACATCATCAATATAAAATAAGTGGAAGAAAATCGTATTATTGAAGCTAACTCAAAAACCACTAAAGCAAAGTAAATAGAATTTATATGGGACTGTATTTTGTCTTGGGATCTGTATTTTAGTTTTTTGCCACCGACTTCCGAAATTAAAGTTATTTCATAATTTTGAGTTAATTTGTTTTTGAAGTCGATTTAATTTTTTTTAAATTACTTTTCTATTTCGTAATTTTTAGTTTTAAGTAAAAACTGGAATATTTTTTTGCAATAAGTAGGTAATAGTTTTGTTGTAAATATTGCACTAGAATTTGACCAAGGTTTTGAGATGTTTTCCCTTTGACACTACGCCCGCCCGTAGCTCGTATCAATAAGCCAGGCCGTCACACTTACACGTATTAGTCCATATCTTGAAAATTACTGAATAGATTTTGATGAAACTTGGATTGTGACCTAAGTTGAAGTAAATGTAAGCCAATAAAAAAATGGTCACGATCCGATTGCGGAGAAATACGTGGACAAACCATACATACCTACATGTATAAAATTTTGTATATTTGTTTGGAAGCCCTAATAGATTTGCATATGTGAATATATATTGCAGTTCCAATAATATTATATACCTACGTGTCAAATTGATAACCTCCTTTTTTTTGAAGTCGGTAAAAAAATACGAAATCCTGTGCTAGGCCAAAAGACATGGTGATGATAACATCTCAGCATGATGTTGCGATATTCAAATACAAATGTCGCATTAGTCACGCTTGTAGTATTCTCCTAAGATGACGTCAGAGTTATATGCATAAAATATAGTACGCCCACATTTTACCAGGTATGTGATAAGCACCGTGTAACCGGGCTTTCCAGGTTACTAATTAGAATTCCCTGATGGATAAACCAAAGAACACTTCGCATGAACCGAGGATCGAACCTAGAACACCACGCGCAGCAGTCGCACCGATTACGAAATATGACGCTATCACTTAGGTGATAGCGTCAGTTAGAAGTTAGCTTCATATTTTATATTTAGTTATGGTTGGTGTTTGGTTTGGTTATGGGTTTGGTTTGGTAATTGCCCCTTCTCAAAAATCCACCCTGTATCTACATGCAGGTTAGTTCCAAAGTAGACCATATTCATGATACGCCTTTCATCTCTACTTAGTAACATGGACCTGAGTTTCCAAGATGTTGTATAATTATGTTATACTCATAGAAGTTTGAGATAGTTGCGGCTTATGTGGGGTATAACATATTGTTGTGCGTTGCTACGACGCATACGATTCATAAGAAACACACACATACTAACTACAATGACAGCAAAGAGAATAATTGTTTACAGAGATTGAAGGCTAACATTTGCGCACCGCACTTTTTTGTACTGAAATTTGATCCGTTAGGGCCCGATGCGGCTGTAATGTGCGCTGGCCTTTGAACTGCGACGAAAATGCGCAGTGGCTGTTTTACAAATTATGCCCCAGCTCGATTTTCATAATGTGGATGATTTTAAGTACCTAGTTTTTTACGCTGGCTGAGCCTTTATAGTTCCCAAAGTCTAACATAGTAAAGCACTAATACTATGAATTGTTCAACAATAAAACGCTTATGAATTGTATCGTTATCTTTATTTTCAGGTTGGCATGTTCCGGAGGTCAGCTAGCGCACAAAGGAGGATGTGGCGGCAACTTATCTTAACATAACATACTACATTGACTTGATAAATACGAGTATGATATCTTGCATTTATCTCAACATTTCGACTGAATCACCTAATATTACCAAAAATTGTTTTGAATAAAATTATTGGCATAATTTATTTGTGAGTTTTTTTTTATTTACATACATAAATGCAGTCAATGGCGAAAGCCATTAGCGTTAGTCATTAGCGTTTAGTACAAACAGAACACATAGGGAAGCCTTAAGCCAAAAACATTAGTAATTCCACTTATGCACTGTAAAAATTAGCTCCAATGTTAAATGTTGATGCGCTGCTAACTGCTTATCATGACTTAGTGTGGATCCTGTAACTTGAGATACGGAGTCATTTTTTGGAACAATTCAACAAATAAGAATGTCATTTTTAAAACAGAAAAGAGGTGCCTTAGAACGATGTTTGAGCTTCAAGTTACTGAGAAATGCACACCATTAAATAAAAAATAACCCATCCATCCATGTACATTTTAGAGACCATTATGTTTGTCAAATCGAACCCACCTATTGTCAGCTAAAGTAATTAGAAATAGACGCGACAATAGCAAACTTAGCATTCTTAGATCCAGCACAGATTTACTGCTTAATAGTACATTATGATACATGTGTGCTATGTTGATCATTAAACTCGAGGCGGTATTATTCGCGCGAGCCGTAGGCGATCGCGATAAGGTAGCCGAGAGTTTAATTATCAATGCACACGCGTATCATACGACGTTTTTCAACACACTTGTGAGGAAAAAAACAGACTTATATTGTTAAATATTAACTTGTATGGATAATGGCGGGCTTGGTTTGTCATTCCGCGCGCCGCGCTGACGTGCGCGCGCAGGTTTACCCATAGAGTAAGTAATGGTCATTCCTACACCTGCGCGCGCATTGCTAGCGCGGCGTGCGTTTATTTACTTAAAGGCAAAGACAAAACCGATATACAGCCTATAGAAAAAATATAATAAACACAAAATAATGTTAAGACTGATCGTAGTGTTGTCGTATGTCAAATTGTAGTTTAGTTAGTATGGAATTAGAAAGTACTATTTGCATAAAAAATATACATTAATTCAGTGAGAATCCGCAATAGAACGCCACTGGTCTTTTCCGTTTGGTTACGGGAGGGACGACGGAAAATTATAAGGTGCATCCAGACAAAGCGAGCCATGCGCCGCAAGTGCTTTTTTTGTATGTTAGATGCCTCAGCCTGAGGCAACCATACATATAAAAAAAATAATTTGCGGCACATGCCTCGCTATGTGTGAATGCACCCTTAGGTGAATGCGCAGTGATAGACCGCGAAATTTTTTTTTTTTAAGTTTTTTACAATTCGCAGGTCAGTATCAGGTTGTATCTTGATCAAAATGTATATTTATATAATAGATATGTATTTAAAGAATTATAGTCATTAGAATCATTAATATATATATATTTAAGTTAGATTTGTTCCCTAAGAACTTTTCCATAAGAGATTTGTTCTTATGGAACAAATCTAACTTAGAAAGATGTATTTAATGATTCTAATGATTATAATTCTGTAAATACGTATCTGTTATAGTCGCGAATCATATTTTGATCAAGATACAATCTGACACTGACCTGAAAATTGCAAAAAACGTTAGAAAAATTTAATTTCGTGGGCTACAACTGCGCATTCATCTTAAGGTAAATAAATTTTAGTTCATCTTGGGACCAAGGACAATTCAGACTATTAAAAAAAAAAAGTAAAATATGGCTCACGGATTCTTTTTGGCATGAAGTCTTTTTAAAGTGATTAAAAAAAAACGCACTTCTCCGACCTCCGACTAGTAAATTAAATAGTTATCTGTGGAAATAAAGCACAAGTACCGTAACGTAAAGAAAAAGCACGCGTTTGTAATACACTGCATTATGGATCTAAAAGCTGTGCATTAAGAGCCATTTTACGAGCAAGTGTGTTGAAAAAGTATATTCTGTATGTCGCCCATTTTTATAATACGTTGCCAAAATATTGGAGGGAATGTACAACAATACAACATTATATGTTACTATGGTTTTTATTAAAATCTGTCCTATGAATATATGTACACAACCAAGAAATGAAAATAATCCCACAAAGTACAAAAACCAAACCTACAAAGCCCACCTACCTTACCTACCTACCTTTGTCCTAAAAAGTGTCTGTTGTTATTGCGCAGAGTCATAGTGTTCTTGATAGAAAACAAATACTGCAAAGAAATTTTAAATCAAAAGTCATATCAGTCACAGAGATAAACTTCATCAGAAAACTAAAAGATACCCTGATAATCTAATAATGCAAACATCATATAAAAGATACACGAATTTCTGCAACAATCTGCTAAAGAATTAAAAAAAAATAATTACGATAAAACTGAATTAAATAAAGCAGGTAAAAATACCATGCAATTTTGGAAATATATTAAAAACGTCAGTAATAGGCTAATCCTTCACCACTCTTATCAGCTAACAATTTAAATAACTTTTTTGTAAATGTTGGGAAAACTCTTGCCGAACAGATTCCGAAGTACTGCGACCTTCGAATCTTTCTATAAATCAATATTTTGAATCTGTCTTTCCGAAGGAATTTTCCCTAGTTGTCTAAAAAGGCAGTTGTAATCCTTATCTTTGAATCTGAAAGTAAAGACGTAGTTAATAATTATAGGCCAACATCCTTACTCCCTCAATTTCGGAAATACTAGAGAAAATTATAAACAGTTGACTAGTTAACTACCTAGAAAAAACAACGGTATTTACATCTTATCCCCTGCGCAATTTGGTTTTAGAGTCAAACTGTCGACAGCCGATGCGATGCATAGCCTGACTGATTATATTATTTCAAAAAAACTCGGTAAACGAAACCAGACCTTGGGAGTCTTTCGCGATCTAGCCAAGGCCTTCGACACGGTGTCCGTTTCTGTTCTTCTGAACAAATTAGAGATCATATGAATAACGGGAACGCCGCCGCGCTTAAATTTTTTACTAACTATTTAGACCACCGGTACCAACGTGTTAGAATAGATAACATCACGGGCGATGAGCAGAAAAATGCTGGTTTTGATGTTCCTCGGGGGAGCATTCTAGGCCCCACCCTCTTCCTTATTTATATTAACGACTTGTCTAAAAAAAAAAAAACTAAATAATCTAAATACTAAAGACGGAAAAATAATATATGCCGACGACACACCGTTAATATTTAGCGCTAAAACCCAGTAGCGAACTGTTTGAAATCGCTCAATTAGGTTTCAATGGTGTCCCCTTGTTTCGCAAACAGAATTTTCATAGACTTTCGTTTCACAGAAAATGTTTCATATAATATTTGATTCTTGTATTTTTATTTCGAACATTATTGTTTCAGTGACTTTTTTACTTGAATGAAACATATTTCACGGAAACAATTCAAGCAGCGTCTGGTCGCCAGTTATCTAATGCCATAACAAGACGCCTGTATACTGGAAGAGGTAGGCATAGGTGTAAAGTTCATTAGTGAAGAAATCTGTAGTAACTTTATACTTAACTTTTGTATTATTTGTTTGGCCGCAGGTTGAAAGACGCAGGCGTAAAGATGGCGCACCATGGCGAATGCAAAACTGGCAGCTCTCACGGAAAAATTGTATCACAAGTAATACCTTGAAGAAAGACAGTAGAAGTCTAGAGCTGTCAATGTTATTTTTGTTCTTTTATTTCTGCCTTTAATACATGTTATTATCTGAAAGCTTCAGCCTATTCCATTATCATATCCATGAAAAGAAAACTCTTCAATATTCCTGTAGTAAAACTTATTGTAATAATAGAAAATGTACAAACAACGTTATTGTACTTACTTAGATAAAGTACGTAGATAGGGAAGTATCAGATGCTGGGAGATGTTTTTCCTTATAGGAACACCGGCAACTATAATTAAATGGCCACTGCGTCTTACGACGGTACCACTTGGTTTTTGTAAGACTGACTGGTGCTAATATACACACCTAAGGTCCGGCCGCGCTAAATTTGCCAAAGATGTAAACAAAAATGGCCGCAAACAATCAAAAATCAATTCAATTTCGAGCGGCCATAGTTATTTTCATCTTTGGCAGTGCAGCTGGACCTGAACAACTTTGGTCACCGGCGACTCGCCAGCGATTTCAACTTCTCACGTCCACCCACAGATGTTGACAGCCGATTATTTTGTTGCTAGCGATGTCAAAATCTGACGGGATTTTGAAACACGAATTGAAAAGTGATTATATTGGTCTAATATAGATCTGGTCTCGCTCCATTTCAGCACGTTCAAAAAAGACTATGAATATAATTTTTATCAATTTTTACATGAGATACTAGCTGCGCTCCGGAGTTTCACCCGCATAAGTTTCGATCCCGTGGGAATATCGGGATAAAAAGTAGCCTATGTGCTAATCCAGAGTGTCATTTACCTCCATACCAAATTTCATCAAAATTGGTTCAGCCGTTCGTGCGTGAAGATGTAACAAACATACAAACACACTCATAAACTTTCACCTTTATAATATTATAAGTGTGATAGTGTGATGGTTCCGAACATTACACTTACCTGATATCCTAAAGCAATTCAAACTAATAAGTCATGCACACATTAGCATACAGATGTTTCATTGTATAATTAGTAAAGAATGTTTGGAAATAACGTTCCTCATCAAACTGCCATTGGTTAATTTAAAGATAAAGATAATGACCCTGTTGGGTTGCATGATATTGTTGCCGTATCTGTTATTCACTGACTTCATGTAATTTAGGTTAATTATATATTTTTCAATTTTACTTGAACTTTTTATTTCCATACTGTCCTCCTGACCGAAATTCGGCCGTGGTGTTTAGTCTTAGAGGAGATTGACCATCTACGCGGGAGATATTACATTGCACAAGTGTATGCGCAGACACAGGTGCACTCACTCTTCCCTCACTATCGAAGTCCGATGGAACGGCCATCCGACACGACCGGAGAGAGATCAGATACAGATACAGGGCAATCGAAATCATACCAAACCTTTTAGCACTAAGTTAGTGCTATTTTTAGTGCCACTAACATCGTATCAGGATCCTGAACAATGTTTATTCTAAAATTAATAACATTACGTAGTCGCAATGATTTTTAATTGACTTTAAGATGCTCAAGCTTTTCACTCCCCGACAGGACATGTTTAATTTTTTTTGCAATTTCTTCTAAGGAGGCAGCAGCGAGCATGATGATGGAGCATGATCATGATGAAGCACAAGGATGATGTATGCAGTCAGCGAGTTCTTTTAAGAAAAGAAAAAATAAGTAATTCGTTTATTGGCTTGACAGCAACACCACTACTGACAATCAAATTAGTTATAGGTACCTAACAGTAGATATGCTTGTATTAATATACAGAAAAATACAAAAACCGAAACAACAGCTTCAGGAAAGGCGTTTCCGTATTAATAAAGTTATGACACGACATAATAATATCTGTGACGAATTACAAATGAAATTGAATTAAGTTAAACATTTCTTAAACAAAGGTACACATTCACAATTGATAAAACTTTATTGAACTCGGGCATTATTTTTAGACGATATTATTAATAACAATTCACAAATAAATTGCAACGCATCTGATTTTTGTTTTTTTTAATAAAGTTTATATATTTATTTGGGATATTTACATAATTTAAAAACTTAAAAGTATTAAAATAATAATAATATGTACTAGTATATAAAAAAGGAAGGGGAAAAATAATTACAGGGCATCAAAAAATTCTTCCGCATCGCTGTCAACAGGAAACGTGCCCAAAAGGCTGGCAGCATTGCCACGTTGTACGGCAATGCTGATTCTTTGGCCAAAATATAGGCCAGCCCTCTGGTCACGTGAAGAGTCGACCAACCGATTGGCGATGTCTCGAAATATTAAGTAGGAACGCGGGCCCCATGGCCCTAGTGTTTCAACCACAAACGGCTCAAACATCATTCTACTACCTACTAAGCGAGAGAGAGAGAGATATTATTAAGTTACTTGTAATACTAACACGCTATGGGCCTCCGATGCCGGCGCATCACTTGGCTAACAATCAATTGAATCGTTACTTGACCAACATTGGTGCCACATGAACGTGACTTGTCGTGGCTGCTTTGTATAAAAGATACTCGGACTCAAGTTATTCTTTAGTCGCGATCAAATTGTGATTTCGCAAGGATAACATGAAATTTACTTTGGGTAAGCCCTTTTAAAATATTTTAATAATAATTCTTTATTTTCCAAAATGTAGGTGTACAAAGTAGTATGATCTTATTATAAATGTGGCCCCTTTACATTCTACCATTACATGTGGTGTGCAAATATGTAATTACAGAATACATTAAATTATTAAAAATGTCATACTGTTCCTTCAATTATCACTATAAGCGTTACAAAATGTCTGATTAAATAAATTAATTGCAAATATTTAATTTCACAATACATTACATAAATGAAAAATGTCATAACATTACATCAGCTACCAATATGATTGTTATAAAATGTCAGATTTTATATAATAATTGAAATGTTAATGTCCATGAATATTGTTATAATGTCAAAATACAAATAATAATAGTAAGTAAATGTCAAATTAAAAAATAAATAAAATATACGTATTATATAAACCAAAATTATTGACATTACTTTCTTTCTTCGACATATTGTGACATAAATTCATTAACTGTGTAAAAACATTTTTCCTTAAGCCACTGAATCAATTTTAAACATAAGCACAGGTAGTTCTTTAAAGGCGTTTGGTAATTTATTGTATACTTTAATAGCTATTATATACGAATTTCTTCTTGCATATAAATCGAGCTTGCATTGTGGCAAGCAGAGCCTGTGTTTATCTCTAGAGGCAACATTCCTTTTGGTTACATCTTTATGCTTAATAAAATTTTCAGGATGTTGTCGTACTAAAAGGCACAATTCTTTAATATACATGCATGCCAACGGTAAAATGCTGAACTATTTAAACAGTGGCTTACAGCTATCCATGTACCCAGCTCCACAGATTGCACGCACACGTTTTTTTTCTATTATAAACGCTCTATTGACATCCACCGAATTACCCCACAACAAGAGCCCCTATGAGAGTACGGCGGAAACATATCCGTGATATGCACAAAGAGCCGCTTCAGTTGATACCGTGGCTCTTATCCTTCTTAGTGCATAGATAAATCTGTCCAGTTTGTCACAAACATAGTCGACATGTTTTTCTAATTTTTTATCTAATTGTAGGTATGCCCAGAAATGCAGCACTTACTACTTGTTCTACAAAACATTATATTTAATAGTCAGCTTTAATGGGTTTCTCCTGTATGTTTGAAATTGCATCATTTTCGTTTTTTCCATATTAATTTGTAGGTTATTGGAGTTCAACCAGTGGATTATATTTTTGATGTCTTCATTAATCTCATACTTGGAGGTGCCGACTCTTTCACACTTCACGACAAGGGTCGTGTCATCAGCAAATGAAATCACTGTGTGATACTTGGGAGGTTATTGATATAAAGAAGGAATAAAAAAGGCCCTCATACACTGCCCTGCAGCACTCCGAAATTATTTTTCTGATAGTCGCTTCTATATGACACCTTTTCGCCATTATGGATTCTGGAGATTTCCACACATTGTTGTAGATTTTTTAAATAGTTTCTTAACCGGTCATTCGCTTTTCCTCTTATTCCGTATTTTTCTAACTTGTGTATTTTTAAATGAAAATAAATAAAGTCTTGCCCTAGTTTTGTGGCAATACTTTGATAATTTTTGGCACTTTTCAGTAAATTTTCTTATGTCAGTTGAAATTAAAGGATATTTATTTCATTTCCTATATATTGGAGTTTGTTGCCCCACTTCTTCCCAGCTGAAGCACTAGGAAGAGGTTTGTAGGGGCTCTCTTATGTTATTTTGACATTTAAAAAGTGCTGATTCTCAGCCTACTTTGAATATACTTGTACAGTCGCCAGCAAAATTGCATGGGTACCTTAGTGTCTATTTTCCCGTGAACGTTTGAATTCAAGTTTTCGAAAATAAACTAGATGGCGTTGGTTTCTTCACAACTATGACTAATTTACGAAACGTAAGTAAGGAGTTAGGAAGAAACGAAGGAATTACAAGGCTAATACATTTATCTAATTATTACATTACAATTACCAGCATACGTAGCTTAAATGACAAAAATAATAATAGAAACCGATAGGAATATATTTATTAAGCTAACGAGTGGGTATTTTAATAATTAATTTAATATTCGAATTGGTAGGTAGTTACTTAGCAACAGGAAAAAAGAGCAGATTCATCGCAGGTAAACAGGCTCGCCTTGTGGGCTCGCAAAAAAAGGCACTATAAAAAATTATAGAGGTTTATTTCTTACAGTTTACTATTCAAATTTAATAGTCAGTTTATTAAATATTATAGGTATAATATTATGAAGTTATTGAGGCGATAGCTTAAGTATTCGTTTCCAAAATCGGAAAGAGGATTGAAGCTTATGTAACCTCAATAAAAACAAACAGGAGACCAGGTTATTTTATTACAAAGGTCAAACGGATACTAAATAAGTAGGCTAAAAACTACAAAATTGCACAAAAACATATCAAATGGTTAGTAGGCAACATAAAAAACTAAAAACTATGTTGTTTAAAATTAAAGTGTTCATAACTTTTTAAATTATTAAAAATACGTAAGTTATAGTTTATACACACATAACCAGGTCTCCAGTAATATTTATAATAATATTATTATCTAAGTATAATTATTTAGCTCGTAGCTACGTAACCACTTGTATATCGCGTATTATTTCGACGCCACAAACATAAGCGTCCGTGTTCACTGGACTTAAAAGTTTTTTCATCTGTAAAGATGACATTACTCCAATCGAAGTTTATGTGATCCAAAGCGAACTGTAATCTTGCCCTTTTACGGTACAAGTTTTGACGCGGCTCCGTGTCAAAATTTGTGTCAAATAAACCAGCATAGTGGTTCGGCGGCAGAAATCCATTTTCTTCATACTGCCTTATCACGGTTTGATGCTGCAATGTGTTTTATAAGTCGTGGTCTACCAGTTCTTTGATGGTGTTTCAAAGAACCCTCCTCTTCAAATCGTCGTACTCAAAGAACAACTGTTTTTCTCTGCAACAATAAAACAGAAATATATAATACCCAATAATGATTATTATGTAGTATAGTAACAAAAAAATAATGCAGTTTTTAATATAAAAGTGTAAAAATACAACTACTTACGTTTACACCGGCCTCTGGCTATTTCTGACAAGTTTTTGGCTTGATTATTCAAAGCAATTATTAAATTTGAGTTCTTGTAACGAAATCAATATTATAACTCGTGCTCGTTTTGGTGAAATAAGTAATCCGCCTGATTATAAATACTTAAAAACTGAACAAAAGGCACTCGAACGAGGTAATCGAAATGAACTTAGCGAACGATCAATTGAGCTGTCATAAATCTTCGATCTAAGTATTATTCATACCACCTACCAATTATTTATAAATCCATATTTAACCTACCCTCTCAAGTTTGAAAACTAAAACTTAGAAAATCAGATACCTACCTACTCATAAATTGATATTCAATTTTAACATAGTAGGTTAATAATTACGATCAATTTTCTTTAAAAGAAACTATTAATTATAAATTGTTTGAATGTTTGAAGAGACAAAAAGAAACTGCAAAAATATTTTATCATATAAAGCAAAGCAACGCCATCTAATAACAGCATAATTCAATTTTGTTAGTCGTTAACTGGTTTTACGCTAGATGGCGTCATTTCTCGCTTCATACGATTTTGTTTCTGTACTACCCATGCACTTTTGCAGCCTACCGTACATATTTTTCTTTTAAGATTGTTAGCTTTTTAAATTATGCAAAAATTTGAAACTTTGAATAAATGACTTTTAATTTTGATTTTTTGTTTTAGAATGTTTCCTACTTTTGTATGACACAGGAAGTGATCAATAATAACTATTATATGGGTGCTGTCATGGCATGTCAATGCTAATATATTATCATGAAATTGCACTACCGAACTATTGATCGTATTATAATTATGCAAGTTAAAATGATCGAAATATGTAACAAATTCGTCAAAATATTATATTATTACGCAACATCAAATAATAAATACTAGTCTTCAATGAGAGTAGGGATCCCGAATCCTTTGCCCGTCAGTGGTACAATACAATACAAGAAAAAAAGTTTTTAATAAAAATAATAACTTGGGTACATAAAGTAAAATAAATTGCCTAACTTTTTCATAGACGTAACGTTATCGCATTTTCAATGATACTCGTATATCACATTTTTGTTTTTGAAAACTTACTGTCCCAACTACCCTGGTAAAATTGTGCCTTCGATCCCTTAGGTATTAATATTATTTTTGTTTTCAAAATGTCTATGTGTTACGTTATATTTATGTATGTATATATTATTGTATTTTCTACCGCTTTGCGCGATTTACTACTCGTAATCGCTTATAATGTATAACACGTTTTTACCTGAACTTAGAACGCCAAAAAATGCGTTCGCATAAAATCCGGTCTCTGAACACAACACAAACATGTTTGTTTCCAGTATTCACCCTATTCCTGGTGCTGCTGGGTTCCATGATGTCCAGCGCTAAGTCAGGCTGCTTTTGTCCCGAAGTCTTCATCCCCGTGTGTGGCAAGGATGGAAGAACCTACGGCAACTCCTGCAAGTAAGTTTTATTTGTCATCATCTGTCTAGCCTTTTCCCAACTACGTTGGGGTCAGCTTCCAGTTTCCATGCTGCTATTTAGAATTCCCTGATGGATAAACCAAAGAACACTTCGCACGAACCGAGGATCGAACCTAGAACGCCACGCGCAGCAGTCGCACCGATTACGAGATATGACGCTATCACCTAACTTCATAAAAAACATCATAATTTTATATTTAGTTATGGCTGGTTATGATTGGTGTTTGGTTTGGTTATGGTTTTGGTTTGTTAATTGCCCCTTCTCAAAAATCTACTCAGCATACCTACCTACATGCAGGTTAGTTCCAAAGTAGAGCATATTCATGGTACGCCTTTCATCTCTACTTAGTAACATGATCCTGAGTTTCCAAGATGTTGTATAATTATGTTATACTCATAGAAGTTTGAGATAGTTGCGGCTTATTTGGGGTATACCATATTGTTGTGCGTTGCTACGACGCATACGCTTCATAAGAAACACATACATACTAACTACAACGACAGCAAAGAAAATAATTGTTTACAGAGATTGAAGGCTAACATTTGTACATCACTTTTGCGCACCGCACTTTTTGTACTGAAATGTGATGCGTTAGGGCCCGATGCGGCTGTAATGTGCGCTTGCCTTTAAATTGCGACGAAAATGCGCAGTGGCTGTTTTACAAATTATGCCCCAGCTTGATTTTCATAATGTGGATAATTTTAAAGTACCTAGTTTTTTACGCTGGCTGAGCCTGTATAGTTCCCAAAGTCTGACATAGTAAAGCATTAATACTATGAATAGTTCAACAATAAAAAGCTTATGAATTGTATCGTTCTCTTTATTTTCAGGTTGGGATGTGCCGGAGGTCAGCTAGCGCACGAAGGAGCATGTGGCGGCAACGTATCTTAACATATCATTTGTCTCAACATTTCGACTGAATCACCTAATATTGTTTTGAAACAAAAAAAATGTTTTGAATAAAATTATTGGTAGATATAATTTATTTGTGAGTTTTTTTATTTACCTACATAAATGCAGTCGATGGCGAAAGCTTTAGTACAAACGGAACAAATACGGGAGCCTTAAGCAAAAACATTAGTAATTCCACTTATGCACTGTACAAATTAGCCATGACTTAGTTTGGATCCTGTAACTTAAGATACGGAGTCATTTTTTGGGGCAATTCATCAAATAAGAATGTCATTTTTAAAACACAAAAAAGGTGCCTTAGAACGATGTTTGAGCTTCACGTTACTGAGAGGTGCAAACCATAAAAAAATAACCCTTCCATCCATGTACATTTTAGAGACCATTATGTTTGCAAATCGAACCCACCTATTGTCAGCTAAAGTAATTTATAATTACTTACATGATTTATTTCTCCAAAAATTAAATATTTACATAATATAAGCTAAAATATAAACTATAATAATATGTACAATTATATGAAAAAATAAACAATCATTATAGGGCATCAAAGAATTCATCCGCATCGCTGTCAACAGGAACAGTGCCCAAAAGGCTGGCAGCATTGCCACGTTGTATGGCAATGCTAATTCTTTGACCAAGATATAGGCCAGCCCTCTGGTCACGTGAAGAGTCGACTAACCGCTTGGCGATATCCCGAAATACCAAGTGGGCACTCGGACCCCATGGCCCTAGTGTTTCAACCCCAAACGGCTCGAACATATAAGTCCCAATCAGGTTGCAATATTTTCGCCGTTTGAGGTTTTCTGCACCTGCAGCAGCCGCCCCAGCACAGCCCACCGTGCTAGGAAGATGGGATGGCGCAAGGGTGTCGACACATGTTGCATCCCACACCAAAGGTCTGCCTAACTTCCAGGGCATTATGGTCATTCCGTCTGGTCTCTTTCCATCGTCGCGTGCCAGGCCGTTGGGTTCTAAAACAGCTGGCACCCCGGCGGTGACAAGAGCACGACGGATGATGTCATTAATGCTGGCGTGCCGTGCTATCCGGCCTGCGCTCCTACAGCAGGATAGGCCATGGTGTCCAAGGCAGTCGACAGCTTCACCGCACTGACAGCGATGCGGAGCCCCGCAAGGAGCGCCCAAACGCAGGCAGGTAGCGAGCCGAAAGGTAGTGTCACCCAGCATTGTGCCTATGTTGGGTGACGGGAGTGCTTGAAGCCACAGCCCCGACTCCCACTCACCCACAGCCAGCAGGCGGGCACGCTCAGCAGAATTGGTGGACGTATTGATAAGATTATTCCGTACCAACCTGCAGAGCGGCTCATCCCACTGTCTCTGGGAAGATGGGCTTATGGGCCGATCTGTATCCGGGCAAGCCGCTTTTCAGGCGTTCACCGCGTCGGTCAAGCACGGCACTTCACAGTCAACCAGACAGGGAGCTAAAATTTTCCCGGTCAACTTTTCAGTGCTGTGGACAGAAGACAGGAACGCCGGTAAGCTAATACTGGTAATTTTGCGGACGCCGAGACCACCAAAACGGATGGGTAGTGTGGCTTGAAGCCACGCTCGGTCGTCCAAGGCCACATTTAGAATGGATGTTAGTGTGCTGCGAATAATTTGGTCAATTTTGTTCAAGAGGTGTGGCTGCTTCCATAAGGGGGAATAATTCTAAATACACACATCAAAAGTGTCTAGGGATCAAGCATTTTTATGCGGATTTCTTGAGATTGAGATGTGGCTTTGTAATAAATTTATGATTTTATAAATTTATATGGATCCTTTTTGGTGCATTTCATAATTTGAATCAGGAACTGTGAATCAAATTCGAGTAAAAGATGAAAATCAGCTGTCAATATTTTCCCTATAAAAACATACAACGCATTGAAGACATTATTAGTGCTACTGCTTCCCTACTACTGATTAAAACCAACGTTATTATGGAGCGGCGACGTCATCTAAGCAGGGAAGAAATGCTCAGAGCCGTGGGAATGATAGAAGCTGGTTCCCGGCAACGTACTGTGGCTTTAGCTCTGAATACAAGTCAGAGTGTTATCAGTCGACTTTGGACACGTTACCGAAGCACTGGTACCGTGGCTGAGCGCCATGGAGGACGGTATCGCTGCACCACACGGAGACAAGACCGATACATTCAAATCTTAACTCGAAGAGCTCCAACAATAACCGCCATGATGTTAGCCGTGAGGCTTCATCACTCTTCAGGGAACTTAATTAGCGACCAAACAGTCAGAAACCGCTTGCATGAAGTGAACCTTCATTCCCGAAGACCGCTACGGGTACCACCTATAGCAATGCACAATCGTAGGATTCGATATCAATGGGCTCTTGAACACAGAAATTGGGCAGAAGAACAATGGCGTTTCGTGTGCTTTTCTGATGAGTCTCGTTTTGGTATGAGACCGGATACAAGACGTATACGACACTGGAGAACCCCTGGACGCCAACAGCGATTAAAATCCTGCCAGGAAGTCCATCCTTATAGTGGTGGAACCATCATGGTATGGGCGGGTATTTGGATCGGCGGAAGAACTGAGTTGATTTGGATCAGAGGCAACCTCAACGCTCAAATTTATGCTGAGACGATTGTATCAGACGTCATCGTTCCTCTACAAGTGCAAATCGGTCCCTTATTTCAGTTAATGCATGATAATGCACGACCGCACAGCGCAAGAGTTGTAAGACAGACTCTCGCCGCAGCTAACATCAATGTCCTGCCCTGGCCTGCTCAGTCGCCAGACTTGAACCCGATTGAGCATGCATGGGATATGCTACAGAGAAGAGCTCTGCCGAATATGGAGGGTATCCAGTCGCAAGAAGACCTTTTTTTGTTGTTGCAACGAACATGGGCGGCCATTCCACAGCGTGATTTGGATGAACTCATTTTGAGTATGCCAAACCGATGTTCTTGTGTTGTTAGTGTTCGCGGTAGAAACACGGATTATTAATTGTTTAAGTTACCCAATAAAATTTTAAAGAAAACTGTTATTTCAGTCTTTTTTTCGAACTTTTGTGTTAGTGGTTCAAATGTCAAAAATCCCTTTATTAGGAAAATGGCAAATTTCTTTATTAACGCAAAGGTGACTTGGTTTATCGTTACTGTGACAAACGAAAACACTTTATTTGATGAATCATTAAAGAAAATTTTAATTAATATCAATCAGGAGAAAAGTTATTGCAAAAATATATGTTGATCCCTAGACACTTTTGATGTGTGTAATAATAAAAGTAATTAGAAATAGACGCGACAATAGCAAACTGAGCATTCCTAGATCCAGGACAGATTTACTGCGTAAAAGTTTATTCTGTATGGCGCCCATTCTTTATAATATGTTGCCAAAGTATTAGAGGGAATGTACAACAATACAATATTGTATGTTACTATGGTTTTTATTTAAATCTGTCCTTCTATGAATACGCACAACCAAGAAATTAAAAAAAAAACCGAGTGTGCTTATGACCACACGACTGAAGTGAAACTTCAAACATATTTGGCTACGAGAGAAAGAGAGAATGTGCGCGCGCACTACTTTCTCTTGCTTATATCCCCCACTCAACTCCCGTTCGCCTCGCCCGTAGCCCGTAGACTTGCAAAATCGAGTACCAGGGCTTCCAAGTACGTCCACCTTAAGAAACCAGGGCCTAAAACCAGGACCCGATATACTTTCAAGTATTTTCTATCTGCATCGAAAATTGATCCATAACTTCATACAAATAAGATCGCGTATTCAAAAGCCCCGTTGGAAGTAAAACTACTTGCATAGGAAATTGATCAATGACTTCCTATAAATAAGGAGCAAAATCGCGTTTACAAATAAATACTTGCAAAACCATTAAAGTAAAAAATACTTGCATACGAAATTGTTCCGTAGACTCTTACTGATAAGGAGCATGATCGCATTTGCGAAAACTAACGCGGTTGAGTACCTACGTATTTAAGCGAGTAGCCGTATAAGATACTTTACAGTCTTGCAAGTATTTTGAGTCGGTACCTGGTGTGCGTACTTGGAAGCAAATACCTGATGTAAAAACCTGGTCGCGTAAATACGTACCTTCCCTACTCGCCCGATCACACTTTTCGTAACGCTTACGTCACGCGTTCGCCAGCTTACTCTCCAAGTCAAGTGTGCTTAAAGAAGTTTCACTTCAATAATTTTCACAAAACAAAAAAAAACCGACTTCCAAAAAAACACTACACAAAGTGAAAAATAACTTTAATTTCGGAAGTCGGTGTCGTTGGATCTGTATTTTAGTTTTTTGCCACCGACTTCTGAAATTAAAGTTATTTTTCACTTTGTAGTGTTTTTTTGGAAGTCGGTTTTTTTTTGTAAAAAAGTTTTTATTTCACGCTTTTTAGTGGGTCTGCTTATAATTTATCTAAGTTACAATAGCTTAGTACTCATCGCCTTTTAAAAACAAATTATTGCTTTTTCCGATGCAGGGAAGTTAATTGTTGAGGAGTTCTCCAGGTCCACCATCAGCTCCATATCACCATTCACATTGTGACGAGCATAAATTGCTTAGCAACCATATTAAAGTAATCGAATCGCAACCCGTCAAATACTTAGATATTATTTAGTAGTTCCGGTGGCCATCTGTGGTCTTCATCATCAGTTCCACTTCACCAAATGGTGCTTTCCGAGACCAAGTGCACGAGTTACTATAAAAAATACCGAAATCTCTATAGGTGTGCGTATAATATTTGAAGAGTTCCTTCGATTTCTCCAGGATCCCATCATCAAATCCTGACCTGATGTTTTTAGACTAGATACTGATAATCCTGGCTGCAGCATTAGGCCAGACTTATGTCAACATTGCATTGAACTTAAAATTTAGTCCTGTTTAAAATGAGCCCAAACACGACTACGATGCTGTTATTTCAAGGTTTGTACTTTTTCTGATGCTCCTGGCTTCAGCATCAGGTCTCTATGTACTTCGGTGTTCCTTATTGACAGTACGTTTATCCACACATCGAGCCCTTTTCAATGAGCCTAAACACGATATATCTGCTGTTAGTTGTCGAGGAGTTAGGTACTCTGCAGACTATCCTGACTGCAGCATCAGGTCATGACTTGATGATCATGAGACCAAATGTGGCAAATGCCCTATCAAACATCAAAACAATTTACTAAAACAGTCCTTGCCTGTTCGAGTAACTTCTTACTATTAAGGAGTTGTACCTTCCATCATCAGCCCAGCTACCTAAGATGGTGACAACCATACGCAAATAAACAAGATACTTCATAAAATATGCGAAAAACAATAAGTGAGCCTATAAAATTTGAGGGTTGCCCTCGATTTCTCTGATGATGGGACATCATCAGATCCTAACTTGGTGACAATGGGACCACCCCAGAACTATGTACTTTCGAACAAAAAAAGAATCTTGAAAATCCGTCAACAATTGGCGGAGTATTCGATGAACAAACATACAAAAAAAAAAAAAAAAAAAACACGCAAACATCCGAACATAGTACCTCCTCCTTTTTGTGAAGTCGGTAAAAATCGAATTTGACAATCGCGACACGTCGACACGTGGTACTTATTTGCCCTACCCCGTGAATTGTTTTTTAAAGTCGCAGGCGCGGAGGGGCCGGCCTTGGCGTGTTTTTTTAAGGAATTTTTCACTTTTTGTATGGAAAATATGAAAAATGATTACCTACATGTTGAGTTTTAGGAGTTTATGGGTTTTATAAAGGGGGTCGAAATTTTCATTATTTTTGCGATAGGACGCACCATTTTCGAGATATAAACAAAAGAAAAAAAAGATACAGACAGTACTGTTTTTGCACCTGAAGTCGAGGTGTTGGTGTGAATTTCTATTCGTGACAACTAATTTTATTCCACACCTTTTTAATCACGATTAAAAATAGTCAGATTTAGTTCTATTTAGTTAGACAATCAAAATTTTTGGTTGAGTACCTACGTATTTGAGCGAGTAGCCGTATAAGATACTTTATAGTCTTGCAAGTATTTTGAGTCGGTACCTGGTGTGCGTACTTGGAAGCAAATACCGGGTGTAAAAACCCGGTCGCATAAATACGTACCTTCCCTACTCGCCCGATCACACGTTTTCGTAACGCATTCGCCAGTTTACTCCCCAAGTCAAGCGCGCCTAAAGAAGTTTCACTTCAATAATCTTTTCCTACAAAGTGTCTGTTGTTATTGCGCAGAGCCATAGTGTTCTTGATAGAAAACAAATACAGCAAAGAAATGTTAAATCAAAAGTCATATCAGTCTTAGAGATAAACTTCATCAGAAAACTAAAAGATACCCTGCCCTGGTTTATGCGTATCTTTATATTTAGAATATTTATTCCTTAATTTTCATGGTTGCACCTACCGCTGTTTGTCTCTGCATCACCCAAAGGTTGACTGGTAGAAAATGCCTATGGCATTAATTCCGCCTCTGTACATTTATGTGCTTTAAGTATTAAATAAATAAATAATCTAATAATTCAAACCACATATAAAAAATACAGGAATTTCTGCAACAAACTAGTAGGGTAATATTGGGCATTCTATGCCACTGTCGGCAAGTAGCTCGGCTAGTGCGCCTCGCTACGCGCCAGTGGCATAGAATGCCCAATATTGAACGATCGACTCGACTGCAGAGTAAATTACTGTACTCACCTAGAGATCATGCAAGTTATACCACTGGCCGCCAGTAGCTGGGCGAGTTCGCCTTGCTACATGACTGTAGCGTAGAAAACCGAATAATGAACGATCGCCTCCATACCTATTCCTACACTCAACCAATGATCATGCGAGTCTGTAATCGCTCTAACGATCGCTCTATCGCGAAAAAGATTGCGGTACTGTTTCTGTTTATAAATATTAATGTAACAAATACATTTACTCATTGCCAATCAGTTTGTTACCAAGTGTAATCATGAAGTTTGTAAAGCAACCACAATCGCTGCATGTTAAAACAATCTGCGAGGATGTTTGCAAGACTAGTTTTCGTCATGGAGAATTGTTACCTAACTCAGTTCGATGTATCATTTGCGGACCATCCAATTGTGGAAAAACCAATTTATTGATTGGTCTTCTCATACACGAAAATGGATTAAGATTTGAAAATGTTTATGTTTATTCGAAAACTCTTTACCAACCCAAATACATTTTTTTAGAAAAAGTGTTACAGCGAGTGCCAGGTATTTCACTCCAGAAATATCATGGAAATGAGGAAGTGCTAAGAGTTCAAGACGCTAAACCTAACTCTGTGATAATATTTGATGATGTTGCTTGCGAAAATCAAGATAGCATGCGTGATTATTTCGCAATGGGAAGACACAAGTTCATCGATTGTTTTTATCTAAATCAAACTTATAGTAAAATCCCTAAGCAGTTAGTAAGAGACAACGCGAATTTAATCATACTTTTTAAGCAAGATGACATTAATTTGCGTCATATTTATGAAGAACATGTCAACACTGATATGACATGGACTGAATTTCGTGAAATGTGTTCCAAAATATGGAATGAACCCTTCAATTATGTAGTAATTAATAAAGATTGTTTAAAAAATAAAGGATGTTATAGAAACAAATTTGACACCTTTGTAGTCTTTGATTAAGAATATGGTTATTTAAGTCCGTTACCTTCGTGATATTATTATTCTTCAGACATCGCTTAATCAGTCACTATCGGTTCGTTTTTCTGCAATGGAAAAATCGCTAAAAAGACAAATAGTAGTTGCTGTCGACGCTGTTAAGAAAAAAGTACGAAAAATGAGAGATGTTGAGATTAACAATCAGCAAACACTGGAATCAGTTTTCAAGCCTGTAACAGAACCACTCAACCAGATTGCTAATGCCAGTAAACAGACGTCTTTCCCGAGTCCTACAAAAAATGAAGAACTTCCGTTTATTGATAAAACTTTGCAGAATGAAGAAGCCAATAATAACAAAGACAATACAAACGAATATGAATCTGATATCGAAAGTGACTCTTCATATAAATCATTAGTTGAAAACAACCCAGGTCGTGACACGTCATCCTGGTCAGTATCCTCAGAAGCACTGTCAGATATTCCATTCGGTGTCAGAGTAGAGAACGGGAAATTGATGTTAGGTTCTGCTCGTATAACGATCAGCGATGAGTTTATCACTGTAGCTGGACGCAAATACCGAAATACGTCTGGTTTGAAACAGTTGTTACTGAAGAAGAACGTAGATTTAAGCATGGTTACAGAAAGTGACATGCAGCATTATAAGTCAATGCTACTCGATACAAACGCACATCGACGAGACTATGAACCGGATAAACCAATAAAAAGTAATAAAGGTCAAAAGTATATGCAAGTTATTAAGCCTCTTTTCAAACTACAAAGTACAATTCAGACCCCTCAATCGAAGGGAAAAGGTCTACCCTTGACAAAAATGTGGAAGAAAAAGGTCGATTTTGTATATTGGGACGATCCAAATGAACTGGTGGATAGGTTAAAATTATTAATTGCATCTCGAGATGCTGGTAACACAGGATTAGATAATGAAATTATATCTATCATTGAAGAATTACGTGAAAGTAAAATTATCAATAAATAAAACACCTATGTATTTAAAAATGTGTGTTCATTTTATTATAAACCTCACAACACAATACACCTTAAACATGAACGTAGATAAATTCGGACATTATATTCATAAAAGAATGCGATTATCAGAGTTATTTGAGATCAATGAAAATACATTATTAAAATCAGAAAACGGAGATTTTGATTTAAAAACATCAAGACTGAGAGGAATTAAAAATCCAGTAGAAGCTGCCGATGCAGTGAACAAGGATTATGTAGATCGATTGAGTGCCAATATGATAAAAGAATTTAATACACTTATTGGTACATTGCGTTCACAATGTATTAAAGACGCACGGGAAACAGTTCAGGTTACTTTAAAAGCCGAGATAGCTGCGACTTTACGTCATTTGCAAGATAAGTTTTATACTAAAGCAGAGGTTGATAAATTCCTTCAAAAAACTCAGTAATGGCAAAACAGCAAATTGTTAATGAAATACACAAAGCAGCACGAAGAAATTTCCTTAGACGTCCTGTCATTCTAAAGGGAATTGATGACTTGTGGCAAGCTGATCTGATGGACATGCAAAACCTAAAGAAATATAATAAGGGTTACAGTTACATTTTAGTGGTGATTGACTGCTTCTCAAAGTATGCTTGGACAGAGCCACTAAAAACAAAAAATAAACTTGATGTTACTCGTGCATTTCAACAAATATTGATTAACAGCAAACGTAAACCTGACAATTTACAAACGGACATGGGAACAGAGTTTTATAACAACTCATTTCAGATGCTTATGAAGTCTTACAATATTAACCATTATTCATCATTTTCTACCAAAAAAGCTTCGATTGTAGAGCGGCTGATTAAAACTATTAAAAATAAATTATATAAATATTTTAGTCTGAATGGAAACTATAAATGGTTAGATTTACCGTTACAACATACATTAAAGATATATAACAACACAAAGCATCGAACAATTAGAGTTAAACCTAACGAAGTGAATAAAGCTAATATGTCAGTTATAGAAGAAAATATAAAAAAATCATTTAAACATGCACCTATTTGTAGAAAACCTAAGTTCAAAGTGGGTGATTTTGTTCGGATCAGTAAATACAAACACCAGTTTGAGAAAGGATATACACCTAATTGGTCAACTGAAATATTTGCCATAAAAAAGATTAATTTTACCATACCTGTAACGTATCATTTAGAAGATCAGCGAAAGCAAGCTATATTGGGAACCTTTTACGAGCAAGAACTTCAAAAATCGAAATATCCTGGTGTTTATTTGATAGAAAGAGTTTTAAAAAGAAAAGGATCAAAAATTTTCGTGAAATGGTTGGGTCTAAACAATGAAGAAAACAGTTGGATTAACAAAACTGCAATCGTAGGTTAAAAATAATATTAATATAAACATTATTTTTGCACTATTTCCATCATTACAATTCGGACAATGCAAGGTGGTGAACTGGTTAATACATTAATTAATAATCTACCGTTCGAACTTCATTTGCCTGGTTATAATTATTGCGGACCAGGAACAAAACTCGAGAAACGATTACAACGAGGTGATCGCGGTGTGAATAAGCTAGACGAAGCTTGTATGCATCACGACATTGCCTATGCAAACCATACAGACTTACCCAATCGCCACAAAGCCGATTTACAACTACTAAATATGGCTAAACAAAGACTTAAGTCGAAAGATGCTGGAAAAGGTGAAAAACTGAGTTCATGGATAGTGAGCAAAGTTATGAAAGCCAAACTGAAATCTGGTTCCGGTGTTAAAACGTTTAAAAGTTTCGTGTCAAAAATAAAATCAACGATCAAGAAACTGAACCCAAAGGATAGCAAAACATTAATCAACGTTGCTTACGCAGCGGCAAAAAAAATATTTCCAAAAATCTCAAAAATTCGAGTACCGCGAGTGATACCGTTACCAAAGACTGGAGGAATTCTACCATTAATCCCAATTTTTGCTGGTTTATCGGCTTTAGGAACTTTAGCTGGTGGTGCGGCGGGTATTGCAAAAACTGTTAACGATTACAAAGCTGGTCAGCAAAATTTGCAAGAAACAGTACGACACAATAAGGCTATGGAGTCTTTAAAGTTAGGCAAAGGTTTATACATTAAGTCACATAAAAATGGTAAAGGTTTATTTATAAAATCTTCAAAAAACTAAGAAATAAGCTACCTAATCGTCCTCTAACTAATGTAGATATCCAAAAGGATGCACGTAACATTCCCTACTTTCGAGGAGTCTACATGAAGGATCAATTACCAAGGATGCCAAAACGGATTGAATGTGGTGTCGTTAACTTGGATAATTATAAGAATGCTGGGACACATTGGGTAGCTTATGTTAAAGTTAACAACTATTGTGAATATTTTGATAGCTTTGGGGATTTGAAACCTCCATTGGAACTAATGCGATATTTTAAGAAATGTAATGTTTTTTATAACTATACTAGATATCAGAAATTTAACACAGAAAACTGTGGACACTTATGTTTAGAATATCTAAGGACTTTTTGGAATAAAAATGTATAAAAATTATGATTTTCTTTTATTTCAACCATTTGCAAGATGTCACTCACATTGTCAATAACTGGAAACTCGTCAACTTTATCTACGTACTATCCTAACACATTGCAACTAAATGAACAGTATGAGTGTGCCTTATTGCATTTCTCAACATTTAATTCTATTCCAAACATTGACGAAACGAATAATAAGTTCTATTATGGTTCTAACGAAGTAATTGAAATACCAGAAGGCACCTACGAATTGCAAGATATTAATGATTACCTAAAATCTAAAATTAAAGATGCATCAATCAAACTGCAGTGCAATAACAATACATTAAAAACTACTGTATTCTGTACAAAAAACATAAATTTTAGTAAAGAAGATACTATCAGAAATTTATTAGGTTTTAATAAGCAGATCTTGGAACCAAATAAATGGCATGTGTCTCAGTTTCCAGTCAACATTTTACCTACGACAGTGATCAGGATCGAATGTGATATCGTAAGCGGCTCGTACACAAATGGAAAACCGAGTCACATAATTCACGAATTCGCACTTAACGTACCTCCTGGCTATAGGATTATAGAAATTCCGAAAAACGCAATATACTTTCCAATCAACCAAAACAACATAAGCTGCATATATATCCGGTTGATAGATATAAATAACCGCTTAATAAATCTACGTGGTGAAGAAGTGCAGCTTTATTTGCATCTTAGAAGAAAAAAATGATTGACTACAATAAATATGTGCATCAAGAAATTCAAAATATCAGTCCCGCTCAAGCATCCGACCAAATAAGAGCTCGCCGTAAGAAGAAAATAAAATTAACCAAAGACAACAAGGCATTTCTCAAAGTGATCGGTTTGCTAAAATGAATATCTTAGACGTTTTATCCGCTCCGACTTATGATACTACGGTTGAAGGAATTGAATTTCATTCTTACAAGCCCTATGTGACTAGTTTCAACAGAAACGATGAAATTCGCATACCTATTAACCAACAGGACTTGTACATCCTTCCATCAGCGAGTACCTTGTATTTGGAAGGATCCGTTATTGTTAGCAAAAAGGACATGAAAGATAAAGCCACTAGTGTTCAATTCACGAATAATGCTCTACTCTACTTGTTGCAAGACATAAGGTACGAGCTAAACGGAGTGGAAATTGATAGAATAAAAAATGCTGGCGTAACTACCACCATGAAATCGTTAATATCAATGAATGAGAATGAATCAAAGACATCGAATTCGTGGGGCTGGAATATCGATGGTACAAAAAACATTGACGGAGGTAATTTTTCTGCTTCTATACCACTCTGTAAAATCATCGGTTTCGCAGAGGATTTCAAGAAAGTCGTTATAAATAGCAGGCACGAACTGATATTGCTACGAAGTAACACTAACCTGAATGCTGTAAAACTTAACACCGGTGAAATTGTAGAAGACGTTCAGATAAATAAAATCATTTGGCGTGTACCGCACGTTAAAGTGTCTGACAAAGAGAAAATAAATTTGCTGAAACTATTAGAGAAAGATCGACCACTCCAGATGATATTCAGAAATTGGGATCTGTACGAATATCCGGCTTTACCTAAAACTACAAAACATACCTGGTCAATCAAAACATCCTCGCAAATAGAGAAACCAAGATACATTATTATGGGACTACAGACAAATAGAAAAAACAATGGCAGTTCTGATATGTCTCAGTTCGATCATTGTCATGTTCGTGATGTTAGAGTGTACCTCAACTCTACTTACTTCCCGTATGAAAACCTAAATGTGAGTTTCGCGAATAATAGAATCGCTTTATTATACGAGCAATACGTCAGATTTCAACAGTCTTATTACGGACGTCGACCGGAGCCCTTATTAAGTGAAAAACAATTTAAAGATTTGGCACCACTATTTGTCATCGATTGCTCTAGACAAGCTGATAATGTAAAGACAGGCCCTGTTGTGGACGTAAGAGTGGAAATTGAGAGTGATTCGGAAATACCAGATCAAACTTCTGCCTATTGTCTTATATTGAACGACTGTATTATTGAATATAAACCTTTAAGTAATACTGTGAGGAAAATATCATGAATCCGGATACTGTCATAGTAGATGTTCAAGGGTTTAAAGACCAGTACAATAATTTTATAATAAAAGAGTTAGCTTTTGCTACCCGTGATTATACCCAAACATTTTTAATAAAACCACCATACTTGTTTAAACACTTAACAAGCGATGAAAAGAGGCAAGTTAAATGGCTGGAAAGAAACAGAGGTATTTTTTGGAACGAAGGGTACATCGACTATAGAGAATTTCGACGTATAATCGTTCCCTATCTAGAAAATAAGGAAATCGTTGTTAATGGTTTGGAGAAAGTAAAGTGGATAAAGGAACTTTGTGAGAACTGTAAAGTATCAGACCTTGGTACTGAAAAATGTCCTAACTTCTTTATTTTACATAAAAGATACTGTGAAGGAAGAACTAATTTAAATTGTAATAAACATTTAAAGCATTGTGCTCTTAAAAATGTGTTATGTATAAGAAAGTATTTAGAGTTATAAATGTGTACCTACTTATAAGGTTATTGGTTTTATAAATAAAAAATAATTTGTATGGTAAAACTGCTTTTATTTTGTTAAACACCCAACACATCTTCAAATAAAACAACCACTAAGAATTTACCTAAAGAACTGCTTACGCAAACAGTTAAGCATTAAAAATCACTATCTATTAAAGATTTAGATATTTTTTTAACTAAAGATTCAGTTTCGTCCATAACATTGTCGATAGCGTCTTTAACAATGTATTGAGCACTTATAATAACGTTCTCACTATCACTGTCACTGTCACTGGTTTGCGGATTGTTATTGCACAGATCTACGACTGATATTTTAATTAATTTGATCCCTCGTCGCTGTAATCTACTCATCACAAAAGATTTAGTTGGATTTTGCTTCTTCGACTTTTCCCTGCATCGTTGTTTTGATTTCTTTTCTTTCGTCACTTGTTTGATGTGCTCGGGTTCGTTGTGAAGCGTTTCGGAGAATCCTTCATAAGGATTTTGAGCGTACTGGCTAAACATAATCTCTGATTCTGTAATCTGGAACAAAAATAGACACTCATGTTGATATCGTGGTGCAAAAACGAATTGTCTGCGGGTTAAAATATTCATAGTAGATTCACTAATAACTGTGACCAACATTGCTGCGAATTCAATCTCTAGTTACTAAACAATATAAAAATAAATTAGGAAACTTACCGATGACATGCCCGCAAAAAGTACGACACTGTGTGCTTAGTACAAGTACTCGAGATGAGTATTATTTCGTAAATGACAAAAAAATAATAAAACCATCGCATGAATTCACAATTTATAAATGAAACGTTGGTTTATTATTATAATGTTAACTAAGCATTTGTAAGGGCAATGCACTGTTGTGTGTTTGTATGATCAGCATTATGCAATTGACGCAAACATGGCTCTTCGAAATTTGTATAATCAGTCTTATTGTATTAGGGTCAGTTCACACCGCGACGCGACGCGACGCGCAGTTTTCAAGATAGCAATACAATTATAGACCTTATCTACTGCACAAAAAAGGTACACAACAGTGAGGAGGGCCGCACGGCGTAGCTCGACGTAGTAGACACACAGAATTATGTACTTTTTTGTGTAGCAGGTAAGGTCTATAATTGTATTGCTATCTTGAAAACTGCGCGTCGCGGTGTGAACTGACCCTTACGTACAAAATACATTTTACCTCTGACAAATGAACGACAAGTTTCAACAAGCTTCGACAAGTTTCAACATGCATTTCATGTTGAAAATTGAATCTTGGTCGGGTTTCATTTTATTTAACCAACTACAAAAAAGGAGGATGATGTTTTAAAACATAAATTAAACAAGTATTCATAATATTCACATTTTATTTACATTTTTACATTAACTTAGGTTTTTAAAACTAAGAATTATATTTATCATACATTAAAAAGTTACCTAGGTATATTTTTAAGAACTATATTAAGATTATATTACATAAGTTACATTAATTATAATCGAACTCTATTACTAATTAGCATAATCTTAAAATTCATTTTCGCTCTTTAAAATAAGTGAGTGACCCCAGGCTCGCGTTGATATTCGATCTACAGATATTGACCGTTTATCATCATTTCGAGATAAGGCAATTTTGTTGACACTCTTAGTAAATATTTCGTGCTTTATGGATTTAAACATAATATTTTTTCTACGAATAATTCCACCATCTAATAAAATATTTTCATAATCTGATATATTTAAGTCTCTTACTACACTTGATTTTACTCCTTTTGCTTTTTTAATGATTTTATCGACTGTTTTTATTGAGTAAAGTTTTGATCTCAAACCAACAAAATCTGAGATATATTTTCCTCCCATTTCGTCTTTGAACAAACCTGGAACTTTTTTGTTCATAATTGGTATGTTAAAATCATTTTTATCATCATAGTTACTGGTGTCGAAATATTGCAAAAAATTATACTTCAAGTCACGATAAAAATCAAACGTGGATATTTTATAGACAAACGAATCGGTATCTGTATAACACAGCTGCACTCGGTCTTCATAAAAAGGTTTTACAATATTGTAATGAAAGTCATACATATGTGTCTTAGAAAGTTCTAATACAGTAAATCCAATATAAATAGGTTTATCTAAAATAATTTGGTCAGGTTTCATTTGTATTGCAACTAAGTTTTCAGTTAGAATAGAAGCGCTATGGAAATAGGGGTTGGCTACAAGTCTCTCGGAGGATATAAATTTCTTAGTTCGGTTAGATTGATCGCACCATTGATTAACTAAATGAACGGTTACTCTATTTTCAGTATTTTCTAATGTCTTACCAAAAACACTGTTGTTTAACAACTTAAAAAAGTCTTGTTCGAAAGAACTTTTTGCCTTTTGCCTTAATCGAGTGTTTAATTCTATGTACTGTTTTAAATAGGGACTTTGTCTGAAAGTAATAGCTTTATGAACTTTACGTAATATTAAGCCATGTTCTAAACACTTTTTCAAATGAACGTAATGTATTACGTAGTTGTACTTATTATGCAAATTTGCAACTAGTTTCTTCGTTTTACCTCCTGGAGGTATACATTTTTCAGGACAAAATGGTAAATCATTGTGGTGTTTGTGTAAATGTTCAGGATAAAAAAGATCTACTTCTAATATAAAGCCCCACTCAGAGTTATCCTCGACATTTTCAACACGAAAATTAGTTATTTCATTTTCATCAAGAAATCTAAAACTAGAATATGGTAAATACTGACACATGCTAAAACCGTATAGGTTATTACAATCTAGATATACTATGAAACTCTGAGGCTGTGATGCATTATGTTCCGGCATGTATTTGTGATTTGCTTTTGCATACCGATGGGAACACATGCACAAACCCCCTCGTATACCGCTTTGAATCATTCTGACGATAGCTAAATCCGAAATCAGTTCTAACTGAACACCTGTTTTTAGCAACATTGCATCGAACGATAAACTGGGTGCAGTTATGTAAAAGGCAGGATCGAGTTTGTAATATTGTTTACATGTTTTCCGAAACTTTTGAAATATGTCTGTCAACAAAAGCACGTCTGTTTTTAAGTATAGATCTGTATACTCGCCTAGGTCATTAATATTGAATTCAGTCCAAACATTCTGAGCATGAGTATAATCCTCATCGCTAATACCTTCGTTAGTCAAAGAATTATGGAAATAATATTTAGATGGTAATGACTTTTGATCGTAACATTTCCAATCTTTCATATAGTCATACGGGTACACACCTTTACGAGTCAGCAAACTAAATTGTGTTTCATCAGTAAAAATTGATTTAAGGTTAACAAAATCGTCTTCTTGCAATGTTTTAGCAAGTTTGTCTAAACTAGTTCCTAAAAAGTTGAAGGAATCTAAAAACCTTATTTGTATAAACTCGTTATCAGCAATAGAAATAAACTTTGTAAACGATATATATTTTTCCTTAGTCTTGGGTATTATTTTAATTTGTCCTGGAATTTCGCCTAACTTTTTAATAAATAAATGACAATCGTATCCAGATAAGTTATGAAAAAATACTGGGATGAATTTTGGTACTTTGTGTTGTAGGTTGCAGTGTCGATGTGCTGCACCTCGGTACCGGCCTGTAATATGACAGTGATCCCTTACTCTATCGGTCAACAGAAAATTTTCACAAATGTAGCACTTAACAGCGTGTTTGAAATCAAGAGCATCTATTTCTGTGAATATCATAGGCTCGCTTTTAGTTAGAATTTTGTGTATTGCTTTAGCATCTTCAGTCAGTAAATGTATAAATTTTGAAACACAATCTTTTCCGCGATAACTTCTATAGCCGCCAACCCTATCGTTAAATGATGACACTACATTATAGGCGAACGCGGCCGCCACGTGACGATGTGAGTATGACGTGTTAGCGGTGTTGAATTCATCGCCGGAAATCGGTTCGAGTATCGTTTCGAAATCGGCGTATATGACGAAAGGAATGTTTTGTTTTCTATCATAATTTTTGAATTTTAAAAATGTTCCTTTTTCTGGTAATACTGTGGCAATCCCTCCACACAGATGAGATTCAATTCGGCTGCGCGTTGGAAAAAACAATAAGCACGTTTCGCAAAAGTACAGTTTACCATGATGTTTGGTTATCTGGTTTCTGACTAGACGAGGCAAATCATTGATAAGACAATAATGAGTATTAGTATTATTTTCTAAGAACAATAGATGGATGCTCTTAGATTTATGATTCGATGTTGAATACAAAGGTCCAATGATAGTCTTCTCATTTTTTAAACCATACACGTAAATATTCAAAAACGGATTATTCTTCTCAAAGACAGCTATGTCCGAAAATGTTATTGGAAATGTCAAACCATCAACATTCAAAACATCCTGAAAGTAGGGATAAGATGAAACTCTGTCGGGATGTTGGTTGGTGGGGTACAGAGCCGCCACTACGCACCATAAAAAACAATACTCATCATTGTTACGAATATTCAAACAAGCTTTTTTATTTTTTAAACATTTTGGTAAGGTTATAAATTTAGATCCGCCGAGAGGTTGATATTTGTTAATATTTATTTCTACATGGGAATTGCTCGAAAATGTCCAACCACTATCTCTCTCCTGAAACTCTTCAATTTTCTTTAACAGTGAATCAACCGTTGCTTTATAAATTGAATCAAAATCGTAATTAAAGTTAATAATAATGTTTTTTGTAGCGAAGGATTTCATTTCCTTTTGATCATTTTTAAACATAAGAAAAAAAGAAAAAAGTTCGAAATTTATTTTCACAGCTGTATGTTTCAATAATGAGCGGTTTATTAGAGTTTTAACTTGTTCACTAATATTATTGAGAAACATTTCAGGAAAATTATTTATTTGTTCGCCAGTTGCGATGATCTTGTAACTAACAATTCGTTTTTTAAACGCAGAATTAATAATTGCGACATTGTCAAAAATAGTGGTCGCACTATTGTTTTTATGAACATTACTACGTAAATGACCAGACCATTGACGATTATCTACAAATAAGTTGCAAACCGAACAGTGGGGCATTATTTAACTAATCGAAATTAATTATCTCCCAAAAGGTATAGACGCTAAACTCGCAATGAAACGATCTTACCCAAGTATACCGACTAATGAACAATCGAAGTAAGTGTAGTGTGTCGAAATTATCAAATTGTTTAATCTGGACCAGGTCTGCATACGTCTTCCAAGTTTGATGATTACTTATTCATCAACCATTGCATCTGGTTAGGTATCAATGTGTTTCTGAAAAAAAAGAAAGATCGTTTAGTACCTATTTTTAGTGAAAATCAACAACATTTTAAACGAAAATACGAATTTATTCAATAATTACCTTTTTGTTCTTAATGTTGTACATAAATGTTCCAATTTTATGTAGTTCAAATGTGAGGGTGTATTCAGATCACAATATTAAACGTCAGGTACTAGCTGCTTCGGGTATTATAAGAGTTATTTCGATATTCGCTGTGAATCCATATATTTTTAAATGATTAAAGAATTTACACTCCGTCACGCGTCGTAGCTTTGAGATAATGTTAAATTAATTTTTAGTTTTTTGACTTTTAAACGTTACTAACTAACGAAGTATTTGTTATTGACTACCTAGTCATACGATCAACGATCAATTCCCGAAAATCAATAAAATATTTGGTTAAAATAATTGGTATTGCGTAAAACATTACACGTGTAACCTTGTTTCTTGTTATTCGTCAGCTAAGTTGCATTCGCAACAGTAAGCTATTTTAGTCAAGGTTGTCACGCATACATATTAAGGTACGGATAAGTATCAGAAACTAGGTATACTATCACGAAATAAATAAAATGTAGTAAGAATATAGGTTTCTAATCTTAAGAAGAGAATTAAAAATTAAGTTCATTTAAAATTTCTTAATGTTACAAGTTAACTTATATCCTGTACCTACTTCACTCGAGCATAAAAGTATCACAACAAGTAAAACTGGGATGTATAACATGATAAATACTAATGTTATGATTGTCTCTAGATTGCCAAATAATTAAAGCAAGAATATTCCCTATTAGCGTTGTTGATAACTTATCTACTGGTCAACGTTTTGTCAACCCTAAGTCGTTTCGCAGTGTCGTCAATCGATGCTACCTCAAACATCCTTAGTCTTCACTTTTTGAACAAGTATAATGCGTCTAAGGAAAAAAGTTGTTTTACACAATATTTTATGAACGGTTGCTGTCATTTTTAACATAGTGAATTATCGTTCGTTTTCTGATTTATAAGCTACATGTTTTCGAAGTACTCGGTACAAACTAACTGAAGTCTACAAGTGTGGAAGTAATCTTCAAGAAGTGTTCTGCGACCCTGCTGCGTTATCCTATCAATATCAGTGTTGATAACTAACCGCTGCCTGCTGCCGTCATTCACTACGCCTGCCAGCCTGCCATATCGATTGGACATAATTGGAAAATGTAAGTATAAAACATTCCACTCGGTACATAGTTCAGAGACCTGACCCGATGTACTAATTGTAATAATTATGTTTGACTATTATTTTGTTGTATCTTTATTTCAGGTCTGACTCTGAGTGCGAGTACTTTCAACAAGCTCCGATCGCCGATCAGAAAACCAAACCCGGCCGCAAACCGTCTGCAGACAACAATAGGAAACGCAAGTCGCACCCACCATCAACGAATTTAAATCGTTCGAGGTAAACAAACTATTCAATCATTTAGTTCGCCATAATAGTTAAAAATCATCAGTCATTTTTATTCGTACGTCTCTCGTGTTCTGCAAGTACCTATTTTGACTGAGTGTGTATTTTTTTCCTTTGCGTATCTAAACGGTAAATGTACTCTGTGTGTGTATGGTGAACTAATAGAAGCTTTCGATGTTGTTTCAGTAAAAAAACCAATACTGATAATGATGTATTCGGTATCAGTAACAACTACGGGTCTGACACCGTGCCAAAAGACGATTCATCGAGTACATGTCTATCATCATTCTTCGTTAACCGAGTCGCCAACGGCTGCGAGCGGCGCACAGCGAGCATCAACGGAGAGTACTACATCGACTGCAAGGTGTACAAGGCTGACGACGCACGTCACACCGACTCCCTGGAGCTGTGGAAGAAGGCGCTTGTGCGACTCAAGTTCCAGACCGACGCGGATTCGTCTCAGTGGCGAAAACTACAAGAGTTCGTGCGCTCGGTAGATACTTTATTCCTAGAAAAACCGGCCAAGTGCGAGTCGGACTCGCGCACCGAGGGTTCCGTATAAAAATTTAAGATTTTCGGAATTTTTCCTTTATGTGTGCTATAAAACATTGCTTCATGCCAAATTTCAAGATTCTAGGTCGACTGGAAGTACCCTTTAGGTTTTGATTCCCTTGCGAGTAGTTGCGAGTTTGAAAATATGCGGCTTAAATTGCCGTTTCTTTTGATTGCGTTGACATAGAAGTTTCATTTTGTTACAGCTTCAAGGTATTATAGACCTGAGTATTTGATATTAATTTCAATTTAATACCTATACGCGTTTATGAGAAAAGAAGTAACTTTAAAATTTTCAAAAATATTTTTTATTATATGATGTAACTAAAAATTTACGGTTTTCGCAATTTTTCCTTTATCTGTACTATAAGACGTTACTTAGTACCAAATTTCAAGATTCTAAGTTCACGGGAAGTACCCTGTAGGTTTTGATTCCCGTGCGAGTTTCGAAAATTTGCAGAAATTTGCGGCATAAACGGCTGTATCTTTTGATTGCTTTGGCTTAGAAGTTTGATTTTTTCACAGCTTCAAGGGACAGTAGACCTGAGTATTAGATATAAATTTCAGTCTGATACCTCCACGCGTTCCTGAGAAAAAGGGTCTTGACAGACGGACGGACGGACAGACGGACAACAAAGTGATCCTATAAGGGTTCCGTTTTTTCCTTTTGAGGTACGGAACCCTAAAAACCAATGTTTTACGAAAAATAAACTAAATATAATAATGTACCTTGTTTATTATGCAGATCTACTTCAAAGCAGTGAGATAAAAAGTCGTTTCTAATATTGAGACGCATGTCAAAAACACCAAGTCGTTTCGACCCACGAAGCGCATTACAAAAACCAACAAGTCGTTTCTAATATTGAGACGCATGTCAAAAACACCAAGTCGTTTCCACTCACGAAGCGCATTACAAAACCCAAGTCGTTTCTAATACTGAAATGCATGACCAAATCATCAAGTCGTTTCCATTGTTGAAGCGCATTACAAAAAACCAAAAAGTCGTTTCTAATACTGAAATGCATGACCAAATTAGCAAGTCGTTTCCACCGTTGAAGCGCATGTCAAAATCATCAAGTCGTTTCTAACCACGAAACGCATTTCAAAATGAGTAAATTAAATCTTAATCATTGATCGTGTGGATAGTTGTCACCACTGGCCGAAGCGAAGCAAACTCGCCTAGCTACTGGCGGCCAGTGGTATAACTCTCATGATCTTTGTATGAGTACAGTAATACCAGTCGATTCTAATACTGAATGTGCCAAATTAATCAAGTCGTTTCCATTGCTGAAGCGCATTACAAAAAACCAACAAGTCGTTTCTACCATTTGAAGCGCATATCACTAATCATCAAGTCGTTTCTAACAACGAAACGCATGTCAAAATGATCCATAACATCGTCCGCAGCGAGGTGAACTCGCCCAGCTACTGGCGGCCAGTAGTATAACTCACATGATGTCCAGGTGAATACAGTAATCTACTACACAGTCGAGTCGATCGTTTAATATTGGGCATTCTATGCCACTGGCGCGTAGCGAGGCGCACTAGCCGAGCTACTTGCCGACAGTGGCATAGAATGCCCAATATTACCCTACTCAAACTCCTAAAGAATTTAAAAAAATAATTACGATGAAATTGAATTAAATAAAGCAGGTAAAAATACCAAGCAACTTTGGAAACATATTAAAAACGTCACTAATAGGCTAATCCTTCACTACTCTTATCAGCTATCAATGTAAATAACTTTTTTGTAAATGTTAGGAAAACTCTTGCCGAACAGAATCTGAAGTACTGCGACCGACTATCTTTCTAAAAATCAAGCGACAGCTGTAACCTGAAATCTTTTGCTATGTTGGATATTGATGAAGATGAAATAATCTGAATCATTTCTGGGCTAAAATACGTCTGTACAAGTGTGCAGTTGGCTGGGATAATAATTATAAGCAATGAGATCCATAAAATCTTTCAACATATTTTGATACCTCCCTTAACGCATATATTTTGAATCTATCTTTCCGAAGGAATTTTCCCTAGTTGCCTAAAAAAGGCAGTTGTAATCCTTATCTTTGAATCTGAAAGCAAAGACGTAGTTAATAATCATAGGCCAACATCCTTACTCCCTCAATTTCAAAAATACTAGAGAAAATTATAAACAGTAGAATAACTAACCTACCTAGAAAAAACAACGGGTATTTACGAGTACATCTTATCCCCTGCGCAATTTGGTTTTAGAGTCAAACTGTCGACAACCGATGCGAAGCATAGCCTGACTGATTATATTTCAGAAAAACTCGGCAAACGAAACCAGACCTTGGAAGTCTTTCTTGATCTAGCCAAGGCCTTCGACACGGTGTCCGTTTCTGTTCTTCTGAACAAATTAGAGATCATATGAATAAGGGGAACGAGCGCTTAAATTTTTCAGTGACTGTTTAGACCACCATTACCAATGTGTTAGAATAGATAATATCACGAGCAGTGAGCAGAAGAATGCTGGTTTTGATGTTCCTCAGGGGAGCATTCTGGGCCCCACCCTCTTCCTTATTTATATTAACGACTTGTGTAATCTAAATATTAAAGACAGCAAAATAATATCATATGTTGACGACACAGAGTTAATATTAAGCGCTAAAACCAGTAGCGAACGTCATGAAACCGCTCAATTAGGTTTCAATGGGACACCATTGAAACCTAACTGAGCAAACAGAATTTCGTTTCGCAGAAAATGTTTCTATTAATATTTGGTTCTTGTATTTTTATTTCGAATATTATTGTTTCAGTTACTTATTTACTTGAATGAAACATATTTCACAGAAACAATTCAATGAATTTTATAATCGTGTTTTTTTATTTAACAAACTAATCAAACAGTAGAATTTTTTTTTCTGTGTGTATGTGTGTGTTGTCGGTGTCGTTGGATCCGCATTTTCGTTTTTTGGCACCGCCTTCCGAAATTAAAGTTACATTTCACTTTATAGTGTTTTTTGGAAGTAAGTTGTTTTTTTTTTTTTTTTTTTGTAAAATTGTTTTTATTTTTCACTTTTTAGTTGTACCTACCCCACACAAATTGATATAACAATACTTGCTATGTAAATATCACTGACAGGATGCTATTAAAACATCATCATCAATATAAACTAAGTGGAAAAAATTCGTATCATTAAAGCTAACACAAAAATGACCCAAGCAAAGTTAATAAAATTTATATAGGACTACCCCTGAGGCATACCGTGTCCATTAAAAATGAGAGATTTTTTCAAATCCGTCTATACAACATTCAACATCATCTAACATAATTAACGCGCATCCTGAATGTAGTTTGTTTAGAATCGTTTACTGAATTCAAATTCCATCATTCATTACAAAATATAGAAAAATGAACCATGTTTCAAGTTAAAGTCTTAACAAATAAAGTTAAGTAAAGTTAGCGATTTAACTGCACGCACACACTAACAGGGACTGGACAAAGGACACAATAGATAAACCAACAAAATGTCATATTTGTTTTCGTTCCCTTTCTCCTGCAAACTAAAAACCTGGGATAGAGCGAGATAGCCACCATGATACCGGCGCGGGCGCCAGCGCGGCTACGATGAAATTGAACTTAAATGTAAACAATATTAGTCACGCGCGGACATAATATATTAGTGAAAAGTACTTACGTAGGGTTTGCAAATTATTTTTCGCGCGCGATGTCTTTCCAATACACAAATTTTCAGTACATCGAAATGGTGGACTTTGGCACGGTGTGGTCATAATCTGGCTCTATCTTGCAGAACATTCAACCAGAGGTATGGTAGAACAGTAGACCGCAGGACTATGTTAGTTGCTACTCAGCGGCTTTGCGAACACGGAACGTTCCGTCCGAACACGGCCATCGACAGGGGAGCCAATGTGCGTACACGTAATCATCTTCAAAACGAAATACTGAACTATTTCGATGAAAACCCCATGCTAGTACCCGAGAAGCAGCGCCACGCTTTGAATGTAGTCATTTGCATGTGTGGAGAACACTTCGTGGTGATAAAGAACATCCATTCCACCTCAGAAGATGCTAGGAGTTGACTCCAAACGATTACGCAATACGCTTGCAGTTGAGCTGCTGGTTATTAGAAAATTGGCAGCGGAACATAATTTGGACAAATGAAAGTACATTCACATGTGTGTGGATGTACAATCAACAGAACACACATTTATGGATGCACGATGATCGCCGTATGTCATTACTTCCAAAATTTGATCCTTACTAGGGACGCTATCGAATGGTGCAATAATACAGCGTATGTTTTCTTAGTTTTCATCAAAATTGAGAAAGAATTTGTGAGTACTTTTCTCTATTCCTCATAGTTTCGAATTTGGCCATCCACGCCCAGATGAAAAATTCACCCTGTATATAAAATTCAAAGTCCTGATTGACTGATATATCAACGAACAGCCTAAACCGCTGGTCCTAGAGCATGAAATTTGGAGGGTGTGTTCTTTGTGGAGAATCCACTAAGAAAGGATTTTCCGAAATTCCACCCCTAAGAGGGTGAATGGGGGGAAGGTGAAATTTCATGCGGACCAAGTCGCGGGCAGAAGCTAGTCTATGTTATAAATACCATAAACGTGGAACAGTATCAAAATAAACACCAATAAAAAAACGCTAATTAAATATGGTTTAAACCAGACTGATTAACAAAATAACTTTGGTAGATAAGTCACGTTCATGTGGCACCAATTTTATTGTCATATGAACGTGACTTATCGTGGCTGCTTTGTATAAAAGACACTTGGACTCAAGGTATTCCATGGTTGCTTTGTATAAAAGACACTCGAACTCAAGTTATTCTTTAGTCGCGATCAAATTGTGATTTTGCAAGGACAACATGAAATTTACTTTGGGTAAGCCCTTTTAAAATATTTTATTTTTAAATGAAAATAAATAAAGTCTTGCCCTTGTTTTGTGGCAATATTTTGTCACTTTTCTTTTGGCAGTTGAAATCAAAGGATATTAATAACCGACTTCAAAAAAAGGAGAAGGTTCTCTGTTCGTTGGAATCTTTATTTTTTTTTTAATTTATATTCCTCGATTACTCGAAGACGGCTAGATTTGGAAAATTATTATTTTTTTGTTTGAAAGGGTATGCTTTCCATGTGGTCCCATTGTCATCAGGTCAGGATCTGATGGTTAGATCCCGGAAAAAAAGAAGGAAATCTCCAAATATTATAGGCACACCTATAGCGATTTGGGTATTTTTTATAGTAACTCGTGCTCTCGGAAAGCACCATTTGGTGAAGTGGAACTGATGATGAAGACCATAGATGGCCACCAGAACTATTCAATAATAAGTATTTTACGGGTTGCGATTCGATTACTTTAATATGGTTGCTCACAATGCGAATTGTGAAATGAAGCTGATGGTGGAATACCAAGAGAACTCCTCAACAATTAACGTCTCTGCATCGGGAAAAGCAATATTTTGTAAAAGGCGATGAACAAGTTGACATTAGGCTATTGTAACTTAGATACCTAAATTATAAACAGACCCACTAAAAAGCGAGACATAAAAAAGAAACTTTTTAACAAAAAAAAAACCGACTCGGGCAGCAAAAGAGGCATTGACGGTCGAACGTGTATACGTAAGTTCATTAATGCCTAGTAGTGGCCAAGGCTTGTACTTGTATAGTACTTTTCTCGAATAATACGCGGAAATTAAAACTAAGTAGTACCTAGGCAGAACTTTTTTGTCAAATACTATTACTTTTCAAAATCAATGACGAACAACAATAATTTTTCCCGCGTTAGTGTTTATTTGTTTTTTTTTCTTCAATAAACAGCTTTCTATTTGCAAGCCAGTTCGAAATTTAAATAAAAGCTTTGATAAGTTACCATGCCAGGCTTGGTTGCCATGTTTCAGAGTAAAAGATCGTTCCATTTTTAAATTACACGACAGATATGAGTTTACTATGTAATTTATTTGGCCGCTAAACCACGACAAATATAGATTTTCATACAACTTTTGCCGGCTGCTGCTCGCATGTATTTGACCAGTACAGCAATTTCGATACATCTCGAAAAAGGTTGTCAAAATAATGCTCCCAAGCATGTGTCAAAATATGCAACATCAAATAATATACACTATAATAGTCTTAGTGAAACTAGGGTTCCTGAATCCTTTACCCGTGAGTGGTACAATACAACACAAGAATAAAAGTTTTTAATTTAAAAAAAACTTGGGTGCCCACGTCAAAGTAAAATAAATTGCGTAGGTAACTTTACCGCATTTTCAATGTGATACCACATTAAAAACTTAACTTACTGTTCCAAAAAAAAAACCTACTGAAAACTTACTGTTCCAAATATCCAGTAGTAAAATTGTGCGGGTTTGATCCCTTACAATATTATATAATTTGTATTTTTATAATTACGTCATGTTTATGTATGTACATTTTTGTGACATAACACTTCTTTGTTTCCAGTATTCGCCCTATTCCTGGTGCTGGTGGGTTCCGTGATGTCCGGCACTAAGCCAGGTTGCTTCTGTCCTGCAAACTACGAACCCGTGTGTGGCAAGAATGGAGTCACATACGGCAACTACTGCCAGTAAGTTTTATCTGTCATCAGCTCTCTAGCCTTTTCCCAACTCCATGGGGGTCAGCTTCCAGTCTAAGCGGATCCAGCTGAATACTATACGATACCCCTTAGCTAGACTAGTTGTCAGAAAATCGGGCTTCGGAAACTGGTCCTGAGTTTCCAAGATGTTGTATAATTATGCTATAATCATAGAAGTTTGAGATAGTTGCGGCTTATGTGGGGTATAACATATTGTTGTGCGTTGCTACGACGCATACGCTTCATAAGAAACACACACATACTAACTACAATGACAGCAAAGAGAATAATTGTTTACAGAGATTGAAGGCTAACATTTATTTATTTAATACTTCAAGCACATAAATGTACAGAGGCGGACTTAAAGCCATAGGTATTTTCCACCAGTCAACCTTTAGGTGATGCAGAGACAAACAGTGGTAGGTGCATCATGAAAAATTGAGTAATAAATATTTTAAATATGAATATACGCATAAACCTATTAAACTAATTACATATAAATATAAGCACAAATAAATATACATAAGTGCATAAATATACTTACTAACTAACTAAAAAGAAATAAGACAAACAATGTGAAAATATTATCGTTGTGATGATACTGCCAGCTTCCTGCGAATGTGCTGGCGAGCCTTAGGTAAGTTTAAAAGATAATCGGTTGGTTGCCATCCTGATCTCCTGGGGGAGCGCATTGCAAAGAGAGATAGACTGAACGAAGAAGGAAGAGTGAATGAAGTCTGTGCGGTGAGTGGGACATTGGAGAAGACGATTGTGTGACGAACGTAGATTTCTATTGTGGATGGCGCAAATGTACTGAAAATAAGGGGCTAGATAACCAGGGGAAGATGGAGAATCAAGAAATGAGAACAAGGTGGTCAGCGCCCTTAGTTCTCTACGTTGGCGTATGGGCAACCACTTTAGAAGCGACCGATGCGAAAGAACATGATCATATTTACGCAGATTGAAAACGAAACGAATGCAGTTATTGAGAAGACGGTCAAGTTTGTTGAGGAGATCTGCATGAATGCAGATCGATCGATCGATCGATGATAGGGAAAATAAGGGACTGCACACGCGTTGTCTTCGTACTTGATGGTAATAAATTTTTCAAACGGTACAGAGCCCGCAGCGTTCCAGTAACCTTCTGGCTCACCCTAGCGACTTGAGTCCGCCAGTTCAGGCTACAATCAATGTGCAACCCTAGGTCCTTCACGTCAGTACTAAAAGGAACGATCGTACCATTGAAGAAAACTGGCGGCAAGGTTCTACCATCTACCTTGCTAAAACTACGGGAGCTGCCAATGATGACACTGACACTTCGTATGGTTTACAGCTAAGCCAAATCTATCACACAACATTTGTTCATCACTTTTGCGCACCGCACTTTTTTGTACCGAAATGTGATGCGTTAGGGCCCGATACGGCTGTAATGTGCGCTTGCCTTTGAACTGTGACGAAAATGCGCAATGGATGTTATGTGTGTTATGTTGTTTAAAGTACCTAGTTTTTTACGCTGGCTGAGCCTGTATAGTTCCTAAAGTCTAACATAGGAAAGCATTAATTAACACTATGAATAGTTCAACAATAAAACGCATATGAATTGTATCGTTCTCTATATTTTCAGGTTGTGCTGTGCCGGAGTTCCGCTTGCGCACAAAGGAGAATGTGGTTGCAAACCATATTGATATGACATAGTATCGACACTGACTTGATAAACACAATATCTTGCATTTGTCACAACATTTCGATTCTTTTTATTCTTCTTGTATTTTAAATTTATTGTGAATGCTTTTTTTTTTCTTTTTTTGTGTTAATGTTAGTTATTTTATTCTTCTATGTTTCAATTTTTTACAGAATTTATTGTGTTTTTTATGTTCTACTGTCAAAATGTTTTCTTTTATTATGTATTAGGTATTTAATTTGTTAGCTTAGTTGTTCATTTTATTGTGCATGCTGTGGTCTCCTGTAATTGAAAGAGTACACCTACCAAATACTTTGTCGTCAATTAACCACATAATGTTTGTGTATATCTTTTGTTGGAGATCCTAAAATAAATAAAAAAAAAAAAATAAATAAAAATCTTGTTTTACCAAAACTTTGCCACCACCACGGCGTTGTCAAATGAATCTCCTATGTATTACCAAAAAATTTTATATAATAATATTATTGTCATAATTTATTTGTGGGTTTTTATTTATCTACATGAATGCATTCAATAGCGCAAGCTTTAGTACAAAGTAACTTAAATAACTTTAATTTCGGAAGTCTGTGGCAAGCAACGAAAATGCGAACCCAACGAAACCGACTTCCAAAAGTGTCTTTTTTGGAAGTCGGTTGTTTTTTTTTATTTGTAAACAAATCTCTATTCCTACTACAGGGTGAAATTAAATTCATGGGCATCCTTTTAAAGGGTCGTTGTAGGTACTCATCATTATGAACAACTTTTACTATGGGACTAAACCTAAAATCGCGAAAAAAAATCAGCTGTTCCTTGCATTTATGTTCACATAACTGTAAAATGTAGGGAAGGGCTGATTTTTTTTCGCGATTTCAGGTTTGGTCCCATAGTAAAAGTTGTTCATAATGATGAGTACAATGACCCCTTAAAAGGATACCCATGAATTCAATTTCACCCTGTATAAGTGAGTCTTGTATAACGGGTGTAAAAAGACGCCTAACGAAGTCAAGAGTTACTTGTTCTTCCCGTCATTGTTATCATTTTACTGTAGGTGTTGGGCCATAGCGAGAAACCTTATGGTTATGGAAATATGGATTAAATTGTGCGGAGTTTCACTAGCTAATCCAAAATGCTACAAAAGAAAGACAACAGATGTAAACACCATCATATGTGAAAAAATGACAAAAGACACAACGCAAAAAAAAACAAAAAACAAAATTTTTGGTATTTGCTTCACCGCCTCCATGAACCACTTTACGCAGCAATGTTTTTAATATTTTTTTTTTCTTTTTCGTGTGTTGTTTTTAACTCGATTTTTGACCATGCTTGGTTTTGATGCTGCTTAAATCAGCGAAAATATTCTTCTTTTAGGGGTATCTATGCATCACATTCCTGCAGATAATCCCAACCTACTTATATTTTGTTCTACTCTATTCAGAAATACATTGGACCATCGTCCGACCAAATAATGTATGAAAGAAATGCTTGCCATTAATATCCTGGAAAATATACCGTCTTGGCAAAGAATAGCGTTTCGTCCGGTAGGTATGGTCAAATTCGCAATCGGTCAAATTCATGAAAATCGCAATCCGTCAAAATGGCAAACGGTCAAAATAGCAAACCGTCAAAATAGCAAACGGTCAAAATAGCAAACCGTCAAAATAGCAAACCGTCAAAATAGCAAACCGTCAATAGTATCTATTATGCAAAGAAGTGAATCAGGACCCCGGGCCGTTCCCCCCTTGCAACGCAGCAGAATGCCAGGCAGTAGTGTCGTTCCATGATTCGTTTTTTTTTTGGACTTATAGTTACCCACACCGTACACACACACAGGCACTTTCGAGTCGTTAAGGGGTCGGTCAGTTAGAAAGATGAAGCTAGTTGCCCATTCCAAAGCGTAGGTACCTATGGAGAAGAACGGGCAAGAAACTCCAAGGACACTTTTTTAAATCATAAAATTGTTACAAAATATTGGTTACAGCTTTATGTTGATTTGTCTCCCTTTGGCAAGGATCAAAGGTACAGTTAAACAAGCTGTTTGATACACAGTTAGCTAACTTGAAACTATTCTTGAACAATGGTGTAAGTGTGCATATTATAAATACGAAAGTTAGTTTGTTTGCGTATTTGTTTGTTACGCTTTCACGAAAAAACGTTTGCACGGATTTGGATTAAATTTGGCATGACTTGACGGATTTGGATAGACCATGACCTGGCCTAGGATATAGGATACATTTTTATCTAGGAAGTACGTTCCCGTGGGATAATTTCCGACCTCCATGCGGGCGAAGCTGCGGACAAAAAAAAACAAAAATATTTATATACAACTTAAACATTGTGTCATACATAAATTGAGGCAGCCCCAGTAAGTTATAAAAGTACTTGTGTCGGAGCTGCCTCGCTCTTCCCATATGTGGTAACTAGATTCAATGATGAGGCGTAAAAGGTTTAAAAAGGAAAATAAAAATAAAGTAAAACATTAATTTAGCAGCTCTGTGTGTATGTGTATGTATGTGAGTGTGGGGGTGTGTGAGTGTGGGGGTGTGTGAGTGTGGGTGTGTGTGAGTGTGGGGGTGTGTGAGTGTGGGGGTGTGAAGGTGCGTGAGTGGGGGTGTCTATATGAGTGTGAGTGTACCCAATATTTTTTTTTTCCTTCAGCTGATTCTGGTCAGAATATTTTCGGTTTCCTCATATGTTAGGGGTCTCAACCATTCAGTTATTGTTTTTTTACAATCGTATAACAACAGGGGATACATATCTAATTTACGGTTTAGTTTATTATAGATGTATGTAGGTGGATTGTGTAACATATTGACGTCTAGCAAAGGCAGTTCGAATCCCTGGGGAGTAGGCCACTATATCTCTACGCCTTCTGCTTTGAGATGCTGAGTCAAAAGGAAGATTCTTATGCAGGGTTAAGGAAACGTACAAAATATAAAGTTACGTTAACGTACAAAAGCTAATAAAATTAATAACTGGCGAATTATGGGTGAACTATTAGGTAAGTACACTTCGGCTTAAACCTTCGTGAAAACAGGTGTGTTGTGTATGTTCGTGTAAAATTAATATTGGCAGTGTAGCGGAAAGATGAATATCTTTATCCGTATACCAAACAGTTTGTTCTACTTTACATGCGGCATGGTCGCTCAGCGCGCTATGGAGCGGGCTATGCTCGGAGTTTCTTTGAAGGATAAAATTAGAAACAAAGTTATCCGAAAAAGAACCGGCGTAACCGACATAGTTTGCAGAGTAAGCAAGCTCAAGTGGCAACGGGCTGACCATGTTTGCCGGCCATCGGGGCCGGCGGAGCAGATGAGTCCTGGAGTGAAGACCACGGTTCGGCAAACGTGGGAGGTCCCCCAGCTAGACGAACAAACGACCTCAAAAGGTGGCTGGGACAGATTGGATGCGAAAGGCGGAGAACAGGGTATTGTGGCGCTGTCTGGGAGAGGCCTAGATGTCCAGCAGTGGACTGCGATAGGCTGAGTTGATTGATACGGTGACGTGAATAATGTGTGTGCATGAACCCTTAGAGCGAGAATTATAGAATAACACCACTGCGCTGAACGAAACCGCACGTGAACTACAGGCAAAAGTTAATGTAGCTTAGTGGAAAAGATTAACAGAAACCGTAGCAGTGCGGCGTTACTAATTGTAACATGTACCTGATGCCTGTGAAGTGATTAATTAATAGTGCGGAGTAATAGCAAGTCTTACACGCCGGTAATTAGTAGAAGGATCTATTAATCTGTAAGCGATATTGGAGGCGCACTGAAATTAATTACTGTTAGATAATATGGTTATGTCAGGAAATTGGCAGTTGTGAAGACTTGTCCCGGTTAAATAGCATTTTTGTAAGAAAATTGCAGCTTACACAATTTTGTTTGTACAATTTTCATAATGGGAAAGATTTTCGTCATATTTATGATTTTCTCGTTGATGTTATTGTTTGTTATTAAATGAATCAGTTTTAATTATTTAGAATAGAAGAAAAATAAGTAGCAGTCAGCTTAGAGGACTGAAATAAAATTAAGAAGAAATAAAAATAAATAAATCTTTATTTCTAGTTTTATAGTTTTCCATGCTATAACGTGATACATGTTGTCATATAAATTGTAGGTTAATACAGAGTTATAAGGCTCTGAAACCCAAGCTAAGATTAAACTTGTCTTATGGGTGCGAGGGCTCTCAAGTTGGACAAATAAAAGTTCGGAATTTCACAGTGTGGGTACTATACACTATAGTTTTATACTAGTACGAGGGGATAGGGCGAATCAGTCCAAAGACAACCAAATCTCTACCATATCACATTCTCAAACTGTTGACCTGTATTTATTGTCAAAATAACTTTAAACTATATGTGTCTACACTGGGTTTTTTTTTTTATTAAGTTACTCTTAAGTTATTATTAAGTTACTCTGTATGGTTGTCTCATATTCATCAATGAAAAGATTATTATTATAGACAAAGACTAAAATAAACTAATTTATGATGTAAAAACATAGATCCGATTCTAGAAATAACCTATTCAAGTTAAACTACAGGGTGTTACGGAAAGGGTATATCAATACAAACGGGTTGAAGAGTGTATCTGGTCTAGAATCTCTGTACAAAATTTCAGCTCAAAAGCATTAACTTTGAAAATGCTTAATATTTTTTTATTTCGACATCACGGCGCTGCACTGGCGCGCGGCGGCGTGATGTGCGTGTACTAGGCGCACAGACACACTACAGATAATGGATAATGACCCTCGTAGTGCGGTGACACGTTTGTTATGATTTCAATTATCTATACAGGGTGAATTTTCCAAGTGGGCGTGGATGGCCAAATTCTAAACTATGAGGAATAGCGAAAAGTACTCAAAGGAGTCGCGAGCTCGATTTTGATGAAAACTAAAACTGCATCATTGGATTTTTGAAAAATCAATATTTCTAGCCAGGAATCGAACCTGTTGATTTTGAAAAAAAAAACACACGCTGTATTATTACACCATTCGATAGTATCCCTAATAAGGATCAAATTCTGGGAAGTAATGACATACGGCAAACTTAAGGAAAATGTTAAATCTTAACAAACTGCTTCTTATTTTAAAGTATTCATACCTACATTACGTACCTTGTTCGAAATGATGCTCAATATTTTTATTAACACACCCGCAGTGCAGTCACCTTCACAACATTATGTTCTAAATTCAAATTTCTATTACGATCTTTGAAAAATGTTCTAATGGAATCAATAATATTGTAATGCTGAATGCAGTACAATCCTTGAGACGACGAATCCAGCTATGTATTGAAAACAATGGTCATCATTATGAACAATTAATCAATTGAGGTTTAATAGGTAGCATAACCCGGGCTCGGCTAAATAATAACAGCCGTACAGGTCAATCCATCAGGTTAAGCTACGCTTGCCGCGGTTGGTCTGTGGATGGGTGACCATCTTTACATACCGAGACCCCTCCGTGCCTCGGAAAGCACGGTAAGCCGTTGGTCCTGGTTGTCATTCCAAGATCTTTGACAGTCGTTACAAGTAGTCAGAAGTTCGAAAGTCTGACAACCAGTCTTACCAAGGCAAGGCGTATCGTATTACCCAGTAACTAGGTTGTGGAGGTCAGATAGGCAGTCGCTCTATGTAAAATACTGGTATTCAGCTGCATCCGGTTAGACTGGAACCCGACCCCAACATAGTTGGGAAAAGGCTATTAGGCAGATGATGATCAGGTAGGTAACATGGACACGAGCTCATTTTTAACAAAATAAAAAAAGTATTTTGTTAAAAATTAGCTCTTTCCTTTAGTTTGCCGTACATCATTACTTCCCAGAATTTGATTCTTATCAGGGACACTATCAAATGGTGTAATAATACAGTGTATGTTTTTTTTTCAAATTCAACAGGTTCGATTCCTGGCTAGAAATATTGATTTTTCAAAAATCCAATGATGCAGTTTTAGTTTTCATCAAAATCGAGCCCGCGACTCCTTTGAGTACTTTTCGCTATTCCTCATAGTTTAGAATTTGGCCATCCACGCCCACTTGAAAAATTCACCCTGTATATATAAAAATGAAACCCGTTTTCCGTTGTCACGACATAACATGAAAACGCCTGGACCGATTTCGATGAAATTTGGTATAGAGATAGTTTGAGTCCCGGGAAAGGACATAGGATAGTTTTTATCCCGATATTCCCACGGGATCGACATTTACGCGGGTGAAACCGCGGGGCGCAGCTAGTATTATTATATAATTATAAAAAAATATTAAGCATTTTCAAAGTTACTGCTTTTGAGCTGAAATTTTGTACAGAGATTCTAGCTAGACCACACACTCTTCAACCCGTTTGTATTGATATACCCTTTCCGTAGCACTCTGTATAATTACGCGTTATATTTATCCCGATAGGTACCGTTAGCTCGCCGATGTCTAACAGTACTGTTTATGTCCACTATGTCCAGTAGTGGGCATACATAATACTTAGCAGCAGATAAATGGGAACGTTCCTATCCTAATCACTAGCCATTACCACTGGCTGCCGTTTGACAAATGTCCGTAAAGTAATTATCTGCGCAGTGATAATAAATTGAGGTCATTATCACATGTCAGTTCTATCAATCAGAGTACGCTAGTTGGAATATACGACAGAATAGTTGGGGCGGCACTGTGCGGAGGTAAGTTCAGGTGGATGACGGCAAATTGCGGCAATTAAGCGTCGTTGGATCTTGTACTGGTGAGTTACGGTTGAAACATACGGGATGAGAATTGGAACGGGCCCGAAAAGTCTGTGATCAAATTAGTGGAGTTTAGGTATGATTGAAAGTTGCGAGTAGGCATCCGTCAGCTTAGTTATAAAAGTCTTACTACTTACTAACCTTATACAAAAGGGTTAGGCTCCACAGGGTTAGTCACAATTTAAATTTCCCAGCGCAGCGTCCACAGATATAGATAGACATAGATAACGCAAGTATCACGAACTGTATGAAAACCAAGCGTGCCATTTTTTGACTACCTACTATGACGTCACAAGCTCGCGCTCTCGCTCACGCTCACGCAGCTAGCGGTACACAGGACTGAGCGCGAAAGTGGCGGCTTACGATTTTTTAATGTAAGCTGGTGCGATTTTTGGCACGCGAAGTAGTTGCTCTTGCGTTATCTAAGTGTATCTACTATATCTGTGGTAACGTCAGAGTGGTAACTTGGAGATACGGGACAGCTAATTAACCACATAAGACTTCAACTGGCCTACTTTAAACAAAAAAACCATAAATAATATCCATCGCAAAGGTCTTTGTCCAATGCTATGATGCAATCATCATAACTATCACATCTGAATACGCTTACCGAGACAATGCGCAGATTCTGTAGACCTATTATCTATGACTTAAAGCTAGACTAGACTACTATTGTCACTGCCTCTAAGCCCAATTAATCGTAATAGCTACAATAAGGGTAATATCAGATAGTTGGACATTAGCCAGGAGCTGGTCATAATGTGGAAACACAAGGATATATGTTATGACCGTGCACGTTGTTGAACATCTGCAGACACGGCCGTTTACTGATAATGTTATGCCTATACGGACTTGGCAGGGTAGATTATGATCGAAGGATATAATTTGGACACAGCCACGTATTTAGTGTCTACCTTTAGTACCTTGTAACCGGTGTTTTCGCAAAGAAGTAGTGCGGGAATTGCGGTGGAAAGGGGCGGAATTTATGTCCCAAACTGCAATATATTGATAATATTATGTTTGATAATATCTAATGTCAGTTTGAATAATTGGTACTACTTATACTAAAACTTGGTCAACGTTTTTACCCGACTGCGCCAGAAGGAGGGTTATGTTTTTACTGTATAGGTACCTATGCAAACGAGTAATTAAATATTACAAATAATGGGAAAAATTAAATTATGAACATATCATTACCATGCAATATTTGCATTAAATTAAACATCCTGCATGAGTCATGCAGCATTGCATGACCGATCAAGTGAAGAAATCATCGTCCTCTAAATTCTACACGGTGGTAAGAGATGCGCTGGACAGAAACCGATGGAGGCGGATCATCCGCACCAGATGCAACTCCGAAGCTGGCCACGACCCTCAGACACGAGGGACCGACTACACACAGAGAGAAATACGCTCCGTCACTAATTTCGTACCACATGTTTCTACAAAGGCCTTGAATACTCGAGTAATTATTTTGTTTCTCTAATTACGACACAGCGTTCCAACATTTAAAACTGCCCAACGCTCTACTTCACCTATTCTGTGCTAACAATTCACGTTTACCAAACACACCCGCCACAATTCCGTCTCCGTGTGTTTCCACCAGGTCGTTAGAGGTGTGTGTGCAAAGTGCTATCACGTGCATGCAGATCCAGGCGATACGTCTCGGGCCTTCGACGCGAACAATTGAACTGCGGACTGCGTTATACATGATCAATTGAGTCGCTGCGTTTAATTGTACAATCTGTGGCTGTATGTATACTAATGTGGGCTGTAGAGATAGGTAATTGAACTGCTTTACATATGTATGTATAGGTCAGGAACGTGCAGGATTAACATAATAATAAACATAAGTGCATGTTATCTAGTTGGTATATATCGCACATTTTTTGCTTCGTGGGAAACCCACACAGGACACGTTTTAAATATTTAAGTGACTTGGCAATTGGCCAGGTTTTTGGACAAAAAAAATATTATTAAGGCGACTACACGACCTAAAGCGCGGTCACTGTCGGACTGCATAGAAAAGAAAGAGAAGCGCGATGACACAACCGTGGTAATTTATTGCAAATATGAAGCAATTATCTATTTACAAAAACTCTCAAACACCAAACAAATAAAAACCGTATACTAAAATTCGGGGAATTAAATTGTATTTTAGATGGTGAAAGTTTTATGAAAATACACCCGATAGTGTTTGCGTGATTATCGTTTTTATGTCCGCGGTAGACATTACTTTACAAATTAATTACACTATGTTAAAAAAATATAATTGCAAATATTCACATATCAAATTACGAAGCAAATGGTCTAGTATATCATTTATTTTTTTCAAAGAAATCAGTCCGGTCGATTAGACGTGATGTTGAATTTAAAATCATTAGAAGTCGTATATCTGCGCCTTAACTAGCAGCGCCCCGCGGTTTCACCCACATAAGTTTCGATCCCGTGGGAATATCGAGACGAAAAGCCTATGTGTTAATCCAGGGTGTCAGCTACCTCCATAACAAATTTTATCAAAATTAGTCCAGCTGTTTGTGCGTGACGAAGTAACAAACTTACAAACACACTCACAAACTTTCGCCTTTATAATATTAGTGTGACTAGAGGGTCATTTGGCCCGAACTGGGGATCAAACACAAGACACCTCGTTCTACAGTTTTAGCGCTTAAGAAAGAATGTTATGACATTATTAAAATCCAGTTTATACTGTAGGTATAGTCAGGCGAAATAATTGTTAAGCAAAATTGACAACCAACTTAAATTGACCGTAATTATATTAAAATCACAACTGCCAATCTTTAACAGTTGGTTGAAATGGCTGTAACACTTTCAAGGACACTATACGGGTATGACGTCATAACAATAAAACTTCTATTGTGCCTCGTTTACCGCCCCGGAACCTGTCACGTCAAATTGTTGTAGTGTTTCAAATATCTTTTAAATTAATTTTCCTAACAACCGAATTTCTACAAAAAACAAACATAAAATACTTCCACCTCTCCACTGAAGCAACCAGTTGTTTTCAAAAGTTTATCATACAACAACATCATCAGGCGATCGATAAACATAATATCACAACAGTTGAATATCCAATGAAATATAAAGGTAACTAGCAACTGATGCTGTACCCTTGGGTGTAACGTGTAACTAAAGACGGGCGGGCAATGGAGCGTTATCGTGGTAATGGTGTAACTTGATAGTTTCGGGTTACGTTAGGAAGGTGAGCACTGAGCAAACAATATTTTGGAATATTACTTTGAGTTTACGTTATTTATTTAATGATTTCTGTCAGCAGATTTTTATTTAAACTGTAGAAAAAAATTACCCATTTTCGTTACTCCCACAGGCATACGAAAATATAGATATTTTTAATGGGATATCTTTGCTGTTGTCTACCATATGACAGGCTATTAGTGTTGGCAACATTAATACGAGGTTAAGCCATACAATCAAATATTTATGATGTAATCAATAGTTAAGCTGATTAGCTTTGGGAGGTGAACCAATTGCCCGGAATGCACCAAACCTAACCGAGGTTCTTAAATATCTTTAGTTTTAGCTTACAACAGCTATTATTAAATTAGATTTATTTTTATTGACGGACGAAAGAATCCCAAAAATGTTACGGATAACCCAACTGGGAAAATCCGTCACATAAGTCCTATTGGTGCTCCATGATCTCGCGAATGACTAGGTATTTCATTTATGCGTATATCGATATTTTAAAACCGCATTTAGTATTTTGTACTGTTACACCTTAGCTTGCGCTAACCTTTATGTATCCTTATTGTTCGAGTACGAGTGTTTATTATGCAATGTACTTAAATAATTCTTTCACGATATTTCCTGTCACCTTGAATGTGCATGCAAGTAATAAACACGAATGTAGGTATTGTTATAATAATAGGTGCAGGACGCAGGTAACATGCAAAAAAAAATGTATTTTAGCGTTGGTCTAGTTATGGTTGCCAAGGTCCTAGGTTCGATAACAAGGTTAGGTCAATTACTAAGAAATAATAGGAAGTAGAAGTGGTTTTTAATTAAATACCTAAAGGAAATGTTTGTTCCACATTCCTAGTCCTGCGAACCCTTCAAACTAAAATAAAAAGTCTATGACGGCTAAACAGAAGGTCGATTCCCGTACTTAAAAACGTTCAAAATCTATTCTAAGTCTCGTCTCAAAGACAATCAATGCCAAAAACTTGTTGTTAATCATTTTTAGGGTTCCGTAACCAAATGGCAAAAACGGAACCCTTATGTGTTCGTCATGTCTGTCTGTCTTTCTGTCTGTCCGTCCGTATGTCACAGCCACTTTTTCCGAAACTATAAGAACTATACTGTTGAAACTCGGTACGTAGATGTATTCTGTGAACCGCATTAAGATTACCACACAAAAATAAAAACAAAAAACAATAAATGGGGGTTCCCCATACTTAGAACTGAAACTCAACATTTTTTTTTCATCAAACCGATGCCTGTGGGGTATCTATGGACAGCTAGGTATTCAAAAATGGGGTGCGCCAAAGTTCACCTAAATTTTCAACTCAGATAATTGGAAATCCGAAAATGTTCTTCCTAACATTTTTCATCCTAACAATCACAATTCCTAACTACTCTGTCTCTAATGTTCATAATTCCGAATCATTCAACTTCATAATGTCAGTAGCAATAAACATCTATTATACTTTTATTTGTTTTCCTATATTTTCTCAACATAACCATCTTTTACACTATTATTCAAAGTCATATCTTTTTTGTTTAGATCGTCAACATAGGATGCAAAAGCGAGCAAAGGGCACCCCGAGGTTCGGTTTGGTTAGGTTACTTTAAACCTTTTACACAGAAATAGGGGCCCCGCGAAGCGGGGCTCCGTCGACATAGGATGACATAGGATGAAAAAAAAGTTTTTATCATATTAGACTTAATAGGTTTTATGTCTATTGAGTGGTATATCAAACGATTTTATATTAATTGTCTGTTATTCTTATAGAAATTAGTTACATTAAAATTATATCAATCGTTTATTATATTAACTGATCATTATATCAAATAAAATTGTAGGTTCAGTTGTTATATCTTGTAAATATTAGAGGTTTAGTAATTATATCATATATTAATTACCCGTATAAACTCCCAGGCCATGAAAATATTATGGTAATTATGTTTAGGGATAAAAGCGTTATGATAAAAAACAGTAGGAGTTTAAAATATTTACATTAATGATATTATTAATTACAATTTTCGGAAACATGAGTGTTATGAACATCGCCGGTAGCACTACTAATAGTATGAATGAAAACTTTAGGATGAAAAATTTTAGGAAGAGTGATCATTCGGATTACAAATCGTTAGGAAGAACAATTTCGGGTAAAGAACTTTAGTTGAGCCAATATGGACCCTCAAAAACTTTTTAACAAAAAATTAAACCTCCGAAAAAACTGAAAAGCAAAAAATAATAAACTTTTTTATTTAACCTTAATAAATAAGTTCTTAAACTAATGCAAGTATACCTAAGTAATTTAGAGTCGGCGCCAAACAAGCAAATTAATTCGTTGCGAGTGGTCGTGCGGAGAGCGCATTTTTTGTTTGAAATGTTAATGTTTATCGCTATAGATTTCACGTTGCTTATTTCTTTAAATTTAAGGTAATTTAGTAATCTTTGTTCATTGATTGTTTGGCGCCGACTCAAAATTACTTAGGTATACTTGCATTAGTTTAAGAACTTATTTATTAAGGTTAAATAAAAAAGTTTATTATTTTTTGCTTTTCAGTTTTTTCGGAGGTTTAATTTTTTGTTAAAAAGTTTTTATTTTATAATTTTTTGAGGCTATAATTTACTAATTACTACATGCTTAATGTTTGATTACTTTTAAAATACCTACCTTACTTTAGACATTAACTGTTATATAATCCTACTTTAACTATTATTTTTTGTGTAATATAGTACTAAATAATATAATGTAATACTTAAAAAAAACAGGCTTTATATACCAACATAGATAGGCCTTTTATTTTAATTGTAATACACAGCTCAGCATTAAAATCTGTGAATGAACAATAAGTCACCCCTATTTTCCCACCCTTAGGGTAGGTTTTTTTTTTCCAAATTTACATGGGACCAACTTCGAAGTATGTCCTATCCAACAAAAGAAGAACTATTAAAATCGGACTACTCTGTAAAAAGTTAAGCGTGGTCATACATTACAATCAGTGAGTGAACAATCAATCATCCCCTGTTTTCTAACCCTTAGGGTTAGATTTTTTTTTCCAAATTTATATGGGACCAACTTCAGGGTATACCCTTTCTAATAAAAAAAGAATTATCAAAATCGGACTGCTCTGTAAAAAGTTATGCGTGATCATACATAAAAAAAAAAAAAAAAAAAAATATACGCGTCGAATTGAGAACCTCCTCCGTTTTTTTTCGTCGGTTAAAAATGATATTGAGGTTTCTAATATCATTTTTTTCTAAACTGAATAGTTTGTGCGAGAGACACTACCAAAGTGGTAAAATGTGTGTCCTCCCTCCCCTGTAACTTCTAAAATAACAGAATGATAAAACTAAAAACTTCCACCGAAAATTGGTTTGAACGAGATCTAGTAAGTAGTTTTTTTTAATACGTCATAAAGCAATTACCCCAATTAAGCCGCAATTTACCTTTCATTCAATCAACTCAAATATAAAAATAAAAAAAAATAAAAAATTCTACTCGTTGCTACGGAACCCTTCATGGGCGAGTCCGTCTCGCACTTGGCCGCTTTTTTTATCTTCACGTACCACCTACGTACCTATAACTCCTTTGAGAATTTTGTTGTAAACTTGTGAAATCTGGCATTATTTTCTTACAAGTCCTATTTCTTGAGTACCTAACATTTACGCAAGTACCGTACTTAAGAGACGTATTTGATATAGGTAGGTTACGAAAGGGTGTTAAAATGCCGCATGTCTTGAATTCCGAGACCTCTAATTTGTCACTGCTTTTTAGGGCCCACCCATTTCTTTTGCGAAAGAACAAAATACGTGCGGTTTGACGACAAATGATTCGGTTAGGCAGATTTTATTTCGTAGCGTAAGATTACCTGTGAAACAAAAAACAAACAAATAAAAAGTCTGTATTTTTATAAACGAACTAATCAGGATTAAAACAATTCTCTTGGGGCTTATCAAAATGCAAAATAGCCAGATCTTTGTGATCTGTAAAGAAGAAGTGAGCTGTTTTCCCTAAAGGTTCATTAGAAAACCAGCGTCAGACAGCATCTGTCTGGCATTACCTAATGCTGAAATTAACCTTTTTGGCGCAGCCGTGAGGCACACACTATTTGTTGTCTGAAACATTATGTTTATTTTGTTAATTTTGAATTTTGTGTTTCACAACCTGTGTCCATATAAACATTATTTTTTCTTTCTTTCTTTCTTCTTTCTATTCGCAGGAGCCCAGATACATGTTGTAAAAATAAGGATAACTTTTATTACCCCACAAAAAAAAAATACTATACATAATATATTATATTATATTTATGTTCCTTTGCTTTCTTAGCTTAACTTACCCTCGTAAATTTCAAAAACCCAACACACATCTATGTACAAGTATGCATAAACGGAACGCCTACCAATAAACTAACAAGAACATAAAAACCGCAAACTTGCCGTGACATTTCCTTCAGTATAATACCTTAACCTCGCATTAATCTTGTGTACAGTGTATTTTTCCTTACATGTCACATTTGGTAAACACACACGGTATGAAAACCACTGGTTACTGCATCGAAATTCACACTTGAAGATGGAAATGTCTTGAGCGATTTCCACCAAAAAAACGTGGTTCAGATTAGTTGATCGCGTTCAGTTTTATTGATGAAATTCGCCCTTCATTATTATGCTGCATGAAAACGGATAAAAAATGCTTTGATTATAAAAATCTAAATCTCAGTCTGCCATATTTGTTTACTAAATGAGACAATTAAAGAAGAACACAGTTTACAAACATATGGCGAGCGATGTTTCACCTCAGTTTTTATACGCCATCCACTAGGCAGCAGGCAAACCATTAATATCCTCATATGCGGTCGTATATTTAAGTAACAAAATGCAAATACACTGATTTATTTTGGGGAAGGCACGCGATATTGATGTAGAATAGATGAGGCAGAAGATCCAGTCGTTTACATGAAAAAATGCCAAAGTGTGTACTTGAATAGACGTAACAAATGATAATAGTTATTGTTCTGCATACCAATCTGCAACATTATGAGTGTTTAACAGCAATACTTGATCACAGTGCACTTGGGAAGCATTTCTACCGTTTTAGAGTTTGACCTACTGTATCTTCTTACTCTGTGGCATTACGAGATACATAATATATGTATGCGCGATAGTGATGGGCGTAACGTGTCCGAAATAGTTGAATTTACAATTATCTGGCAATTTATAATAATTTGGTTTACTGTTTTATCGATTTATCAGTCAGGGAAAACCATAATACATTTAGTTTTACTATGATGATATGAGAAATAATAGCTAAGTTAAATGAGCTGAATCCATCATCTGAGACACAGTGTATACTGTTTTTGAGTAATAAAATAATGCCTTTCTTTATAGAGCTAACTTAAGTTTCTATACACAAAAATATAACTTAGGAAATAACGATAGGTGGACAGATCTATAGAATATCCTCATAGAAAGATGTGTAGAATTTCGCAGATTTACAAAAAATGCTACTGTTTATTAAACTCAAAATATTGTTATAATTTCGGAACACAGCTAAGTTTTTCTGTTAGAACAGCTTACTCCATTCACATAAAATCTGCACACTTTTAAACCTCCCAAATTGACTTTGCTTTCAAATCACATGCAAATAACAAATAGTCACACTGATCTAAAAATAAAAGAAGAATAAAACTGAACGTTTCACTTATCCAAACAGCACACGTCCTGAAAATCTAAGAAAATAACTGGTTTTCAGCGCTGGAATACTTGAAATGCAGACTAACGTATGTGAGCTTCATGACTGAAATTGTGCAGTTTAAATTGCTATAGATAGCTTCCGGGAATAATTCGAGAAATTATAGCTGTACTCTGACCATGTTCGGAATACTGGAATATTGCAATGACGGGAGTCATTTACAGTGCGATGTTCTCTGAAGCCATACAATTCGGCATTTTACCGGGACGAAAGTCAGATGATTTTAAAGTGCAGTTTTATTCCGGTACGTGTTGTTGGATTTTTCGTATAATTTTGGTCTCCAATGGCACCGTCACTCATGATCACGTATTTCGATTTATAGGTAGTGATTATGTTTTACAAACATTTTAATATAAATTATTTCTGACCATAATTTTGTGACCATTTTTTTGTATTGTTCCGTAGTACATTATACAGGGGCCTCGCAAATTGTAACCATGAATTTAGCACATGATTCTAGACCCCATTGAGTAGAAAAAAGTTCAAGGCAGGGAGGATCAGAATCATGTACCTACTGTATCCATGGAAACAGGTTGTGTGTCGATGTACCTGCCAACCTATATCATCTAGTGAGACTCCAAAAACTCAAAACATCCGAATTCAAATAACTCTTTCCATTTGTTCAAAACCCTCGTACCAAAATTTTTGGCCACAAAAACAGCCAACGTCTAAACAACGACAGGCCCACACATTTTCATTTCGTCGTCTCTTTGTCAATTCAGCTCATTGCGAGCATTCCCTTTGACTGCCAGCCAATTCGTGCCAACCAACCCACTCAGATAACATCCCGGAATGCACTACATTAACATAAAACCGGCACTAATTCCAATCTAAATTTTAGTGTTGGCTATGTCGGTATTTGCATTAGTAACCGGTAATTAGTTGTAGTGGCACTCCCTTTGTCACATCCCTAGTGTCGTAATTTGGCGCGCTTTGCATACGGCGGCCATATTTGAATAGCGTTTAAGAAATTTTAGGCTGTGTTATCGCTACCGTTTATGATAGCATTTATTAGTTTGTAACATTAAATATAATGGTTTTTGGTAGGTCTATACTGGCTACCGGCTGTAGATACGGAAAATTAAATAAAAAGCCAACCGATGCCTTCAATCAAAGAATCTAATGTCGCTACGAATTATTAATTGATAATTTCCGCGCGTAGAGAAGCCTTTAAGTTGAAACTTTATATTATTTGTCGATTTATTTGTTTTTTTTTGTGTAAAAAAGAGATTTCTGTACCATAAGGCTTCTATTCACCTTTTATACCCTGTTTTTTTCTAGACGGTAATAAAATCAGCTGGTATATTGTTGGAGTTAAACCTAAGTCATTTAAAGGTGAGGTGTGTGCTTGTATTGCAAGAAGATATCGTTTGTAGATTTGTGAACCTATTGAGGGATGACTCTTTCATACTTTGATTACTATCAAAATAAGTCGTAGTTATTATAATAATTACTATACCGAAGTGCAATTTTGGTCAAGACATAATTTCGTCGCTAACATCACAGGTGACTTGTTAGCTTAATTGCTTCAAAGCACCCCAATTATACGAGCAGACATTGTGTTAGCCTCAAGATGTCCTTTATTATGAGACAACATGACATAGCCGTATGCAACATGTATTTAGAAACTCTGGCTTTTCAAAGAGCAGATTTGAAAATAGGGTAAAACAACACTGAAAAGTCAACCAAGGGTTAAAGTTTAAGCTATAATTACCAGTACTCGTATAAGTCATAAGTCGCTAGCTGTCATTTTAAACAAAAGCTTTACACATGACAGTTGACAGTTATAAATGTGCTCACACTAAGTAATGAAAGTATTGGCAGTTTTCCACATTAATTCGATTTATTGTGTTTGAAACAGTATTTTTACTGAAAACCTTTAAAGAACAGTGTATATTTGTCCAGGTCTAACAATCAGTAAAAACATACAACAAAATATAACATTCTCTCTTAAAATATTCTCATGTTTGTACAAAATTTTAAAGCTTCCTTGGCACATCTTCAAAAGTTGGGCACTGCCTGGTTTGAAAGATAATAAAAACAAAAGAAAAAAAATTTGAACTTTTTAAAGCCAGTCCGTTTTGTTTTTAAAAGGAGGCTTTAACTTAAAAAAAGAAGAATGGATCGCTCGTTAGTCACTTGTCACTCGTATCCGTGACTTTGGTCCTGAGATCCGAAAGTTTTAGGATAATTTGTTGATAAAAAGGAAGTCGTTACAAAGCCTTAAAGGGATGTTCTCTTTACCTTCGTTTTTTCGTACATATATCTCAAATCTTAACAAACAGTGGTATTATTGTAGAAAATAAGATTCATAGAGGAGTCTTCATAAAAGTAGGTATCGACGATAACGTGTTGTATTTTGAGTAATAACGTTTTCAACGAAGAAACCTTTGTATGTTTATCTTTCCTTTACCAATGTTTGTTTCCTTTGTCTGTTGTGTACATTAATAGCTCATTATCTGCCTTTTCTCAACCGTGTTCATAAACAATTAAATAAAAATAAGAACCGGTATCACAAAATTATTCACCTAAACTAATGAATTATTTATTATTACTTACATAACGTTCATTATACAAAAACGAACAAAAATAATACTGTAAAGTGATGACAAGTGAGAACTCAAATAATGATAAGTCGTTCCTTGGGATTCGTTCTCCACGACAAATAATTGTATCCAACGAGAATTGAATTAAGACTGGTCGACAATTTGCAAGCTTTCCACTAATTACAGCTGGCACTCCGTCAGATTTGTTCATGTATAAAACGACCAACAATTCTGCAATTGTATGAAAATTCACTTCCCCTCATTCATTTTCATTAAGTTTCCATTATTGAAATCACGCAATATCATGTCAGTGAATTTCCGATTCTTTGTTTACCCATTATTGATCGCTTGTAAGCCAATGACAGACATACCTACATACATGCAATCGGATTGTCAAAATGAAACATATCGCATGAATTTTGCAATTAAGCAAAGTGCATCTCCTTTGAAAAGTATTAAATTCCTTATAAGTCCAATAGGTATGTTCAAAGTTTCGAAGCAGCTTCATATGAGCAGGTAAATATGCTTATTAATTAGTTTCGAGAAACTCCTGCATCTTTCCTTGTAAGGAAAGTTTGATGTTATGAAAATGTATGGCATCTCCCATTACGCGAGAACTGGTATTAAATTGAATCTTGTGGTACCTTTACTCACAAAAGTTCAGTGCAGGGTTCATACTACACAAAATTGTAAACAGTTATTTCTAAAATGCGGAATTATGACGAAAAAACCACGTATCATTTAAAAATCTGATCAAATGAAAAAAACGCTTTGGGAACGATTTTTTTTTTTCAAATATATATTTTTTTAAATATGGCAACAGTTTTTCGAGCTTTTCTTTTTTTTTGTCAATACGGTTATATATTTATTTATTTAATTAAATTTCTAACAGTTTGAATTGCACCTCTTACTTTAACACAAGTCGAAAAAATAACTAAAATAATGGTCGGTACTCACCTGTTCATGTTTGTGATCCTTCTTCATGGAGCCGCCATGGCCGCCCCCCGAGCTCTGTACCGTATTCATCTCTAACACAATGACATAACAACACTACAGATAAACCAACTAGTTTCAAAATGGACAGTTTTCACTACTTCAGGCACTGTTTAAGTCATTTCGTTCACAGCACAATTATATTTTAATTTTTATTTTCTTAAACTTTTTGATATTGCGGAATGTAGCTAGAAATAAGATTGTTGTATTATTTTTCTGAGATTTGTATTTAAATAAAAAGAAGCAGAGAAAAAAGATAAGGAAAATAATAACGCGTTTGCAATCGGATTTACTTTGATGAAGAAAGAGAGTCTGGTAATGAAAGATATAACGTTAATAAGGTGTTGACCTACATGTGTTCTTTTAGGAAGTTTATATTTTTTGGTAAATTATCTAATAACAATTAAAGTGAAGATGACCATGGATAAATTAAACGACTAATAGAATTCATTATGCTTCGTCAACATTATTTTGAAGTTTGTTAAATGACAGCGAAGTGTTTTTTAATTGTTGTTAAGTTTTAAACACTACTTTATAACGATATAGGCGCATAATGCCCACTTCTCAAATTGGCAATTGAGACTTTAATGGACTAATTCTCGAAATGGCTAATTCTTTAAATGACTTTTCTCAAAAAACTTGTTGTCAGCAAAAGTAACACATGTAGGAAGGACATTGGAAGCAATCCCGTATTATAAATGTATTACTGGTCAAACACCGCGCGTCGCCTATTGGCGACGAAACAATGGAAAACCAATTGTGTCTCATTAGCGGAGCTCGACAGAATAATACACAAAAGCAATTATTACATTCAAGCAACAATTTGTTCTAAAATACCACAGACTTAAAAATCAAGGCCTAATTTCATAGCCCGAAAAATAACCTCATCGCTATGCAAACTAGAAAGAAACCTATACACTCTTTCCGACTGACCCAATTCTGTGTCTCAATAGAAATATAAACGACGCAGGGGGTGGAGGGAGGGGGGGAGGGCCACCCCTCCCGGTTTGAGGCCTCATCCGTAAGATTTGCATAAACCAATTTGCGGCCAGTCACGCGAGCTCCTAATGCCAGCAGACGGGGAAGCACAATATGGCGACAGTTGCGACACTGTTGCGCCACTAGTATAGAGCATAAACTACAAGAGCCTAAACAAGTAACAACTTGTTTATGCTCTCTTTTTTGGTTGAGAATCTGGTAGTTTTTAAATTGGATTAGATTAGATGACGAATTGAATTCATAGACTGTGTACTTCTGAGTTTTTTTTAAGGTCTTTGCCTAAGTTGCTAAAAGACTAGAGAAAGAGCAGTGCATAGTCACAGGAAAAAGAAAACGTTGTAGAAGATGAAATTAAAGTAGTCGTTGTTAAATGTGATCTGGCTCAAATGACTTAATTATTTGTCATAGCTTGGACCTTAACAACACATTAAAAATAAAAAAGATTCGATAATTTTCCTATATTTCCAAAACACAGTGTTTACACAGAGTTTTCTAAACAATGAGGACTGTTTCAAGTATTCAATTTTCACGAATTCCTCTAATATTCTAACCGTCGTCGTTGTCGCATTAAAATAAATTCGTTTGGAATCGACAACCAGTCGGGTTCCTTATAAAATAGTAAAGTGAATGGGCAACTTGCAGCGTGAATACCAAGTCGCGACACGACGCGAGGTAAACGCGACAAAATAAAGCAGCTTTTATTATACCTGCTACGAGGTTGCTACGGCGTAGCTGGCGCCTACGCGATGCTTGCTACGCGTTGGGTGATTTTAGGCACTTTAGTGATGTGCCCTAAACAATAGGATCAGTCAAGTTGTCGTAAGATTAGGATTAAATTTTATTTAAAAAATTCTCAAAATAAACAATACTGTGAACATTAGATTTAATAACAAGAAAATATGAAAATCCAATTACATTTATAACATTTATGGCCTTTCTAACCACTGGCGTCTGAACGTATCTCAGCATGGCGACAGTCAGAAAAATATCTAATTATTTTAGGATATAAAATGTCAACGACTTGGTCTTAATTTCTGGTACTCGTAATTCTCGTAATCGCTGCAAAACGTGCGTATTTGTGTAGTAGTATGTATGTAGCACATGTCAATCTCGCGGCCATTAATGTTACAACGTAAGCATCTTAACCTCACATAATGATTGATCTACATTTAATCTATTTATCCAAAACAACCTCACTAAATATCAATCCCTTGAGAAACTGCCACTCTCAACCCAATATCTAGCTACCGATCTCCCCGAGACCGCAAGTCGCTTCAAATAAATTAAGCAACATCATAACCTTATTGACACTTCATCACAATAATCTATCCCTTAGAGCCTCCTATTACGAGGCTATTCGAGGATAAATAGGGCTTATGGCAAGTGTAATAGAGCTCCTGAATATACCATTATGTTGTGAGATGGAAGTCAACTGAATAACTGGAGTCAATATCGAAGGAGATCGATCGGCGTTTGTTTTTGTTTATGTTTGTGTTGAGTATCTTTTGAATAATATTGTTTTGTTTTGTGTGGTAGGTCTGCTGAAGAGGAGTTTGGAGTGGGTTTGCCTGTGTGGTTAGATTATTTTGATGACAATATTCTTGTTTAATAAGTAGTCGTTTAGCTATGTTTGGATCTAAGAATAGATTATTAGAAGAAGTTAAGTTTTGATGAAACGTAAATTTTAAGTTCCCTAACATACTAAAGTGTCTTTTTATTTACATCAGTAAACAAATGTGCAAATAAAATGTGCTATTGTACTTTTGTTTACACCTGTAGCGGTATCTACAAACGCCACATGCGAACTTCGCGTCATACTGACGTCACAAAAAAACCTGCATCTTGTAAACAGAGTTTACCGCGCAACTAGCATATATGTATACAACAGCCCGACATGAATCATCGGGCAGATGCCCGCCAGGCACAATACCCGTCTGGTCTGAGGATCATACTCTCTTTTCTATGGAGTATGAGTGAACTTTACACCCTGTTGCTCATACCTCTGTATATACACCTCTGATGTGTGATTAAAAAAAAAACAACTTAAAAAACCAACTTTTAAAATCACAACTACAAGTTTCAGCCTAAGATACTTTATTAATAGTAACACGAAACAAGGGTCTACCGACGAGATCCCAAAAGTTTGAACAACCCACATTCTTGTACAACTATAAAAAGGATATACCTTAATTTGGAAAATTACCTAAAGGTCTTAGACGTCGATGTTTCGTTAGTTTGTCTGACAAAGTTTTGACCTACATTCTTAGGTAAAGGACAACTTTGCCCTGAAGTTTTATAAAAAGGTTTGTAGACTAGCTGACTGGTTGGTTAGCTTACTATGAACATGAGATTGAATTACAATCACCATAGCTATTCATAACCATCCGACAGGCTATCGTATCGCTAATAACAAAGTTCGAAAACCTGAGTTGCCTTGTCCCCGACAGCAAACAGCTGTTGGACGGACAGCGGTCATCTATTTGACAAAATTTTTGGGATTTTGGACTTACAATGAACAGTCATAAGTCCAACAGTCAAAAATGTTGTCCTTTATAGGAATCCTACGATAACATTGGTTGAAATGAAATGTATATTCCTGTAAGTAGATCTTTTAAGACACTTTTACACGTCAATATTTTAAAACCAGACGGCGCCTTGGCGGTTGATGTTCGATACGGTACGGAAGCGTATCGAGTGGTTGTGAATGCAGGTCTTAAAATTATCTGTTCAGTAGCCTGTAGAGTGCTACAAGGATCTGTTGGCACCTGATTGACATTGACAGGGAGTGTTGGTGAACATTTGTGAACAATGAGTCATAGAAATTGTAGGTATTGAAAAAAAATGGCAGCGTTAGTTCCAATTCTGTACCGTTGTATCTTTTAGGACAATGCGACAAGTTGTAATATACGAGAACAGAAAGCATCGATAAGTTATCATAATAATAGTAATTATTATTTGCTCCGTTATGTTTTCATTAACTTAAAGATATCCCAATTTTGAACTAGACTTAAATTGCAGAAACAATAATATCTTACGTCGAGCACAAAAACTTCGCGACAAAGTCACCTCTACCTCGCATCAACCTCTCAGTTTGCTGTAGTGAGTTTTAAACCCATTTAAAAAGGTAGACTTTCAACGGAGCCTAGAGGATTTAAAGCTAAGTACTGTGAGGCTGTGAGCACATCGCAGCGGATTCTGTTCGAAAAATGAGAGGAAACGGGACAGGAGTTTAAAATATATTGAGAAGTGAAATCTGAGATAGGTGAAAATGTATGTTTTTTGGTATCCACCGTGGTTCGCATAGCGCGATCTAGTCCTTATTTTTTTCACTAAATGTTAAAAAGTATTTCCGCATAATTGATTATTGGTGTAGTTGTTTGTGAGAATATTGGTTTTATCGTCAGTTTAAGTTGCTCTTATTTTTTTACCATATTCTTAATTGACATGAATGGACAGTCAGAGAAATTAATTGTGAAGCAAATAGACACCCTACGTCAATAATTTGCCGTTTATAGCCATTTCATACATCTGTGAAAGAACGACAGTTGTGATTTGCAATTTAAGAAGACAATTAATTTGCTTAAAAGGAAATTACCTACCGTTGCTTGAGAAATGATTGTTGTTTGATAAAAATGTTCATTCCACTATTTTTAAAGTATTACCTATGTTTTTAATATGCTATTGGATTTGTGTGCCTAGCAAAGCATAGAAGTAGAAAATAATGTTTTATTGTGATGACTGAGTTTGTATTGGACTTCAACAAATTAATTATTTTTAAGTGTGTTGCTGCCTCTTGGGAAGCCTTCCAACGCTACGTCTACCGGTGCGCGGTCGCCACTCCAGAACCTTACCTTAGATGGACTGACGACCTTGTGAAGGCCGCAGGAACCCCTTAGATGCGAGGAGCACAGAACCGGTCGAAGTGGAGGTGCTTGGAGGAGGCCTATGTCCAGCAGTGGACGTCTTTTGGCTGTAATGAAGATGTTGTGATGATGAAGTGAGTCTCTGAGTAATAGAACTCAAATAGAGTTGGGCAGGACACCTGGCAAAGCGCAGTGATGACAGGTGGAGTGAGGTAGTGACCGAGTGGCGTTCAAGGACTGGAGGACGAACTTTCGCGGGTAAAACTTGGATGAGGCTGGCAGAGAGGCGCGGGGAATGGCACTTGAAAAGAGAGGCCTATGCTCAGGGTTAAGTCGGGCTGTGGGTGATGATGATCAGTCACCTACAGACAACACTTTGTTTCTTCAATCCGCTGTCTTATCTCTTCGAATATATTTTTATCACCGCCCATCACTTGTCCCTCAAACTCCCACTTGAAACTTTAATACCTCGCTAAACAATGGTGGCTTGAAGCCGGTAATATCGCCGTAATATCGCGGTATTATCCGGATATGATGACGTAATGACACTACAGCGGTATTATCCAGGTATGACACTTTATTGCTGATGGTATCCATTGTTGTGGCGGATACACAGCTTGAAAAATTGTGTCGAAAGTAGATGACTAATGTGTGTTTAGGAGATAGAATATTAACATAATCGACCAACAATGTTCCAGGCCTGCTGTCTACGAGAGGAATTGTGCCGTAATCCACCAAGTGGGCCCAGTGTGGGTTGGTAGATGGCACATGTCTTCGAATTATTGGTTCTAAGATCCGCCGGTTTCCTCACAATGTTTTGCTTCACTGTTTTCAGAGCAACCATGGTCATGAAATTATTTACACAAATAAAGTGCCTGATGCCGATGGAAGAATTGGCTCACAATAGAAAGACTGAAGGGAGGCCTTTTCCCTGCAGTGGGACAACACAGCCTTATAATAATAATCACACTATTATTATATAGGCGAAAGTTTGTGAGTGTGTGTGTTTATATGTTTGTTACTTCTTCACGCACAAACGGCTAAACGGATTTGGATAAAATTTGGCACACAGATAGTTTATAATCAGGATTAATCTAAAGCATACTTTTTATCCCGATATTCTCATGGGATCGACACATATGCGGGTGAAACCGCGGTGCGCACCTGGTGCATGCCTGAGTTCGAACCCACGACCTGCAACTCGTATGTCGGAGCTGTTACCACTGGGCTACCACTGCTCTTTTACCGGCTGACTTTTTTTACCGTCTGTACAAAAAAGGGTATAATTGTCACGTTAGTGCTAATAATATTTGAAAGAAGAAGGGTCACGTCCCATAGAAAATTTACCCAGACCCGACACAAAAGGAACGCATCTCAGTTATTTTGGTATATTAAATATAACAGAAATAAATTAACACTATTCTGAATATCAGTGGCTATCACCCATATATTGCCATTTGATTTTGGTAAGGCAAAATATTTTAAAATATTTTTTTTTAATGAATAGCAATTATATCCATTTAAAATGACGCCAATTTAGATAAAAATACAAAAATAGACAGCTGGAGGCTTAATTTATTGAGGCATCCACAGGCAAGCCCGGTTAAGCAGACGATAACCTCAAAGTTAAACTGCGAGATGTCATTAAAAAAATATAAAATAAAATTGGCTTTCTGTGTTGAGATCTGTGCGTTTTTTAGCCGACTTCAAAAAAGGAGGTTCTGTATTCGACCCGTATGTATGTTTGTATGTCTGCGAATTTCTCAAAAACTAATGAATCAATTTTGATAATTCTTTCACTAGTGTAATCTACATACTTTCAGGAAGGTTTTAGTATATAATGCATTAGGTAATTATTCTTATGTACGGAGTTATATGCATAAATGTCAGTACATTTATGCATAATATAACTCATGATAACATAATGCAGATAGATGCAGTCATCTCCGGCACTTCTATGCGAATTTGGACGATTCTTCTAGTCAGTGACTTCAATTCTTCAATGCACTAGTGTTAATTGGATTTGTAGGTACAACTAAAAAGTAAAAAATTAAAACTTTTTTACAAAAAACAACCAACTTGAAAAAAAAAACACTGCAAAGTGATACATAACTTTAATTTCGGAAGTCGGTGTCTAAATACGAAAATGCGGAACCAACGACACCGACTTCCGAAATTAAAGTTATTTATCACTTTGTAGTTTTTTTTTTTGATGTCGGTTGTTTTTTTCTAAATTGTTGTATCGTCATTGAATTACCTACATACAATTACGAATTTTGTAGGTAAATAGGTATTAAAAGAAAATTGTATATCGCCTGAACAAAAACACAAAGCAATATTTTGGTGTTAGCCATTGATTTGGAATATAAAAAATATATATTTTAGCTATATTTAAAATAACAAAAAAACTGAGATATGTCTCTTTCGTGTCGGGTCTGAGTCACAAATGACCGTTCTTCTTTATCGTAGCACTAAGGGCGATTTTCGTAGTTCAAGTGGTACTACTGATGTGCAGTTAACTGTACGTCAGTTTTCATGTATGTATTTTAAATGTGAAGTCGTTGGGTTCGAAATCCAGGCTGTTTTTTTTTTGTTAGAAAACCTTGTTAATATAGTTTTAAGATAATTCGTCAAAAACAACAAAAAATGCAAAAATAAAATAAAAAAACTAATATAAAACTGAAACCTGTTAACCAAAACCTGGGCCCCTCGCCTTACATACTATACCACAAAATAATAAAACCTTAATATAAGAGAGTCATAATATTCATTCCATAACCCAAAGGAATTCCGGTTCAGTCTAAAAGGTGACAAAAAGCATCCCATGTTTCTTTACCACAGAGCGTTCAAAACTTAGAGATGGTCAACATTTTGGAACGCAGTTCTTTTACGGAGCTTACGGTAGGAGTAAAATGGGAGAAAGCGTCAGGTAACGAATAAGCGTTATGCCCCTCTATGCGACTTTACAATTTATGTAATAGAAAGAGACAGAGAGAGATACAGAGATAGTTTACGTGGATTTCGAGGGTGCTGAAGCCGATATTGAGGTCAAAATTAAAATCCAAGATGGCGGCTGCAAGAAAATTCAAATTTTTCGCCATGGGTGTCGTTTTCATGGTTTATATTTTCGTCATTTTGAAATTTTAAATAATGTGATAATTGTCATCTTAGTGCTAATAACTTGACATTTATAGCACCTTTGTATCGTAGCACTAAGGGCGATTTTCGTAGTTCAAGTGGTACTATTGATGTGCAGTTAACTGTACATAGCCGCCAACAGACACGCCCACACGTTTTTTTTTACTCATTTGTCCTTAAGGTTAATGCAACGGTCCTCTAAGGGATCACAACAAACTGATGTCACCTTAAATGAGACTTCGGGCTGCTACTAAAAGTTCCCACAGCAGCTCGGCTAAGCCACGCTCGTGCACTTGACCTCGTTTTATCTGAAAACGTAGGCGGGATCGTCTACTGCGAGGCACGACCACGCTACGCACGGATGGGTGGCTGGCAAACAAATGAACCTCGCAGCTAACCTCTCCGTGCATATCCTACATCAAATTTCTCGCTCATTAGATGCTCTTGCAACCTCTAGCTAGACCAACCAAGCAGTTTACATGAAAATAAAAACCGGTCAAGTGCGAGTTGGACTTGCGCTCCGAGGGTTCCTTATAAATTTGTAGGTATGTAAATAGGTACTTTATCACGGGTTTTTTTTATGTAACTACAAGTTTACGGTTTTCAGATTTTTTCCTTTACTTGTTCTACATGACCTTGCTTCATGCCAAATTTTATGATTCTAGATCAACGGGAAGTGCTCTATAAATTTTGATTCCCTTGAGAGTGTCGAAATATATCTACGTTTTTTGCGGCATAAACGGCCGTATCTTTTTTTACGTTGACATAAAAGTTTGATATTTTCACACTTTCAAGGGACCGCAGAATTAAGTATAATAATATGGTTTTAATTTCAATACGATACCTCCACGCGTTCCCGAGATAAAGTGTCTTGACAGACAGACAGATGGACAAAAAGTGATCGTATAAGTTTTCCGTATTTTCCTTTTGAGGTACGGAACCCTAAAAACAAAATGAAAGCAATCGACCTCTCTATTCCTTATAACGCTCTGTGTTAACCCAAAGTCGTCCCTCTAAACCTTTTCGTTACCCTTTGCCTTTTACCCCGTTACCCTGTAAAGATGTAAAGCTGCTTCAGGGAAATAATACCTCATGGCATCCTTCAGGGATTCCTTCTACGAATATAAAGTAGGTTGCGTCCTGTTTCGTCATATTTGCGTCCCAATATTGGATTTTTAAAAGATTCCTTTTATTTGCTGGGTAGAGGTGGGGCCTGAGGGAGATAAAGCAAAGTACGTTGAGATATCACAAGCGGTTTTTTTCACTATCTCTTATAAATGGTATAAAACAAAGTCGCTTTTCGTGTCGCTGTTTGTCCGCTTAGTACCGCTAAACTAAAACATTGGATTTTCATGCAGTCTTCACCATCATTTAGATAATTTATTCCGGATGTTTAATGTGTAGTTATAATATATACCGTGTTCCGGACGGTATACATAAACTTCGACCAGATGTTCAGACTATGGTAATAAGCATTTTTCATTATGAACACATTAATGAATTCTTATTTTTTATTAATTCTCATACAAACTAAATGCCTTGACATAAATCACCCGATAGGCATGCCTCTTTTTCCAAATTGACAACGACACGTATTTTCATTCATAAGATTTGGCGGGCTAAAACTTGTCAAAACTAAGTTAAGACCCTTTCCTACTGCATAGCTCAATTAAATTTCATTAAATGAAATTACAAATATCTTTGTAACGAAGCCTTTTTATGTACGAGTACTACTTCCTTTGTTAGATTTAATTTGTAAAAGCTATAGAAGCGTTTGACAAAGTTTATGGATAACGTGAAGAACACGGTGTATATTCGAACCCGTATCGAGCAAAGGGCGGGTCGCTAGTTACTTACCTAAACAAATATACTAACAGTCTGACTGATGAGAAACTTTAAGAAAAGCTAAGCTCAGCTTTTATACAAATATTCATATCGTTGGATTTGCCCTCACCGTACTTAGGTCGCGCAAAAGGGAAGAGAGTGAGAAGAGTGAGCTCACAAATCACTCATGGAACGAAAGATACGATTTTCAGGATGAGTGAGCGAGACCATACTATTTAATTGTCAATGTCAACAAAACAGAAACATGACCATCTGTAGACGCGGTCTTGCGAATGTAACGATTTAAATCTTTGCTTTTATACCATAAATCCATGATATAGTCAGAATAAAAATGAACTTCCTCTGAACCCAATCTCTTTCGACTAACATCTTGAATACAGCACAATTTTCTCTCCGCCAAAAACTCCCTCAGGACACAAGAATGAAATATACCTAGTGTTCAAAGTAAAGTACTACTAGATTTGGTACGAGCTACAAGCGACTATGACGTTTTATTAAGAAAGAGTTTTCTCAAAATTAAGCATACTTTTTTATGTTTCTGTGCCAACATTGGAAAAACTGTTGAAAGCAATGTCTCTGTCCGTCACAATCGATTTGTTGTAAACCTTCTTCTTTTTAATTTTGTGACGATGGTACTTTTCCTTGTGGTTTTTTTTAACCGACTTCTAAAAAGGAGGAGGTTCTCAATCCGGATGTTTGAATTTTTTTTTTTATATTTGTTCGCGCATAACTCCGTCGCTTGCCAACCGATTTGAAAAAAATATTTTTTTGTTGGAAAGGGTATACTTCCCGAATGTTCCCATGAAAATTCTATCGAAATCGGACAAGCGGTTTTTGAAAAATCAACAAAAATCAAAAAAATTATCTACATTGTCTACATTATCGATCTTTTCGTTTACTTTTTTGTGGGGTAGGTACAACTAAAAAGTGAAAAATAAAAACTTTAAAAAACAACCGACTTCAAAAAAAAAAGCACTACAAAGTGATAAATAACTTTAATTTCGAATGTCGATGTCGTTGGTTCCGTTTAGTCCACTCTCGGCCCCTCGACCCCCAATAAATAATGTGTCCACTGGACCCCTAACTATAGTTTACTCTCGACCCTTGGGGGTCGAGAGTGGATTTTATTTTCCAGCCAAGTTTTAGTTTCCTCTCGACCCCCAAAGTACAGTTACGATGATAAATCATCAGTCTACCCTATAATTGCATACTATTTAACTAAAATATAATTATAATAATCTGGAAGGTTGGCATGCTATGGTAACCGCATTTTCGTTTTTTGACACTGACTTCCGAAATGAAAGTTATTTATTTGTAAAAAAGTATTTTTTATAGTTTGTGCCCAGTAGGTGGCCACATTGATTGCGGCATCAGTGGCATTCTTTAGGTTATCCGAGGTGCAGGTGAACGGCCACTTAGGACACTCCAGCAAGTGGGGCATGGTCTGGTCAGAAGCACTGCACTCGTTTTTGATTCGTTGATAGGTAGTATGTGCACACATTATTATAAGTAGTCAGTGGAAGTTTAGACCCAAACAGGAAAATTAACCAAAACAACTCAAATAGTCAAGTTTCATAATTCCGAAAACGACAGTATTTTGACCTCTTTTTATAGCTTGTGGTCACCGGCAGAATATAGCCAACCAACTAACCGTTGAAACTAGCATAAAGTACGTAATTTGGGTTATCTCGTAAAAGGTTTCTACGTGAAGCTCACACATTGACCATACTTTTACCAAAACGCTTAATTAAGTTTTTGATTTGGTATAGTGTTGACATAATAAAAGATAATGAGGAAGGAGATAACGAAAGGGACGGATCCTGTTACTAGAGTAATTTCACTAACGAGAATTTGTCATTCTGAAATAAACTTAGTTTATAAATACGTAACGTTATTATTTGATTAAAACTGAGAAATAAACGTATGTTTTTTCCATAGAGGTTAATTTTCTACAAAACTCCAAGGTTTCTCTTCAAAATACCACCTTCCTCTATATATTATTCTTCCTTACTGCTCTAATGAACGAAAGTCTAGATAAATACCTTTTCATTCATTGCCTTCTGACAGTTTCCTCGGGAGTAATTAGGGAGAAGCCATTGTTCTCACTAGTTAACGGTTAGACCAGTATGTAGTGAAACCTCTGTGGTTATTACAGTGAGAAAATAACTTTTGTTCTGTTACTCGATAATAAATATCTAATTATTTAGAGATCAGCGGTGGCCCAGTGGTAAGGGCTGCGACTTACGAGTTAACGAACCCAGACAGGCGCTTACTTTGTGTAAATTATTTCTCTCAAAAAAGTGAAGGAAAACATCGTGAGGAAACCGGCATGTCCTAGAACCAAAAATTCGAAGATGTGTGACATCTACAAACCCGTACTGGGCCCGCGTGGTAGATTATAGCCCACTCCCTCTCGAAGAGAGGAGGCCTGTGTCCCAGCAGTGGGAACAATATAGGCTAATTATGACGAAGAATTATTTATCCTGTATTTGTATTGTACAATTAATTTCCATATTTCCAATTTCCATATGGGGTAATTTGAACTGAAAACTTTACATTGCACCCAGACTTTTTTATCAAAAATGATGCTGCTCTTTTGCCTCGGTAAATCGCGCTTAACAATATCAAATAACAATATCTTTCCAGCAATCGAGCATAAACCAAGTTTGGAACAATAGGGTCTTACATTACAAAAGGAAACTGGATACCTCTGTTACGGCATAGTTAGGTCCCCGGGGGTCTAGAATAAAATATTACAACGATCTGAAGTACCGTCGTAGTATAATGAAGCTGTGGTCGGAAAAGATGGCGTATTTTGTTGGTAACTTTGCCTTTCTTTTGTCTTTTAAAGACGCGTGACGTAATTGGATTCTCATAGGCATTTTTAGGTAAAGTGTGTAGGTAAGTTTACCATCATAGCTGATTTAAGAAATATTGTTACCAACATATTAAGTCCCTCGTTACTTGTTAATAATTAATATAAATAATTGCCGAAAACATTTTAAATGGCTTTTATTTTGTCACTTTAAAGAAGTAATGAAGGCAATAATGAAAAGAATAATTAAAATTAAAATAAAAGGAATTTGGATCGAACTTTTTAAGAGTTCTTTAACCCTTTGTATGCCCGGAACGTGGATCCACACGAGACACAATGGCTTTTTAATTGTTTCTTTAATTACCGCATTCAACCCGTAAAATTAGTGTTTTTCTTAAACCCCAGAAAAGGTTATTTTTTCATAATTATTATTGGAGAGGAGGATGCTACTAAATCTCTTTACACGGAGAAGAGAGGTTTGCATGAGCTACTCCTTGCCATAAATCACACGATACACAGTAAACATACCCACATAATGTAGGTATAATAATTCTACCACACGCCATTTGTGTTTCTTTTGTTTTTGAAAAGTGTCTGACAAATTGTATTGCCTTTATTAATAAAAACTTTTTTTAAACAAATAATTACGTAGGTAGCTCAAAAAATCAAATAGAGGGAACGTGTAGATGTTGGGAATGAACTAACTTTATATAAACGGTCCCATCATCAAGTCACAAGACTGGACAGTCACACCCAACACCTTATTTGACTGGCCAATTCTTCCCTTGCGGTGGTAGGGCTAACGCCCGTCTGGTTTGCGACCACCCTCCCACCGAAGCCCGGCGTCAAGCAGCCTGCTATGTTTCGTCGATGCGTGGGAGTTCCAGTGCCTTAGGCATCTTCTGAGCACGCTCATTCCATCATAGACCTCATCCATCGCTTTCCATCAAGCGTGATCGAGGTCAAGAGCGGGCCCATTCAGCATTAAATTCACAATAAAGCCGTCAGTACATTGAAAGGTTTGTATCGACGCGCCTCGTAATAAGAACATACGTCGAGCTGTCATCGTTCATACCAGCGCACGTTACAAAAGTTATAGACGTTGGAGTTCAGTGTGCTAGTTCACTCATATTGTGAATAGGTAGTCTCTAGCGCGTACGTTAGGACCATATTAATCTAAGTTAAGGAGGATATAGTTGTTGCTATTTCAAAGTAAGACGGGTCGATGACATATTACTTATAAGAGTGGACTGAATTAAAAGAAGTAAAGTCAATCTTTGGTTGGAGAAATAAGGCATTTAAGTAAGGAGTCTGGGTTTGAAGTTCTTCGAAAGTAAATAACTTTACGAATTAGTCAAAGTCAAAGCTTTTATAATGTAAAACATAGGTAGGTGTAAAAACAGGTGTTGTGAATAAAATATACTCGTATAATAAAGAGATCATTGGTGTTTTGACTGCACGTTATTAATGTACAGTATCTAAAATTAAATTTAACTATATACTGTATTGTAAAGTATGTGCGTTTACCAAAATCTTTTAACTGAAAGCCAAATATGTATTACGTATTATTTATTACATAAGTCACACCGAACCAGTGATAAAATGATTTCTTCGACAGTCCTTTTATTTGAAACCTAATCCCATCTATCTATAAAGAGCTTATTTCTTTCAAAAATCGGCATCAAATAAGCTCATCTCTTGAACAGTAATTCGAAATGCCGGTCACCTCTGAAGCGAAAAGATTGCTTTAATAAGATCCCAATCGTGATGAACGACACCAAATTATCGCGACCATCGGGCTCTGATCGCAACCTAAATAATATCGGTCCTTTGGTACAGTCAGCAGCACGTACATATATGGTAGCAATTTGACGTTGATTTACATTGATAGCGCCAACGTAAAATGTCTATAGTCGTAGCAGTTGACAATGTATAAACAATTTGTCGATTTTATAACTTTTAACTTTTTAATTTTAAATATTGATAATTATTAGTTTTGACTTTAGTAACACCGTGTTTAATTTTTGTAAGGTGCGTTTTGTTTCAACAGAATAAACTATTTTTCTTTCTTTTCTTTCCAATACGTCGTAGCGTAATTCGTGCTGTTCGGTTGACTGTACAAATTGAGAGAAAACTGATTGGATGTTTTGTTGTGGGTTATCTTTTCGTACAGGTGGTTTATTTATAGTAACGATGTCTTGTTTATTTGGGTTGTGAAGGTCGTCTTCTGTCTTGGATTTTTTTTTGTGTTGTACGTCGTTAGAATAGTATTGTAGATGAGATTGAATATCAATATTATCTATTCTTGAATTTGAAATTAAATAATGATTACATAGCTTTTTTGAAGTGAAAACTTCTTTAGGCAGGTTGGGAATTTTTCGAGATGGGAAATAACCATTGAATTGCCACTGTTACCGTAACCGACCCCGCTTTGGATGTGTTCGGCTGTCCTCGGGATGTACTCGGTTTTAATGTATTTCCGATATATCAGTGAGTGATGGCAAAGTATTCTGTTTGTGTTTTGTTTATATGACGATTCAAAAAATACACACGTAATTGTTCAAGTTTTCATTTCTGTCGGCACTCCCGGAGTGCCACTTTTTTTCAGCTCTTTCTTATAACAGGACTACACTAAGATAATCTTTGGAATAATGGCGACAAAATCACTGGACAATCACATTTAAAAGATAACAAATTTGCTTGGAACTTGCAAAAAATACATCATGGTTCACTGTAACGTATTTGCAATTAATTTATCAAAGTAGTCAGCTAATATAATAAATGGCATTATATATGCCATATTTTTGGAGCAGCCATAATTACTTCCCCTTGAGAATGAGAGGTTCAATTAATCACATACGAGTATGTTTCGGGGTCGTTTCGGGTTAGTTTGCTTGTAGAAATAATTACTTTGATTCGCATTTATTAAAATGTACTGATGAAAATATTTTGGTCCTTTGAGACCCGCACGTATCGATTCGTATAAAAGGTTAAGACACTGACAATACACTGACAACACTGATAATACTCGAGATTGTGTATTGAGGTTATAATACCAAGTATTTAATCATTATAATTATTTAATCATATAATACAGAGTAGTGGTGGCCCAGCCCACTTACGAGTTGGTGGTGGGTTCGACCCTAGACAGGCACTTTACTTTGTGTAAATAATTTCATCACCATTGCTCTCAAAACGGTGAAGGAAAACATCGTGAGGAAACTGGCATGAACCAAATATTCGAAGACATGTGACATCTACCAATCCGCTGAGCCCGCGTGGTAGATTATGGCCCCTCTCACCAAGGCGAGGCCTGTATCCCAGCAGTGAGAACATTATAGGCTTACTTATGCTATGCCGTGTAAAAATATATAAAATTAAATATAAACAAGTATGTTAATACGTATCGCTTAACGACCCTGCCAGGGTCCTTAGCGCATCGAAGGTCCTTCTTCGCAGAACAAAGTCATCGTGTCGCTCCCAATTTAGATCGAACTCCATAATTATTATAATGAATCTAATTAACATTACGCCTTTATTTTATAAAGAGGTGGTTGGAGACATTGGACTCATATTATTGCTTATGACTTATCGTTTCGTACAAAAAGACCAACCTACGGGCACCTAGGTATTCCGATTTATAAACAAACTGGCTTCTGTCCGTGGCTTCGTACGCGTGAATGTTGGAAATTATCCCACTGGAACATGCTATCGGGACAAAAACTAGCCTATGTCTTTCCCAAAATCCCAAGATAACACTTCCTTGCCAAATTTTATCGAAATCCATTCTGTGATTTAGGCTGAAAAGGTAACATATGACAGAGTTACTTTCAAATTCATAATATAATAAGTATGGATTCATGCATAATATAGTAATCAGGTGCTTTCTTCACCTTGAGGTAATAGGGTCATAATCATAACAGTGAATACTACTTAATAGGAGATTGGTTATCACAGTATGATTCTATGACGTAATCATAGGTAAAATACCCTCCTGTCTTCATTGGTTTTAGGTAAAGTTAGTGCAATTAATTGTTAAGGAAATTGAAAATTAACTTTTTTTTTTGCAAATTCAAATCTCAACGGTCAGTCTTTGACAGTTACATTAAATGGCTTCAACACGGCAGATTGACGTAGGGTGAAATACATTTCCCTGACAGTAACTAAAACTTATAGGTACGATATTTTAAGTTTTAGGAATCACATTTTACCTTATCTATCTTATCAAAGGAAATGTAAGTCAAAAATAGACTGTTCTTATAACATAACCATCTTCTCAGAAATGATTCCTTTGAAATAAAAGCTGGTTGAAAATAATGAGGCGTAGGATGTAAAGAAACTCCTATGTGAAAATATACCTATAAATAAACCGCTGTATTAACCATAAAGTCTATCGATTTTGCCCTGAAAAGTGTATAAAGATAAACAGATACGAATGCTCCCAAGTTCTCCCATCTTCTATTTTTATATTCCACAAGTTTTCATGAAAATAAATTGCAGTCAATAAAACTTAATGTAATTAATGCAATATCATTAGTTATTGTACAAGAAACTGTTTCATTTATTTATTGTAAATCTGAGTGGGTGGCTGTTTTATTTTAAATTCAAAGCATTTATTTCAAATAAACCAATAATTTTTTTGTCAAGGGGTCGGTCAGTCAGAAAGATGAAGCTCGTTTTTGAATTTCTACTATATCTTTTAAAATATGACATATTTAGTTTATTACATTTATGAAATCCCTGAGCTCGACTCTAAAAACTTTGCTCTACAAAAATTGGTCCGTCGGGTAAATGCTGTCATCACGACCCTTCGCGTTTGGGTAAAAATGTTGTTTATATACCCTGTATATAGGCCCTGTAGAGTGTAGAGGTTTCAACCTGGGTGGCGTTACTAGTGATCCTCCACGAATAATAAACAAGTTAATGGCATATTACGAGATAAACACTAGGTATTTCATATTTTTAGAATAGAAAAGATTTGAGAGAGTTGCTGACAACCTCGTTTGGACGTTAAACCGTAATTCTTAATAGGAATAAAAAATATTCTATCTTAATCTGTTGAGCTCCGCTAATGAGACACAATTGATTTTCTATTGTTTCGCGGTGCTCGACCGGATAATATCAAATACGTGTTATAATAGTAACACGATCCCGGGGAGACTAATCTATTCTTTGACAGTACCTACAATAAGAGGTAGGCGACTAATTAACCTTGATTGACTAACTTCTAAACCGAGTTAGTAACGAGATATGTGTCTGTAACTGTTCCACTGCGGGATAAAGAACTATTGTCATACAAAGATGGGAAACGACTTTGCTCACTGCGTGTTGTGTTGCCTGAGTCAAGGATTTTCTATGAAGTTTTCTTTAACACAACATGCATATTGTCGGCTAAGTATTCTAAGCTGCTAACTCCATTTTTGGCTTAACTGACTATTTAGTATCAAATGAAAGAGAATTTTTTTCTCTAACACACACCACAAAGAGAAAATTTTTCTCTTTCATTTAGCTAAGAATACTTAGCCGACGATATATGTGTACTGTTATCTATTTCATTACCAGATATATTTTTGCAACAAATTAAAATACTTATATAGATTCGAGCTCAGTTGAAAGTTGTTCGTCATTGAAGGTCTATTTCAGGTTTTTTTAAATATTTATTTAATGTTTGTTTCACACTAAAATAATTTAAGTAATTGATTTTATCTTACTTTGTAAAACTTTGAGAAGTCCCAATAAAACTCATCTGCTTATTTTCTTAGGAAAGTGCTTCATGAAAAATATTAAATAGTGAACTAAAAAAAACTCGCAAAAGCTCTTGTTATGTTAGTGCCCTAAGACAACTATCTGAGAGCTGTCACAATGATTTCCAAAGATAAGAAAATACCTTATGTTATTACAATAGCCTCCACTACTGATACTCTTCATGTAACACAAAGAGTCCGCGACGTTATCACAACACACTATGTTATTAGGCCACTGTTATTTTAAAAAACCGTTTTTGTGTAACACAAAACACTATTATTTTGCAACGACAACATTTATCCCGAAAAATCTTTATTTTTTAAGAATAAACTATTCAAATATTTAAAATTGGAACTTGATTTATTTTTAATATTCAACAACGATTTATTTTTATAATCACAAAATTCGAATTACAAACACTACACCACTTATATTAAGATAAAACACGAATTACGATAAGACAAAGAGAGCGAGGAAATTGAAACTCTATTTACTTTAAGGAAAGGTTTAAAATCGAGTGTTAGATACAATCCACCTGTAGATTTAGTTGTAATAATAATTGATATTTTTCTATTAAATTAGGTTTTTTTGTTAAGTCCTAGTTTATGGTGATGGTATTGGTAGACGAACATGAGTTTTTAAGGGTTAGGATAGGTTAGTTAGATGGAAGATGTGGCCGGGTGCGTCCGGCGCGGGCCCCGTCGGGTTGTGTACTGAAGGTTTGCCCGGCAACGGCGAACTGCGGAGGATCGTATGCGGATCCGTGGCCGCCGCCGGATCCGGCCCGTTGCGGTACGAGCGTCCTTCTTTGAAGGATGCGTGTAGAATGTGTATTTTCGTCAGTCTGGATTGGGCGGGTTTTATATTGGGAGATGAGCAAGTAGGTACCTAAGTATCATTGGGATTATCCTGTAACGGTAGATGTAGGTCGATAAATAAATAAAATGTTTATTTTGTTACATTGTTCTAGTTGTGTAGCTGTTTTTGCTTTGTCAGAAGTTCTAGCATTTATAGCTTACTTGTCTTGATTAAACTTCCTCTTAACCTTTTCTGACGGAACGCATAGGCATACTGAGTAAGTAAATAGCACTACACCAAACACAAGAAGGTAAGTATTTACGAGTATGTTCAGTTGTTTCTCTGTATTAGGATCACTTTCCGGTATAAACAGATATAAGTCTTTAAAAAAATACCGAAGAAAAAACAAATGAATATTGAAAAATATCTTCTTCATCTCAAGCAGTATTTTTAGGACTACCTAATATAACTTAAGAGAATTTCATAAAAGCTTAATTTATTAATAGATACCAATTTGATATGAGTCTTATAAGTAGTAAAATTCACACTAAGATACGTATCTAAGTATCACATTTGCTAAAACGAATTTATTAGACAAGATAACTGTAAAATATCGCGCCCAATTTAGTTTCATGGCTCCAAAATGTAGATGTATGATGTTTTAAATATACAGGGTGTTACGGAAAGGGTATATCAATACAAACGGGTTGAAGAGTGTATCTGGTCTAGAATCTCTGTACAAAATTTCAGCTCAAAAGCAGTAACTTTAAAAATGCTTAATATTTTTTTATTTCGATAGTTTATTAAATTGAAATCATAACAAACGTGTCACCGCACTACGAGGGTCATTATCCATTATCTGTAGTGTGCCTGTGCGCCTAGTACACGCACATCACGCCGCCGCGCGCCAGTGCAGCGCCGTGATGTCGAAATAAAAAAATATTAAGCATTTTCAAAGTTAATGCTTTTGAGCTGAAATTTTTTACAGAGATTCTAGACCATATACACTCTTCAAACCGTTTGTATTGATATACCCTTTCTGTAACACCCTGTATAGTACCCAACTTAAGCTAGCTAAGTTTCATAGAGAATTTTCTTTCAAAGAAAACCGAAAGACTATTTTTCTTTTGTACACTTAAAGTATTTGATTAAAAACAGTGCTATCGTGACCTAATCTTTGGTAGATTAAAGGACATTATCTATGGCTCATCAACTAAAAAAAAACGTCCCTTAGGACAAGAATTCGGGAAAAAAAATATGTTTTGTACCAACATCACTCATTTTCCACGTTTACGCATTTAATTACTTAAATAGTGTCAGCTCGAGAAACTTTTATAATCATAAAAGTCTGAATGAGGTTTAACTATAAGTTTACTAATTATACCAGAAACGCAATAAAAAAAAGGTCACTAAAATGCGGTAAAAGTATAGGAGATAGTCTACAATGAGCGATTCAGACCTAGCATTTTCTAACAACCGCTACAATTAACAGTCAAGGGACACATCATCATCATTTCAACCGAAGGACGTCCACTGCTGGACATAGACCTCCAAGAAATTGTCTCGACCAGTTCTGTGCTTCTTGCCTCCAGCGGATTCCTACGGCCTTCACCAGGTCAAGGCACACATTCGCATAAAATAATAATAAGCGGTAATTGTAATTATTCATGCTATTCATTCTGTTTGATGGGTTCAAGTAGCTTTATAGGTGAAGAAATGACTCTTATAATCTTATACACATTAATAATTACGTTTTCTTACGTCTTCCACGAGCAGACAGGAGTCTTAACAAGCAGAACGGGTATTCATTTAAATGCTTACCTGAAACAAAAGAAAAACACAACATTATTAATTTTGAAACAACACTCCTTACTAAAATAACAAGAAAAAAAAATGTTTATTCCATTTCCTTTGTTTAATTTATTATCAATTTATTGTTTACTAGCTTTTGATCGCGGCTTCGTCCGCGTGTTTCGGTCCACAACCCAGAGCGGCTCATCGCATCGTCCGCCCGCGCCTATTTTTCAAGTTTTAGTTTCAGAGATAATCTTTTAAACAATTTCTTTGGGTTTACTAGTAGTATAAACATAGATTCCATTACATTCGAAAGTTTTAAGAAACAAAATAAAGGTAACGTCTTATCTTTTTATATTAGGGGCATGGGCCACTTGACCCCGAGCCCCGAACCAACGACTGTATCGAAAGAATCCTTTACTGAAATACTCTCTAGCCAACGAACCGTCTCCTCGGGTTGTTGTGACACCAAACTGAACTTATTTCTGTATTTTGTAGAACGTTGGGGTAACTGGGTCCGGTGGGAAATCGAATCGCTTTCAATGTATCAGCTAAATTGACCGAATTCGACATAACTTTACTTACATGGCAGGTGATATTATTTTATTTTTTGTAAAGGGATGGACAATAGAAAGATCTTGTGACTTAACATCGCCTTGGATGATTCTATAAAAGAGTTACAATTTGTAGTTTAAATAAATAAATAATAAAAAAAAATACGTAAACAAGCTATATTGTATTTCGGAAAACTACATAAACATTAGAGTACTTCTATGATAAGTTTTCTATTGTCTATGCTCGTCTCTGCGACAGATCTGCGAGTTATGGGGTTCTAAATTCCACTTTATGGTTTGGCATAAGGATGGGCCTTAAGCCAAACCTATGGTATGGTATGGTATGGTACTGCTCACTGCTACTTAATACTGCCTTATTATTTCTGAATTCTTTGCTAAAGACGAAATCGCAATTCCTTCCTCAAACAGTCACGAGTCGAGGTATTGACGGCCGAACATTAATGACGACAGATTATCCGTCAGGCGACCTTTGACCTCACTGTGTCAACGCTTGGCTTCTTTGCAGGTCAAGGGTGCGCTATAACTGATTTCATTTTGCATAGGTACTTACGTTATAATAGCTTCCACGTGTACCGTGGAGCAGGGAATCACCGAATACACGGTTGTACTAATGGAATGCGTGGCGCACAGCATTTGTCACGGTCTGCCTTCAAGCTGTCAGTTTCTATATATCATTTATGTCTTAGTGAGAGTAAATGGTGACACGCTTAGTTTGTATGGAAAGTGTTGACAATTTTGACTCCAGCAGCGGCTTCCGAAGCGTCTCCTTGCTATGTGACATGTAGCCTCCTGAGCAGTCAGCCCCGCTGTCATCTTAGTAGCTGGCTAATATTATTATGTTAACCTCGGTATGAAGTATCGTCACACAGTTTGCGCCTAAAGGAGGGAGGAACTACCTACTATATTTTTTTTTTTTTTTTTAATGTTGCAGCATCATGCTGAGATGGCCTCGTATAGGGTTCTCTGTTTCATTTTTCTTTTTGTTACTTTTTTTCATATAAGTTGCTTTTTTTTTTCTTTTGCTGTGTTTAGTTTAGTTTGTGATCTTCCTGTACAAGTCGCAATCAATACCTTCCTTTTTTATATTTCGTCTCCGGGTCGCCCTAAGGTAGACTGGATGAAAATTCCTAAGGCATTAAATCCGCTTTTGTACGACTATGTGTTAATGATGTTGTGTGTAATGTGGATTGTTTGTGATTTTGAGTTTTAATGAACATCACCTTTTTATAATTTGTTTTTAGAAGCTATACCTACTTTCCATTATGATCTCATTTCTATTTATATTATTTACGGTCTTAGTTTTAAGTAATTGGGCAAAATTGCAATGTTGTTCGTCTTTTTATGTTATTAATCTTAAGTTTAAGAATTATAATTATGTATTTTGCCAAAATTCTTTAAGTTCTATCCTTTAGTTTCGATGTGTGATCACTTATTTCCGAGATTGCTGGTAAACCGACGGCGACTGTGTAAGACCGAGACTTGTGATTATAGTACTTACTTAAGAAAATGTAAACATATTAGAAGCTGTTGGTGTACCTTAATAAATAAATAAATGAATAAGTAAGTCATCACGAAAGTACACTTTAAAATGACTTGCGTGTCTTTAATTCTATCACCATACATATCCTCATCAAATCGAAACATAGCAAAGCTTCTTGATCTCAGCAATAGATATAGCTAGATAGTGGTATAGTTCTTCGGACAAAGTCACAAACATTAGAACTAAGTATTTATATTACTGACATTATGGGGTTTATTTATAAACGTTACTTAAAGGTAAGTAATGATTAGCGACTGTTTAACTATACATGTTGACGTTTAAATGTCTCTTAACACTAAGCAACGTTAATAAATAAAGAGGCTTGTGTTCCAGTTTGAAGGGTGATGGATTTAATTCAATGACCTATAACATTTTGCTGAGTAATTGGTAGAAGTTACCTCAAAATCAGGTGGACCATGTTTATAGCAGTTCGGTCACTAACTCAACCAAAAAAACCCAATTTGTAGACTGTCAAAACTCTAATATTTTTACTTTCATTGCTGTCCCACCATTAGGAAAACCATAATATAACTCACATAACCTCGTTTGGTTCGCAAGCAGGTAAATTGAAAAACTTAGTCGGCAAGCAAATCTGCTTCAAACTGAGGGGTAAAAATAAATGAATCATCATTCATAGGCATTTGTAAGTGTGGTAACGCTTTTACGAAGCGCTGTTGTATCATTTCGCTAAGCATTCCGGGAGAGTGGCCAGAGAGCATGCGGGTAAAGTAACTAGCGGTTTTCGAGAGCGTTAATTTGTGAGTACCATTTTCGTTTGAATGGTGGTCACGTACTCGATGTCCGAGAGTTTGTAGGAACGTTTCATAGGTTTAATTCTTGTAGGGAACTAATCCATACTATATACCTACTTAATATTATAAATTGTGATTTAAGTCTATTAAAATCTACTGAATTATTCTTAATGCATACCATATGTGACTTTATACAACTGTATACTACATATGTTCGGGCAAAGTGTTACTGGATTTTTCTAGCTGCAATTTCTCAGTAGCAGCTTGCCCCCTATTACATGGGCCTTTAAAACATAACTAGCAAAATGTGGGTGTAGGTACTGTAGCTACACCTCTGCCCAACCACTCGGGGACACAAGGCGTGATGTTATTTTAATGTTTTTAAAATTGCTGTGCTCTTATGAAACACTAAATCAACAAGAAATACCTAAAACCCAGCGCACACCTCCAAACCCGTAACGAACCGAGAAATAGGTCCAGAAACACTCTTTAGAACTTTCTTTTGTTTCATATTCTTTTGTAAAGAATTCCCTGATTGTCAAAGAAACTATCACTACCCTACGTGATCTCTGCAGAAACAAAGATTCAAGCTGCTTTCGAATTCTAGTCATACTTGCGACCAACTTTAGATAAAACAAAGTGGAACCACAAGGTCTTTAGTTTTACTTCATCATTTACAGTGGGTTAGTATATCGAATCTTAACTTTTCCCTACAAGATGACATAAGATTACGCTTCATTTCGCCAAAGAGATAGGCAGATGTGTGTCATTCACATTTTGTCAGAATTTTATCCATCCTAGTTCCTAATGAACATCTTTTCCTACGAAATCTGTTTCCAATTCGTAAAAAAACTATTAATGCAGTACAAGACTTATACTATTGTACCTATAGGAATTGGTTTTTTTTTTGTACACGCATTTGATATAAGTTTCTTAGCGAAAGTTGTTTATTATGACGGTTAGGATTACCTCCTTGACGAATCACCACTTTTTATATGTACCTTACAATAACATAACTTAACACCAGGTCTCTTTGGCACACAACGACTCTGCCCGACGCACCGGGCGTCAATTGGGCAGTCTGTAAGTAATTCATTTATATTGTAATACGCTTAATTATTGACGAATAGGTTACAATATTTGTTAATAACGTATATTAAGTAAATTTATTGTAGCGAATTTTCATATAATTTTTATAATTAATGTGTATAAAATATTGTTAAACATTTTAAAAGAGTAATTGTAAAGCTTCTTGCCCATCACATGCTTCTCCAAACGAAACTATTTGTTGGAAGGAGTAACTAGAATCAAATCTTGACTTGACATGAAAAATACAAGATAATCGTTATTTTCGTAGCCCGACTCCTAAAGGTCATGGCCTCACGATGGTGTCTGCACAAATATCAATGATGGAAACCCTCTGGTATTTAGTTTCCACCGGCCACTGAGCCACTCCTAAGCACAAATAAATAGAAGAGCTAGCTTTATATAAACAGAAATCATTTATTTGCGTATAATGTAGATACGAGTTCTTATACATAGTTATAAGATCGATTTTATGTAAATAATTCCGAAATTAAAAAAAAAACACCTTACAGCATGCAAAATTCTAAAATAGTACTTAGAAAAAATAGAATTGAATAAATTAAAAAATTATATTCAATCTTTTTCAATTTGGCATGTAGCAAAAACAGTAAGTAAGCTAATCTACACATAAAATAATCTAAACTTAACTATTGGTGTCCTTTACTTGTATCTTAAGCAAGAAAGAGACAGAGCAATTATAACATTCCCACTTTGTTGAATATCAGATATTCATAACCCTTTCTTTCCAGCTTTGCTGAAATCTGGTAAAAACACACACAAGCAAACTCTAGGAGAATCACCCAACAGTTAGAAGGAAAAAACGTGAACACGAAGAAGCCATCATTGTAAATTATTAATGTATTCACGATATTCGCGTCGCGGTGATAATGACTGCGTTTAATATTGAAAAGGTATTAAGCAGGCATTGAGGACGAGCACCGAGTGCCGAGCCAAGCTAACGGGAGCCGAACCATTATGTATTCATAAATCTACATTTTAGTATTGAACACATTTTTGTGGAAGCTAAAGCTTAGGTTTCCTGAAAAAGCAGTACCGTCATTTAAGCGGCTGCAAAATGTTGGCAATATGAAAAAGATGGCGAGTGTTTGACATTACGGTCTCAAACATTGGGTAAAATTACAGATTTGTATAAGAACAGTCATTGTGCGGCAGTTGTTGGTTATGTGTGACGGCACCGGTTTCTAGGAAAACCCAAGCTTAAGGCGAGGTTGTAGTAGTTTTTTTATTACAATACTAGCTGCGCCCCGCGGTTTCACCCGTATAAGTCTCGATTTCGCGGGAACATCGGGATAAAAAGTATCCTATGTCCTATCCCGGAACTCAAACTATCTCTGTACCAAATTTCATCTAAATAGGTTCAGCGGTTTAGGCGTAAAAAAGTAACATACAGACAGACAGACACACAGACAGATAGACAGAGTTACTTTCGAATTTATAATATTAGTATGGATATTATGGATTAAAAACCATAGAAATGAAACGTATTTTTCGCCTCCTGTAAAATCATGATTTTGTAGTTATTAGATATTGATACCGTCAATATCAAAACATAGGTTTCAATATTTTCTAGCGCTGGGTAAGAAAGGTTTTATATAAGTGGTTATTTATTTTTGTAAGAACAAAAATTAGACGATATCGAGCAGTTCAAGCGCTCACGCCTGCCGGCCAGTGCCTGCGAGAGAGAGATGCCACGATACGTATTATGCGGGGAGTGAGGATACGTTGTCAACGTTATTTTTCAAAGTTAGAAGTAGTTTTCCTTTTCAAAAGCCATAGAATATAAATAATTAGAACAGTAATAGATACATATAAAGGTGTTGGAAGGTACCATTAGTGCCCCTAAAAGTTTTATTTATAAGAAAAATTCTGTTACAAAATATAAGTTCCTAAGAAAAAGAACAGGCAGTAAACTTCATTCTTCATCTACAAGTTAGTATGGCAATATTCACCAAAGTGTTCCCCCAACTGAAATAATTATGTTAAGAAAACTTTACATTTATGCGCTGCTTTATTTACTATGTCTCAAGGAGCAGAAAGATAGTCCATTTATTTATTTATGCAGGTTGGTACAAATATATTAGTATGTAGCTGTAATCCTCGCGCAAACATTAAGACAAATTAAAGAGATAATGCTAAAATTAATCTGAGCATGTACTTACACACTGGGAAGTAAACACTTCACTTAATGAGTTTTGTAAGTGTCGTTATGTCAACTTGGCCTTACGTTAGTTTCCGCCATTGTAAATACCAAAGCAGCCGTTTGGTAACATCTATATCTATCTATACTTAGATATAATAAATCTGAAAAGTTTGTTAGTTTTCTTGTTTGAACGCGCTAATATCTGGAACTACCAGTCGGATTGGTAAAAATCTTTTTGCATTGGGAAGCCCAATTCTTGAGGATGGCTAAAGGTTATTTAACAACATGTTACGACTTTTAGAAGCCGAGAAAAAAAAGGAAGAAAGAACGCTAAGCAAAAACGAAGCAACAGCGCGAGCAGGCGATGCGATGCGACGGGGTTGGTTTGGGGGAGCAAGAAATATATAATAGGTATGTACCTATTATATATTTCTTAAAACATTTTGTTAAAACAGTTAAGTAATAGACATATGTATGTCTATTACTTAACTGTTTTAACAAAATGTTTTGTACTGCCGACAACAAGTCTTACGGACTATTGCCAACAACATGTCTCCCGCATGTTTCTGCGACACCTAACTCTTTTCGGCAATTTAGGGACAATATTATTGGTTAAATAAAATTTAAGCTTGCTAACTGAAATTTTGAACAATACACCCTCATCGGCATGACGTAGGTAGCATGTGACCTCAACACACTTTAAAATTAGCAAATAAAAAACCCCATCCAATTCGTATACCACTACTTGCTATGTAAATATCAGTGAAATGAAGTTATTGTACTAAGTGGAAAAATATGTATTATTGAAACTAACTGAAAAACTTCCCAAACAATATTGATAAATGAAAAAAGAATTTTCCGAAATTGGTCCACAATTGACGAAAATTTCGATCACACACTTTAATTAAAACGGTAAACTGAAAACACAATGTCTTTTGTCTGCGTTATGTACGAGCGTAATGAATTAGGCGTCAACAAAGAATCGTTATAGGCTCTCGTAGGTATATGTACAATCATGAAACCTTCAAGTGGAAAAGCCACAAATTGCTGTGGAAATATTGCCCGCTTAGAAGCGCTTTATGAAAAGATACAAAAGAGTAAACTTCAGTGGCGTCCAAACTTTTCTTCTTAAAGTTGTATACTATAGCCATTAGCGTATTGCGTCCAAGAACTCTCTCGTTTCCAAAAACTATACAAATAAAGAGTTACAAACTTACAAACTTCTACATCTGGTTTCCATTCTGATGCCGTCATAACTCCACAGTGGTGTTACGTCACGACAATGGCGTCATAGTGCTCACGGCGGCGTTTCACTTCGCTTGTCCATTAGCCACCTGCAAATGGGTCGCGAGTTTTTTGGCGATGCGACGACGTATCATCAATTGTAGTGGCGTAACGAATGTTTGTTTTGTTGTTGTTTTGAGGATAGGTAACTATGTGAAAAGAGCAGCAAATTGTCTTGCCCGTAACTGTGTGTTAAAAGCCGGCCAAGTGCGAGTCGAACTCGCACACGAAGGGTTCCGTACCGCCGTACAATATTTAACACTACATATATAAACAAATCACGTTTATTGTATGGGAGCCCCCTTATTTTTTTTTATTTTGTTTTTTTTTTTTTAAAGTGAATGTACAACTAAATACTTATTCTGTAAATATTTCAAGCGTCTACCTGTTGCCGTTATTAATATCGAGCAAAAAACGGCAAAAAATCACGTCCGTTGTATGGGAGCCCCCCTTAAATATTTATTTTAATTTAATTAAGTATTTATTTTTAAAGTGCTTTACAAATAAATATTATGTGAATATTTCAAGCGTCTACCTGTTGCCATTATTAATATCGAGCAAAAACGGCAAAAAAATCACGTTTCTTGTATGGGAGCCCCCCTTTAATATTTATTTTGTTCTGTTTTTAGTATTTGTTGTTATAGCGGCAACAGAAATAAATAATCTGTGAAAATTTGAAATGTCTAACTGTCACGGTTCATGAGCTACAGCCTGGTGACAGACAGACAGACGGACAGTGGAGTCTTAGTAAATAGGGTCCCGTTTTTACCCTTTAGGTACGGAACCCTAAAAAGTGTAGTGTTAAATTCATACATACATACATATACCTACGCCTTCTTCCCATCATAGGGGTAAGTAGAAACTATAGAAAGCCGCCTGGTACGATCCTTACATGCTCCTTTTGTCTCGTTTACATTCATACATCTGGTCATACCCGCACGCCGGTTGAAAGCACTACGCACCTGACCTCTCTGAAGATCATCACCAGTAAGAACACTATATGTCCTTCGGGCTTGGGATCCTCTCCCGACGTTTCCACCTTTCTCCGGAATTTTTTCGTATTCCAGTGTAAAATATGTTCTATTAAACTTGACAATGAGCGGCTGCTTGAAAGTCTTTGAGATTATACCGGATAGATTATGAGTTTTGATTTAGAGTCACCTTTATTCAACTGGGTCCATAATTGCTTGTATTATTTTTTGTTCACCACCAGTAATTGTTACATTATGGATTGCAATAAACGATTTGAGATTTTGATTTGAGATTTGACTGTGCACATCGATACTTCTGATATTGAAGTAAAGCGTTCCTCAGACAGTGGTTTTACAAGCAGACAATCCAATGTATTGTATTTCCTTCCCAAACTGGTTTTATTTGTAGACTTACCATGCTATCCTTTGTTTTCTAGATCAAACTAAAAGGGATCCTCATCTTTTTCGAACCCATTTTCTTCACCATCTAATTCACTGCCCCCAATTTGCAAAAACCATTTTCGCCTCACCAATACCCTTTTTTCTAAGAAAACATTATACTTTGCAAACATCCTCTGACCAACCTATCACCCAACTTATCGGACACCAAGTTGGCTGGCTGTATTGTGACAAAGTTTATAAGCAGTAAAAGCTTCGATAATGTAATCGAATCGCGTATTGTACCTACGATATAATTACCTAAGTAGACGACGTTTTGTTTTATAACTAAATATACTAAGTTACGTCGAAACTTAACTGATATTATCGCGATAGCTGAATATACAGAGATACTTTTCACTAACGCATACAAAATCATCATCACGATTATTCAGGCATACGACGTTCACAGGCAGACCTCCCTGCCCCCTACACCACTGAAGTATCGCCTGCAAACATTGAATTTATAAATCCTTGTCAAGCAATCAAATTTTCTATCTCCAAAAACAGACAGTTACGAATTACACAAAAAATGGAAAGCTAAAACCGTCGGATACAAAATGGAAAGGAAAACATTCCGTCCCACCATTGCAATGCCTTTGTCGTGTGCAATTGTGACGGCCAAAAGGAACGTACGAGTAACATCCATACCCCCTTTCACAGGGATATCTTCAAATGGAAACTCGTACATGCCTGCCTGTTAGTACCTTGCTTATTGTAATATAGCACTCAAAGAAATTTTAATATCGTCTTCATTAGGTAGGTTAGGTCTACGGATATTGGAAAATAATCTATCTTTTACTAAAAATATGAGCTGCTTAGAGTACTATACACAGTGAAATTGAATTTATGGGCATCCTTTTAAGGGGTCTTTGTAATCATCATTATGAACAACTTTTACTATGGGACCAAGACTGAAATCGCGAAAAAAAAATCATCACTTCCATACATTTTGTCGAGTTATTTGAACATAAATATAAAGAACAGCTGATTTTTTTTCACGATTTTAGGCTTAGTCCCATAATAAAAGTTGTTCATAACGATGAGTACAATGACCCCTTAAAAGGATGCCCATGAATTTAATTTCACTCTGTATAGCGTGTATCAGAAATGTGTCATATTTAAGGGTGCGCAATCAGTTGTTCAGTTTGATGGTTACAGACCATCAAAAGCAACAACTTTCTGCACACCTCCAATCGTAAAAAGATAAATCAGCTGACCCATACACAATAATTATTATACTGTACTAGCTTTTGCCCGCAGTTTAAAAATATCCCAACAAACGGGAACGTGCTACCGGGGTTAAAGTACCCTATGTGTTAACCCAGGTAAACAATGAATTACTTTCGTTATACATTGTGTTCATACAACGTGTAACGTTAAATGCGCAAAACCTGAGACACCCCAACAGATTTTTAATTCAATTGACCTATTTCAGAAAAAAAAAATCATTAAACATTTTTTAAAGGTTTTATGTGCGGTTTAAGTTTTACTGGCAATTCTAATAATTTCCTGCGTCTGCGACGACGCTCTATCGAGGGAGGAGTCGTCACCGGGCCGCTGCGCCCCGCCGCGCCGCGCTGACATTATTATTTACTATCTACGCTCCTAAAAAACTTAGGTTATCTTTGAACAGTGATTTAAATGTTTCCATCACACTTTTCCAGGCTTGGACTGACAACATTAGGCAATCTACATTTTTGGACTAAATAGCTTTTTACCTACAGTAATTAACTTTGTCATGACAACGCGCCAACATTCTCACCATTTCACATTATTTAATGTTTGTGTACAAAAACGCCATAGTTGCGAAATTCGCGCGCACGCGCCGCCTCGCCGGGGTAACGGGATAGAACAAATTACACCTGTGACGCATGTGGCGGCGCCGCTCAGACTGAAGTAAACACGGCCACTGTCACGTATTTCGCACGCCCCGCCCCCGTGCAGATCGTCATTTCTCTTTCTAACCCTTAGGTTAAGTTTAAGTTAAAAAAAGATAGATAGCATTATTGTTTACTTCAAATGGTCTTATTCATGGTACTTACTGTATGGAAGATTCGTTTTTGCATTGAAATAAGAGCTATTATTACCCCGCGTATGAGAAAATTTAAATTGGTCGACAACAATTTGTGTTTGTTTACCTATTTTGGCGGGTTTGCGCATGTGATGGCTTGACCTATTAATAAATTAGACACGGCAACGTTTTTAATGAAGTTTTTTTGAAAAATGTGACCTATATTAAAAAGTGGTTCAATTGATTCTGCTCGTTATTCTGATCAAACTATTTTCAGGTTTTGCGCATTTAACGTTACACGTTGTATAACTCTATTGGGTTACACGGAACACGCCAGTAAAGCTCTCAGTGGGCTTGAGTTTCCGACATCTTCAATAATTATCGTCATATTTTAGGAAATTTACACAAAACCTTAATGATTTCCACTAATATTTTCTCATGACTCACTTCGTCTACTGGTGAAAACCGAATGAAAATCATTTTGGTTGCTTTTAAGTTTATCGTATTCAGACAGACATTGAAATCAATGTACTTGAAACCCATACCTAGCATCAATCAATTATACAATCAGTAAATAAAATTTGTCAATTTGTTGAAAATTTGGAAACCACGCCTTTTACCCTTAGGGGCACTCAATCAATCAATCTGTTAAAAAATCTAGTAACAGCAGAGTGATTGATTGGACGGCGAACATGTTTGAAAGCCCTTTTATGTTTTCCCATAGAAGACATTTTTTATCCAATTTATAAAACCCAAAATAAATTTCTGATTAATTATTGTACTCATTTTATATTACATTGGTATGATTTAATTGGTTAGCACTTTGTGGGTTTACTATCACAAATTTATTTATTTATTTATTGGATCGGCAACAGAGGCTACACAGTTACATGCATGTTAATAGACAAATAAAAGTGTGCGCTTCCAATTATAGGCGACCACATCATTCACTTAACAACTAGGTAGGTACATTAAGTTTGACAAGGACGAACACATTAAAATAAATCATTATACAATACACGAAAATTATAGAAAGAAAACAAAATTAAAAGCTAAAGCAAAACAGTACAGGTACAAAATAAAATAATACAAACTAATAAAAATTCAAATTCAATATTATATTAGGTAATTGTAGGTATACACTGTATTTGTCTAGCCATTCTGATTCACTTTGACTCATTACTGACTGACGTGACTGATTAAAAAATGATTAAAAAAGCGGCAGTACATTGAAGTATTTGTTCGCTTTCAAACCGTTATCATCCTTGGTTTAGATACAAAACAAGTTATCTCAGTGTATCCTTCCTATTCGTTACATATTCATTTCATTAGCGAAACGTTTGCCTAGATTTGCTTCCATCCAGGTATAGAGGGTAGGAGTGGTAGGAAGCTCCTTTCAAAAGCTTTTAGCTAACTGCGATAAAACTTTTTGACATTCCATTTTTCAGTCATAGCAAAATGTACATAGGTGTCAAATATGTATCCAAACAGAAACGCTCTTTCTCATGATATTGGAAGCAAATGACCCTATTAACAGTCAGTGGTCTCCAAGTCACCATTGCATCGCTTGTGGACTTTTGTACACTTATACAAAAGTAAGGCTACTTTTGAAGGGTATCATGTGTGCCTGTATATTTAATTTTATACAGGCACACATGGTACCCTTCAAAAGTAGCCTTTGCGGTATAAATGTGTACCTATCACTGTCTGATTTTGCATCACTGTCAAAAACAAAGTAATCTTTATTTTCGTTGAAATAAGGTTACAATTGGGTTGCTAACACTCACAAACCTGTCAAAATCAGTGATCTTTATTCTCGTTAACATAAGGTTGCTGTTGGGTTGCTGCTATCAGAGATACAATAACTATGTAACTTCCCGAGTGGAGGTCTTTCAAAGAGAGGTCTAATAATTACAAACCTATAATAAATTATGTACTCGTATATGTCGGATCTTTCGTGAGTATACACTTATAATACATCACAGGCGCCTTTGTTTAGCGTTGTGCGGAGTCTAGAACTGAGTATGGTGTGCGATACGGACCATGGAGCGACAGTGATCTTTTAGACGTAATCGCGACACATACTGGGCCTATGAACTGCTCAATGTTTCCTTTTAGGTGCAGAGTATTAATTAGTACAGTAGTGTTAGTAATTGACTCTGTAACAATAAACTGTATAGAAGTTAACGGAGATATAGACGTGTGAGGAACAGAGTGTAAAGTTCACTCAACCTCCATAGAAAAGGGAGGATCCTCCGACCAGACAGGTGTTGTGTCTGGCGGGCAACTGCCCGATGATTCATGTTGGGCCGTTATATTTATAAGCTAGTTGCGCGGTAAACTCTGCTTGCGAGATGCAGGATTTTGCGTGGCGTCAGTATGACGCGTAGTTCGCATGTGGCTTTGTAGATACCTCTGCAGAGCTATTCTTTTCGTTTACCCATACTCCGACTCTGCGCCACATCTGACATTATGTTTGATACTATGATATGTACCTGGCCCTGATCACAATCCTATGTACCTGGATTCAACATATATAATAACTACAAATCAATACCTACAATTCTCCATTTTTTTACAGTAATAACTCGACTATCGTTAACTCAAAAATACTGCACTATTATTTCATAATTTCAACGCTGCAGTAAAACAAGGAGAGCGCACATGATCCCAACGGCCCCATATAATTGGCTGCTACTCGAATGAAATAAACACGAATACCTCGAGAATAGCAAATAAAGTAAAATAACATTAACATTTTAAACTCCAGCTTATTGCCCGACAAGGTAATTTGTTAAGCAAAACAGACAGTTCTCATAATGTTACATATTCATTGCTATTGCCAAAAAAATTTGAAAAGTTTGTGTGATACGCAAGATCTGTTGGTTCTGTAGATATAAACAGCTATTAATGGGTAAATAAGCCACCTGTGTTTTCTGATAAAGACCTTAAATATAAAGTTACTTGAATTTCTATTTCATTACATCAGAAGGCCAATTCTCGTAATTTAAAACGTTAAAAATCTAGCCGCAGTCTCATTTCGGCGATAAACAAATGTCAAAAATTTGTCAAAATGTAGGGAAATTGGAGGTAGTTTTGACAAATTGAGACTGAGATCAGACTGAACATTCTTAAAATTACGAGAATTACCCCTCAGATGTCTCAAAATATCAATATAATTTTGGACATGCAGAGAGCAAACAGGGTGATCAATACTTTGACTTTTTCTATTTCAAAATCAAAATTAAAAACCAAAAGTCATTTAATTAAATCAGGCTGAGAATCAGCACTCTTTGAACGTTAAAATGACATAAGACAGACCCCCAAAACGCCCGCTCTTCACTTCCTTGCTTCACCTGTTTGAAAACAGTCATGCGTGCCCTATAATCCTTATGACAATAAATATACACTAAAGGCACGATTTTCACAATAAAGCCCTTCTTAATAGAAGAAAAGATAATATAAAACCTATTATAATAAAACGATTCCATATTTCCTACGAAACCCTAATTCCTAGTTCGTAATTCTTATAAAAAATGGAGAGCACGACACGATGTAAAAGCGACTTACAGGTTAAGCACGCACTTGTAATTCTTACAATTTATGATCGTATAAATTCTGTTTTACAAAGTATTTAAATTGGTATCTCTGCTATTATGCCCCTGTGGATAGTGTGAGGCCCGTTGTACAGTCACGTCTATAAGTATGTATACACTTGGCTTTATTCAACGGCAATTTTCTCCTTTATTTTTGAATGAAATTTTATGTTATTACGAACATAGTATTTTCGAACCCTATGTTTATGTAAAGTGTCGTATTTCAACGTTGCATTCGTTATTTCACGAAAAAATCGCAATTGAAAGTTGCCAAGTGTTGACATATTGGTGCTCGTGAGTGAACACGGCACGGTTTCTTTACCGTACGACGTGTTAGCCGCGCCGTAGAAAAGTCAAGTGGACTTGTCTATGCCCAATTGCCCATACATCGACGGAGTGCCGCCGTGTCTGTCAAAGAATTTCCCCTGTGATCCATACAACACCGACGACCGTGCCTAGACACAGCGAATCAACCACAGTTTCACGACAAGAAAAACATGCGTGCACAACGGGCCTTATGGGAGGGTAATTATAATAAGAGGAGGCATGTTGTGTTTAATGAACACATGCCTATTATTTTAAATCAGTTGATTTTAATTTGGTTTATTATTATTGTATGTGCTGTAGTTTTAGAAGAGGAACGCTGATACCTACATAGTTCTAAGAATAATTATATTCGAGAAGAAACTATAATAATATGGCTATAATAATACGATTTAAGTCATATCTAAACAATAAAGTTTGAACAATACATTTGAGGTGTGTAGGGACATAATTATACATGGCGACACATCAAGCTATACAATTCCAGTTTTAGCTGACCTCGCATTATGTAGGTTTTTCGTTCAATCAGAATTCAGCTTTTACTGGCTGACTGGCTTATGTGTAGCCATGCGTACGAGGTCAAAATGTGTTCTATCTTCAGATTTTTATCATACATAATAACTAACTTTTGTACATTTTATAAAGCAAATTAGGTCAAATTAGGAAGGTGCTTTGAAACCATATTAAAACAAAGATAAGCTCTAAAAAGGGCAATAAAAAAACAAATAACGATACAAAAGTTAAACGAATTAAACAAATAAATTGCCTGGACGCGAAGTTGTTTTTTGTAATATTGCTCCATTCGCCCCAAGCTATGAGACGGAGGCGAATTTGTTTTATGGGCCTTATTCAAATATTTTATCTGGAATATTTTTTATTTGATGTTATATATACGAGTAGCTTGGTGAAATTAGTTATTTTCCAAACCAGCGCTGGGGCTCTGTCTTGCATAGGGTCGCAGCATAAAGCTTTTTGCGTGGATGTGGCGCATGTTCCCCCAACTCTTTCTTATTTTTTTTTGTGTTTATGATCTTTATTGCGTCATGTTTGCCGCAAATAAACGTATTTTCTTTATTTCTTATCTTTTCACTGCTTTGCAAGGGCACAGTGGTCGTGGATGCATTTAAAGATAAGTTGGAATTTTGTCCTTCAAATTTTTTCGTCGGTTCTCAGGTATGGTTTAGTACAAAATAATTATCACAATGTTGGAAACTTTTTACACTTGTTATAAGCAGTGTACCGGATCGACATCGCCGCACCTCGGCTCGGTTCGACTTGAGGCGATGCTGATCCTGAGCCGTGCTCATACGTTTAAGTTAAGCCAACGATGTTTACCTTAAGCCGTCGACCAACCAGAACGAAAGTGGTAATTAAAAGAATGTCTTTGGAGTTTCTTGCCTGTTGTTCTCCATATAGATCTACGTTACGGAGTAACTAGCTTCAACTTGCTGACTAACTGATCGAATCTTTCACAGTAAAAAATTGTCTGTAAGTTTAATTGAAATAAAATCTTTGAGTTTGAGTTTGGCTATCTATAGGTAGATCACTAATGAATAAAATGATACGTATATTAGATGACATAACGCTAGTATCTACTTCCCTGCCGCTGTTCCTTATATCCCTACTGATATATCTCCACTGGTAGGGATACTTGGAGATTTTTCACCAGTTATATTATTTTTAAGAAGACAATAGCGGTCTTAAGGTTGTTTTGAGAGATTTGCTAGTAAGTTATTATCTACAGACGAAGTTGACTCGTGTGCCGTTAATTTTTCAATCAGAAAACTAGCTTTTGTCCCGGCTACGCCAGCATGGAGGTCGGAAATTATCCCACAAGGACGTTATTCCAGGATGAAAGTATCCTATACGCTAATCCAGGTTATAAACTATCATCTGTGTGTCAAATATACAAATCTGTTCAGCCGCTTTTGCGTAATTGAGTAACAAACATCCAAACACAGAAACTTTCGCATTTATCATCTTGTAGTAGGAATAATTCCGGAAGGTTCCTGTGTATAATAAACTCATATTACGTATAGGGGCGGTTCGCTAGTCATTAATAAATGGCAGATATAGTTGCAGTGAACGTATTATTTTAAACGAACTCTTTCACAAGGAGCTCTTTACGTTTTTTAATATTTGAAACGCAACATATTAAAATACATGATGTTATTTCGTTACGACGTTGTATTGCCCCGAGCAATGCGACGCGACGTGTCCTAATGAAACTCTTGCTACGTTTCATTCCTTCTTACAAATGTATTTTTTCCTTAAAAATTATAACGTAACATGTTTTAAATAAAATATTAGAAATGTGTACCTAGTTACTTATGTAATCTTAGAAGATTATACAGTAAATGCAGGCAACCTAATTGGGGTTAAATTTTTGTTTTTATTTCGAAATTAAGGTAGGATAGCTTTTCGTCATAATATTGTATGCTGACATGTTTGTAACGATCCTTACCAAAAATAGAAATCGATTGTTGTGGGTGTGGAAACATCTTGTTGAAATATTGCTATCAATTGATTGATTCCATTCCATGAACTTGAAATAATATGAATTCTCCAACAAATCCATCAAGAATTAAAACATTTTGAGGTTTGACTGCTAAGTACTGAGGAATACGTAACAGAAAGACATTACCCTTTTTTAGGCGCAGTCGAGTAGAGACTACCAAAAATTCCTGACGTTCATCGTTAAAAAATCTTGCTATTATTTTGACAGCCGAGACTGCAAAAACTTGCATGTAGGCACTTTTCAGGGGTTTCTTAAAAATAAACTCTCGCGTCACGTCATTATAAAATAAAGCGTCATAAAAATTCCTTTTTTTCTAGAGCCCCTTTGAGTTCAAAGAAGCTCTTCAGATAACCCTACAAATGTTGGTCGTGACAGCTTCCAAGAAAGAGATAGAAACAGAACAGATCAAACGGATGACTCCTTTGAGCATAAAAGGCTCTCTGATAAACGACACCCTGTGTTTAGTAGTAACATGAACCATAGCCGAGGTACAAATGATTTGAGAACTGTGCCAGTATGTTCAGCTGTTAGTTACGGGCACATTTATGGGTGTCAAACGAATGCCTTTGACGGCAAAGGTGCGGGTTGACAAACGACTGTTTCACCAGTGGCAGTGGTGTAATCATAAAATTGCTCGTTGTTGAGTTATTTATGTAGATGTGACGATAAGAAATCACTATATAAATAAGTATTATAGTGGTAAGAATAAAAATGTTATGAAAATGAAAACATTCAATTTAAGTAGACAGGTGTGTCAAACCAATACGTGTTTTGTGAATTCGATGACTACACCCTATTCAGTTTGGCTTGAGACAAAACGTAAACAACATTTGACTACTCTTAATAAAAATATATTCTGTAAAATATATCAAAACATTAATTGTTACAAAAATCTTTTTGTTGCACAAGAAGATCACACGTTTTTTTTTAGAAATTAATTTTGTTTACGATTTGTCTCAAGCCAAACTGAATAGGGTATAGAATTGTCGCACTCACTGACATGTGTCAAGAACGCATTCTCCCGACGGCCGGACTATAGATAGATACTGTATTAGGTTTTAGCTTTTATGTTGTGTACCCTTCTCTTTTGAATCTTGCTTACGATATCAAATTTTTTCCTTACGATATCATCATCTGCCTAGCCTTTTCCCAACTATGTTGGGGTTGGCTTCCAGTCTAACCAGATGTAGCTGAATACCAGTATTTTACATGGAGCGACTGCCTATCTGACCTCCACAACTCAGTTACTGGGTAATACGATTGACTGTCACCGCGGTTACCGGTGACCGCGAACAATCTCTATTCTATATTATATTCTATTTCTATTGTCTGTTGTCTGGCAGTCAACGTGTTAAGGTATAAAATTTTAATATCTACCGATTTAAAAGCTATGAATATAAAACTTTAGAATTTCATCAAAGAATGATCGCCTCTCAAAAACTTGAAATCGTAAATCCAACCTGTCTCTTTCACACATTTTCATTGGGTGGCAATAAAATTAGAATTTTCCAGATCTTTTATTAATGTCTTCTAACCCACTCCTGATAAAATGAAAACGTAAAATATATTTAAGCCATAAAATTAATGTAAATGTATGTAAAAATTATGCTGATGCTGACACATTATCCCAGCTTAATATGGGTACAAATTTAACTATAATTAAATGTGCCAAACCGTGAATTGAACCTCCAAAAGTTTATGTTCATACTGAACAAGCTTTCTATTTTTCTAGTTATTTAGACCTTAGAAAATGTCAGCACCTACAGGGTAATTGCGTAAAGGGGGGTTTATACTAGGTCAATTTTCGCCGTGCGGCTAGTCGATTACCACATCGCCTCAAAAACAATGGCTTTAATTTTGACAGTTCAACAACGTTATACGTTACGTTACGTTTATTGCGTTATTTACATTGTTGAGCAGACAATTTTTTCCAACATAATAATATGAAGCAATGGATTAGCAATATCCTCAAAATTGTTCAGATCGAGATTGATAGTGCGTTACGCAATTAGTGTGCTGGTAATAAGGTACATTCGTTGGGATCCCACCATTTACAGCCTGATGATTATAATTAATCATTGTGGCTCTAATTTATAGTAGCCATGTTCTCACGTACCAAAAAACTAATTAACCTTACCTTCCACCTCACTAGTTCAGCAAATTACCGAAAATAATAGCGTGTAACAGGAATAAACAACAACAGTCGTTCTCATGTATACGAGGAACAAACATGGAGTACGTACGGGACCAAATTAGATACAGTTAGTTAATTAGAATCGCTGTGGTGTGTTTGTGTAATGTTGGTGTTTATGTGTTTTTGTAGCCAAGCAAGCGTTGCTGATAGAAAGTGGTCACAGCCTCTGAAGACTGTGTTTTTCTTTGTAAGAAAGCGGTACCGTCGTATAGCAGGCGAAAATGACGGTGGGACATCAAAATGAGATGCTGGGTTCGATTTTCAGGTTGGGAAAAGTTTTATTGGGTGTTTCCATCAGGAGTTTCTCAGTGGCAGCCCAGACTTTGGATTTGTACACGGTTGATGGCAGTACGCTCTCCCCGTATCACATAGGAGCTAAACATAACTGGCGAAATGTAGTAGGTATCTACATGTCTGCTTTACCCTTTGAGGAAAACAGGCGTGATGGTATATTATTGCATCAAAATTACTGCTTAGTAATGGTATTAAAAACACGCCCTCTATATGGTCGAACGTCATTTTGTGGCCTTATAATGATGACAGAGCTATCTTAGGAAACCCAACCTTTAGACATAATTATGCAACTGCTAATTTCCAAAATTTGTTAATACAATACCCTTGTAGATAAGGGTTATTGTTGAAAATCTTCTTCTCACTACCCTCTGTAATTCTAGTCTGTATTGTAAATGGTATACTTTTTCCGGGACGTACTAGTTTAATTTGATTTTAGATAGGTACTTGGTTTTTCCCATTTATTACAAACATAAAGTACCCAAATCAGCAAACGAATCTAACAAGCAATAAATTAAAACACAGTTAAATAAAATATACTTAATACAAAAAAATCAGCGGTATTTTTCTGTCTTCTGAAAATAACTAACAATGTGCTACTAAAATTACATTTGAGTACCTACACGTAACTACCTTTTACTTGTAAGAATTTTCTTCAAGAAAGTAAAACTGAATTAATTTTGTTTCTTTCAACTCTACGACCTTCTGAACGCAGAAAAATTAAATTAAATTGTGCGTCAATTCATATTAGTATTCATTCAGGCTGGGTTGGGATATTTTTAAGTGCAGTGTAGGGTGAATGAAACTAAGTATCAAATTGTTTTTTTTCTTCTTGTTCTCACACACTATTTGTCTACATTTTTTTTTTTTCATTTCTATTTTCGCAGGTCTGCTGGAAGAAATTTCTTAAGAAATAAGCAGTGCCTTTGTACTCAATTCTAATATGTCGTATCTATTTCCATTTTACTGTGTGTACATAAATAATAAAATAAATAAATAAGTACTACAATTGATAAAATTTTAATCGGAAAAGAAGTAGGTGAGTAAGTAGGTACCCACCTTCTTAAAATATCATTAATTAAATCTAAATATTAGGTCCTTACATATGAAATTGGCGTTTTTCGTACTGGCCACTTTAATCACGAATTTCTCCTCTTTGGTAAGGAATTCCAAATTCAAATTTGTACAGCTATTTACTCATGTATTTGTGCTTCGATGACCGTCATTCCTTCCTTTTTTTATCTTCTGTTTTTTCTGTTTGCGTCACTCATTTTACAAAATGGAAAATTTAAAATATCGCATTATTTACGAGTACGAGTTCCGCCGTGGCACTAGTGCTGCGGAAACGACTCGAAGGGTGAATGATGTGTATGGCGGTCATGTTGCAAAAGAAAACACAGTTCGTTTTTGGTTCCAACGTTTTCGTTCTGGAAATTTCGACCTGCAGAACAAGCCCCGTGGACGGCCTGAGACCCAAGTTGATAATGGAGAATTGAAGGCTATTGTGGAAGCGGACCCATCGCAAACCACGTCCGAGTTAGCTGCAGGCTTCGATGTTAGTGATAAAACTGTTTTAATTCACTTGAAGCAAATTGGGAAGATTAAAAAGCTTGAAAGGTGGGTACCTCACGAATTGACTGAAGCAAACCGGCAAACGCGCGTCGACTGCTGCGTTACATTACTGAACCGGCACAACAATGAAGGTATTTTAAACCGAATCATTACCTGTGATGAAAAATGGATTCTTTACGATAATCGGAAGCGCTCAGCGCAATGGTTGGATCCTGGCCAGCCAGCCAAATCCTGCCCCAAGCGAAAATTAACCCCAAAAAAGTTACTTGTAAGCGTTTGGTGGACTAGTGCCGGTATTGTTCATTACAGTTTTCTCAAATCTGGCCAGACTATTACAGCTGATGTCTATTGTCAGCAATTACAAACCATGATGGAAAAGCTAGCGGCTAAACAACCAAGGCTGGTCAATCGCTCCACGCCACTGCTGCTTCACGACAACGCCAGACCACACACTGCGCAACAGACGGCTACCAAATTAGAAGAGCTTGAATTGGAATGTCTTAGACATCCTCCGTACTCCCCGGACCTTGCTCCAACAGATTACCATTTTTTTCGCAATTTGGATAACTTTTTGCAAGGGAAAAAATTCAACTCCGATGGGGCAGTCCAAATCGCCTTCAAAGATTTTATTGATTCCCGTCCGACTGGTTTTTTTAGTAAAGGGATCAATGAACTACCTATAAGATGGCAAAAGTGCATTGAAAACAATGGTTCATACTTTGATTAATTAAATATATTATATTAAAAAATATTCGACTTTTTGTTCCTTCCATACAAAACGCCAATTTCATATGTAAGGACCTAATATATAAAATAGATGAACGAAAACTTTAAAAAAAAAAAAAAAGAACAACCGACTTCCAAATAAGACACTACAAAGTGGGACCACCTGTGAGGTATACCCTATCCATTAAAAAAAGGATTTTTGAAATCGATTTATAATTGCCGAAGATAACGCGTATTACACATAGGTACAAAAAAAAAAACGCAGTCGAATTGAGAACCTCCCCCTTCGCATGGTCCATTTTTATGGTGTACATAATAAAGAGTTGATATTCTATCTAGCATGTCATTGGAAAAACTTGCTTATTTTGGAAAACAAACGACATTGTTGCAATATGCGAAAATCTCTAAAACCCAATGGCAACATCGCATGCGATTGTTAACCTAATTAGTTGGTGTCTCTTTTTAATAAACTAATGCACCGTTGCCATTTCGCACACTAACGACTTACAACAATGTTTCCTTTGTGTGGTCGAAATGGTCTGACGAGAGTTTCTTTTGTTTTATTTTCGTGGATTCAATTACGAAATTGGAGTTTCAAACAGACAGACTGACCAGTGGAAACTACCTCTACAATATAGAGCATTTTAGTTTTTCTTAGTTTAATTTGCGATATGCTACTATGCCAAGCAACCTGTTTCATTAACTAGATACTGTAAAAGGAAAACGAGTCGTAATTGTAATGGCTGATGGTTAAAAATAGAATCAGCAATTAGGAGCATACACCTTGCACGTTTCACAAAGTAGGCACTTAACCTTATTTACCTATTTATTCTCCAACAACTGGTAATGGCCAGTACTTTTTACATAAACCCTAAAAATAAACAGCCTTTCCCTTGACACGATTTCCCTGGTAAATAGCCGCAAGAAACATTCATAGGCGTAGGTATAAAAAACGGCAGTTTTCACTTGCGTTCTTATCTAAAGGGGAAGAGAAAGAATAATGAGGTGCAATAAGTGACAAATTGTGGGACAAGAGTCACAGGACAGAGGGCAACGGAAGGACTAAACATATGAGGGAAAAATAGAACCACTTCACTAGAATAAGGTAAAATAGACTGGGCAAAACTGACTATAGAAACGTGGTACATTTTTCAAGTAAACAAAATACAATTTGTTATTACGACGTCATCAGAATGTTACCAATTAAGACATATACTGGCATATATCTCTATCGGTTCATATGCCACACAGACCACGGAAACGGCAGCATCTTATAACGGCAGTACTAAAATCCGTGGCTATTAGTTTTTGACGTCAAGAATTGGCTTGAAAGCAAGCCTTCTGAAAACTTTTATATATTGTAGGTACCAGCGTATCGTACCCTATAAAATAAGGCTATTACGGCGGTCGCAGGCGATTGATTCCCCTCGTTCTATTCAAGTACAAAAAAGATAAGCTTACGCATTTTTCTTACTACCTCTTGATTTGGAGGAAAAATAAACAGAATGAAGGGTGGGGTGACAACTCTAGCTTAGATATTTTTTGAGGTGTTCATACCTGGATCTACTATTGAGACTTTTCCAATGTCTTTGTGCGCTTTTATAATTTCTAAAGTGATGATATTTTCGTGGGTTCCACATCACGTCACGGCAACACGATAACACAGGGAAATAAAATGTATGGAAATACAGGGTGTCCCTGGAAGTATGAATCAAATCGAATAGGGGCGTGGGCATGGTCATTTCCAAACTTTTTAACCCTGAGAATGTCAGTGAATTTTTTACGGTTCAAAAGTTATGACCGATTTTTTTTTCAATCACTTCGCATAGTGCTCAAAGAAAATAATCATAAAAAAAAATACTATCAGAGCTATCTAAAAAAATAAATTGATAGCCCTGATAGTTTTTTTTAAGATTTTTTTAAAACGATTCGATTTCTCTTCTCTTTTTTTTTAGTTTTTTTTTTTTTTGCTAAAACGTTTGAAAATGGCCTTGCCCACGCCCCTATTCGATTTCATCCATACTTCCAGGGACAACCTGTATAATAAGGTTTTAAATTTTCGTCCTCGGTAACATTGTAATAACGTGCCCATATTTCTTTACATTTTATGGACGTGGATGTGGATGTGGACGTCCACTATGATATCGGGGCATCAGTAATTATAAAAACGAACTTCTCTGATTTATTGTGTAAGTAAATAACATCATATTTTAGTGACCTATTTTTGATACTTTGAATGGAAAAGAGATTAAAAGCTTCTTTTGAACTCAAGTTAAGTATACAAAGAAGAAGGATTTTTATCTGTGTTTATTCAAAATCTTTTAATCTACAACTTTTTTCTTCAATCTTTTTTGTAATTTTCATCTTTTGACTGGACCCTTAAAATGTAAAAATGGAGATTTCATAATTTTCTTATTTTTCAAGTGACCCAAATCTTAATTAAACCGAAGTAAATCTCATTATTTTATTATTAAAGTTAACTAAACAAAAAAATTCTTATAGCCTTTTGTTCTTGCATAGCCCGCGGCGTTCTTGCCTAACAAGAAAATTTGTTTTGTTTCAGTCAGAGCATTCTTGCTTCCGAATTAATTTGGGACAAAAAAGGTTTAAAACCATCCCAACAAAAAATAATTGAATGAATTGGATACGTGAAACACGCACAAATGCTCCCATTATAAAAACGATTCACTTCTGACGCCCGTTTTCACCACAAATTACTAAGGGCGCGATCACACCACATCGCAGTGACAAAATGTGGGCAGTGGTTACGTGTGAATATTGTCGCTGCAGCTACTTGCGGTTGCGTTGTGGTAACTACAAAATTTCCTTTATCACCAAATAGATTTAGTGGTCTGTGGTGCAAGTCCGCCTCAGTTTTTAATTCACTGAATGAAAAATAAAGTTCCAAACATTTTTATTTAATACTACCCAAAACAGCCAGTTGACCTTTGTAACGCAATTATAACGCTTGAATAATTACGAATTAATGAAAATTCTTGACTTCGGCAGGCATTCTTCTAATACCTTCGGACAGGGGTTTGCAAACTTTTGGTAATTTTCATCAGTTCGAGTGTTTACGCGCTGATATAGGATTATGGATCAAGTTTTAAAAGAACTCCCATTTTGTTATAACATTTTTGTGTACTTTTTGACTTATTAGACGTTGTGTTTATTTAATAACGGAAAGGTAGTGTGCTTTTGTTTAAAAAAAACCGGTCAAGTGCGAGTCGGAGTCACACACCGAGGGACCCGTACTTTGTAGGTACCTATGTAAATAGTTTATCACGGGATTTTTTTTTTGTAATGTAATTACTAATTTACAGTTTTCGGATTTTTTCCTTTATTTTTGCTACATGACATTCCTTCTTGCCAAATTTCATGATTCTATGTTAACGGGAAGTACCATAATAGGTTTTGATTTCGAAACATAATCGCCCGTATCTTTTGATTGCGTGGACTTAGAAGTTTTGATTTTTTCAATGCTTCAAGGAATTGCAGCCTTGAGTATTTGATGTTAATTTCAACTTGATAACTTTACGCGTTCCTGAGAAAAAGGGTCTTGACTGACGGACAGACAGACGGACAACGAAGTGATCAAGGGTTCCGTTTTTCCGTTTTCCTTTTCCTCAAAAAACATATGTCGAAAGAAAATATTATTAAAATGCGGCTTTACCTTACGCACCAATACCAACAGATAATGTCACTTCGTTCTTATTTGCATACCAAACGTGCAAGTAAATCCCCTGTCACATTAATACATACCCCACACACAAAGACATACCTACAGACATACAAACACGTTTTAATGTTTCCGTATCACTTTTGTATCTGTTTTACTTCTTCTTCAACTCATGTGAAACATAAACACTTCTGTGTTTTCTGGACACACAATTTATTGATAGAGATTGGGTTATCGTACAGTATCGCGTACCGGAAGACGTAGCGCTGGAAGGCATCCCACAAAGTGGACCGATGACCTTGTGAAGGCCGCAGGAACCCGTTGGATGCGAGAAGCACAGAACCGGTCGAAATGAAAGTGCTCGGCTGAAATTACTTTTATAATACACTAGCTCTTGCCCGCAATCCAGGATAAAAAGTAGCCTATTTTCTTGTCTAGGTCATGCTGAACCCATGTGCCAACATCCAAATTAGTTCATCCATTTTCCTTGAAATTTTAATTATTTTATTAAATTCTCTTTGTCCTCTTTAACGGGGACAACGGGAATACAGGAAAACAAACATACAAAAAATCAAATCTGTTCTCTTTATAAAGATTAATAATAAACTCACATTTAATAAAGAAATCTCGATGTTTTCACAATTTTTTGTTACAGGATGATAGTATAATTTACACAATGGGACGCCTGGAAAATATCTGACAGTGAATATAAACGCACTCTTGCTTAATTCCGTTTATAATACGCGCTTATTTATCAGTAGAAGATGATTCTTCTGCACTTATCTGTTTAGTAGATATTATTATCACTGACACGTAACGATATTGATCTGAATAGGCGGAGTAATGTGCAAACACTAATTACATTCGACAAATGGTTTCCGATTACTGATCAGAGTACAATTATTTGTGTAGGTGGAATTTATTAAAGTAATAAAAATATCGTAAATCCTACACTATTTTGGGAACATAGCCCATAGGTACTGATAAAATAGTAATAATATTTTCTAAATAATAGATACAATAGGTTAATCAATTGATAAAAGTTGGGGTTAAAACCTTCGGGCCTTGGGGAAATCTCTAAACGGCTGTTTGACACTTCCCGTGACCCAAGGGCTGGCTTTTACCTTGGCCAAAGGCTAAGCATTGCCATACAACGTGGTAATGCCGCCACTCTTCTCAACAATGACAAGTTAGCATTAGCTTGCTAAAACTAAAAGCGTCAAGTCTCTGCGCAGTTCCGGTGGGGCCGGAAATACGTCATTACCGCTGAGCCACAATGGCGGCTGTCTATCTACCCGCAGCCGCAGTGTTTGAAGTCATTATGTCGCACCTCCGGGGTGTAGGTCATGTGTGTAGGTAACTAGGTGGGTAGGCGGGAAGATCTTGGGTTTGTCACTCGCGAAGGGAAATAATGAGCAATTTACTTATGTGTCTTATCCAGTTGAATGCCATAATTATAGAAACTATTAAAAAGCCATTGTGTCTCACGTGGTTACACGTTCATATGAAGGATTAAAGACTGGGTGTAACTTAAAATAAACTTCTTACGGCACCCGCAGTTTCACCCGCATAAGTCTCGATCCCGAGGGCATATTGGAATAAAAGCATCCTGTGTCCTTTAATCCAGGTCATGGTCTACCCATGTGCCAAATTTGATCCAAATCGGTTCAGCCCACTGAAATGACCCGCGGACGAGAGTGACAGTGATCGAAAACCGCAGAATGTCCGAACGTATGAAAGTGAGTGCGTGGCAAAATTTGGGTATACCTACCTCTGCTTATTTCTTCCGAGAAAACAGGCCTAATGTTATTTTAAGTGAATTTCTAAAGGAGTCTTGAAAATGCTTGATCAAATTAAGTGCAGTTTAAGTACCCGGGCGAAACATAATGTTATATCGAGCTTTTATATGTCACTGTCACAACAGAAACTTGTTACAATTCGATGTGCTATTTTAACGGCCTCATATTGTACAAAAGTTTGTTAGGGTTAGTACCCTAATATTGTTTTAAAGACCATAAATGTAGATTTGCCTTTTCTCTTACGATCTAAACACATGTGAGATTAATATCATTCCATATGACATTTAATTTTAAGAATTAATTTACCAGTGTAAACATCTCCTAATGTATCTGTCGACTGTCTGTCTGTCACACAGAATAAGGTTGTTATTCCAAAAAACTTGTCATGAAAATTCGCTTGGATTTTTACCTGGACATGTCATTAATTTCTGTCAGCTTGATTCCCGAAAAATATGGCGGTGCTTTTATAGCCGTGGACAAACATATTCGGGAAATATTTTATGCGAACCATGGCTCCATTTACAGTAATATGACAAAAATTCTATGAGACGCTGTTCGTGAAATTAATTGTCATAAAAGGCTATGGCACATAGGTACACTACCGGGCTGTTAAGATGGCACATCTAGTATTATAAAGTGGCTTGAATACAGATTTAAGAGCGTTGATGGCCCAGTGCTAACGGCCGCGACTTACGAATCGTAGGTAAGTACTAATTACTGCTCTCAAAACGGTGAAGGAAAACATCGTGAGGAAACCGGCATGTCCTAGAACCAAAAAACCGAAGAGATGTGACATCTACCAACCTGCACTGGGCCCGCATGGTGGATTACGGTTTACTCCCTCTTACTGAGAGAAGGCCTGTGTCCCAGCAGTGGGAACATTATAGGTTCATGTTATGTTGAATACAGACATGAGCGTCAGAGACGACGCGAGACAAAGCCAAACTTATTCTAAAACTCATGCCTTTTAAAGGCTGTGTATTGTACCTACAAGCTTTTTTATTTTTCCTCAGGTAATGTAAGCGTATTAGGAAAATAAACAGGGCAGAAATCCCCCATCATGGCACAATTCTCGTACAAATTGCGTCACACTTTTTGCGTCAGCTTGTAACGATCTCGTCAATCACTTGCTATCTCGCAGACGGTTTTAGACTGCATTAATCACGCGGGTAGGCACAGAAGTTTCACTCCTAACGACTGGGACTTGGTAGAAGAACAAGTGTACACATTGATAGGTAGAATACCAGTAAAACAAGGCGTTAGAATCTCAGAGCATACAATGAAAATCATTATTGTTGCCAGTCATTTTACATTATAAACAAAGCCAAAGGAAATAACAAGGCCCTCTCTTTCAATCAGGAGGAAAATAACTTTACTCTTTTTCTAGGTATACTATAAGACATCAGTTTAGCAATATTGTCTATTATTTAAATTTTGTTCATAGTCTGTTATGTTCCTTTATGCACATAAACTTGCTATACAATACAATTACAATCAATATTTATTGTTAAACCTTCTGGACCGTATGTCTTGTGTCGCTATTAGCTTTATCCCGCGGGATAGACGTGATCGAATGAGTCACATTGCCGGTGGAGGCTGTTGCGCGCTCTAAGGGTTGAATACAAACGTGTAGGAGTACGACGATACCAAGAAACGAGGTGTTTTCATTTAGCAGTTTGCGAAGGAATAAAAAACTGGTGCAAAGGTTAAAAAAAATATGAAGGCCCAGGTCATGTACCCAGTTGGACCATATTTAAGTACCAGTTTTATCCATTTCTGATGGTGAAAATGGTCAATCAACTAAGTAATCACCAAAGGAGAGGGGAAATCCTGGGCCCAGCAGTTAACTAATTAAAATGGGTATTAAAAAAACCGTTATATTTTTCTAAAGGAAATCACAAAATATAGTACCATGTTTCTATCTAGGAAGCGAGAAAAATTAAATTAAGTTGTGAAACTAAATAATCGATAAAGTACATGCCTGAATTCTAAGTAATCGATAGTGAATAAATCGGTAAAATCTCAGAATATGTATGAACATCGAGTGACAAATGCTTATCAATATTTTCGTGAAATCGATTCAAAGCGAATAGAGTTCCATTAATTTTTCTTCTGTTAGCAACACTGGTCACTCAGTATAGTCAAAAGTAATCTGTGCTGGTCACTGACTGACAGATGACAGGTAGAAAAAAACCGGCACCTATCAAAAAGTACTGTGTGACCGGCACTCGTTCGTTTTCTTTCGTTGTGAGTGCGCACGTATTTTCCGTTCCCAATCCGTGTCAGGATCTTCAACACGTCGCACATGGAGGCTCTCTACTTGCACTCCATGCGTAAAACCATTATACAACCAAAACTATTCAAAAATATTTCGCAAATAACATCAAAAAACTACAATGTTATAATGTAACCTCACTTTTACTATATTTCAAATAACTTGATTCCTAGATAGCCAAATTTCACCAAATTTTCAGTGAGGCCTTGTTATTATATCCACTTTCAAATAAAACTAGTTTGATTGAGTTAACACCTGGGCCCAGGAAACTATGGAGTCTTTCCCTTCTCCTTTATAATGAACCGCGATCATGTTTAGGGTTTTCGTACCCGTGGTCCGTGGGTGAAAACGGGACCCTATTTCTAAACCTCCGCTGTCCATCCGTCCGTCTGTCTGTCTGCCAGCGAGCTATATCTCGTGAACCGTAATAGGAAGACAGTTAACATTTTCATAGAGTTGTATTTCGATTCCCGCTGTAACAACCAATAATAAACTGCCTATTTCACCTCTACAACCCAGTTACTGGGTAATACGATACTCACCTCTTGATAAGTACTGGTTGTCAGACTTTCCGGCTTCTGACGACTCGTAACGACTGTTAAAGATCCGAATGATAGCGGGGACCAACGTTAACGAGCTTCCCGAGGCACGGGAGGTCTCGATGTGTAAGGATGGTCACTCATCCACTGACCGACCACGGCAAGCGTAGCTTAACCTGCTCGATCGACCCGTGCGCCACGAACCCCACCACCACTTCTGAATTAAACGATGTTAATCAAGTGAGTTCTTTATTTTCCTCTCAAAGATAAAAAAAACACGCCGTTTCTAAACGGCTTGAAAACTCTCCATAAAACAAAGAAAGCCTAGATAAGTGCTAGCACACACTACCCACATCCCGCGGCGCCGCTCGTGTCTCAAACGGGTAACTCAAGCAGTGCAGTGGCGCGCAGTCGAGCGTGTTTACTGAATACCAAGTCTGTGTTACTGGCTGACTTTAAGGGATCCCTTCTTTTCGCATAATGTTTTTTTTTTCTTAATATACTTTGGCATAACTATTTTGGTATAATTTGTTTTGCCATAGTAATACTTTGCCATATTTTTTTTTTGGCATACATTTTATGTTGCCATAATTATCTTGAAGGCTAATTTGTTTCGGCATAAATTTAATTCGCATAATACTAAACGACGTCAGGGGCACCCCGAGGTTCGGTTTGCTTAGGTTTTTTTAAGCCCTGCAGCCAGAAATAGGAGCCCCGCGCAACGGGGCTCCGTCGACCTGCCTTCGTTAGAAATAAAACGATCATGTTTTTATGCTTTAGAATGTTATGCTTAATCATTATTATGATTAGAGAAATTATGTTTAAAAAAATTATGTGTAAGCTGTTATGCGTAAATAATGTTATGCGAAAATATGATTAGGAGAAACAAATGTATGCCAAGTTTGAAGTTATATTAGGTCTTAAAATTTTATGCAAATGGATAGGGAACCACTTTAGAATACCGTGTGCCTGTTTTACTTCATAACTTTCCTATTTACATACTACCGATCCGTCACTCAAGACTGGTGATAAAAAGGATTTTCCCTTTAGGGTCGATTTTTCTACTGATTGATCGATTGATCTGTTTTACCGATTCCTCAGACAATAGATAACTGACGTTTGAAAAATCGTCCTCTAATCTTTCATTGCGATGTTGAGTAAATTCATCCCTTTATTTTCCCCCTCGCGAAAAAAAACATGCCTTTTCTAAACCAAACGGCTTGAAAACTTAGCGTAGATAAGTGCTATATTCTTCGTATAGAATAACGTAACGTGTTATGTTTAGCTCGGTGGCTCCGTACAGCGGCGCACAGTCGGGCGTGCATACTGATACCAAGTCGGCGTTGCGGCTGACTTCAGAATAACATGCTACTGTATTGCTTGCTCATAAAATTGTGTTGGTAGTAGGAGAACTAAGAAATATTAAAGCAATATGGGTCATAGTGATATGCTTGTGCTGCCATAAGGTAGGGCCTGAGGGCGGCATGACTGGGGCTGTATCGTCGCCCGAACAGTCAGGACCAAAGAAGTGGCATGCGCACCTTTAGGTACGAGTCCGATATAACCCTCCGTTCTCCCCAGACAAATTCTGACGGGAAAAAGAAAAGGGGGTACGTTGTCAAAAGTGTAACTGGTTAGGGACACCATCACCACAGATAAGAAATCATGACATCATAAATGCTACTAAGAAAGTATACAGTGATCCTTGTTTTCAAGCTTTTGTGTGAGATCCCAGACAAAAACGCTGGAAAGATGAATGAAAAAAAAAATACATCTAGTTACAACTAATTTAGAACTTACCCAAACTGGCTAGATAAAAAAAAACCCTGAATGGTTACATGGTGATTGCAAGACATAGGTACCTACATACTGGGCACGGGCACACTCACATAGCATAGCTAGGTAAACTTGGTTTCTAGTTGGTTCTTTAGGACCTTACTTTACCTACTATAAACAACTTTAAAACAAAAGCTAGATGAGGTTTTCAAGTTATTTGCACGTTCTAATTTCAACATCCACATTCTTGTACACGATTCATTAAACTTTTTTAACGCTCGCTGACTTGAAGCGCTTTACAGCTGAATGTTACAGCGTTACAGCTCATTCCTTTGTTTTACGCCCTTCATAACAGGAGATAACACCGAGTTTAGCACTCCGCTGAGTTACGGCACTTGGTAACATTTAAATTATACGCATTACACAGAGGTGAATTATTCAACATTTTTGTGAAAAAAAAATTGTGCCTTATTCAGCAAAAACGCGAGGCACGAACAAATTTTTGGGCATGTGTGAATATAAATATTTCATATTCATCGTTATTTTTGATGTGTCTCTTGCTGTCGACGAATATATTTTTGTAATGTTAGGTATAAGTCTGACATCCAGTCTTACCAAGGGTATCGTTTTACTCAGTTATTGGGTTGTGGAGGTCAGATGTGCAGTCGCTCCATTTAAATACTGGTGTTCAGCTGCATCCAGTTTGACTAGAAGCCGACCGCAACATATCAGATGATGATGGGTGGCAAACTCGCAATCCACACAGGATTGCCAGTTTGCCACCCTTCATCATCAGCATAGCAGGCAGCACGCAAGCTGGCAGTTCACCTGATGGCAAGGAAGCACCGCTGTCAATAGACATTCACAACACCAGAGGAATCGCAGGTGCGTTACCATCCCAGTGTTGAAGCTATAACGTCTCACGAACCTGCAAGTACAGCAGCACCAATAAATACACTCCAAACTCTAGGTTTATTAGGAAACTCAAGTTTAGCTGAAAGTTGAAAACAGCACTTTTAAAGGAAAACAAAAGAAAGTGCTTTCCTATGTAAATGTGTAACATATTCAGTAGAGAGTAGTAATTTATTTCGTAACAGCGGTAATTTTTTACTCACAGTGTGTGCGACTGGCGTTATTTATTACTAGGCTCTACTTATGTAATGTATTGCAACTTAGTTCAAGGATTGAACGCGACGCGGAAAAGACAAGAGTATTACAAACCTTATGTATGGTACGAAAAAAGAATTAAATGTTAAAAAATTTACACGACATAATATTTTCATTTATTTCACAACGCAAAATAACTCATTGGAAATCTCCCAACGACTGTCACAAAGGAAATTGTCAGATGGATATAATTCACATGCATGCCTCTTCATCTTGCACAGCCCTTTACTCGTAGTCGACTTGACATCTACAGTGGAAAAGGGTCCCATTTTCCATGGATCGTACCACTGAAGAATTGGTTTCTATTCATGTTAGGCTAAGTTTTCATTAAATACTTCCAATACTTTGTGCCTACTAAACTGCGGTAGATGAGAGAAAGCGTTCTTGACACCTGTCATTTTAATCAAATTCGCAAAACATGTCTTTTGAGAATTTGAACTTTATTAGCTTCTAGAATTGTGGCAATGACAAGAACGCATTCTCTAAACGGCCGGACTGTAACTGTATGGTACGTTAATAAATTAATGTAGCACAAGTCACATTTTTATCGATAACAGCCAAATCAAACTTTACTGATGTCCACGTGCAATTTCTTGAAACACTGCCAGCTACATAGTAGCAGAAATTATCTGTGAAAATATCTTTTATAAAATGCTTTTTATTTGGCATAATAGTACTTAGTAGAAATTAGCCGTGAAAATATATATTCTTTTAACAGACAAATTTAATAAAGACTTGACATTTACTGAAACTTTGTCAAAGCCTTCATAATGGCGGCTGATGATACCAAAATTAAACGTTGTTTTAATAAGAAATGGCTTAAGACACGCCTCCGGCGGTAGAGGCTGGATGCTCTGTGGAGGCTGGGTTGTGTCGCTCAAACTGCTTCATTGCCACCCCGTAATGAACACGACATGAGGCCATGAAGTTAGGTGACGCGAGAATATTAGGGTACACGTTTGAAGATCACAATCTTTAATGAAGCATCATATTCGTTACAAGTTTAACAAAATTATCGTTTCATAACACGCTCACGGTTACGTTTTGTAATATATTTTGTGATTGGAGCAACCAAGTACCATTATGTTGCCTAACCAACGACTATTATTTATTTATTTAACGGAGAAGGCATGTGTGTCTCATTATTATCAGCCATATTTCAACTACTGTGGGCGAACTATGGGTATGTGTTGGGTATTGCGCAATAGAAAAACGGTTTGCAGTTCAAATCAGATTATAATTTCACGAACAATTTAATCACACTAGCAAATCACACACTATAGGTACACGATACAACCAGATACGGAACGCGGGACAGTTTCTGAGCGCATGTTGTTCGTTTTATGTCCAATGTCCAAGAGGGCTCCAATCGTTCTCTCGCGCTGTTGTCGACCCCACACGAACTCAGGCTAGACTCTGTCAAGCGCCGCCAGATGGCGCTGGCGTTCCGAATAGTCAAACGAATGACCGGTTGCGACACGGCCATCCTGCGATGCACACGTCCTCGTGTGTTAATCTGTAAACAAACATACCCGCAAAGTATCACATAGCTCGGTCACTCCTGACCTTCATGGTTTCTCACGAAACCCCACACAACACAAACAACTTAATCTCTGCTCTGTTTCATCAACAAGACTATTACTCGACTTTCCTCAAATTCGTCAGTAATACTCTGATCCCTTGGCCTGTGCCATGGCATGTGCCTTAGCCTCAAAAGCGTACTTGATTCAACCAGAGCCATGTAATCAAACTAATCAATCATAGCAAAAAAACATCAACCAGATCCATGTAAACAAACTTCGACTATCTAATCAAAGCTAAAATCATCAACCAGAGCCATGTACCATCGTTATCCACATTAACAAAAAACTTTTTCACTAAGAGCCTTAGACATCTGGGAACCCACACACGAGTAAGCCACTCTAACGCCACGGCTCTCTTAGCCGACCAGCAATCGCATTGCTATCACACATCCATCGCATGGATCCATGTGCATCACCCCTGTGACTACACACAACCTTACTACGGCCGATAGAGAACCCCTACTCGCGTGGTTACCACTAGTTAGGCTTGCTCATCACCACTGTGATCACCATCTACTTCGACTGGTACATAACCTACTGGCATCATTCTTAACTTATCGTGAGCGTATTTAAAAAAATGCATTGCAAACTAGATTGGGCTATACCTAATATTGTAACCATTTTTGCTATTGCTTACCAGGAAAGCACTCAGTACCAGAGTCAAAACAAAATGAAAACGGCTCACCAGATTCGGTAGACAATAGATCTGCAGCTGGCCCAATGGCATAGACATCCACTCGCTGCCACCGCTTCCCAGGCAGAAGTCGCGAAACTCCTTGCTCGAACAGCACCGTCCTTGATCAGCGATTACTCGCACAGGAGAACCACCGAGTGCAGCGCCGTCTCACGCTGCCATCCCACTTGTACACGTCCTTGTGTGTTAACCTGTAACCAGAAAAACCAACAGCAGTGCCTGTTCTACTCGGCCAATTCTGACCACATTGTTATTGAAATAAAAACAATAACAATCATCGATAAGAAAAGATTCCTCTAAGCCTTGGTAATAATTGGTCAGCAACTGTATCAACTTACGAGTAGATCACATACTATCTTAATATTACTTTGCAAGTAAATGTCGGGTCGGGTAGAAATGTAATAAAATCCCAATTTTTGCTCGCTAATCGTTACACTACATAAGAATTATTCTGTGCTGAATACACGTGTTTGACCAATACTAGTCAACACAACAACGTTATTAACACGTTTGCCGCTTAACCTCTCCTTTACTAACAAGCATTCAGCACCACAATCGTAAACAAAACAATACAGCTCACCTGTATTTTCTAACGTGTCTGGGGGTAGTTGTACGACACAAACATCCACTCGCCGTTGCTGCTTGCAGCAGTTGAAGCTCGTGCTCCACCATCCGCTTGCAATGATTGGCCGCCACTGCTCGTGCGCCCGGCCGCGATATGTCCTGGTTTCCTACTTGCAGCACACGAAGGGCTTCGCTGGGGCTGCTTGGCCCGATTCAGTCACTCCACGTCGCTGGTAGCTCCACGCCACGTCCTTGGTATGCTATTTACAATAGCCACGTTGATGCTGCTCCTTTGTCCACCTTGTAGTGAATTTTCAGCAAAACGCCAATCAGCTGTCGTGCTGTGTGCTGTTACGTATGCACACGCGTCCTGCCGCGTGCTCTAATTACGGGAACGGGATACGACGAACTCGAACGCCGCGCCGGTTAGGGACCCGCTTGTTTTTTTTTCAAACATGGCGGTAGGTGATACACGCGCGTCACGTATTCTGCATACAGCCTATGCCCAAAACGACATGCACTACGATCACGCATCCGTATCTGGTTTATCTGGGTTCAACTCGAATAGATCCACACGATTATTTAATAAGCGTTCGCAAGTTTACACATTGTTTTTCAAATGTCAACGCGCGGTTACTTTCACTTTAAGCGTTCTGATTATTGCGCATAAACCAACACGAATCCCACGCCTGATAACGGAGAAGGCATGTGTGTCTCATTATTATCAGCCATATTTCAACTACTGTGGGCGAACTATGGGTATGTGTTGGGTATTGCGCAATAGAAAAACGGTTTGCAGTTCAAATCAGATTATAATTTCACGAACAATTTAATCACACTAGCAAATCACACACTATAGGTACACGATACAACCAGATACGGAACGCGGGACAGTTTCTGAGCGCATGTTGTTCGTTTTATGTCCAATGTCCAAGAGGGCTCCAATCGTTCTCTCGCGCTGTTGTCGACCCCACACGAACTCAGGCTAGACTCTGTCAAGCGCCGCCAGATGGCGCTGGCGTTCCGAATAGTCAAACGAATGACCGGTTGCGACATATTTATATGGCACTTCAACGACTTACTCACTATTATCGCGATAAGTTTCCCGTTGGTGTAGCCAAATAATAAGACATACACAAACAAAAATCAGACATACAGTTTTAGGAATTGTGATTTCGTCACTTACAGAAGTGCACAGCACTAGCACAGAAATTAATAGTACACACAAGATATCGTTGGTTGAGTTAGTTGAATTACATATACCTAAGTTACAAAATAAAGTAGAATTAAAATTAAAAAATGAGCAATGTTCACAAATATGAACGAAAATACAAAAATGTTAAAAAACAAAAAATAGAAGGCTGGCAAGGATGGGGACGACCCGAGAACGAGACTCCGAGCAGTTAGAAGTTTCGACTATTACACGATAAGATTACCTTTGTTAAAGCTAGGGATTGCAGAAAAAGATAATAACCTGCATGTTTTTTTTATGATTGTAATAGAAAACTAAAAAGTTTTCCCTCAAACATGTCTGTAACTACCTACCTTTTCTTCAAGTTATAAAGTACTTTTATTATAAAGCAATTGAAAAATTCACTCAAATAATTATATACAATTCTTAACCACGTTTTGCACCACAAACTTTCGCCGAAAAATCTTGTACCAAACAAAAAGGTAAACCAACGCCATCTATCGCCTGCACAAAACATTTCATTCATCTTTACTACCGAACGTGACACGACGTAGCCGACGGCAATGTCATTAATCAATATTACTAGCTCACCTCGCCCGTTTAGGGGCCTCAACTGAATTATACGGTAGAATCAAATTACCGGCGATTTCATTTAGAACGCTCGCCTAGCTTAGCTAACTCTGTCGTGAGATACGGTGATCCAAGGCGACTGGTCTTTTGACTTTAATTGTGGAATTTATGCGATGAAATTCTGTTTTAGCGCAGGGTAAATAAAGGAGTATTTTTGGTAATTCAGTAATTGTGTTTTATGGAAATGGTTTAATTACACCATTCCATACAGAAGTAGGTAGGTATCTACTTCGTTATTCGGTGTCAGTCACTCACTTTATGTTGTATTTACTACCTAAATACCAAACTAAAGAGTTTCATTTAATTACAAATGGTCCTGAATAACTATGATTTTAAAATAGCAGTCCTGCTACGATTTACCGAACTTTTTTAACCATTTCATACAGTGAACGACTTGTGATCAATATAAAATAAGAGCCTTGACTTAAGAAAAAAATCATTGTTGTAGGTATACCACATGATTCATACCTATAAAAAAACTGAATTAAGTAGTTAAAAATAAAAACTAAAAACCGAGCTTAACTCAATATATAAATATAATGAAACATAAGGCACCTACATTATTAAAACCATATTCATGTACTCATATTTTTACTAAAATGATATGTGGATATGGATGGACAGGCAAGCAGTCTAGACAAGTAAATATAAGCGTGAGTTAAAGTGTCACTGCTGATAGGTAAGATACAGAAATTGTGACACGATACTTTGGTCTGGTCAGAGTAGAAAATGTAAGTTTTATTTATGATTATTGTAAAAAAAAAATGTTATGAAAGGGTATACGTCTTTATTATTCTACACTTTCTTTGCAGAGCCATCTATGGACAGTTTTGCTCACTGTGAATACACAAGGTGAACGTAGTTAGCTCTTAATTTCGCCATTCGCCACTAGATGGCGCTAAATTAAAACAACTGAACACTTGTTTGAAACAGGTTAACTTTTCACAAAATAATCTCTAAACTTATGGCATTATTTACTACTAGACTCATTATTATTTTAATAAAAAAAACCTATTCTTCAACCCATTTCTTTGGCCACCATTAAGATCCATTTCTGGCCACTAGATGGCGCTAGCCAACAATAGAGATAGCATAAATTATGGTTTTCATTATTTAACCGTCTCACAAATTGGCTCTGCCTTACAACAATAATTCTACAAGTCACAAAGGAACAACTTCAAACGTTTGCACATTTCTAAAAGTGGCTTCAAAATTTTCTCAAGAATGTAGGTAGTAGAAAAGCCGCACAATTCCCCACAACAGTACCACATTCAACTCCCAAAGCTACTAAGAACAGTTCCAACACAAATCCAATAAGACCCTTTCCAAAGCCAGTAAGAAGACTAGCAGAAAAGGCCAATAGAAAATTAAGTAAATCGAATACATTCCTTGGATCCAAGTGTATTTGTACTAAATCCCTTTACCCGTTCAGAGTGATACGGTGTGGGTTGATTTCCCGTGGGGACAGAGAGATGGAATGCTTGCAAGATCCTTCATGATTTATAGTGAAGGTTTCGTGTTCCTTGTGGAAGGTTCAAGGGGTTACGCAGACGTTTAGAATGAGTGATTTTGTTTTGTTTCAGTTTGTGGCTGGAGAAGTGGGAAGTCAGTGGTGGTTGGATTAGATTGAGATTCAATTTTTAACCTTATTCTTACTACTAATCCTTTACATACAAGTAATTTGGAGTTGCAGCTTATTTTTTAAATAAATACATTAAATTAGATTTCAATGTGACGTGACAAAAGAAAGTAAAGTCAGGGAAATTAATTGTTATGCAAATTAATTTGTCATAATTTTCATTCTTTGACAGCTGTATTAAATGGCTATAACACGAATAATTACCGTAGGTTGCCAATTTGCTTAACAATTAATTTCCCTGGTTGTACTTTATGTGATACTAGCTTCTGCCCGCGACTTCGGCCGCGTAAAATTTCACCCTCCCCCCATTCACCCTCTTAGGGGTGGAATTTCGAAAAACCCTTTCTTAGTGGATACCTACTCTTCACAAAGAATACACCCTCCCAATTTTATGTCTCTAGGACCAGCGGTTTAGGCTGTGCGTTGATATATCAATCAGTCAGGACTTTGAGTTTCATACAATAAATATACAGGGTGTTACGGAAAGAGTATATCCATACAAACGGGTTGAAGAGAGTATCTGGTCTAGAATCTCTGTACAAAATTTCAGCTCAAAAGCAGTAACTTTGAAAATGCTTAATATTTTTTATTTCGATAGTTTATTAAATTGAAATCATAACAAACGTGTCACGGCACTACGAGAGTCATTATCCATTATCTGTATTATGTCTGTGCGCCTAGTACACGCAAAAATATTAAGCATGTATAAAAATATTAAGCATTTTCAAAGTTACTGCTTTTGAGCTGAAATTTTGTACAGAGATTCTAGACCAGATACACTCTTCAACCCGTTTGTTTCGTATGGATATACCCTTTCTGTAACACCCTGTGATTTGTGGTGCAAGCAGGCCTTATTTGTGGTGCAAGCAGGCCTTAGTTGTGGTGCAAGCAGGCCTTATTTAAGATGCAAGCAGGCCTTATTTATGGTGCAAGCAAGCCTTATATAATAATATAATATTCTTTATTTTCGGACAACAATGATCCAGCGTGTTAGTATACTATATTATAACTTATTATTAGGGTTAGTAGTTAAAAATACATAGAAAAGACAGAATAAATCACACTAATATTACAAAGGCGAAAGTTTGTGAGTGTGTGTGTGTGCTATATTTTTGTTACCTCTCCACGCCCAAACGGCTGGATCAATTTTGATAAAATTTTGTATGGAGGTAGCTAACACCCTGGATTAATATAATAATAATTTAATTTTTAGATCAGTACAATCCACTATTGTTATTAAGGACATAAACATATCGATACCTTTGGGTAGAAAGGTCGTATAAACCAAAACCCGACTTTTCAGGAGAGCAGAAAAACTATTTTTTTTTTTACAAAAAAATTCTTAACTTTTTTGTTTTTGAAGTTATAAAAAAATGATCTATGAGAAAGGTTCTTACAATTTGCAAATGAAAAAAGTTAAATCATCAAAACCTATCTATCTTCTTTAGTTTTAAAGTTAGCTTGGATTTACGCCTAAGAAAAACTCAATTCTTGGTTAATACACCCCATGAAAATGTACTTTAAAAAAACTGTATAAGTCGTATATCCATTTTTGGTAAGCTTAAGGTCACATTTACTGTCGTAAAAACCCATATATGTAGTTTTTTTTTGTATTACAAACCATTTATAATCATAGATCAATTGAATTCTGACTAATAAACAAGCCTGTTACCCTAAGAATTAGTAGGAACTCAATTATTATTATTCTAATACCCAATAACGGTCGATTCAAATAAAATAAAACTACCTGAAATACGAAATCAACATTTATTAAGTATTACAATACCTTCTAATCAACATTTACTATTATTTCAATAATGGTACAACATACCTAACAGGTTTAACATTTTTAAATTGAAAAAAATATTTATAACAACATAAACTGAAAAGTGAAATAAAAAAATCTACTTAATCATAAAAAAAAACAAAAATTATTCTATTAAAAATTAACTTCGTCTAAATTAAAGTAATCAGGCATTTTAGTCATTTATAAAATTATGAGTTGATCGTTTTTTTAATTTTTGTACATATTTAGATGTACTTAATTCAATAAATTATTGAATTAGGCCTTTGTACTAAGGCTTAATTACTAAGTAATTTATTGAATTGCAACTAAATAATAAAAATAAAAAAAAACAATCAAGCACTAAACGTAACTAACTTATGTACTAAAAAGTAACTTATTTATGATATTAATTTGTACCGATTCATAATTAGTTTAAAATTATTTATGAATTAATACTATAAATTATTTTAATTATTATTATAAATTATTTTACAACGAATTATGAATCGAGAAACACATTTTCAAAAAATAAATTTAGGTGACAAAGAATACAATCATTTAACATAGTCTTGTTTTTTTACTAACCATGGTACCACCATGATTATTTAAACTTACCCCATGGAAATGTGGCTGACTCTCTTACGCTAACCGACGAAGAAGACGAGGAAGAGCTAATTGAATAATACAATTATTATTATAACAGAATAATAATTATTATTATAACAGAATAATAAATTTTCCTATTTACGTAATTTCACATTTCGTTCGTTAGCAAAATATTATTTAGTAAAAAAACAAGACTATGTTAAATGATTGTATTCTTTGTCACCTAAATTTATTTTTTGAAAATGTGTTTCTCAATTCGTTTTAAAATAATTTATAATAATAATTAAAATAATTTATAGTATTAATTCATAAATAATTTTAAACTAATTATGAATCGGTACAAATTAATATCATAAATAAGTTACTTTTTAGTACAGTCGCCAGCAAAATTGCATGGGTACCTTAGTGTCTATTATCCCGTGAACGTTTAAATTCAAGTTTTCGAAAATAAACTAGATGGCGTTGGTTTCTTCACAACTATGACTAATTTACGAAACGTAAGTAAGGAGTTAGGAAGAAATTGAGCAAGGAGTTACAAGGCTAATACATTTATCTAATTATTACATTACATTTACCAGCATACGTAGCTTAAATGATAAAAATAATAAAAGAAACCGATAGGAATATATTTATTAAGCTAACGAGTGGGTATTTTAATAATTAATTTAATATTCGAATTGGTAGTTACTTAGCAATAATCAATTTTAACATAGTAGGTTAATAATTAGGAACAATTTTCTTTAAAAGAAACTATTAATTATAAATTGTTTGAAGAGACAAAAATAAACTACAAAAATATTTTATCATATAAAGCAAAGCAACGCCATCTAATAACAGCATAATAAAATTTTGTTAGTCGTTAACTGGTTTTACGCTAGATGGCGTCATTTCTCGCTTCATACGATTTTGTTTCTGTACTACCCATGCACTTTTGCAGCCTATCGTACATAAGTTAGTTACGTTTAGTGCTTGATTGTTTTTTTTTATTTTTATTATTTAGTTGCAATTCAATAAATTACTTAGTAATTAAGCCTTAGTACAAAGGCCTAATTCAATAATTTATTGAATTAAGTACATCAAAATATGTACAAAAATTAAAAAAACGATCAACTCATAATTTTATAAATGACTAAAATGCCTGATTACTTTAATTTAGAAGAAGTTAATTTTTAATAGAATAATTTTTGTTTTTTTATGATTAAGTAGATTTTTTTATTTCACTTTTCAGTTTAAGTTGTTATAAATATTTTTTTCAATTTAAAAATGTTAAACCTGTTAGGTATGTTGTACCATTATTGAAATAATAGTAAATGTTGATTAGAAGGTATTGTAATACTTAATAAATGTTGATTTCGTATATCCGGTAGTTTTATTTTATTTGAATCGACTGTTATTGGGTATTAGAATAATAATAATTGAGTTCCTACTAATTCTTAGGGTAACAGGATGGTTTATTAGTCAGAATTCAATTGATCTATGATTATAAATGGTTTTTAATACAAAAAAAAACTACATATATGGGTTTTTACGACAGTAAATGTGACCATAAGCTTACCAAAAATGGATATACGACTTATACAGTTTTTTTAAAGTACATTTTCATGGGGTGTATTAACCAAGAATTGATTTTTTCTTAGGCGTAAATCCAAGCTAACTTTAAAACTAAAGAAGATAGATAGGTTTTGATGATTTAACTTTTTTCATTTGCAAATTGTAAGAACCTTTCTCATAGATCATTTTTTTATAACTTCAAAAACAAAAAAGTTATGAATTTTTATGTATAGTTTTTCTGCTCTCCTGAAAAGTCGGGTTTTGGTTTATACGACCTTTCTACCCAAAGGTATCGAAGTAAACAAATGCGCCGGTATCTGTCTATCCCGCTCGCTCTTCTGCTTGTCGCTGCGCGCCAAATGCGACCCTTGTGTGTCGGTCGTAAAGTGCTTCTTGCAATGAACATGGTTTATACACCAACGTCGCGAACTGCCTTTGGATTTACGACGTCGAATTTAAACTATGTTTAGGTAATGCATTTAACACGTTAGGGCGTATAAACCATTTACAATTAACGACTATTTTTACGCCCTGAGTTAATATAAATTATGGTCATTACATCATAACAAAACTACAAAAAAAAAACATTCGGCTTTTACATTCAAAATTTACCTTTTTTAAGAGGCTATGACCGAAAATTTCTGGGTCGTATTAACCATTTTTGTGCGAATTTCTGCATTTCGTATATACAGATCGATAGAGAAAAAAAATCTGAGAAAAATGGTATATATAACTCAATTTGGCCAAAATGGTTTATACGACCTTTCTACCCAAAGGTATCGATATTACAAAACTAGTGTTAGTACATATACCTCCGTCAATTAATAAATAAATTTAAAAAAACATGTCAGAGACGATAATAATATTAATAATTCACACTAACAAACAATACACACACTACTTCTGGGCACGGTTTGAAGGCAGCACTATCGTCCTCGTCCAGTGCCTCCATATAAGGCCATCAGACCTTATACCCAGTAAAATTGACTTGAACTCCTGTCAATTAGATTATATAAACGGTATAACCTTGCAACGCAAGATGGCATTAGTGACGAATTCCTTGACTGCCAAATGACCAGAAAAACTGTTGCCCACGAAATAACATTTACGCGTAATTTCCCGTTTTACCATTATCACAAATAAAAATAATCATCTTGTCTACCCAACTAAAGCGGCTCGATTTCCTGCGGGTTGTAATTCGAATCCCTGTTTAGGTATTTCTTGACCGCTATCTTCCCTGATTGATGACTCAGGGCCGAGGTTACGACAGCCTTATTATCGGCATAAGTTTCCAATTTCGGATAGTAGCCAATGTTATTTGTGCTGAGTATAGTCTTGGTTTATGTGTTAGGATAGGTACCGGTTACGTTTTTTACGGCAGTGAATGGTAGTTCAATCAGACGGAGATTTTCGGGTTGACGGGAAATGAGGATATCTGAAGATTTCATTATCATCAGCCTACAGCGGTCAACTGCTGGACATAGGCCTCTCCTATTGCACGCCATTCAACTCGATTTTCGGCAACTCTCATCCAGCTGATACCAGCCATCCTGCGAAGATCGTCGCTTCACCTAGCCCGAGGGCGTCCTACCTTACGTTTGCCGATTCGCGGTCTCCACTCAAGAACACGTCTACCCCAACGGTCATCGGTTCTACGGCTAATATGGCCGGCCCATTGCCACTTCAGCAGGTTTGGCTTCGCGCGTGGCTCTACATTAGATCTGATAACTTTTTAACACTGAATACGTTATGCAAGTCTCGACAACCCACTTTACATATCACCCTGCCGGATCACCTCGCTGTAGATTTAAAGTCCTTTAATGTATTTTTCATGCCATTGCAGCCGTTTATTGGGCAATTCTGTGACCCAGTGTTAGACACCGTTGGTAAACTGCACGTCCAGGATAATGATTTGTCATTAATAGCGGATTTATTACGTGGCGATAGTAAGGTAGTTTTGTAGATCACGTGTTTTAACTAAACTACTTAAAATATAGCACCTCGTAGCATTTATTCAATAGTATACAACATATTACAAATAAATAAAATTATACCGTTTTCTGTTTGTAATGTCAAAATAAAAGCTTCTTATTAAATGTATATATGAAAGTACGTAAAACAAAACATTTTTTTTTTAATTGTTGTCTGTCTTTCTGTTTGTTCCGGCTAATCTCAGAAATGGATGGACCAATTTTGACGGGACGGGATTTTCATTGGCAGATAGCTGATGTTATAAAAAGTAATTCTTTTATTTTAGATTTTAGAAAAAGAAGGAGGGTTCCGCCGGTAAAAAAATGAAAACCGGATACCTTAATGTCCGACATCCACGTGGGCGAACCCGCGGCCAGAAGCTAGTTTTCAATATAAATCTGTTGTTGACGTTTCTTTTCAACAAATATTTACCTTCTTTGTATTAATTTAACCAACCTTAAAATAATTGAACACTCAAAACAAAAGCTTTATTTTATGAAATTAACTTGTTAAAGCTTTTTTATTACCTACTCGGAAACAATTTAGTATGAAGTTCTATAAGACTTCCAAAGTTCGTCTTTTTTAGTTTGGTAATTATAAAAGCAACGTTCTTTGTAAAAAAGTTCAGTGTTACTGAAACGGGCACAAATTAAATTGTTTCTATAAAAAATATCGGTAGGTAAGATAAATTCTGTTCTGTCGTTTATATAGATATAACTTTGATTTTCAAGTGAGTTGTTATAAGATAAACGTTTTAATATCTTTTATATCAACTTGTCATTCGTTGCATATACTTTATAGTACACAAGCGTGAAAAAGTCGAGTACGTACGTACCCTTCCGTATAAAACAAAAAATATTGACATTTATGTGATTACTCACAGCAACCAATATATAAATGTGATAAAAGTTTGAACGCTCATAAAATTATTGAATATCGATAAACCACCGCGGGCGATACGTTCAGAACAACGAACATACTTCAATGTGATGTTATTTCCATTATATTTAATATCACTACTATGTATAAACGCTATTGCCAAACTAGATTACGAGAAAAATGAACTTACCGAAGTAAATAACCTAACAGTCTACGATATCTCCAAAAGATTATTCACTCTAGCCGACATACATTATGACAAAGTCAGGATCAACAATCTCAAAAACAAACTTGAAAAAATCAACCATTATGTAGTCGACCATAATTTGGTAGCAGAAGTCCTAACCAATGTGACCTCGGAAACCAGATTGAATGAAACCAATTTCTATGAAGCACTCAATGAAAATGATCATTTTAGATACTTGACAATGAATGAACCGAAGAATTTATATCTAAAGTTGAAGGAAAAGATGACTCGTGATGATATTTTGAAGATTGTGGCTGAGACAGGTAAAAGGAATAAGCTGGTGAAGTCAGCTCGACGAATGATGGAACACGGTGATCTTAAGCATGACGATGATGAAAATATGAATGACGTAGTTGATAAAATATTAGCAGAAGTGCCCAACGATCGTCATAAACTGAAAGCAAAAGAAAGTGTGTATTGGGGTACGTTGAAAAATAACTGTGAGGTATATTTTAATTAATTGTTTCCACTGATTAACCAAATGAACTAAATGAGAGAGCCGTGCTAAAAATAATTATGCAATATGCATACAGTCACCAAGTAGTGGGGTCAACTGTACGCTCAAGGAGGCATTTGATATTAATACTTTGTTGCTTTACGAAACACTGACATGATTATCATGTCAGTGTTTCGTAAACGGTCATGACGGTCTCACTTTTTTACCACACACACAAAACACCACACCACATACACAAAATACCACACCACACACACTACTCCTTCCTCTTCACACTCACACTTCACACACTAACAAACACACACACGCATTTTTATTTCTGATTTTATTTTAATAGTACCTTATTTTTTTTCCACAATAGTCCTACATGTCATACGTGCTATAACTTTTAATGATAATCTCGGCGAGGGGGGCCAGGAGTCCATAGCACAGGGTATCCTAGTTTGGATTCCTGACTCCCACAAGTCCTAGTACTTCCAAATTTTGTGATACCTCTATACTGTATTTGTACTTTGTGGGAGAAAATAAATCATTATTATTATTATTACTTTTTTGCTCAAAAACTAAAATAACAGTATTTCTATAATTTTACTAACAACAGAGCAAGAAAAAATTCTGAAGGTCTGAAGCTAACGTGGTTTAAGTGACATATTCCGAGGTGTCATCTTAACTTGTCTTCATACAAAACATTTCTCGACATGACTCTATAAAGTTACGGTCATTCCAATATCACGTATAACTAGTGCCACGTCACAGCCCAGCAGAATCCCAGTTATGTTGAGCCATTCTTCCCCAGATCCTCAAGGTGAACTGAATGAGATGAAGGCTTACCATGACAGCAAGAAGAGTGGGCGCCGCATCTTCAAGGGCGAGCGCACGAGCGTTCAGTACTACCCCTTCATGGCATCAGTCCACCTGATGGGGAGGTTCTGGTGCGGGGCGGTACTGGTGGGGAAGGATCTATGCATCACTTCTGCTTCTTGTTTACAGCTGTAAGTATCGACAGATGTGTGAAACCAAGTACTCATGGAAGGCATGACTTTTAAACTATGTTCGTGGTTCGATTGTGTGTTTCACCAAAAGATACTGAGACTTGATAGTGTCAAGTCCCAGTCTTAATGTAGTCGAGTCTTGAGGTAAAAGAACACTAATGAAAAGATGAATGGCTTGTGTGAGGGTTGATATGAATGGAAAGATGCGTGACAGTTGACACGGGAGAATAGAAAAGAAAATCATTTCATTGGCAACCCCAAGTAGCACGTGAATAACAGCTGATAGGTTATTGCTTTTTTCCCCCTACAGTTAATCGTTCATTCCCCAGGATGCATAACAACCGGTTCTTCCGCGAGAACCCTCGGGTACTGCAAGTGAGGGTAGGCAGCAACCACAGCAGAATCGGAGGCGAGATGATAGACGTGCTCGAGGTGAGTCACAAACCAGCAACGGCAGACTAATCAATCCTTGACAGTCAATAGAATTTTTTGTCTTTCAAGATTTATGGCTTAAGGTGGTCTCAGCTGGTAGCAGTACTCTCACCCTCTTACCTCAAATACCCCGGTAACACCTAATACTTTTATTTCGTTGGTATTAAAACTTTTAGGGAATTTTTAACCAACGTCAAAAAAGGAGGTTCTGAATTCGATCCGTATCTATGTATGTATGTCCGCGATTTTCTCAAAAACTAATGAACCAATTTTGATAATTATTTCATTAATGTGATCAACATACTTTCAGGAAGGTTTTAGTATATAATACATTAGGTAATTATTATTGTGTACGAAGTTACATGCATAAATGTACTGCATCTCCGGCATTTCTATGCGAATTTTGATGATTCTTCTAGTCGGTGTCTTCAATTCTTCAATGCACTAGTGTTAATTGAATTTGTGTGGGGTAGGTACAACAAAAAAGTGAAAAATAAAAACTTACAACCGACTTCAAAAAAAAAACACTAGAAAGTGATAAATAACTTTAATTTCGTAAGTCAGTGTCGTTGGTTCCGCATTTTCGTTTTTTTAAATTAAAGTTATTTATCACTTTGTAGTGTTTTTTTTTCTTAAGTCGGTTGTTTTTTTTTGTTGTAACAAACATTTTTTTGACCAGATGTATGAACGTAAACGAAGCAAAGGAGTATGTAGGGCCGCAGCAGTATTTTCTGCCCCCCATAGGAAAAAGGTGTGAATGTGGCGAAAAGACGACGAAAAATTATTGATGACGTTCATTTAAACGACGACGACGTTCTTTTGACGTTCAAAAGTGCCTTGAAATAAATTATTTGACTTTTAATTAAACTATTACAGGTTTTGAACTGTCAAGGAGTCGGTTAGTTAAAGCTACTTGATCTTTCCAAGTCTTAGATCTCTATAGAAAAAACGGGCAAGAAATTTATGGACACACTTATAAAAAATTAATTATTACTAATTGTTTATTTTAGCCCATCTTACTGTAATGATCACCTTGTTATCCCTTGTTCTCAGGTCTACTTCCACCCTAGTTACAACCCTCGAACCCTGAAAAGCAACCTGGCAGTAATCCGCCTCCGTCGGCACCTTTTCGTCAAACGCACGACCTTGATAAAGTACCTCGCCCTCGACTACATGGGGCACGCTGTGCCCGCCACCACTGAGGTGCTGCTGCTGGGCTGGGGAGTTACCAAGGTATTGATTTAGTTTGTACAGTCACTGTTATAGTGAGTATTGTTATTATATCGAAGGTTCCCCGGATATTTGATCTAAGCGACATTTTTTTCAATTTTTTTTTTTCGAAAACATTGAAAATCAGAAAAATTTGATGATTCCAATTATGTATATAACTCAATTTCGCAAAAAATCAAATCAAATAAAATCAAATCATTTATTTATTGCCAACATGGGTAGGGGTATAGATGTTATACAGTCAAGTTTTGGTAATGTTCTCCATGCTCTGCCGTCACTTGGGCATGCAAAATTTACGGATACAATACAACAATAAATATTACAAAGTTATTATGAAAATCATTTTAACCATTTTATTTTTAATTTTTCAATGTCAAGGAGTATCCAGTAGTCAATAACTAAAATGTCATAGTAAATAGTAAAATGTCATAATAAATAGTAAAATGTCATAGTAAATGGTAAATAATTAATAAAAGTCCTAAACAAATAATAACTGCGAGTTACACATGTCATTTCTATCATAGAATATCTAATTAATGTTATTGGCCATAAGGATTCTCTTTTAGATACTCTTTCACACTGTAGTACGCTTTATCAGTTAGAAATTCCTTTAGCTTCCGCTTAAATATGTCGCTTAGATCAAATAGCCGGGGAACCGTCGATATATACACCGTGTTCTTTACGATATTCATAAACTTTGTCAAAGGCTTCTATAGCTTTTACAAATTAAATCTAAAAAAGGAAGTAGTACTTAAAAAAGCTTCTTTACAAAGATATTTGTAATTTCATTTAGTGAAATTTAATTGAGCATGCAGTAAAAAAGGGTCTTAACTCAGTTTTGACAAGTTGCAGCTCGCCAAATCTTATGAATGAAAATACGTCATCGTTGCAAATTCGGATAAAGAGGCATGTATATCGGGCGATTGACGTCAAGGTATTTAGTTTATATGAAAATAAATAAAAAATAATAATTCATTAATGTGTCCATAATGAAAAATGCTTATTTTCATGGTCTGAACATCTGGTCGAAATTTATGTATATCGTCCGGAACAGGGTGTATATTAGAGTTATTATAAACAAGCCGTGTGCCCTACGGGCTTTCCTATCGGCAAAAATACGAACTTCCATGCAAACTTTCATCCCATACTTAACACTATTAGCAGATGATTTTTAAAAAATTGCTACTAAGCACTCATCGTCATTATTTTTGGGAACTCTTGTGCCAAATTGTATGCTACTGACCCAGTGGTGTAGGCTGTGCGTTGTCTGTCAGTAAGTGAATGAATGAATAAATTTGTATTAAGACACGGTCAATAAATTAATATAGAATACGATAAGGTGAGGTGCATTTAAGCACAGTGTAAAGCGCGGCCCTTGAGCGAGCCCAGCGTAGTACACAGTAGTAGTTTCACTGACGTGCGGCCTACTGCACCTGTCTGGAGTTGGACAAAAGACACGTATAAGAGTATAGATATGTTACTGTAAAAGCCCGAACTGCGGTAAATCTTAGGATTTACCAAGTCTCACCGGTAAAAGTCCGAATTGTTCTATAATAATCTTTAATTTTTAACTTTTACTGGCTTTCAGTCTGTAAATCCTAGGTTTTACCGCAGACACCAGTAAATCTCCGAAATCAAAGATTGAAATAAACTCGAGAGCAACGAGGGTCACATAAATATATCTGAAATTCTCGGAAACTAAGAATGGCTAGCTTAATGAAATAAATTGTGTTTAATAGCCAATCAAATGTTAAACAAAATTAATAAAATTTATGTGTCACTTTCATAAAAAATTACATAAACAAAAAAAAACATATTTATTGCTTCTGTAAATATTTACATAATATAAGATAACATATAAACTACATATAAGGTTCTTAATAATTAATTACAAGACTAATAAGCAATTTTAATATAAATGTATCATAAATTGTTCCATAAATATTTGTTTTTTTTTTTTGGGCACTTATTTATTTTAGTTTGTGTGTACATAAATAGTGATGATGAGTTAGTAAGTAAACTTTAATAATATGTACTTACATTTATATGAAAAAAATTACCAATCTCATCTTATAACGAAAATAGAAAAGAAACCGCTCTTAGCGATAAGACCGCCCATTGTGTCACCCATTGTAAAGTTTTCTATATTTATGTCTGTAATTTATATGGTGTACATAATAAAGAGTATTCTATTCTATTCTATTCTAGAAAAGCAAATTTTGTTCGACCACTTTAAAATTTTCTTGAGTTTTGTACTTTGTATTACCCCCACGTGCTGTCATCACTGCGGTTATGCGGTTTGGCATACTGTACACCAAGTTTCTTAAACGATGTTGGTAAGTATTCTCCCATTACTCTACGAGCACAACTTTGAGCTCTTACAGCGTGATCGGGGAAGGGTTTCGGTGTCTCACACATAGTTGGAACTCGTCCCAAGCATGCTCAATTGGGTTGAGGTCCGGGCTGTGTGCTGGCCACTCCATACAGTTAATATTCACCCCTTGAAGTTAGTCATTCATAATTTCACCAGTATGAGGCCGGGCATTGTCATGCATAAATATAGCATCCTCTCCCAAATTGACTATTTAAAATGCCGTAATAGTTCACCATGTTGCAACAAGTAAAATCCCTTTTTTTAACTGATACTAATAAGAACGTTTAGCTTACTCGTACCTAGCCAAAGTAGGTTTTATTAGTGAAAAGTATTTTTTTGCATTTTATTTTTCTGTTACCCTGTTCCCGATACCAGTGGGCTACTATTTTTTTATATTCTAATATTTAAAAATATATTTTATATGAATTTACTGAAATAAAGGAAATAATAATGATTGTACCGGTACCGAATAACAAAATGATTAATTATCAAAAGACTGTTTTGTTTCTGATTTGTGTTATTTTCTCTGGATTTTATTTTTCTAAAGCATGTTTTAAGACTTGACTAATAACAATAATAATGATAGTAATTGGAACCGTCCCACATGATGGGAACCTCGTGAAAGCCGAAAATGATAAACAAATCAAGTATCTCGACTCAGCTCACGAGGTTGTCGCCATGTGGGATGTAGACTCAGCGATCATTGTGCCGTCAACAGCTAATGGCTTAATAGCCAACTTAGCTTAGATAATATCACTAATACCATAAACCTATTTTCACACAAGCGTTTAATAAAAGCAGCCATTTAACAAAATAATATTTGAAGAAACAATCAATAGGTATGGGTGGTGTTTGAGTCCAGAAATGATGATAAAGTAAGCAGTAAACTTGTCGTTACGGTGGCTAATCATTGAGGTGTTTGCGGCAGCCCTCCTAAGAAGGAGGGTTAGTGGTCAGAGGCAGGGGAAGCGACTTGTTGCTGCATTCAATATTACTGAAGACTTTTAAAAAAGAAATGCGAAAGGCCTGTTGATTACTTATTTGACGAGGGTAGTCGTGAAAGGTTCGTGTACTCAAAATGTGTTTTCTTTTTTGCAAAATTAAGTGTTCATTGTTTTATTCCTTGCAATTTTGTAAATTAAATGTGGTCCCTAATACTTATTCTTAATACCCGCGTCATGATAACGATGTTTGCAAACATAACACTATTTATGAAGTCACATATAAAGGAAGCAAACTTTTCAGAAAATTAATTAGTAATCAATTTAAATTTTATTGTGTGTTCATCAGTCACACGAAATGAATATAACACGGCAGTGTCTCAATCTTGTAAACAACACTTGGCGTGCCTAGGGGTCAAAATTAGGGCAAGACCACAGATTCCCAACGTTAAAAAAATGCCAACTGAGGGATTGGGGATTACCTACTAAGCAATCGAATGAGTAGGTACCTATTTTAATCTGTCTTCTTGAGTGACATAAATAAGTACTTTGTTTTTATTTTCGAGAACTACCTACAGTACCTAATTTAAGATTTGTTACGGTGAAGTAAAGAGTTAGGTAGGTACTTATTGACATAAAACTCAATGTATTTATTACATACCTTTTCGATGACAGATTCCGAATTCACATAATGATAAAAGATTTTCATTAAGTAGGTACCTGAACATTTACAAAATTATGGGAAACATCGCCGCAATTTTTAATATGTTTTTTATTGAAAGGTTTATGTACGTTTGTTGTTGTGATTTGGGGTTTTTTTAGGACTAGCCGGGCTTTTTTGCTTCTATGAAGGTACCGCCACTCTGCACTATGTTCGGCATAGAATAGAATAGAACATATTTATTTGTTTGCTTAAAAACATGTGATTTGTTGTTCAGTGTTATGTTTACGACTACTTATTTATTTTGTTACAGATGTCTCAGAAGCTATCGTACGAGCCGATATTCTTGCAGAGGAAGATCTTACCGGTGTATCCGAACACGTTTTGTAAAGAAGTGTATGGCGAGTAAGTAACAAAACACATTTTAAGTAAAAGGCTCTTGGAATGAACAGATGCAACCCCAAAACCAAATGTTCCCCAAAAAAAACCTGTGGAAACTTGAGACCTCAGCGGGGCATAAATAGCTTGACAGATGTAAAGATTTATTCCGGTCTGATCCCCTAAACCCCCCTCCACTCCCCCCCCAGATCCCCTGCTAATTTGAAACCCTTCAAGTCCCCTACACAAGGATAAATCTTCTCCTGTCATCAATTATATTGCCGACCCATTGCCTCTTCTGTTAACTTTGGGTGGCTGGTAGCAGCTGGATGAGCGTAGCTGCTGATCGAGTTTACTATCATCTAAACGAGTGTTATTATGTTGTACCATTATGCAACTCGTTTTCAAAAAAAGAACATTGTCATCTACTACCACAGCGCCGTGATTTAAAAAAAGAACTTACAGGTTATTCGAATTCACGTCATATCCCGCCGGCCGCCATTTTTGTTCGATATTAGTATAATTGCAAAAAACTGTTTCAGAACCTTTTTTTAGAGGATTCATACTCGTATCATGGGTATAGATAAAGTCTTGTATGCAACTGTACATACCTAGGTATTAAAACACTCGTGTGATACTATTATCACACTCGGCTTCGCCTCGTGTGATAAACCCACATTCGTGTTTTAATACCCCTTATTATAAAACAGTTGCATAAATAACTATTATTGCAGGAAATTTATAGCAGAAACCATGTTTTGTGCCGGCACTCTCACGACCGGGGAGGGGGCGTGTGATGTAAGTACTGATACATCAAATACATAATTTTGTAGTACTTTTTATGTCCTTACTTCTTATTTTCTATTTCAAATACATAGCCATACGTTTGTTGAAGCGCAGTCGAATGAAAAATTTAGTGGTAGTCAATCCTCCTACTACTATGCTGAATGGCTAGAAATAGCTCACTTGCACGGAACTTGACTTATAAGGAAAGTGATTAACACGCCTAACAACTTATAGCGCAGCAACATAATCTGACTGAAACTAAAGAAATCACCCTACACCAACCTACAAAAAAAACCCAATCGATTAATCAATCGTCAATCAATCAATCTCTCTCTCTTTCTCTTTTTTGTGAAAAGTAGCAAGGTCTGCTACATCGGGTCAGGCGGGCTTGCAGGAGCTTTACGACTTACCAACTGAATTTCGACAAACTGTAATACGACAAGATTTTATTTCGACACTATGGAACTCCGACACTAAAATCACAACTTTCATTCATGGTCGGCTGTAGCAAATTATTGTTACACGGCAAACTGACGAAATGTGTCAATGTGCTCAACAATTATTTTCCCTGACACTATTGTATTTCAAAGCACGATGCGGGTGGTCCAGCGATCCTCTCCGGCCGGCTAGTCGGCATCATCTCCTTCGGGCCGTCTATCTGCGGGTTCGCGGACGCACCCACTGTGTTCACGAAAATTGGCTTCTTCGCTGACTGGATAGAAACCGTCAACGAGAGTGTGAGTACTGAACTAGTGCTACAGCGATATATCGGCTACATGAACACAGAGACATGTCAATTAGAACGTTCATCGGTGTTTTCGAACGACTAACACGATGAATAACAATCTCGATCTCATTTTTAGGGTTCCGTACCTCAAAAGGAAAAACCGGCCAAGAGCGTGTCGGGCCACGCTCAGTGTAGGGTTCCGTAGTTTCCCGTCCGTCACAATAAGTGTTCCCACGTACAATTCTATAATACCCGACCCAATGTAATAAGTACCTAGACGTGCCAGAAGTTTTCGGTGGTAATTTTGGATTGCGAGAACCGATTTTAATAATTCTTTTTTTGTTTGAAAAAAGATACGTTCAGGATAATAAAATATGTAAACGAAGTTAAAAAAAAATGCTTGCATATACGATTATACTACGAACTTAGTCCAGAAATGATTTTGTACAACTTTTTGTCTTTTTTGTACAAAAACTGTTGTTTCTATCAAGTTCAAAATAATTTTCCTAGAAAGTCCTTATAAAGTTCTACTTTTCAGATTTTTTTCATATTTTCTAAACTTATGGTTCAAAAGTTAGAGGGGGGGGGACACATTGTTTTTTACTTTTGGATCGATTATTTCCGAAATTATTGACATTATCAAAAAATGATTTTAGTAAACCCCTATTCATTTTAAATACCTTTCCAACAATATATCACACGTTAGGGTTGAAATTTAAAAAAAAATCACTTCCCACTTTACATATAGGGGGGCTACCCTAATAAAACATTTTTTTTCAATTTTTATTTTACTACTTTGTCGGCGTGATTGATATACATATTGGTACCAAATTTCAGCTTTCTAGTGCTAACGGTCACAGAGATTAAGCGAGGACGGACAGACGGACGGACGGACAGACAGACATGGCGAAACTATAAGGGTTCCTAGTTGACTACGGAACCCTAAAAACGGAACACTTATAAGATCAACTAAGTGATCAACTTATCAGACAACGAAGTGATATTGTAAGGGTGGGAGCTTTCTGAGAAAAGGGGTCTTGACCGACGGCTGTCCGTCGGTCAAGACCCCTTTTCTCAGGAAAGCGTGGAGTTATCAATTTGAAATTAATATCAAACACAACCCCTTGAAGCAGTGACAAAATCAAACTTCTAAGTCAACGCAATCAAAAGATACGGGTGTTTATGTTCCGGAATCAAAACCTATAGGGTACTTCCCATTGACCTAGAATCATGAAATTTGGCAAGAAGCAATGTCATCTAGCACAAATAAAGAGAAAAATCCGAAAACCATAAATTTGTAGTTACATTACAATCTTGAACCCTCAGTGCGCGAGTCCGACTTGCACTTGACCGATTTTTTATTTATTTACTTGGGGAACAGTCCGATCTTAGGAAAAATCTGGGGAAAAAAGTTTAATGTAATGTCGTATTTGGTAGCAATTAAAAGAACTTAAAAAATATTTATTATGTTTGGTTTAGCAACATTGAAGATATTATACACAGCTTAAAATTCGAAAAAAAAACTTTTGCCCTCTTATCTCCTGGTTTCTTAATTAATGAATTCCTATTCGAGCCACAGATGGCGGATAACTACTTCGGCGATGCGCGCACCACGACGACCACGGAGTCTACACTCAACGCGTATCTGGCGACGTACAAGGTGGGGGCAGCAGGCACGCCAGCCATCTCACTCGTTGAGGCGGTCACTGCATACCCGGAAAGCCCTGAAGTTGTCGACATAGTTCCACTTACCACTACAGAAGTGCCCATTACAACGACTGAGGCTGGAACTGGGACTGAGACTGAGGCTGGGGCTGGGGCTGGGCTGAGGTCTCGAAGTGCACGTATCCGTGTTGCCCACTCTTCTCCAGTGCCACCAGCCTCTGTATTGAGGTTCAAAAAACGTCGCGGCTCATCTGAAACGATTTACTCGAGCATGGATCGAAGTTAATAAATGCGAAGAGATTTTGATTTGGTTTTTGTTAACCAGCACACTAATTGCGTAACCCACTATCAATCGGAATCTGAATCATTTTGAAGCAAATTGCTAGTCCATTACTTCATAAGTTCGAAAAATTATCCTGCTCAACACGTAAATAACGCAATGAATGTTGTTGAACTGTCAAAATGAAACCGATTCCGATTGATAATGTGTTACGTAATTGCCCGACAGTTTTTAGTTATAACAATACGAATTGTATTATCGATTCGGAAAAAAGAGGAAGAACATGTGAATGTGGGGTATACTATAATTGACTATAGGTACACCTATGCCATGAACCATTTGGGGAAAACAGGCTGTTGATATCACAGACATGTCGATGGAAGGGAAAACAGGCTGTTGATATCACAGACATGTCGGTGGAAGGGAACTCGTAGTGCGCTGTTGATATCACAGACATGTCGGTGGAAGGGAACTCTTAGTGCGCTGTTGATATCACAGACATGTCGGTGAAAGGGAACTCTTAGTGCGCGAATCATAATTGCACTTGACTTTTTTTTATGGATGGGAAATCATCAAATGACCCCTCCCGCTTTGGGTGGAGCGGAAGGGAGTGTCAGACTTTTACTGACTAAAACCCATCCGTGTTCCTTCCTTAGCCCTTTATATTCCGGGGTAGCGGTAACCCTTTCGGACAATCCCGCACCCCCGGCAGGCTTCGGCCCTGGCAGGCCCCTTCCTTTATGCTGAAATCTGTTTAAGGCGCGCGTGGAACACGTACGCGCCATCCAGCACGGGCCTGATCCCGATCGGACGGTGAGCTAATTGCACTTGACCTGACCCCAATTTCAAACACATTACTCACATATCCTGCAATACCATATACAGGTTGGTCACGTCCGGATTTTTTTACATCACCCATAAACACTACGTGGATGTTTCAGGCAGTTACAATTAAGTGTTGGAGCTCCCAGCAGATGGCGTTCAGTGCGTTATCGGGCATTTTACAGCGGTTTATGGTGCCAGGCGCGTGACGTAGGTATGGGAGTTAGTGGCTTTTTGTGCGCTCGGATTGTATTCTGTTTTTGTTTAAGATGAATAGAAAATGGTTTTTGTGAAGCTATGAATTTATTGCTACAGTGGTGTATGGCCAGTCGTTGTGGCATTGCTTGTGGAACGCTTTTGTCCAGAAGTGGATATCTCCTGCCTGAATGATGATGATGATGAGTTATGTACTCATTCTGCCTAGCCTTTTCCCACCTACGTTGGGGTCGGCTTTCAGTGTAACCGAATGCAAATGAATACTAGTAATATCTGTCCTCCACAACCCAGTATTAGGGTAAATCGATACGCGCTCTTGGTAAGACTGGTTGTCTGATGATGGGTTATGTAATAAGGAATGCAAATGATTAGAATGACTTTAATGATGGTTTTTAATTATCCTGTAAACGCTGATTGGTATGAAGAAGAAGATTACTGCAGGAAGGCTGCCGGTTCTTGGCATATTATTATTAGCCTTTAGAAACTTCTGTAAAAGACATAGCATCCTCTTCAACCCACCTCAATAGCTGCAACTGTGTATTTTTTACAAGTACTTACCTTATAATATTCGATTGTTCTAAGAATTTTACAGACAATCTAAAATTGAAAACATAGAACAATGTTATTACTGGATAATGTTAAGTAATATTAGAAGTGTGACCTTTCGCCCACACCTCATCTAATAATACCATAAGAGTGGGTTTTGAGAGTAAATTGGTCCTTTCGTTGTAATTATTTTTAATTTGGTAAATTGTTTGTAGAGACTTATAAATCTCAATGAAAAATTTTCCAGAGCAACTTTGTTTGAGATTTTATTTTATTTTTAAACGATAATATCACGCCTGTATTTAATTGCATGAAAAGGTATGCAGAGGTGTACAGTACACCATCATTTCACAACTTATGTTTTGATTTAAAAGAGTGTCCGTGGAGTTTCTTGCCCGTTCTTCTCCATAGATACATACTACGCTTTGGAATGGGCAACTAGCTTCATCTTTCTGACTGACCGACCCCTTGACAGTTCAAAAGTGTCTGTAATTGGTTCATTTGAAATAAATGCTTTGAGTTTGAGTCACATGTTATAGGGGGCAAGCTTATTGGCATTTTGCGGATTTTTTCCCCAGCCTCCTGCTAGCACTTTTCCAAACCTGGATAGAACTCTCATGACTAAGAGCCTATTGATCACTAGCACCGACCACTAGACCAAAATGGGAGTTAATAAATCAAAATATTCGTTCCAAAGTTTTCGAAAGTGTGTGAATACTTCTCACTTGAAAACCTTTGCTCCCACAACAAACCGTAACGCTAAACGTTTGTACTATAAACATCGTTTCTCAGCAAGTGGTGACAAATGCTGGCACTAAATCCTCACCGAATATCCTGCGGCCCAGACGTACGGCACCCATTACAGCGCAGCGCCACTCTGTGGCACTATTTGTTACACCCACCCGTGGTATGGCCGCGAGTGGTTCAAATGGCGTATTTTTTGAAGTGAAAACTTCTTTAGCGGCGTTGAACACTTTTTGTAATGGGTAAAAAATGTTAAACTCGCGTCAGGGCATCGCGTCAGGACACGTGACCGTCAGGAGAGATTTCCCCCCCCCCATCTCTTTCTACGGCGGCGCCAACCGAAGTGAACCAAGTGAGACACGACGAAGATTGCCGAAGAAAATGACATTTGACGTACAAATGTTTGAAAAGTCAGTTTCGTAAACAATAGTACTTCGAGGAGCCGCAGTTATATTTAATTTATTTTGAACTTCTGTTTCACCAATTTAGATTATTATTATATACCTACCTACAATACAAAATAGAAGCGACGAAAAATATAACGAAGCACATTATAGCAACAAGAAATACTGTGGGACATTGCTGCTTTTGTGTGAAAACAATGCTTCCGTGTCGACCACGGAAGTTTACACCCTGCAGGGAGATGCTCCAGTAGGGTGTGGCTGTGAAGCTATGTTGCAAAACATGCTCCACGTCCTATCCTGCCTTATTTGTCCTACCCAAAACATGCAGTCAAAGTGACCTCTGCGCTGCCACCGACGACAACGTGGAAGTGGCAATATTTTGAGCCAACAAGATCTAAAGTAAAAGAGAAGAAATTTAGGGAGTAGTTCATTAATAAAAAGCTTGTATACAAATATCAGTTTATTTTTATAATACTTGTACGCACCGGGACTTACAGCTTAGTACGGCTGTTATTCCAAATGCATACAGTGTGGCTAAGTTTGTAACGATTGAGCCTGGTATCTATGGTTACCTCACCCTACTGATTATAAACCTACAGCAACTACTTAACACCCTAGTTATCCTAACACCCTAACCTATCATACAAGCCTACGGGAGACCTACGGGAACAGACAGAATTTGGGTAGGAATAGGGGTTTGTGTACGTTGTGCAATGTGTACACAGGAAATAGTTTTGTCATTGCCGGTCCCACAGACTCATAGAACTGGTGATGGCTAAAGGTGTCTTGGCCATAGTGAGAGGAATTATGGAAGATGAATCAAACTCTACTCCAGCTTGATGACTAATTTATTCATTTACTAATTACTAATTTATGTGGAACGAATGTATGTCGCTCTTGATGCTGACGCTGGCGTATGTAACTCTTGCCTGTTCACGGCTGAACAATACTCTAAACTCTAATTTGGCTTCTAAAACTTGTGCAATAGAACAACATTTTTAAAATGTTTGCTTTTCATTTGCCATCTGTGCCATCTCTTCTGTAGGCCGTTTAATTTTCTGCTATTCGTAGTGAAGCACCATCTTTACTAGTCCCATTGACCTGAAATACAAAACTAATGTTATAAATTCTTTCTCTTCATTATCTTATTTATACTGATTTAATTAATCAGTAGCGGCATCAAAATAACAGTCATTATTATTCTTATGGCGGGTTTTTTTTTTTGTTACAATGAGTTTTGTACAGGCAAACGAAGTTCTTCGTAAAATTGTAAATTGGATAGGCACCTAATTCGTAAATCATGCCAGGCTGCCCCTGTTTAGCGTTAGTGCTTGTGTCAGTGTTTTTATTTTCTATTATGGAGACCTCTCCCTGACCAATTCTTCCAAAAAATCTAAGGATTAGAAGCAAAAGCAAGCATAAGTATAAGAAATTGAGAATGTTTACAAAACATAACTTACTTTGAACACATTTTAGCTGTAACAGTAGGTACACACCTTATCCTCCTCCAACCAATATTCAATTCTTTGCCCTTTATTGCAACTAGTCTCCGGTCTTAATTTCATTTATTTTAAATACAAAAAAAAAATTCAAAAGTTTTTTAGTTTGACACATACAATATCAAATTCATTCATTGACATATTCAATTATTCATATTGTTTCCATGACGTGACGACCATGACGTTGTCGCGTCAAAACTGTTGAAACTGTAGACAATAAATTAGTTTTTCATACGTAATAATGTCTATGGACACAAATATTCGGTTCGTAGACAGATATTCTCGTATGCATATCTGTCTATGAACTATATATTCATTATAATGGTAACATTTAGAAGTTCTTGGACATTCTAGTTATAGAACGTTTATGAAGCGTTTATGAATACAAAATATTATCGAATGATTTAAAGGCCTATTGAGCATTTTAACTAATGAATGGTTTAAACCTTCAATAGGCTATTTTTATGAATAAGACCGAAAGTGTTTAAAATATGGAAATTGAACAAAGTGCATCTATTAATGAAAAAAGTGACGCAGAAATATTGAAAAAAAATGAGTAATATTAATTAAATTAATAATTGATTTATTTCAATGTTAATATTCAAGTTTTCACTTCTGCCGGCACTCCCGGAGTGCAACCCGTCTTTTTTTAGATGTATAAACCGTTAGGGATAAGTTTTTGGAAAATTATTGTTCTCGGTTGATAACGTGGACCTAAAGAGGAGTATTTCCGTTTGAGCATCTATTTTTAGAGCACCTAGGAGAGACCCTATCAATGGAAGAAAAAATATATACGATTTGAAATAGGTGCTCTAAAAATAGGTGCTCAAACGGGAATAGGCTTTAGTTAATCCAAACTAATAAGGCTTCTTAAGTTAAAAAAATGTTAGATGAGCAACTTACTCTGGTTGCTCATCCAACATTTTTGTAACTCCTGGGATTGTATGCCTGAATCTCTACTAACTCAACAACACACTAAAATATAAATCAACCTAAAAAACAGAATGTAGCAAACATTGTATGCCTGTGTCAAAGAACGTGTTTCTTTTTGCTTTATTCAGTTGCAGCGTGATCGGCAATCGCGCCGTGTTTCATTCAAACACGTTGTTGTTGCCTCTGTGTGTCAAGAGATATGTCACGGTTGTATGTTTGATACATGCAAAACCTGTGACGTAATAAAAGTCTTATCGGTCATTTATCAGTAGCAAGTTTTAAAGTGGAACGCCTTAGACACAATGATTATTTAAAATTGTAAACCAGATGCTTAAACCCGAACCCAACGACACCGACTTCCGAAGTTATTTTTCATTTTGTAGTGTCTTATTTGGAAGTCGCTTGTTTTTTTTTTTTGTAAAAAAGTTTTTATACCTCTTGTCACCTGTACTAAATAATTTCATATTTTATCCGGTCCTATAAGCATCAACACGCGCGTCTCAGACAATGACATAAACAAACAAAAAAAAAAGAAATAACCACCTTTATTGCAAGCTGTAACATCTTCTCGGACAGCCGGTCAGCGAAGGTACCTATCATGTATCCCTTTAAGAACCAACTCGCGTGTCCGAGAAACCTTCAATACTATCATTTTGAGAATTATTTATGTTCCTCCTTCCCCACTACCTGTACAGTAACAACATCTTGCAGGCCGGCAATGGCTGACAAAGTAACATGAACGTGTAGGGGTATAGACGTGACTGCCAAACGTAATGATGTTGTCTAGGCAACTGGGTCAGCAGTGTTTTGTAAATATCTTTAGTTGAAGGCGGAATTAAAATGTAAAAAAAAGGGATGTGAAGACTTTTTCCACATACGAATTTCATCTTTCAACAATTCCGGAAAATTTGTAAGACTTAAACATTTTATTTTTCCGATAATATCGTGCCAAGTGAGCGTGAAGTGACAAAAACCTTTTTCACCTTCTATTGACACTTCAAAAACATTAATAGCGCTTTTAAAAAGGCAATCAATCAAAATGAGAACGGTATTTTATGATAAAAAATGCGCGTGCAGCACCGTACAGGTAAGAGAAATTTATTGTGAGAAACAGAGAGAAGTTTTCTTCTCTCTCATGTAACGAAATGTCCCTAAACGTCACGCGTCCTTGTTTCACTCTCAATTCTCGGTCCAATAATCGAGTCGCCGTCTAAGAAGTTTCACTTCATAACATCATACGAGTATATTTTAATATACTATTTAGATTTGTCTCAATAAGTCTCATTACTTTTCCGTAAATATTTCGTAAATCAGACCAACGTGTCATATGACTACGCATTTATTATAGCTAACACATTTTTCCTGTGATTATCATTTTCTTTTTTATAATAAGGTAAACAAACCATAACTAGGTTTGGCCAGTGAAAGTGCGACGTGATAGGCAATCGAAGCGTGTTTGCGTTGACGTGACACGTCAAGTGACTACCAACTTTGATTACCGGGCAATCACGGGACTTCAGCCATTAACCAGGCACATTATGCACGTAACTTGCAAAATGAGGAATATTACGAAGGTTCATTTGCAGTAAAGCTTTGTTAAAACGAGCACTATGTTTGTTTACAAATGTAGTAGCTTGATATTTAGCATTCATTGCAATAAACACAATTTAAACCCTTTATTTATTCTATACTACGGGTTCTATGCAATTGTAGCGTGTTTGCGTAAGACTACGTGACACGTAAGTCCCGCTAGTGATAGCCGCTAGGGTCACACAAGGTTACTTACACGTTTTTACATCGAATAACACTGCTTTGATTATACAGGATGACTTTTAATTTCACGTATTCCTTTCAGGACGTGGTAGTGTGTCCTATTTGCAAGAATATTGCGCTCCATAAAGCATAGGCGAAAATTAATGGAATTCGACAAAAAACAATTTTCATGTTTTTTTACAAATTTCCTAGATTGTGAGAGTCCCAGCTTGCATGTTGAGTAGCCACTTTTCAATAGTTAGAATTTCTCGCAGTCGATGAGAAAAATTTTGATCAAGGGAATCGTGCACCTTATACCTATTCGTTTATGATTCGTTTCCCGGTTACTACGACTAAAAACAAAAAAAAATGTTCCTAGCTTAGTATAACTGTCATCAAAATACACTTTTTCACTTCTCATGCTCTAAAAGTCCGTCTTTATGTTGTGCTTAGGCGACATAAAATCGCTTTTTATGTTCTAGTGCATAAAGTAAAATTTTTTTCTAAGACTAAAGTAATCAGGCACAATAAAACTTCGCAGATTAAAGTCGTGATTTATTTCATTCTCTTTAATTTATACCACTTCCGTGTTTTCTATCGTTAATTTAATAAGATGAGGTAAAATAGTTGTCATTTATTATTTAAAAAGGCAAAGAAACGTTTTCATTTTTTGGCAGTATGAAGTACCCAAGTCGAATGACTAATGTTGAAAATTAAAAGAAAAAAACTTTTAAAAAGTTTCGTGGCGGTATTATCTGCGGTGGCGGGAACTAGCTATGGATGCAACATTTTTGATTAATTATGTACTGTATACTTTATGCCTGTTTCATTTTCTCGCAATCGAAGTGAAAAGCAGAGTGTATAACTCAGGCATAAACGAGCCATTTTACCCCTCGACTTAACTATCCACCCTCGCCTGCGGCTCGGGTGGATATAAACGTCTCGGGGTAAAATAGCTTATTTTATGCCTTAGTTGTACAATCTACTATTATCGTATCGCTTTGAAAGTTTTCCAATATGCAGTTACTTCTACTTACCTTCCGTTGTAAAATTAACGCTTTGTAACAGTTTGCTTTAAATTGTAGCTATGGCTACACCCACAGATATAGATACACCTAGGTACTTCGCGTGCCAAAAATCGCACCAGTTTACGATCGAAAATCATAAGCCGCCACTTTTGCGCTCAGTCCTGCGTACTGCTGGCTGGGTGAGCGTGAGCGAGAGAGCACGAGTTTGTGACGTCATAGTAGGTAGTCAAAAAGTGGCACGCTTAGTTTTCATACAGCTCGTGATACTTGCGTTATCTAGGTATATCTGTGGCTACACCGAAAACCAGAAACAGAACATTTGTAAATGGTGAAAAAATAATATTAAACTTTTTCACTAACCAATTTCTGAAACATACGAGCTTACACTACTTTCATTTTTATTTTACCTCGGACAGCAGCAACCCAACAGCCACCTTATTTTTACGAAAATAGAGATCACTGCGATTTCGACAGTAATGCAATAAACTTTGAAAGGTCGACTCAAGTCCCACAGATTTTAAAGAGAATTTCACAATAAACCATACAGCAAAGCGTACTTTTTACAAAAAAAAGTAAGCTTCGAACACTCCGTAAAGTGCTTCAAAAAATCCCACGGCAACGCTCTCCGTTCATAAAAGCGTCAGCACATTCGTCACGGTATAACTGTCGGTAACAGGTGCATTATAGTTAAGTGCACTATATCTACGTCGCGATTGGTTAAATTCTCGAGCGGGCCGTCTGTCACACCGTAGCGTAACTCATGAATATTTGATGCATGAAGGCTTTTGTGAAACATGCGGTTTGTAGCGAAGTTTGAAACAATGGGGTTGGTACAATAGGGTTATTTCATTCAGTTTCATGCATAACACTGCCAACTAGTCAAGGCAAAATGTACGCATTAAGTAACCTTATTAGCATAGTAGCATCTTATTAAAACCATTTAAGAATATTTGACCTGGTAGGTATAAAATAGGTACTAAATCAGGAAACTCATTGTTTGTAAAATATTGTTGATTCATATCTTATTTACATCCCTTTATTTTTTATATTGCATACTTTTCAAAAGCAAAATTCTACCCACTCTCGCCCAACTTTCTCCGTGATAAATATGAGTTCATAAATTCGTGTAGCGATGTGCGGCGGCGCTGCCATTAGTTGCCACTCAACCCTGTAATTGCTACTGCTTCTGTGGGCACGAGGCACGTGCTCGCATGCGCGGGGTTAATTGTAGGCAATTATTTGAGGTAATTTTAGTGTTAGCTACTTTTGAGATGTACCTTGTAATGAAATACGCAATAGTTCTGAGATAATGTTTAAAAAAAAATTACTACGTTGTTTATAAACACAACAAACGTTATTTTACTGTTCTCAGTTTATTAAAATCACGATTACATTTAATGACTCAGTGGCTGCCAGAGTCTTGCCACAGAAAAATAAGTAAAAACTAATTAATAAAAATAATTCATTTTATGAATAAACAACAGCAGTAATTACCACAAAATTGCTCTGCCAATATTATATGGACCGCAAATAATTTATTATCTCATGGAAACTCGAACAAAACACTAGATCGCGTAACCTAGGACCGAAATTTCTCACAAAATGTATGGAAATATCTCTAGTTTCAGACTAAATTAAAACAAAGCAAAATATATCCATCATTTTTATCTGACGTCTACAGTTTGAAACCGGTTCACATCGGTTGACATTGGCGCGCGGCGGTTAGAACCGGATCCAAGTGGATATCACCAGTTATGGCCGCGCGGACAGTAAAAATGGTGGATTTATATAACACTCGTAAAACAAGAGTGGTTTTAAAATTTTAAACGAAACGGGAGAGGTTTAGTGTCCCGTACTGATTTATTTATGTTCATAGCTCATGGAGTTGTTGTCCTAAATAGAAGCTAGTTGCTAGCTAGTTGGAAGCTATGCATGGCAAATTAACCTAAAATTATCACATAAGATAAGTACGCAGTAGATAATGTAAGTTAGTTAATAGGGCATAAAAATGTACCTATCTATAAACAACAATACTATTGTAATATTAATATATTGTAAAAGTCAATAAGTCACAAACACACACTATTGTGGAGTAAGTATGAGGCTAAATTATGTACGTGTACGATGTGTCTCACTAGACCCAAAATAAATGATACACAACGCACTTAACGAAATTGAGTTTAGCCAAAAGTGTAATTGACGAATATCCAGTATTAGCACGGTTAAACTAGTATCAACCGCTTAAATCCGACGTGAAGGGGTTTGATCTGGTTTCAAGCGATGTAATCCAAATACAGTTTGTAAGACATATACTTGGAATATTTGACCTGAGATATTAATCGGGTTGTTTGTGTACCTAACAGTTTTTTCATGGGATCAGTATTATTCACATTGTTAAAATAAGACATAATTAAGTATTTTTGTACAGAAAAAAACACTCCGATAAATGGCGTATATATTAATGAGGTAACATAAGCCCTTGAAAATTTTTTTCATCGTCGACTGTAAAAAGGCGTACTCACTGTTCATTTCGGACCAAACCGCTACTCAGGCTCGTATCTTATCTTTTAATAGTGCTTTTCAAGGCGGCCATTTCTGCCTTTTTTACTATCTTTTTCCCGTAAGTTAAAAAAGTGCTCGTGTGAGTCAAGCTTAGAACTAAACCGTAAACCTTAATGTCAAATGACAAACGTTTCTGTCTGAGAGTTACAACACAGAATAGAACAGAAGGTTGGCTCCATAAAACGAGCCAAAACCATAATTTCAGCCGAAAGACGTCCACTGCTGGACATAGACCTCCCCCAAGCACCTCCACTTCGACCGGTTCTGTGCATTTCACATCCTGCGGATTCCAGCAGCCTTCACCAGGTCATCGGTCTACCTTATGGGTGACCTTCGAATGCTATGTCTTTCGGTACGTGGTAGCCACTCCAGAACCTTTCAGCCCCATCGGCCATCTGTTCTGCGAGCAATGTGTCCGGCCCACTGCCATTTAAGTATGGTAATTCTTCAGGCTATGTCTATGTGGCTATGTATTACCTTGGTTCTCCTACGGATCTCTTAGTTTCTGATTCGATCATGTAGGGAAATTCCGAGCAACATTTCCACAACCGAAAGCTTTGACACACCACATTATGATTTAAAATACTAGTTATCCAAATTTTTGAACTGTTATAACGTTTTTATTGACACATTCAACTACTTTTGACTTACCATAAAAATAATCAAGTAATCCATTAGGAGTACCTGATTATTTTTTATTTTAAATCATAATGACGTCACAGCTGAAGTGGAAAAATTTCTACTAACTTTTGGAGGCCACAGTACCTATATAGACGATCGCCGTACGTACGCATGTACGGCGATCTAACACAAATGCCAGCCGCGGGTGCGCTTGCGCTCGCTGCACGTGAGTCGTGTGTGTTCGCTCGTTGTTTGGAGCTGACCTTCTGTATTATTCTGTGGAAACAGTTTACTACGTGAGAGGATGAAACGTTTTACTTTCAAGACAATTGTCATATGTATGTCCCCTCGTTTCGCTTCAGTTGAAATGCGTTGTCTTACTCAACATTTTGAGTGAGTACCGTTTGTAATATTATAATATTTACCGGCTTTACATCGATATTGTTTTGGATGGATGATGATTGTAAATTGAAATGCTAAATAAATGGGATAGCCTCACAGATGTTAAAGCGGAAAGCGTCATGGCTCTCCAAGAAATAGATTTATAGAGAAATTGACAACAGCAGAGTTGGGAGCTGTATGGTATGAAAATTTTGAGGATTCCTATTATACACTTATAGATAAACACAAACAAAAAACTCAGAAATCCGACTCCCACTTAAATGTAAGAATCTATGAAGACAAAGAATCAGTGTTCTGATACGTCGTTATTGTACCGCAACTTCTAACTAAAGTCGGGGACAATTGAATACCAACTTAAATTGTCCGTATATTCACATCATCACAACTATCATTCTTTGAAAGTTATGTACCTATTATGACTATTACATGGTCAATTGCAACAAGATGTCAATTTGCTTAAAAAATATTATCCCTATTTTACATACTTAGGTATAACGTTTTTTATCGATACATAATTTCCATATTCACTTTCTTGTTGTAATGAAAACCATCCACAAACTCCATCTGTTTTACAGAGTTATTCCGGTCTGATAATCAAGCGTATGCTCATGGCAACGATTTGCCATCGACAGCGCCTCTATTTCGTAGGAGGAAAGCCGGTTTTCGTAGTTCAAGTATTACCACAGACTGCGCTTGACCTTACCCACTTACTTCGCTGTGTAACTCAGGGCTGCTACATAAATGATGCGGCTGTGAGGCACTCGTGAAGTACTTACCTGAAATGAGAAAAGTTCTCGTCATTAACAAGTAATGAGTTGTGTAGGTCTGCTTACCCCTTTGCGTCCGTCAGGAAATGAGAATTCTTTGAGAGGGAAATGGGGAAAAAGAGATAAAGTACCAAGTGGTACCTAGGTAAATAGTTGTATGAAGTGTTTCCCTTGATTTTATTAAGTGCCTAACAACAAATAAAATACTTTGACTTTACCACAGTATTTTTATTTTGCGAAGCGACACGCACTTTAATTGTGCTAACTGTACGTGTGCAATAACCCGCACGCACACACACACTTCCGAAAACGTCATTGTTTTGGACAGTACCGAGCGCTCCTGCGCTTACACACATTTACAGCGTATTTGTACACTTGGTAAATACAAGTGAAGCGCGCGTCGCTTCGTGAGATACAATACTTTAGTACTTCTCCTGTTTTATTTATCGACACGTTTACAGATGACAGACGCGAATCTCAAATGCTTATAGCAAAATTTCTGCAAGTCGTACAAATATCCGTTGTTTATTACCAGTCTATAAATAGGTAATTATGATATATTACACCTCACAGAAGTTTGATCTTTTGATGAGCATAAGTCTTAGGAGAAAACAGGGATGTCTACATTAATTTAAATTATATTATATTTGCAAACCAACCTCCGTACCGTATTTACCCACGTAGCTACTCAAACATGGGTATACAGTATACCTACACGTTTATAACTCAACATTTACTCGAAGCATCTCTAAAATAATGTATAAATTATTTATTGAAGGGCTGTTTCGATAAAATAATTTATTTGCTTGCTATAAAATAACACTAAAATGAAATGGGTGCATAGTAAACTGTCAAGCGATTGATATTGATGCGAGCTGGGAGTCGAACTCGGTACCCTGGGAGATTGGGGCGAATGACATTATATCGGCTTAGTAGCAATGCCCTTTCTTGAAGGTGACATTAATTGTACAGTCACGAACACTAATATGTCAACCCTTGGCAACTTTCAATTGCGATTTTTTCGTAAAATAACGAATGCTACGTTGAAATACGACACTTGACATAAACCTATGGGTCCGAAAATACTGTGTTTGTAATAACATAAACTTTCATTAAAAAATAAAGGAGAAAATCGCCTTTGAATAAAGCCAAGTGTATATATACTTATGCTCGTGACTGTACATATTGCATTGCACTCGCTTGTTGTCGAATGTGTTCGTAATTCCTAACTAACAATATTATTAGTCTAAATTCGTACCTCGGACTGCGCGTATAAAATTACATAGTTTAATTTTATTACCTGATGCATGCGGAGCAGTGGTGGCTCAGTGGTAACGGCCACGGCTTACTTATCACGTCACACTAATATTATAAAGGCGAACGTTTGTGAGGGGGTGTGTGCGTGTGTGTGTGTGTGTTTATATGTTTGTTACTTCTTGACGCTCAAACGGCTGAACCAATTTTGATAAAATTTTGTAAGGAGTTAGCTAACACCCCGGATTAACATATAGGCTACTTTTTATCCCGATATTCCCACGGGATCGAGACTTATGCGGGTAAAATCGCGGGGCGCAGCTAGTGAGGTAGGTCATAGGTTCAAACCCTGACAGCCGCTTTACTTTGAGTATTTCATGACCAACCGGCAATGTTCTAAAACCAAACATATTTTGAAGAGATGTGACATGGACCAACCCGCACTGGGCCCGCGTGGTGGATTGCGGCCCACTCCCTCTCACTGAGAGGAGGCCTGTGTCCCAGCAGTGGGAAGATTATAGGCTGATTATACTATACCCGGATTGCCGGAGGCAGTAATTCCGTGTAAAATACCGAGCTGCATCCAGTTATATTAAACTACTTTAAACCAAACTCAATGTGGCACTCTGGTAGATATTCATACAGAAGTACGGACTGGCTTTCAATTGGAATCAATGTCAAAGTCACATTAATCTTAGGTAATAATATTATACACACCTACTTATCATTTTAAGAGAGAGAGAGAGAGAATAGTATAAATAGGGGTTTTAGTGGAAATAGAATATTCCCTACGCCGCCGTACGCGTATGTCACAAAATGGGATCCCAAATCCAATATAATTCACTCTAATTAGGAACCACTTCCAGCTTACATTCACTTAAACTCTCTCTTCTCTTAAAATGCGACATTTCTTGTCTCCTGAGAGTCGTAGTGTCACCACAGAGTAGATAGGTACAGAAGGCCAGCTTCATACAACGAGCGAAAACGCACGCACACATAGACATGCTTCACGTGCTGCGAGTGCAATACACACTCGCGACCGGCATTTGTTCGAAATCGGCGTACGTATGCATATTTGTGTGCGTGTGCCTGTCTTTGCTCATTGTATAGAGCTGATCTTTTGTGCCTCTCTACTCTGTGGTGCCGGTGAGTCAGTGTCGGCGCTTTCGAGTGTCGGCGTTACTTCACACACGTTTGCCGCTTTGTGCGACTGTTTGTACAAGTGCTTCAGTTAGAGGGAATGTGGAGAGAATTATGTACAAGAGGGCTTAGTTGGATGAAGAATAAGGGCAAGTTTAAAATAAAATTCAGATGTTTGGTAATATGTCGTGGTGGTCTGTTTGGACACTAAAAATCTTCTTTTTACGAAGCGGGGTATAGTGGAATGACCTCAAGGTTCAAGCTAAGCTGCCTTTCGACCTAAAAAGACCTAAACGCATCCTTTAGATGTTCACAATACCTTAGAGGCATAATAATTGAAGAATCTCATGTAACTTTTTATTTTACCGACTTGATACAGTCAGGGAAATAGTCGGTAAGTCGGTTAAGACTTCCGCAGACAGGCGCGACGCGATACTGTAGAACAGTTAACATAAAGTTTTTTTATTGCTTATATAAAGAATGAAAGAAAGAAAAAGTGTTTATTGCGACTCGTATAGGAAGATCACAAACTAAACTAAACAGAGTGAAAAATAAAAACCAAGTTGTATAAAAAAAAAGTAACAAAAAGAAAAATGAGACAGAAACTCCTATACGAGGCCAAAAGGCTCCTATCTAAGCAAGATGCTGCGACATTTAAAAAATGAATGTCGCAGCGCTGGTATTCTGATAGGGCCCGCCGCGGTGATGTCACGGGCAGTTACAGAAATAAATATTAAAATGTAAAATATTAGCAAATAAAATATTAATTTTTAATGCGCGCCAGACGTAACCTCATTACTTGTCTATGCCTTGAGTGTCACGGGCACTTTGGTGTGTCTGTGGCATTGCTGTGAATATAAGAAGCTATAGCTTATACCTACTATAAGAAGCTATAGATAATAATACTATCTGCTAAATACCCTTCTCTTAAACAAAACTCATTCCACATAGGTCCTCCTTAACGTCTCCTCGTATTTACCTCTCCCATGAATAAGTCAGCAACCGTAACACAATTAAAAGTACGCGACGCTCCGTAAGCGAGTTACCAGCAGGAGTCCGTTAGTAAATTAATGGAGCAACCACGTTATGACGTCACATGCAACTTCATGTTTGAAGTCGATGTATGAATTGAGTTTTGAACGGTTGGTTCGTCAATGGATGTTTCTTCTTAATATGAGTTAGCTAAGTTCTGCCGAATTTTCTTGTTCAACGACCCCCCCCCCCCTCCGCCCGTCGCATCGCATCGCCCGTCCGCGCTATTGCTTCGTTTTCTCTTAGCGTTCTTTCTGACTTTCGTTCTTTTTGCTCGGCTCCTAAGGGTCAGCGCAGATAGAACGGAGCGCAGCGGAGAGGATTTTATTAACGCACTTGAAAATAAACTTTAAAATTATTACAATAAAGTCGCGCGGGGATTCCCGCGTATCTTCGAGGACGCGCGAGCATTTCTTGTCAGGTTCAAGCATTTATGCACTTTATTTGTAATAACTTTAAAGTTTATTTTCAAGTGCGTTAATAAAATCCTCTCCGCTGCGCTCCATTCTGTCTGCGCTGACCCTAAGGGTTCGTAGCAAGAATTGGGCTATCAAATGCAAAAATAATTTTCAAATCCGACTGGTAGTTCCAGAGGTTAGCGCGTTCAAAACAAACAAACTCTTCTGCTTTATTATTAGTATAGATAGATAACGTGCACCTGTGAGAACCACACAACTGTGATTTCACACACAAAAAGCCGTCTCATAAGATAACATTTTTTTTTTATCGTAGATGCGTGTACCTAGATACAAATCTCTTATACACAAAAGGCTCTGAATATTAATTTGTGTCTGGTAATAAACCCAGCTAGGTAATAAACATCAGGACATACATTTCTACAGAATGAGATTGGGCTTAAACAGCAAACTGTGGTTGCAATTAGTGGTACTTCTATAGATAATAATAATAAATTTATTCATCAAAAAGTAAAATACAATGTGACGGATTCGGTGAGCCACAAACTAAGCATCGCTTGTATCTTGTGGCTCTAAAAGATAAGTAGCATTGTTTCATTTACTGCAGTGGCGACTGTTAGCACTTTGATTACATTTTCTAGGAAGTGCCGGAAAACAATAAGAAAAACATCCTATCTACCTTTTTCCCAGCTATTTCGGGGTCAGATTACAGTCTAACACCAGTCCAGCTGAATACCAGTCTGACCGCCACAACCCAGATACTGCGAAACTCGATACCCACTGGTTGCCATACTTTTGCGCGTTTGTGCTAGACCCACAGTTGGTTAGCCAATCTAGTAACTTCCTTAAGTCAGCTTCCCGTCCAAAATGCTCACTGAGTAATATATATTATGTTTCCCATAATAATATAATTTAGTTAGGTATTATATCTCTTATTATGACAGTACCATCGCGGCCTTTTTCACCTGATCACTTAAAAATGTTTTCGTCTAAATTCTGCGGCGGCGCGCGGCGCCAAGCCACGCCTCCTTAAAGTTTTCGCCTATTAGGAAAGCGATAACGTAATTAGTTGCGACATGAACTGCGCGGCCTAGTGACGCAACACGTGTACTCCTTTTGTGAATTTTACGGGCGAACTATTTGACCTTGGCGCGCTTACTAGATAGCGCTTCTATTTTTTTAGTGCAAGCAAACGTGAACTTAGTAGTGGTCAGGGTCAGGCGGGAGTGTCCGCGATACTAGAGGTTAAAACATAGAAATGTAACAGACAATGTAATGTAATGTAACAGTGTTCTAATAATTGTGTGCTGCTCCGGACGACGTCATTACGTCAGCGCCGGCTGTCGCTGAAAACCAGCGCAGGGGCTCTGTCTTGCATAGGGTCGCAGCATTATGTTGAGCGATAGCTGTTTTGCGTGGATGTGACGCATGTTTCCCTTACATTATTTTTTTGTGTTTATGTTCTTTTTTGCGTCATGTTCACCGCAAATAAACGTATTTTCTTTCTTTCTTAAATGTTTATATCTATGGGTTAAAACTTACTAGTCGATTCCATGAGCCGTTATCCTGACGTAAGTGCCTGTCGTAAACTGTACCGCTCGTTGTCTGTTCAGCACATCACACATTTAATGTTGAGATACGATGTTTTAGGGCACTGTAGGTACGTTTTCGTATAATGTCATTTTTTTATGGAGGATTTAACAGTAGGACATTAAAAAAACGAATAATAAGTATTCCGCCCTTATTTATTAGATTTCTGTTCAAGATCTCGCGATCCACGATTCGTCACCATAGTTTCATCATTACCTAATGTTTTTAGACTTTAGCCCACAAACAGAAGCAAATGTATATGGAATAAAACGTTTGGTAGATTTTAGAGTGACCTGACTCGAATGAAATTGACCCGTGTGCTTCATAACGATGGGGATTCCTATAATTTCTAAATAAACAACTACAGAAGCACCAATGGCACAGGTTCATAGGCCCATCTGCATTTTTCATCACAACGTCCATTTGGTGTATACTCAGAGGAAATGTGAAAAGGTGAATAAAGGATAATAATATCCATTATTGTGATATTATTCTATATGGACATATTCTTGATTGTAAGATAGGAAGGGCTTCAGTACCTACTTATTGATAATTAAAGATTATTACTGTGAGAGATCAACTTGTATTAAATCTCCAAGTTTCTTTACATAATACCAGTTCTCACTACCTGCCAAATATTTCTACAGTACAAGAAATTCAAAATATCACGTTCTGCGGTAGACACTTTAAGATCCTGAAAAATAAAATATCCTTTAAGCCCAAACCATGATTTCCACTTTCACACTGTAAATAAAACACTTGCAATTTCGCCTGAGTCGCAAAGTGTATCACTGTGACCATGGCCTGAACCAACAGCGCCTAAGTAAACATCGCGAGGACGCCGCGCTAAGGAAGCGCACACAGAGACAGACGGCGCGGTTTGCTAACACAAATAAATCGCTCGCTACTTTGTTACGTAGCTTGTTTGTTAAAGTCTGTCACGTTTGTGGCTGTAGTGTACTTACGTTCTGTGTTGGAGACGCTTTTCGTTGTTTATTTACTTTTTGTGGTCTATTGTTAGGGTGAAATTGCTTTGGAACCAAACTGGAGAGAAAAATTGAAAACATTATTTATTTTCTTTGAAAGACTTACAGCTACACAAAACAGACAAAACATTGTAAGTGACAGCCAATTACAATACCGATTATAAAATTTATTATATATCTCTTATTTTTTACGAAAGGATTCTACGTTAAGTAAGTACCTATTAATAAACAAGAATAGTTACCATTCTTAGCTGTTATCTATGTCAATGCGCCATTAACATAACTACACCCGTCGGAATCTCAAGGTGGAGTTTTGTTACCTAAATAGAACTAGAAATAGACATCTCTGAGGTTCTGCGTACAGTCCGACGACTACCTTACAAACATAATAGGTACAAATGTATATGGTGGTTGTGTCTGTTTATAAACAAGGTTCCCGGTGAACATGTGAAATTCAAATATTTTTTAGGTACTGGAATTTTACCTAGAGTTTTTCTTATGGAAAAGAGTGGAGTTTTAAAAGTAAAGTAAAATCGTTTATTTCATATTTCAAAATTACAATATCGATGTATTGTTGGTCCCAAACTAGGCAGGATTTTTTTTTTAAACTTAAAGATAACCAAAAGCTTTTACTCAATTTGGCATCCATAAATAGTATCAGGTAGGTCAGCTCTAATCTAATGTAACTAGCCTGTATTGCCCCACCGCAGGGCAAAGGCCTACCACTCCCTTTTTCACACAACTCTGTCTTTTGCTAGTGCCAGTCCTTTCGGTAGGAGTCAAGCTCATCCCGCCATCTTCGTCTCGGCCTGCTGCGATGGCGTCGTGCGTTTAGTGGGACCCAATTGGTGGTTCTCATAGCCCAATAGTGACCTGACATGCGGTTTCTGAGTTACGTGATACGTCCGTGATCTTGGTTTTGGCGCACAGTGTTGTGTTCCATATACCGTTAGAAATTCGAATCCCTAGGAAAAACAAAATTTCTACGCCTAATTAAAGTGTAAAATATAATTGCTCTACGGAATCCTATCAAGGTCTCACAAATTCTCTGGTAAACTCAATTAAAACGCCGAATCGAAGTAAATTCAATTAAGATTTTATTCGCCCTCGGCTTAGTAGAGATCATAATATTTTTGCGAACGTTACCAATAATATTTTTAGGCGCCAAAACAATATTTTTATAAAAAGCTGCTAAATTTTTTGTTGCTCATTTGGATAATGAATTTTATTTTAAATACTTATTCCAAACACGTTGAAAATCTTCTACCAAAGATTTTTTAAATTTGCTACAGAAAGCTTTAAAAATTAACGTTACATCTTCTTTTCTCGTAAAACCATAGTACTTAAAATGTTTATACTTTCTTCAACTGTTGTAAAAACGAAACGACCTGTAATTTATTCAATCCATTCTGCACCTTATCACAAAATAAAGACATAAAAATCTCTTCCAACAAGCATTATGTATAAAGGTCAAGTATCAATATTTACAACACAACTCTCAAGTTTGTTCAAAGTAATGCCCGAGGCAAACACTTCACTGTCAGTGAAATAATAATGTGAACCAAATAGCTGAAAATGATTTACTAAGGTTCAAAATTGGTTACATACAAAGGTGAATTTCACAATAAATCGACAAAATCTCTTAGATCAAAAGCTCACGTGAAGGAAACTTCGACTTAACCACATCGCATCTTACATATCCCTAGAATCGAAAGTGTCTGTCACATATTTTCCAGAGGCTGTACTTACCTATAAGTGTGAAAAAAGAATCACACTTTTTATCCTATATGTCCATCTCTTTCGCGCACCTCAGCAATGCTGAGTTTTCCCAATAGGGACCCAGAACACTTGAAATGGTTGTGCCTTGTTTCCATGAGACAATGTAAAATAGAATTCAGATAGTTCCCGTTTAAAACACAAATTCTCAAGTTATACACAAAATGTCTTACACACAAATTGTTGCACAGAATAGCACAATGGAGACAATTGTAAACTTGCACGTTATTGTGTAACGCCAGCTCGCGTCTCGAGCTCTGCGAATTCATTCGAGTTATCAACTGCTGGGATTGTTCTCATAGCTCTGAATCACTTTAATACGACCGTGGTTGGACGTCAGAATCTTTCATCTAAACTGTGAGTTCTAATTCCATCACATGGTCTATATACATCAGTTATAACATAATCTGCTGCTTGTAACAATGCTAAGCAGCACCCTAATTGCGTAACACATTTTCAATTTCGATCTGAAACATTTTGAAATATATTGCTAATCCATTACTTCATATGTTCCAAAAATATGTCTGCTCATCAATGTAAATAACGAAATGAATGTTGTCGAATTGTCAAAATGAAACCCACTGCAACTGATAGTGTGTTACGTAATTACCCCGCAGGTTCACATCAATAGAGCAGTAGGTTGAGATTAATGCACAATCAATTCCTGTTTGCTTGGCCTTTCAACATTTCAAGTAAATTTGTAACGATTCATTTTCTTTCAATATCTCAAAGTAGTGTTACTGTCACTTTAGTAAAAACCATTGCCCTACTAAATGACTACTATTTTATTTATTGAGTAAAGTTCCTTACTTTACTCAAAGCTTGGACGTAGGCTTTCAATAACTTGATACTTTAGATATATATTATTAACGCTGGGACGGATTCGAGGGTCGTAGAACAAGTCATATGCGTTTCGCTAAATTATTTCTGATAGATTATACGTTGAAATAACTTGAAAGTGATTGACATTATAACAAAAAGTAAAAACGGCTATTTTCTATAGAATTAATTTTTCACTTTGTTTTAATATTTGTATATTGTTTGTCAGTAAATACCTGCTGTAGACTAATAGGCAAAAAAATTGCAGTCACACAATACAAGAAGATTACACTACACGAAAAAAAAATCTGCTGTTTAATACAAAAGTTCAATACCTACTTGACCAAAATGTATGAAACAGCTGATTTGTTTTCGTGATTTCTAGTTGGTCCCATGATAGTGAAAGTTGTTTATATTCATGGATAGAACAGCCTGTAAAAATTTGGATGGTGATAAAAAAATCATCTTGTATACAGCATGTTTATTTTTCGCAATTACGATGTTGGTCCCTTGGAGAAAGTTGTACAATTTGATGGTCTTCCACATCTTTAAATTTGGCCACACCTTTCTAATACACGCTGAAGGTAGAAAACGAACCGAGATTTTATTTAAGAATTGTTTTTATTTCCATTTACCTCTTCACTGAACCGCATAATATCCCTAGCTTATAACTTGGACCCCATCTGGTAACAAATTACCAAGCGCGGGCTATTTCTCAGCAGATGGCCATTTCCTGCGCAAATTGAGAGCTAGCCAGCTTGTAATCTTAGCCAGGCGTACGTACAACTAACATTATACTGAGCCCTACATACATATGTACGGTCAACCGCACCTACATGGTAAAAGTTTCACGTTGAGAGCTTTTACTGCGTAGCCGAGCGCAAAGCGACTATTCGACGCTTCACTTCTTGCTCATGTTTGACTTTTGTTTCATTCGGCATCTTTTACTCGAAGTGATACGTCTAAACACAAAATGTATCAAGGAAAAAAATAACTCATTAGTGAACCGATCCAACGATGTTGTATATCCGGCACTCAGCATCATTCACTCGCTTACCGAATGATGGAAAAATAAATGAAATGAGCAGATGACCGTTCACTCCTATGTAATATTGTCGGTGTCGTGTAAACGTGGGATAAAACAAAAATGAACCTTCACTCGAGTGAAGTTTTGTATACTTGCGGGTTGCGGTTGACCGTCCTACCAACGTAATACTAAGGCATTTATGTGTGCCTACGTACAAACTACGCCATGTTAGTATGTTGGCTAGATTGTGGCGGACACTATGGAAATGAGAGCCTTTATTTATAGTTTGCAAGCGAGGAGGAATATTACACAAAATTCTAGCCCACGCTAGGCTTGGTCAGCCTGCAATTATGACTTTTACGAATGGGACGTGGTTCTGGACATAAACGATACCTACTGAACATTTTTTTGTAACAAAATGCAGTGTTCTACAAGCTATGTGCTCAGTATTTTTTAACCATGAATAAAGTGGAATCGCCCATGAAGGACTCAGATCAAGTCCAAAAGTAGTCAGGGTATCCTTAAATATGCACGTATAGACTGTTCCAAAAGTAAACAAATGAATCAGGTGACGTACCTATGGATGCCAGTTTATAGTACCACTTACAAAGTGAGAGCTTTGATTATTTATCTCGCATAGGGTCGTAGCATTATGTTGAGCGATGGCCGTTTTGCGTGGATGTGACGCATATTTTCCCTTAACTTGTTCTTTTTGTGTTTGTGTACTTTCTCTGCGTTATGTTTACCGCAATAAACGTATTTTCTTTCTTTACCCGAATTTCGAATTTTTAATCACCGTAAAGATATTTTACATTTGATAATTGAGATTCATTTTGTGATCTCAATTTTCGTCGATGATTTTTCAATAACATTTTAATTTAATAATATATATAATAATAGTTATAAAAATTGGTGAGATATAAAGTTGAAACTTTCTAAATACAGATTGTGGAATAGAGAAGTGGACTGTAAAATAGACGCTGGTTGTAGAATGAGAATTAGGTAGTTCTGTTCGAACAGCGCTCACCGTTCTCCCAATCTAGGAACAAATTCAACAGAGAAAAATCTGAGTACGACTCACCTTTCTTTTGCTGCGGCGCGGCTTACAATTGATCTAAATGGTCTTTTGAGAGGACCGTTGATCACGGAGACTGGTACGAATAACACCATACGGTGATGCACAATTTGTCCTTGTTTTATCAATTTTCACCCACGGAGTCAAAAATAGATAGTTCATCGGGTCAATCGTGCGTTTTCTCTCCTTCTCCAGATGGCACGCTCGTCGCTTTCGCGCCATGATGTTTAGCGGCTCGTGGGTACGGCACAGTCAATCGCATGCCGACTTAGCGAGCGTATACAGACATTCACTCTCAAATTCGTCTAATCATGGGTTATTTACAGAACTCAGATTAATGCTTTACTTTTCGCAATCACTAACTAAAGAGAAGTGCTTTAGTGAGTGACCTGAGGGGCAATTCTCGTACTAAATTTTAAGAACGTTCACAGTCTGGTTTCGGCAGGCTAACATTTTTAAAAAGTTTTTGACATTTGTTTGTCGCGGAGATGAGACTGCGGCTAGATTTAGAACGTTTTAAATTACGATAATGTGCCTTATGAACAGGGTTAGTTTAGACTATCATCAAATACTTTTGGATCAGATCATTAATCCATAACCTTCAACAACCGAGGCATCCCTAATTTACTTTCGTTATCTAACTTCCATAGTAACAATGGTTTTCGAAGTCAAAAACTCGTGAAGATGGAAGTGTTGTCGCCTCGTCAAGTGGCTGTAAGTAGAAATACTTGTCACGCGGAGTGACGGAAGCTGTGAGAGATGTGCACACTGGAGGGACGGTGGGGGACTATTGTTGGAGCGATATTAAGACTTCACGATGAGACGTATTATCGAATTTTGGATAGAGAGACTTTTACGGACTTACGGTAGGGGAAAACTGATAGAAATCGTCACGTAACGAAAAAGCGTTATGCTCCTTCCATGCGACTTTTTATTATAATTATGTGGGGACAGAGAGAGATAGTTTTCATGGTTTTAGAGGGTACTAAAGTCGATAGCGAGTTCAAAATGAAAATCCTAGACGGCGGCTGAGATTTTTTTAATTTTTTGTCATTTTGTAAATTTCGATGCCGCCATCTTGGATTTTCATTTTGAATTTGGTTCCTACCGAGGGTCCTCTGACCTCACACGTAGTCTTAATTGGAGCTTTTTTGTTCCGAAGTAGTATTATTGGTTAGCCGTCTTCGAGATTACGTTCTTTTCTGTTTTGTACTTGCGTTGTGAGGGCTTATTCCACAAATCCCCCCTGAGGGGGATAAGTGGACCAGCAAAACTTTAGACGGTAATAGAAATTCAAATTATTACATTTCACCTAAAAACCTACATGGCATTTATGAATATGAATGAATTATCCACCAATGTAAATATATCGTCACCCACTTTGTACTATTGAGATGTAAAAAAAAAAACAAAACTAATGTATAAACGCTAGCAAATTCCACTATCTTATCGCACCCGTACAAACCAACATCTAACTCCCAAGGGCTCTCTTCGATTCTCGAACAAAACCGGCAATGTGTCGGATTTCCTTTGTACCTACAAATAACGGAGCTTTAAAGCATACATTACCGTTTAAGTTCCTTGGCAAAGATCCAGTAGGTACGCTATTGGCTGTTCAACTATAAAATGGTCGGTTAGCGGCGTGAATGGTCGGATGTAGTCCCGATTGATAAAAGCGTTGTAGTAACTGGTTTATGTTGGCAAGCGTACATAGCTAGCAGGGGATCCGGGGTGAGGGGTTCAGGGATCAGACCGGAATAACTCCTGAATAAACAATAGATCAAAAACTTTGCACGAACAAGTTCAAGCTAAGCTCGGGCCATATTAGCCGTAGTCTATAAAACGGATGACTGTTGGGGTCGACGCGTTCTTTAGTACGTGCTGTACGGATTACAGACAGATCTATTATACACATTTATCTTTACTAATAATAAAGCCAAGGCGTTTGTTTGAACGCGCTAATCTCTGTAACTACCGATCGGATTTGAAAAATTATTTATGCATTTGATAACCCAATCACGCAGACCCTTAGGAGCCAAACAAAATGAAGACAAGTCAGAAAAAACGCTAAGTGAAAACAAAGTGATAGCGCGGACAGGCGATGCGATGCGACGGGGAGGCTCGGGGGAGTAAGGAATTACACTACGCGGATGAAGTCGCGGGCAGTAGCTAGTATATGGATACAGGAGAAGTTTCCTAAAGTAGGTACCTACATAATGCTTTAGGCTAATAACATACCGACGATAATATCTAAGGCAGCTAGGGGGATCGAGGAGGTAGGGGGATGGAGGGGGGGTCAGGGATCAGACCAGAATAACTCGTTAAGAAGCTTTTGTGATAGTCAATCTGTTAACCACGAGTGATGAATACAAATAACCCTTACAAAAAACAAAAAATACAAAAAGTTTGTTGCAGTAACATGTACAACTTTTACAGTAAATCTTACATAGGGACCTCCTTTTAAGTAAAGATATACCTGTGCTAGGAGGCCCCGCTCTTCAATGCCAAATTATAAATGGTAAAAGTGGTGGTGGTGGTGGTGATGGTACCCTTGAACTGGCAACAAGGACTGTTATAATTTCAGGTTGTAGATTTATTAGGGTCACTTCATAAATAGTGTTTAAATTGGACTAGCTTTGTGGTACCGGAATAATATTACAAAAGAGATGGAAATTGCCTTCCTACGTATAGCTTTGTGTCGACTTAATACAGGAGTTAGTTGCCCTTGATTGATTTACTAGAAACATGCAGCTATTAAATCACAATTGGAGCCGGGTTAGCATTTTGTAAGCAACCTCTAAAATGCTTATCTTGAATAGGTAACTAACTAAGCAGAAAATACTAAACCCCGAACGTAACTAAATACTATAATTAATAATGGTAAGAGGTTTAAATTACTTGCGGAGGTTACCTTTCGTTTTTGGCCCTATTATCAATGTTACCAAAGCAGTGTTCCGTTTCCAAGTAATTTGGTTGACTGATGTTATAATTTCTGTTAACCAATCTCAATTTTACTGAAAACTTTGTTTGTCCTGTCTTCCACATTTAACCCTTGCCTTTAAAGCAAGTGTGAACAGGCATCTTCTGGGCACGCTCGTTCCATCATAGACCTCATCTATCGCTTTCCATCAGGCGTGATCGAGGTCAAGGGCAAGCCCATTCAATATAAAAAAAAATTACTTGAAAAAACATTAATTTAATTATTCATTAATGTACTTATGAAACACTTAATAGAGAAAAATATGCACAGATAGGGTAGTACGTAGGTATTCCTCATTTCATAAGAAATTACTTCCAGCAGACCTGCGACAGGAGAGTTGGATGAGAGATGATGGCTCCTAAAAGAGTTTATCAAAGAAATACAAAAGTTAAACTCCAAAATTATCCTAGAAACAATCTCATTAACGAACAAAGTTCCCTCAAAGATTGTTACAAAACTTCGATCTTCAAATTAATTGATCGTTTTCAAGTAATGAATGTAATTATACATTCAGAATATTGATGAACGATTGCTCACTCGACGCGTCAGCTAACTTCTCTTTAACGACTTTCTAAACTTCTTCAAGCACAGTCAAGTGCACGTCATTCTAGGCACATAAACAACGAAAACCATCCTTACTGCTACGGAATAAAAGCGCCGTCAATGTTAAATTGTGACGTGTGGATAATTAGTGTTCGTTCACACCTACTAAAGAGTTTGTTTGTTTTTTTAAGGTTTCAAGTAATGAATGTAATTATACATTCAGAATATTGATGAACGATTGCTCACTCGACGCGTCAGCTAACTTCTCTTTAACGACTTTCTAAACTTCTTCAAGCACAGTCAAGTGCACGTCATTCTAGGCACATAAACAACGAAAACCATCCTTACTGCTACGGAATAAAAGCGCCGTCAATGTCAAATTGTGACGTGTGGATAATTACTGTTCGTTCACACCTACTAAAGAGTTTGTTTGTTTTTTTAAGGAGCTAATGTTTGGAAATACCAGTCACATTTGAAAAAAATATCTTTGAATTCGATAGCCTAATTCTTGAGAAAGTTTATATTTAATATCACCCTTAAGTGTCGAGCAAAAAGAAAATAACCCAAAATGACCGCTAAGCGAAAAGGAAGTAATAGCGCGGTCATTCGATGCCACGCGACGCGGTAGGTCGGGGGAACATGTGATTCCACGCGAGTGATGTCGCGGGCAGAAGCTAGTTTATGAAAAAATCACTTAAAACTTTTCAAGAGGAATTATTTTGATAAGAAAACTTTTCATCATTAATTTAATTTCCGAAGTTAGATTTTTTCATAGATCTACCGCGTTTTATTTAGAAGCGAACGAATACTTCTTTTTCTCAGATGAACGCTCAAAACATTTTGAAAACTAAATAGGTATTTGAAAACAGACTTTCAAAACCACGAATTTGAAAGATCAAAACTATCCTTGCAAAATCTCCAAATGTGAGCGAACTTTAAAATATAACTACCTACCTTGTCAAGGAACAGGCGTGATATATCCCACTTACTAAATCCATAGAAAACGCTTCCCTAAAAAAATAACATAATAAATTTACAAACTAACTCTAGGTAGGAGTTAGTTTTTAGATTAAATAAAGACGGAATCCAGGAACATCCCGGTAGTCAAGTCATCATATTACCGCGGTACAGCTGATGCATGCCTCTCTCTCGTCAGAGCAACGCAAACGTAATAACTTTACTTATTTACCCACAACTGGGCTAGGCTTAAGGGTTGGGCTTTAGGAGATTATAGGAGCCTAGCTTAGCGGGGAGCGGACAGATAAGCGTTACGCGTTCATAGCCCGGACGTTTATTTTGCTGGTTTCGTAAGAGAGACTGGGTACGACAATGATTATAGCAGGGCTACCTTGTGGGTTCCCCAAGTTGACTCCTACGTCTACGTATGAATAATGTATTTATTTAAAACCCGAACCTCAAAACACATTCATTATTATAAACTATACAAAAGCATCATAAGTGTTACATACATATATTAGTTGCTTCCTGTTCCTTATCCTCATTTCATTCCTAATATTTTTTCTGACAATTTATCTGTTAGTGTCCTTAACGCCCATAAAAGCAACAAAAACATGAATTCTCTATTTTTTTCTTAACTTGCAATTTAAATTGAGTCGGTCCAGAATTTGAATTCTTTGCATAAGCAAAGAATTCAAATCCAGCCAAGATCCAAGCCAATTAGTATATATTAGTTTTTAGTAAAAGTTAGTCAACCCAAGCGAAGCTGTGAGCGTTTCTACATAAATAATTCGAATTTACCTATAATTGCTTCTTTGTAAACGCAGCCTTCCATTCTACCCCAATCAAATTCACATTCATATCACTCGGCTGTGACGAGACGAAACTAGCGCTACATATCTCACCGCCATCCTTCTTCGTTTGTCTTATCGCTTAGAGGCGCGGCACAGGGCCCACTGCTCAACGGTCCAGGCTAAATAATGAGGTTGCTGATAAAAATAGTTTCGTATCGATTTTATTGCTAATGTGATTATACATGACAAAGCGATTATTTTTCTTCTAGTATAGCTAAAATATTAGAACGAACAAAGATAAGAATTTCTGATATTAAATCTGGTTGACCCTTTGTGGAAGTATAAGGGAACGGAAATGAGAATTTTGCTTATTTGAATTTTCGAAGTAATGGGGAGATCAGTGGTCTTTTTGTCCTATCTGTATGAATCATGTGCCACCAACGGATATGTTTCGGTAAACTCCTTACCTTTCAATTTTATAGGTTGTCTCAATATTTGCTCACTATAATGATCCTTCAAGGTCATATGATTATATCAAATATCAGCAAATACAACGGCCTTTCTTCATGCCAAACATTTGATTATTGATAGTAACCTGAGAGGCTCAAGTCAACAACCCTATCGTGTTCGTGTCGATGTGGAGTGGGTCTGAGGTCTCGATGTCGACACAATGTCGGGTCACCACCCGTCAGTAATCGACAATTTATTTGTGCAAAATAAATGTGCATTAGGTTTCTAAATAAAATAAATCTTATAATGTTGTTCAGATAGTATTTATTGAAATAAATGAATACAAGAAATACTACGGGTACATGAACTAAGTAGCTGCAGGATCAGGTACAGTATTAATATTCACGCAATTAATATAACCATTACTGTTTTTATGTTTTTACTGTTTACTTGAAAAATAAGATGATAATTCAATAGAAGGTGTATTGTACAGGATGTCAGCTGAAGTGACTATTATAGTAGAAATTCATTTTCGATACAAGTTAGTTATTACACACATAATTATTTAGTTACCTGTAACCTAGAAAACCTTATACCCCAGCTCGCAGTTAGTATATAAATATTTTTAGCTCGTGCAGTAGGTATCCTATTTCATAAAGGCTTAAAATAAGGCTTCGCGGCGATCCTCCAGAGATCGATACTGTAATCCTCGACACATCCAATTAATTTTTAGCAATCCCGGGATTAGCCTCGGATTATTTCGTTGTCAATAGGTTGCCGCGACCTTTGCCGAATATGTTCTGTTCCAAACAAAATTAAACGTTTGCAAAAAGGATTAAGGAATGTTTTGATCCAATTTTAATTGAAAACTCAGTCCAATTTTTAAATATTTTAGTTTTATTTCGGAAAAGAAACTATAATGTGTATTTTTTCTTTAAAACTTAAATTTTGAACGATAGCTGTTTTTGTAGAATTTTCGTACTTATGTAGTAGTGGAACTATAAAACCACTTTGTCAAATTAAATAAAAACTATGCGGATAAAACCCATGTTCCAACCACTATTACGATGTCCCACACGACATTGATAAATGTTAAGAATCACTACAGCAGACGCTCTCAACCTTTTTCATGCATTTTTAACGCACATACTACTTTGTGGCAACCTTTCCTGGCCAGGGAAGGGACGTTGACAAATGTTGACAACCCCTGGCGTTGACGATTCCGCAATTTTTCCTCCAAAGCTATTTATCGAAGGCCCAGCAATCTATAGCTGAAATAAATAACCATTATTGTACGAAAAAATTGAGGCCAACAAAATTTAAGAGGTACCTAACTTCGCATTTTGATAGAAAAAAATATAGGGCGACTAGGAATAGAAGAAATATAGGAAGAAATATAGAAATATAGGTGCCAGGAACATCTGTTAGGAATACAGTCCGAGTTTGTGACTGATTGCCGCAAATGGAATTGAAAGAAATCGTAAGTTGAGCAGATAATATTTTATAGCTTTGTCGCCGACTCTGCCCTCGTAGTGCTACGTTGCTACGGCGTAGCGACGGCGTAGCTTTTTCGTAGCAGTACTAACATATGCTCGTTATTGTATTTACATTAATAAACAGCCAGTGTTAAAGTTGGCAAATGGTTGTATTTTATAACCCTAAAGTTTACTGATTGAGATTAATCATGTTTTACATTCAAAGCGGCTTCATTTAATAGGCATAAAAGTAAAAGCAAAATACCGTTTTCTCCTACACAACTAAGGGTGAATTTCACCAATGAAACCGAACGCGTTTAGCACATCTAAACCGCGTTTAAGAGCTGTAAGTTTCAAAATTGTTATGGAATATTGACACTCTTGAACGCGTTTCATTGTTGAAATCCGGGCTAAATTACTGCCAAACTGAGTTTACGGTATAAAAAATGTATAGATATATCTTGCCTAGTTACCTATCGCGAAAAAAATAGGAAAACTACGCATTTTCCTTTATGAGAACTCATGTTTCTCTTAACAATTTAACCCAAAACACATGACATTACAAATTCAAGCTTGTCTATACAATGCTACACAGAGCTCATAAACATGATCTGTCCCGGGACATGTTGGATCGGATTATGACGTCACGTGTCAGATATCCGAGCGCCGGTCGGACGTCAATCCGATGTTTGTTCAGTTCGATGTGGAGTCAAGTCTGAATATTGTGTGCGACTTACTGCTCCAACTGAATTATTAATGATGTAGAGTTTTGATGTTTTGCTGAGCAATAACATTTTTATAAAGTAGCAGTTGCTGCCGGCTGTGTTGACTTAGACTGTTATACAGTACAGCTTAGCTTAGCTTAAATTAGATAATTATGTAAGTGATATACTATAAAATGTAGCATACAACTCAATGGTAGCGCCTCAACAGAGTCCCGCTGTATCCGCTGTGGCGACGAGACGTTCCTCTTGAGTTTTTGTGTACTTAGTGATAATTTGGCGGTTTTACTCTAAACCATAAGCCCCTAGTCAGTTATTCTAGTGAATACCACAATGTAGTTCGCGATTTATAAACGCACTAACGGATAGACAGATAGAGAGACGTTGCCTTTTGCAATGAGAAAATGTGGAAGGAACTATCTACAGCTATAAAACTTCAAATTAAAGTTTGCATTATGAGCTCTTAACAACTATATATAACTAGGATATAAGATCATAAATATAAAATACAATTAAATAAATACATAGTTACATTTCACAAAGTTTTAATAGAACAGAATAACTTCAAAGTGTCGGTACAAGACATATTATTTTAAAACTTGTAAACACAGCTGTTCAAAGATACTTTGTAAAGAATTGCACGACATTTGTTAAATATCGGAGAATTTCTCAACAGAAGGCGATTCCTGTCAGATGGTATTTTCTCTTTGTTTGAGAAGCATTAAAAGGGCTTATAGCGACTCGACGGTAAATACCTACTTTTAAATTTAATATTCGGAGGAGGAAGAAATTGCTTGTAAATTCCAAACATGATCGATTCCAAAATTACTTGTATTTTGCAGTAAGTCTCAAATAAACTGAAAAACCGACTTATTTCTGCGGTTATAAAGAAAAAAAGAAAATACATTTATTTTCGGCAAAAATAACGCATAAAAAGAACACAAAAAATAAATAACAATTTGGGGAAAACATGCGTCACATCCACGTATAGCGGCCATCGCTCAGTATAAACCCTATGCGAGACAGAGCTCCAGCGCTGGTTTTCAGCAACAGCCGACGTTGACGTGATGACGTCACCAATCGAAATAAGAAATAAAATAAATGTACATTATAAAAAGATGGTATATACATGAAATATATAAAGTGGTAACATTCTGGGCAACAACTCAAACGTCGCCGCGCCGGTTTTTAACAATCTGTGCGCGCGCGCAGCTGTCACAAAGCTATAGATTTAACGTTTTGATATACTGAATAATAATAATTAGCAATAACATGGCGCATTATATATTCGGTTATAACCGAAAACATCCCAAATCTCACCTAAAGTCACTTAGAAACATCATAATCTTTTTAAATATGGGATCTAATAATACCCCACACGCTTATGTGCATTGACTTTTTTGAGTGAATAACTAATAACTTACTGACCTAATAACTTTTTGTAACTTGACTAAATCACTAGCGGTGAGCAAACTACACTTTCTTTACAATTTTTATCAATATAGTGTCCATGAACTCCGAGTAAAATAGCTTTGTGTTATCCGGACGGACGGACGGATAGACAGACATCACGAAATAATAAGATTTCCGTTTGGTAATTTGGCTACGGAACCCTAAACATGGGCACTATCATCCTCTAGGGCGTTCGGGCAATGATAAAATATTTTATTTCTGTAAGTAGATTTACACAAAGACTTTTACACGTCAATCATATTTGAATATCTAGATGAGGAATAATCTGCCAGTATCACCAGACAACTTGTCAAGCGTGGTGACGATGCAGATGTTCAAATTACCTTACAGGCAATCACTGAATCCACTTAGATCTTTAGAACATGTGATGCATATTTTAGCTTGCCTGATAAACTTCCAGGGATTGCCACAGTACGTTATTTTACTTTTATAACTCAACTGAGCTCAGTATGATTTATGCTCGCCCGGGCCGAGCTCGAGCCGGGCGTGAATGCATTATGCTACTTGCATTCTTGCTAGTCTGTGACGTTAACACGGCACCATATAGCATGAACTATTAATCCTCATTCATTCATTCATTCGAATATAACTTTTAAATAAGAAAATTAAATTAAATTACAGAATAAAAAACAAGAACAAGATCAGCAATAAAAATCCCTATATCAAACGAAAGCGTTTTGCGTCAACGACAGGTCTTGCACTGCCCGCAATTGTTTTGAATGATTTGGCAATCTGCTACATTGTAATACTCGTAGGTTCTCGAATGATTTAAAACATCATCTGCCAGACAACAGAAAATCTTATGTTCACGGTCACCGTTGACCACGTTGGCAGTCAATGTCTTAACATAACAAAACGGTCAAACCATAAAAAAAAAAATTAAAAACAAGAATGTTTATTGAAGAAAAGCCTAATTAAGTACATACTAAAACAATGTTATATTATAACTGGGTGGCTATGCTATGCACAATACATTGAAACCCTGATCTCCAAACTAGGGGTGACCATGTATCTTAGAGACCAGTGTCCATTTAAATAAAATAAAATATTTATATTATATTATTCTCATTTATATTCGACTGAACACCGCTACAAATAAATTAAAAACCAAGTTCGAAAAACGATGCACAGTCTCAAGAAACTTAACTCAGTAGAACACAATAATCCAATCATTGCTAGAATATCTTTCACAAAGGAGATCGCTCGCCCGCGCGCCCGCGCGCCTGGGTGCCCCGCGATACAAACAAACTTCAAACTATGGTGTTGCGAGCGAGCGCTCTTAATCCTGTATAGAGTGGAACAGTTTATATTTGTTTTCATTTTAATGTTTTATTTGAGTTATTGAAGGTAAGTAACATAACATAAAATCACGCCTGATATCCACGAAGGGTTGGGCAGAGGTGCATATAGTGCACCCACATTTTTCGCCTATTGCCATGAATTGAGCACCGATCTAGACTCCGGGCTGCTACTGAAAGAACTCTGATGGAAAAACCCAATAAATCTTTGCATGACCTGGGAATCGAACGCAGGACCTCATGCTCAGAAGGAGGTCTAAGTGACAATGATATCACAGAACTACTCCGTCATTACACTTACATAACATACATAATCAGCCTATAATGTTCCCACTGCTGGGACACAGGCCTCCTCACAGTGTGAGGGAGTGGGCCGTAATCCACCACGCGGGCCCAGTGCGGGTTGGCAAATGTCACATGTCTTCGAATTTTTGGTTCTAGGACATGTCGGTTTCCTCACGATGTTTTCTTTCACCATTTTCAGAGCAGTGGTGATGAAATAATTTACACAAGGAAAAGCGCCTGTCTGGGTTCGAACCTACGACCTACAACTCGTAAGTCGCCGTTACCACTTGGCCACCACTGCTCTCATGTCATTACACTTACTGTAGGGTAAGGGACTCGTCTCCAAAGGAGAATTGAATTACTAATTATTCATTCAATTATTCAATCCGGACTAGGTTTAGCTCATCATGTTTTTGTTAACATTTATAAATTAATTTTACCTAACGTTCCTTGTATGGTCCGTGGATGCGTGACCATCTTTACATCATGCCAAGACACCTCCCTCCCTCGGAAAGCACGATAAACCATTGGTCCCAGCTAACATTCATGTATCATTGACAGCCGTTATGGGTCGACAGAAGCCCGAAAGTGGGACAACCAGTCTTACCAAAGGGTATTTACCCAGTAACTGGGTTGTGGAGGTCAGACAGAAAGTCACTCAATGTAAAATACTGGTATTCAGCTGCATCCGGGTAAACTGAAAGCCGACCCCAACATGGTTGGGAAAAAAGGCAGGCAGATGATGTTCCTTATTTACATGTCCAACAATGTCAGCTTGGTACAAATGACGTACAAATGATATCTACGTTTTAAAACTGCTAGTTGAAGAGAATTCTTACTCCGATAAGTACTGTAGAGGCCGGCTCTACAAGACTGGCTGGTTATATTTTAAAGTATGTTCCATTCGATATTTCAAGCGAGTGTCAAATATTCTTCTAGTGTTTTTTATATTGAGTTTAAAACTTGCTATTGTAAGAGGTGGTTCTTATGCAATAAATGCTGTAAAAAGCTTAGAGTGTCTTAATTATTGGTCGTCAGCGCCTCTGCAGCTACGACCCCAGTAGCACGGCTACTATAGATGGTGGAGGCGCCCGTTTCGAACGTTTTTTTTGTTGGATGGCGTGTGTAGAGCCGAATAATACTACACAAGTTTCACGTACCTCAAAATTTGCGGCCTAATAAACTTTATTTTCAGCCCGATACATACGCTCAGGCATTATTAAAAATTGCGTGGTGAGACCACAAAGTATACTGTGAGTATATATTTTATATGCGAAGAAACGTCGCCAGGAGGATATAAAGCTAAGTGGATATATGTATTATTTAATATAAAAAGAGTAAGATGGCTCAAGTTTTTACGGGCACGGACGGTGTATGCCTGGAAGATTTTCTTAGGCGATTTGAAGTTGTTGCCGCCTATAATAAATGGCGTGAGAGCGACTGGGCGCTCATATTAATGGCATATCTAGAGGGTGCTGCCCTAGCAGTCCATAAATGGAAATATGAGGATGACATGTCATTTGAGGCTATATGTGATGTGTTATGGGAAGAGCTTCCATGCAGATGTCACAGAGACAAAAGAATTAAGAAGGTGCAAGTAGTCGAGATAGCACAAGATCTGTCTGAGGAAAGCAGACAAGAAAATATTGTAAATGTAGATAATGATGCTTCTGTATTATTTAGTGGAAGACAAGATGACCCGCTACAGAACGAGCAGTGCTGCCTAGAAAGCAGCGTGGAAGTTGACGGTGATGGTGTTGAGAACGAGCGCAGCAGCGAGGTGTGCATCCCCGCAGAGGAGGAGAGGGAGCCGTTAGAAGTGTTCGAGAGGGAACACACGGATGAAAATAACAAATCGGGTCAGTTCTGTCCAATTATTAACGTAATTAGCAATGTTTCAGAGCCACAGAATGAGCACGATGATCGCGATGTGGGAATAAATAAAATTAACATCGCCGCTGATCATTTTGATGTGGATAATGTGTCGATCGATTCGTCCGAAATGAAGGAGAATGGTCAATTCGATTTTTCCAAAATAGAGAAGAAAGATCACTTCATCATCGACATGAATAATAATAATAAGATGATTAGTGATGAGTTAGTTGAGGATGATATGAACTTGGATGCAGTCAGAGATGAAGATGCAGAGGTGTTGAACGACTCCGTACGATCAATAGACTCATTTAGTTTTCCTACGGATGAAGTTATAGTTCGTAATCGTAGTAATTGTATGATATGTCATGTAGATGTCCCTAATTTTAATAAGTTTTATTCACGATGTGCTGCAAACAATAAGAGAAAAGCACGAAAGAAGAAAAGAATCCCATTTATTAAGAAAGCGAAAACTAAAATATTATTTCAAAAAAGTTTTTTAATCATTGATAATTTTATAAAAACATTTTTTGTAAAGAAACATCATTTTATAAAGAAGTTTTCAATTTTAAAATATAAATTCAGAAAAAGAAAGTTTAGAGATAGAAACCTTTTTAATTCAGATTATTTAATTAAAACTTTTTCTTATTAGTGTGTTAATAGTTGTTGTTTTTTTTAATTGTCATGTATCTTGTCATGTAATGTAAATATGTCACTTGAATGTAAACATCATATTTTAGTGCATTATTTTTGTTTGTATGATTGTTACAATTTATTAATATGTGTCTATTTGTGTGTTACATATGCTGTGAGAAAATACATCGGACGCGGCCGGGAGCGTGTGAGGTCCCGCACCTCCCAGAGGGCTGTGAGGTGCGCCCTCACACCTGCAACGGGCCAAAGGGAGGCTTGAATAAATCGTCGGCTCCATTGTTTAGGGATCAAATAGATTGCTCTTACCCCAGCATATTTTGACGCGAATTATGGGAGGAAAGTCACTCTTATAACTGTGGTCACTCCTATAGAAGGGGGGGTGACAGACACTCAGCATAAGTTGTCACCGACTTTGCTAACAGGGGTATAACCCTTGCAAAGTGTGTTTGGTTGACACTTTCGGTTCAGCTTGTGTTTGAGGACCAACAGTTTTGATATTAAATAATTGATTTTCGAAATAGGTATTTGACATTCTTTGCTGGAGTAGGAGTATATGATAATTTTCTTCAATGAACCCTGGCCTCTTAAACTTTTCCCTCCCTCTGGCTCAATCCCGTCCGATGGAGTTAAAAGAATCTGATGCTAAGATCGTTTAATTCTCTTAAGCCTCTTCCAGGTCGATGTGAACTTTCACATCAGTTGTTCTTATTAGGAGGCCGCGTCGAGCCTTTTAGTCGGGTTTTGACCCGACGAGGCTTAAGCATGGCAGCGTTAGTTTGTTTGAGTGCACGTTGGCACATGTAAATGTTAACTTACCTGACACCTAGCGTGGTGTTGGATTCGCGTTTCGTTTGTCCTGACTTAAGCTTTCTCCTGCAAGAGACGGACCTCATCGTGTAAATTCTATCCCGACATAGGTAGACATTCGATAAGATAGGTAGGTAGGGCTTGAAAAGTCGAATGGTGTGAATAAAAGTCATGACCTATGCCCAGACTGTTATTCAAGGGTGGGCGTAGCTCATGTAGAGGCCGGCTCTACAAGACTGGCTGGTTATATTTAAGAATCAAACGAACTTACCTAGTGATGTTTGATTCCAATTATGTGAGTGTCCCAACCGAAGACGATTACAATATATTACTTGCAGCAGTACATGAGATGGTGCTATCGTTGTCACACATTTAGAGCTATAATATCTAAAAAAAAAAAAAAAAAAAAAAAAAAAAAAAAAAAAAAAAAAAAAAAAAAAACCATACTTCCGTCTCCCTCCCACCGTAACCGGCCTACCCGCGCCGGCGGCGCTTTCCTGACCTCATTATTTTTCAGAGTGGTAGTACTTATTTTGTGTTATAGTCAGGCTAGCTTTTTATTTTTTATTTTAACCCCTTTTGGGTTGGGATGGGATGGGACGATGTAATCGTCTTCGGTTGGGACACTCACATATTTGGAATCAAACATCACTAGGTAAGTTCGTTTGATTCTTAATTATATTTCGTGTACCAACCGAAGACGATTACAATATATTACTTGCAGATGTTCAGAGCATTGCTATGTAAGTTAATAGTGTAAAAAAAAAAAAAATAAACTGTGATTCCAATCACTATAATGCTAGTTATCAACGAAATTTGAGTACACAGGTAGGTACCTATACTAATCAACAAATTTTAGGGTCAATTTTACATTTATCGGATTCTTAACCTTTTAATGTTAATGAAATAAGTGTAATTAATCCTATTTATCGGATGTCAAATATGGCATCCGTAAAATCACAGTCGTTTGATTCCAGGATGTCTCTACAATAGTACTTAAGAAATACATTGGAGCGATCACTCCAGCCTGCGGCCTTGCGAACCGTCTCCAGACTAACTCCGGCACGGTGCGCGGCAGATGTTGAAGCTGCCCGTGTACTATGAGCGCCGAAAATGCTTATGTCAATGCCACTGTCTCGCAAAACCTTCTTTACCCAGTGTGCTAAAGTCTGAGAGCCAACGTTTTTATATGGTCTTCTAGTTGCGATAAAGAGATGTCCTTCAGTCTGATGACGTCGTAACTCTTTTGTTCTACTGATGTAAGTTTGGATTGCGAGTGCAGGACAGATACCAGGATTTTCGCGGATATAGGGTAATCTGATGAGCGGTTGGCAAGCCCCAGGCCTCGAAGTCTTAATTAAATCAGAAATCTTAATTATAATTGTATCATTATTTATCTCAATATTCTCTAATTTTATCAGACTAATCGTCTGCATCCTTTGCGCAGAAGCAATGGCGACAAGAGCACAAGTCTTATGCGATAAATCAACTAATGAGACATTATCGTATGGATATATATTTGAGAGATGATTTAGTACTAGATTTGTATCCCACGTGTATCTATATTTTGGATTTGGGGGTTTTAGTCTGTAGGCGCCCTTAAGAAATCGATTTACACAATCATTTGAAGTAACATGCGTACCAACAATTAGCGATAAGGCGGACCGGTGTGTGTTCAAACTACTGTAGCTTGCGCCTTCTTCAAATTTTATTGTCAAAAAAGTTAATACGTCCGCGACATTAGCCTCATAAACATCAAGGTTTTTTGTTTTACAGAAAAGCCACCAAGATTTTATTGAACTATTATACTGATTTAATGTATTTTTTGCTAAAGAGGCCATCACTATATCTAAGGATCCTTGTGGTAGGCCACGTTTTATCATCGAATCCCTGATAATTCGGCTGCCACCAGGATAAGGCTCGCATGAAGCGGATGGCAGGTTCTGAAAGGAGAGAGTAATAAGGATTCGTCAGGACCAAAAAACATTTTTTCCGATATGACAAGACTGGACCACAAGGGATACCATGCTTGTGATGGCCAGTAGGGTACTACTATAATACCTCTAGCTTTATCTGAAATGATTTTTTCTAATACTTTGCTTATTATACTGAATGGGGGAAAGGCATAAAATTTTATATTTTTCCAACTAAAAGTAAAGGCATCAATTATTTCAGAATATGGGTCTAATTTCCAAGACGCATATCTACTGCATTTATAGTTTTGAGCACTGGCAAAAAGGTCAAATTCAGGTGTACCTAATATATCAACAATTTGTGAAAATACATGGCCAGAAATTTCCCATTCAGTGTCTATATTAATTTGCCTAGACTCCCGATCTGCTACTACATTATCGCAAGATCTTATGTAGGAGGCAAATACATAGATGTTTTTAGACTCACACCACTGCCAAATTTTTCTTGCATATTTATTTAAATGGGGGTGTTGCACTCCGCCCATTCTGTTGATATAACATATGGCAGTGGTGTTGTCTATTCTCAATAAAATGTTGCAGTCTTTAAGGCTCGTTGTAAATATCTTTAGTCCATAAAATGCGGCCATTAGTTCCAGCGTGTTAATATGAAGTGTCAGTTCGCTGGATGTCCAGTTACCACTAGCACTTTGACCACCGCATGCCACGCCCCAACCAGTCATAGATGCATCACTATAAATTTCCAACAAGTAATTATTTTTGCGAATCGGGGAAAATGACGTCATTATGTTATCGATCCACCATGAGAAATCTTCAGTCAGATATTTATCTAATTTCATGTGTTTGTTGTAATTTTCCGAATTATCCAATGCTAAAAACTTTTCCCGTTCGAAAAGTTTTGTATACATCCACCCGTAATTAACGGCTGGACATGCGGAGGTCAAAAGTCCAATAAATTCAGCAAGATATCGAATTGTACACTTTTTCTTGCGCATGAGATCTATGGCTCGATTTTTAATACGATGTTTCTTTTCATCGGGTAAGGTGATAGTCATATTCATGGTATTAAAGACGAACCCTAAAAATTTGCACATTTTACTTGGCGTCATAACACTTTTATCTTTATTGATGACAAACCCTAACGACTCTAAAAACTCTTTTGTAGTATTTACGTTTGTTAAGCATTCATCGTAAGATCTACCTATGCATAAAAAAATCATCTAGGTAATTAACTGACAATAAGCCCGACGAACGTAGGTATTCCAAAACTGGTTTTAGTAATTTCGTATAAACAAAAGGTGCTGTACAGATGCCGAACGGGAGAACATTGTACTCAAATAATTGTGATCGCCACTTAAAACGCAATCGTTTGCGATCAGTTTTATCTATAGATACCAAGAAATAGGCGTCTTGTAGGTCTATAGTTGCCATAAAGTAATTATCATCGAGTAATTTTAGCGCAGTGCGATAGTCCTCCATCTTAAAGTGATGAACTCTAATAAATTTGTTCAATTCTTTTAAATTTAGTATAAAACGATGAGTTCCGTTAGGTTTAGGTACTGTGAAAATAGGTGAAACAAATTGTCCTTCACAAGGTGTACACGGTGATATGAAATTAGAATTCAGTAATTCCGATACACATCCGTCGATAATATCTACTTGGGATCGAACATTACATGCGTTATTTTTGGGTTCAATGGTTTGTATGGGTTCATCTATAAAGGGTATTTTATACCCTTTAACCCAATTTAAAATAATCTGATCGTTAGTGATTTCACACCACTGGTTATAAAAGTAAGACAAGCGACCTGCGATGGGTACCTGCGGTTCTTCTAGTAGCGCCTCCTCGTGGTCGCGTAAGGCCGCGTGTAGCCGGTCGAGCGGCGGCCCCGCGGCGCGTCCGTGCGACGGTCCCGCGGCGGCCGGCGAGGTGCTGGGGGCGGCCGCGGCTCGGCCGCTGCTGCTACTCGTGGCGGCACCCCCCTCGAGTTTAAAGTACCCCGTTGTTGCTGTACTGTTACTGGTGGTTTGTACGCAGGACGCACAACAGTTGATTTCATTTCTGAACCGGTCTTAATGATCGCCTTTGAAGACTTTATATGCTCTGCTAAGTCTGAGCCGAAAAGATGTTCATCAATTTTGGTATTTTTGACGGTATCTCTAATATTTTTATTTAGTGTATTTAGGGCTGCGAACCGACGGGACTGAGATTCTCTGTAATGACTGTCGCATATGAGCCTGCCGGCGTCACTCAAAGTTTTTAATATATCTTGAGGTACTGTGTTCTTAGACGACAGCGCCCAATTTAACACTTGTCCTATTGCAGCGAGACTACTGGACAGCTGGCTTTGCTTACTTTGGCTGTATAGATCCTTTTTTAAATTGATTTCCAAAAGGGCTGCTTTTATTTCTAGATTTAACATCGGCACCCTCATATTTGGACAGTTTTCAGGAGGTAAATAACGTTTGACTAGTTCCAGTTGAATATCTTTGGACAAACCATTTGTCAAAATATGTGCCCATCTTGTCGCAATGTCCTTATGTAGATTTTCGCCGTATTTTTTGTTACTGGTTGGGTCCTCGCCCAGAAGTTCTAATATTTCTGGTTCCAATGACGGCACAGTCTCGTCATCCAGGGTTTCTGTTGTGGGGCCGGGCAGTGCAGCCTCTGCTGGTGGCGTGGGTGCTTCGATCGGTAGGCCTAGCCCTACCTGTGTCGCAGCGCTCGGCGCGTGCGTTGCGCTCGGCGTGGGTGACACAACCGGCACAAGTGTTGAGTTGTCTAGCTCGACCAACTCGGGCTGCGCAGCCTCCAGGTCCCCGTAATTATCAGAGCTATGATTACCTACGAGAAATTTATATTCTCTCAGATATATTTAACATATGACAGGTTTTCAAGAAACATTTAATGTAAAATTTGTATTCTCAACACGACTAGCGTGGAGTTTTTGCCAGCACAATAATGATCCATATGTGGCCCTCAACACTGTTAAAGTGGAGCAGATGATCTGATTAGAACGTATGTATCCTCTACACGATTGACGTGGAGTATAAAACCCTCGACACTGTTAAAGTGGAGTAGGTAGACGTAAGTATTAATAATCCTCTACACGGCTCGCGTGGAGTATACAAATGTCAACACTTCTTGTATCGTGGAGTGATTATACTTTAAATCCTCAACACAATTTACGTGGAGCTATAAATACATATATAAACTTTTGTTTTCGTAATTACATAGATCATTACTTTTTACACGTAACATAACTTTAACTTCGTAAAAATAACCATTTTTAATTATTTTTTAGGTAGGGACTAAGATGCAAACATTTGAAAATACCGTTATCGTAAGTACCATTATTATACATAACCAACAACCATTCAAAGTTAAAATGTTAGCATTTACCTTGATAATCCTCGTGATGATACTCGGTTTCGTTATACCGTTGATGTTCATAATTTGAATTATCACTTTCCGATGACGATAAGTAACGCCGTCGCTTTTTTGATTTCGATAGTTTTTTCAATTTACGTATTATGTGGTCGTAGTCCCGATCCCTGGACCTTGATCGCTTCCGTTTTCCCATGACACTTAACTACACTATTCTGAAACGTTAAAATTTCGTGCGACTCGGATAACACACAAATATGTAATGAGGTCAGGAAAGCGCCGCCGGCGCGGGTAGGCCGGTTACGGTGGGAGGGAGACGGAAGTATGGTTTTTTTTTTTTTTTTTTTTTTTTTTTTTTTTTTAGATATTATAGCTCTAAATGTGTGACAACGATAGCACCATCTCATGTACTGCTGCAAGTAATATATTGTAATCGTCTTCGGTTGGTACACGAAATATAATTTAAAGTATGTTCCATTCGATATTTCAAGCGAGTGTCAAATATTCTTCTAGTGTTTTTTATATTGAGTTTAAAACTTGCTATTGTAAGAGGTGGTTCTTATGCAATAAATGCTGTAAAAAGCTTAGAGTGTCTTAATTATTGGTCGTCAGCGCCTCTGCAGCTACGACCCCAGTAGCACGGCTACTATAGTACCGCCTTGAGATTTCTACATGCATGCAGTACCTAGAATTAACTTAAAAGTATATTAAGCGTCGCTATCTTTTAGACCTAGACAAGTACCTACCCTATAATAATAATATTGCATAGAAATTGATATCACAAATTATCTTTTTAATACCCGACAACAAAGACAGGGTTATGTTTTTTATCATCCATAAACAGTATAAAACATGATATAACGGTCGACGGATCAAAAGTTTATGCAATATAACCACACATACAGTATTACCACAATCGCTGCTATGGTAATGGTCCTAGATATCTGATATCTCGCTCACAATCTCAGATCAGACAGGTCTGAGGCAAAGCGAAGTTTATCGATACATAAGAGCAGTTGTGGAGGGAAATGTGCTTCTGTGTTATGATCTTTTCGTTACTTAACATAATTATAAACACTACATCTTTCTTCGTACTAACGTTGTTCTAAGGTTGTATACGCACACTAGTGCGTATACAACCTTAGAACCGCGTATTCCGATGTACCTACTTATGTTTTAAGGATTTTTACATTTTGTATCGTCGATTCATTTGTGTGGAAGATATAGAGTACAGTTTCATATAGTTTCTTCATTACATAATAGCACCTAATACTTAGAGACGTTTATCTACATTACATATCTTCTTATACATATATATATATAAATAAAAACAAAAGGCCTGACTGACTGACTGACTGACTCATCAACGCCCAGCCCAACCCTTGGACCTAGAAAGCTGAAGTTTTACACGATGGTTCCTTTTATGATGTAGACCAGGAATAAGGAAGGATTTTTTGAAATTCAACCCCTAAGGGAGTTAAATAGGGGATGAAAGTTTGTATGAAAGTCCGTCAGTTTTAAAGTTAGGATCTTCAAATTTTGTGTTTCGGCTGACGATTGAAAATTAATTTATACGTGTCTCAGCGTTTTTGATACTTCTACCCCCAAAGGGTTAAAAAGGGGGATTAAGTTGTGTATGAAAGTCTGTCAGTTTAAAAGTTAGGATCTTCAAATTTTGTATTTTGGGCTAACGATTGAAAATTAATTTATACGTGTTTCAGCGTTTTTGATAATTTCACCCCTAACGGGGGATGAACAACCTGACTGACTCATCAACGCCCAGCCCAAACCCTTAGACCTAGAAAGCTGAAATTTTACACGATGGTTCCTTTTATGATGTAGACCAGGAATAAGGAAGGATTTTTTGAAATTCATCCCCTAAGGGAGTTAAATAGGGGATGAAAGTTTGTATGAAAATCCGTCAGTTTTAAAGTTAGGATCTTCAAATTTTGTGTTTCGGCTGACGATTGAAAATTAATTTATACGTGTCTCAGCGTTTTTGATAATTTTACCCCCAAAGGGTTAAAAAGGGGGATGAAGTTGTGTATGAAAGTCAGTCAGTTTAAAAGTTAGGTTCTTCAAATTTTGTATTTAGGCTAACGATTGAAAATTAATTTATACGTGTTTCAGCGTTTTTGATAATTTCACCCTTAACGGGGGATGAACGACCTGACTGAGATATCAACGCACAGCCTAAACCGCTGGTGATAGGGACTTGAATTTTGGAGGGTGTATTCTTTGTAAAGTATAAGTATCCAATAAGAAGGGGTTTTTGGAAATTCAACCTTAAAGGGGGTGAAAAGGGGGAAATTTGTTTGTATGTTAAATCTTATTCCTTGAGTTAAAAACCTTGAACCTTGGCACGAATACTTATCTAAGTAAATTATGAAGTTTGGCATTTTTCGTTTTTCTAAACTCATTTCAACCCTAAAGAGGTATTGGGGGGTGTCAAAATTTCTTTGCAAGAATTTCAACGCGCTGTCGGATTAACTCGAAACTCAGTCAGTATTAATATTAAGGACTAAAAATAAAGAATAACCTGTATCAGGGTTTTTCGAAAATCTACCCCTAACTGTGTGAAAAGGGGTTGTTAATTTTGCAAGGGCATATTTTACTGTGTGGCTTGATTAGCTGGAAAATTTTTCATAATTCGACCCATGTAGGGGTGAAAAGCGGGAATACGGTTTATATGAAAAATCTTATTCATTTGGTTAATAAACTTGAAACTTGGTACGAACATTTATCTAAATAAATTATAAAGTTTGGCATTTTTTGTTTTTATAAACTAGCCCTTAAAGGAGGATTGGGGTTGGGGTTGTCAAAATTTTAACGCGTGGTCCGATTACTATATTAGTATTTATACTTAAGACCACAAATAAAGAATAACGTGTATCAGGATTTTCCGAAAATCTACGCCTAATGGGGTGAAAAGGGGCAGTTAATTATACAGGGAAAGATTTTAATGCGTGGCTTGATTAACTTAAGAATTCGTATAAATAATCTTTAAGTCAAGTAATGAACACACCCCAAACAATTTTTCGAAATTCTACCCCTATAGGGTGAAAAGCGGGAATACAGTGTATATGAAAAATCTTACGGTACAAATACTTATACAAGTAAATTATGAAGTTTGGCATTTTTTGTTTTTCTAAACTACCCCTAACGGAGGATTGGGGGCGTCGAAATTTCTATGGAAGAATTTTAACGCGCGGTCCGATAACTCGAAACTCTGTATTTATACTTAAGACAAAAAATAAAGAATAACGTGCATCAGGGTTTTTCGAAAATCTACCCTTAACGGGGTGAAAAGGGGTATATAGTTAATTATACAGGGGAGGATTTTACTGCGTGGTTTGATTAACTCAAAAATTGGTGTAAATAATCTTTGAGTCAAGTAATGAACACATCCCAAACGATTTTTGAAAATTCCACCCCTGTGGGGGTGAGAAGCGGGGATACAGTTTATTTGAAAAATCTGATTCCTTTGATCTATACACTTAAAAAATCGCCCGAATACTTAGTTGTCTAAATAAATGATAAAGATCATACCTACATACATTTTCGAAATTTTTAGAGGAAAGTACGAATTTCACGCGGACGAAGTCGCGGGCAGAAGCTAGTTTAAAATAAATAGAAAATAACGAAAATAATATTGAATAAAAACAACAATAAAATGTGTTCTATAAGTGTATAGAACACATTTTATTGTTGTTTGCAACGTAGTGACGTTGTAAACCTTGCGCTGAATAATGCTAAACCCGGTGACCTAATTAACTAATTGAATACTCTAATAACCAGGTTTATTTTGTAATCAATAGTGATTGCATTGTGATTGTTATTGGCAGGCTGTAGCCGCGAATTAGTGGGTTGCAAAGACAAATGTTGTTCCTTGTACAATGTATTTAACAAATATCTTAAATGAATCCATTCATTGACAACGCACAGCGTAAACCACTGGGTCTAGAAACATGGAGTTTTAAACTTGACTCCTTTATATAACAGCGGTGAGCGATTTCTGAAATTACGTCCCTATATACCCCAAACGGGTGAAATAGTGGAGTTTATCTAGAACTAGCTGCACCCCGCGGTTTCACCCGCATAAGTGTCGATCCCGTTAGAATATTGGGATAAAAAGTAGCTTATATATTAATTCAGGATGTCAGCTACCTCCATACAAAATTTTATCAAAATTGGTCCAGCCATTTGAGCGTGAAGAAGTAACAAACATATAAACACACAAACACACCCCCACACTCACAAACCGCCGATAGAAATCCCATCGGTCGGGCAAACGGCTTGGAATCTAATAATGCCGATTAAGTAGGTACCTAATGCTTTAGTCGCGGCTGGTTGGTGTTGAAACTACGTTTATAGAATCCTCCTCATCCTGAGTTCGATTCTCAGGTCGGGCAAAGCGTTATTGAGTTTTTACACCAAGAATTTTTCAGCCTCGCTCTTTACATTCTACTTTAACATAACTGGCGAATAGATGTACTATAATTATATAGTGTTTTCTAAATAATGACTGTCTAATATTTTTTCAAACGGAATTTGTATCCTTGACATGACATTAAGTCATATTTGATTAGTCAAAATTGTTCTTGATTGAGTTATTTTACAATAGTTGACCAGAAGGCCAATTCTCGTAAAAAACGTTCAAAATCTAGTCGCAATTTCATCTCGGCGACAAAAAAATGTTAAAAACTTGTCAAAATGTATGGAAATTCGTGTTTTTTTTGACAGATTGAGACTGAGATCAGACTGTGAACGTTCTTAACCGGTTGAATGCCGTAATTACAGACACAATTAAAAAGCCATTGTGTCTCGCGTGGATCCACGTTTAAGCATACGAAGGGTTAAAATTACTAGAATTGGCCTCTGGTTTAACATGATATAATCTGAAGTTTCCTATTTAATTTGTTCCCAAATTGCTGATATACATCCATGCACTGATTGCAGCTAGCGCGCAATGGTTAAAGTCTTGATGTCGAGCTTCGCCTCATAAACTGACCACACTATCTGGTGTAACCTATTCTCCAAACCTGCAAACCTATTCTGTAAAAATCTCACCGTGAAAACATAGGTAAAGTGAGCTTGAAGTGAGTTGTCGATCCACCTGATGCTACGGATTGACAGTATTGACAGCTCACTTTAAACTCATTTCACCAAAGTTTTCACGGTGAGTTTTTTACAGAATAGCATTGCAGGTATGTATTTTTTTTCTTCTCTCCCAGTGAATCTTTTTTCTCTGGTTTGACACCTTATTTTATTTGTCGTAGGTGTAGCGCCAGTCAAAAAGGCACTTTGCCTTTTTCCCGGATACCGGATCGTCTACTGGTTTGCGAATCACAAGTTTTTGCATACTCCAACTTAGCTGCAGAGTATTCCTATACTTCGAGTGTCGCGCGGCGTTGGCTGCTGAACTTCGTGACCACCTTCGTCTGTATTCGGGAAACTACGATTGAATACCAGTTTATTATTTTCAACACTGAAGCTCCCCTTTTCATTTCCTTTTCATCACCTTTTCATCTCAGGACAACTTAAATCTGTTCTAACGAGCCTAAAACCCGATTTCAATCAGGTAAAAATTCGTGAAATTCGTTATTTTTACCTAAAAAATTCCCTGAATTTGATAAACTCATTTTTCTCCTCGTTTCTTTTCCTAATATTTGTACACCAACAATAATTGTCAAGTAATAAACCTCCGCGTTTTATAGATTTCTTTTATACATTTTATATATGAAATTGATTTAAAAAAAATACACGTTTTATCTCCAATGCAGTAATTTTTTTTTATTTGCGCTACAATAATTGTGTCTGTATGATATGGGTTTAATAATTGCCTGAAATAAATGATATTTAATTTAATTTATTTAATTTTAATTTAAAGTCGCAGGCACCTTCAAATTCTAAATAAAACATTATCTTCAATGTTTATAACTACATTAAGCATTTCATCTTCTAGGTATCGAGAATAGGTAATTGAAATAATAATCATAATCAAATAAGAACATTAAACAAGGATTTTTTTACTCTTGAAAATCTTAAATTCTAAACAAAATTATCTTATTTGTTTATGACTAAGCATTTTCATCTACTAGTAAGGTTAAACTGAGAATATGTCAATAAAATTCTAATTAAAATTAAATTAAGATAATTAAGACAGTAAAAATAAAATACCTAGGTACTTAAAAAAATAAACTATTTTGAATCGGGTTGTTGTTAGTCATCATCCGAAGATATTGTAGATTCGTCATCAGAGACTGTGCAATCAGGTACCTTTTTTTATTTTTTTTTATTTTTTTTAAGGATGGGAAATCATCAAATGACCCCTCCCGCTCTGGGTGGAGCGGTAGTGAGTGTCAGACACTTATTGACTAAAACCCATCCGTGTCCCTTCCTTAGCCCTTTATGTTCCGGGGTAGCGGTAACCTTTTCGGACAATCCCGCACCCCCGACAGGCTTCGGCCCTGGCAGGCCCCTTCCTTTTTGCTGACATCTCTTTGAGGCGGGCGTGGAACACGTACGCGCCGTCCAGCACGGGCCTGGTCCTGACCGGACGGTGAGCTACCTATTACTCTCCGTCCGCAGGCCTGCGCCTACGGTGGCCGGGAGTCGTGACGCGGCTCCCGACGCCCGGAGCGTCTCCCGCGGCGGCTAGGACGTGAGGCTCTCTCCCTCAGCCGTCCCGCCACCTCCTTCGCTAGCATGACTGCTTCGCAGAAGGAGGTGACCGCCTCCCACTCCCTCTCGCCCCGGACCATGGCTTGAACCAGGGCCGGACGCGAGAGGTCGCTGCCGCTGCCGATCGTCTCTACGAGGGCAAGGCGGTGCTCCGCCCAGGTGGGGCAGACCTCCACCGTATGCTCCACCGTGTCCTCTAGGCGATCCTCGCAGTGGTGACACCCTGGCGCCTCCTCCCGCCTGATGATGTGCAGAAACCTCCCAAAACATCCGTGTCCGGTGAGGACCTGCGTCAGGCGATAGGTGAGGACGCCGTGACGCCTCTCTAGCCACTCCTCAAAGGGGGGTCTTATCGCCACTGTCGTGGCGTGCCCTGCGCTGGGTTGTGAAAGTCGCTCCTTCCATGCCACCATGAGATCGCGCCGGAGGTCCGTCCGCTCCGCCGCGACTTGCCGCGGAAGCGGAGTTTCCCCCCGGCGTAGTGTCACCGCACGCCACTCATACAGGCGCGCGAGGACCATCGCCTCCAGATCCCATGGCGGCAGTCCGGCAAGCAGGCTTGCCGCCTCGCCCGAGATCGTGCGGTACCCCCGGATCAGCCTTACGGCTACCACCTTTTGAGGCGCGTGCAGATATTGAGCGGCTTGCCGCCGTAGAGAACGCCCACACCGGGGCCCCGTATAGAGCCATGGACCGCACTACCCCCGCGTAAAGCCTCCGGCAGGAGGCGTTTGGCGTACGTGTTCCACGTGCGCCTCAAAGAGATGTCAGCAAAAAGGAAGGGGCCTGCCAGGGCCGAAGCCTGCCGGGGTTGCGGGATTGTCCAAAAGATTACCGCTACCCCGGAACATAAAGGGCTAAGGAAGGAACACGGATGGGTTTTAGTCAGTAAGAGTCTGACACTCCCTTCCGCTCCACCTAGAGCGGGAGGGGTCGTTTGATGATTTCCCATCCTTAAAAAAAATAAAAACAAAAAAAAAATAAAAAAAGGTACCTGATTGCACAGTCTCTGATGACGAATCTACAATATCTTCGGATGATGACTAACAACAACCCGATTCAAAATAGTTTATTTTTTTAAGTACCTAGGTATTTTATTTTTACTGTCTTAATTATCTTAATTTAATTTTAATTAGAATTTTATTGACATATTTTCATCAAATGACCCCTCATTTGATGATTTCCCACCCATAAAAAAAAAATAGGAGGCGTTTGGCCCCTTCAGGTTGGGCAAGAGCCGCTTAAAGGCGGCCCCGGTCCTTTCCAGTTTGGGGGCCAAACGTCGGAAGTGTTCGACGAAGTTCCACCGGCTGTCGAGGACGAGACCCAGGTATTTCATCGTTGTCTCGACGCCGATGTGAACCCCTCCCACCGTTAGTAGGGATAACGATGGCGGCCCGTTCCGAGGCCCATGGAAAGACATGGCCTCGGACTTGTGCAATGCCACCTCGAGGCCCAACCGCCGGATCCTTACTATCGCAACCCCGCGTGTCATTGCGTCGGCCGCCGAAAAACTATTATCTGGATATACAATATTTTCTTAGACGATTAGATTGTATTGTTTAATATGGAATTCGTCAGGTAAAACAAATTAATCTGGCTTAATCGTTTTTCGCTGTAGTGATTAGGTTGCATCTGTGAATAAGTATCGTCAGAGAAAAACAATTATCTGGATGTACAACATTTTCTTAGACGACTAGATTGTATTGTTAAAATGGAATTCGTCAGGTAAAATCAATTAAACTGTTTTAATAGCTTTTATTTGACCATTTCAATCTAGTTTTGAGATTTAAATCTTAGTAAATGGTTGTTACTGAGGGAATAATAGAGTATTTCATGTGCTCTCTCTTAAGAAAAACAAATTTTATCAGATTAACTGTCAATCATTGGAGACAAATATGTCGGCAGTCGAGTTAAATCTGCTTAATGTTTTGTATTTGAAAACAAACCTTGGAAATGCTTGAAATAATTGGTTATGTTATTAGCTATCGGCGAAACTATAAGAGTTAGCGATTAATGGGTTTTCGCAGACGAAAGAACAGAATATTTTAAGTACTTTGGCATTCATAAGTCATTTTCGTCAAAATTTCGATTTAATTGGTTTTCGTTGTAAGGCGGCGATATGTATACCTCTGTTATGTGATATTTTCAGAATCGAAACTATACAGACCTTCCTACTTGGTTTGTAGTCCTTCAACATTGCTTGCAGCGGACACCTCGTCTGAATTTTCGTGTTAATTATACAGCTCAACTTCAGGGTTGCCGAAACGAGAGAAGAATACCGGACAAGTATGAGTAGGACTTGCGCCTTGAGGGTTCCGTCTCAATGCCGTGTCCGGCTGCCCGCGGCTTCACTTAAGTGATACAGCCTTTAAATTTCCGATTCGGGACTGAACGACAAACTTAATATGACAGTTGAAAAATACGTTCTCCAATACATTTCTACTGTAACAAGTTTGTTCGCATAATACTGAGAGATTTACCATGTTATTTTAAAACCATAGACTTCTTACAGGATATTATTCTGTAATCTGTAAGTAAAGAACTATTTTCTGTATTTTTGGTACAGCAGTTTAGAATATAAGGGGCGATGGTCAATTTTCATCAATTTGGTTAAATTACTTCGAAACTTATATGATAACTTATCATGCAAACTGTTCATCATAATTGTGATGACTTTTCCATTGCAAACAGTGCCAGCCCTAGCGTTGCATTCTCGAATTAATTATTGAGCTCGAGTCTCGCTCTGGAGACCTCCTCACGTATCGGCCGGAGGACATTCTGATGACAGTGTACTCGTATTAAATGAGCTTAGAAACGACTAGATGGCTCGATTAGCTATTTAGCCTAGTAAATGGATTTTTGGGTCGACGGTTTTATTCCAGCATGCGAAGCAAGAGATCTTAACTCAACGTTGATAGATTGTGACTCCAGGTTTTATGTGAGAATTGGAGACCGGCTCCATAATTCCAATTCATCAATTTTTAAATAAAATCTGGTATCACATTCCTTCGTGTGAGCCGTACTTGGCCGTACATGAAGACCAACGAAACGCCATCGTTTCGTACAATGTTTCACACAGTACGTACTGTGTGAAAAATTATACAGCTAGAAAGGGAAAACTGAAATGACGCCCAAAGTTGTATGAAAGAAGAAGACATGCTGTGCGACTAGAAAGAAGAAGACATGCTGTGCGACTAGAAAGAAGAAGACATGCTGTGCGACTAGAAAGAAGAAGACATGCTGTGCGACTAGAAAGAAGAAGACATGCTGTGCGACTACAAACAAATTGGGATAAAGGAGAAGAGTTGTGGCTTCTCAATTAGTGTGATAGTAAATCATGGTCATTCTCTTACAAAGAAAAATAAAAATTTCTTACTACACGACATTAAAGTGATTTCATTAAGACTTACTGATTTTATGCAGTAGGAAGAAATGTTTGTAAAACAGTAAAAGACAAAACAGTAACTTTTAATTATTGAACATACCATTTACTGAAAAAAACAACAAAAAAAGGAAAACCACCATTACTGTAGTGTAAGTATGGTTTGAGCGATATCACCAAATAAATAAAATAGTTCATTTTGTGACCTTTTAGGTATGTACTTAAAATGTTAAAGTATACTGTCATGACGGTAACATATTGCCTCAAGCTTTAACTGTTTTAGTATCAGTAAAAAATACTGTTTGGAACGGTAGGCTCATATGGAACTGTTTAAAGCACTTCAAATCAATGTTTTTTTCATTTTTATTTACTGCTTATTTCTTTCAGTGTAAGTATATTATACTCCATTTGTTTAGGTAATTAAATAAAGGTAAACAAAAAAAACCACGTGCCGTGTTAACCAACTAAACGTAATACCAGTCTATTCAGTTGTCATGCTACGTCACAGTTGTACTCTTCAATTTAGCAACGTTATAATTCGTTAATAATGTTGCTAAATTGAAGAGTACAACTGTGACATAGCATGACAAGTGAAGTGAGTGATATTACGTTTAGTCGGTTAACTAAGTCACGTGTTTTTTTGTTAACCTTTATTTAATTACCTAAACAAATGGAGTATAGTATTCTGGACGATGCCACCCCTAACTCTCGAATTAATTATTGAGCCCCACTTTGAGTTCGTTGTGACGTCGCATTAAACTTTGACAAAGGGCTCCATATTTATAACTATCATACGTTTGAAACTGTTACATATTCAGTTAGTGTTATCTACACTGTCTCGGATGAGACGAACTTTACTTGACATGGATAGCACGTGAACGATCAAGATGGTGATTGGTTTTATAGGTTGGCCCGTTTATAGTGGTCCATAAATATTATTAGAATCCTCTTCTTCACGGGCTTTTCGAAGTATCCACATGTATGTATGTTCAAAGCTTTGTTATAAGGAGAAAACTTAGCTCAAAAGGAAACATTTTGTTTGGCAAAATTTCGTTCCAGACTTTCAGTCCCTAAAAATTGTGTGGTAGTTTCAAAACTAATGAAACATCTTGGAACTTTCATGTCGTACTTTTTTCAGTATTATATTTCCTGACTTTCTAATAAAATATCATTCACATTTATCAATTCTATTGTAAGATTTCTTTGGTAAAGAAGAAAAACGCAAGGGTCTGAGTGACCTAAGCCTATATCTATAACTAAATTGGACTACGGTAAGCTAACTTAATAAAACAATTTCAATATTAGTAGACTCGCTTCAATAAACATAGGTTCTGTATAAAATCCACCGCTCCAGAGTGATGATTATTAATTTCTTTGAATATATTCTACTAAAACTAACTTAACTGTTATCTTTTTAAAATTACCTATTTTATTATGTCACTTTTTAGTTGTTTATCCTTGCAGCAAAAACTAAACCACAAAACATTTACAATTTTATACTTGTCTAAGAAAAACCAATAAATACACCAAGTGTACAAAAATGTTTTATAAAAAATGTGAACCAATTTTTGTCCCGAACTAACAGTTTAGTGTACGTCGCAAAGTGAATTATTTTAATACATGACACTAAAGCCTTCCTTATACCTATTGCTTAATGCTTTCTCAGCTCTAAAATTAGTTCACTAAAGCGTTATTAATGTGAGCATAATATTGCAAGCATCGCCTAATAAACAAATCTAATACATCTAAATTTAGTCTGATAAACGTTCAGCGCTAAGCCACGACTAAGCTTAGCTTAAATTGTAGGTAAGCCTAAATATGTGCACGTTAGAGATTTATGCTCGTAAGCTAGCACATGCACCGGTACTCGTGTTCAGCTGCTTATTATAATATTGCGAGAGTGGTTTGTTTATCCATAGTATTATCTTGGGAGTGAAGGCTATTAAGTTTATAGTGATTACTATAGATTCAATGTAAAAAAAAGACGGGTTGCACTCCGGGAGTGCCGGCAGAAGTGAAAACTTGAATATTAACGTTGAAATAAATCAATTATTAATTGAATTAATTAATTAATTTATTTATTTATTTATATACTATGGATGACTTACAGCTAAAAAAAATGGAATAAAAAAAAAAGACGGGTTGCACTCCGGGAGTGCCGGCAGAAGTGAAAACTTGAATATTAACGTTGAAATAAATCAATTATTAATTGAATTAATATAACTCATTTTTTTTCACTATTTCTGCGTCCCTTTTTTCATTAATAGATGCACTTTGTTCAATTTCCATATTTTAAACACTTTATATACACGAATGTTACGAATACACAGCAGTGTGTCCACGTCCACTTCCACTTCGACTTCGACTTTGACTTCGACTTCGACTCCGACTTCGACTTCGACTTCGACTCCGACTTCTACTTCGACTTTGACTTCGACTTCGACTTCGACTTCCACTTCCACTTCCACTTCCACTTCCACTTCCACTTCCACTCCATCCAATCCATCCATCCATCCATTGTCGTGTGTCACTAAACTTGGTTCACGTCGGTTGGCGCCGCCGTAGAAAGAGAGGCGGGGGGGGGGAATCTCTCCTGACGGTCACGTGTCCTGACGCGATGCCCTGACGCGAGTTTAACATTTTTTACCCATTACAAAAAGTGTTCAACGCCGCTAAAGAAGTTTTCACTTCAAAAAAATTGCATGTGAGACTGACAGCCAATTACAAGTCACCGCTTCTAAAAACAGATTATAAAAAAAAAAGAAGAGTGTGAACAACACAACACAGCTACCAAAAAAAGAAAGAGAAAAAAAACAGTATAACATTCAAGCTTAAACTAAAATTCACATTTCATATTCAATACAAGAATAGAAACCCGAACATACAAAAAACTTAATTAAAAAAGCTAAGGCTAAGGCACTTTCTGGCCGAGGATACACTCGCTGTGAATGTATCAAAATCATGCTGTTTACAAATGTAATTAAAGTTTCTACTTGCACGCACTATAAATGAATTTTGCCTATAATTTGTAGCGCTAAATGGAACACGCAACGGTGCGTTCCATCGCTTCGACCTTCCAGGAACGTTAAAATAAAATTTGGATAGAATTTCAGAGTTATTAATAGAATTATTGAAAATTTTAAATAATGAAATACAGTCAGAGATTGCTCGCCGATTAATTAGGGGCAATATATGATACTTTTTACAGAGGTTGAGGTAATCTTCAGACCGGTACGGCACTTTCTGATGATAACACAAATACTTGATGAACCTTTTCTGGATGCTCTCTATACGATCAATGTACTTGTGGTAACATGGATTCCAGATTTCAGACGCGTATTCCAAGTGGCTTCTAACAAATGTATAGTAGAGAATCTTTAATGTTTTGGCTTGAGTGAAGCACTTGGATAGCCGCATTATGAAGCCTAGTGCCTTAGATGCTTTAGCGACTATGGCATCGACATGAGATTCAAATATAAGCTTAGAATCGTGATATACCCCCAGATCTCGGATGCAATTCGTTTTAGGTAATACTTTATCCCCTAAGATATACGATGAGGGTATGTTTGAGCGCTTTCGAGAATATGTTAGAACCGAACATTTAGCAGGGTTAAGATCAAGCTTACTCCTACGACAATAAGCCTCCAGACGATGTAAGTCATCCTGAAGTGCAATCACGTCCGCATGTGATGTAATTGAGGCATAGATTTTCATATCATCTGCAAAACATAACAGTCTGGACGAAATCAAGCAAGAGTTGATGTCGTTTATATAGATTATGAAAAGTAATGGGCCAAGCAATGAACCCTGGGGCACGCCACTGGGGACAGGCACCCAACCCGATATGTAATTGCTTAATACTACTGCTTGGGACCTGTTCTCCAGATAAGAAGAAAACCATCTGAGTAAATCACCCCGTATTCCCATACCATATAACTTTGATAGTAGGATCTCATGGTCAATCCGATCAAAAGCTTTACTGTAATCAGTATAAACGACATCAACCTGCTTACCGTTATCCATGGCATCAGTAATAAAATCGTTGAGCAGAATTAAGTTGGTGACCGTAGACCTTCCCTTTAAAAAACCATGTTGAAAGGAACTGAACGAGTTTTTAAGAGCACTATACACCTGGTTAAAGATGATTCTTTCGAAGATCTTTGCCACAATACAGAGCTTGGATATCGGCCTATAATTCACAATTTCTGTTTTGACTCCTTTTTTGTGGATAGGTGTAATAAAAGCCGATTTCCAAAGTTCAGGTACAACGCAAGTATCCAGAGATTTCCTGAAAAGAATCGAGATAGGTTGAGCAATCGAAGATGAACATCGCACAAGAAATTTGGATGAAATATTATCTGGGCCAGCCGCTTTAGAAGTATCCAGCTTGCGAAGCAAGATAGAGACCTCTTCAACGTTCACTACGATGCTACATATGTCAGATATGCTGGAAGTTTCAGTAAAAAGATGGGGTGAAGGATTTCCATGACTAGGGCTAGTATCTAGAAATGTAGAATGAAAGTACGTAGAAAACGCTTCGCATATTGTTTGTCCGGTACGCAACGCTTCGCTATTATAGTTTAAAGTGCTCGGAACTGCATTTGATTTATGTCGTTTTTTAACGAAAGTCCAAAAATATTTGGGGTTTTCTTTAATAGATTTTTCGGTCAAATTCAAGTAGTTTTCATAACATTGCGCTTCCAATACCTTGACCCTTTCACGAAGAAGCTTAAATGTTGACTCATCAGCTATATTGCCGTACGTCTTAAACTTTTTTAAATATTTGTATTTTTCCTTGATTGTTTTAATTAATGCCGAGTTATACCAAGCTGGATACTGTTTGCTACGCTGTAATTTTTGTGGAATGTATTTTGTGTGTAAATTGAGAATAACTTGGTAAAAAAAGTTTAATGATTCATCAATTGATCGTGTCGCAAACTCGGATTCCCAGTCAGTCATGGAAATTTCTTTGTTGATAGATTCATAGTCACCTTTGTCGAACAGATATTGCGTCCGTGGCGCGCACTCTAATAGAGGAGCTTCAACGAAATCCATATCAATTAATAGCGCTGGATGGTAGGCATCGATGGGAACCAGCGGACTTGAACATTCAACCACATTAACCAATTGGTTTGAGAGTACCAGGTCTAAAATCTTCCCATACATATTAAGAACACCATTGTATTGACCTAAACCTAGGGTATATAATTCGTCACCAAGTAAAACTTCGTCAGTACCATTCGGGTTCATTGGAACGAGCGATAAATTATCAGATAGGACCCAGTTAATGACACTCATGTTAAAATCACCAATGATGAGAAAGGTATCAGAAGAGTTACTAATAACTGTTTGGTTTAATTTTGTGAGGTAATTGCGAAGTTGTGAAGAAAAAGAAAGGCCTAAGTTTTGCTGACATAAATAAACAACACAAATATGTAAGGTGATATATTTACGTGTATTGGAATTTCTCAGTCGAACGCTGAGCCATAAATCCTCTGCTGTAGAATGGAAGGTAGGTTGACATATAACTGAAAGTTCCCTACGTGTAGCAATAAGCACACCCCCACCACGCGATTGCCCGGTCAAAGCATAATCCCGATCAATCAAATCAAATCAAGATTAATATAACTAAGTTCTTTTCACTATTTCTGCGTCACTTTTTTCATTAATCGATGCACTTTGTTCAATTTCCATTTTTTGAAACACTTTATATAAGTACACGAATTTTACGAATACACAGCAGTGTGGCCAGTGTGGCTACTACACAGACGGTCGAGCCATCAGCTGTCCATCCACGTCCGCGTCCGCGTCCGCGTCCACCATCACCATCACATCACATCACCATCACCATCGCCATCGCCATCACCATCGCCATCAGCATCGCCATCACCATCGCCATCACCATCGCAATCGCCATCACCATTGCCATCGCCATCACCATCACCATCCATCCATCCATCCATTATCGTGTCTCACTTGGTTCACTTCGGTTGGCGACGCCGTAGAAAGAGATGGGGGGGGGAATCTCTCCTGACGGTCACGTGTCCTGACGCGATGCCCTGACGCGAGTTTAACATTTTTTACCCATTACAAAAAGTGTTCAACGCCGCTAAAGAAGTTTTCACTTCAAAAACTGAAATTCATAAGAAAATACCAATATGGCTGCGCGCAGTTACACGGACTGTCTGCCGCTTTATGCAAACAATCGCACAATGCACTCAAACTGGCCTCAACTCTTCTAAAAAAGTTGTTTTTCGACAGACGGACAAAAAGTAATATTATTCAGGTTCCGATTTCCCATTTAAGCGTGACAGACTGTGAACGTTCTTAAAATTACGAGAATTGCCCCTCAGGTGTGCGCGCAGTGTAAACTCGAGAATTCTTGTCAAACTACATGCGACTGGTTCGTATTTTCACGAAAGAACAACCATCTATCGGCAATGCAAACGTTATAGGTACACATACAATTTGCACACAGTCATGACTATAACCCACTTCCATATCGAACTATTAACTTCCAAATCACAGCACATTCAAACGTTCATATAGTACATATTTACGTTGCTAAGTGAATAGTGGACGATATTATGTGCAATGAGCGTGGCTGGCGGGAAGCCAAATTTTGTTAGCAAAGAGTAAATAGGTACAGAAGGACAGCTACATACAAGGAACGAAAACAGGTGTACGCACAATTAGGCGCATACGTACAGCGATCTCAACCGAATGACCGTTGCGAGTGCGCCTGCACTCGCTGTACGTGAAGGGAGTCATTGTGTGCGTGGGTTTTCGCTCTTTGTATGGAGCCGACCTTCTGTGCCTATATATTTCTTTTGTGGTGTTGGTTAGTAAACGATGCCCGGCGGGAGCTGTGGGCAATTGGGCACGGGCGATAGGTGATTGATAGGAGGGAATATTGATAGATAGCCTTGTTGAGATGTTGTTAGAAGTGTCCTCGAAATGTTATTACACCCAAACAGCTTTGGTGGGACATTGGTGGTTGGTTTTGCTAACATTGGTAGAGTAATCACAGTGACTAACATCTTGTTTCTGAACGGCTATGCAATTTTATAATGTTAACAAAATTATAATAATAATATAATAGTTTTTTTTTATTATACTGAGCTGCAAAAAGCCTAAGAAAATGTCACTGTGACTTAGAAAATTACTGTACACAAAATATCAAAGGGATTCTATTTCAGAAACAGAGTAGGCACAGCAGTGGACAAGACAGACAGTAGCCCCAAATGATCATCTACCTTAATACGTAGGTAGGGCAGCCGAAATATGTGTAAAATATGCACATGCCTTACTGAGCAGGTGCTTAGTATTCCGTGAAAACAGAGTAATTCTCCCTAAATACGCTTAAATGTAAGCGGTTCATGAAACGTACCCACCTTCGAAAACGGAATGTAGATAATGACAGTAGACTATAGACGCTGTACAAATGTGTACATTACTCGTCAACTGTGCATGTTAGGCGGTGTCAATGATTTATTGAGTTTTTTTTTTTTGTAATTTTCATGGTACCTAAATTACTGATGATTTTCTGATCATTTCATAATTTTATTTTTCAACTGATGTTATAATGAACATTCTCATTTTCAGGACTATACAAAATTTTAGATGGTTTTATATTGCTTGAATGTGTATTGGAAAGAAAAATAAACTCAATAAATGAATGTTTCTCAAGTTATAAACTTGACATAAAAGTTACAGTATGCGTGGGTTTAAAATATCTATACTTACTAATAATAAAGCTGAAAAGTTTGTTTGAACGCGCTTATCTCTAGAACTACTAGTCGGATTTGAAAAATTATTTTTGCATTTGATAGCCTAATTCGTGAGAAAGGCCGAAACTAGGACAGGCCTAGGAACTAGGGACTAGGACTAGGAAGGCTATTTCACATCACACTATGACCGAGCAAAAAGAAAAGAACCAGAAAGAACGCTAAGCGAAAACGAAGTGATAGCGCGGGCAGACGATGCGATGCGTACGGATGGGTCGGGGGAACAAAAATATCACGCAGACGAAGTCGCAGGCAGAAGTTAGTGTTTAAGCTCACTACCTTTGATCTCTCATGTTTGATTAATAAGATAAGAACACTCTTTAAAAAGTTTTAAACACATAATCTGCACACTTATCCAATAAAAGAACATGAAGTTGTTATTCAAGCAAAAAGAAAAAGTAGAAAAAAGAATATTCACAAAGTTTTCCGAGCGACTTGCAAAAGGGATGGAGGATCAAATTAACATAGTTATTCATACACAACACTAACATTACCAGAACAACTTGATCTCTTTAACTTCACCTTCAAAACATTGAAAACACGAAATACTTTGATATTCCAAGGAATTTCACGTTTACTTACTGTGAAAAAAATATAATATCAGACTCAAAGTAGGCAAACGAATTCAAATTGTATTTGGATCTTTCTATTTTTGCGAAAACCAGTAGGAGTATATTAGAGAGTTAAACTACTGACGAGTCCTGGAAGCTTAGTGGTATTCAATCAACTTGGCACAGGGCTGGCAACTGGTTCGTTTGGGAGATGTGTTGCCTTTGACCTTTGGAGATATCTGTGTTTGTTAAGTTTTTCTCACCTCCGCTAATGCAATACGGTTCCAATTACGATTTCGAATTCAACGTGGGGTTCCATGTGGGAATCTGAAAATCGTAATCGAAACCGTCCGCGTGGAAGTCAGAGAACAACATAGTGTTGCTAGTTATCTAGATTCAGATGAGGTAAAGCTGCCTGCTAATAATTATGGTGTATCCCACAATATAATAAATGTCGTAACAAATTACTCAATCATAGCCTACCAACCATAATACTTTCTACAACTCTCATTAATTTTTGTAAACATAAAACATTTATAAACATTTTTTTTATTTGAATTGGTACAGTGTAGGTTCTAAATGAATAGGTACGTACGGATATCCGAAACCAATTTATGATGAACACAAACCAAACGGTTTGTATTGTACAATACATATCAAATACTTTCCGAGCAATTGCCTTTCTCAAACAAGTTGTACTAGAAGTTGTATTCGACTTTGGAAACTATAAATATTGTTTCAAAAGCTTCGCCAACACTTTATGAACGGCACTTGAAGATTTACGGAAGGAAGCCGAAAGAAAATTTTCACAATTTTCGTTGAGATTGTGTTTGCAACAAAATTTCGTATAGAAAGGATTATTTTTGGAAGATAATCTTAACTAATATTATAAAGAGAAAAGTTTTGATTTTTTGTATGTTTATTTGTTACGTTTTCACTCTATAACGGCTGAACGGATTGAAAACAAGCAGTCCTAGTAATTCAAGTAGTAGTAGATTTTTCATAAAATGTGATAAATACCTATGAGTTATGCTAAACGAGGCGAAGATATACTCTAACACGGAGACTTCATTAAGTGCTGAATAAAGTCACCCCTTTGAACGTACCAATAAAGAGTTTTAATTATTTTCAAAACTAGGGTTGTGCCGCTGCTTATGTTGAGTCGACATTATTATTTATAAACTAAGGCAACTAGGCAGAGTCTACAGGATGTTACGGAAAGGGTATATCCATACAAACGGGTTGAAGAGTGTATCTGGTCTAGAATCTCTGTACAAAATTTCAGCTCAAAAGCAGTAACTTTGAAAATGCTTAATATTTTTCTATTTCGATAGTTTATTAAATTGAAATCATAACAAACGTGTCACCGCACTACGAGGGTCATTATCCATTATCTGTAGTGTGTCTGTGCGCCTAGTACACGCACATCAGGCCACCGCGCGCCAGTGCAGCGCCGTGATGTGCGAAATAAAAAAATATTAAGCATTGTGAAAGTTACTGCTTTTGAGCTGAAATTTTGTACAGAGATTCTAGACCACAAATGGGTGATTCTTTGAAACCGAGGGTATTTGACTCATTCATATGGCTTAAATTGATTATTACCATTAGATCTAAATTAACATAATAGTTGGTCCCAGTCATTAAATGTAATAACATATATCAAACGCACTAACTTGCGCCAAGTAGTTTAGGATTTAGAGTGTGCTGATTAATTGATGAGCCAGATTAATGATGACAAAGGCAGAAGAATGAGATTTTGCACCATATTAATTAGAACCATGCAGATAAATGATAATTACAATTTATTTTCAATCAACTTTATTAAAAAATAATTAACAAGTAAGGGAAATAATTACTCCCACATCTACTTTTTGGTAGGTATATTAAATTCCGGTATTACTTAACTACTTTTATTAAGGTGAATGCGTAGTTGTAGCCCGCGAAATTCAATTTTGCTTACGTTTTTTGCAATTTTCAGGTCAGTGTCAGGTTGTATCTTGATCAAAATATGATTCGCGAATAGTCTATACCGGTTATAGAACCGGTACGTATTTACAGAATTATAATAATTAGAATCATTAATACATCTTTCTAAGTTAGATTTATACCGTTAAGAACAAATCTCGTATAGAAAAGTGTTTATGGTAGAAATCTAACTTAAAGAGATATATTAATGATTCTAATGACTATGATTCTGTAAATACATGTCTATCATAGTCGCGAATCATATTTGGATCAAGATACAACCTGACACTGATCTGCAAATTGCAAAAAACGTAAGAAAATTTAAATTTCGCGGTCTACCATGTCACATTCACCTTAATACGTTGGCACAAGTAGGCAATATAAAACTTAAAGTAACATTTTTGGTCGAATTAAACATTAATTAAACTAAATAGGTAAATCACATTTTCCTCAATGCTATAAAATTTTGCATGAAATAACACGCAATTGCACAAAACAATCTTTGTTTTAAACGTCTTTATAACAAAAAAATTAAATTAACAAAAAAAAACAAAATTAAATTTATTGTTTAAAACAAGGATTTAATAAAACGTATTTTTATGAGATTCAAATTCAGACTTAATTTTGCAATAATAATATAATAGGAACTTTTAAGCTTGAGATTGTAGAAAACTAAATGTCCTACTACATACGTACTATAAAATATTCAATCTTTTTTAGTACGTATGTAATATCATGTATGACATAAAAACTAAAGTACTTAAATTTTTTTGTCAAATTAAACATTCATTAAACTAAATAGGTAAATCACACTTTCTTCAATGCTATATTTTGCATACTTACGCTATAGCACAAAAAAATACTCGTTTTAAACCTCTTAATAACAAAAACTAATAAAAACCTTCGTTTTAAGTTTCAAACGAAGACTTTTATTGTTTTTCGTTATTAAGAGGTTTAAAACGATCATTTTAAAAGAAAAATAAAATAAATAATCTTTTTTATGAGAATCAAGGTATGATTCCGATCTCGGCAGCACGCAGTAGTGCTGCCGCGGCAGTGCGGTCGCAGCGCTACTGGTCCTCATAGATTTTCTATAGGTTCATATGAGATTACATTCCGAGCACGGCAGCAATGCTGCGCGACATTGCTGCGTCACATTGCTGCCGTGCTCGGAATGTAATCACGTATAAACCCGCAGAGAATGTATGAGGACCAGTAGTGCTGCGACCGCACTGCCGCGGCAGCACTGCTGCGTGCTGCCGAGATCGGAATCATACCTTTAAATTCAGATTTAGTTTTGTAATACCTAACAATATAATAGGAACTTAATTTCAAAAAATATTTAAATCCTCTTCATCTTCGTCAATAGAATCTATTAAGTATGGATTTATATTTTCTAAATCGATACTAAATTTTTTACTTCCGTCTCTAGAAAAAGATATCTCTGAGATAGTATCAATGTCAGCATATTGTGCCATTTCCACGCTTTGTTCAGCATTATCGTTCCTTCTTCCTTTTTCCTCATTTTCTTCGGTCACATGTTCATGTTCTTCTATTACTTTTTTTCCAATATTATTACTTGTTCCTAATGATTTACGTACATATTTAACATTACTTAGTCGTTTATGAGGTATATTGAATATAAGTTCCTCATCTTCACTTTCTTGATTTATGTTAATAGGTATATTCTTTGTCACTTTTTGTTTTTTTCCTGTCAAGTTATTGTTTTTATTACTCTTTCGTGCATCTGTTTTATTACTTACTGTCCAAAAAGATTCACCAATTTCTTGTAGTTGTCTTGTTGAATTAGCTAGCGGTGTGACCGATAAGTTTTGCTGAACTCCGTCTTGCAAATGATAAAAGCCAATGTGTTTCATATGGTTGCAATTAACAACTTGATACAGACAGTTTTGATCTGTACAGCTCAGTTTTCGAACGGCTACCATAGGACAATCGAAGTTCCAGACTACCTGGTGCATTTTCATGCATCCTGGAAAAGCTTTCACATTTTGTGGGAAAAGTAAGTCCTTTTCGCTTACATCATATTCAGAAACAGTTCTCAGTTTTACCTTCTTTAAGTTTTGCTCCATAATATTTAAAAAATCATTCATATCTTTTATGTCCTGTCCTTGGGAAACAGCACGATCCGCAGTTCTCTTCATAACAGCACCTACTCCATCTGGGGCACCCTTCCCATGACCAGATTCACTATAGTTCCACGTAATGATTTTGATAGAGCTCAGATATATATGCAAACATGAAATTAGGTGAAATATTTTTTTATTACGATACTGACTAGATGGGGAATCAGAAATGAAATGTATAGTATGAATGCCTGTTTTTTTTTCACCTATATATTCGAGGATTGGTACGATGTGAGCCCATACGGCTGAAATGTCATGACGAAGGCATTCACTCACCGTACAAAAAGATTGTACTTGCTGTATCTTCTCATCATCCAGAAAATATATTACCGAAGTGTGTAAAGTTAATTGTTTACGGCTACCACCAAAATGGTAGGACTGTATTTCTTCATTACACTTGACTGCATAATTTTCACTAAAGTCAACATGGACAATACACTCACCCTCTTGAAGATGTTCTTTTAAACATTTGAAAGCCTTTTGTTGAGCAACTATATTACCACAATGCATAAAATATTCATTCAGTGTTGAATCAAATTTTTCAATACATTTCTTAGGTTCTTCTCTTTTTTTAACTTTCTCAGTAGTTCTTATTTTTCTTGCCGTACTTTGAATCATGTCTTGTTTAGTCTCCCACTGCCAGTAAGTGATTTCGATTGAATTATCAAATTCCTGATAAGATACTACCTTATTCTTGCATGCTGAACAAGTTCGATGCAAACAATCAGCATCATACACGTCGCAACATAGCAAAGAGAGAAGATCTTGAGAGTTCTTAGCTGATAGTATCTTTCTCTGGTACAATCCCTGGACGATTAAATCCATGTTGGTATGTCATTTGCATAAACAAGTGTCTCGAGACCGAAAATCGGGTAGCAGCTCCCAAAAAGGTCTTAATTTGCAGAATGCTGAATAGCTGATAGTAAATGTTGAGTTTTTCAGAAACTTTTTATGCAGATTGAGAAGACTGTCACTGAGGTACCGCTTTTGTTTACGTATCTTGTTTCTTGCTATAAATTCCTTTTTTCCAGAGCAAAGTCTACTATTTTCATCGTCCTCATAAAATATTTCAACTTCTTTTTTCAGTCTTTCAGGCAAAGAATTTAAATTATTATTTGTAGGTGTTTCATTTGACTTTTTTACTATGCGTTTTATTTTAGGGACTATTGTATTTTGATTGGGCATGACTGCTGAGGTTCCTTTATTAATTTTTGCCGATACTAATCTTTGCAGTTGTTTTTTATAACGTTCATTTTGTCGTTTCATGCTTAGTATTATTTGTTTAAGATTATTTATTTCTTTTTCTTTTTTGTAACGGATACGTCTTACGGCAGAAGATACAGGTGAAGAACAGGAAGGAGATTTTGTATTTAGTGTATTTACTCCTAAATTAGTGGAAAATTCATTGCTCTGTTTAGAAATGCTGCGCAAAATCCTAGATGGTCCTGGTATAGGCGACTCCGGTTCTCTGTTTAGAAACGGGTAATTTAAAGGTAGATCATTATTATTATCTTGTTCAGTATCTGACAAAATGCTGGGACTTAGTGGTGGGGTGTTTTGTGCAAGCAGGGCCGCTGTTCTTTTTTCTTGCTTCTTTCTTAGGTAATATGACTTATAATTCGTTCTCCATCTCTTTCTTTGTAATCTTTGTTGTCTAGAATTCATTTCACTTATTGCTAGTTGTTTCTTTTCCTCTTTTCTACGTATGTAGCTTTGTCGATTTTTTTCTTGTTTTTCTTTCCATAACTCATCATTATTTTTAATTCTTTCATATCTCCTTTTCTCCGCGAGTCTTTTTTTTCTCAGCCTTTCTTCTCTTGTTTGCTTCTTTGGTTTTGCCATTTTGAAAATATATATCTGAAAAAGATAATGAGATTCAAGCGACTAGCTAGGATGGATCTAGCTTAGTACCTACTTTTTGTAGAATACATAATACTTATCTAAGAAATAATGTATCGCAAGACGGTTTATTGGGTGGCTTAGTTGGAAATGTTGCTTTACTGCTTTAAAAAAACTGTATCAGGTGTGTAGGTATTTTTTCCCGAGGTTTGCTTTAATCTTATTTTATGTCAGTTAAGCAATTTTAATTAAAATATAAATAAAATATGAGTGAAATCGAAAACCCCTAATTTTCCAAGGTAATATTCTACTTCCGCGGTATTTCAACAAAAAGAAAAAATTACCTACATAAGTAGGTATTAGAAACAACACACAGACACAAACAAACAAAAACACAAACTTCAACAAAAACAAATTTGTAATTACTTTTTCGATATACCTAATTGATCTGGCAAATAAAAATTCATCTGGTCTTTTGGCATTCACCGTAATTTGAACTAAACCTAATTCATATGCCCTGTTCAAATTCATCTGGTCTTAAGAGCCAGATGAAACCAGACTAATGGGGGCCAGAAAAATGAGGAATTTGAAGATAGTCAAATCCTATTCCTTTATTTACATACGTATAGATCCAAAGTTGTAATTAACATAATAAACCACCTCATAGGAGATTTTGGTTCGGTTACAAAACGTAAGTAAATTCACACGATCCGTAAATGAAGACAGATTAATTATACTACTTACCGTACAAACGCCAGATCACAGTCTTTACGGTCGTAATTTTTCGCCAAAATACACTACGCACGAGCACTCTGTAAGACAGATCGGAGCTGACTGGCGCGACCAATCACGAGTCGATATTATTCTATCGAATATTTTGTGTTTACGTTGAAATCATGCATGAACGAATTGCGCCAGCTGAATGATTATTTTATTCGGGGACAATTTTTAAATGAATGTAATTTCGAAAATATACTATTATTTTGTCATTAAATATTAAAATATCAAGAAACATGTATTTAAATATCAGTTTTACTTACTAATTTTAGTATGTTGCGAAAATTGTTTGCAGAAAAACAAATAATTCAACAAAAAACGTCATTGGGACACGCCAAATTAATTAGGTTTTATTGTTTTCTGCAGACTTAATTATTGTTTCTTTTAATTAATCATAATTAGCTACATAAGGCCTTGATAGACATTTAACTTTACGACAAAACCTGAAATCGATATTTAAATTGAAGATTATTTTGATGTGTTCTTCAGTTAAAATCACGTCACGACTGTGTTTCAAAGAATCACCCAAATACACTCTTCAACCCGTTTGTATTGATATACCCTTTCCGTAACATCCTGTATATGTGTAGCTGTGAGTTTTAGTAATTAATTGATTGATTGTTTTTTTTTTTTTTTTAATGTGAGTTAAACATGACTGGTGAAATATGGTTGTAATATAAGTACACCTCTGCCTTACCCTTCGAGGAATACAGGCGTGATGTTATGTGCCGTGAATGTAAGTTGACTGCAGCCAGTGTGCATACATATGTAAGGTGACTGCAGCCAGTGTGCATACATATGTAAGGTGACTGCAGCCAGTGTGCATACATATGTAAGGTGACTGCAGCCAGTGTAAATACATATGTAAGGTGACTGCAGCCAGTGTACATACATATGTAAGTTGACTGCAGCCAGTGAGCATACATATGTAAGGTGACTGCAGCCAGTGTGCATACATATGTAAGGTGACTGCAGCCAGTGTGCATACATAATTAAGGTGACTGCAGCCAGTGTGCATACATATGTAAGGTGACTGTAGCCAGTGTACATACATATGTAAGGTGACTGCAGCCAGTGAGCATACATATGTAAGGTGACTGCAGCCAGTGTGCATACATATGTAAGGTGACTGCAGCCAGTGAGCATACATATGTAAGGTGACTGCAGCCAGTGTGCATACATATGTAAGGTGACTGCAGCCAGTGTACATACATATGTAAGGTGACTGCAGCCAGTGTGCATACATATGTAAGGTGACTGCAGCCAGTGTGCATACATAATTAAGGTGACTGCAGCCAGTGTGCATACATATGTAAGGTGACTGTAGCCAGTGTACATACATATGTAAGGTGACTGCAGCCAGTGTGCATACATATGTAAGGTGACTGCAGCCAGTGTGCATACATAATTAAGGTGACTGCAGCCAGTGTGCATACATATGTAAGATGACTGTAGCCAGTGTACATACATATATAAGGTGACTGCAGCCAGTGTGCATACATATGTAAGGTGACTGGAGCCAGTGTGCATACATATGTAAGGTGACTGCAGCCAGTGTGCATACATATGTAAGGTGACTGCAGCCAGTGTGCATACATATGTAAGGTGACTGGAGCCAGTGTGCATACATATGTAAGGTGACTGCAGCCAGTGTGCATACATATGTAAGGTGACTGGAGGCAGTGTGCATACATATGTAAGGTGACTGCAGCCAGTGCATATACATATGTAAGGTGACTGGAGCCAGTGTGCATACATATGTAAGGTGACTGCAGCCAGTGCATATACATATGTAAGGTGACTGCAGCCAGTGCATATACATATGTAAGGTGACTGCAGCCAGTGTGCATACATATGTTAGGTGACTGCAGCCAGTGCATATACATATGTAAGGTGACTGCAGCCAGTGTGCATACATATGTTAGGTGACTGCAGCCAGTGCATATACATATGTAAGGTGACTGCAGCCAGTGTGCATACATATGTAAGGTGACTGCAGCCAGTGTGCATACATATGTAAGGTGACTGCAGCCAGTGCATATACATATGTAAGGTGACTGCAGCCAGTGCATATACATATGTAAGGTGACTGGAGCCAGAGTACATACATATGATCGAATCTATTTTTCAGGCTAAACAAGGCTTTATTGTGTACCAGCGTTTGCCCGCAAGTTCGTCAACGTGTTTTAACATAAATAAGGTATCCATGTTACTCGGCAATAGCGTAGTTGCCGAGTAACATAGGATACCTTTTATGAGATTACCTCATACATCCAAACTTACAAATTTTACCTGTATAATATTAGTGTAGATCTTTCAGTATGTGCCAAATAAATGTATTTTTAAAAGCTTTTATTTAACTTGCAATGTTTGTATGTATGTTCGGGTCAAATCTTGCAACCTGAATTAAACCCACTTCCATTTATCCTACAGAGTTGAAATTTTACATGTTGATTCTGTTTCGAAGACAATACGTTTTTATGATGAATGACCTGATATTACGCCCAGGATTAGCTCCAGGTGAAGGAACTCCTTAACGGTCAAGGGTATGGACATGAAATTTAATATACGCATTTACTTATGATAGTCTGCTCTAAAGTCTACCATGACCTGGCTGCTGCACCCAAGATTGGCTCCAGTCGAAGGAGCTCTGCAACGGTCAACAATACATACAAGATAATTTAAAGACGCATAGTCCGATATAAAGTCCATCATGACCTGGCTGCTGCAACCAGGATTGGCTCCAGTCAAGAGAGCTCCTTAGCGGTCAACAATACAGATAATAAATAGGTTTTTACTTAAATTTTATTCTCTTTGATTTTACTGAACTAATTTCTCTTTTTATCTGATCAGGAAATAATGTAAGTGAATTAACCCGACTGAATAAGTAAACAAATAAATGAAAGCCCAATCCTTCCTTCTGATTTGAATAGTCAATAAATCACTGTCTTAAGTCGATCGACTAAGAATTAATATTCTCGACTAATTAGCAGCAGCGCCCATCACTACGAAGAGTTAGGACAATTTTATTGGATTTCACAGCGAGGTACGGTAACTCAGAGTTAGTGCCACAGACTTATGAGGTAATAAAAGCGACATTAAAGGGATTTGAAATGAAGTTCTTTATTATGCCCCCTCCACGCAAGATAGGCAGAGATAGTTTGCATGGTTTTCGAGGGTGAGATTAAATGAAAATCCAAGATGGAGGCTGCTTAAATTTTTAAAATTTTCAGCGATTTCCAACTTACATCCATCATTACAGGGTAACCTAATGCGATAGTGTACTTATCTAAACTCTTATCCTAACTTATTTTGTAACTTATTACAATCAATGCATTATTTGTGAACTCACTCAGAGAACAACAGAATAGGTCCGATTCATTAGCTATGAGGTTGAGAGTTAGAGTAGTTAAAACATTAGTGCTCGTGCGCAGCTCCGCCAGCAGCCGTTGCTGTCGTCGTCGCCACACGTAGCACCTGTCCGGGACACACCAACCTACGTGCCCTTAAATGTCCGCATTATGTACCTACCCTCAAAGTACTTTGAATACAAGATCCTTCCTGACCCTTAGTCCGTTAGATCCAACCGTACAAAATAAATAAAGTTGGGTAGGTACTTAACCGGATAATGCCACTTCTATTCAGTTATTAAGATATCCGTGTTGTCTGCTAAGACGAACATTCCTTTGTTTGTGTTCATGGCGAGTTTCTCTAAAGCTCACGTTATTTTTGCGGAATCGCTGAGATTGTATCGTCCTTTGTGCTCGTTTGTTTAATTTGCGCGAAGAATGAGCAAACTTTGTGGTTACGGTTAAAGTTTTGCTGTTTATTTCATGTAAGGTCATTATTTTTACCCGACTACGGCGAAGCAAAAAGGAGGGTTATGATTTTGACCCGTATGTATGTATGCATGTTCATCTATTCCCTCATAACTTCTAAACTACTTGTCATAATTAGACAAATGCGGTATCGTTGGAAGCGTTTTGATCGTCCGCTGGTTATAGGCTATGTGACGTCACAATAAATTGAATATGGCGCCCTCTATTGGACATAAAGTCATGACCTAAAAGAAAACTTTTTTTAATCATGCCGTGTTGGGTATCAAATGAAAAGGCTTAATTAGCACATTTAAAAAGTATAAATATTACTTAAATAAGCTCCAAAATAATTAAATAAATAATAAGTTCAAAAACTAAAACCCGACTACTAAAAAGGATGAAACAAGAAAGTACCTTGCCGTGGTCGCATGCCGCTGCACTAACATAACAGGGTGTCCCTGGAAGTATGGATCAAATCGAATAGGGGCGTGGGCAAGGTCATTTCCAAACTTTTTAACTCTGAGAATGTCAGTGATTTTTTTTTCGGTTCAAAAGTTATGACAGATTTTAATTTTTTTTTCAATCACAGTGTTCAAAGAAATTAATCACAAAAAAAAAAACTATCAGGGCTATCTAAAAAAAAAAAATTGATAGCCCTGATAGTTTTCACGACTTCGATCTTTCTTATCTTTTTTTTAGTATTTTTTTTTTTGTTTTTTTTTTTTGTATTTTTTTTTTTGCTAAAACGTTTGGAAATGACCTTGCCCACGTCCCTATTCGATTTGATCCATACTTCCAGGGACACCCTATATAAGCTATGGTAGCATGCGATCACGGGAAGGTTATTTCTTGTTTCATCCTTTTTAGTAGTCGGGTTTTAGTTTTTAAATTTATTTTTTAGAGTACAGTTAAGATTCTGGGTACAACTAAATAACAGTCAGCAGTATCGAGATAACACTATGGGGAACTCTTGAATATAATTATAGTCAACCTAGCAACTGCTTTACAACTTGTGACAAAATCTCCCAAAATAATCAAATGATTTGACAATCATCATAGGTGTATGAGATGTTACAAAATTTTGGAACGACAAATACCAATAAAGTTAAACATCGCTAAAGTTGAAATGCATGGCCTTCTAACCAACCTAACATTGGTCTTAAAACAACAAAAAAAAAATAGACTTCATATTTTATTTTATGCAACTTTTTTAATTTTTTATTGCTGAATGGGCCTGATCTTAACCTCGATCACGCCTGATGGAAAACGATGGATGATGTCTATGATAGAACGAGCGTACCCAGAAGATGCCTGTACACTCTTGCTACGAACTTTCAATCAACCTTTAAAACAGTTCAGAGGTTGACTACAATACAGGGTGTTACGGAAAGGCTATATCAATACAAACGGGTTGAAGAGTGTATCTGGTCTAGAATCTCTGAACAAAATTTCAGCTCAAAAGCATTAACTTTGAAAATGCTTAATATTTTTTTATTTCGACATTACGGCGCTGCACTGGCGCGCGGCGGCGTGATGTGCGTGTACTAGGCGCACACACTCACTGCAGATAATGGATAATGATCCTCGTAGTGCGGTGACACGTTTATTATGATTTCAATTTAATAAACTATCGAAATAAAAAAATATTAAGCATTTTCAACGTTACTGCTTTTGAGCTGAAATTTTGTACAGAGATTCTAGACCAGATACACTGTTCAACCCGTTTGTATTGATATACCCTTTCCGTAACACCCTGTATAACCGTGTCTGATCATCGCTCAATTTAAACTGGTAGAAATGATCTAAAATGGCATCATCGTACCTAGTGTATTGCCTTCTCATTTCAATTGATATTAGGTATATGTGACAAAGTTATAGATAAGTTTTACTAGGCCACGAATAAAGACGTTAATTGTTGAACATGCAGTCCTAAACTTTACTATTAACTGCATGCACCAAACATTAAAATGTCCCAGTTCTAAGTGAATCTCAAGTATTCAGCATACAACCTCGCGTCACGTGGCTTTCACAACTTTTAGTGCCAAAACTTTACAAGTTTAGCTCGCAGCAAGTTCGCCGTGTGAATATCACCGAAGAAGGTGTTTTTAGAGGCTGTGTGAGGAAGTAAGCAGGTGTTATTATGTGCTAAGTACATTATACAGTAAAAGAGACTTGGAAGTTACTTTCAAAGTTGTGTCATTATACCTTTTTTCGAGAATCGGGGGGAACGGTAGTGCCCCCGCCAAGCCGAGCCAAGCGAAGCGCAAAGGCACTACTTACCTTTTCTCGAAGTTTTTTTTTTGAAACCTCATAACTCGGGTTTGGATTATACTAGATTTAAACAAAATTCTCGGGATATGATGTCAATAGTGGCCTTATTACACATATTAAGTTTCAATTGCATAGCTCTTATATTTTAGATTTTATTGATATCCAAAAAACCCCGATTTCGTCACTGAGTCACTGATGATCATCAAAATTCTTAGGGTATTAAAATATGTGGCTTGGCCGTTTCGCTACAGCCACATGGGCGTAAGGTGAAAAATTTATTCACTGTTCATTACTTTTCTGTTACACAATAGTTCTTGTAGTAACGAATCGGCCAAGCCTCATATTTAATTTTTGACTAAGGTGTAGTTTGTGAAGCTAGGACGTGGTAGAGGTGGAACACCGCGGTGGTTTTAGCCGGTAAGAGTCCGGCATGCCCCTCTGTCACCCCCACGATAGAGGAAGTCCATGAGGATTTCCACCGCGAGAAAAAAAAAAAAAAAAAAAGACGTGGTAGAATTAGAAGCTTGGCTCTACATGAGATCTGATAACTTTTGACAGTGCGAGGCATATGGTCTCGTCTTGGTCACATTTTACATGAAAATATTTTTCGTGGGATTATGTGATCAGGTCAATGTTGCTATTGCTCTCTTTACAAAAAAAAAACAGTTCCTGGATCGGTTCACTAATGAATTAATTTTTCACTTTTGGTTCATTTTGTGTTGAGACGTTTCAGATCGAGTGAAAGATGCCGATTACAGACAAAAATGAACAAAAAGTGAAGCGTCTGATATCTGATTTAATGCCTACACCAAACACCTACATATTTCTTCTGGCCCCATTTATCAAATACCTACATATAAAGAAAGAAGGTACTTTCTCACAGACTTTTAAATCCATTTACCCATTTGTAAACTTAGTTACACCTTTAGTCCTTTATTTACATAAAAAAGGAGCGTCCGAGCGGAAAAGTCTACGTGCACAAACGACACAAAGTAATCCACGGCCTTCATCCAATAAACCTACATATTAGCTCGCACTGCGCCGCCGCGCCGGTCGCGCCCCGCACGCCCGGCACCTTTCGTTACAGACAACTATCCGTACGTGTATATTGAAACGGAAGTAAGTACCTATCAATGATACAGGAAGTAGTACTGTATAGAGGCGAAATTGGATAGTTGTTTGTGTTAAGTTTGGCTGTGCGGTGTTGAGTGTTAGGTTTGAATTTACCAGAGATTCTGTATCTAAAGTAGGCTTTATCCAAAGTAGTATTTCAAAGAGAAAATATTTGGTATTTTATTGTTGGTTTGTTACAATTTCACGCTAAAACGGAGGAATGGATTTAGATGAAAGTTGGCATATGGGTAGACCATGACTACCCATGGGTACTTTGATCCCAACACTCCCGCGGAATCGAGACTTATGTGGGTGAAACCACGGGGCGTAGCTAGTTTGGAAATCTTTTCAATCGACTATCCGACGAAGTGATCAAGTTTCTAGTTAGCTTAGGTAAGTTCACCCTGAGAAAGCCATTTTGGGCAATTCACTGCAAAGCATTTCCTGTATGTTCATGTAGATATGCAGTGTGGGATAACTAATGTGCTGAGATAACGTCAAGAGAGAGAAGATGGATTGCAACAATTGCATGGTGTAGGGAAGAAATGTAATGTACCTTTAAGAAACAAAGTAGGTACTGATAAAATAATGCTATGTAGCCATATCACACCACGGCTAGTGTAATCGGAAGCCCACATCAATACGCGTGTTGCGATAAAGCTTTAACCTTTCGTATATTTTTTTCTTATTAGAACGTGGATCCACGCGATACACAATGGCTATTTGAATGTTTCTATAATTACGGCATTCAACCGGTTAATGATCGCTTCGAGCATCCCGTATATAAATTGAAATAATATTCAAATCTCATAATATCCTAAAGCAATAACGTTTTCATCCCTGAATAAGGTAAGCAATCAGCTTTCCTGGGAACTTTGCAATCGTTAAATAGTTACCTAGTTTTAACACCGAAGTAATTGAAACAGAAGGCCAGATACAGCTCTGAGCATCTAATTTTGAACGTTTGTTTGAAAGCTTTGCAAGACGGATGGCAATGTGCATGAATGCATGTTTTCAAACAACTTGGAGAGCTTTGACTTTCGAGTCGGACAAGCGGCTTATTCAATCTAATCTATTTTCAAATCTCATGTCTAGCATATATAGCATAATCAGTCGATAATGTTTCCACTCCTGGGACACTGCTGCTGCTCCTCTCTGTGAGAAGGAGTGGGCCATAATACACCATGCGGGCCCAGTGCGAGTTGGTACGAGTATAGATGTCACATGTCTTCGAATTTTTGGTTCTAGGACACCGGAAACTGGTAGGTTTCCTCACGATATTTTCTTTCACCGTCTTGAGAGCAGTGGTGATGAAATCTAATATATGATACTTATTAACAATAAAGCTGAAGACTTTGTTTGTTTGATTGAACGCGCTAATCTCTGGAATCACCAGTCTGATTTGAACAATTTTATTTTTGCATTTGACAGCCCAATTCTTGAGGCAGGAGCGGACGAAGTCGCGGGCAGAAGCTAGTAATTTACATAAAGTGCCTGCTTGAGTTCGAACCTACGACCTACAACTCGGTAAGTCGCGGTCGTCACCAATGGGAAACCACTGCTCATGTCCTGCCTCGCATACTACATACGTGTATATAGCACCCAATATCGATGAATTAGCCGTTTTTATTTGGATCAAGTAACCACAACAGCTAACATGACTATTTTTAGCAGATTGCTGATCGCTGATCCCGGTTTATTTGATTAGTCTTTCAGGGACCGGGTGCTAACCTTCTAAATCCTCGTATTTAGTGGTAGTAAGTGGCTTTGGCTTGTAATCTGAGAGCGGGCCGCGTCAGGACTAACAGTTGCAGTAACTATCCGCTGCTGAGGAGACTTTGTACAAAGCCTCCTCAGAGCGGAGAGTTGCGCTTTAGTACTGCCAGTTGGATTGTGCCCGCTTAGACTGTCAGCGGCAGAACTATGCCTAGGAATTAGGTTAGCGAAGTACATATTGTTTAGCTGAAGTTCATATTTTAAAGTTTTGTTATTATTCTACCTTGTACAGTCAGTGGACAGAGATCAATATCCACTATACTTAGGTAACTGGGCCTTATTTAAAACTAGTTTTTGTCCGCGGCTTTGCCCGTGGTTTACTGGGATTAAAAGTACATTGTGTGTTAATCCAGGTTATATACTGTCTGTGTGCCAAATTTTATCCAATTTGCGCCATTCCGGAAAATATATCCAGACAAACGGACAAAAATTCTTCGTTACAATTTTATTATAACTGACAATGCGACAAATTTATTTTAATGGCTTATACTGTTAAATAAAACTGAAAATTGAAGGAAACTTGTAAAATTGTCACATTGTCGCCTGTCAATAGGCCCCTGGCTAATGTGGAATCCATGGCGGATACTTAATTACAATTTCCAATTTAAATACTTAATTTGATTATGTTGAAATAGGAGGGAAATAATTTATTTAACAGAAATTAAAGCGTTAATATATTAGTGCGAAAGGAATGTTACAAATACATAACTAGATATAGTTAAAAATACTCATAGTACCTAGATGAAGCAAAGTAGACGAGGATTTACTGCCTCACTGTTACTAAAGTTATCTACTTAGTTCTTTTACTACTAAAAAGTCGTTCATAAAGAACAAAATAAAGGTGACAGTTTGAAGTTAGGAAATGTTCACAAAACTCGCGTGTGTGTCGCCAACACTTAGCTTTACTTGTAAGTTTCCAACGAGTGTAGCAATGTACAAACTTTTCTTTTAACTTTCTATTAGTAACATCCACGGTACTGAGAGAAGCCTGTGACGACTATATGTTGGCCCGGTACCGAATGTTAGATTTGTTAACTTAGCACAATTCCCACTGCCGGGACCCAGGCCTCCTCTGTTCGACAGGGAGTGGGCTGTAATCCACCACGCGGGCCCAGTGCAGGTTGGTAGTTGGTAGATATCAAATGTCTTCGAATTTTTGGTTCTAGGTAATGCTGGTTTCCTCATGATGTTTTGAGAGCAGTGGTGATGAAATTATTTACACTTTACACTAAATAAAGCGCCTCACTAGATTCGAACCTACGACACTGACTGTGTAAGTGGCTAAAAAACCAATGGTACTTAATATTATAAATGCTACGGGAAAGGACATAGGATAGCTTTTATCTCGCTAGTCCTACGGGATTGAGACTTATGCGGGTGAAACCGCGGGGCCCTGCTGTTATAAATATTTAAAGTCCAGCGTATTATAATGCATTTTTTTTAATATTTACGAGGTGTAGGTACTGCTTAAAACATACGACCACCTGGACACAGCTGACAGACGAAAAAAACCTAAATTTATAGGCGGCGCCAATAAACCAAACCTCACGTTTGAAGCCTGTTCCAGGCCTAAATACGTTTAATTTAAAAAAAAAACTGTAGAAAGAAATACAGCTACCTACCAAGTATCCTACATTTTATTCCTAGGCTTTAAAAGTCCATCCGCACAGTGCGCAGTGATCGTTATCGAAGCGCGCCCGGATCGCGCAGTTACATCGTTGGTGATTTAGCGCGAAAGCCGTTGATGGCTGTGTGGCCATTAGAACAGCGGAGGCAGAAACGAGATAGCCAATTTCGGCGGTTTTCTGCCTGATAGGCTGAGTGGACTTGAACTTGTGGGATATGAATCTATAGAAAAGACTTTTAAGAAGACTAAAGTGGTGAACTATTTACTTATCTAGGCACGAATTCGAATTGCGGGCTGAGAATTACTTACTTACTTTACCCGACCTCGGGATTGAACCCAGGACCGCTCAGTAATTGCACGAAAAGGGCTTTGGCGCGTAACTAAACGTTGTCGTGAAAATAATGTCAATTGAGTTATTCTAAACTAGCTGCGCCCCGCGGTTTCACCCGCGCAAGTCTCGATCCCGTGGAAATATCGGGATAAAAAGTATCCTATGTCCTTTCCCGGGACTCAAACTATCTCTATACCAAATTTCATCTAAATCGGTTCAGCGGTTTAGGCGTGAAGAAAAGACAGACAGACAGACAGAGTTACTTTCGCATTTATAATATTACTAGTAGTAGCTTCGTTATAGTTACTAGCTTCTGCCCGCGACTTCGTCCGCGTGAAATTCGTACTTACCTCTAAAAATTTCGACAATGTATGTAGGTATGATCTTTATCATTTATTTAGATAAATAAGTATTCGGGCCAATTTTATAGATCAAAGGAATCAGATTTTTCAAATAAACTGTAGCCCCAATTTTGAAAAATCGTTCGTGATCATAACATGACTCAAAGGCCCATACCCATTTTCGAGTTAATTGAAGCAAACAGTAATATCCACCCCTTAAACTTTACTTGCCCTTTTCCACCTTGGTAGGAGTCGATTTTTGAAAAACCCTAAAACAGATAAGTACCTACTTGTTTTATTTTTTGTTTTGGTAGTACCTAGTTTCGAGTTAATCCGATAGCGAGTTACATATTTTTCTAACCTATCAACTTTGTCACCCCCAAAGTCCTCTGTAAGGGGTTTTTTTTTAACTAAAACTGACAATCGTTATTATTTACTGACCCAAATATTGCCAAGTTTCATGTTTATTAACCAAATAAATAAGATTTTTCATATAAAATGTATCCCCGCTTTTCACCCCCACAGGGGTGGAATTCATTACCTGACTCAAAGATTTTATTATTATTATCAGCCATTTCTGTCCCACTGCAGGGCAAAGGCCTCCCTTCCCTTCTTCCACTTATCCCTATCCAGTGCTGTTACACGCCAATCTTTGTCGAAAGAGTCGAGTTCGTCCCGCCATCTCATTCTCGGCCTGCCGCGTTGCCGTTTGCTGCTGTTTGGGCCCATTGTGTGGTTATTTTAGCCCATAGCTCCTCCGGCATGCGACAGATGTGACCAGCCCAGTTCCATTTTAGCTTGGCAGCCGTGTGACCTATATCGGCAATTTTCGAGTTAATCAAACCACACAGTAAAATCCTACCCTGTAAAATTAACTACCGCTTTTCTCCCCGTTAAGGGTAGACCTTCGAAAAACCCTGATACACGTTATTCTTTATTTATGGCCTTAAGTATAAATACCGAGTTTCGAGTTAATCGGACTTCGCGTTAAAATTCTTCTATACAAATTTTGACGCCCCCAATCCCCCTCTAGGGGGTAGTTTAGAAAACCAAAAAATGCCAAACTTCATAATTTATAATTTACTTAAGTATTCGTGCCAAGTTTCATGTTTATTAATCAAATGAGTAAGATTTTTCATATACACTGTACTCCCGCTTTTCACCCCCATAGGGGTGGAATTTCAAATAATTGTTTGGGATGTGTTCATAACTTGACTCAAAGATTATTTATACGAATTGTTGAGTTAATCAAGCCACGCATTAAAATTCTCACCTGTATAATTAACTACCCCTTTTCACCCCGTTAGGGGTAGATTTTCGGAAAACCCTGATAGACGTTATTCTTTAGTTTTGGTCTTAAGTATAAATACCGAGTTTCGAGGTAATAGGACAGCGCGTTAAAATTCTTCCATACAAATTTTGACACACCCCGCCTCAATCCTCCTTTAGGGGGTAGCTTGTGAAAACAAAAACTGCCAACCTTCATAATTTACTTAGGATAAATATTCGTGCCAAGTTTCAAGTTTATTAACCAAATGATTAAGATTTTTCATATAAACTGTTATCCCGCTTTGCACCCCTACATGGGTAAAATTATGAAAAATCGTTTAAGATGTGTTCATAACTTGACTCAAAGATTATATATGCCAATTTTCGAACTAATCAAGCCCCGCAGTGAAATCCTCCCCTCTAAAATTAATAACCCCTTTTCACACAGTTAAGGGTAGATTTTCGAAAAACCCTGATACACGTTATTCTTTATTTTTAGTCCTTAGTATAAATACTGAGTTTTGAGTTAATAGGACAGCGCATTAAAATTCTTCCATACAAATTTTGACACCCCCCAATACCTCTTTAGGGGGTAGATTAGAAAAACGAAAAATGCCAAACTTCATAATTTCCTTAGGTAAGTATTCGTGCCAAGTTTCAAGGTTATTAACTCAAGGAATAAGATTTTTCATACAAACAAAATCCCCCCTTTTCACCCTCTTAAAGGCTGAATTTCCCAAAACCCCTTCTTACTGGATACTTACTCTTTACAAAGAACACACCCTCCAAAATTCATGTCCCTAGGACCAGCGGTTTAGGCTGTGCGTTGATATCTCAGTTAGGTCGTTCATCCCCCTTTAGGGGTAAAATTATCAAAAACGCTGAGACACGTATAAATTAATTTTCAATCGTTAGCCTAAATACAAAATTTGAAGATCCTAACTTTTAAACTGGCGGACTTTCATACAAAACTTCATCCCCCTTTTTAACCCTTTGGGGGTGGAATCATCAAAAACGCTGAGACACGTATAAATTAATTTTCAATCGTCAGCCTAAACACAAAATTTGAAGATCCTAACTTTAAAACTGACGGACTTTCATACAAACTTTCATCCCCTATTTAACTCCCTTAGGGGTTGAATTTCGAAAAATCCTTCCTTATTCCTTGTCTACATTATAAAGGGAACCATTGTGTAAAATTTCAGCTTTCTAGGTCCATGGGTTTGGGCTGGGCGTTGATGAGTCAGTCAGTCAGTCAGTCAGTCAGGCCTTTTGTTTTTATTTATATAGATTTTGGATATTTTGGATTTTGGAATTTTGGATAAAGGTACATTTTTAAATTAGCGCAGTGTAGGTACCTTTGCAGTATATTCCCTGGCCCCCCTGCAAGGCCCCGTGAACTAGGTGAGAATGTGGACTCGCCGCACATCCACACTACCCGTACTGAGCCAACGTGGCGCACTGTTCAATGGCCGTGTACATAGAGGCCGCTAAGCAACACTTTTCACTCCATTACTTCATCTGTTCACCTTTTATAGACGTAGTTTTATTTATTCTTTCTACTTTACTGCTATAAAATCCTGCGGTACCTAGAGCAAAGTTAATGAATTATTATACTAACAACCGGCTTCTGACTGATCAACACAGAAACTTACTATCACGCTGTCCTAATCTCAAAAAAATTGAATTCAAAAAGCGTGGAGCATATATTGGCGCGTGGTGTCGAATCCACCCCACTCGATACATTTTCGTTCTTAACATCGTTATTTCTTGTCGTATATATTTTCCATCCCTAATTGTTTCCTGTGCACGAAATAAACTGCTTACCTCCCCTCCGCACCCTCCAGAGTGCATAGATCGCGGTTGTATGTTGTTTAATAGACAACAGTTTTACAGAATTTCGTTTCATATACATTTTTTCTGATATTATCATTTCATAGAATAATCAATACGCAGAATACTTTTTTTTTTTAACTAGCCTGTACTGTCCCACTCCTGAGCAAAGGCCTCCCTCCACTTCTTCGATGTTTCGCAAGCCCGCGCGTCCTCCCTCCAGTTTTGACGGAACCTATCCGGCTCGTCCCGCCATCTCCTACGTGGTCTGCCGCGACCCCGCCTCACTGTCTCAGGGCACCAATTCTGCGCTATTTGGGCCCACAGTTTGTCCAGCATGCGGCACACATGTCCTGCCCAGTCCCATTTAAGTTGAGCAGCCTTTTGAGCTACGTCAGAATACTTACTTTGAAAAAAAAACATAGATTTTTGTTACAAATAAAATTTTATGTTTCGATATTCATATCATAGAATAATAAATCAAATATCCTCATGTTTTTAGTTAATATAAAACTTATTTCCAAGGAAAACATTTTATCGAGTGACAGTTTTTAAACGTTTCAATTCATACCTTTGACAAAATGCATACCCTCGTATAAAATTACCAACACCGCGCTCACAATAACAATGCGGGTAAATTCTAGTCAAGCAGGAAAACAATCTTGTTTTTCTCATTAATGCTGTGGCCACACTAAACGGGAATCGCCGATAATTTATAGCGATAAGTTGTAGCTCATTGGCTGCACCTACGATGTCAGCCAATGAGCGACAACTTATCGCGATTATTATCGGCGTTTCCCGTTTAGTGTGGACACGGCATAATAGTGACTTCATATTATGCACGCCATTCTTAAATTATACAATGAGGTTGTATATAAAGTTAACTAATTGTCTTTAATAATAAGACGTAGTCGACGGAGCCTCGCCTCGAGGGGCCCCTATTTCTGTCTACAGGGTTTAAAGGAACCTAACACGAAGGAGATGGCAAGGGCTCGTTCACTCAGTAGTTTCGGAGATAGCCCCCCCCCCCCCATCTCCGAAACTACTGAGCCTAATTTTTCCTAATGGTCAATTTTCATATATTTATTTATTTAAATTTGTTCCGAATCTACTGGACCGATTAAGTTGAATCAACTTAATCGGTCCTGTAGATTCGGAGCAAATTGGCTGTGACAAAAGTCGTGACAGACGGACAGACAGAACGAGTAATCCTATAAGGGTTCTGTTGTTTCAATAGGACGTACTGAACCCTAAAAACTAAAAAAAAAACACGCTTTTATCACGCACTAAAAATTAAAAATAATTAAATTGACTTAACCTTCAAGCGGGCGCGTGGTCATTTAGGTAACGCCAGCGGTCGCGCGTAACCTAAAAGACCTATGGGATATTTCAGGGATTTAAAACACTAATTATTCAATCATATTTTTTTGTTGTATTTATTTATCAGATTGTCATTACGTTAGGACATAAAACAAAATTATAAAATCAAAATGATATTATAATTTTCTTTGGATTAATTTAGCAATTTGGCATCATACATTTTCATAGACCTCTAACTTTGGCGTGCTTGCATATTTTCGACGCCTGCGCCGCTACTAAAACAAATGTGTTCCCTTATTTCGCAAACAGTAATTTCATAGAATTTCGTTTCACAGAAAATGTTTCATATAGGTAACAAATAAAATAAAAATAAATATTTCGTATGTTGTTGTTTGGTCCTTGTATTTTTATTTCAAATATTATTGTTTAAACGACTATTTACTTCAATGAAACTGTTATGGGAATAAGGTTCACTTTTGCTTGTTAAGATTTTGGGTGATTGAAATACGTGTTTGCTTTATGCTGATTTATTTGCGACTGTTTTAAAGGACAACGTTTCTTAATAATATGAGAGCACACACACATGCATACATACTTGTAAGACTACTACTCACATTAAAAGTATTCTAACTCAACATACCGCCCACCAAAGGGCCTATTTGCCCTTTAACAAAATAAGTATCCTAAACTTAACAAAAAATGCAATGATAACTACTGAGTTACATTCGGTATTCGAGCAAGTTTACACAATTAATTAACATAAATAAAAATCATGTTTCAATGTCTATTGGTAAATAACACAACTTATTAAAGGATCTTTGCACAACACTGTCACCACTTTTCACACTGTACACCCGCGTCACACCGTCAGTACCTGGATGTTTGTCCACTATACGTCCCATCATCCATTTACCCGGAGGTAAATTATCGGATTTTATTAGCACAATGTGTCCTATGTCAAATTCCTTTACTGTGTTGTGCCATTTCGAACGTTGTTGCATTCTTGACAGGTATTCTTGTTGCCATCGGTGCCAGAAGTCTGTCAATAACCTTTGCTGATGTTGCCATCTTGACAAATGACTCATTGGGATATGTTGAAGGTCTGGAGTCGGAACAGTGATAGGGGTTTCACCGATGAGAAAATGACCGGGAGTTAGTGGTTGAAGATTGTCGGTGTCCGTGTCGTCTATTATGCTCAGAGGCCGAGAGTTGAGGCAAGCCTCAACTTGACATAGCAAGGTGCTCATCTCTTCGTAGGTCAAATGATTGGTTATGATCCTTTTTAAGTGATGTTTCGTCGACTTCACCCCCGCCTCCCACAGTCCGCCCATGTGAGGGCTATAGGCTGGGATGAAGTGCCACTTAGTTCCTTCTATAGCTAACTTCTCGGCGATTGGACCGTCGAATTGTAATTTAGCTTCAGCCCAATCTGCGACAAGTATCCTATTTGCCCCAATGAAGTTTCGTCCTTGGTCGCTCCATATATGAGCGCATCTTCCGCGTCTAGCTACAAACCTTCGGAAGGCTCCGATGAAGGCATCTGACGTGAGATCTCCTACTAGTTCTAGGTGAATCGCCTTTGTCGACATACAGACAAAAAGAGCGATGTATGCCTTGTTCGTCCTTGCTCCCCTGCCTCGAGACATTAAAATCTGATACGGACCTGCGAAGTCTATGCCTGTATTCAAGAAAGGTTTCGCAGGGGTAACTCGAACGCGAGGTAAGTCTCCCATTTGTTGTGACCTTGCAGTAGCGTTTAATTTCGCACAAATAAGACATTTCTTTATCTTGGATTTAACTAAAGTCTTTACTTTCAGTATCCAGAATCTAGTTCGCAGGAAACATAGCATAACTTGAACTCCGCCGTGCAGCGTCTTCAGGTGAGCGTCGGCGACGAGGAGAGACGTAAGATTGTTGTCTCGATCAAGAATAATCGGGTGCTTGCCATCTTCATTTAGGTCAGAGTGACGCAGTCTGCCGCCCACCCTGAGGATTCCATCATCGTCAAGGTAAGGTTTTAAATTGATTAATTTACTATTCCTTTTAATTTGTATCTTTGTTTTCAGTTGCTGTATTTCTTCTTCAAAGCTATCCCTCTGTGCTACTCTTAGGCAGGTTTTCAGCGCCTCATCCAATTCCTTCGTGTTTACAGGTGAGTCTTTGTTTTCTAATTTTTTCCCTTTTAAGAATCTTTTGCAGTATAGTATCACTTTAAGCAGTTCTTGTAATGTGTCACACTTTACAAATTTTGTAGCTATACTTTTCTCATTATCCAGCTTTAGATTAACTTGTAATGTTTCCTTTCTTTCCAGATCTGTAATCATCGCCTTCGGTCTGCTGTAGTGGATTTCCCCTTCTCTCAACCACTCTGGACCCTTCCACCATAGTTCATTGTCCTTCAGTTCCAGCAAGGACTGTCCTCGCGATGCAGTGTCAGCAGGATTTTCTGGCGACTTGACATGGTACCAATTATGATTGCCGATGTTGTCAAGTATTTCAACTACTCTGTTTCTAACGTATGTGTTCCATCTGGTAGGATCACCGAATAACCAGGAAAGTACAATAGTGGAATCGGTCCATGCGAATATCTGACAGGTGGGTATATTCATTGCCTCCTTTATCTGTTTCAGAAGTCCAGCAAGTAGTACAGCTCCACTGAGTTCCAGACGAGGTAAGGATTGAGGTTTCGTCGGTGCTACCTTCGTTTTAGCCGCTATGATTGATGTATTTACGTCACCCGTGGCTGTTCGTACTCTGAGATAAGCAACTGCGGCGTAAGCTCGGGATGACGCGTCACAGAAGCCGTGAATAGTGACATTCTTCATTATAGTTTCAGTAGTATGAAGCCATCTGTCTATTTCGATATCAGGTAAGTATAGATGGAAACATTCTCGTATGCTGTTCCATTCAGTGACAATGGTTTCGTCTACTTCTTCATCCCATGTTACTCCTTGCATCCATAATTTTTGGATGAGAAGTTTTGCTGGTAAAACAGAAGGTGCCAGCCAGCCTAGTGGGTCAAACAACCTCTGTAAGTCAGCCAGGATTGTTCTTTTCGTAGTGGTCTTTGACGTTGCAGGTAAGTTCAGGCTGTATTGGAATCGATCCTTGCCCATGTCCCAGTGCAATCCTAATGCTTGTGTGATTCCGTCTAAAGTTATGTCTAGTTTTACGTGCGAGCTTCTTTCAGATTCTTCAAATTCTTTAAGAAAGTCAGCGTCGTTAGAACACCACTTTTTCAGTCTGAACCCGCCTTTCTGTAGTATGGTGTCTATTTCCTTGGCCACCTTTACTGCATCTGGTAGATTGTCTTTACCAGACATCATGTCATCCATGAAGTAGTCGCGTCTTATAATTTCCGCAGCTTCAGGATGGTTTAGTCCTTCATCTCTAGCTACTTGATGCAATGTCCTTACTGCCAAGTAAGGAGCAGAAGCAGTTCCAAACGTGACTCTGGTAAGACGGTAGTCTTTGACAGGTTCTTGATCATTAACTCTCCACAGTATTCGTTGCAGATCTCTGTCCCTTTCATGAACGATAATTTGCAGGTACATTTTCTGGATATCAGCCACAAAGCAAATTTTCCTCATACGCCATCTCATGATAAGGCTTCTCATGTCATCTTGTAACTGTGGCCCTACCATCAGTTCGTCATTGAGTGATACATTGTTTGTTCCCCTTTGAGAAGCGTTGAAAACAGTTCTCAATTTGGTCGTTTCTTTCTCTTCTTTAACTACAGCGTGGTGCGGTAGATACACAGATGGATTGGTCATTTCTTGGTTTGGTACTTCTTCCATGTAGTTTGTTTCGTAATCTTTCATGACTGTAGCATAGTCGTTCTTAAGGTTTGGGTTATTCTTGAATCTTTGTTCTAATTGATATAATCTCTTTAATGCTATTTTTCTCGTATCTCCTTGGGTTGATAGTAGCATGTTTGATTTCTTTGGTAACGTCACAATGTACCTTCCATCTTTATTTCTTACAGTTGTGGTCTCGTAGATTTCCTCGCACTTTCGTTCCTCCGCTGTGGGTTGCCGTTTGTCGTATGGATCTTGTTCCCACATTCGTTTTAGCATATTATTTAGATCAAGATTGAGGTGCATGACGATAATTTCATCTCCTGGTAATTTGTTTTCTACTTTCCCAAACAGGATCCAACCCAGGGTGGTATTTTGAGCACACGGTGTTCCTGGGGGACCTTTGATAACTTCACCCTTCATGATTTGGGCACACACGTCAACACCTAGTAATAAATCTACTCGACCTGATTTATTGAAGCTTGGATCCGCCAGATTAAGTCCTTGCAGATGCGGCCAGGTGCTGGTGGAGATGGATGGTGATGGTAAGTTGGCAGTGAGTCGCGTAGACATGATGTACGTTTTGATCTTCAAATTGAAACAAGCGTCGTGTCTGGAGAGTAGTTCGATTTCTGCAGCATGTTTAACATTTGTTTTGGTTGAGCCGACTCCAGTGATGGTGCCATTGACAGGCGTTCTCTTCAATCTTAACATCTGGGCCGCTCTTTCACTCATAAATGTAGCTTGGGAGCCGTGGTCAATCAGCGCACGGAGCACTGTCACTTGTCCCGATTCGTAATTTCTCACTGGTACCAGGGCTGTGGCCAGCAATGCAGTGGACAAATTAGCAGCGACATGCGATGAAAGCGTAACCTTAGTTTCGACGGATTTTGCAGAATCTTGATGAGTTTCAACTTCTTTATCTGGTTGGTTCTTATTGTCTGGTTGATTTGGTGACGTCATGGGCGTGGATTGATGCGTGAGCGTGTGATGACGTTTGTGACATTTACGACAGGACATCTTCAGGCGACATCTATAAGCTGAGTGTCCAGGGGCCAGACAATTATAGCATAAATTGTGTTGTTTCAGGTACTCGCACCTCTCTGTTGGATTAAGTTTGATAAAGCCCTCACAATGACACAATGTGTGGTCTTCCTTGCACATAGTGCAGCTTCTTGGTTTCAAAGAGGTAGTAGCATTTGAAGCTGATATGTGAACAGCGTATTCCTTTCCCTTAGGTGTAGGTTTCTCTCTGGTCGGAGGCGTGACAAGCTCGAGCGTGCGGAACTTCGATTGTAAGAACTTGTTAAGTGCATTCCATTTAGGTAACTCATCGACATTATCCTCGTAAGCAACATCTTCCCATTCACGATGCGTCTCTGGGTCTAATTTTTGAACTACTAAAAATATAATGAGTGGATCCCAGGAGCTCGTTGACAAATTCAGGTTTTTCAGTGCATTCAGACATTCTGTAGTCGTATCCAATAATGATTTAATGTTATTCGCTGTTTGCACAGATATCTTCTTCTGGGTAAACAATCTTTTCAGTATTGAATTGATAATAATACGCTTGTTTCCAAAACGCGCCTTGAGCATACTAAACGACTCATCATAGTTAACCTCTGTAACTTGCACGTGCTTCAAGAGCGACAGGGCTTCTCCCGTAAGACTGCTTTTCAAATAATGCAACTTTTGTACTTTATTTAATGTTGGGTTATCGTGCACTAATGACGTAAACAGATCTTGATAAGCAGGCCACTCATCGTAAATACCTGAGAAGGTTGGGAGTTGAATCCTCGGTAACTTGACTTGCACTTCCATTGATGAACCACTATTGTTATTGTCAGCTTGCATAAGTAACGGCGGCGACGACTTGTTGTATGCACTCAGTAAATCATTAAGATCGGCTAACAAACAAATATACAAATCTTCCTGAATAAAGTAATCTTCATTCACAAAATATGGAATGTCCTGTCGATTTGCTTTCGGAACACACTTCACTAGTTCTATATGCGCATTTTTGAACGTAGACCAATATTCTTCAATGTTTTTAATCCGTGTTTCTATGTACCCTTTTGTTAAACGTTGTTTCGGACATTTCTTAAGATTTGCTTGTGTTTTTCCTAACAACATAGCTGTATCTTCTAATACATTTAGTAATTGCTCCGGTGTATCCGCCATATTTGTTGTAATAAGCCTTCAACTTGCCAAATAGATCGTTTCTTCATATATTGTAAGCAGTTATAATGTTATTTTCTTGTTATTATCACATTCACTAATGATGCTTTAAAATGAACATCTATTTTTTACAACAAATTCTTTCTTTTGTTCTCCGCTCGGCGCGCGAGCCGTCCTATTGTATTAGCGCTCGGTGCTTGAAACGTCGTAAGTTGAACAGATGTCCGGCTCGATGTCGACCAAAATGTTATGGGAATAAGGTTCAGTTTTGCTTGTTAAGATTTTGGGTGATTGAAATACGTGTTTGCTTTATGCTGATTTATTTGCGACTGTTTTAAAGGACAACGTTTCTTAATAATATGAGAGCACACACACATGCATACATACTTGTAAGACTACTACTCACATTAAAAGTATTCTAACTCAACAGAAACATTTCACAGAAACACAATTCAATGAATTTTATAATCACGTTTTTTTTATTATTTAACAAAATAATCAAACAGAAGAATTATTTTTTAACGGATATTGTTTGTTCGGTGTATTTTTCCATGGTATTTTATTTCAACGAAACGTAAAAATAGACGTTATAATATTATAGCTTAATTCCCAGAAACAAGATTGAACTTGGGAACTTTTATAAGATGCAAGAGCGAGCGAAGCGAGTTCGGGACTTGGGGCATCCCGACTCGGACAGGTTAGGTTCGAAGGGGATGACGGGGGCTCGAGTGAGCGAGCAAAGCGAGCGAACGAGCCAGGCTGCTACCAGCCATCCTGCGAAGATTGTCGCTGCACCTAGCCTGAGTCCCGAGGGCGTCCTACCTTACGTTTGCCAATTCGCTGTCTCCACTCAAGAACACGTCTACCCCAACCGTCTTGGGATCTACGGCCAATATGGCCGGCCCATTGCCACTTCAGATTGCATATTCTGTGAGCTATGTCGACAAATGTGGTTCTCTGCCGGATCACCTCATTCCGGATTTTATCCCCCAGAGTGACTGACCTTGAATTTATGGACCAGCCGTACCGTGAGGGTCCACGTTTCGGTTCCGTAGATCATAACATATGTAGATTTTGTCATAGATTAGCATGATAAACAACAAAGAAGAAACTCTTTTTCGTTGACTTTAAACAAAGTAACTGCTGGCGTGCTAGAAATTATTCGTAATCATTATAATATCACCGCTAAAATATAGAAAAATAGAGCACCCTACAAAAATAAAGTAAATCCCACCAAAAACATTTCATGTAAAGTAGGTTGGTGAGTCATACATAACGCTTTCACTGTTAAAAAGTTATCAGATCTAATGAAGAATCAAGCCCCTAACCCTACAAGGCCTATCTCCACTGAAAAGTTCCACTATCCACCTCCTGGCTGCATCATCAGACCCTCGACACCAAGTATAATGTGTTGGACTCATTAAAACGGATCATATGACCCCCAAACTCGAGGGGTATACGGTCATAGCACACATATCAAATCGGATAGGCGACGCCGTGCTTACGGCTCGCCGACCGCTGGTTGATGGTGCAGCAGGTAGGCTGGAGGGGTGAGAGGGGCAAGAGTGGACGAAGAGACGTAAGCTTGGGTACGGAGAGACAGACGTAAGCTCGGGTACGGAGCGACGTAAGCGCGGGGACGACGAGTCGTACGAGTAAGAGCGGGGACGACGAGCTGTAACGCACCGCACCGCAGTTCGTGTACTTGTCCCGAGGCGAGGCGATTACGTTACGATTCCAATTAGTGTGCGTTGCAATAGGGAGTTTCATACAAAGAATACTGAACGGCACGAGTTGATACGGTGCCGATCTCTTTCCGATTTGATACGTGTGTCAAACTCAAAGCATTTATTTCAATTAAACCATTACAGGCACTTTTGAATTGTCAAAATTAAGTAGTCGGTCAGTTAGTCAGAAAGTTGAAGCTAGTTGCCCATTCCACAGCGTAGATCTCTATGGAGAAGAACGGGTAAGAAACTCCATGGACATGTGCCGTATGACCTTTACTAGTAGCCCCTTAAGAGTTCCATTATCCACCTTCTGGCTCCATCATCGGACCAGTTTGTCTTCCGAACTGCATACAAATTTTCACGTCAATACGACAATTCTAAGATTTTTTTACATTGTTAGTTACAAATGAAGCTAATAAAAGCGTGTTAAAAATAGAAAGTGTAGATAATGAGAGATCGACTACCGCACATATGGGATATTGTCAGATCCGATCGTTGAAGAAATGTAAGATGGTTGTATTAATGTATCGGAACTGATGGAATGTAGCAACATAGGAAGGAAGGGAGAAAACAATGGAGGATGATGAAACAAAAGAAAAGACGTTGCTTGTTAAAAATATTAAATTGTATTCATTGTGATAGATAAACAAGGTTGTCAAAGTCAAAGCATTTATTTTAAATAAAAGGCACATTTAAACGTCAAAAATTATCTTAAAATAGAATTGATTCTAGTCGCCCATTCCAAAAGGTAGTTTTCGTATGGAGAAGAATGGGCAAGAAACTCCACCGTTACTCTTTTAAAATGTTTTAGGTACAATATTTTGCATGGTACATTAATTATATAATAACATGTGAGGACGATGCACCTAAAATAAAATTACTATACCACAATAGGTAAAAGAATTAAAAACGAAACCATGACATATAAATTAATTATCTGATAGATACATGTTGCTCACATATTTACAAACATGGTACAAGCAAAACGTTTTTAATTAAAAAAAAAATACAAGTAATAAGTCAGGGTGTGAGTAATGAATGTAAAAAAGAATTAAAAAAAATTACAATTAAATTAGCAACCAGTTTGATTTTGTCTAGACTCTAGATTGTCCTATGGAACAGGACCAGCATGCTTCCATGTTGCATGGTAAGGTCATTCACACTGGAATAACTAAATTCAGCCACTAGTTTTTTAATGTTAACCCGGCTTAAATGTCAGTTGTCTAACGAAACTGGTTACAAACACCAGTTATTTGCTTCTTTTTCTTATAATATCTAAGCGGTCAAAATAGATGAGGTATTATTTTGTCGATGAATATTTATTTCGAGTGATTTTTGTCTTGATCTCTTATCCAGAAATTCTCGCCATAATTCCCGATTACTCTTTAATATAATTAAATACACATCCAATGATATTTTGTTCAAAATTGCAAATAAATGCATTGTAATAACAATTACCGATGTAACATGTACATGAAATATTTCAAGTATGTAAGGTAACCAAATCATATCACTGAGTACAAAAATCAACGAAGCTATGTAGAAGCGCCGCCATTTGTTAAAAGATGTACTCGTACCAGCTTTACTAATGCGGCATAAGGAATATAAAACTCTTATATAAATAAAAAAACTAATCACCACGGGCATTAATACTACAACCCAGTTGAAACACCAAAATAACTCTGATATTGGATCTGTAAAAATAATTATTTCTTTAAAGACTAAGACAAAAAAAATTACAAGTAATGACATTATAATAATAGGTAGACCGAAAGCAAACAGGTTACTCTTTAGGTACTTTCTACGAATGTCAAGACGAAAAACTTGAACAAAATCAACATAAAAAATGTAGCACAACACAAGTAACCAACTATGATAAGATACAGTAAAACTAAAGAAAACAATAAAGATCAGTGCAATAATTTTAAAGGCTTCATTTGTTGGTACTTGAACTGACTTTATTAAGTCAACGATAAGCCCACGTAACATGTTCACTATAATTGCATTAACGAGCACATAATTTCTGAAATGGCGAAACTTCTTGAGTACGCTCCATGATGTCACTCCGTATATGGATGCCGCGACATTCAGCACCAACACAATCCATGAAATAAAGTACATCCAAGAGTCACCAATGAGTTCGTTTAAATCTTGTGGGCTGCTAACACTGGTGTTGTTGTCGGCCATGGTGAGCGTCGCGTGCGCAGTCCGATGCGCTGTTGAGTAGTGACACGTCCACTAGGTGAATCGCAATAAAGCGCTATGGAACCGAATCAGGTTTAATATATTATTATCAATATTATAAGACAAGTATGCAGATTAATTTAAATTCACGCTATTTTTTTTTTTTGGAACACAGACCACTTTGCGCGTTGTGTGCTATCAACTTTTTTATTGTAATTCAAGAATAAATATGAGATAATTTAAGGGTTCGGTATCCAGCTGACTTTTAAAGACACATAATATCATAATAATATATCGGCTCGGCTGATAAGTGTGTATACAGTATTGAGTTTCGCAGAAATAATGCTGAACAGCTCGAGTTGTGGCGATGCCGAACCGGTTCCGAACTGTTTGCGTTGAACTTAACCGTAAAAATTAAGAAACTCTATTTATTATTTATTTATTTATATATACTTTATTGTATACCACCAAAATACATAACATGAAATAAACACATTAAACACTACAAAATATACAATGGGCGGCCTTATCGCTAGACTTTCTTTCTCCTTTGCATTTATATGGTCAAGGTCAACGGCGTTATATTAGCCCATGAAAGATATAGGTTTGTCAGATATCAGTGCATAGGCAGGCCGCTGTTGTCTATTGTAAAAAAGATGTAGTTTAAAAAGACATACCCATTAAAAATAATCTAATTAAGGTCTATTTAATTATTTTATAATTTTTAGTGCGTGATAAAAGTGTGGTTCATAGTTTTTTTTTTTTATTAAACTCCATATATTTATTTATAACTTTTGCGTCTAGTATATTCTTCATTAAATTGATAAGTATAATGTCAACGAGGTAATGTTGATTAAGGGCTACTAGCAAACTCGAGGGTTTTAATAGTAACTCCTAAAGAGTTTCTCTATCCACCTCCTGGCTCCATCATCAGACCCTCGACACCAAGTGCAATATGTTGGACTCATCAAAACGGATCATACGACCCCAAACTCGAGGAGTTTACTTACAAGTAAACTCCTCGAGTTTGGGGTCGTATGATCCGTGAGGCTACAGCCTCTTAAAAGTTCCACTATCCACCTCCTGGCTCCATCATCAGATCAGTTCCAAGATATCAAAGTATAGTTTCGTCTTCTGAACTACCGTACGTAAACATATAAAGTTTCATTTCGATACGACAATGAGAAGTAAGTTAAAACTGACTTCAATTTTTTTACTTGAACATGCTCGTAGAACACCCCTCTTTTTCCGTCAGGGATTAAAAATAAGACATAAGCATAATCAACCTATAATATCCCCACTGCTGGGACACAGACTCCTCTCTGTGAGAGAGAGTGGGTGATGTGTATGTGTGGGTTTGTATGTGTGCGTGCCTGCACCATCACCATGGTATTGTGTCGCTGACAGTAATAAACTAGTATCCAATCGCAACGGTGGTTTCATTCGGTAGCTGACAGATCACTGGCGACGAGTTACCCACGTTACAAAAATAAAAAAATAAAGTTCATGCAAAATGACGAATATTATCGGAAATCTATCAATTTTCGATCACGACGCCCAAGAGTGGCCAATATTTAAAGGTCGGCTACAACAGTACATCAAATTGAACAGTGTTAAAACCGAAAATAAAAGTGCTTTGTTACTGACGCATCTTTCGGATAACAGCTACCGCCTTGCACGGAACTTACTTCATCCTGATGTACTCGAGGAAGTTAAGTTCGAGGATCTAGTTGGAAAATTAGACAAGCATTTCACGCCGAAGCGTTGTGCGTTTGCTGATAGAGAGAAGTTTTACGAGGCGAGGAGATCTGATGGCGAGAGCGTCGAAGAATGGGCGGCTCGTGTTAGAGGTTTGGCCGTTAACTGTGAGTTTGGCGAGGCATTGGACATGCTGCTGCGAGACCGTTTCATACTCGGGCTTGCTCCGTGTCGGGAACGTGACCGGTTGTTTGAAGAGGATGCCAGCAAACTCACTTTTGCAAAGGCATTGGAGGTAGCTCAACAGGCTGCGTATGCGCGATTGGCTCGAACCAAGGCTGCAGCAGTAGTTGACACCGCGGCGACAACCGTCAAGGCCACGCAGATCAAGGAGGAACCTGTGTACCGGCTGAGCGGGCAGCGCGGGCAGCGCGCGCGCGGCGAGCCTGCCGCGACCACCCGCAGCTCGAACAATAGTTCCGAGGAAAATCGTCGGTGTACAGTGTGCGGTCTCAGAAACCACGACGCAGAAAAGTGTCGTTTTAAAAACTATCGGTGCCAAGTGTGTGGTGTGAAAGGCCATCTAAAAAAAATATGTAGTGCTAAAAAGGGTGAATCACGTTTACATTGTTTGAACACGGAGGAAATAAATACGCCGCAAAGTGATTGCGAGGAATGTGAGCTATTTAACGTAAGGTATGTTAGTAACCCGCCTATAATAATAAAGGTGTTGATTGATGCTGTAGGATTAGATATGGAGTTGGATTCGGGGTCGGGGGCTAGTGTAATTTCCGAAACGCTTTACAATAAATATTTTACTGATCGTATTCTGATAAAATCTAACCAAAAAATGTGCCTTTACAATGGTCACAAAATGTCGCCCTTGGGATATTTTCAAGGTCAAATTACGTACTTAAATAATACCCATGACATTAATATATTTGTATTGCCGAATGGAGGCCCACCGTTATTGGGACGAGATTTTATGTCAAGGTTTAGGATATATTTCACTTCGGATATCAATAAAATCCAAACCCAATCTATAACAGAGTCCGACATGAAAGAAGTGCAGCAACTTTTATCTAAATACTCCGACTTGTTCAATGACGAACTAGGAAGGTTCAATAAATTTGAGGTGAAACTTGTTTTAAAAGAGGGTACCCAACCAAAATTTTTTAAACCACGTTCTGTGCCTTTCGCTTTAAAGGAAAAGGTGGAGGAGGAGATAGACAGACTGATAGGTTTAGGGATTTTACAACCGGTTAAATTTCCAAAATACGGAACCCCTATTGTCCCAGTACTAAAAGAAAACGGGAAGGTTAAGATTGCCGGTGATTATTCAATAACATTAAATAAAGATTTAGAAATAGATAAATACCCAATGCCTAGGATAGAAGAGGTTTTTGCCAAGATAGGTGGAGGGGAGTCTTACAGCAAAATAGACCTAAGTAATGCATATAACCAATTTGTCCTGGAGGAATCGTCTCAAGAGCTGACCGCGATAAGTACATCTAAAGGTTGTTTCAAATATACGCGACTTGTATATGGTTTAGCGAACGCGCCAGCCATTTTTCAAAAAACAATGGAAGCATTATTAATTGGCATAGAAGGTGTTAGCATATGGTTGGATGACGTGTGTGTAACTGCGCCGACTAGACAATTACATTTTAGCAGGCTACACGAAGTACTAAATAGATTGAAAGAAGCCGGTCTAAAATTACATAAAGAAAAATGTTGTTTTCTTCAGAATAGTGTCACCTATCTAGGCTACATTATCGACAGACATGGATTACGAACTTGTCCTAAAAAAACCGAAGCTATTACAAATGCGCCGCGGCCTACAAATGTCACTGAAGTTAAACGATTTATAGGTTTAATTAACTATTATCGTAACTTTATACCGAATGCATCAGCTAGGTTGCACCCGCTACATGACTTATTGCGTAAAGGAGCGCAGTGGGAGTGGGGCGAACGTCACGAACGTGCATTCAATAGTGTTAAGGTCGAGCTATCATCAGAAAGGGTGCTAGCCCATTTTGATCCCGCAGCACAGTTAGTGTTGACGGTGGATGCGGGGCCTGCCGGCCTAGGCGCTGTGCTGGCGCAGCGCGACAATGACGGCGGTGCGCAACTCGAGCGACCCCTGGCGTTCGCGTCAAGGTCATTGTCCACAAGTGAAAGAAACTACAGTCAGATTCAGAAGGAGGCGACAGCCATTATTTTTGCTGTCAAATATTTTCACCAATATCTGTATGGACGTCAAGAACCGTTTGTCCTTAAGACTGATCATCGTCCATTACTTTCGATATTCGGGAAGAAAACAGGTATTTCAGTCATGGCAGCATCGAGGTTACAGCGTTATGCGATAATATTATCAGCATACAATTACAACGTCCAGTACATTAAAAGTGAAAATAATGTCGCGGCGGATTATTTATCGCGCTCGCCTTTACCAGAACCTAACTGTAGAACGGAAGGACAAAATGATCTGTCTTTCCTTAATTTCTTAGATGCTAACGTCGCCCCGCTAACTTTTAACGATATAAAAACAGAAACAAGTAAGGATGATATTTTAAAAACCGTGATTAAATACGTACAGAACGGCTGGCCGCATAAAGTTAATTGTAACCAGGTTCAGTCCTACTTTAATTGTAAAACGGACTTAGAGGTTGAAAATGGTTGTATTTTTCGAGGCCACAGAGTTGTAATACCAGCGGTGTACCGGAACAGGTTATTAAAAGAACTGCATACGGGTCATTTCGGTGTAGTAAAAACAAAGAGTGCAGCTCGCAGTAGATTTTGGTGGCCATCAATCGATAAGGACATAGAGGAATGGGTGGGCGCATGCCACACGTGCGCCGGCACTCGCGCTGCGCCGCCGCGCGCGCCTCCCGCGCCCTGGCCGCGCGACTCGACTCCGTGGCGACGCTTGCACATTGACTACATGACTATTAATCAACATGTATACTTGATCGTCGTAGATTCGTATAGCAAGTGGTTGGAGTGTTTACATATGAGTTGCGGTACTTCAAGTCGGGCGCTTATAACAAAATTAAAGGAACTATTTTCTAGGTTCGGTATACCGAGTGTCATAGTTTCCGATAACGATGTCAAAATTAAGTCGAATGAATTTAAACATTTTTGTGAAATGAACGGTATTCGATATATAACTTCCCCAATTTATCACCCTTCCAGTAACGGGCAGGCCGAAAATTCAGTGAAAACATGCAAGAAAATGATAAAATGTATTATTAGCGATAACAGTCAGCAAAATGTGATTAATGAAAAACTACTAGGATTTTTGTTTGATTACCGAAACACACCACATTGTGCAACGGGCGAATGCCCAGCAAAGCTTATGTTTGGCCGAAAGACAACATCTAGACTGGATTTGTTATTAGAAGATAATCATAACAATAAAACGGATAATGATAATTTAAAAATTAAAAGAACATTAATCATAGGCGATATTGTATGGTTAAAGTGGTACAATAATAAAAATAATAGGTAATCGCATGTTCGAAATATTAGTTAAGGATTATAATGTACACTGTAGAAGGCATATTGACCAGATAAGGAAATATACAGGTGCAACCGTTAGGGCGACGAACGGCGCATGTGCTGATGTCGTGAGCCCCACGCAGTCAGCGTCGCCAGCGCCGCCGCGCCCGCGCTCCCCGCCGGCGGCGGCGGAGGCGCAGCCGCCACAAACATCACCTTCTGTTACTGAACCACAGGCTACAGAAGGCGAGATATCTGATAGAATTATAGGGGAAGAGGATGAGTGGGCTGAGGCTCAAAGTGAAATCGACGCTAACGATCATAATAATGCTGAGACTAATCAGGAAGTAGTTGAGGATCGTGGCGATCGTTCTTTTGAACCACAGCCTACAAGACCGACCCGTACTTGTAGACGTAAGATTAACTATAAGGTTTAAATTGTAGTTGTATCGCACACCACGCATTTGAATATCTAGATATATGTAGTATGTTAAGAAACGCACCTTAAAAAAACGGTACGCGTTAATTGTGTCTATAGATTGATGATAACGAATGATTTGGTGTGCGACCAGCCGAGTGTGTCGGTTTTTTGTTGTTTATAGTTATGTAAGTAAAATTGTTATTTCTACCTACTTAATGTCTTATTAGTTCTTTACTTTTGAAAATAGTGTCGGAGGAATGATGTGTATGTGTGGGTTTGTATGTGTGCGTGCCTGCACCATCACCATGGTATTGTGTCGCTGACAGTAATAAACTAGTATCCAATCGCAACGGTGGTTTCATTCGGTAGCTGACAGATCAGTGGGCCATAATCCACCATGCGGGCCCAGTGCGGATTACTGGATCTCTTCGAATTTTTGGTTCCTTCTAGGACATGCCGGTTTCCTCATGATGTTTTATTTATTTACTTATCCATTTATTTCAGGCATCAAGGCCTATATAAAACACATAAAATACATTATCAATACTATAAATACATACTACATTATAATTACACTAAAAAACTAACTAACTAACGCACACGAAGTGTCTGCGTCGGGTTTCGCTGACTAATGTCATGTAGCCGGCCACTAAACCGGCGGTACACAACACCCTTCGGCCAGAACTCTTCCTTGAGGAACTTCTCGAGATGATGTGTCGGAACACGCACCACGAACGACTTGAAGTTCGTGTTGTGACGCGACTCCAACTTCTCGAACCTCCCGAGAGACGTAAGCGCGGGAACTGCAAGTTGACCACGCACCGCACCGCGGTTTGTGAGTTTGTTCCTAGGCGAGGCGATTACGTTACGATACCGATTAGTGTGCGTTGCAATAGGGAGTTTCATACAAAGAATACTGAATGGCTAGAGTCGATACGGTGACGATCCCTTTCAGAGTTGATATGTGTGCTATGACTTTTAGGGGGCTAATTTTTGGGGCGTTATGCACCTTCTATAATAGAAAGATAAAAAAATTAATAGAAAGAGACAGAGAGAAATAGTTTTCATAGTTTTCGAGGGTGCTAAATGTGCTAATGCCAATGTCCAATAGTGAGGTCAATATGAAAATCCATGACGGAGACAGCTTCATAAAGTTTCTAAAAACTTATACTAAATAGCTCTGTTATAAAAACGCGTATTAAATTCACACTTTCTCCCTCTCTGTCTCCTTCTATTTATACGAGTGTGATTCGTGCGAGTATCGCGTAAAGAACTGCGTTCCTGACGGAGAGAGACCGTCACAAACATGTGTGGCAGTCTCTCCCTAAAAGCTCGATTATCGACAAAACATAATTCTCAGGCCTCTATTAGATAATTTTCCCAGCCTATCACAATCACTTATCCCTGTGACGTCAGCTGATCCTCAATGAAAGTGAACCACAGTGAGAGGTTCAAAAGTTCGTGCTCTAGTACCTCTGAGTGACTAGCGACCTACTTCTCGTAATCGACGAATAGCCGAGACGAGATACATTTGGTTCTATTTACCAACTCAGCTGAAAGAAGAGGTTTTGTGTAGGTTATTGTAAGCAGAAAATATAAATGTTAACTTATTGGAAAGGCAGTTAGGCACAGGTTTGAGTACACCCAGATTTCTCAAGTTCTGTTAAGTCATCCCTATGATTTTACATAACTTAAGAAATCTGGGTGTAACTCTTTTAAATCAAGATAATTATTACAAAATCTTAGGTACATCTATATCTATACTTATAATAAATCTGTAGAGAGGTCAATTCTGTACATGAAATATATTTTCAAAATAACTATCAGGGGGTGATTAGTGATCGATACTGATGCCAAAAATGCAATCAGTAAAATTTTTGTCTGTCTGTCTGTCTGTCTGTCTGTCGGTCTGTATGTTCCTTATAGAAACAAAAACTACTGGACGGATTTTAACGAAACTTGGTACAATTATTCTTCATACTCCTGGGTAGGTTATAGTATACTTTTCATCACGCTACAATCAATAGGAGCAGGGTAGTGAAGGGAAATGTTGGTAAAACGGGAGAAGTTACTCCATTTTTTAAGCTTCCGTCGCGTGTGCAGCCTTAATGGTTAAAGTTACATAGAAATCATGTATGACGGAAATATTCTAGATAAAATTGTCTAAAAAATATCCCGCAACAGCATATGTCTATCTTTTATGGTTGACTCACAATAACACGTGTAACTCCTGATAGCTTAGCAGTTCGGAGCATTCTGATTATATTTGTTTACTCTTACGTTTATAATACTCTCACTCATCCCTAATTTAAAAAAGTTAACATTATTACCTATTCAATAAAAAAAGAATCATAGAAATCGGTATAGAAACACCAAACTTATACATGAAATAAGCCATCGCGCCGTCACACGTCTGAATCATGCTATAAGGATTATATTTGTGTAACGGTTGCCGCGCTCGACACTGGTCGCGGTAGTGTATAAAAAGGCGGGAGGTCCGAGAGCGTCAGAGCGAGCTTCATTCAATATTTGGCTGTTGATGCGTTCAGAGCGTTCGACCTTATTGACAGACAATAATTGATATTGAGAAACCGTGCTTATCAGTGCGACTTTTAGTCTTTAAATTGTTTATTTGAATTTCTTTTGTTGTTATTTTGTAAAATAGGTATGAGTTGTTTTGGTAGTGTTTAAATATTCGTTCAAATTAAAAATTATTAAGCGTAGGTACTTTTATTAATTAAAGTAGGTAGTTATAGGTATTTATTTTGAAATTTTACACAATGGTTCCCTTTATGATGTAGACAAGGAATTAGGAAGGATTTTTTAAATTCAACCCCTAAGGGAGTTAAATAGGGGATGAAAGTTTTTATGAAAGTCCGTCAGTTTTAAAGTTAGGATCTTCAAATTTTGTGTTTAGGCTGACGACTAAAAATTAATTTATACGTGTCTCAGCGTTTTTGATAATTCCAACCCCAAAGGGTTAAAAAGGGGGATAAAGTTGTGTATGAAAGTCCGTCAGTTTAAAAGTTAGGGTCTTCAAATTTTGTATTTAGGCTAACGATTGAAAATTAATTTATACGTGTCTCAGCGTTTTTGATAATTTCTCCCCCAAAGGAGGGTGAACGAACTGACTGAAATATCAACGCACAGTCTAAACTGCTGGTCCTAGGGACATGAGTTTTGGAGGTTGTGTTCTTCGTGCAGAGTAGGTATCGAATAAGAAGGGGTTTTTGGAAATTAAACCTTTAAGAGGGTGAAAAGGGGGGATTTTGTTTGTATGAAAAATCTTATTTATTGAGTTAATAACCTTGAAACTTGGCACGAATACTTATCTAAGTAAATTATGAAATTTGGAATTTTTCGTTTTTCTAAAATACCCCCTAAAGAGGTAATGGGGGGGTGTTAAAATAAGTATGGAAGAATTTTAACGCCCTGTCCGATTAACTTGGAACTCAATATTTATACTAAGGACTAAAAATAATTAATAACGTGTATCAGGGTTTTTCGAAAATCTACCCCTAACTGTATGAAAAGAGGTACTTAGTTAATTTTAAAGGGGAGGATATTACTGCGTGGCTTGATTAGCTCGAAAATTGGTATAAATAAACTTTGAGTCAAGTTATGAACACATATTAAACGATTTTTCAAAATTCTACCCCTGTGGGGGTGAAAAGCGGGGATAGTTTCTTTGAAAAATCTGATTCCTTTGTTCTATAAACTTAAAAATTGGCCCGAATACTTATTTATTTAAGTTAATTATAAAGATCATACCAACATTCATTTTCGAAACTTTTAGAGGAAAGTACGAATTTCACGCGGACGAAGTCGCGGGCAGAAGCTAGTTATTCATATAACTAGATGAAAACAATGTAAAAAATAAAATAAAGAAACAATCTATATCTATACTTATAATAAATCTGTAGAGAGGTCAATTCTGTACATGAAATATATTTTCAAAATAACTATCAGGGGGTGATTAGTGATCGATACTGATGCCAAAAATGCAATCAGTAAAATTTTTGTCTGTCTGTCTGTCTGTCTGTCTGTATGTTCCTTATAGAAACAAAAACTACTTGACGGATTTTAACGAAACTTTGTACAATTATTCTTCATACTCCTGGGCAGGTTATAGTATACTTTTCATCACGCTACAATCAATAGGAGCAGAGTAGTGGAGGGAAATGTTGGGAAAACGGGAGAAGTTACTCCAATTTTTAAGCTTCCGTCGCGTGTGCAGCCTTAATGGTTAAAGTTACATAGAAATTATGTATGACGGAAATATTCTACATAAAATTGTCTAAAAAATATCCCGCAACAGCATATGTCTATCTTTTATGGTTGACTCACAATAACACGTGTAACTCCTGATAGCTTAGCAGTTCGGAGCATTCTGATTATATTTGTTTACTCTTCCGTGTATAATACTCTCACTCATCCCTAATTTAAAAAAGTTAACATTATTACCTATTCAATAAAAAAAGAATCATAGAAATCGGTATAGAAACACCAAACTTATACACGAAATAAGCCATCGCGCCGTCGCACGTCTGAATCATGCTATAAGGATTATTTTTGTGTAACGGTTGTCGCGGCCGGCGGCGGCGGTAGGGTATAAAAAGGCGGGAGGTCCGAGAGCGAGCTTCAAGCCCTGGCTGGAGGCCTTAATTTTTGAGGCATCCACAGGCAAGCCCGGTTAAGCAGACAACAACCTCATAGGTTGAGCTGAGAGATGCCATTGTTAAAAAAAAAAAAAAAAAAAAAAAAAAAAAGAGCGAGCTTCATTCAATATTTGGCTGTTGATGCGTTCAGAGCGTTCGACCTTATTGACAGAAAATAATTGATATTGAGAAACCGTGCTTATCAGCGCGACTTTATAGTTTAAGTATTTGAATTTCTTTTGTTGTTATTTTGTAAAATAGTTATGAGTTGTTTTGGTAGTGTTTAAATATTCGTTCAAATTAAAAATTATTAAGCGTAGTTACTTTTATTAATTAAAGTAGTTATAAGTATTTATTTTTAAGTGAAGTAGGTATAGGTAGATAGTATTGCACAGGCGTTTCAGCTTTATTTTCATTTCTTTTTTGTTGTGTAGACAAGGAACAAGGAAGGATTTTTTGAAATTCAACCCCTAAGGGAGTTAAAAAGGGGATGAAAGTTTGTATGAAAGTCCGTCAGTTTTAAAGTTAGGATCATCAAATTTTGTGTTTAGGCTGACGACTAAAAATTAATTTATACGTGTCTCAGCGTTTTTGATAATTCTACCCCCAAAGGGTTAAAAGGGGGGATGAAGTTGTGTATGAAAGTCCGTCAGTTTAAAAGTTAGGATCTTTAAATTTTGTATTTAGGCTAACGATTGAAAATTAATTTATACGTGTCTCAGCGTTTTTGATAATTTCTCCCCCAAAAGGGGGATGAACGACCTGACTGAAATAATAACGCACAGTCTAAATCGTTGGTCCTTCCTAGGGACATGAATTTTGGAGGGTGTGTTCTTTGTGAAGAGTAGGTATCGAATAAGAAGGGGTTTTTGGAAATTAAACCTTTAAGGGGGTAAAAAGGGGGGATTTTGTTGGTATGAAAAATCTTATTTCTTGAGTTAATAACCTTGAAACTTGGCACGAATACTTATCTAAGTAAATTATGAAGTTTGGAATTTTTCGTTTTTCTAAAATACCCCCTAAAGAGGTATTGGGGGGTGTCAAAATTTGTATGGAAGAATTTTAACGCCCTGTCCGACTAACTTGAAACTCAGTATTTATACTAAGGACTAAAAAGAAAAATAATTAATAACATGTATCAGGGTTTTTCGAAAATCTACCCCTAACTGTGTGAAAACAGGTAGTTAATTTTAAAGGGGAGGATTTTACCGCGTGGCTTGATTAGCTCGAAAATTGGTATAAATAAACTGAGTCAAGTTATAAAATTCCACCCCTGTGGGGGTGAAAAGCGGGGATACAGTTTATTTGAAAAATCTGATTCCTTTGTTCTATAAACTTAAAAATTGGCCCGAATACTTATTTATCTAAATTAATTATAAAGATCATACCAACATACATTTTCGAAACTTTTAGAGGAAAGTACGAATTTCACGCGGACGAAGTCGCGGGCAGAAGCTAGTTTAAAATATAAGACTAAAAAAACTTTTTTACAAAAAAAGTTTTTATTTTTCACTTTTTAGTTGTACCTACCCCACACAAATTCAATTAATACTAGTGCATTGAATAATTGAAGACACGACTCGAAGAATCATCAAAATTCACATAGAAATGCCGGAGATGCAGTACATTTATGCATATAACTTCGTACATAAGAATAAATACCTAATGTATTATATACTAAAACCTTCCTGAAAGTATGCAGATTACACTAATGAAAGAATTATCAAAATCGGTTCAGTAGTTTTTGAGATAATCGCGGACATACAAACATACATACATACATACATACGGGTCGAATACAGAACCTCCTTTTTTAAAGTCGGTTAATAAAAATAAGCCGCAGTTAAGGGATGACCAGTCTCAACTGACGGCGCCCGTTCACGAACATGACGCGTGGATCACTACCATCTAGCTCAACCATTTTGTAGGGAAGCGAATTTGCCCGAGCAACCAAATTCAAGACCTCATTGTTAGCAGTCGCGTTACCAGACCAACGAGCCAGTCGATTTGATTGTTATTTTTTAGCAAAAAGTTTTATCTAAACAAAACAGTAACTCCTGTATAATGAACTCGTACAAGAAAAGCTTTACGTTGGAGGCAAAATTTTCATTTCATTGCAGAATAACAAGATCAAATCATGATAAAGTACCAAGGCATCTCATTTGTACTGAACTTTAGTCTTAGTACAAATACTTAGCTATAGTGAACACGACTGATAGTCTTCTTAACATTTTGACCCCAAGCTATGCAGAATGCGGATAGCAGACGCAAAAAGTGTAGTTAGAACGAAATTCTCCTTCTTTCGTAAAGGCAAGTACTCATCATCTGCTTAGCCTTTTCTAACCTATCCTAATGCAGCTGAATGTATTATTACATGGAGCGACTGTATATCTGACCTCTCCACAAACTTCTTCAGTTACTGGGTAATAAGGTACCCCTTGCAAGGCTGGTTGTTAGACTTTCAGGAGCTTGATTGTCAGACTTTCGGGAGACTGGTTGTCAGACTTTTGGGCTTCGGACCACCCGTAACGACTGTCGAAGATCTGCGAATGACAGCCCGGAACAACGGCATATCGTGCTTTCCGAGGTACGGAGGAGTCTCGGTATGTAAAGATGGTCACCTGTCTACTGACCAACCGCCGCAAGCGTAGCTTAGCTTGACCGATCGACCCGCGTGGTTGTTGTTACAAGGTCACACCGTGGTGGAATATGGAGAAGTCAGCAAGGCGGCATGACAGCGAGAATGAGTACCCATCAGGGTACACACCAAATATGATATTTTGTTGTTGCCACTTGTACACAGAAGCAATTTGTCATAAAGCAAGTGGCATCACCCTTGAGCTCAAAACAAAAATAACAAAGCGATACAGCCAGATTTACAATCGTATCATCTCCATATTAAATCTGCTGGCAAGACTTTTATTTTTATTTTACCTGCTGCCGCTCCGAGCGACTTGCATTTCGCTTTCTGGTTAGCATAGCCTTACACTAGATGTGCCCGCCTGCACTATCGAGGCAATTATCTCAATCGACAGTTTTCAACTGAAGTCTGGAAGGGAAACAACTGACTTTTGCTGCGACCACTGTTTATTAGTGCCTCGGGACTTGCAATTATTGAAGATGATAAAGAAAAACCGAATTATCTGCTTTCATTTTCTATATTGTTTTGTCTTTGTGATGGAAGTTTTTGTACTGTTGCCCGGGACTTTGCGTGTATTTTGTATTTCATGTTTTTTTATTATTTTCAGGATGACCTTTTTCCTTCTATAAGTCCCAGCCCCATACCTAAGTATCTGTCAAATTTCATAACGGTCGGTTCAGTGGTTTAGGCGTGAAAAGGTCACAAACAAACCAGACATAGTTTGTTTTGCATTAGTTTGGAAGAAAAATAAACGTTTTGATAGATTGGCTAGAGAAGACAGCAGACACTTAGATGTAAAAACTACGGGGGACATGTTTGATCACCAGTGGGACAGTATAAACTACGGGGGAGATGTTTGATCACCAGTGGGACAGTATAAACTACGGGGGAGATGTTTGATCACCAGTGGGACAGTATAAACTACGGGGGAGATGTTTGGTCACCAGTGGGACAGTATAAACTACGGGGGAGATGTTTGGTCACCAGTGGGGCAGTATAAACTACGGGGGCGATGTTTGGTCACCAGTGGCGCAGTATAAACTACGGGGGAGATGTTTGGTCACCAGTGGGGCAGTATAAACTACGGGGGAAAGGTTTGGTCACCAGTGGGGTAGTATAAACTACGGGGGAGATGTTTGGTCACCAGTGGGGCAGTATAAACTACGGGGGAGATGTTTGGTCACCAGTGGGACAATATAAACTACGAGGGAGATGTTTGGTCACCATTGGGACAGTATAAACTACAGTATAAGTTGATTTTAAAAGGGAAGGTAATAGATACTGTCTTAAAATATGCCACCATAATAGGATCATTAGGGAAAGGCTCTAAACCAATCTTGTATAGAAATCATTTCAACATCATGTTACATTTATTCCTTTACGAAATCACGCTACAAGTCACATAATTACCATGTTCATAAGGCAAGCTTTCGACAGTGCGAACGCTAAAAAAACATATAATATTCGCGTGTAATAGTAGCGTCACACTTACAATAAGGAACCCTAGGCGCTCACGACCGCTCGGAGCGCCCCCTCGCGGCTGTAAATAGGATTTGGCGAGAAGCCCCTACCAACTGCTGAAAGGGCGTCGATTGGTTTACGATTTGGAGAACCTTTACGAACGATTCCAAATAATATTTTCATTGGGAAACAAAAGCTAGTTGCAATTTCAAAAGTTGCTCAACATTGCTTCAACAACATTTTGTTGTGTTGCAGGAAATTTTTCGAATTAAGGATTAACAAGAAACATCTCGCTTTATTGTTGCTCAACATGGTTCCGTGTGCATACGGGGCATAATCAGCAATATGGAGGCGCATTTTTAAAAGAAACGTGAACTAATAGTAGAGGTCAAGTCGCGCCGCGCTCCCTTCAGAGCAGAGTTCGTTAAAGGTTGTCACGGCGATTACAGCTACCAGGCGTTTGTCGAAACGAATACAATAAAGAGAATAGATTTGATATTTTGTATGTTTGTTACGCTTTCACTTTTTTTAACACAGGATCGAGACTTATAAGGGTTAAAAAGACTAGCTGCGCCCCACGGCTCCAATTGGGATCGCGGGGCGCAGCTAGTCTTTCGTGTTGGCTGAGTAAACGAAAATAAAGTATTCCAAGAAAGCGGATCTAAAATACAAATGTTCATTCCGCAACGATTGGTATGACAATGCTTATTTTAAAGCTGATTATTTGAATCATATTTCCTCAAAAATATGGGCTAACGATAACTGTTTCAAAAGTATGAGATGAAAGTGTAAACAAACCCTGTTCAGGTTCAATACTAACGCTAAAAGGCATTAATCAGATCTGAATTTGTATTTAGATGGTTTCATCTTTATATGTTATACTTTACTTTCTTCAACAATTATTGTTTGAATGTTAATTGTAATTGAAAACCATCGACGAAAGTTGAGGTTATACAATTAACTTCACTCAATAGTCAAATTAAAAACATTGAAGATTAAGACATAGAATGTCAAGGGTTAGTACCTATTCGAATAATCAAAGGCATCCACAGGCCGTTTTCTCATCCATTTTTTAACACAGACAGAGTTGAAACTTTTGGAAAAGACCATACATAGTTGTTCCAGATATGAGTATATGAATAGTGAGATATTTTACCAACAACATAGGATACAGGCATAGTGAGAAGCAATTTTAGTTTTTCCTAACATGTTGTTCACCATGATTGGACAGCATGTCGCACGTGGACGTCGGTGACAGCAGCTAACAGAGCTTTGTAACAACATCGACGAATCGTTTACGGTGGCCGGACAGCCGGTCAGCTGTGCGCCGGGCGTCGAGCCGTCTGCGTCTGCGCGGTAATGTGTGACAGAGCGATGGATTTACATTCGCAAGGGAGCCTACAGAGTCACTGGAGTTTCTTAATAATTACTACGTCATGTAAATTTATTTATATTTAAGTAGATAATTTTAAATGCTAACAGTCTTTAAATAATAATAATATGTAAAAGTTTATAAAAAGGAGAGGAAATTATCAAAAGGCATCAGAAAGTTTATCGTATCGCTATCTATAGGAAAAGTGCTAATCTAATAAAAAATTATCACCTGAATTATAAACCCCATCAATATAACATGTACAACAATGCAAGTCTCGCAACGCAGTTCTTCTACAGCGAAAAGTTGTGAGATCTAATGTAAAACCAAGTCGGTTAATTTATTCAGTAGACCAAATATCAATGGGAGCATACAACAACTTTGTCGTAAATTGTTACCTAACAATTTTATAGTGACAGTATCAATACTAGACGTCTTAATTTCTTTAATATTCAGAATGACTTAGCCGTCGCAAGACACCATATTCAAATAATAATAATCTACTATTTTACATAGTCATAATTAAACATAGCGCTAGCGGGCCTTTTTAAATACTAAAACATAAATAAAGTGCTCAGAGGGCTAATATTTATAATACAGAGATATAAGTAGATTTTGTTGTATGTAGAGTCTATTGCCGCGTACATATTGTTATGTGTTTTGGTGGGATATATTAATATAAGATGGTGAAACCTGCGTCAAAATCCGTTGCGTAATTTAGAAGAACAACGCAGTCACACAGACACAAAAAGAGGCTTTATTTTATGGGATCCCTTCTTTTCGGGAACTATATTTTCCATCACCAAAATTTATGTTTGTCATCAAGTTGTATCACCTAATAAATAGATCTATCGCCACGAAATATTTGTATCACCTAATAAATAGATCTATTGCCACGAAATATTTTCGTTCTCAGATAGCGGGGCTCCGTCGACATAGGATGCAAGAACGAGCGAAGGGCACCCCGAGGTTCGGTTTGGTTAGGTTACTTTAAACCCTTTACACAGAAATAGGGGCCCCGCGAAGCGGGGCTCCGTCGACATAGGATGCAAGAGCGAGCGAAGGGCACCCCGAGGTTCGGTTTGGTTAGGTCACTTGCATTGTTTGGTGACTACATTTTGGTGACAGATCTACTATTTGGAGGACAAACCCTATTATTTAAGAAACACAAAACTAATTAAATTGGTGATAGCTTAAATAATACCCCTTCTTTTCGCATAATGTTCTTTGTCCTAATATACTTCGGCATAACGATTTTGGCACAATTTGTTTTGGCATAATAATACATCGGCATATTTTTTTTAGGCATACATTTTATGTTGGCATAATCATCTTAAAGACTAATTTGTTTTGGCATAAATTTGATTCGCATAACGTTAGTAGGCCTAATGACTATTAGCATAACGTTAGTAGGCCTAATGACTATTAGCATAATAATATTTATGCATACAATTAATATAATTTATACATAACATTATGTAGCTTAAACGATTTTTCAATCGCGAGATAACTTTTATCTGAAGAATATATTAGATGTTTTGACAGTTTTTGTATAAAAAAATATGTCAATCAGTTAACTTCTATTATGAGAAATAAATATGGCGGTTATTCCTCAGATAGAAGTTAACTGATTGATACGGGAACACTCAAATTCTCCGAAATATTTTATTCCGAATTTCGATGTTCCGATTTTCAAAAGTCCGAATTTCATAATACCTAAGAATCATAATGTCTATTATTAAATATCACGAAATTTATTTTACCGAAAGTCATAAATGCGACTTGTTTGTTTTCCGATTTTCATATATTCGAAGAACCAAATGCTCGATGGGTTCGCGGTCCGAAAAACGACATTCCGATTTTCAATACTCCGTATTATTTCCGTTACCGTTACCGCACCCAAACTCAACGAACGCAATAGACGACGTAGGATGCAAGAGCAAGCGATGGGCACCCCGAGGTTCGGTTTGGTTAGGTTACTTTAAACCCTTTACATAGAAATAGGGGCCCCGCGAAGCGGGGCTCCGTCGACATAGGATGCAAGAACGAGCGAAGGGCACCCCGAGGTTCGGTTTGGTTAGGTTACTTTAAACCCTTTACTCAGAAATAGGGGCCCCGCGAAGCGGGGCTCCGTCGACATAGGATTCAAGAGCGAGCGCTTGAATGCTGCATGCTTGCTTGCATGCTGCATGCTTGCTTGTTTGCTGCATGCTTGCTTGCATGCTGTATGCTTGCTTGCTTCATGCTTCCTACGGCGAAAAAATAAAAATATGTTTTAATATCATTATGCGTAAATAAATTTATGCTTTAGGATATTATGCTTAAAAAAGTTATGCTTTAGAACTTTATGCTTAATAAATTTATGCTTTACAACATTATGCTTAATCATTATTATGGTTAGAGAAATTATGCTTAAAAAAATTATGCGTAAGCTGTTATGCGTAATTATATTATGCGAAAATATAATTATGCCAAACAAAATTATGCTAAGTTATATTAGGTCTTAAAATTTTATGCAAATGGATAGGGAACCTTATTTTATACTATTTAGAGATATAGATAGATAGTACCTATTTATGAGAAATGAATTTGACTAGGTGACTACCTCTGTTACAGCAGGTCCTACAGTTTCATAGAACCTTGTACATACCTTTGATATCAAAACTGTTTATTTAAGTCTAAGCTAGATTTATCTCGGAGTTCTCTAGCTAAGTATATTGTTGTTGTTGTTGTATTTATGTCTGTAATTTATATGGTGTACATAATAAAGAGTATTCTAACCTATTCTATTGTTGTATTGTGAACGAGGCGCTTAATAGTTTCCAATGTTACAGCGATCATAAAAATGATGCTTTATACTTGCACAGTTAGTCAGGTACTGTAGGGCGAATATTATTAATAACAAAACTAGTACTTATATCCTCTTCTATTGAAACTCCGTGCTCCTCTAGGACAGCTCAAGGTCAAGTGTTACCACCAGAATCGGTCCTGCTTACTAAACACATAATATTCTGTGCAAAAACTCACCACAGCAGCACTTCGCGAGTAAAGACTTACCTGCAATCAATAAAACAACAAACAATTAAACAATATTCAAACAACATTGTTTACGTTCAACAACATTATAAGTTTGTACAGCTAGCATGCAAACTGACAACCACTTGATATCAACATGGCATAAGCATTATCGTAATCACTCTAATATTATAAAGGCGAAAGTTTGTGAGTGTGTGTGTGTGTTTATATGTTTGTTACTTCTTCACGCTCAAACGGCTGGACCAATTTTAATAAAACTTTGTATGGAGGTAGCTGACACCCTGGATTAACATATATAGGCTACTTTTTATCCCGATATTTCCACGGGATCGAAACATATAAGGGTGAAACCGCGGGGCGCAGCTAGTAAGCCTATAATGTTCCCACTGATGGGACACAAGCGGGCCCAGTGCGGGTTGTTAGATGTTACATGTCTTCGTAGTTTTGGTTCCAGGACCAAGTAAGTATATAAAACATCACACACTCGAGCACACATCTCACAGCGAGTTTGTACACTTGATAGAAAGAAAGAAGAAAGAAAATACATTTATTTATAACCATAATATTTTGATAACCATAAGTAAAGCGCGTGTCGCTTTGTGAGATAAAAATACGGTACAATCCCTGCAATACGTCACATAACTATCTGTCTGCAAACTCCCATTACCGCCACTTACAAAACTACGATTCCTATCTCAAACGGGTTCCTATCTCGAGGCTCGGCTCTTGAAACCGTGCCGGATATGAGGTCGGCTGCCGGAAATATGGCAGCAGTCACGGTTAGGCGACGTGGCGGAAGAGGATGGCTTATTAGCTGTTTGTATGTATGTGTGTATTAGATGGATGTATTGTTTTATTCATATAACGTGTGTGAAGAAAGTCTTGTGGAATAGATTTTTCCGGGTAAATAAATGAATATTAAAACTAAGGCTGTCTGTCCAAGATCACTGATTTGTAAAACGAGCCACTGCTTAGCCTCTTTTTGCCCGACCGTACAGCAAAGGCAGGGTTATGTTTTCACGCGTATTTGTTTTGTGTGCAGTTTATAGTATTCTCTTATCTACTTATCAGTTTGTTTTAAATGTTCCTGAGTGGAAATTCTCACAAGAATCTCTCAATTTTTGAGATATTAATTAATTTCGTAACACACTAGCAGTAGCAACAGCTTTCATTTTGACAGTTCAGCAACATTCATTACGTTATTTACGTTGTTGAGCAAACAAATTTTTCGAACTTACGAAGCAATAGATTAGCAATATGCAAAATGATTCAGATTGTAATTAAACTATGTTACTTACGCAATTAGTGCGCTGGTTGGCCAGTGGAAGTGCAGACTGGTGCTTACCTCGCCTGCCGCCTGAGCTTCGCCTATTTATTGCACGATACGAAAGAAAAAATCGTCTATCCAACGCCCTCATATAAGTAGATTGACACCCGAGGTAACCGTAGCTTATTATCAACTATACAGAGTGGTCAAAAAGTCGTGAATCAAACGAAATAGAGAGATAAAAAAAGCGTGAAATAAAAACTTTTTAAGAAAAAAAAAACCGACTTCCAAAAAACACTACAAAGTGAAAAATAACTTTATTTCGGAAGTCGGTGTCTTTGGATCTGTATTTTAGTTTTTTGCCACCGACTTCCGAAATAAAGTTATTTTTCACTTTGTAGGTAGTGTTTTTTGGAAGTCGGTTTTTTTTTTCTTAAAAAGTTTTTATTTCACGCTTTTTAGTGGGTCTGCTTATAATTTATCTGTTACAATAGCCTAGTGATTATCGCCTTTTACAAACAAAATATTGCTTTTCCCGATGCAGGAAAGTTAATTGTTGAGGAGTTCTCCAGGTCCACCATCAGCTCCATATGCTTAGCAACCATATTAAAGTAATCCAATCGCAACCCGTGAAATACTTAGATATTATTGAGTACTTCCGATGGCCATCTGTGGTCTTCATCATCAGTTCCACTTCACCAAATAGTGCTTTCCGAGACCAAATGCACGAGTTAGGTACTATAAAAAATACCCAAATCGCTATAGGTGTGCCTATAATATTTGAAGAGTTCCTTCGATTTCTCCAGGATCCCATCATCAAATCTTGACCTGATGCTTTTAGACTAGATGCTGATAATCCTGGCTGCAGCATCAGGCCAGACTTATGTCAACATTACATTGAACTTAAAATTTAGTCCTGTTTAAAATGAGCCCAAACACGACTACGGTGCTGTAATTTCAAGGTTGGTACTTTTTCTGATGCTCCTGGCTTCAGCATCAGGTCTTTATGTCCTTCGGTGTTCCTCATTAACAGTACGTTTATCCACACATCGAGCTCTTTTCAATGAGCCTAAACACGATATATCTGCTGTTAGTTGTCGAGGAGTTAGGTACTCTGCAGACTATCCTGACTGCAGCATCAGATCATGACTTGATGATCATGAGACCAAATGTGGCAAATGCCCTATCAAACATCAAAACAATTTTCCTAAAACAGTCCTTTCCTGTTCGAGTAACTTCTTACTGTTAAGGAGTTGTACCTTCCATCATCAGCCCAGCTACCTGAGATGGTGACCACCATATGCAAATACACAAGATACTTCATAAAACATGCGAAAAACAATAAGTGAGCCTATGAAATTTGAGGGTTGCCCTCGATTTCTCTAAGATCCCATCATCAGATATTGAAATGGTGACAATGGGACCACACGGGAAGCACCAGCTTTCAAATAAAAAAAGAATAATGAAAATCGGTTCACCCAGTCGCAAGTTATGAGGTAACAAACATAAAAAAAAAATAAAAAAATACAGTCGAATTGATAACCTCCTCCTTTTTTTGAAGTCGGTTAATAATTTCTAACGCTTTTCAATTTAGAAATAATTTTTGGTAACGCTTCAAAATTTTTGGAAAAAATTAATTGCTCTTGAAATTTGGTACCCAGAGCCGCAATAGAACTTTTGTAGTGCTGATACATTATCTTGTAATAATACAACACCGTTTTTTTTATTGTTTTATATCAGTTTTTTTTTTTTAATTAGTCTAATTGTAAAAGAACTCGGTATACAAATACATTCATAATTTTAGGGCAATTGAATTATGGCCATGCTGTAGAAAGATTTTTGGTTGGAAATAACCTATCTCCCTATTTCGTTTGATCCACGACTTTTTGACCACACTGTATATTTATTTGGTACATTGTTGCAAACTTAGTACTTGGATTCACTTTGACATAAGCGACTAGATCAATCAAAATGCGTGAAGCCGACAAAAGCTATCAAGCTGTATCCTCCGTAAACGTCAAAAACATACATTTCATTAATAAGACAAATGCACACTATCACTTACTAGTATTCTATTCTATTCTATACATTTAATTCTCTCAAATCAGTCCCCGACACTTCGCATACAGATTGTTAAATTGAAATGAGTCTTGAAGCTGCTTTCCTTCATAAATATAGCGTGGGACAATTTTTATAGCCTGTGTCGGCGCTACTGAAGCACTTCACTTAATTACACTGTTATCTCTTTACGTCCTAAGAGGACTGTGGACTGAGTGACAGCGGAGAGCGGGCTGATAAGTGGTAGCGACTAGCAGCAGCGAGTGTCCTGTACTCGCCCAAAGAAGACAAAGTACATTATTATTATACCCAGTCTCTGACCTCATATAGCAGTCGCAACTTTTGTATTGGAAATTGTAATATCGACGCCACGTCGTCTGCACTTCAATAGGTGGTGGAATTGGTAGCAGGAAACTGCCTTTCAATTTTATTGTATCCAGTTTAACGATGGGTGACTGTCGAATAAAACATTTCTGTAACGCTACGAGTACTTAGGTTCATATCTTATGTTCCAGCTTTGGCTGTGGAAATAATAATTGTTTTGATTCGGTACTCGAGAGCCCTCGCGTCGAGTCAAGTAACAAATTATTTTCAGGTGTCACTCCAACGCGTAGGCGGTGTGCTACAGTATAAGGTTATTGACTCACAAAAACACAAGTAAATGTTTCCTTTTCGTGTTTCCAATTTCCGATGCGACACAAAAGAAATATTGTAGCTCTAAACCGACGCGCGACGCTTGCACGGACGTAAAAATGTCGCGGCAGGATTTTGTCGCGCACTGAATTTTCAACTCTATGTGTTGAGCCAAGCATTGAGAATCCAACAGAGCGCATCCTAGCGCGTTAAAAAACCACACTGTTGGATTTTAACTCTCGGCGCTAAGCAGTGCGTTGAAAATCCAGTGCGCGGAAAAATCCCGAAGCGATATTTTTACGTCCGTGCGAACGTCAGCTAACTATACAAACACAGCGAAACACAAGTTCAACCATAAATCTGATCAGTTAAGACCAGATAAACCCGGATAAAACCAGTCTAAACCAGAACGAACCGGTTTTTTTTTTAAATGTTCGCTGCCGGGCTAACTGCGTTACGGTAACGAGTGGCAAATGGAAATAAATTGCCGCCACACTCGAAAGGTTTTACAAAATGTCGCCAAAGGACGCTTTACACCCGCCGTGTTTACCAACGTGTCGTGTGAACTGAGGCGAAGCGAGGTTTTAAGTAGAGGTGCTGCTGTTCATTAGATACGGGAAATGAATTGTGTGTTCCCTTATTGGGTAGCAGGATATGGTTTCCGATTCGGTAGATATTGGTTAAAATTAATGACAAGTGTGCATTCCTTTACTTTAGGTTTGTAAATTGATCTCTGGCGTGGTAAAAAATAAACCTTATTTACATAATTCAGTGCTACCAAATCATCCTTGGTGTAACTAACGTTGTATTGTAACTACTGTTATACTTTAGTAGTACTTACAGAGCTGCTTACCCCTTAAAGTAACAAAAGCATGCTTTATTGGAACGAAGTTTGTTAACGCGGCATACCGTAGGAGTAAACTGGTAGAAATCGTCACGTAAGGAAAAAGCGTTACGACCCCTCCATGCGACTTTCTCTCTCTCTCTTTCTATTTTATACGAGTGTGTGTGCGTACGAGCACCACGTAAGAAACTTCATCCCTGAGAGGGTCCCCGACCGCACACGTTTTGTATTTGTGATTATGTTTATATAACGTAATGGTAAATAAACTTGCATACAAACTGCGACTGAAAGCGTATTATGAAACAAAAGGTAGCAATTATACAAGTCAACCATTCAAAGTAATCCCATAATTTCCATGAATGAAGCGCTCGAGCGAGGTGACATGGAGCGAACTAACTTATACAATTAAGCTAATTCCGCTAGATAGATAATGTGATTACTAGGATAGGTTACAATTTCAAAACGTAACATGACATATTGGATTGGTATTCAATTAATTCAATTCAATTCAAGGATGTAATGCCCAGTAAGAAATATGTTTTGATCCGATGAATTATCGGTGTCTCACTTGGCACAGTGAACAGTGACTTCTCAATTTTACAAACTAACCATCTTCTTCCTGCACTTGTCCCACGTTGCTCGGTCGGCGCAACACGTTCTCTTCTTATGTTCTCCCTTATCATCCGTCACGTTATCAACACGTTTGCGGTCGGGGAGCAGGAGCTAAGTTCCTTACGCGGTACTCGCACTCACACAAACACTTGTATATATGTAATAGAAAAAGACAGAGGGTGCTAAAGCCGATAGCAAGGTCAAAATGAAAATCCGAGATGGACACAACTTTATGAGAGCTTCATAAACTTACGCCAGAGGGTTCCGTATTAAATTCACAGTTTCTCTGTCTCTTTCTATTCTATTATAATAAGAGTGTGTATATACGAATGAGTTTCACGTAAGTACACGTACACGTTTTTATGGTTTGTTTATAACCAGTAACTTGTTAGGTTTTGTTATGTTATTTAAATTATTTGACGCAATTTGTTGTAATTTAGTATTTTTAAATTAATTTATTTTTATATTCGATTATTTGTAATCGACTTATCTGACAACACCGAAACGATTCAATCGGTGTAATTCTCTTTGGAAAGGTTGTCATAAAAAAAAAGAAGAAGAATGGCGGGAGATTTGTTTTTGGTAGATTGTGTGGTTATGTCGATGTTGGACGCACAATAATTGATCTTGTACATTGCTGGTCTTCATCTGCATATAAGTTATTATAGTTGTCATATTGTAAAAGCAAAACAATAAAAATACTTATACTAAAGTGAGGCAGTTTTATTACAATTCAGAAGTGGTAAGTACACGCCTATTTACGCATTACAAATACTTCTAAATAGTTTTCTGCACATGTTTTAACCCGGTGATCATAGATCATGATTCTATATGATTAGTATTCACGCAAAGCCACGTTTTTGTATAAGTAGTTTTGTTTAGTTTACCAATTCTAACCCATTTTTTTATTTCTGTTTTATGGATTTCGAACCATGCCACGCGATCAAGAGACTAGCTCGCGGCGCCTATCAACGCCAATGCGAGGTCAATCGCGCCACATAGCTGAAGCCAGATCGACAGCGCATCATAGCGGCGGAGCGAGGCATAGCAGTCACAGGCGACAGCGAAGTCGAAGTCGCCACACACCAGAAGCCCGATCGAGTGCGTGTAGCGGCGGCAGTGCGAGGCGTCTTCGAAATCGAAGTCGCAGTCTTCGCCGAAGCCCTACTTCTTTCAGTCTACGCGAGAAGGAGAAGGAGCTGGAACGAAAGCGAGAACGTCTCAAAGCTCTGGAAAACGAGGTGAGCAGAACACGTAGTCGTTTATCGTCAAAGCGCCGGTATAGTACGTGTTCTCGTGAATCTTCTGTACATCGCGAAAACTATGTGAAGCTAAGTCGTCGTCGTGTACAAAGTCGTGACGGTAACAGTTATGATAATAGTATTTCTAATAACGCGGAACAACCTGAAAAACCAAGTAACGTTTCCTTTAGTACCAAAGATCTAGCTCATTTGTTAAGTTCTATTAAGCAACTTGCGTCCCAGCCATCAACAACTGCACCGATGAACCGAAGTAACGATTCTAAAAATATTTTGGCAGAGTTTAACCCTTCGATGAAAAATCAACGCATTGACGTATGGATAAAAAAGGTAAACGAGTGCGCTTCTGTTTATGGATGGGACGAAAGAACAACTATACATCACGCGATGCAAAAACTCCAGGGGTTGGCCAAAACCTGGTACGAAAGTTTAAATTCTATTTTGTTTTCTTGGCCTGAGTGGCAGGAAAAGTTATTGAGTGCATTTCCATTCGAACAAAATTATGGCCAAACCCTGGAGGAGATGCTAAAGCGAAAAAGTAGATACAATGAACCTATTGAAAACTATTTCTATGATAAACTAGCTCTATTAAATCAGTGTGATATTTATGACAAACGCGCCGTTGACTGCATTATTTACGGAATTAGTGATAAGTCTGTAAAATCAGCGGCCTTGGCGCTAAGGTGCAGTCATCCTGATCAGTTACTGCAGTATCTAATGAGCAGTAAGGAGAGTACTAATGTAGGCGAACGCGTAGCTAACTCTCGGTTTAAAACAGGGAACGATTTAGATGTAGCAAAAACCAATGGTTCCTCAAGTTTTTACTGTTTCAATTGCAAGGTCAAGGGGCATATTTTCTCTAGGTGCCCAAAGCCCCTCATAACGTGTACCAAGTGTAATAAAGTTGGTCATACTGCTGACAAATGTTATTCAAATTCTGAGAAGAACGATCCGAGCAAAACTATGCTTATTTCAGCTTCTAAACCAAATTCTAAATTCATTAAAACAATAACAATTAATGGTCGGCATGTAAAGTCCTTCATTGATTTTGGAAGCGAGGTCTCGCTGATTACCGAGTCTTTAGGAGTGGCACTAGGTCTTCAGCATGACGGTGTACAAACGATTTTGAAGGGCTTTGGTAACGAATTAGTACAATCGGTAGGAAAAGTTAACGTTGAACTTTCTGTAGACAATATACCCGCTAACATAACTTGCCGTGTGGTGAGTGACAAATACTTAGATGTCCCCGTTTTAGTTGGTCAAACTTTCACAGAACAGCCTCACGTTATTGTGCATAAAACTGCCACAGATTTGCAATTTATGAGCATTGATAACGAAATGCCATTTTCCCAAATGCATACAGATCGTGACAATGTGTTTAAAGTTTGTGTGCCCAGCAGCGTGATGTTATTTGGAAGAGCCTCTGTAAGAGCTTCAGTAGAGCCTTGCTGTGAGGGATACATTATGTTAGATGGCAAGTTGTTCGGGAAGCCGCGTCAGCAATGTGTTGTGACGGGTGGGTTATATTTAGTCAAGCATGGTAGGACATTTGTCGATTTAACGCCGCTTAGTTCACAATTCTCGTTACCCTTAGGTTCAAACCTAGGTCGAGCAGTAGTCGTCAAAGTTGTAAATCGAGTCCTTGCACCAGAAGCCTCTGTTCCCTCGAACCTCCCTAATAACCTTGACACTAGCCAGATCCGTGTAGGTTAATGAATCGGATAAGTCTAAGCTATTCGATCTATTGCAAAAATACAAGCATTGCTTTGCTTCTTCGTTGGAGGAACTAGGTTGCACCGATGTTGTAGAGATGAGCATCGAGTTGAACAGCAAAACACCGGTAGTTTACCGTCCATACCGATTGTCTCACAATAAGCGTCAAAAGGTTCGCGAAATGCTGAATGACATGCTCGGTGCCGGTATCATTAGAGAATCAGCGTCCGAGTATGCAAGTCCTATCGTATTGATTCGCAAAAAGGATGGTAAGCTCCGGTTATGCATCGATTATAGGATGCTCAACTCTATAACGGTGAAAGAACTTTACCCCATGCCAATGATGATGATGAAATTGCTAGGTTGTCCGGACAAGCGTGATTTATCTCCCTAAATTTGGCATCCGGCTATACTTATCTCAAAAAAGTCAAAAGCCGATCGCATAATTAGTGACCGTGGTACTTGTTTCGTCTCTCATGCGTTTAAGAGATTGTGTTCCGAAAAGGGTATAAAACATGTGTTGAATGCAGTCGCTAGCCCACAATCGAATGGACAGGTTGAACGGTACAACCGTACTATTCTGAATTCCTTAACGGCGCAGAATCTCGGGGACGACGAAAGGGTTTGGGATACCAAGGTTGGCAAAATTCAATGGGGTTTAAATAATACCGTACAGAAGACAACGGGGAGAACCCTAGCAGAAGTAATGTTCGGTACTCATATGAGTAGTGAAATAGATCCACGTTTGAATGAAATACGTCAAACTACTAGAGACGCAACTGATCTTGTAACTATTCGCGAGCAGGTAAAAGATAAGATTGACGAAGAACAGACTAAACAAAAACATCGCTATGATAGGGATAGACGTGCAGCTCGTACGTACGCAATAGGAGATTTAGTAAAGATTACGAAAACTTTATTTAGTAATGACGGTAAAAGTAAAAAGCTTCTTCCGGCTTACGCAGGTCCCTATCGCGTAGTTGCGTCTCTTGGAAATGATCGATATGAGTTAGCTGCGATTCCCGGATTAAGTACCACGAAAAACCAACGCAAGACGGTAGTAGCTGCTAATAGAATGTTGCCATGGGTTCATGTAGCTGCTTTAGAGCTTAATGAAAGTAGTACTGAATGTTCTGAATTTCTGATGATGATGAAATTGATATAAGGAAAATTAGTTAGTTACATATTATATTGTAGAAATAAAAATGGCTAATACTTTATAAATTAAAATGTTCTTGATATGATCATCATCTTAGCAAGTTATTCGACATGAAATATGAGTTGTTTACAAGATAAAAAAAAAAAGAATGTGCCATTTAGTTGTATGAATTAGTATTGTATGATTTTTAATGTGTGATTTCTGAGATTTATGAGAACTCCAGAAGTTGGAGATGTATGAGGAAACTCTAAAAGTTGGAGACACATGAGGAAACTCCAAAAGTTGGAGAAGTTTTGGGAAACTCCAAAAGTTGGAGACACATGAGAAAACTCCAAAAGTTGGAGAAGTATTGGGGAACTCCAAAAGTTGGAGAAGCTTAGGAAACTCCAAAAGTTGGAGAACTCCAAAAGTTGGAGACGTGTTGGGTAACTCCAAAAGTTGGAGAAGCTTAGGGAACTCCAAAAGTTGGAGAACTCCAAAAGTTGGAGACGTGTTGGGGAACTCCAAAAGTTGGAGAAGCTTAGGGAACTCCAAAAGTAGGAGAACTCCAAAAGTTGGAGAAGTATTGGGGAACTCCAAAAGTTGGAGAAGTATTGGGGAACTTCAAAAGTTGGAGAAGCTTAGGGAACTCCAAAAGTTGGAGGACTCCAAAAGTTGGAGACGTGTTGGGGAACTCCAAAAGTTGGAGAAGCTTAGAGAGCTCCAAAAGTTGGAGAAGCTCAGGGAACTCCAAAAGTTGGAGAAGCTTAGGGAACTCCAAAAGTTGGAGAACTCCAAAAGTTGGAGACGTATGGGGATTGGGAAAACTCCAAAAGTTGGGGCGTTAAATTTTTTTTTTAATTAAAATTAAAACATTTTGTTATGTATTGAGCCGAGTGTTAGGTTTTAGTCTTTACTTGATACCGTGTATGGGGACATACACGTTGTCAGGATGGACGAGTGTTAGGTTTTGTTATGTTATTTAAATTATTTGACGCAATTTGTTGTAATTTACTATTTTTAAATTAATTTATTTTTATATTCGATTATTTGTAATCGACTTATCTGACAACACCGAAACGATTCAATCGGTGTAATTCTCTTTGGAAAGGTTGTCATAAAAAAAAAGAAGAAGAATGGCGGGAGATTTGTTTTTGGTAGATTGTGTGGTTATGTCGATGTTGGACGCACAATAATTGATCTTGTACATTGCTGGTCTTCATCTGCATATAAGTTATTATAGTTGTCATATTGTAAAAGCAAAACAATAAAAATACTTATACTGAAGTGAGGCAGTTTTATTACAAACTATAATCACGAATACGGTTGGTGATGAGGCAATACGATTGTGTATTGTACCGAACCATGGAAGACTGACCCAGAGTGAAATCTTTATGTTGAACACAGGTATATGCGTATACCAAAAATACATAAGCTTATAATGTAGACCCTAGTGGACGTTTTTACGCTGATTTTGTCATTCCTTTATTAACTCAGTCAAATAATCCCTTATTTGACTGAGTTAAATAAGGGATTATTTGACCGAGGGCTGATTTTTCCAACGCCAGATAATTTTATCGGAGGAATAATTTTGAATTTTTGACAGTTCTTCCATACAGAAACTGTCAGATGTCAATTTTATTCCACGAATAGAAATAAAATATGTCGATTGAAAAATCAGATCTGAGTTAAATTATTCTTAATTTTATTATAGCGAGAGATTCAGTTAAATTCTAACTTCATCATTTACACACTGCTCAACATAGAAAAGATCCCTAACTACTCATTTATATAACCTTTGGTACAATGAAAACAGACGAGCAATAAAATTGCCCATTCATTTTATTGTTAATTATAAAATTGCTCACCGAGGCACACAGCGCGCAGCGGCCTCATCCGTACGAATGAAATAAATTCCTTTACTATGTGATGTGGGGTTTTATTTGTTATCACGTATTTTTAACCGACTTCAAAAAGGAGGAGGTTCTCAATTCGACGGTATGTTTTTTAACACTAGCTTCTGGCCGTGACTTCGTCCGCGTGAAATTTCAGTCCGCAACCACAGATAATATAATACTACGTACCCCAACCACAGATAATATAACACTACGTACCCCAACCCACCGCGTCGCATCACATCGCCCGCCGGCGCTATTACTTCGTTTTCGCTTAACGTTTTGCTGAAGTCATGGTTACAGTCCGCGCGTCGATGCTGCCACCCTGTATTGCCTTAACCCATTGATATATATGTTACACTAGATCAGTAATGAACGCGCCAAGGCGTTGCCACTTGTCATACGGCCACAGCCGTATGCGTAGCTAATGTCACTTCAGTGCTCTGTGTGGCGCCAACCGAAGTGAACTAAGTGACACACGACAAAAATATCGCCAAAATGGGTAAATTCGTAGTGAAAGAGTGCGATTCAAGATCACAAAAACATAATAAATTAACCAGAATTACTTTCCACACGTAATTTTATTGTTTCTGTGTTTATATCAACGTAAAATAAATAAAATGCAGAATTTTGTAAATTAGGTTCAGTGTTACCATTAAAAACTTAGTTTTAGTTTCCCACATTTATGGGAGTTTTTAATTTTTTGGAATAAGTGATTTTAAATATTTTTTAAATAATAACAACGTTGCAGGGTACCTAAAGATGCAGCACGCCGTGATAAATGGGTGGAAATAATCAGATTGCTGAGAAAAGAGACTAACTGAATAAATAAAAAATATTTAAAAAGAAAATGTCTTAATTATTGTCATTACTTATAAACTTCTAATACACATCGAATAAGAAATACATAATTCAAATATTTTATAAATAATTTGGCCTAACGTTTTTTTTGAACGTCATTTACGGCTTAAAAAGTTGGGTAAAATTTTGCATGGGTAGGCAACCCCATCCCGCCATTGCATGTTTATATTGCGGTCTTTGTCTAATCTAAGTGACGGTATTATTCTTGCGACTTGTGTAAGTGAGACAGATATATGTTTACTTTTAAATGTTTAGTGGTTTCAAAGCTACGTCGTCGCGTTTAAATAGTGGTTACACTTTTTTGATACATTTTATTGAGGTTTGCTTCTCTAGTTATTTAACTCAATGCCTTAACCAATATAATATTATTCTTTGTCATGAAAGAAAAAAACAATTTCCTCCTTTTACACAACAAACAAACTTGAACCTTGTGAGTGCTACTTATAACTCATGAAATTTACTCTCAATTTAAAGAAGAGTATGTTGCTTGACTCAAATAACATAAATGACAAAATTATACATGATCCGAAGAAAAAATACAGTTCTCGGAATGTTTCTTTTAAATTACGTTTGTCGCCAAGGGGACCCAAAGTGGAGTGGTGTCGGGGGAAGTGAATATTATAATGTCGAAATCAGAAGTTAAGGATATTTAGTACGAGTATATTATTCAGTGTTAATAAAGGCACTTATTTTTATGATTGTGTGTGGTAGAAAGCCCACTTAGTTCAGGGGAAAGATATACCAGATGTAGTTGAAAATATTCAAAACCTCTTGAGGGGTCATTGTAGTCATCATCATGGGTTAATGGAACCGATACTAAAATAAAGAAATAAAATAAGATAATTATTCGATCATAATGTTTAGAGCAACTAATTTTGCGATTTTGGAGTTGATCCCATCGTAAAAGATGAGGAGGTACTATGATCTCTTAAGAGGTTTCCAATTATTTCAATTACACCATGTATTTAAATACATAATTTCTCGGTAATGTGTATAAATTACCGAGAAATTCTACGATACATGACGTGTGTTTTTACTAAGAACTGCAGAGCGGTTAACGAAGCGTTCTGATTGGCTACTTCTTTCACAGCTAATAAGAAGGGTTCCAATTTCGAATTTCTCGCACCCGATCTGGGATCCAATTAGGTCTGAACCTCTTCAGGTCCTGAGGGACGAGCGTGTCACAGTACGTTTAGCTGACTGTATACTAATTACGAATTACACTGAATCCAGTACGTTGGGTATGTTTGTTGCCTACATTTTTAGGGTTGTGTTTATTTACTTTAGTTAATCGCTTGATCCCGGCTAATGAGACACAATTGATTTTCTATTGTAATGGGCCGCCAGAGGCCCGCCGGGACGGAGCGATTAAATACGTAACTGTCTGTTTATTTTTTTCTAAAAAATCACCATATACTTAATATAAATCTTAAATTCCTTCATTTACTGACATACAACGCACATTCGCACAATCTGCACCGCTGGGGTCTAGAAATGTGGTATTTTTCACAAGATCTTTAAACATTCATCCCTTTAAGGAGTTAAATAGGGAATTAGAAGTTCGTAACTGTTGCCGATGGGAAATCCTATTAAGCAAAACATCCTTAGACTCAGGCCTGAGTACTGAGTTGAAATGCGATTACTCAGAAAATTCTCAGTATCAGCCCGGAGTTTAAAATTGCGCCCGACGTATGTCAATAGGTTTAGCCCCAATTCCGTGAGACTTTAATACCGTCACCGGTGAAATGTGGGGACTATCACATTACAATACACGTCTGTCTCCTCTGGGAACACAGAGCTTGACATGTAGTATATGGAATGAAATCAAACAGATTTCTGGCAATACAGTCCTATTTAGGAGACAGTACCTATTAGACCTATTAAGATCATCTGCCTAGTTGGAGGATTATCTCTAGGCATTAGACAAGCATCGCGCCGGTACTCCCCGGAGGATTAGACAGAGGTCTACCTATAGTACCTGTACCAACATTTCGCTACAGTAACAGGGGGCAAACTTACTTCCATCAACAGGCCTGCCCCCTACTGAAAAATTCCTGAAGGGAAAATACCAAAATTGCTCTACGTGGGAATGGAAGCCAGGACCTCATAGTCAGCAATAGCTCTTGCAACCACTAGCTAGACCATCGAGGCAGTTACACGTACACACACACCTAATGCAACACGTACCATCAACTCGAAAAGGAGAAAAAGTAATAATTATTAAAAGAAATGTAGTCAGCTCATTACAATCATATTTATTTAACTTGGTGCAACCTACTCTGGCTCTATTCAGAGTTCTACTGTCAAGGCCAATAGCCTTAAGAATAGAACTCTTTCTTCCAAACCAACATGAATTTTAATCAAATACAGCATCCCCGTAACAAGTCTTCCTATAAGAAATGCAGTTGATTTATTCTTATTTCTTTTTAGCCAATCAGCGTGGGATCTAATCCTACGGAGCCATCTAATTGGCTGGCGCGACGAGTGCTGCGCAACACGACGTAATAATAGATTGTTGCTACTCCTTGCTAAGGTAATTCCGTTGCTATTCACCTATATTAGGTTTAATTTATGCGATGTAATACACGCTTTCGTCTAAGAATTTTATGCTAGGAAGGTCTGCATCATTAGTATTATTACTAGGAAGAATATAATTATGCTAGACCAATCCTGCCCAAAGCATGCAGCCAAAGTGACCTCTGCGCTGCCACCTGCCACCGATAACGCTGTGGAAGTGACGTAGTCTTGGGCGAACATAACATAGATATCTGTCGTGCCAGCGACACGAAGAAGGAGAACCCTAAGAAGAACATTAAATTGCAACGGTTTTTGTTTGAATGGTACACTAGCGGACCGCTCCTGCTTCGCTCGGGTGCAATGGCGACATGTCAAAACATCGAGATTGCTGTGCTATATCTAAGTTAAATATGAATTTATTATAATTATAATACACATAAACCTTCCGGAATCATTTCTGTAATGATGGTGAAAATAGCAAGAAAGTCCATTTCGTAGTTGAGAAGATCTAAGTTTTTGTGGGTAGTGTAGGTACCTATAGATTGATAAAACTGGTCGATGACGCAGAGACGGTCCATCTGATGGAAATTATGCCTCCAACAAACTTTATAGGATAACGAAACCAACTTTATACACAAAGCTGTATTGCTTTATGTGCGTGCATGTAATATCACTAAAATATAATGCACCCGCAATCGGAACAATCAGCCTAAAGGCAGATTTGTTAGTGCAGCACGGCTTATACTTTACGCTTGAACAACCGACTTCAAAAAAAAAAAACTACAAAGTGATAAATAACTTTAATTTCGGAAGTCGGTGTCAAAAAACGAAAATACGGATCCAACAACACCGACTTCCGAAATTAAAGTTATTTATCACTTTGTGGTTTTTTTTATAAGTCGGTTGTTTTTTTTGTAAAAAAGTTTTTATTTTTCACTTGTGTTGTACCTACCCCACACAAATTCAATTAACAGAGTTGAAGACACCGACCAGAAGAATCATCAAAATTCGCATATGAATTTATCAAACATACATACATACATACGGGTCGAATACAGAACCTCCTTTTTTAAAGTCGGTAAAAAACAAGTTTTCAAAGCTCGCTTCAAAGCTCGCAAACAAAGACCTCTTTCATCTCATAAGCGTCTATTCTTTATGAAAATATTCTGAATATATTCAGCGGCGTGTTCGTTTCATCTTGTATATCATTATTTGCTCGTACTGTTACAACATTCACGTGCTCTCGTTCCACGCGCTTAGCATTCAACACATACCGCTTAGTTAATTAGGAACGTTGTTTGGAAATTCTAGAAAATTTTGTGTTTCAAATGCGAATTGTAATGTAGGATAAATTCATATCATTATACAAGACTAATTATACCTACCTGTGTAAACTGCTTAAAATTGCTGTGTGAAAGATTTAATGTAGTAGTATTAGACTACAGACGGCTTCTTCGTGTTCCGTTGCGGTAGATAATCTTCTCTTGGTCCGAACAACAGTCAAGTTACTTCTAATAATTATATAGGGATATCTGAAACATCATCTGCCTGGCCTTTTCCCAACTATGTTGGGGTCGGCTTTCAGTCTAACCGGATGTAGCTGAATACCAGTATTTGACATGGAGTGACTGTCTATGTGACTTCAACAACCCAGTTACTGGGTAATACGATACCCCTTAGTAAGACTTGACGACGTTTGTTCCGACTAATCGCCGAAACAGCTAGACAGATTTTAATGAAATTTGGTATGAGCATACCTTGACTTGAACCCTGGGAAAGGACATAAGATTTTTATCAACATAACACAAAGGCAAAGCCGCAGGCAGAAGTTAGTAATAACATCAATACCTAAGACCGAACCCTGTCAAGACAAATGCCCAATAAATTCAGACAAAAACTTTCTTCCAGGTTCATTCATATTCTTCCGCGCCATCTTTTGTATTTGCCTTTTTAAAATACAAAGCAAGTGTCACAATTTAAAAGGCAAAAAAGAAAAACAATCAATTATATATCACAGCTCTATCAGATGAGATTCAGAAAAAGATTGCTTTCAATTCCATTCAAAGGAACGATGAATAGGACCGAACGACTGAACGAATAATAGAATTCATTCGCGAGCTGATTGACTCGCTCGCGATAACTTTTGGAATAAAACCGACGTTTGGTCGGTTATAAATTTTCTCCGATTAGATATAACCGACTGTGCGGAAGTTGGTACGTATGTTGAATGACAACTTTGCAAATACTCGACCCAGTTGAGAGTTTGGCTTTCATTTTAATTGAGTTAACTCTTTGTGCTTACGACTGTGTGTATGAGTTTATTTCACAAAGAAGGAAGCCATAAAATGTTACCTACAGTTTTACAATGTGTATTTGTACTTAAGTTTTATATAAAGAGCTTTTTTTTTACATATTCGTTAATAAGGATTTTTTTCTACAATATTGAGCACTCTGATTTTTCTGTGCGGTGTAATGTTAGTCTTAATGAAGTTATCTAGATTTTAGACGTTACATTTGCTTAGTAGATGCATTGGTTATTTAACTCAATGAGTAGATGCCTAGCCAACTAAGCGAGTAGGCAAGAAGATTGATAACTTTTCAATCACACTGTTTTGCCTCAGTCCGTCTCCCAAGTTCCACCATAGCATCCTACAAGTTCTCTTGAAGCTGGACAATTCGGAAAGTCTACATTAAAAAAAATACAACATCTACATATGTCACCAAAATCCGCCATGATTGCAAGAACCGTATCAATCGAAACATGTCGCCTTCCTAGTCACAGGTATTCCTGTATCGTTCGGCAAAGCATTGTATTGCATACAAGCCCCTCTTCCGCGCTTCACTCGTATTCATGTCATGCCCACTACTCTTCAAGCGATCAAATACTTCACCATCACTGACACCTGAAAACAAACCCTATCTCGTAGAAGGGAAGATGTATATCAGAATGGCAGTGTTCTATTTAGATGGGAAGGTTTGATTGCGTGGTGATTAAAAAGTGGAATCGGTCGTTTTATGAACGAGTTTGTGCGTGGTCGTGTACACCGTTTAGAAGTAAATATTGATTGTGGAGTGGAATGGACCGAAATTGATGACTGCTTTTCAGTTTTAAATGTTTTGTGTGTATCCGGAAAAGCGAAAACTACTTCACATTTTCACTTTCCGAATGCTTTTTTCATCTTCACAAGTTTCAATTAATCAACAATGAATCAGATAATTTGAATTAACAGTTAAAATGTTGTGGTGTTTTATAATATTACTTACTATAAATACTTTAGTTTGCCAACTATAAAAAATCTTGGGTATACTTCACTTGAAGGGAGTGCATAGAAGAACATTCACAAGTGACGATACTTTAGTTCGACCGGCGCACTCTGAGAGATAAGTCCCACTAGTACCTTGCTGATTGTCGACATGAGATGAACCTTTTTTTTAATCATGAAAATACTATCTTCTAGCTTTCTTACCTCGATGGGGGCAAAAACGTGGGGGTGTCGCCCGCGTGGAGGTCGGAAATTATCCTAGTAGTACGAACGTCATAGGAGAAACCAGAGGGGCAATTTAACTAATTTTACGAACGTTCACAGTCTTATCTCAGTCTCAATCTGTCAAAAAATACTTCTAATTTCCCTACATTTTGACAAGTTTTTGACATTTGTTTGTCGCCGAGATGAGACTGCGACTAGATTTTGATCGTTTTAAATTACGAGAATTGGCCTTCTGGTCTAGCCCAGGTAACCGTTCAGCCGTAGCGCGTAAAAAGGCAACACACAGACACATAAGCAGGCAGTCATTTTCGCATGTACGCACCACAGTGTTAGTATGGATTAACTATTATGATATATACAGGGTGAATTTTTCAAGTGGGCGTGGATGGCCAAATCCGAAACTATGAGGAATAGCGAAAAGTACTCAAAGGAGTCGCGGGCTCGATTTTGATGAAAACTAAAACTGCATCATTGGATTTTTGAAAAATCAATATTTCTGGCCAGGAATCGAACCTGTTGATTTTGAAAAAAAAAAAAACACACGCTGTATTATTACACCATTCGATAGTGTCGCTAATAAGGATCAAATTCTGGGAAGTAATGACATACGGCAAACTAAAGGAAAGAGCTCATTTTTATCAAAATACTTTTTTATTTTCTTATGCTACCTACCTATTAAACCTTAACTGATTAATTGTTCAAAATTATGACAATTGTTTTTGAATACATAGCTGGATTCGACGTCTCAAGGATTGTACTGCAATTAAAAATTTGAATTTAGAACATAATTTTGTGAAGGTGACTGCGCTACGAGTGTTTCGGGTGTAAAAATATTGAGCATCATTTCGAACAAGGTATGAAAAAAGAAGCAGTTTATTAAAATTCAACATTTTCCTTAAGTTTGCCGTATGTCATTACTTCCTAGAATTTGATCCTTATTAGGGACACTATCGAATGGTGTAATAATACAGTGTGTGTTTTTTTTTTTCAAAATCAACAGGTTCGATTCCTGGCTAGAAATATTGATTTTTCAAAAATCCAATGACGCAATTTTAGTTTTTATCAAAATCGAGCCCGCGACTCCTTTGAGTACTTTTCGCTATTCCTCATAGTTTAGAATTTGGCCCTCCACGCCCACTTGGAAAATTCACCCTGTATAGATAGGTAGGCACAGTACCCTTTATTGCACACCAATAAAAGAAAATTAGGTACAGAGAGTTTGAACTTAATAGTTCTGTGATTATTCATAATATAGCCTATTTCAAAGTCTTGTCTAGAAATCTGGAACTCGCCCTTTATCATTCTGTGCCAAGTTCACTATAGAGTACGTAAGGGTCAGGATGGTCTTCTGCTAAGCCTTTTAGGGTTTATAATCCTTTGCAGGGTAAGTAGATTATGTGCTCATAAATACGCAGCATATAAATCGACATTGTTTTAGTTAATTATAGGTACAGACCTACCATTATCTAAAACAATGTAGACAGGAATGAGTTTTGTGAATGCTGCAGGCTAAAATCTAAAACTATGAAATAGAAATAAAGGAAAAGTCATAGAATTAGCTTCGACGAATACTGAAATGTTTGAACTGACTGACATTACGGCAACAGTATTTTTCGTTGTTGCAAAAAAATCAATCAAGCCTACATTAATATGAAAGAAAGAAAGAAAGAAGAAAGAAAGAAATACGTTTATTTGCGGTGAAAATGACGCAAAAAGAACATTATAACACAAAAAATAAAATAAAAAGGTAGGGGGAAACATGCGTCACATCCACGCAATACGGCTATCGCTCAGCATTATGCTGCGACCCTATGCAAAACAGAGCCCCAGCGCTGGTTTTCAGCGACAGCCGGCACTGACGTAATGACGTCGTCCGGTGCAGCAAACAATTATTAAAATACAGTGTAATTGAATTTAAAAGTGATAGAATATTATACTAAACAGGAAATAGACATAGGTACAGTACATGCTATGAGAATATCATCCTCAATAAACGTTTTACACTTTATGAAATGGCAACATTTCGAAGCGTCCTTATGAATTTGACGTAAATGTACCCAACGTGCACCAAAGTAATTATGATGTAAGAAATTACAAAATGGCCAAAATGATGTAATGTGATGTATTAGTATTATGCAGTGTGTCACTGTTGTGAATGTTTTATGCGTTTGTGAGTGAATGTGCAAGATGAGATGGACCCAATAAAAGGACAAAACAAATCCTTGGAAACTGGAGGATGACCCGACATGCCAAACACTATATAATAAAGAGCTTTAATATACAATACTTTGCTTACATTTATTTACAATTCAAATGACGAGTAATGTATCACCTTGTATTTAATACTAACTCACGTTGTTTCAAATGACACACCAAATTAAGATAAATACATTTAAACTCGCGTTACCGTCTATAAAAACAAATACTTTTCCGTCAGCGTGCAGTAATGAAGTTACAGTTTAGCAGGAATATCCATTAACCAGTAATCCATGCCAGTAACGCGTAACAGTTACTGGCGCGAGAAAATTGACTCGCCGGTCGTCAACCCGTAGGTATATATACGTATTTATGGCAGGAGTATATTTGTACGGCAATGGCTTTTTTAGTACGTTACCACTGGAATTAGATTTTTGTTGATTAATCAAGACTTAAAACGTAAGCTTTGGTTTTCTCGTGAAGCAGTTCCGTCATATTACAGTGGCCGTCACGAAAATCTGTCATTTACAAAACCCCCAGCCCAGAGATTTAAGTCGCTTTATTTGCTCTCACCGCACTTAATCACGAGAAAAAGTAGGCATACTGAGAAAAACGAGCTCACACATTATTAAATTGCGTTTCTATGACAATCAAGTCAAGTCACTGCGTCATTGTGTGTTAGAGGTGTAGGTAATATAATAAGTCCATGGTTAGAGGTGTCAAAACTTAACAGAAACGCGACTATCTTTTGACGCGGTAGGGCGAAGCTAACGATTTAAATCTTTGCCGCTGTCATAATTTTCGTGACTCTCGTCACTACAGCCGTCAGCAGTCAGCATTGATGATAGCGAACTTGACTGGCCAGGGTACCTCGGATACAGTTGTTGCAACCGAACATTATGGTATTTGTGGTATGAATCGAAGTATATGATCTACTCATCCATAGATATATCCCACTAATTCAGTCGTTTTTAGAGCTTCCGAAACTACAAGAATAAAGTATCATCGTGTCAAAAACTTACTCCTATCGTGTAGAACTAGCAATAAACTCCATGCACCATATCTTTATCAAATAAAACACACCCAACAATAAAAACTTAACCAAACAAAGTCAAGACGTCAACTATGTACGGCTACGATCAAATACATTGACTTGAAGGGCATCATTATTGCGTAGCAGTAAGAGTTGTTTCCGTGGTGTTAGTACTGACGTGTGTGGCTGACCATATCCGCGATAAAACCACGTGTAATGGTAGTGGCCGAGCGAACGACGCGGGCGCGGCGCGGGCGCGACGCGGGCGCGACGCGGTGCCAGTAATAATTGATTGATGATACCCTGCTACTCTATCAAATTAGGTTATGTACATACTTTGGGGACTAGATTTCCGATGGATGGGGAGCTTCTTATTCGAAAAATTTATATTTTTGTTGGAGGTCAAATGGGATAAAATAAATATTTCATAAAAAGAATGGTAGAAAGAATTAGCTGTTCATTTTATATACGTTTCTGATTTTCTCAAGCTTCCGATTTTTCAAATGTCAGATAACTTTTTTCAGAAGAATAAATATTATAAATGGCAGTTTGACACAGTCATTTTCAATACAAAAGCTGTCGAATCGCATATTTTATACCTTTGAAAAATTTTATTTTAAAAGAATAAGCAAATTGGTCTCTAAAATAAATTGTATAAACAGAACAATGTTCTTGTCAAAATCGGTTCAGTTCGTCGTCGGCTTAAATACTAAACACATAACCTCACGCAGATCTGAAAGCCGAATTGATTCTCAGGTGTTATCAAAACGGTTTATTCCCGGTTGTCCCCGCCCCGTCGTCCCTACGAGTGGGAAAAATCCGTGAAATCTATTATTGAAATCCCCATTGTTGCATTTTGACTCTCGGTCTATAGCGGAACGAGTAGGAAATTAAATTAATTAAATCAACTCTCGATTGAATAACTTGACAAAGTACTCATTAAATTGAAAGGATTATTATTAGCTAAGAACTGGGTTCGACTAACTTTCATATTCACGCTTAGTAATTCCCTCAGCACAAACTATCTCGAGTTCTGAAGCGTGTCAATATAACCACATTCCGATGCAATAGTTATGTATCAAAGCTTCCGCTCAGTATTGCAGATAACGCCAAACAGTGGAACTATCCTCCCTGTGTGCAAACTATACAGCTATTATAATATCGTTGAAGTTATCTGCAGTTAACGCTCCGTCACACATCGCTGGTGAACTGGCTGGCTTCTTATCATAAAGGGCTTTTAAGTCAATGTTCATGCGATGTTTTACTGTAATATTGTTTCGACTATTTAAGTTCAGATACTTTATGATGTTTACTATTTATTTCAGCTTGTTGTTACTTATTTTTTAACAAACTCTACATACTGTATAAAGTTCAAAGTCCTGACTGACTGATTTATCAACGCTCAGCCTAAACCGCTGATCCTAGAGACATGAAGTTTGGAGGGTGTGTTCTTTGTGAAGAGTAAGTATCCACTAAGAAAGGGGTTTCCCCTAAGAAGGTGAATGGGAGGAGGGTGAAATTTCACGTGGACGAAGTCGCGGGCAGAAGCTAGTTCATTATAAACGCTCCTTTTCTCTGTCTATTTCATCGATTGTTTATTTATTTTATAAAATCATAATCACATCACATAAATTATTCTAGAAACAATTTTAATAACTAAAGGACTAATGCACATGAAGATTAGGGCATACAATGCGTTCAGAACAATATATTGCTGCTTTGAAATTTAATGATTGTACCTACTAAACTAACATAAAACTAAAACAGAGCCACGATTGACCGATGTTTGTGCTCAGTTACCTAGTTATAAATTGTTTTATTTATTTATTCATATAACAATGCGCATTGTGTTTGAATTATCTAGTACATTAATTAAGTGAACCAAGTGGTTCACTGGACTCTAAGATGCACACGTAAATCGGATAAGTATCCGATTTACATGTGTATCTTAGAGTCTTTAATTTTCTCTGGATGGGTCTTATGTAGGTACTCGAGTGGAATCATAAACACATCTAGCCTTTAATAATATTCTCTGTAACTTATTGTTAATTAATTGACGCCCCGGCGAATGCTCTAAGGTAAAAACAAATTCATGGGCTATCCTGCCTATGAACGTAAGATCTCAGAGTGAAACGATGTGCTAAGCTATGCTACCTACTTATGTACAGACAGAGCAGTTATCTGCAGTGAACGCTCGACAGCACACTAAGCTACCGAACGCGAGTGCATTCTCATCATTGTGGTACGGTCGGTCACTGTAGCGGTTGAAATACAATAATAACATTTAAGTTCGTGATTACTGAGCACCCTGTGTGAAAAAGGCGACGAAGAGATTGCAAAAGAGGACGAGTAGATTATGTGACTTACTTTGAATTACATTAATATCGCCAAGGGTACTGATCTAACACGTAGGTACATAACATGAAAATGTTTCTGTATGTCGTGGAGATTTAATGAAATTTTCCTTTGTGAAATTACAGGCATAATAAGGGTTAGACCTCTACGAATCGACGATAATAGTAATCAGCAAAATTGATTTTTAACCGGCTTCAATAAATGAAGGAGGTTCTCAATTCGGTTGAATATTTTTTTTTATGTTCGTTAACTTAGAACTCCGTTATTTATAAGCCGTTTTGCAAAATTATTTTTTTATTTGAAAGGATATACTTTCAGATTAGTCCCATAGAAAGTTTTTGTATGTATGTTACGCGATATCTCCGGCAATTGTTAATCGATTTCAAAAAAATATTTTTAAATGGATACAGAATACCTCAGGGGTGGTCCCATATAAATGTTATTAACATTGCTTGGGTAGTTTTTGAGTTAGCTTCAGTAATAATTACGTATTTTTGCCACTTAGTTTATACTGATGATGTTAAATTATAATGACTTCCTGTCACTGATATTAACATAGCATGTAGTGTTATAAGAATTTGTGTGGGGTAAGTGCAACTTAAAAGTGAAAAAAAATACTTTTGTCCAAAAAAAAAGTTTTTACAACGAATATGAACCACTTCTATATTACTTTCTTGTTTTGCAGGCTTTATTCGAGTCATAATCACAGACATAACATACAGGTCTAACGATATACTAGCAGGGGCGTGCCTTTTACTAAAGCCGAAAAGCCTGGCTTTCAATCAAACGCGAGCCTAATAATAAAAAAAAATACACAAGTAAACTTATAAAATCATGTCGCAAGAATTGATAAGAATAATAATAAAAAATAAACTCCGCGCGTCCCGGCCGGCCGGGCCGCCCGCGATAGTAAGTACGATGCAAGGTTGCCAGGTTTACATACTCAATGAATAATTTCAAATTCCGTGCACTTTTCATCGCGCGCATCGTTGCCAAACATCTCCAATGCCGCTTAGCTAAAGCGCAACGACAAAAATCGACCCGTCTCGCTCGCACGAGTTGGCTTCAAATCTGGCTTCTAGACCTCTGACTATTTGTATAGAAATTGTTCACGTTGTTGATAACATTAGTATGTACTTATTCCCCAAATTGTACTGATTTTTAAGCCTGGCTTTTGATTTTTTATGAATGAAACGTATAACGACGCGCGTGTGTGTGTAAATAGTAAGATCGCGAGACATTGCGCCGTGCGCGAGTCTATTAGTTCAAAGTTTTGATCGGTTACTGGTGCATTTTTTTGTTTTGTTTTTTTTTTCATTTTCTGTGAAGTTAAGTGTTGTGTTTAGTTTTTGCGGTAATTACCTTTGTTTTAAAGTGATTAAAAAGTTTCTTGTCATTAAAATGAATTCATCAATCATTGTGAATTGTTCCTTGTGATGGATTAAAACGTGTGCAACCGTTACTCGGAAAGGTAAATATTTTGAGTTTTACAGACAAATTGATTTGAGTATTTCTCAGAAATCTAAATCACGTAATAGGCATTTTAGTCGATCAGCATACAATACTCATTGGGATTATAGGCTGCTCTCATATCAACAAATTATTCTGTTAGTGTTGCATATTTTTCTCAAAAGAAAATACCGCTTGGAATATCAGGTTACGATGATTTAAATAACTTCGTTGGTGCCAGTAAAAGACATCAGAATTCTCAAAAGCACATGAATGATGTTGTTTCATTCTGTACTTTTTGTAAAAAACGAATCGAAACTTCTTTATCTCGTCAATTATGTGCTTGACGACGTTTCTAAATACAATACGCGTGTCGATCACAATCGCGCTGTTTTTCGGCCAGAGGGTCTTAGGGGCGGATTTTAAAGGTTAGTTGATGTTGTGTGTCATTTAGCACAACAAGAACTTCCTTTCCGAGGTCACGACGAGTCTAAAACCTCATTAAATAGAGGCAACTGCTCAGCGCTTGTATCTTTGCTTCATGTCTTCCGTGTGCTTTGATGTTCGTCATCTGTCTGTGGTAAAGAAGCGAAGAATGAAGAGTTATGGCTGTTCACATTGTGAGTAAATCAAATTGTAAATATTATCAACAATCAACATCGTAAACAATAATGTGTAGTTAGAAATCAATCAATTATTTGTGCGCCATCAGATTGTAATATTTTGCAAAGCGACTGTTACGGGAGAGTGAAATATGAACTAACTCAAAGAGCTCTGTTGTGCCAATAATGTACCTACAATAATAGATGACTCTTACACGTCTTATCATATTTTACGCGAAACTGATACTTCGAAAATAAAAAAGGTAAGATTTTGTAAAGGATTACCAATACTTACTCTTAGTATTTAATTTATATAAGAAACAAATGGTGCTATTAAAAAACATTCATTTTAATAGCTATTAGCAAAAACCTACAATTATGAAATACGAATATTAGTAAGAACTAAAACGACTCGGTCAGAGACTCAGAGTCACAACGTTGACAAGCGATACGGTAGGTTTTTTTTTTAAGTGTATTGGCTTGCCCTAAGTTTGACCCCTAGGCACGCCACTGTAATACTAGCTGTCATTAGCTCATGCTTTTTTCTTGGTACTGGGAGAATTGCTTTATAATATCTTTATAACTCTAGGTTTTTATCACTTTTGTCTTTCAGTTCCGATGAAACAATTTTGCTAGTAATGGAACTTATAGAAAAGATAATTCCTTAGGGCTGATTAGACGAACAAAACTATCTTCTGGTAGTTATTGTATGGAAGAACTACCACAACGAAGTACAATATACTTATACAAGGTATAGAAGTTTGGTCGAATTCTCCATGTTATTACTTGCACTTTGGGCACCTTCTGGAAATGCTATTTATATTGAAATATTTTTCTGTTGTTTGAAACGGCTTTCCCAGAATGTACGTAACGCAATTATTGCAAACCTGATTAATGCATATTTCCCAAACCTATGCGAGTGTAAATAGCTCAACGTTGTATTTCCATGTAATCCCACATATTAATATCCTGTTTACGAAATGCTATAATATTTTCATTGGTAGGTAGGGGTACCTAAACGTTATTGATCCGTCGATTTAAACAAATGACGTACGTTTCTTCAGTCCTCTTCGACGTCAGCTCCCTCTGCGTTCATCTGCACTGTCATTAGGATAAGCCCGTAAATTAGTATAAATATAGTAGACCTGGATAAACCCGTATGTCAGTATGAATTCAGGTTGGCAGGGACAACGACACGCAGTCTTCTGCCATGGATTCACTGAGTACATGATTCTGAACCTCAATGCGTTGAACTTATCGTCGGTTATTAAATAAAAAATTTGCTGTTCCATACATTTTAACCGCATTAAATATTTAAATTTTGTAGGAAACACTAGCCGACTTCTTTTAATAACCGAGGAAATATTATTTCAACGCAGGGGGGTTCAACGTGACGTGGTGCTATCACCACGTTGTGCGGCACTTTCTCTGCCACCCTGTATAGTAGATCTCGATAAACCCGATTATGTTTAAGCTACTATGTGCATGCTCGTCAACAAAAGCCGTACTACATCAAATCCTTCCTCAGTGTTTAGTCCACGTGTGTATGACGAATCTTCTTACCTACTGTGTTATGACACCGATATCATCATCGTCACACTCACAAACATGCCGCAAGTCTTCCATCGGCGCTGAATCAAGCCCGCGATGTGTTTGCTAAACAAATACGCTCCGGCTTCCCAGTTTATTATGTACGAGTGCGTATTGTACAAAGACTTATTGTTTTTATATTCGGGATTGCTGAACATTTGTTGATTCTGTGTTGCGCGAATAGTACTCATTTGTTTTGATCTGGATCGACGAATTGATTTAAGAGTTATGGATAGATTTATTGAATGTTGTTAATCATGACAGACAGCTACGATGTGTTGGCTGTGTTTACATTGTGCAGGATTATATTATCTCACTGTTTGTTTGTTGTTCCAATCTATTACGTCATTTCTATTCTATAAATGTTACACCTTGGCCATCTTTGTCCAGTCTAGTTTAGACGACTGTATGTCAGAATTTGCAAAAATGTAATATGTACCCTCAGAATAGTATCCAATATTCTACCTAACCCTACCCGAATTGCACGTTTTCATTCACACATAACAAACTTAATCCGCTCCATCCATTTTAATATTGAACACATTTAAAAACAAAACGACTTATTACGAAAATTGCATTTCAATGCTGTGTAAACACATAACGCAAATTGGACTGTCCGTATATAAGCAGCAATGTACATAAAATAGAATTAAACGTAATGTCGTCGCCAATCTTCGAGTTAAGCGATGCAAGCGAGGTGGAAAATGTGAAATAAATGAACCGCGATAATCTCAGTCAGCACGAGCTGAGATGTTTGATGTTCCGCTCACACCAACCTGCAGCTGAAGGAGCTTCTACTTTTAATTATAAGGTTTTTGCTTGAGCAAGCGTTGTTGAGACACAGGTGGTATGCAGAATACCCTTAGTGGAGATATGAAAACTTGAAATAGTTGATATTATACTCGTGTTAAAAACTTTTTTAGCTTTGTCGTTCTGTAAAACTTTGAAGGTCACATGCGTTTATAAAGATCACTGTAATTTTGACAGTGATGCAAAATCAGAGGTATAACAACTGTGAGTAGGCTGACAGCTGTACCTTTTGTTCAAGATATGTAAACAATGCGGACCCTGACAAGTATTGTAACAAAAAAGCAAGATTAGGAAAACTCATAATACCATGAGTACCTAAATAAACCATTATTAGATTACTCTAGCCCTTAATTTAATGTTACGGCCTCCTGTCACCGTATTTTAAGACGAAACGTAATAAAAATGTACGTTTTAATATTAGAGCTAAGTACTTGAAGTAATTTAGCTGAAGCAGGTGCTGAGTGAAACCTTCGCGAGACAAGAGTGTTGTTTAATATCGGAATCATTTATAATTGAACGCCAATTCCCGTAATTAAAAACGTTCAAAATCTAGTCGCAATCTCATCTCAGCGACAATCAATGTCAAAAACTTGTCACAAATGTAGGAAAACTATAGGTATTTTTTGTTTGATAACTTGTTATTTTTAAGTCAATGCTTGAAATTATTTTTTTTAAACAATTCACCTATCTTGATAGCTCGTTTTTTCGATCTTAATTGGTATAACTATTTAGTTTGTCAATGTTGCCAGGTCTTTGGCACGTTACCTCTTAAAATCGATTTGGAAGAATATTTTGATACCTAAGTGGTTTTTGTTCAAATGTTATTAATCCATACTAATATACTTTATAATATTATAAATTCGAAAGTAACTGTCTGTCTGTCTGTCTGTCTGTATGTTACCTTTCACGCCTAAACCGATTTACATAAAATTTGGTATAGAGATAGTTTAAGTCCCGGGAAAGGACATAGGATACTTTTTATCCCGATATTACTACGGGATCGAAACTTATGCGGGTGAAACTGCGGGGCGCAGCTAGTAATAATATAAAACGTTTATTTTCTCTACAAAAGTTATGAAGAATGCTAGAGTTTGACAGTAGTGCACGAACAAGGAGCTAACTTTGTGAGAGACTGGAGCCAGAGATAGGTTTATATAAAAACCTGTATTACAGGCTATACAGGTCACCAGGGCCAGGGTTATTGTAGCGATATTTCAAAAAAACTTATCCGGACATGAATCGTAAACATATCCGATCCTACTAATAAACATAAAAACACACATATTTAAATAGCACGCGAATATAAGCCACCTATGTAGGACTTCAACTCGTATCGATTATCGATATTCATTGTGCATTTATTACGCTTCGATATCAAAGCGTAATAAATGCACAATGAATATCGACAATCGATATGAGTCGAGTCTGTAGGTACGTCGATACGTACTCGATATCAAACAGAGTACGTATCGACGTACAGACTGTATGATAAAATAGTGGTGCCGCGATCGTCCTTTGTCATGATAAACAGTTCCGCTTTTCTGCGCGAGTGTCGCAAATGTGCGGAATGTGCAGGCACGACCGTTTGCGCTGCCTATGTGAGGTGTATTGTTGCCGGTAAAGGCCAGCTGCTGTTGGATTTATTTGGAAAAAAGAATGCCGTGTGTTTTGTGCCCACTATCGTATATTGTTATGAAAAAAAAGGAAATATGTTATCTTAATTTATCATTATTTACGAGTAGGCCAACCTAAAAATTTCGTTTGGTATTTAACGAACAGATTATAAATCCTTCAATTTTTTTTACACATGTCATTTCAACATTTCGTTAGAAAGTTTAACAGTGTGGAAAATTAAGTAGGTAACCACGAAATTACAAATACAATCAACGCCCAAAGGCTAGCTTTAAATTAAGAAGGTATACGATTGTCTTCAAATCTATGGTTTTTTCTCAAAACATACTGCATAAAAACAAAACAAACACACATAAACATGCTGCCATATTTTGATTGATATACCTACACATATTTTATATTACTTCGTGTTGCTAACACACGCAGGTAGGTACGCGTTTGTTTACAAAACGTTTCACGTAAGTATAAAGGTGTAGATTTGAGCGGCAATACTGATTTTATTAATTTAACAGGACAACGCAATCAGTTAATCACATAGAGATCAGTTTTTTACTATTCATTAATATGTCTTTCAGAGTAGACCTGGATAAAACTTGCACAGACCACGTGAGCATGGCACAAAGGGAGGAGACCATTACCACACCCCGGACACTCCATACAACGCTCGCAAAATAATTACCTACTACTACTACATTAAAAAATGACGTTTGTATACGTATGAGTGTGTGCGTGAGGTACTTGTGTTTACGAGCGCTCTTTGTTAAAGAACTGCGACGGTAACATCGAAGTGCGGGGTGAGGTGCGGTAACTGATGTTAGTGCGGGGAAGGGAGTGGCCTTTCTGTACGTAGTACTTTAAGTATTCTGTGCCATTACTCAGCAGTAGGTAGAACAAGGCTGCCGACGATAACGTTGTTGATACCTTGCAAGAATGTTTGACATCAAAAGTTATGCGGATATTTCACACCATTCTCCCTGCATACATTACGTACTACTCGCAATACTTATACCATACTCTGCAATGTAAAAGAACACCGACAGTTCACAAGACAGAGGCTCAAATATTAGCCAGAATATTCTAAAGTAAACCTACGTGTACTGCTTGAAACGATCACATATGAACACTATTTACAGTGAAATTGATAATTCATAGTATAAACGTATATTAAAATCTACAAAGCTTTTTATACAAATGCATACGGATTTAAACTTCAATTTGTAAAAATATCTGTAATCTTCGTAATCCGTTCGCTAAAAGCTGTCGAAATAAAATATTATTGGATTCGCACTTTACAAATAGAAATTCTTTTTGGGAATAGTTATTCCACTACCTTACGAAATAAAATAGGAAAATTCTAGTCGGTGTCTTCAATTCTTCAAAGCACTAGTGTTAATTGAATTTTTGTGGGGTAGGTACAACTAAAAAGTGAAAAATATTTTCTTTTTACAAAATAAATCAACCGACTTAAAAAAAAAAAATACTACAAAGTGATAAATAACTTTAATTTCGGAAGTCGGTGTCAAAAAACGAAAATGCTGAACTAACGACACCGACTTCCGAAATTACAGTTATTTATCACTTTGTAGTGTTTTTTTTAGAAATCAGTTGTTTTATTGCTTGAGTGATTGCGTGTATTTTATGTAATATTTTTTTGTAATGTGCGTTTTGTTTGTGCAGAACAAAAATTTTTCTTTCTTTCTTTGTATGTATTTTATTTCTACGTTTATTAATGATATATACGTACTTATTATAGGTGGTTATAATGCTGAATATAGTATTGTGTGTATCTGTTTTTGGGAATAAAATCACGTTGAAAACAAATTCATCCCAAAAAATTCACAAACAAATACATTTTCTTACGCACAGTAAAGATGTAAAGGCGAATCTGGCGAACGCGAACAAGCGTTTACTTCTTTTACTTTCATCTCTGTTATTGCTTGAAGTACTCGGCAAAGATCAAAGCTACCCGTAGACGAAAACTAAGACATTTTAGTGAGATGTTTTATTATTCAGTGTTGATAAAATTTGTTATTTGTAGGGAGGAAAAGGAAAAAAACGCAAATTCGGCAAGAAGCAAGGTCAGTCTTCCGACTTTTTCCTTTACTGTTGCAGTGAGACCTTACTTTTTGCTAAATTTCATGATTCTAGGTCAACGGGAAGTACCCAATAGGTTTTGATTTATTTGCGACTATCAAAATATGTCGCATACTCGTAAGTGGCTTTATATTTTTATATTCTCCTGTTGACTTAGCAGCTTGATTTTTAAGCTCCAAGAGACTGCAGACCTATGTATTTGATATTAATTTGAACTTGGTAACTCCACGCGTTCTTGAGAAAACAGTCTTAACAGACAGACAATCGGACGGAGGGACAACGAAGTGATCCTAATAAAATGGCGTCACGCTTTACACGTTAGTAGCTTGTTCAGCGTTCATTATTATTAAAATTAAGATCACATCCTAGTAAAACTGTAGCATCGTCTCATGAAACAGTTTCCCTAAAACATATTTTTTAAGTTCTTTTTCACTTAGCACTACAAAGCCCTTGCTATTTCCCCAACACAAAGACTACCAACACATCCGCTTATCTCCCGAAGATAAAAGTACCTACCAATTCGGCATAAATCGGCTAAATCCGTATGCATTCGGGAGTCGATCGCTTTGACGGCTATTAGCTCCGATTGATTTATTGAGAGCTTAAATCTTAGTAAGAAGTGATGTGGATACGCAATAGGGATCGTTTTACGGGGAAATAAATTCAATAAATTGGCTGACAATAAGTTTGCAATCATGGGGAAGACGTTTTCCAGCAATGGAATGTCAGAGGAGACTTTAATATGAACATTTTAGTTTGTTTTGAAATAGGAGAGTATCTCTCGCAGAAGTAATACGATTATTATCAATTAATTCTTAACTTATTTTGATTATTCCATTTTATGATTTCTATTACCCAAAATGCCACTACGAAACTATGATTCAATACTTATGTGTTTTTCACGACACTAGCCGTAGTATTCTTATTGCTTACTACGCTTGCTATGAGCAGACTACGCTGCTACGTCGTAGCATCTCGTAGCACGTCTCTAGCAATAATTTACTAACGACCTTTTTGTTAACCATTTTGTTTTACTACAGTGTCTAAGCTTTAACAGTCACAGTGATCGACCTCCTTAAATATTAGTAAATAGTTATAACATTTAAATACATACATTTCTGACGTACTGATCAAATGTCCTCACCGCGGTCCTCCCGAGCAGCAACGCATCCATCTCACTCTCCGGCACAGGAACCACGGCTACCGTGGGCGCGGGACCGCCCTTCATCGGCACATTCATTTTGAACCTTATATTCTTTGCACTAAGACACAAAATCCTTCATCACCAAACAAAATTTACAGGAACAAAAGTTTATTTACAGGAACTCCTATTTTCTGCTTTGAACACATGACCTTTCAAGGAAACCAACTTGCAGTCACGATTTCTTCAGTGTAAATAAAGTTAACGTCTACGACACAGAGTACACTTTGCAATGTTATCACAATAAAACGCACCAGTCATTTAGAATAATGTACATAAAGTTCATTTATTCTCGTTTCAGCGTCCGTGTCTTGTTCAATTAAAAATATTTTATCTTTCACATAATATAATTGAAACTGAAACGGATTGTATTGCTCTTTTAAGTTAAACCAAGTGTTTTTAAAATTACAATTGCTTTTATTCTCAATTGCATTCTATTTTTGAACAATTTAAATTATAAATTGACCTTTTGTTTTTATATGTTGAAATGATATGGTTCGAAATTATTATTGTCTTTTTTGAATATGTATAAAATTATATTTAGTTTTAATTGAATTGTTTTTTCTTATTTCAGTTAAAAAACTCACTGTATTATTTGTTCATTCGCACACAATATGTTTTCTCACACAATCTCGGAGTGTTACATCTTTTATCTTTCCCGTTGATCCCGTGCGTTCAGTCTTCACTATTATCTTTCTTGATTTACTATTTATTGGTTCAAGGATAGGAATGAAAATAAAATTCGTTTTTGGACCGCTGTTACTGACGTTATATCTACTTATATCTGTAACATTTTGTTATACTGTGGTATTGTTTGATTTTTATATGAAAGAAAGTATGCAGCATGATTCCTGTGGCTTTTTTAAAATGATTAACATATCAAATCAAACATAAATAATAATTCGTATCGATGTTATGTTTACATAAGTAGTTGAAAAGAAGGTAACAGGATTGCCCACCATTTCAGGTATAAAACGATATACTTAACCTAACCTGTGACGAATAGTCAGTAAGATCATCATCATCTCCCGCCCTTGACCCGTATTCCTTGGGGTCAGCGCAACACGTTATCTCCTTCCACTGTCTCCTATCACACGGCACGCTGTTATTCACTCCCTTCTCTTAAAGACCTTTAAGTACAGGTGTTATAATAATAGGATAAGCCGCTAATGACATTACTGGGGCTTCAATATAATAGGCTTAGACGAATGTTAATTCAATCCCGAACATAAACTATGTCGATCTAGTCAGATTTCCACGCTTGACTTGGCGTTTATTGATTTTCAACCTAGTCAATATTCTTTTACATTTCACGCAAATATTCATCCGTACTAATATTACGAATGCGAAACCACAGTCCGGCTGTCGAGAGAATGCGTTCCTGACATCTGTCGGTGTTACAATCCTAGGAACTAATAATTAATATCAAATTCGCCAAACACGTACCTATTCGTGTTGTATGAGACTGGCAGGTGCCATGAACACATTGTCTCGTCGGCGCGCTGTAACTCTGTCTGTTACTTCTTCACGCCTTAACGGCTCAACGGATGTTTGGCTCATGGATAGGCCATGACCTGGGATAGAAATTTTTATCCCGGTAGTTCCTTCCCGTGGGACAATTTCCGAGCTCTACGCAGGTGAGGCCGCGAGGAGAAGCTTACTTTCTGTATAAGTTACATGTTCTAGCTATATTGAAGGTATCAGAGAAATGTATTTTTTGTACGACTGATAAAGAGTGAGAGTTTTGATTTGAATCTACAGTCAATTTAATTGGATCGTGTAAACAATCCGTTTCTCGGACGGTACATTAAATAGACTGCCCTAGAGAGCCACTTTGAGTTGCTGTTTTTTTTTTACTTTTCCGCTATTTGCAACTTCCTACTTACATATCTCCAGTACATTTTTGTTGCAAAGTAATCTCTAATTAGTAAACACAAGACCACTCTCAGCGTATCTGTATGCTTCATTAAGAAGAGTCCTAAAGTGCCGCATTACACTCAGGATTCTTTGCAAATGAGTGCACTATCATTACCATACTAATCTGCTGAAATTAAACTTCTGAAGTTGAAACGACTCGTGTTTATAATGGCGTTTAGTACGTTAGCTCGTTGCTGAGAGACAGACTAAAATACTTCACATGCATGTTATTACACGCTCTTCAAACCAGGTTTTACCAAAGCTTTGGCAGAAAAATCTACATGATGTTGGCTCTCAGAATGGTTGTTAGCACTAACCGGTTTATAGAGATATGCGGAACAGGGTGTAAAATTCACTTATCCTCCATAGAAAAGGGAGGATCCTCCGACCAGACGGGTGTCGTGTATGGGCAACTGCCTGACAATTGATGTCGGGACGTTGTATATATGCTAGTTGCGCGGTAAACTCTGCTTGTGCGATGCAGGATTTTACGTGACGTCAGTATGGCGCATAGTTCGCATGTGGCGTTGTAGATACCGCTACAAGTTAATGGCAATAAGCTCACCGCTACGATGTGGGACTTCAACATAACTAAAAAAAAATTAAATTTAAAAAATCAGAAACCCGACTGCGGTAAAAAACTTAAGTTAAAAAAAAAACTGAAAAGCTAAAAACAAGCCCATTTTAAATTAAATAAAAGTTGGAAGCAGGCGGGACCCATTTGAGTTTGAAAATAGAAAAATGGTATGGGTCCCGCCTGCTTCCAACTTTTATTTAATTTAAAAGGGCTTGTTTTTAGCTTTTCAGTTTTTTTTTAACTTAAGTTTTTTTACCGCAGTCGGGTTTGTTGATTTTTTAAATTTATTTTTTTAATTTTATTCTTTTTAGTTATGAGTTGTAAATCCCACTTAAGTGTGATAGTTTCCCTTTAAATTTCGTAATATATAGGTACTACTGCCGCGTTTAGTTGGTAGAGGGGGGGGACACTTGATTCTAACGAAAATTGGTACTTTAAAGCTTGATAAGTCATGATCTGTTTACTTAATCAAAAAATCGGTCTTACCAAACCACTAATATTTTTGAAAGACCTATCCAACGATACCCCACTTGACATAGTTTCTTGACTTTCATTTTTTTCATTTTCACAATATGGCGTCTAGTAGTCGCCATATTGAATTTTCATTAACGTCATGTCTTTAGTGACACTAAGAGGAATCGATTGACGTATGAATCATAAAAATCGGCCCAGGCGTTTGGTCTGTATAGTGCATCAAAGGAACATACAAACATACATACATACATAGGCTGATAAACACATTACCACTCCTTTGCGTCGCGCAGTCGGGTAAAAATGCGGGTGTACTGTACAGCGTCTATCAGAAAGGTGTGCTCATATCTAGGGATGTGGTACCGACCATCAAATTGAACAACTTCCTCAGGCATCCCATACATTGGGTACAGTAGGTTTTGTATGGGACAGTTAATAAACATTGGTCCCTCTGCGTTCAGGAAATACGAGATGATATTATTTCAGTTCAAACATTAGGTTTTGTAAGTAATCAGAAGGGGTAGACAGTAGTGTATGAATTGAATAGTACACCCACGTTTAGCTAGCTATGCCTTAATGATATTCTCCCTGCGATTCCGAAGAGTGGTTCATGTTAATACAAATCACATTAACAATATAATGTGATACAGAACAAGTAGGCGTGTGACATCGGAGTGTGTCTCCAAAGTATTCGAGATTGATATTGGTCTAAAGGTACCTAATTAGTCTTACAGCGATACAGCGGTGCGGATTTGTCTTTGACAAAGTTGTCATTCTATTATACGAGTAATATGTATTATAGTGAAACAAAATCTTGTTGTCACTCTTTTAAGCATTCTGATATCATCCCAGTTTATATTACGAGGGTGCTTATAAAGCTCTTTAAGTTTTTAATGGTCTTAACTCAAACATATGACGAAAATTTGATGAAAACACGTTTCGTACCAATTATAACTTGAGTTACATTTGTGATATAATTATTGATTTTGCAAATACCCAACATTTTGTTTTCATCGGGAATCGTTGTTTATTTTATTGATAGGTATGTATGTATCTATTAGTATTGATTCTAGTATTTTATAGTTATTTCAGAGCTACGTATCCCATTAGTTGCGCCTGCCATGTTTTATATCTGCATCAACCTAAAAGGTTGACTTGTAGAAAATGCCTCGGGCATTAAATGCGATTTTTTTCACTATGTTTAATTGTGCCAACTGTTTTAATAAAAAATCATTTGATCGGTGCCCTGTCAGTCCACCAAAAATTAATTTACAAATTTTTACTTGACAAACAACGATTGGCAAAAACATGATTTGTCATTTCATCATTATACAACAACAAGTTTGCCAAATAATTCACTTTACAAAATAATCACCAGATAAACTTTTGTTTAATAACGTGTTATTTAACAAGCAATTCATTTTTTATTCATTTTATCTCATAAAAAAACGTTTGGAATAAAAACGTTTTACATATTGACTTATCATTACGCAATTTCCTAAAAATCAAACTCATTCTTTCATCGACTTGCGTTAATAGAAAAAAAAGATTATTTTTTAGTGGGCTACCCGGAACCGAACTAGTTAGATTAGGATTACTAAAAAATAAAAATAGGTTAGGTTAGGTCAAAACTGTGACCCCTACGCACGAGCCGAGCGAGCGAAGCGAGCGTTGCCGCGGCAGCGGCCGGCGAGTGCCAGAAACGACTAGATTATACGGAAAAAAATACTTGCCTGAAAATTATTTGACCCAAATGGAGAATACCGTCATGATCACTTTGTGACTGGTTTAGAAAATCTTTACATAGTATAAAACAAAGTCATTCCCGCTGTCTGTAAGCTTAGATCCCAATTTTAATGCAGTTTTTAATGCAGTCGCTAGTATACATAAAATTATATTTTGTATAAACGTTATTTTTTCAAAAGAATCTAAATATTAAATGAAAAATATATAAATGATTAAATATCATCCGTAACATTTGTAAAGAGAAGCATTTGCCAAGTCAATGTTTGTAAAGCGAGTGTTTATAAAATAAAACATTTGCGGAATGAGTTGTTTGTGAAAAAATAGTATACGAAACGTTGGTTGTAAACTAAAAATTTGTCAAACGAGTTTTGGTGAAACATTAGTGAACCCATTTGATCAACATACAACCTAATACTGAGCTAAAAAAATGTAAGAAAACCCCGCAAAAACATGAGTGTCCTCCAGTCTACGAGTATTAGTTCCTTCGTCAAAAGTTGTGATTAACACTTTGCGGTACATTAAAGCCCCAGACATAATAACAATAAAACTTCTATTGTGTCTCGTTCAGTGTCCTTCAATGGGTTAAAACAATATCTGACAAAGGTAGATATTTCAAAGATCTTAGTTTCATGTGGATTTCTAAATTAGATATGACGCAGATGGATTATAGAATCCGCTTTTTTTACAAAACCGATAGTTGTAGTAGCTGTTTTGTTCAACAATCCAGCTGAACGTTATTACGTTCCGCTGGATTGTGATTGCGCTACGTTTTAAAAAACTGTTACCGACATTTCGTGTCGAATGGAGAAAGAATGGCTTATTTGCAGTTACAATGAGCGTCTTTCATAAAACTCTCGATAACTTTAATTAAAATCACTGTTTTCACTTGAACGGTAATTTTTACTTGTATTACTCGTTTTATTTATATCTGTTTCGGACGTGATTATTGTTGTTGCGACACACAGAGCCACGAGCGACAAAATTTAAAAATAAAAACCTACAGTCTGATGTTTCATTTCACGCTGTTTTTCAAAACCGCTAATCGTTGAGCCGCTGCATTCATAAAGGCAAAACATTTATGCAATTCTGCGTGTTCAAGTTCAGTAATTACGGAAAACCGCTGAATGTTGTTCAGTTGTTTTACATAACGGAGTTATTATGTAAAACACCTAGCGGTTTTGTGAAACAGCGGATTCTAAAATCCATCTGCGACAGATACATCACCATAACATGACATCACGCCTTATCCCCCGAAGGATTAAGCAGAGGTACATTAATACACCCACATTTCGCCAGAAGTGATATATATTAATAAGTTTACGTGAAACTATTTTCGTTTACAAGTGGGTGTTTCTCGCTATTCATACAGTTTGCGATAAGGCTCTACGTCGGTGCTATCAAACGCGAATTAGTAAAGTCTGCCCTGATTGAGTTTTAATATTTCCCTTGCATGTTGACCGTTTATAGTGTTGGCATTATTATTGTACCGTTAGCTAGAATATATGAATTTGATTTACATTTCTACTTATTTTGCGTAGCTGTTGTTACTGTCGAATAAAATGAAATCCTACTTATCTACGTGGCAATTTCAGATCAAAAATATTTAATAACTGATAGAGAAATCCTTCAAACATTTTCCTACTCGAAATTGTTGCCATAGGAACTGCAAAATGAGGTCAGGAACGTTCTCCCGTTTGAGATTTTGGGGTGTTCATTTTTTGGCTTTCATTCTGTATCTTTTACTCAAAGTGAAACATCTGAACAGAAATGAATCAAAAGTGAAAAATAAATTCATTAGTGAATTGATCCCACAATATTTGATTTCGGCACTTTCACTCGGCTACCAAATGATCGACAAATGTAGAGATTAAATTTCATAGGAATGTACCTTCATCTGATCCTTTCATTTTTTAAATGAACGTGTAAACGTGGAATGAAACAAAAATTCACTTGAGTGAAGCTTCTGATAATCAGCTTACCAAGTTCAATTCGGCCGTTTATTGTAGTGTCCATGATTGGCAGTGGACAAGGTGGACATGACAGACTTGCGATGCGTTTCTGGTTATAATCAAGATGTGCAGGGAACCACCAAAAGTGTCACTTGAATTATTACCTACTGGGTTTAGTCTCTGAAATCTGATAAGTGTAATTGGATTTTTCTGTTCGAAAATATCTTTCTTTGATGCGCGGATTTGCATTTATGTCCGATGAGAGGACAAAAGGCTGGCTCTCATTGAATGAAATCTAATTATTATTGTCTTTAGGACAGTGTCGGAGATTCTAAGTACCTACATAGGTTGATAATGTATAGCATTATGTTTTCAAAGTATTAATTAAGAAAATGATGAAAACTAAAACTGCCTAGTAGGGTAAAATTGGGGGACCTGGATCAAGGAAATCCAGGTCACCCCAATTTTATCATTCATTTCATCAACATTCAAATATTATTTCATACTTTCTATTCTAATTGATTATTTTTATATTCATTAAACTCAATCATTTACACATGTGCTTAGTTTCGAGTATCTAATATTATTTTAGCTAGCAAAAATTTGATACTTGATCTGCTCAATGCAACTATGATCTCGTGAATGGACGAGCATTGTTGCTACGTGATATTTATAACACACTGTTATGACTAATAGATTTTTTTTCAATGAACATTATTTGCTGAATGACATTAAAATAATGAGAATATACTTAGATTCTTACGGATGATTTAATTTTACAGCTTTTGAAATGAAACTACATTATTGTAATGAATAAGCAAGTATTTATTAGTTCATATAATTACAAATTAAATAAACAATATAATTACAATTAATTAAACAAAATAATTAGGAATTAACAGATGCCGTAGGTGATCTAGGTGCTTGTAGGTGAGGTCCGTTTTTCTTTTTACAAGGATTGATAAAAAGTATTGTTTAAATATGGTAGCATGTCTTTGACACGTAAGTAGATGTTATCAGTGTAAATGTTCTTAACAACATGCTGAACACATATTTCAGCACTGCACTGGCACATAGAATTACTTTCAAATTGGTTTGCATCGTAAATTTCGATCCGTATAACTTTAGTGCCACCGGTCGAGACCGTTTTGTAAAAACTTATCAACTCCTTATTATTAGTTGTATTTGGAACACATGGGGTTCGTTGTCGTTCTTCCTCATCCAAATAATTTACGACTTTATCAATCACGTCAGGTTCTATCATTAACGGAGGTGAAGTTGGTGAATAAACCCAACTCGGTATCTGAAACAGAATACATACATTATTTTTTATTTTCACTGGTTTAACACATTCTATATAATTATTATTATTATAATTAAAAGTAAAATATTTTGTAAAATTAGGTACTTACAGACATTGTAGAATATAACAGTAGCACACTAAAGGAATGGAAGAACTGAAGTGAATTTGTTTCTTATTTTATCCCGATTTATATATAAAATATTTTGTTGCTGATAGAGTTCAAAATAACGTAATGCTGAGTTGAATATATTTATGACTAGGAATTGCCCGCGGCTATGCTCAAAAAAAATATTGTTTTTAGCAGTAAAAAGTCATAGTTAACACAAAAGAAACATCTAAGTAATCTGCTGTAATGTGGAAGCAAACCATGGGGAATTTGTTAGTATGTATCATCAAAATTAAGGTGGTCACTGGTCAACCGTACTTATTAATTTATTATACACGTATAATGTAATACAATAAAATATGATTAAAATAAAGTGTAGCAAACAATGTGCCCTTACCCTAATGAATCTATATTTGGATAAAATGCTGACAGAGTTCTACTATTACTTGATGCTAAAAGTAAGTCACTATATTGATTATGGTGTCGGTTGATTTGTTTGTTTGTTGAAGTTTTTTATTGTATGAAAAAATGCAGGTACGATAAGTAATTAGAATGAGTGAAGCCATGGTATTTGCATAGTATAACATAATCAATAACTAATATATTTTTTTTGGATTGGTTAATATGATATCTTGTTTTGCAATATAAGCATTACATCTTCTCGATGACATATTTGGTAGTACAACGTCATAATTTTGCTGTATATAAAGTGCATCGATGCCAGACAAAATCACAAACTGCTCTCCCGAGGGAAACAATCATCACCTTCAACCTTCAACGCTATCGCATCTACGCTTCAACCAGAATCCAGAATCTTCAAAATGTAAGTAGATCATAATTAATATTTTATTTATTATATGTGTATAAATGTGTCATCACAAGGTTTATTCTATGAATGAGTGAATGATCGAATGTATGTATGAATGAATGAATGAATGATTGAATGAATGCATGTATGTATGAATGAATTAATGAATAATTGAATGATTGCATATATTAATGAATGAATGAATGCACAAATTATTGAATAAATAATTGAATGAACTTATAAATGAATTATTGAATGTAGGACAGAACGAACGTATAGATTGAATGAATGCATAAAAGAATGAATGATACAAAATATTTTCTTCCTATCCGACCATAAATAAATCCCACCATTAATTTATTTTTGTATTCAGGTTAATATAATATTTCAAATAATATTGTTTCAGGTCCAAGCCAACTTCATCTACGTTGCCTCAGCTGTTTTCTTCGGATGAAGAGTCAGAAATTGAGACGCAGACAAAGCAGAAATCGACTTATTCTTCGACCCGACTCGAAAAATCGACAGCAAACAAGCGGCCCAAAACCGATCGAATCGATGGATCTAAGACGCACGGATCTAAGAAGCCTAGGATACAACCGGTGCCGTTAACCAACAACAAGCTAACTGCACGGGACCTATTCGGTAGTGAGAGCGATGAAGAGGATTCGTCTGTGAAGCCGTCCACATCAACTGGTAAAACACCGTCTCCTCTTCATTCTTATTTTACTAAGAGGGTTAACAAAGGCTATGCCAGAAAAATAAGTGAGACAAAGCAGGGGCCGTATTACGTAGAAGTAAAAGTTTACAATTGTGATGAAATCGCAGACATACCACCAGTAAATAGGTGGCGCCATTCAATAGTTACAATTAAAAGAAAAGTTGATACGGACACGGAGATGTGGCGCCATCTAAAAGGATTTACGTCCTCAGTTGAACAAGATTTTCGTAATTGTCCAACTACCCTTATAAATTCTTACTATTAGTACTTACTATGTATTCTTGCTAGTTTTTATACAAATATATGTAAAACATTTAATCATTACAGAATAATACCTATACATACATTATATTATAAGTAATCTTTATAATATCTAAATACTTGTACCTAAATAGCCAATTGATAAATAAAATATTATGCTATTTAAATCTAATGTATTATTTCACAGTTATACAGTCCAGAGATCGCAGAACACCATTAACAAGACCTCGTAGTAAAATTGTGAAGTGTACCAAATGTGAAACTGAAATACCACGAAACCAATATGCATATCATAAGAGAACTAATATACACAAGACAAATAGCTTATTGAGTACTGAATTCAAAAATGTTTTTATTGTGGCAACAGCATTTAAAAATAGAATAGTAACTTTTCGTCTGAACTTAGCTCAGGATGACGAGCACCTCACTCGTGAGGCGATCCCGAGTAATAGTCAGACATGTATACCTCAGGATGACGAGCACCTCACTCGTGAGGCGATCCCGAGTAATAGTCAGACATGTATACCTCAGGATGACGAGCACCTCACTCGTGAGGCGATCCCGAGTAATAGTCAGACATGTATACCTCAGGATGACGAGCACCTCACTCGTGAGGCGATCCCGAGTAATATTCAGACATGTATACCTCAGGATGACGAGCACCTCACTCGTGAGGCGATCCCGAGTAATATTCAGACATGTATACCACAGGATGACGAGCACCTCACTCCTGAGGCGATCCTGAATTCTGTACATCCAGATATTGATAAATTAATAACTATGATATTGAAAAAGTATGATTGCATAAAAGTAAATTTTGAGCTTTTTGCTAAGTTTCTTCTGCTAAAATCTGACGACGAACAAGTAGAACTGAAATCATTTAACACTAAGTATGATATTATCTATAAAAATACTGATATACACGAGTTCTTTTTGAATAAAATACATGTACTTATGCGCAAAATGTCTGAATTTGAACATGTACAGTCAGGTTGGACATATCTTTCGCTAAGTCATATTGAGATTAACATATGTAAATATTGCCCCATGAGAGGCGGCACGTACATAGAGTTGCCCTCAGTAATAAAAAATACTAAAAGTTGTTTGAATTTACGTAATGATGACGAGTATTGTTTCTTATGGTGCGTCGTAGCCGCATTATTTCCTCGTGAAAATAATGTGTGCAGAACGACATCCTATCCTCATTATAGCCAAGTTCTCAATATTCAAGGAATGTTATTTCCTCTTTCACAGAATGACATCCAACTTTTTGAACGGTTAAATCCTACAATAAGCGTTACCATTTATGGGCTAGATAGCAAATACGTTGTTACTGGCCCGTTATACATGACGAATAAGAAAAAAGAAAAACACGTTAATTTATTATACTTTGAACGGAATGGTAAAGGACATTACTGTTTGATAAAAGATCTTATACGATTAGTGCGACGCCAGGTTACTCATCATCATGGCAAAGTTTTTTTATGCGAATCATGTTTACAATTTTTTACGAATGAAAAGAAATATGTTTCTCACACTTGTTCTAAAATACTAACTATACTACCGGAAAAAGATACCATATTGAAATTTAAACATTATGAAAGAAAACTAAAAATTAATTTTATTATTTATGCTGATTTTGAGAGTTTGCTAATAAATTGCAATGAAAATAGTTCTAAAAATACTAAGACACTAAAAATGCATCAACCTTCAAGTTTTGCATATTACATATGTTGTTGTCACGACAGCAAACTTAACAAGTTTGTCACGTACAGAGGCATAGATTGCGTCGAAGTCTTTATTAAACGTTTAGTAAAAGATGTAAAGCGGATAAACAAAGTTTTGTCTACTCATTTATCAATGAAAACTTTAACTTATAATCAAGAACGAGAATATCGAAATACAACTAAGTGTCATATATGTAATCAGTCATTGTCTGGAGATAAAGTTCGAGATCATGATCATATTACTTCCGAGTATAGAGGGGCAGCGCACTCACATTGTAATTTGATGTATAAAGTGTGTCCATTCATACCGGTAGTATTTCATAATCTAAGTGGTTATGATTCGCATATATTTATAAGAGAGTTGGCTAAGTATGAAGGCTCAATTAAAATAATACCAAAAACTAAAGAAAAATATCTTACAATAACTAAGCTAATTGAGACAAAAAAAGGTACTCGTTCAGTACAGATTAAGTTTATTGATTCATTTCATTTTCTTAGCTCAAGCTTAGATTCTTTAAGTAAAAGCTTGTCAGAAAAAGACTTTGTTCATTTGTCAAGAGAATTTACGGATAAAACTAAACTTAATTTATTACGTAAGAAAGGTATTTATCCATATGATTATATGGACGACTGGTCAAAATTTGATGAAAATCAACTACCCTCAAAGTCCAGTTTTTATAATAGTTTAACTATGGAATCTCTATCAGATGACGAATATGCTCACGCCCAAGATATTTGGAACAATTTTGAGATAACAACGCTTGGCGAATACAGTGATTTGTATTTGAAATGCGATGTTTTGCTGTTATGCGACATATTTGAAAAATTTAGAGAGACAAGTTTACATTTTTACAAATTGGATCCTGCTCACTATGTGACTTCACCTAGTTTGAGCTGGGATGCTATGCTTCTGTACACTAACGCTGAATTAGAGCTCATTAGTGACTTAGAAATGTATACATTTATTGAAAAAGGTATACGAGGGGGCTTGGCACAATGTTTCCTCCGTCATGCTAAGGCAAATAATAAGTATTTACCTCATTATAATCATTTAAAACCCTCGAGTTATTTGACATATTTAGATTGCAATAATCTTTATGGTTATGCAATGACTAAAAAATTGCCTGTTTCGGAGTTCAGATTTTTAACTCAAGATGAAATTGACAACTTTAATGTATTGCATGTTTCAGATGACAGTCCGTATGGTTTTATTTTAGAAGTAGATTTATATTACCCGGATTGTATTCATGATCAGCATAAAGACTTACCATTTGCTGCAGAGAAATTTGTACCCCTAGGAGCGAAATCAGCTAAGTTGATTGCTAATCTGTATGATAAATCAAATTATGTTATTCATTACGTACATTTAAAACAATGCATAAAAAATGGTTTGGTGTTAAAAAAAATTCATCGCATACTAACCTTTAGACAAGATGATTTCTTAAAGAAATATATAGATCTTAATACCAATCGGCGTATGGAATCTAAAACTTCTTTTGAAAAAGATTTTTTTAAACTTTTAAATAATGCGATATTTGGCAAAACTATAGAAAATAAAAGGAAACAAGTTGAGATAAAACTGGTAACCAAATGGGATGATAAGAAAAACTTCACGAATAAGAAACTTTGTGCACAGAAATTGATTTCAAAACCTAATTTAAAAAGTGTGTCAATATTCGCAGAGGATTTTGTAGCTATACAATTGAATCGTGAAAAAATAATATTAGACCGACCAATTTACATCGGATTTACAGTTCTGGAGTACGCCAAAGAACATCTATATCAGTTTCATTATGATTTTATAAAACAGAAATATGGAGATAAAGTTGAATTATGTTATACAGATACTGATAGTTTACTTTACTTAATTCATACAGATGACTTTTATCGTGATATGTACGATAATTTAACATATTTTGATACTAGCAATTTTTCAATAGATAATCAATATAACATACCAAGAATTAACTCAAAAATCCCTGGCCTATTTAAGGACGAAATGGGGGGTGATGTAATTACAGAATTTACAGGTTTACGAGCAAAACTGTATTGCATTAGCAGTTTAAACACACGGATAACAAAAGCGAAAGGTTTGTCTAAATCTGTTACTAAGCATTTAAAACAAAGTAATTACAACGATTCTTTGATATTAGATAAAAGTCAATCTTTTAAAATGAATATTATAAGATCTATCAAGCATATATTGTACTCACAACAAGTTAGTAAGCAAGTACTAAATAGAAACGATGACAAAGTTCAGATACTTTCAGATCAAATTCACACTTTGCCTTGGGGATTTTATGATGCGATGATCTAAACCAATGTTCGTTTCACTTTTTATTCAACTTATTACGTTTAAATTGAGCACCAATTAAATATAATCCACATCTTGAGAGCCACTGTTCTAAATTATATTCATTTGAAGTATATGATTTAAAATACTAAAATAAGAATAAATTAATGTATTATAAAGAAATGATGTATGATAATTATTTTAGAATAAGTTATGTACTATTATTTGAACTTATAATAAAATGATATGTCTAAAACAATGGACTTTTATTCAAACGTATTCAACTTCCTAAACGTCATCATCAAGTTCACGCTTGTTGTATGATGAGGTTCATGTAGTAACGACTATATAAGTGTATGTTAAGCGGTAATTAGATTAATATGCACTATGAAGTTGATCAAACAACCCATATCTCTCAATGTTAATAATATAAGATTAAGTGACTCTGTTCACCGCATCAGACATAGCGCTTTATTGCCAAATACCATTCGTTGTATAATATGCGGTCCATCAAGCTGTGGTAAAACGAATGTTATGATTAGTTTACTGCTGCATGAAAATGGGCTCAAATTTAAAAATCTGTATCTTTACTCTAAAACTTCTTTTCAACCAAAATACCGTTTCTTGACCGAAGTATTAAAAAGAGTGCCACAGATAAACTTTTACGAGTTCAATGATGATAAAGATGTCATTTCTCCGAGTGAAGCTTTAACAAATTCTGTTTTTATTTTTGATGATGTTGCGTGTGAAAATCAAATAAATATCCGCAATTATTTCTGTATGGGTAGGCATAAGCAAATAGACTGTTTCTATTTATCTCAAACCTATTCTAAAATTCCGAAGCAATTGTTACGTGATAATGTTAATTTTCTTATTATATTTAAACAAGATGATGTGAATTTAAAACATATTTATGAAGAGCATGTTAGTTCTGATTTACAATGGAAAGAGTTCAGAAACATTTGTCGAACTGTTTGGAGTAAACCTTATAATTTTCTACTTATTAATAAGGAATCGTCATTAAATAACGGAAGGTACAGACAGAACTTTGATATGTTTTTTAAATTCGACTGACTGTTTATAAGTACATATAAGTAATTAACATGCAAAATAAAATTCAGTATAATTTGTACTATAGCTGGACGCAGTTGTTATAATATAAAATGGAAAAAAACATTAAAATAGAATTAATGAAGTCTGTAGACTCCATAAAGAATAAAATAAAACAAATGAAGGATCAGGAACACTCAATGAACTTGTCACTCGATAAAATGCTAAAACCTGTCACAGACCCCCTTAAAACTCTAGTTGATTCGAATATAACTATGGAAAAAATAAAACATTTAGAAAATACAACACTTACTAATTCTGGAGGTATTGAATTGGATGAAATGGATACTAGCTCATCTACAAAGTTTGTGGACTGTTACGAACCAAAACCTAATTCTACACAATTGGTTAAAGAGTCTCCTGAAATGGTATTGCCAGATGATTTAGAGATATCATTAGAGGGTCAGGATATCTATGATATTTATGACGGTGTAAATATACCGTTTGGAATAAGAAGTGAAAACCAAACTTTATTGATGGGGAATTCAGTAGTAACATTTTCTAAAATTGACGGTTTGAATAATGAAAATGTCATTTTGATTAAAATCGGTGATAAATCCTACAATTTAACTCCTGGGCTGAAAGAACTTTTACTTCGAAAAAAACCTGATTTAAAAGTAATATCCAACAAAGATAAACTTGTTTACAAGGATATATTGTATTATACAAATGTTCATAAGAGAGACTTCAATCCTAGAGGTCAAATAAAAGGTGATAAAGGAATAAAATATCGTGAAATAATCAGACCATTGTTTTCCGAAACATCAAACGATAATATTCACACTAAACTTGGGGGATACTTGCCAATGTTAAAGAAATATAAAAAAAATACTGACCTGGTATATTGGGATGACCCAAACGAATTAGTTGAGAGATTAAAACTATTAGTTGCTTCAAAAGATGCTGGCAATACGAACCATGATAATGAAATACTATCGATAATTGAAGAATTAAAAGAAGCTAACATAATTAAAGAATAAATAGTAGCAATAACATAATTTTCATTCAGTATCATTTCTGGATTCACTACAAATGTTTATATACTGAGTTTTGAATATGAGTAAAGCTGATGTGGTAAACGAAATTCATAAAAATGCGAGGGTAAACTTTCCACGAAGACATGTTATTATGAAAGATATAGATGACCTTTGGCAAGCAGACTTAATTGATATGCAATCAATTTCCAAAGAAAATAAAAATTACAGATTTATTCTTACTGTTATTGATACATTTTCGAAATACGCTTGGACCTTTCCTTTGAAAAATAAGACAAAAGATGTTGTATGCAACTCTTTCAAGATTTTGTTGGATAAAGGGCGTGTCCCCCAAAATCTACAAACGGATAATGGAACAGAATTTTATAATAATAAATTCCAAAAACTTATGAAATCTTATTGTATAAACCATTATTCAACTTTCTCAACAAAAAAGGCATCAATAGTTGAGCGTTTTATCAGAACATTAAAATCTAAACTATATAAGGAATTCAGTTTAAAAGGTGACTATAATTGGATAGATAATACCCTCAATAATGTTATCTATAAATACAATCACACCTATCATCGGACAATTAATGAAATCCCGGCAAACGTGGACAATACTAATAAAACACGCATATTAGGGAGATATTTCAGGTTGATAAAAACCGATACTACAAAAAGCAAGTTTAAAGTGGGTGATTATGTACGTATCAGTAAATACAAAGGAACATTTGAAAAGGGGTATACTCCCAACTGGTCGACAGAAATATTTAAAATTAGAAACATACAAAATACAACTCCTATTACCTACTTAATTGAAGATGCAATCAGAGGCCAACCCATTTTAGGTGCATTTTATGTGCAAGAGCTGCAAAAGACGAAACATCCCAATTTATATCTAGTCGAGAAAGTTCTTAGAAGTAAAGGAAATAGAGTTTTAGTAAAATGGTTAGGTTTGTCTTCATCTGAAAACAGTTGGATTGATAAATCGAATATTTATTAAATGTTCAACTCATGATACATCAGTCTTATGATGGGTATTGGAGAGAGCAGTATTCTCAATTGGCTTATAAATAATTTACCAATTGAATTACATTTACCAGGATACAATTATTGTGGGACTGGCACTAAATTAATTAAAAGGCTTACTCGTGGGGATAAAGGTGTTAATAAATTAGACGAATATTGTAAACAACACGACATTGCCTATCACAAGTCTTCAAACTTAAAGGATCGCCACAAGGCTGATTTAGTTTTGTTAAATATGGCTAAAGAGCGAGCACTTGCCTCAGATGCGAGTGTAGGGGAAAAATTGGCAGCGTGCTTAGTAAGCAGCGCTATGTCAACAAAAGTTAAAACTGGGTTTGGCCTAAAAAAAAAAAATAGCAAAAAGTGTTCTCCTAAAATTAAACCTGGAAAAGGGTTGAAAAATAAATTTAAAAATGTTATTAACAAAACGAAGAGACAGATGGAAAAATTAAAACCGAAATGCAAGAAAATGGCAATCGAATTAGCTATGGCCGCTGTCAGAGAATTAGCTGATGATTCGTCTATAAAACTTCCTCGTGTAATTCCTATACCAAAAACTGGTGGAGTATTGCCTTTGATTCCAATTTTTGCGGGATTATCGGCCGCAGGGGCACTAGCAGGCGGTGCAGCTGGTATTGCTAAAACCATAAATGAATTCAAGATGGCTAAAAAGTTATTGACTGAATCGAAGAGACACAACGAAAAGATGGAAGCTCTGTGCATCGGAAAAGGACTACACCTTAAACCACATAAAGCTGGGCTTGGAATTTTTGTATCGAAAGAAAAAAACTAAGATATCGGCTACCCAAACGAGCCTTGAGTAATTTAGACATTTTGAAGTATGGAAATAATATTCCCTATTTCAGAGGTGTCTTTATGAGAGATAAGCTCCCTAAACACCCTTTTAAAAAAGAATGTGGAGTTATAAATTTAGATAGCTCTAAAAATCCTGGTTCTCATTGGGTAGCCTATGCAAAATGCAACGATTATATTGAGTATTTTGATAGTTACGGAAATCTTAAGCCTCCAAAGGAATTTATTAAATACTTGGGATCCAAAATTAACTATAATTATGATAATCTTCAGCGTGATCACCCTTTTAATTGCGGACATCTTTGTTTAAACTTTTTGAAGAATTTTTGGTGTAGTGAAGGAATAAAATAAACAGGATCTTCCGAAAGAGGCCAGTATTGAAGCATGTCTGCTACGGTTACCATCTCTGGAAATAAATCGGAATTGGTTTCATACTTTCAACCACCACTGCATTTGTCAGATCAATACGAGTGCGGTTTGATATATTTTTCAGTATTAAAATCAAGACCAAATATTCCCATTATTAACAGAGGTCTGTCTGTAATCAGAATCGAATGTGATCTTGTTCACGGTTCGTACTGCAACGGATTACCAACTCATTTTATTCATGAATTTGTGTCTGATACTACTCCAGGTCATCAGTGCATGGAAATACCACAAAATGTTATTTACTTTCCAGTAAATAAAAATATAATTTCATCGGTATCTGTTAAGATTGTAGATCAATTTGGTCACTGTATTAACTTTGGAGAGGAACAAGTTCAGTTACGTCTTCATTTAAGAAAAACAAAATGATAGTGTATTATAAAAACACCCAAGGGAATGAAAAACGTCTTAGTTCTTCTGCGATTGCTAAGGTGCAAAGACGTAAGAAAAAAGTTAAGAAATTGACTAAAGCAAATAAAGATTTTCTTAAAGCCCTAGGGTTTAAAGTATGAATATACTACAGATTACTGAATTACCGCACTACGACACTTCGATTGAAAGTTATGAAGTCCATTCATACAATCCCTACAATAACAGCTTTAGAGAAAACGATGAAATCAGAATTCCCATCCACCAGCAAGACATATACGTGCTACCATCAGCCAGTTCAATTTACGTCGAAGGACAAGCGAAGCTCTTCGGTAAAGATGGGAATCCAATCAAGAAAACTGTTACGTTCACTAATAACCCTGTTATGTATTTGTTTCAAGACATCAGATACGAAATGAATGGTATTGAAATAGACCGCATAAAAAATTCTGGAATAACATCAACAATAAAATCATACATCTCATTAAATGAAGCAGAAAATAAAGTTGCTGCCCTATGGGGTTGGAGTTTAAAGGGATTTCAAAGTGATGGGCGTTTTAGTGCTGTGATACCATTAAATAAGGTTTTAGGGTTTGCAGAAGATTACAATAAAATAGTGATAAATTGCAAACATGAACTTATATTGAACAGAAGTAACAGTAACTTAAATAGCGTTATCCTTACTGATGATATTGTTCATTTTCAAATAGATATACAAAGAGTCCAGTGGAGGGTGCCACACATAAAAGTATCAGACCGAGAACGACTGACACTTTTAAAACATTTAGAAAGAGATAAACCTATTCAGATGGCGTTCAGAAATTGGGATTTATATGAGTATCCGTTACTGCCTAAAACCACAAAGCATTCTTGGTCAGTTAAAACTGCTTCACAGTTGGAAAAACCCAGATATGTAATTTTTTGTTTACAAACCAATCGAAAAAATAATAAAACTAAAGACAGTTCAGTATTCGATCATTGTGAAGTAACAAACCTTACGCTCTTTTTGAATTCACAATATTATCCATATGAACCTTTAGGCTTAAAGTTTTCTGAGAACAAATATAGTATATTATACGAAATGTTTGTGAAATTTCGTCAGTCGTATTACAACTGTCCAGTAGACCCGTTGCTTGACCTAAAAGAGTTCAAAGAAAAAGCCCCTCTCTTTATCTTAGACTGCTCAAGACAAAATGATAGCCTAAAAACAGGTCCAGTGGACGTGAGGTTGGAAATTGAATGTTCTACAGAAATACCAGATAATACGACTGCATATTGTTTGATTATAAACGATCGACTTGTGGAATACAAACCTCTCAGCAACATTGTGCGCAGGTTATCATGATTGCTATTGTGGATGTTCAAGGCTTCAAAACAGAAACAAATGAATTTATAATAAAAGAAATCGCTATATTGTATAATAAAACATTACAAGTGTTTTTAATTAAGCCACCATTTTCATTTGGAAAATTAACGAAACAAGAAAAAAAACAAGTTAGTTGGATTGAACGTAACAGAAAGATACACTGGCGTGAAGGATTTGTACCCTATTCTAATTATCAGAATTTGGTTATAGATATTTTAAGAGATAAATGTATCTACGTCAAAGGTTCAGAAAAAGTGTTGTGGTTAAAGCATATTTTAGAAAATAGTAATTGTAATGTATTCAATTTAGAAGATAAAGGTTGTCCTAGTTTGATAAGTTTATACGATGAATATAAATATTCTCAAGATTTATATAACTGTATTTATCATGACTCTGTATGTGCTTTAAAAAATGTATTGTGTTTAAATAAGTGGTGCTTTGATAATAAAATTTTAAAATAAATATTTTCTTGTTTTCTTTCTTTATTTAGTTAAAACACATCTTAGCGTTTTTTATCCCCACCTCTGTCCGGTCTTTATAAGTTGTTGACAACAGCGGGACGATATCATTATACGTTTATAATTGAATAAGAAGTAAATAGAACATGTCTCAAAATGAATACAAACCTCGATATGACATGTATAACACGTTTAAAATGCGTGAATTTTCATTTAATTATTACTGGAGGACGTTTAATAAAAAGAAAAGATTAGTGAGGGAAATGGCTGACGCAGGATTTTTTTATTATGGAAATAGTATAAATGATATTGCAGCATGTTTCTCATGTGGAGGTGTTATCGAAGATTGGGAGATTTATGATGATCCTTGGATGCAACATGCTATACATTATCCTGAGTGTTTTTATTTGAACGCTGTGAAAGGAAAGGAGTATATAATTAAATACGCATATCTCCATCACAGCATTAAACTTTTAGCATTGTAGTGTGATGGTTCGATCTTAATCAACGCTTGCTTCATCATGAGAGAATAAATTAATATTATTCACATTATGCTCCATTCATCGAAATTTGATTTGGAGGGCATTTCTAAACTTATTTTCAAGAATGCTAGTGGTGAGATTCTATTTAGTCAAGACATAGCTGACCAGAAAATAATTAACACCAGTTCATCAAAACTTCAGGATAATACAAACAACACAGAGCAAAACTCAGCAAATTCCACCTTTGAAAATATGCAATATCTTACACTCAAGAGTTGTCACAATGAGTTCCTTACATTTGCTCGAGTTGGCAACGCACATCCTGGTCCTGAAAAATCCTCATTAGAAGTCGTTTCATGTGAATGAAAAGAGCAGTCAGTGTAGTTGATAGAGCAGTTAATCATCAACACTTATAGCGACAACATGTATCAGTTTATACAACCATCATATACTCCATCGATTCCACTCTTGCATTTTGAACTTTGCAAGTATATGTATCAAGTTTCCAGCTCCACGATTCCATATATTAAAACATATTTGAAGCCATCAAATCAAATCAATGGATTACTGGAAGAGTGCATTGATATTGCTAATAGGATAACATTAAGTAAAGACGAGTGGGGCATGATATTTATGGAAAACGCCTCTGACATATCAGGATTCTTCACATCTGGTTCAATTCCTTTACCAAAGCAGCAGCCGCAACGAGAACGACAAGTGATCAAGTATATAAACCTGCCTGAACATGAAGAAGGAAGCAAAAAATTCGTCACAATTGACATTGGAACCAAATCGATCGTCATCTGTTGTGAAGAGTGGTGGTGTCTGAATCATTTACTGAATTGCCTTGATTCACGTTTACGTCACTTAACTAGGGTAAAGGGTTACTATGAGAACCGTATTAATTTCTTTAGAAAACGATTCAAGCTCGCCCAACCGAAATCAATGTCTGAAGCCTATGCAATTATGGAAAATGTCTATGATGAAATGTCAACAGTGGATCAAGAAATCAAATGTTTTGTAATCGATTATTTATTCTTCTCATGCTTTTTATGAATAATGATAATAAAATGTGTTACTTAGTTGACAGCATACTTTGTTTCTTTTTTCACGATACCAACCACAAACCAACCACAAAAAGTAAAAAAATATTATAAATTGATTATTCAAATCATTCAGTTCCTAATACAAAATAACACTAGATCAGTCTTTCGAATAGAATGTTGAATAGAAAGTATGAAATAATATTTGAATGATGAAATGAATAGTAAAATTGGGGTGACCTGGATCTCCCTGATCCAGGTCCCCCAATTTTACCCTACTCTGCCTAATCAATATATTCCTACAGAGAGAAAATTTATTTGGAATATTTAGAGAATACTGTTGTGATTATTATCATAAGCGGCGCCAAGTCAGCCGCACCTGTTGACACACCATGTTGACCTACTTCCCTCACCATAATATACGAACGCCCGGCGCGGCGCGGCGGGCGGCGGTTTGTGAACGTAACAAACATGACCTTTTGCTAAAGACTCTTGTCCCACTACCAGGTAAAGGCTTTAACATAGAAAATGTTAAATCAGGGAAATTCATTGTTAAAAAAACATTATTTAAACGGTTTTTCTGGAATTGAGTTTATTTCTCGCCGCGAATTCTTCTTTGTCTTCTACTGAATGAAAATGGGTGCCACGAAGTGGTAATTTGAGTTTAGGAAAAAGAAAGAAGTCGGCTGGAGCCATATTATCTGGTGAATAAGGTGGTTGCTCGTTGCTCGGTGGTATTTGTTGAGTTTTTGGTCAAAAATTCGTTCACAATGGTGGCCTTGTGCGAAGGCGCATTATCGTGGTGCAAAATCCAACAATTTTCGTTCCACAAATCTGGCCTTTTTCTTCGAATTTGTTCTCTTAAACGCCGCATAACGGTCAAATAATATACTTTATTTACCGTTTGACCCTCCGGTAAGAATTCCGACTGCACAACACCACGGTAGTCAAAGAAAACAGTCAACATGACTTTGACTTTTGATCGACTTTGGCGTGGTTTATTCGGTTTCGGTTCAGTTGGAATGCGCAACACCGAAGCTTGTTGACTAGTTTGCATGTCAAACTCGTAAACCCACGTCTCGTCACCAGTAAAAATGCGTTTCATGAATGTTGGGTCGGGATTGACTCGTTCTAGCATGTCTTCAGCGACTCTAATGCGATTGAGTTTTTGGAGAAAATTCAGGCCTTTTGGGACTAGCCGAGCGGCAACATGTTTCATACCGAAGTGATTATTTAAAATGATACGGATCGACTCGCGAAACACAGAAAGTTCAGTTATCTTAAACTTAAATGAAGATTTTCAGTCACTATTTCCTTCAGTTTTGCGAGCTTAACTTCAGTTGAAGACGTTGATGGCCTACCAGGGCGAGGCAAATCTTCCAGCATATCTCGACCACTTTTGAACGCTTTTTTACTCATAAGCACGTGTTTTTGATAAAGTCGATTCACCGTAAGCCTTCTGTAACATTTTCAGTGACTTCGAACACGAAATTCCATTGGCGATGAAAAATCTTTGTTCGATGTTTTTGTCCATTATTAAATTCGCAATAGACACTAGATATTATATTATGATCTAACTAAAAACAGCAAAATGACAGATGCAACACAAACTCCGCGCCAGAATGGAAAACAGTTGTGCCAATCTAACAACAAAAAAAACCATACATTGAATTTGGAACCATAAACAAATCATCCATTCCCGATACTTTTTTGACTGAATGTATATATTCAAATTATTACAAGTGTCATTATTTTTCAGTTGTGTGATATGGCTATCACACCATAAATATTGAAAAAAAAAAATCGTAGGGAGTCTATTTGCTTAATAATTAAATTCCCTGATAGTACGAGTATAACACGTACCGTCGAAGCATTGAACTACGAAAACCACCCTTTAATACTACCTACTAAATAAAAACGCTGCCCATATAAAATTTTTGTTACCGTGGATGTCCGGTTCATACCTGTCTATCTTATGAAAAGGACATTCAAAGCACGTTTTATAGAATTAATGAGGAAACAAATGCATTTTTTCCTCCAATTTCAACAAAATTAGCCCACCTTTTCCTCAAAAACCAATAAATTATCATCTTCTGCACATCGATCGCGTCGCGGTATAAATCTCCATTGAGCAGTAAGGTCCTGACCTGGCCGGGAGCCGGGACGGAGTGCTATACATCATTGTATGCTCTGGAGGGACGCGTCAGGGGTGCGTTACTGAAGACAGATGGCGCAATCTGAACGAGGTGTATTGTATTATTGTACCTCGATAGAAGCAGGAAAACTCAATTATTCATATGAAATAAAATATTATTTGCCTGGAGTATGAAAAAATCTGTAAAAAACTACGCTCTAATTAAAACATTTTTGATCACGTTTAAATAACTCAATTTAATTGAAATAACGAGAAAAACTACACACATCAAAAGTGTCTAGGGATCAAGCATTTTTATGCGGATTTCTTGAGATTGAGATGTGGCTTTGTAATAAATTTATGATTTTATAAATTTATATGGATCCTTTTTGGTGCATTTCATAATTTGAATCAGGAACTGTGAATCAAATTCGAGTAAAAGATGAAAATCAGCTGTGAATATTTTCCCTATAAAAACATACAACGCATTGAAGACATTATTAGTGCTACTGTTTCCCTACTACTGATTAAAACCAACGTTATTATGGAGCGGCGACGTCATTTAAGCAGGGAAGAAATGCTCAGAGCCGTGGGAATGATAGAAGCTGGTTCCCGGCAACGTACTGTGGCTTTAGCTCTGAATACAAGTCAGAGTGTTATCAGTCGACTTTGGACACGTTACCGAAGCACTGGTACCGTGGCTGAGCGCCATGGAGGACGGTATCGCTGCACCACACGGAGACAAGACCGATACATTCAAATCTTAACTCGAAGAGCTCCAACAATAACCGCCATGATGTTAGCCGTGAGGCTTCATCACTCTTCAGGGAACTTAATTAGCGACCAAACAGTCAGAAACCGCTTGCATGAAGTGAACCTTCATTCCCGAAGACCGCTACGGGTACCACCTATAGCAATGCACAATCGTAGGATTCGATATCAATGGGCTCTTGAACACAGAAATTGGGCAGAAGAACAATGGCGTTTCGTGTGCTTTTCTGATGAGTCTCGTTTTGGTATGAGACCGTATACAAGACGTATACGACACTGGAGAACCCCTGGACGCCAACAGCGATTAAAATCCTGCCAGGAAGTCCATCCTTATAGTGGTGGAACCATCATGGTATGGGCGGGTATTTGGATCGGCGGAAGAACTGAGTTGATTTGGATCAGAGGCAACCTCAACGCTCAAATTTATGCTGAGACGATTGTATCAGACGTCATCGTTCCTCTACAAGTGCAAATCGGTCCCTTATTTCAGTTTATGCATGATAATGCACGACCGCACACCGCAAGAGTTGTAAGACAGACTCTCGCCGCAGCTAACATCAATGTCCTGCCCTGGCCTGCTCAGTCGCCAGACTTGAACCCGATTGAGCATGCATGGGATATGCTACAGAGAAGAGCTCTGCCGAATATGGAGGGTATCCAGTCGCAAGAAGACCTTTTTTTGTTGTTGCAACGAACATGGGCGGCCATTCCACAGCGTGATTTGGATGAACTCATTTTGAGTATGCCAAACCGATGTTCTTGTGTTGTTAGTGTTCGCGGTAGAAACACGGATTATTAATTGTTTAAGTTACCCAATAAAATTTTAAAGAAAACTGTTATTTCAGTCTTTTTTTCGAACTTTTGTGTTAGTGGTTCAAATGTCAAAAATCCCTTTATTAGGAAAATGGCAAATTTCTTTATTAATGCAAAGGTGACTTGGTTTATCGTTACTGTGACAAACGAAAACACTTTATTTGATGAATCCTTAAAGAAAATTTTAATTAATATCAATCAGGAGAAAAGTTATTGCAAAAATATATGTTGATCCCTAGACACTTTTGATGTGTGTATATATTACGGTGAAACTTTAAAACAAGTAGGTAATGTCAAATTTCACGAATTGAATACGATCAGCGTGTTCAAAAGCGGTGTGCCAGTGTCATTATTATTCTGGAATATTGACACTGACAGCTCCTGAACATGGTTTAGACCTGTTGATCACGTTCAGATTCACTAGTGAAATTCGCCCTTAGTCATCGAAGTTAATTAAAGTATTTTAGACAATCCTATATTGACTCGCCTTCTTCCCGTAGGGGTAGGCAGACACTATAATTAATCACCCCTGCTGCTGCTATCCTTACATACTCCTTTTGTCTCTTTTAAATAGAAATCCAAATTGAACACAAAAAAAGCGTAGGTATTGTAATAAACAAGTTTATAACCATTTAAAGTTAATTTAAAATGTCCCAAATTATTTGGCTTACTTTTTTTAATGGAATTTAAACACAAAATTGGAATAAATGCCTTCTCCCACGCACCACACGCTCCCACACCTGACGCGCCAAGTTGTGTGAACACTACGCGTCGTCACCGCAGTGTGAACGCGCGCTTGTATATTCAAGCGTTGCGTATAACGTTGAGGTTTTAAACGTTTACATACTGAGTGAGGCATCTGCTTGATAACATTCACGATCGTGTGAACAGACTTTAACCGGTCAAGCGGTGTGGTTCGCCGATCGGCGACGAAACAATAGAAAATCAATTGTGTCTCAGTAGCGGAGCTTGACAGATTAAACTATTTCTGACGCACTGTATTTTTTTTCCGTACATCTTTGCGGGATGAGACGTCAGGTTAATCTAGATCATAGATTAGGTAGAACTAGAACGATAAGAGCCAAGCAACTATCCACTTACTAACAATAACGAATTTATCTTGTTTTATTTGCGTCGTGCATTTTTAATTTCCCGTGCAAGTTCAAAGTAGATCGAGGACTAGACTAGCACAGGAAATTACTTAGGTACCTACTCTTTGCTTTTATTTCATTCAATCCGTCCGTCCACGAGTTGTTTCAGTTGTAACCGTCGACATCATCATCATCATCATCACATGGAAAAAGGATGTATAATGGCAGTAAGCTGGCATGCGTCACAAATGACTACAAGTTTGGTTGATAAACTGAAAGTATTTACTTGTTTGTCACTTTTAAACATTGAACTGGTGGTCGTTACTAGTGAACGGCTGATCTTATCAAATAATAACAGACATTAGCAGCCGATATGTTTACCGACACTGTCACTACCGAGTATGTGTGCTGAATTGACAGCTTGTTTATATCTACGAGGCAAACACTACGGAATACTTCGAATATTATAGTAATGGATAGTAGTTAGGTAGTCGGCTTAGCATAATGTGGCACTATGTACATATGTATGTACCTATATGTAATGGTCGGTTTACCATGACATTGATTGGCACTGTACTAGAAGTATTGTCAGCACTTTGTTTTACTTTGAAAAACAGAGTTAACCCGCCAAACGCTCGCCTAATTGAAGCCGTTTGCATGTAGGTAAGCGCTCAACGGTTTCCATGATTATATTTATTGTTGTTTCGAGTGTATTTTTTTTATGAATCGGTGAGTCATACGACCTGAAATTAGCAATTAATCATAGCTCTCTCATGCATCATCTCTCGAGATGTATGTATGACATACAACTATACGAAATATCTGTGTTGAACAGGCTTCCCAAAACAAAGTTACACCTTTTATTTAGGTCATCACAAGCTATCTGCTTACCTATAACTATCTAAATGATTCCCCTTAATGTGATAAGAACGATCTATCCCCCATTGCCTTCCAAGTGACAGTGACATGTTACGAAGGTTCATTCATTCGGACAAAATATATCTGTATGTATGTTCTCTTATTTATAACTTTCTTTGTAAACGCACACCGTTGTGAGAACTACTCGTGACGTCACTGGGCACACTAATTTAGTCCACAATAGGTACCGACTCATAAAAAGTACGATTATTAGATGTTTGTGCAATTTGTTTGTCTGTGCCTTGCCTTTTAAAATTAGTAAAAGATTCATAGAAACATGCACAGCACCACCCCATTTCGGAGATATAAATCCCTTCAAATCAAACTCATATTAAAGTTTATTTTTACTTTCCGTTTTAATTTTGTTGTTTCAAGTAGACTTTCTGTACATTGTAGGGGTTAGTATAAACCAGTACGCAGAGATTGAACAATGTTTTTGACGGACAGCTATAACTTAGCAATATGGAAATTGTTTGGGACAAAAGTTGCTTTTCGTTTCGGGAAAACGGCTAAAGTGAGAAGAAATATAATTTGTGTGTTACCTAAACAAAGTCTGTGTGGGATTTTCACATTATTTTTATACTAATACTACTTTATACTAGGCCTCTGCCCGCCACTTCGTTCGCATGGAAACGAGTTTTCATTTTTAATGAATTAATGAACGCTTGCGTTCCTGCATTTACTACATGGCACAACTCTTTCTAATTCGATTCACTTTAAAAAGTAACGAAGTTTAAACAGAGTGGACATCTCATTCAAACCACAGACTATAAAACAGCCACTCGCTAATGGAAATAGGGCTTGTGTAAACAGTGAGATGATAGGACTTTTACTACCTCATTAGATTTCATTCAGCTATAGATGGCGCTGTATATACTGTATTTACGCCGAAAGCGACGACATTTTGCTACGATTGCTTCAATTTAACTGACTCGCAAGATGTTCCGCTACTCGAATCGAGACAAATGCTGGAGTAGCGTTTGACAAGTTTTTAACTCCAAGTTCTCCAATCAGAAACCGAGTGTAAGTTTCTACAAAGTTCCAGTACTTATTCCGTTAAGCAAGAATGTACCGGCTTGGCCTGAACAAGCGAATCATCCTGTTCAAACAAGTTCAACCCGCGACCTTCACAAATTGTCAAGGTCATATCGAATGAATCCGTCGGGGATTCTGTAGCTTAGTTACAAGTTGCCACTTGGAGCTCGCATTTGAGTCGGTTTGAGTTTGCTTGTAGATCTTGATACTAATATCTATCTCAATAGACATTTTGAAGTTGATAAATCTATATATATAAAAATGAAACCCGTTTTCCGTTGTCACGACATAACATGAAAACGGCTGGACCGATTTCGATGAAATTTAGTATAGAGATAGTTTGAGTCCCGGGAAAGGACATAGGATAGTTTTTATCCCGATATTCCCACGGGATCGACATTTACGCGGGTGAAACCGCAGGGCGCAGCTAGTAATTTAATAAATATTGATCATAAATATGTATAGTGCTAGTATTGAACAAAGCTTTATCATCTCAATTTAAAGCGCTTTATTTTAGAATGCTTTGTCTACATTAATTTGAGAAAATAGTCTAGATCGTGTACAAAGCTTTCAAATCAGAATATCTGCCACAGTTACGTGCAAAACAAATGCCATCTCTTTGCAAAAAACCTAAGAAATGTAGAATTTTCCGAGGAATCACGTTAAATAATGTTAAAGTAGACTTTGAAAAGTCCTTAAGGCTATTCAATACATGATCTCCCAGCCACTTTATCGCTAGATGGCGGCACATTCGCACTTCGAACATTTTCAATTTTTACGCCTAACTCAGAAAGCTTTGCGAAACAACTTTATTATATGCGTCAACTAACGCATTAACATAATCTTTTTAGATATTCACTTTGCTTGTTAACTCGTCACATACAAAGATTTGTACCCCTAAACATTTAGCCGTTTCACTTTATATCTTTACTATGTCTTTACACACACATGTACAGTTACACACTACGTGTATAGTTTTACTTGCGATATAACTAGATGGCGTTGTATTCATAAACTTGGTTTGTGAACTTGTTTTCCAGAGGTGGCGTTAATTAAAATAAAATATTTTTACGAAAATATTTTTATGACTGTCCTTCATTCTCTAAAGAAAAGCGTACTTTTTATAGTAAAAACCGAAGAAAAGAATACTTGATTGCTACAAGGGTTGTCAGTTGCTTATTCAATTATTCTAAGGGTGCTTTTGTAGTGTGTTAGGGTAGGTTTAGGTTTAAAAATAATAAAATAATAATAAATCCCCTGACCGATTTCGGTCACGGTGGCCAATTTCAAAGAAGATTAGCCAGGTTTGCAGGAGATATTATAGTGCACAAGTGTGTGCGCAAATACAGGAGAGAGAACAGGCGCAGGACCAACGGCTTTACGTGCTTTCCGAGGCACGGGGGTATTACGCCACCAATTTCCAAACTCCGGGCAAAAAAAAAAGAAAAAGAGTAAAGAAACTCCTAACGGGAAAAACCCATTTTTAATAACACTGTCCGACCTGAGAATCGAACCCAGGACCCCGAGAACGGCAGATGCACTTGTGACCACGAAACCAACGGGACAGTTAAGATTCTTTGTATAATTAAACGCTACTATAAAACAAAATATATAAAATGTTTATTTGAGTCGTGCGCGAGAGATGCAGAGCGGCGCGACGGAATTCCGCGAATTTCGGTCACTCGTAGGTATAATAATAATGTATCATTCAACCGCAGCCCAGCGTGCCCGCCGTCGCAGGCAGTAAGGCAGTGTACAGACGCGTGAAATTATTAGGCCGTGTACACACGGTTGTGGGTATTTAATTATTAGTGTAATTTTATTACTGTTGTGTGTATGTGTATGTATATGTATATAAGTGTTATGTGTAATATGTATTATGTGTTTACTATTTACGTGTGTTTGTATGTTTAGCCTAAAAACCAACAAATTCACATACACCAGCGTCCACTCAAACCAACAATTCCAATTTCAAATGAGAAAATGAAAAAAAATCAGCTGTTCCCTACATTTTGACGAGTTACCTATACGAACATAAATGTAGGGAACAGCTGATTTTTTTTCGCGATTTCAGGTTTGGTCCCATAGTAAAAAAAATTGTTCATAATGATGAGTACAATGACCATGTTAGTGTTGTTCCAATAACCCTGTATATACTTATACTATATTATATCCATACTAATATTATAAATTCGAAAGTAACTCTGCCTGTCTGTCTGTATGTTACCTATTCACGCCTAAACCACTGAACCGATTTAGAAGAAATTTGGTAGGTATGGGGAAGGACATAGGATAGTTTTTATCCCGATATTCCCACGGGATCGAAACTTATGCGGGTGAAACCGCTGGGCGCAGCTAGTTGCAAATAAAGTTTATTGAACTCTTCTCTCTCTTCGATATTGAGCTTTGTTGGTACCGACTTTGTTTTGAAGATTCTATACATCTTTTATTAGGTACTTATTTACACCCTAAGTTACATTAAAATTAGCAAGGAAAAACCGGCCAAGTCCATGTCGGACCACAATGAAGAGTTCCGTAGTCGAAATGAATTTATCCCAAGAACAAGCTTAACATTGTAGTTGAAAATCATGTCCTCCCATACATTGCAACTAAAAGTTGGTCGACTATTACTCGTAAAGTCTACTCAGCTGTGATTTTGATTTCGTGACATATAAGTACTACTGCCGTGAATTTTAGTATTTCTTCTAGTATTTCACAAACAATTTAGGGGATATGACATCCCCCTGTATCACCCCCCTGAGCAGTTGGATGGGGCTGGTTTTCTGATCCTGGATCTGGAAAGTCATCGTTGCAGCATCATACAAACATCTCAACACTTCGATGTAGCACCAGTCAATTCGACATCATTGCAGAGAGGCCAGAACTGCCCATACTTCGATGGAATCGAAGGCTTTCTCGTAGTCCACAAATGCCATACACAGTGGCTGACTGTACTCCTCGGTCTTCTGTACAATTTGTCAAACAGTAGGTATGTACCTATATGGTCTACGCTCGTAACTGCGTACAAAACCATCACATCGTCCGGCGTCCGTTCGTCACTGTGGAGCATTCGAGACTGTTTGTTTACCGAGTGTAAACCGAACTCGCGGCGCGTAGGTATGACTCGCATAATAGGTAATATTACCGCGGTAGTAGATTGATGTACTTGCGTCTGTACGTATTGAATTTCATTTATTTTCACCTATTTTTTTTCGCGGAACTTATAACATCAGCTATCTGCCAGTGGAAGTCTCGTCAAAATCAGTCTAGCTGTTTCGGAGATTAGCCGGAATAAACAGACAGAGACAAAAATTAACAACAAATGTTTTTTGTTCAAAGTAGGTACCGTAAATATAAATGACTGTATTCAGATTACTTTATTTGATCAACCGCACAAAACAGAAAGGTAATTTGGTACTTGCACTTTTCATACCTACGCTCGGCGGTCGCGCTGGGGTTGTCAACTTTGGCAAAAAACACACAAAACAAAAAACACAAAAAACTAGTGTAGTAGTGGTACTCGTATCTAGTTATTTGATTCATTGTTGAGAATGAAACAGCAAGAAAGGAAATGATCGTATTTTTTAGCTTATAGGTACTACAATAAGTCCGTCCGTATGTCACAGCCACTTTTTTCCGAAACTATAAGAACTATACTGTTGAAACTTGGTAAGTAGATGTATTCTGTGAACCGCAGTAAGATTTTCACACAAAAATAGAAAAAAAACAATAAATTTTGGGGTTCCCCATACTTACAACTGAAACTCCAAAAATTTTTTTTCATCAAACCTGTACGTGTGGGGTATCTATGGATAGGTCTTCAAAAATGATATTGAGGTTTCTAATATCATTTTTTTCTGAACTGAATAGTTTGCGCGAGAGACACTTCCAAAGTGGTAAAATGTGTGTCCCCCCCCCCCCTCTAACTTCTAAAATAAGAGAATGATAAAATTAAAAAAATATAGATAATGTACATTACCATGTAAACTTCCACCGAAAATTGGTTTGAACGAGATCTAGTAAGTAGTTTTTTTTTAATACGTCATAAATCAAAAACCGCAATTTACCTTTCACAAAGTTACAACGAACTACAAGAACTTTTATATTATGTTACTTGCTGCTACGGAACCCTTCATGGGCGAGTCCGACTCGCACTTGGCCGGTTTTTTGTTACTCCATTTTTGCACTTCACAGCTACGCGTGTCTCGCGCGGATGGCAGTCTGTAGGTACTCTCTATATTTTGTGCCTGTAGGTACTGCGCGGTACAAGTAGGTACTAGGTATTACATTTATATACGGTACGTACCTACATTTTATACAAGTCCGTTGCCTAATTTCAACTTCTTCAATACGTCTATTGAAGAAGTTGAGATTAGGTAACGGAACGCGGAATTAAGAATTTATTTAGGTAGGTACTGCTACTCTACTCCATAGGTAGAATAAAATTATTTACTTTTACTTTTTCGTACTTTATGGAGGTACTAGATTTTTCCCGCAGCTTCGCCCGCGTGGATGTCGGAGATTATCCCACGAAATCGTACTACCGGAATAAAAAGTATCCTATGTCGTAATCCTAACCCAGCATTCTAATTACCTACGTAACACAATCATTATCAATCTCAATCTGAATCATTTTGAAGAATATTGCTAATCCATTGCTTTGCATTACCTATGTTCGAAACATAATGTATATCATTTCTATGGTTCGAAAAATGTTTTTGCTCAAAAACGTAAATGATGCAATGAATGTTGTTGAACTGTCAAAATGAAAGCCATTGCTACTGATAGTGTGTTACGCAATTACCCCGCAGGTCATGGTCTACCCATGTGCCAAATTTCATCTAAGTAAATCCGTTCAGCTCAGCCGTTTTAGCGTGAAAGTGGAACAAACAAAGTCAATTGCGCATTTATAATATTAGTTAGGAACAAACATAATATGAAAAAGCTAAAGTATTTGTGTATATTATAAATAATTTCCATATAGTCAAAAATAACGCTAGTTCGGTAGGTACCTAGATTGATAAAAATTCAAACACACATCTCCCCGGCGCGGGGCCAAGCGCTTCGTCCGTACTATAGGTATGTAGTTATATGTACCTGCATGCAGAGCAATTTACAAAACTAGTGCATTTATGCGCGCGGCCAAGTAGCGAGGCGCATGCGAGGTGCGATGCGACATCATGAATGAATGGCTAACCCACCCAAGCGCTCCAATCACAGAATAGATATCAATAGTGCCGGCCGGGCCTGCCGCCCAAAGTCCATGCTGCCGCCTGCGAGTGAGCGGCGGAAGTTACCGAACCCGAACCGAACGCCAACCGAGCGTTCAGGCGCTATCTCTCTCTTTTTGCTTTGCCTCTTTTTCAAACAATGCGCTGGATTGAACAACAAAAACAAGCTTAGCTCCGCTAGGGAAAGGTAATAGTGTTCTGTGAACAAGCTTTTGACTATGCCCGCGTTGACGATAGGATAGACGGTCTGGGAACAGTGGGAACTGGGAAGGGCTCTCTCAATAGGTACTTACCAGCCTAATGCAGAAAGATTTTTAATTCAGAAAATTTCTCGAAGACAGTTCAAGTGTAAGTTAGTACTTACATTTATGTAGGTACTTAGGTACATAAACTTAGTATGTAGGTACATACATTCAATACAGTAATATCGAACCCAGGGTAGATCGCAAATACTATCAATAAGTAGGTAAAGCATTTTTTCGCACTTCATGATTCAATTGATAAATTGATTTAATATATAACTGCGCGGGCAGAGCCACCGCGCCAGCCTTGTAAGAAATATTGCATACCTCCTACCAACGATTCGCAACTTGTCAAAAAAAACACGCATAATTCAACGATTTATTATAAAATTGGCCAACCTGTTTGACATTGACAAACAACGCCATCTAACGAGCAAGATCAATTGTTGTTGATAACCTTAGCAAAAATTTGTGTTCTGCTTCTCGATAGTTCTTTGAAATATCCTGCAGAGGGCGTGTTCCGGCCGCGCACACATAGAAAAATTTATCGATTTTGTCAGGCCTAGATATCCTGGAAATAGTGTTTTTTTTATAGGTTTTTGTCGATATGCGTCAATAATAAGTCATAACAACTTAATATACGTGCTTTTATTCTGCAAAAATCGTTTATTTTTCGAGATTTGTACCCCGAAAGAATGTATGAAAAAGTGTCAGTATCCAATCACCTTAACTTCAACATTTAGAATTTAGAGGCGGGTTGTGAAGGTTTTCTTGTTTTCAGTCAATGTTGAAGCTAGACTTGCTAGAAAAAATAACGTCGCAAGGTACGTGAGGGTCTGTTCTCACTCTGATTCAATTTTCAGTTCAGTATTCGAATATTCTATTTTTCAACTTTTAATGAATTTTCTCGGAATTTAAAATTGTTTCCAATAGACTCGGTTCTTTTGTTGTTTTGTTTTTTGTCAGTCACAAAAAGCTAAATTCAATTTTCATTATATATGTAAATAAACTGCGGTCATTTTATATTGTAAGCCATTTTTTCACAAAAAAAATTCACCACTTAGTTTTGAAAGTATCCAATAATTAGTTTTTAACTATCAGCGGTGCTTGAACCAATCCTTGAAGGGAATATAAACCAGACATATATACCTACCTACTTTTCTATATACATAGGTCTACGTATAAACTAGTAAAACGTATCGGTCAGCGGTCCCCACATTACTGCCCCACGGTCAGCACACAACGGCACAACACTTTATAGAACATTAAATATACGTTACGGCACATAAACGGTCTAGACTGCGGCGTAGGGAGGCGTCTTACATGGAGGGATGATGGGCTTTCTAGCAATATTGGCTTTTATTGCGGTTGATAGTGTGTATGGGCGCAAACCATTATTTAATTTTAATTTCAAGCTTGTTTTGATTATTTTGTACTTGATTTGACTTCAATGTCATTAATTGAATTAATACTTGTATTTCCGGTTTAGTCTGTGTTTAGTTTTTATTTTGATGTGTTTAGAATATTGCGGTTTCCGTTTGAATTTGTATAAAGTTTCTATTTTGTTACTTCCTTTTTATTTATTTTAAATATTGTAGTTTCCGGTTAAGTTTATATTGTTTCTGTGTTGGTATTAAGGATTTATCTTGACACATCCGCTTGAATTATTTAAAATGACAATCTAGAATTAGTTTGACATATCCGCTTGATTTGTATAAATTCTATTTGGCGGCAAAGCTTCGCGGTATAGTTTGGCGCCATGTTTTGGCGGTAGTTTTGTGTATAAAAACTGTTGTAATGCGAATGGAAGCACATTCTTCGTTCACTGTTCGTGGAATAAACACCCTGAATTGAAGTGAAGTATTTTCTTTGTACTTTCTTTAAATATGTTCCTGCCATTTCCTATTGCTGTGTATTTGAGTGATATATTGGTGCAAATCAATAATTATGTGTAACTCCGACAACGACGGCGATGATGCGCCGACAGCAGCGGTGGGATACACCTCGCCCCTACTGAGGTCTTCTGGATTCCGGGTCCGCAAACCAGTGCCGACCACTCAGCCAGACCCAACTTTCTCAATGGAGCAAGTGATGAGTCTGGTGACGTCAATCACGAAGCAAGCCACATCGAGCGCCGTGGCCGCTGCGCTATCCGCTACTCCAGCGCCTTCACGGGATCGTGGCAACTTCTACCTACCGCCATTCGATCCCGATGTGCGCTCACATGACATCAGGGACTGGTGTGCCAATGTTGACAAAACCATTGCAACTATTGGCATTTCACCACATGAAGCTCGCATGAAGGCGATACTGCAGCTGAAAGGAAGAGCGAAGACGTGGGCTGATACGTGGTCCCTACAATCCACCACGTGGGAGCAAGTTAAGCAAGACCTGATCCAGACGTTCGGCGAAGAGTTCCGGTATGCTGACGACGTGCAGCGGTGGCGCGACTACACATCAGAGCAGGCGAGCAGCTACGCGGAATACGCAACCACGGGATGGACGCTGTTCAAAAGAGTGCGACCCGAGGCCGCGGACACCGAGGTAATTGATGCTCTTATCACTGGTATCTACCCTGATTTTGTGAAATGTGAATTGTTTCGTAATACGCCTGACTCTTTGCCCAAACTAGTCTCCGTTCTGAAAACGTTTTGTAAACGTGACGACCGAAATCTGACAGTACAGACAAAAATCATCTTATCAAAAAATCCCGGCTTTCGGAAACCCCTGATTCTTTGTTAGGTCAGTCGCCAATTTGTTTTAAATATAAAAAACCTCAACACCGAGTTCGTGGCTGTAAGGAAAATTTGACAAATATCCGTTAAATTTTGTGGTTCAAATCGTTTCACGACTACCGTCAAAAGGAGCTCATTCATATCCTTGCCTATTTAATTCCGGCACAGATTGTTCGTTAGTACGTAAAAGCATTTCTGGGTCGATTCCGGGAAATAGGAAAACTGTCAATACAGTTTTTAAGAGAATAGGTGGCGTGAATGTCACGTGTTCCCAGAGTATCTCGGCTATTGTCGAGATCGATCAAGTTAGTGTAGAATTAGAACTATTTCTTGTAGAAGATTACCAAACACAGTTTAATATTTTGAATGGGTATGAATTAGTGCAAATTCCGGGTCTTACTATCACATTAATAGATAAAAATATGACTATATTGAGTTTGATTATTATTGAATGTTCTTTAGCAAATTCGGAAACAAAACTGAAAACCGACCTTCTTGACCCTATCAATATCATGTTAAGAAAATTATATTCAATTTTAAACAATTTCAACGACAGTTTCACCTCCAGTAGGTAATAAAGTTTCAGAGGTAAAAACTGGTCACCCAACCATTAGACCCGGTATTAGATTAAGCAATAAAGATAGAATTGTTCAACGAAGACCGTACAGATTATCGCTAAAGGAACGCGAAAAAGTCAAGGACATTTTAAACGATCTTATACAAAACTGCATATTCCGAGACAGCTCATCTCCTTTTAGCAGCCCCATTTTATTAGTTAAGAACTGACCGACTATGCGTTGACTTTCGGGACTTAAATGCAAACACAGCTAGGGATAATTTTCTATTACAATTGATTGCCGATCAGATTGAAAGGTTAGGTAAAGCGCGTTATTTCACTTATTTAGATATGACTGCAGGGTTCTATAAATGCCAATTTCAGTAGATTCTGTAGAAAAAACCGCGTTCGTTACACCTGACGGTCAAATGCTTTTTAGGCTGTCCAATGCACCGTCTGTATATCAGCGTGCCATTAATAAAGCTTTGGGCGACTATAAAGATAAGATTGCTCTAGTTTATGTTGACAATGTCCTTGTAATTTCTAAAACTATAGAAGAAGGGTTAACTAACTTGGAATTAGTTTTGGAAAGATTAACTAATGCAGGTTTTGCACTAGACATACAAAAATGCTCATATCGAAATATAATAGAAAACGGCACCGTTAAGCTCAGTTCCAGAAAATTAGATGCCTTCTCTAAATCTGCTGAAAAAAATAAAAAATAAATAAAAGAGTTACGGCAATTCAATGGCCTAGCTGGTTATTTTAGGAAATTCTTACCAAATTTTTCTAAAATCATGTCCCCTTTACATGAATTAACTAAATCTGGCGTATATTGGAGGTGGAGTGAAAAACAGGCAAATGCCCGAATAGAAATAATTTATAGATCTTCCCCACTCTTGACAATTATTTTCGACCCTGATTTAGCATGTGAACTCCATACAGACGCTAGTTCTATAGGTTATGGTACAGTTTTGATTCAGCTACATGATAAGAATTCTCATGTCGTTTGTTATTTTAGGATGCAAACGACCAATGCAGAGAGCAAATACCATTCATATGAGCTCTAAACATTGGCTGTCGTCTGTAAATGACTCTGGTTGATGATTTTCGCTATGATTAGATAATCATAGTTTGTTTACATGGCTCTGGTCATTGGATGTTTTTGCTAAGATTAACCAAAGATTGTTTAGTTAATTTAGAGATATTGTTTTGTAAAAACAATAAGAAGAGGATTAAAGTTTTCTGGTTTCAAAAGTTAGAAGCCGTAAATGGTCAGAATTGGCCGAGTGGAACATGCACTGCTGTTGAATTTTTCGGTTACAGGTTAATACACAAAAAAGTGTGCAAGCAAGATGGGTGTCGGACAGCGCTGCACTCTTTGGATCTTCGCTGATCAAGGACGATGCTTTTCGTGCAAGAAGTTTGCGACTTCTATCAAGGGGAAAGTATCAATCTAAACCTTATTGCGACTAGTTCATCTCTTGCGAATGATCAAGTAGAAATGGATAATGCGTGTGCTTAAGTAAATGCACTTTATTTATGACAAAGATAATGAACCGACCGTATGGGCGGATGATTTGTAAATTATTTTAGCTGCTCCACCTTCCTCCCTATTACGCTGGCTGGCCACCATGCGTATCCCTTTTCCTGGTCTTAGGGCTATATCCCAGGCGGGTGATGCCATAAAATATGGCTAGATCCAAGGCGGGTGATGCCGTGTTAGGGGGCTATATCCTAGGCGGGTGATGCCATGAAATATGGCTAGATCCAAGGCGGGTGATGCCGTGTTAGGGGGCTATATCCCAGGCGGGTGATGCCATGAAATATGGCTAGATCCAAGGCAGGTGATGCCGTGTTAGGGGGCTATATCCCAGGCGGGTGATGCCATGAAATGTGGCTAGATCCAAGGCGGGTGATGCCGTGTTAGGGGGCTATATCCCATGCGGGTGATGCCATGAAATATGGCTAGATCCAAGGCGGGTGATGCCGTTTATTTTTGGCTAAGCCCGAAGTGGGTGATGCCGTTTTAAACTAAAATGTTCTACAGCGCAGAGAGCGCGCTGGATCAGAATGGCCGTATGGGCGCAAACCATTATTTAATTTTAATTTCAAGCTTGTTTTGATTATTTTGTACTTGATTTGACTTCAATGTCATTAATTGAATTAATACTTGTATTTCCGGTTTAGTCTGTGTTTAGTTTTTATTTTGATGTGTTTAGAATATTGCGGTTTCCGTTTGAATTTGTATAAAGTTTCTATTTTGTTACTTCCTTTTTATTTATTTTAAATATTGTAGTTTCCGGTTAAGTTTATATTGTTTCTGTGTTGGTATTAAGGATTTATCTTGACACATCCGCTTGAATTATTTAAAATGACAATCTAGAATTAGTTTGACATATCCGCTTGATTTGTATAAATTCTATTTGGCGGCAAAGCTTCGCGGTATAGTTTGGCGCCATGTTTTGGCGGTAGTTTTGTGTATAAAAACTGTTGTAATGCGAATGGAAGCACATTCTTCGTTCACTGTTCGTGGAATAAATACCCTGAATTGAAGTGAAGTATTTTCTTTGTACTTTCTTTAAATATGTTCCTGCCATTTCCTATTGCTGTGTATTTGAGTGATATATTGGTGCAAATCAATAATTATTTGTAACTCCGACAACGACGGCGATGATGCGCCGACATGTGCGTAAAGCATAATGAATTATAGTAAGTAATAACAAAGCTAATGCATGGTGTATTGTATATGTGTTGGCTTGTGCACTGGGTTGCAAGTTCGATTGAATATTATTTACTGCGACTTGCTTTAATTCTTGTCTTACAGAGGCCGATATAAGCTTTCAATGCTTTTAGATAGCTGTCACACTATAAGGTTTTTCTTATGCAGCCAATCCTCCAAAAAAGATTATAGCTATAAAGTTAAGCGTAAAGCAAGCCATGCAAGCTAGGTAATGGATGATGGTTAGTTCGTTTATCATCCGAGTTTCACAATTCAGGATAACCGTTCAGTTTTCTGTCATACACATTTATGTTTGCATGTTCAGTTAAAATTTTTGGGATAGCGTTATTCCCAACGATCTTATAACCGATCACTTATCAAGCTTTTACCATTTACTTAAAAAAATCAACAAGACCCAACCCAGTCCATAGTCGTGAAATAAATTTAAAATAGTCTCAACGTAGGCATTACATGCGTCGGGCAAATTACACGGTCGGCCGGCTGTCCGGGACGAACTTACTTCATAAATATGAAAAACGTTCGCAAACTTGTTGGCAGTTTTACTACAGGGTTTTGTGAAGTTATCAATAGCTATGTTTTTCTGTAAGAACCTTTTGGATAAGTTGTCCGAAAAATGTAATATGAATGGAAAAACTTAGATGTTTGTTATGAGAAAACGGACGATTGAAATTTTTAAGACACATAGGTAAGTAGATGTGAAATGAATAGTTTAATAAATAATATTAAGTGAGTGGTATAAAAAAGAGCTTTCAAAATCTAGCGGTTACATTAATAGCGGGTGTTTATGATATCTTGTCCACCTAGAAAGAATACTCGAATACACACACACATACTCACAAACACACCCCCACACATACACGCGCACCCTCACTTAAAAATACACACTCATATACCAACAGACTAATGATAATAAATAAGTATAATTAATTCATAAACCTTTGTTTCGTTACATGTTACACTAATTGCAAAATATAAGAGCGGCGCCTCCTGGCACAGGCATAAGCTTAAAAGGGGACGCCGCCTACTGTATAATGTACAACGTGTCATGTGTACCTACGTATATCTTTTCTATAAGTTCTATCTCCTTCTTTACTCTCGAAAGCAATCACTTTTTATTCCACGAACCAGTAACTAATTTTAGACGGGTATTTCAGGTATGTACCCTTTAATTTTGGATACTGGTCCCTGACTCCTTTGGGTACAAACAGGGATCGCCTGACTAAGGGTTCGCGGTTTCCGATCCACACAAAAACATACACTACAAACCCTATACAGAAGTTGAGGTTTAATCCTACCCTACTCCGACCCTAGTTAGTCTACCGTAAAACCGGCCAAATGAGGGTAGGTACGCTAATAACGGTCATTATATAGGATTCATTGCGGCCCTCATTACACAGGAGTCTCGGTATTACAGGGTTTAATGAAGACCTGGACGGTGACTGGAGCTGTAACCTTATGAAAGGTACTTATTTTGAAATAAATCGAGCAGGCTAAAAAGTATGGCTATTTTTTTTTAGGAAAATCAGTTGTCTATGTTTTCTTTTAATAATTTAGAAAGTTCTAAGACTAGGCCTTAGCCTAGTCTACAACTATTAAACACTCCGGATACAGCAGTCTAAGCCTTAGCTTAGACTGCTGTATCCGGAGTGTTTAATAGTTGTAGTTTAACCCAATAAATAAATAGCTAGTTTTCTTCATGCTCTAACTCACCGCCTCTGTATCGGTTCCGAACTTAGGTATCGTAGATCATTTCACGATCCATTTTTCATTAAATTATATGGTAGATAGTCCCTATCCGGCGAAATAGGAAATATCTTTCATTCTTATCTCCTGTTTTTAACCGACTTCAAACAAAGCAGGAAGTTCTCAGTTCATTGTCCTATATTTTCCCCCTGTTTTTGTTTATGTGTCTTCGAGTAATCGGGGAACGATTATTTTTTGTTTATCACGGTATAGTTCCCAGGTGGTCCCCTTGTCATCATGTCAGGATCTGATGAAATCGAGGGAACTCTTCAAATATTATAGGTACACTTATAGCGATTTTAGCGTTTTTTTTTGTTGTGGCAAACAACTAAAAAGTACAAAATAAAAACTTTTATACAAAAAAAAATACAGCTAACTTTTGTAAAAAAGTTTTTTTATCTTCACCTTCGATTCAATCTTTCAATGTCAAAATGTTTTAATTAATTGAAAACAAAATACGAACGATTACCAATAAGCTTCACTTAAAATCTATAGAATAAATAAGTTCCATTTCAACCTAAAACATTTCGCCGAAATTGTTTGAAACAAGAGCCAATTTAAAACAAAAGTTCCTTCATCGGCAACTCGTTGTCCTTTCATTAGCAGTTAGTCAAATAATTTATTAAAACGATACTTTGTCCTAAAGACGAGCCAACAACTCAAAACAAGTTAATTCTCAGAACGAAGCAGACTGGCTCAAGTTACTTTGGAACCACTTATTTCTAAGAAATTACTGTTTAATCTTATTCAATGACTCTTTCAGAGTGGCTTTCAGTGTTCGTCTTGCCGATTCCTAAGAGTAACCGATCGTAATTAGGCCCATCTATAAAAGGGACTGAATAAAGGACCGTATAGGACCTGAATAAAGGATCAGTAAGTGGACATTACCAAAAACCGTTGGTAAATACAGCGGTTTGTTCATATACTCGTATTTTTTAATGAAATTGATACTCTACTCAATTTAAACAATTTTAAACAATTTACAGTAACTGTTAGATATTTCTGTATGTACCTATTTACAGATCAGCGTTTAAATACTTTACCAACAACTAGCTACAATGTTGCCAAATCAGCATACTATAAAAAGAGATTTATGATTGCAGAACGTTAGTTTTGTCAAACAGAGACCAAAAAGTAATATACTATGGGCGGTCTACAATCTTTTATAAACACTGATCCGTTACCATGGCAACGCTCTAGCGTGGGAGATAACAGCTGACTGTCATACCGCAGTTACTGAAGTCAGCTGATCGATGGATGGCGCGAATGATTGATAACGTTACACCTATTCACTGGGGAGAGATAAGTGATTGATTCGGTGTACTTGGCTTTATTTTATGTGGTATGAAGTCACCACGAGTTCTATGTACAAATATGTGATGTATATCATGTGTTAGTCGCCAAGGACTTCGTATATAAGTCAGCTACTGAACGCTTTCGTGTCATTGTCCTTAAAAAGTATTTTATTCTGCGCATTTCTTTTTTGTTTAAGTTAACTAGCATGTAAGTTATATTGTAAGGCCCAATTTGTGAACCAATAACAAAAAACATTTAAAAAAATATATTATTATCATTAACGCAGAATAATGTTGATCTTAGCTTAGAGAAGAACGCGGATATCGGTATGTTTATAATATTCAGTAGTTGCATTTGCAAACGGAGGAGGTTATCAATTCGACGCGTATATATATTTTTTTTTATGTATGATCACGCATAACTTTTTACAGTTTTTTCGGAGGTTTAATTTTTTTGTTAAAAAGTTTTTTTTTTAACTAAAACCGAATGAACTGTGAGAATGAGTTTGTTTCGGTCTTTCGTCTCAGAGCAGTCGGGTAACAAACACCGACCTCGTCTAGTTTTTTTTTAAACATAATTTAATTTTGACGTGTCAATGTTTGTTTTTAATAAATTTACAAAAGTAAATACAAAAAATAAACTAGCCCTCTCTTTACAAGAAACGACAAAGTGCAAAACATTTTGTTTTCTTAGAATAATGAGTACCGACGCGCGACGGTTCGAACTGATGACGTTACTTCTCAGCCCACGGTCTGGTTTAATATCTCACCATCTCAGAGGTGCAATATCACAAACACTCATATTAAAACAACTTTGTATGTACGTCTGTCTCTCAATCTCGAGGCAACAGCTGCGGCATCGAGGTAAGATATATCCTGAATTAGCACATAGAGTAGTTTCTATCGCGATTCTCTGGAAACTGCAGTTTTCGCGGGCAGAGCCGTGGGTATGACTAGTTTGTACTTCACTTTACGCCTGTAGTTTCACTGAAGTTAAATCAAAATTGTGCAATATACAGCTCAAGTATAAAAACAATCTATTATGAAAGAAAGTTGCCGGAATATCCTCACAACTACTTCTGCGTTTACTTTGTCGGCTGTTCAACAAAGTGGGTAAGGGAAGACATAGTCATAAATTGATACTACTGATGTGCAGGATTTGAATTTACTCCTCTTCTACGAGATTTCATTGTCATTATTATTTAGTCAACATAATTTTTCAAACGTATAAAAAAAAAAAAAAATAATAATAACAGCCGCACGGGTCGACTGAAGCTTAAGCTACGCTTGCCGCGGTCGCTTTGTGGATGGGTGACCATCCGTTACATATCGAGACCCGTGCCGTGCCTCGGAAAGCACGCTAAGTTGTTACTCCCGGCTTTCATTCGTAGATCTTTGACAGTCGTTACGGGTAGTCAGAAGCCCGAAAGTCTGACCAGTTTTACCAAGGGGTATCGTGTTACCCAGTAAATGGGTTGTGGAGGTCAGATGGGCAGTCTCTCCTTGTAAAATACTGGTATTCGGCTGCATCCAGTTAGACTGGAAGCCGATTACAACATAGTTGGGAAGAAACCTAGACAGATGATGTTCCTTATTTATAAAGGCTAAAGGCTAGGCAGATTGATGAATGAGATAATTTCCTGACGCATGCCACCTGATGCACGTTTGTCATTCACTGCACAAATGGTCCCATGGATTAATGTGAACAATCAATATATCTCAAGTTACCTACTAGTTACCGTAAGTTACCTACTTGTAGAATCCATGTTGAATCTTATCTCGTTTCATAGAGATCTGCGAATGAAGAGCAATGCACGTAGAATAAACAATTCAATGCAAAAGAAAATTACAGCGAATTGAGTAATATAATGTGTGTTTTGTGTTTCGCCTACAACCCTGCATCCGTTCACATTTACAATTCTTTACAAATGTAAACAAAGCTCCAATAAACAAAGCCACAAGAACCACGTTTCTTGAAATTGTTACGTTTTAGTAAAATCGCACAGTTTTTTAAAGTATATTCCGCTGATTGACCGCGTTCGTGGGATTCTAGTCAAAAAGATTCAATTTGTTTATTTTAACGATCCAACTTTCTACGAATTGTTTTTGCGATCGACGAAATGTAAACTGATTTTGATAAATTTTACACGAAATGCTGATTGAGTTTTGTTCGGTATACAATCACAATCGCAATTTATATAAACGAACGTGAATGAAAACACAGACATCGAAACTCGTAGTTTTTCTTTTCGCGCATTTTCCAGACGCTGTCTAGCACTGTTGAATGAAATTCCATCGTTTTTCAAAACACTGTGTTCATTTTAGCGTAACTAAATTGTACTGAAAGCACTTTTCCCACTAAAAACTGGCCGACGTTACCAATATTTATTTTCGCTCACTTTCATAAAATACTTACAAAAAATCAAACAATACCACAATAAGACACTTCACTACACTAGCTAATCTACGGGGTGTATAAATATAAATACTAAAGTGGTATGTATAAAAATATCGCTTAAACTTTGGAGCGGAGCGGGCGGTGAGCGGAGCGAGCGGAGCGCTCTCGCCGCGCGTCAGACGACCACTGCCGCGCCCGCCGCCGCCGCCGCCGCCGGCGGGAACAGATGCGAGCTCCGTTATCAGTTAGTGTCCTTAGCAGAAGCAGTTAGCATCGTGATCTGTGGGGACATATAGATGAGGTACATGGAGGATGTGTGAATGTGCGTTGAGGTAGATATGCTCTAAGGTTGTAGGTTAATAACAGTGGTTGGGTACAGAATCGTTGTCTATTTTGACCATTTAAAAGCTATCAATTCCTGAAATGAGATTCGATTTTTTCTAAGGATGCTCTGACGCTTCTGTTTTTGGAAGTTACACTCCAGTTTTGTGGGTTTGTATGAGATATTATCAATTATCAATTAGGACATATTATATATTACTTTTTACTTCCAGAGAACCACTAAAAATGCACAGCTTTTCCAACAACCTATTACAACGTAAGCCCTTAATAATACTTCTAAACGACATCAAAACAGCGACCTAGATATAATTCCCACTAATGATATGACCTAATACCTGGAAAGTGGAGCATCCTCGATATTGCCGGGAATCTGCTCGGGGGGGGGGGAGGGGGCAAATACCTGAGATATTATTTATCGCTACGACGAACCTTCAAACCGAGGCTTTGCGATACGTCCCAGGACGATACTACACACTGTACCGGTGGAGCTAGCACGAATGCGCGAAGTAAACCTAACGCAAATTCAAGAGATTTTGAAATGAAAATACTCGTTCCGCACATAACATTTATTATCTTTGAAAGCTTTATTCTTATTATATTAACTATGAGTGAAACTTATTATGCTTGAACCAATATGCTACAGCCACTAAAAAGCGAGAGATAAGAACTATTTAACAAAAAAAAAACCGACGTCGGGATCAGACAGGAATAACTCGGATAGTTGTATTATAGATTCACAATTGGATCGAAATTACGTTTATTTCGCGCGTTCGGGCTGCCCCTACCCGTTGGGGCTAGTGTACCTATGTGCAGTCACGTGCACTAATATGAATACACCTAGCAACATTGTAACGCGACATTCTCGTGAAATAACAATACTTGTAATAAGACCACCTATGGCTTCAAAATTATTATGTTCGTAACAACATAATACTCGCTTTTCAATTTAGGTAAGTTTATACATTTATTTATGTTCCTGACTGTACCTATGATGAACAAAGAGATTGGTTTTATGCAGGCAGCTAACTTGCGAATGCTTTTTAGGGTTCCTAAACCTCCGCTTTCCACCCGTCCGTCCGTCCGTCCGTCCGCCTCTCCGTCTGTCTGTCTGTTAGCGGGCAATTCTCAGTGAGTATTTCTATTGCCGCTATAACAACAAACAATAAAAATGTTTAAAGGGAAATAGTTGTCATACGGGAATTTTCTTGTTTCCCGACCTACCCCATCGCATCGCATCGCCTGCTATTACTTCGTTTTCGCTTAGCGTTCTTTGTGACTTTTTTGGAACGAAGTTCTTTAACGGAGCTTACGGTAGGGGTAAACTGGTAGAAATCGTCACGTAACGAAAAAGCGTTATGCTCCTTCCATGTGACTTTTTATCATAATATATATAGGAAGAGACAGAAGAAGAGAGATAGTTTTCATGGTTTTCGAGGGTGCTGAAGACAATAGTGAGGTCAGAATGAAAACCAAGATGGCGGCTGCAAATTATTTCAATTTTTTCGTCATAGTTATCGTTACAACAAACAAACTCTTCAGCTTTATTATTAGTATAGACTACCTTCGGCCCGCGACTTCGTCTGTTCCGCCGACCCATTCCGTCGCATCGCATTACTTTGTTATCGCTTAGCGTTCTATCTGTTTTTTTTTTCTTTTTGTATTTAATTCGTACGCCAACTGACCCTGCGTCAATTTGTCTTGTTATAGCTTTACTGTTGTGATTTGAATATACAAACAATTTAAGTTGGAAGTCAACTTGCTTAACTATTAACTCCTCTGACATTACGATAGTGACACGAGTCCGCCATCGCTCGCTAGGTAACTGTTACATCGGCCGGCCCTGAGGGACATTGCTGTAACTCAATAATTATCACGCCTGCTACTCAAATTGGTAATCACAGAGATTTTATTACAACCAGTGGGTTCCTCTGCTCAACTTTTACATGTAAAATGAGGCTTAAAGCGGAAAGCAGTGATATAGGTTCTGATATTTGAAGTGACTGCGGAATCCAACCTCACTTAAAACCCCGTAGTTTAATGTTGTCAGAGATTTAGTTAACCGAACCTAAGCTTTGCTAAAATCCAATTCAGCTCTATTTTTCCGTACTTGGAATGCCCATAAACAAGTATTTTGGACAAGAAGCTTTTCACAGCCCTTAGGCGCAAAATACACAGAAGCGATGAAAGATTCGGATACGATGCGGATGAGAGACGGATACGGCACCGATGCGACTTCAATTACATATAAAAGGCAAAGAGATCGTTATTATACAGGCTGAATTTGTTGCAAAACATGTCCTCTTCAGAAGACGAAAATGCGTTTGCTGTGCTGTACAGTATTCAGCATTAGTATAATCGTAAATAGCAGGATATTGTTCAATTATCTCGCAAAACTTTATATTAAATTCCATATCGTCACGCATTTTTCGTTTTGGTTGCTCAAACTTGTATTCGTACTGTATAACAAGCGATACGTGCTCTTCGCACGGCGGTCAGTCGCAACTGCAAGCGAGATGGCGCGGATTATCAAGTGATAAATCCGCGCCGCATCGTCTGTGTAATTTACGACGCATCTCTTTCATACATTTTGTACGAATAAAATTTGAAGCGACAACAAATCCGATCCACATCCGCATCGTATCAGAATCTTCATCGCTTCTGTGTATTTTGGGCCTTAGGTAGCGGTCCGGGATCAACTTACGATCCATTCGGATTGCAATCCCCGCATCTCACTCAATTATGACCGTAACGCGGTCTGAGTGCACATTATTAAGTCAACATGCTTATAAAGTATTGTGGCATTGTCTGTGCTAATGTTATCGCTGTGCGTGTGTGATCGTATTGTTCTAGCTTGAGGATGTCCGGCGAAGACAATGGATGGACTTCAACAATCGGGCATGTTCACTATAATAATGTTCACTATGTTCAGTGTTTATGTTGTGGCTTTCTGAATCTAAAGTCCCCTCAAATCTGTGTCGTACTTTCCTCAAAAGACTATTTCAGACACCAATCTACATGTTCTTCACATGATCTGACCAAGATTATGTCTGGATTTTAAAAGAGACTGTGACCCTGACCTCTGAGTTTGTTTTGTTTCGGTCTTTCTTCTCAAAGTAGTCAAATCGCCGACCTCATCTAGCTATTATATATATTTTTTTAATAATTTGACGTGTAAAACTGGTTCTGATATCCTATTTACAGAATAAACAAATTCATTTCATTTTAGCTTGATGAGTGTTTTACACCCATTGTTTTGCAGATGTATCGGCAAAGCTCTGTTCCTATAACTCACCGAATTTTTGTGGTTAATTTAATCTTATTTCTAAAAGTACCCGAACGTGGTCGGTATACCCAACGATCCGGTAACTCTTTCAACTACGGACAAAACCCGTCTTAGTGGTCCTTTAACCAAAAGGAGAAGGTAAAACGTTTAGATCTACGTTATCTTACTTCAACCGAGTCATTATTCAAATAAATGAATCGGAAAGACTCTATCTTTTAAATTAATGGTTCATCGCTAAATTCAGACAGTCCATTGTAGACTGTTAAACGTTTTAACTTAGTCCTTTCATCAGACTACTTTCATATGAGGAGACTGGCAGACTACATGGCCTCGTCTAAACAAACGTCTAAACTGTTCCACCGTAATACAGCTTAAACTAGTACGGGGAACAGAGTGAATCTGTTCGTATTAACAACCAAAATAAGTACCTACGATACGTACAGTCAGTGACTGCAATTAGCTGACCCACCTTTGCATAAATGATTGAGATTTTTTTGAATACAAATCGATAGTTTTTTTTTTTTTTTTTTGTATTTTAAATACAAAAGAATTATAAAATTCTATCGATTCGTATTCTAAAAAATCTCAATCATTTATGCAAAGGTGAGTCAGCTAATTGCAGTCACTACAGTCTTAGTTTTAAGTAAGTGGGCAAAATTGCAATGTTTGTTCGTCTTTTTATTTTACTTTCTGTTATTAATCTTAAGTTTAAGAATTATAATTATTTTGCTAAAATTATTGAAGTTCTAGCCTTTTATTTGTTATGTGTGATCACTTATTTCCGAGATTGCTGGTAAACCTATAATTGGCGACTGTGTAAGACCGAGACTTGTGATTATAGTACTTAAGAAAATGTATACTCAAACTCGAAGCTTAATAAATAAATAAATAAGTAAACCAAAATGTTGCCTACCTTTACTTCTTATTTGTTACTTAGAAGAATTGTGCAAGGTTGTTATGATTATTTGGGTAAATAAAGATGTATTTTTTTCGTCGAAGCTCCTTAATGTGCTGCTCGTAATTTGCCTCCATTCAAACATATTAATTTATTAAATCATCATTGTACGAGCAATGGTGGCCCAGTGGAAACGGCTGCGCCTTGAAGAGTTGTAGGTCATAGGTTCGAACCCTGACAGGCGCTTTACTTTGTGTAAATTATTTCATCACCACATGCTCTCAAAACGGTGAAGGAAAACATCGTGAGGAAATCGGCATGTCCTAGAACCAAACATTCGAAGACATGACATTCGCCAACCCGCACTGGGTCATATGGTGGATTATAACCCACTCCCTCTCACAGAGAGGAGGCCTGTGTCCCAGCAGTGGGTACAATATAGGCTGATTATGCATATGCACTGTAACTGTGAAAGCCTACACTCAAAAATCACGTCGAGAACATGCGATGCTTATTTATTTTATTTTCTGTGTGAAAAAAATAAATTTGAGCGTCAGTGGGACAATTGCATCATCATCTGCCTAGCCTTTTCCCAACTATCTTGGGTCGGCTTTCAGTCTCACCGGATGCAGTTGAATACCAGCATTTTGCATGGAGCGACAAGACAATGTGGCTAACTACATAATATTGAGTATGCAACTCCATAAAGTAGTACATATACAATCGTTTCCATACGATTCCATCTTTTTTGTTTCGTTCTCAAACAAACCTTCCGTTCGCTAACATCCTCTGTACACTATCGTACTTATACACCTACTCTCAAAGAGCTTCAGGCTCTAGAGCCTTCAGGATATTGGCGTGTGTACAGCCCTTGTGATGTCACCAGCGAGCCCTGAGGGCCTCATTCTATGTTATTAGTTTAGGTTCAGAAAAAAAGCTCTTTCGGTCAAATACAGGCTTACTATCATATGTAAAGCTTCAGTATTTTGTGACGTGACGTCAATGTGTTACCTAAGCCAGAAGAAGGTAGCTCTGTCCACGTGTTAGGGTTTATCTTTCTGGAACAAAAGTATTGTATTGTGACTATTAACACCCTGACCAGGAACTACTACTTATCTGTGAGCAAACCAGCGACGTGTAACTCTAAGCTTATTGCTTATCGAAGCGCCAGCTGTTCAGCTCAACTGACCCTCATTGTTAAGTCTCTCGTAAATACTTTAATATTTCAATATTTGTTGTTATTTACTAAACACTTTATTGCATGAAACAAAAAATACAAACATATTGTTTGCATTCGAGTCTTTTCTTGAAACTTAAATATCAATTTGTTCCGCATCTTAATTTTAATGCCTATAATTGCACTCGTTTATTATTTTTATATTTATGAGTTATTCCGGTCTGATCCTCTGAACCCCAACTCCCTCCACCCGCCCCCCCCTCGATCCCCTGATAACCATTTCACGTTAACACGTAGGTATGTATAACAAGACAAGTTTATTAGGTCGCGCTGACCTCGGGGCTCGGGTGCGAGGACCACGCTTATTGGTCGGTTCATCTTGTTCAAGCTTTAATCAACTACCTGCTGCCTTGAGTCACCCGCTGATAGCAGAGATAAGGAACATGCTACTTTTATAAAGTGATGCTTACCTTACTAGAGACTTTGGCTTTGTGAAGTGCGGAGTTTCAATATCAATCACCAAGTGCGGCCGATCCCACGACCACACGTCCTCCCATAAAGGCGCGCATGCAACACTGCGTCCCACTTCTTTGGGCCTGACTATTCGAGCAACGATACAGCCCCAGATTCGACACCCACAGGCCCCTCCTTATGGTGGCCGGACATCATTAAGGATTTTAAGCACCCTTTGACACCCGGCAGCTTTTCTGCTGCGGGGCCATTGTTAACTTGGATGAACGACTAATATTTTTACCAAAAGATTACGTGATAAGACAATAAAACAATACGACATAACACTTGGCTCAGCCTGGGAATCAAACCTTGGAAACTTGTTCACTGCGGCCCGTACACGATGCAACTAATCACAAACTAGCGTTAGTAAGTCGCGCAATTCTTGAGTGGCCTCGTGGACGATGGGCTGAACGATTACTGTTCGGCCATTAATAGGTATGTCTGGCAACCAGAAGCCTGTTAATGTTAAATTAATTGTTAAAATTTGTCAAGCTGGCAAAGTTCGGGAGGCGGGATCTGTTCAGTAATTGAGTTACAGGGGATGAACGCTAACGGCGGCGCGCGGCCAGAATACTCATATTTTATTCACTTATCTCCGAGCAGCGGAGTCAAATGACGATGATGGCGGCAATTTTATGTTTTTGATTGCCTGATTCATATTTTGAATTAGAGGATACCCTAAAAACAGAATATAATACATTCCACCAAAAACATTTTCATGTAAAACGTTGCCAAGACGAGACCATAATTACGAGTATGACACGCACTGTCAAAAAGTTTGATCTCATGCAGAGCCAAGCTTCTAACTCTACAGGCCCTAACTCCACAAACTCTACACCTTAATCAAAATATGAGGCTTGGCCGCGATTTTGAGCAAGTCTGACTCGAGAGGTATGTTTTATTAGATAAAATACAACATTGATAAAATTGAATATGGTTGTGCTATGGGAATTTAATACTCCAGGCCAAGCAAACAAGTGTAGAAGGTTCCACAACATAATAAACAACGGATATTAATAAACCATTAATTTTCGTAAATTTTTCACAAGTATTTGACATTTTTATCGTCGCTGAGATAAGAAAACGACTTGAATTTGAATGTTTTTAAGTACGAGAATTTTCCTTATTGTATCACGTCACGTCGACCTCCGGCCAGTCCTCGTGTCCTCATTGTACAGCGGATCTCATTGACCTTATTGAGCCGGCCATCATGCACGGACAGCGATAAACTTTTAATCAATTTGCGGCATCCTTCGATGACAGCAAGTCGAATTAGGTGGCGTTAAATACCGGGTTAGTTTTTAATGAAGGCGAAGGATAGAATTGAATACCTTTATTTTGTATAAAATATGGTAAGTACATGCATAAGCATAATCAGCCTATAATGTTCCCACAGCAGGGCAAGGCCCGTCACATATGGAAGGTATTGTTACTTCCTAATTATTTCATGCTATACTAGCGACCCGCCCGGCGCCCCTGCACAGCACAGTTTTTACGACACGACACAACATCAAGATTTCTTTATGATCTGTAAGTTAAATATTAATGTATCATACAACAACTTTCGGAGTCTGACAACTAGTCTTACCAAGGGGTATCGCATTACCCAGTAAGTGGGTTGTGGAGGTCAGATAGGCAGTGGCTCCATGTAAAATACTGGTATTCAGCTACATCCGGTTAGACTGGAAGCCGACCCCAACACAGTGGCGGATTTACCAATGGGCTTAGTAGGCTGGAGCCTAGGGCGGTAGATTTTAGGGGCGGCAAATTTGGAGCTAACATTTTTTTAAAATGTCTTACTGAAATTAAAAAGATTAATATTTACATACCTATCATGTTTTTTTGGAAAGAATAAACAAAGTGAATGCTCAAATTCAGGCTTCTACCGTAGATTTTATCACAATTGCCGATCTTCCCTTTGCAAGTTTTTCGTAGCTGATGAACGAGAACATTTTAAGTATTTTGAAGAAAAGGCGAAGCAGTATACAAAAGACTCGGGACATTATTGTAGAGGTCGGTAGGGGCGGCAAAATTTGAATAGCCTACTGGCGGCAAATGTGTAAATCCGCCATTGCCCCGACATAGTTGAGAAAAGGCTCGGCAAATGATGTGACAAATACATCTTTCGGAATACATAATCAGCCTATAATGTTCCCACTGCTGGGACACAGGCCTCCTCTCTGTGAGAGGGAATCTTTCGGAATAAATTCTCTAAATTGTGCTGAAAATCAAAATCCGTTGCGTAATTAAAAAGAACAACGCGCCACAAAGACAGACACGAAAAATGGCTTTAATTTATATTAGGTATGTATAGATGGGGCAAACGAGCTGGTAGGTGTCTGCGCCATGCTGAGCAACCACCGGCCCGCCGCCGCCGCCCTCCAACGTAATAACACTGTTGACAAAATGTTCAAACAGCAAATATTAATAATGCTGAAAATTATGCCGACGGCATCGCGACGGCTCAGCAATAAGGAGACTATTTGGTCCAAAGATAAAAGGCTCTAAAACCTTATCTATCTTAAGGTCAAGGGTTGTCTAAAGAGTTTTTGACGACAAGGATGATTTAAAGGGCATCTGTGACGTTGTACTGTTTGCAGACGATACATCTCTTATTTTTAAAGTTGACAGGAATAGACAAGATTTTGACGACGTAAACAGTGCACTATTAATAGTTACGGATTGGTTTACGTCAAATAACCTAGTTCTCAATGCCAAGAAAACGAAATGTGTAAAGTTTGCCTTACCAAATGTTAGAAATCTAGGACCCAACATCGTCTTAGATAAAGTGGTGCTTGAAACAGTGGGCTCGGCAGTTTTTCTGGGAATAACAGTAGATGCCAAACTTCAGTGGGGACCACATATATCAAGCCTAGCAGGAAGGCTCAGTTCGGCTGCCTATGCCGTCAGGAAAGTAAGACAATACACTGACGTTGATACAGCTCGTTTAGTCTATTTTAGTTATTTTCACAGCGTTATGTCCTACGGTATTCTGCTGTGGGGCAAAGCCGCTGATATACAAAATATATTTGTCCTGCAAAAACGAGCTGTTCGAGCGATTTACCAGCTAGGCGCCAGATTTTCTCTAAGAGATTTTTTTAAAGATATTGGTATTCTCACGGTTGCATCACAGTTCATCTTTGCCAACATCTTATATGTTAGGCAAAATTTACACTTGTACACTAAAAACAGTGATACTCACAATGTTAACACTAGGAATAAGGACAAACTACGTGCTCCCTTTCACCGGCTTCATAAGGTTCATAACTCATTTGTTGGGCTTGGTATAACCTTTTATAACAAGCTACCTTCTTCCTTGCTAGATTTGCCTTTTAATAGATTTAAAGCTCAAGTAAAATCCAACCTTTGTTCAAAAGCATACTATTCCATCAACGACTACTTAAACGATAAGAATAGTTGGTCGCCCTGATTAACTCAAGACAATTATTATGTTCTTTCTCCAGAATTAGCTTACTGACAGGTTATATGAGTTTATATAATGTTTTTATTTTAATTTTTTTTTTTTTTTTTTTTTTTTTTTTTTAGTTGAGAGTTTTAGTCAATTCGGTTTAATTTTATTGTAATTTATTATTGACATAATCTGCTCATTTCAATGTCTTTTAATGAGTTGATTGCAATATGTGGTTAGCTAGCGACCTCTACGAATGATCATATTATTATTCTTGCTTGAGCAACCGGCAGCAAGTTCGTCATGCTCCCTTAGATGTCATTGCTTGCGGTAGCGTCGGGGGTCGGGTTGCCTCCTTCCCTCAAATATGGCGAGGGGGGTAATGGCTGATCTTTGCGTTATGCTCGTGAACGGGTGCTGCTTGTGGTGACTGGTCGTCTTGCTGACCATGGTTTTATTGTTGTTATTAGTAGTAATAACTTGTTTATTTATTTTACTTCGATGGTCCTAGTTTATCATTTGTGACTTCAAGTGACAGCTATGTAAACAGAACCCAGCATTGCATACATATGTAAGCTGTCACGCCCTTTATACCTGGAGGCTTTTATTTGGTCAGTAAGTTTATTTTTGGTTATATTTTTAATTTTTTTTTTGCTTGAGTACGTATAGTGTTTATTGTATTTGTTGGTATATTGGCGTGGCTAGTTAACCTATGGCAAATAATTTAATTTAAGGTTCTGTGTCCTGTAATGTTAATTACTTTGCATACATAGTATTGTATAAAATTAATTATTTTCTAACTGAACAGACAGCTGTGCTGCTGGGGAGTTTGTTCCGCCACTTCTTCTCCCCAGCGAAAGCACTAGGAAGTGGCGAAGGGCGGGCGTTTTGGGGGACTGTCTTTTGTAATTTTGACGTTCGAAAAGTGCTGATTCTCAGCCTAGTTTGAATAAATGACTTTTGATTTGATTTGATTTGATTTGATTTGATTACGCTGCTATAGAGAGGAAATAAATATATTTTCACTTTCCATTCCGAAGCTATAAGTATTTTCATGTTTGATAATTTTTAAATGTAATCCATAATTACAATTAAAAATTATATACAGTTGACGAGTTGTTGTATACAGTTGTCGTCACAAAAACTTTACACAAATAAGGCCTCCGTCTCAACTTTCTTCTTATTTTCCTTCATGTTACTGGCAACGCCATCTATCAACAGTTAAACACACTAACTAAGCCAAGCATCTGACTGGAAACAAGGGTTGAAGAATATATACCGACAGTAGCGGCATGCAGCGGCAAGTAGCGAAACTACAGCATTGAAAAGTTTCTTTCAGAACTGAAAAGATGGTGTTGTTTCTACATTGGAAGTAAGAATTCGCTTTAAAAAAAAATAGTAATTACTGAAAATTAAATTAGAAATAAATGACTGTCTCCTGAAATACAATAAAATACCGATTAAGAAATTCGTTAAGAGGCTGCTTCTTGTGGGTTTGTATGACTTGCTACACATTGGTTCGAGTCTAAATGATTCGACATAGCCAGGCGGCAAAATCGACATATTTTGTCGCCTGGCTGTGGCGAATCATGAAGAACCGAGTAACACTAAACTTACCGATAGGAAAGCGTGCTTTCAAAAATGATGGCACCCTCAGCTTTAACAGTTCCTTATTTTAGCGGTTATTCCGAGTCTATTTATTGCAGTAAACGATATAAGTACCTAGATCATTTTGGTTTTATTAAACCAATAGCATAATTATCTAAATTCTTTCTGGTTTTTTTTTCATTGTTCTTAGTTTGCGATCCTTAACCTGGGTCAAATAAATTTATTTTCTTTGTTTCTCTCACAACGAAGTGTAGCTAAAAACATTATTTTCTAGTGCGAAAATACAAATACATGGCGCTAAGTGAAACTCTTTCGCACCAAATAATAACTTTGACACTTCCTTATACTGCCCCAGCGTTGCTACTGCGAATTTGTTAATGTTAACTTTCAAAATAATTTCGTTATACAGTTCGCCGCTTTCCGTGAGTAAAAGCAATTTTCAGCATTACCTACAATTAATTTATCAAGGCAAAGCTCTTAGAATTAAGAAATTAAAATTATAATTGGTATTGCAGTTTCTGTAATTGGTTAATATAACTTCATTTCAGTGGGCGTGGCTTGGGGCTGCCCTTAGGGCCTCGTTTGATTCACATCCTGTATTCAAGGACAGTGGGTCTTTTACTTAGGAAGGCTAGAATTCATTATAAGAAGTCGAGAGGTGTCGCGAGACACCCGGTTGGAACGAGTTCCTTGCGCTGTACCCATATTTTGTAGTAAATAACAGGTACATAAATTAACAATGTATGAGAGTAATTAAACAAAAAAAAATGAAGGAATAGTAATACAATTTAAAGTAAACACATACTCTAGCAAGAGTGTCGTGACGGTCAAAACGTTAACTTTATTCGTTGTAGCTCACATTCGCCCAGAGTGCAGAGTACAGCGTGCGATAAGAAACTTCGTTCCAATAAAGTCGGGGAAATTAATTGTTAAGCAAATTGACACCCTACGTCAACTTGCGGTGTTATAGCCGTTTGATACTTGTTGTCAAGGAAAGGCATTTGTGATTTGATTTGAACATAAATGATCCGTATAACCATTTATGTATGTCGTTATTAAATTTGGTTAGCAATTAATTTACCTGGCTTCATTCAAGTGCTTCGACCGGGGAACGAACCTACAACCTGTGTGCCCAGACATGGCACTAATCAGTATTATCGCCAAATGGGTCATTTTCACATAATCCCTTACATCATAATTATACGCGGCCCTTGTAATAACTTGAGTCAAGTTGTCCGCGCGACGACGGCGGAGCCTGGCGGGCTCAAGTTTCAAACTGTACTTCATTTTAATCTGCGCCTTTGTTTCTGACTCGACAAGATATAAGTGACAGCTAAGTTAACACTCTCTTGTGTGCTTAGCAACTTTATATCTTTCGAAGTTCCCATAAACTTTTGTAAAAGTTTTTGAAATTGTAGTATTGAATGATATTTCAAACTTTTCCCACTCAAATGTTAATGATATTTTAATGGTGCGATTTCATTCGGAGATAAAGATACAGTCAACGACAAAACTCGCTGACTATTTCTGAATATTATCTTTATTTAAGAGTAGGTACTTTGATTTATATTCTACTTGTCGCCAAACTATTCTTTACTATGAACGTATAGTGTGTGTGTGTGTGTGTGCGTGTGTGTGTGTTTCAGAATAATTGTAGGTAACAATATGTCTGTCAAAGTCTATAACCTAATCAGAGAACTGCCATTAAATTATTTCAAAAATAAACTTAAGAAATGGCTATATTTTTTTATATATCTGTAGTAACAATAAAATTGAAGTGTATAAGTTTGTTTATTATCACAGGTATTTTTGCATGCTGAAATAAGTAGTCAAAATATGTGGAACTATTTATAATTAACTATTTTTAATTATTTATTACTTTTTGTGAATAATATTTTATGCAAAATAAAGATATTGTATTCTATTCTTAATCCCTGTAATCTTCCTCTTTTGCTTTAATTAAACCAAATGAATCATGTTTACGATTTAAATACATTTATACCTTCAAAAAACCTCATTTATAAATAAAATAAGTAGCGGGTTCACCGACCGCTATACGACGAGCAAACATAAATAGGAACATAATATTTATTCGATATTTTAACCGCTATAACTTTTAAATGACGGTACAAGTAAAAGGCTAACTTAAGTCTACGGGATCTACGGCTGAGGAAACGTTAAGTATCGGCTGATATTACGTGCAATTTGTAACAAATCCATATTGCAGTAGTTATCGTTATCATTTCCTTATTTACCATCTGACCAACATTATAGTTATAATGCTTTTCAAACGAAATTAATTAATTAAAGGAATAACCCATTGGAACTACGCATCAAACACAATACTCGTACACAAACGCTAGGTTAGTGCAACATCGATTAAACACAGAAGTAGTTTTTTGGCAAAACATCCGTTTTACGAATTGTGTATAGTATATATCTCTATCTACTTGCTCCGCCCTCACGGGGCCTTGAACTCATAAGTTTAGATCCTAGTCAGAGCCTGTCACTGTGTGTACAGTCACGTCTAAAAGTATGTATACACTTGGAAATTTTCAATTGCGATTTTTTCGTGAAATAACGAATGCAACGTTGAAATACGACACTTAACATAAACCTATGGGTTCGAAAATACTATTTTCGTAATAGCATAAAATTTCATTCAAAAATAAAGGAGAAAATCACCTTTGAATAAAGCCAAGTGTATACATACTTTTAGACGTGACTGTACCTTGTGCAATACATAACATAGGTGCTGTTTCCTGTATTTATCATTTTATCTTTTGGCCGTGAATTTGATGGAATCAAAACTTTTTCACAAATCGTAACCAAATGTAGCCTTTGTAACACGCATGAGTTTTAACCACGATTTGTTCTTAGTGTTACCTCTGCAATCCCTTACAATCTCAATTTCAATCAGTAAAATTTCGCCACTTTATCCCCAAACAAATTCCACTCTTGTAACTTCAACAAAAGGCAAGGTTTCCCCGAGCGCCGCCCGCCGCCGCGCGCCGTCGCCGCCGCTCCGCGCCGCAATCGTTTATGCCTCGTTCCGCGCGCGGATTTCATTACTTTACAACATAAAATAAAACTTTGCTGCCGCTTTTTTTTGTCGTCGAAAATATTTGATGTCGCTTTTATCGGCGGCCGAGTAAAGTTGCGTAAAGTTAAGTACAATAACGGGCGTGGAATTATTACCGGGTTTCAGTAACGTGCTGCTGTCGGCTTCCGGACCTTCTTAATGATGAATTCTTCTGAATGAGGCAGTTAATCTGCGGGTGTATTTTATGTCTTTGGGGTTTTTTTAGTTGAATCATTGAGGAATTAAAATGTGACCGAGCTTTGATTTTTGTGGAAATTTTTATTTTTTCGTGACGCAAAGCTCTAAAAAGAAATCTCTAACGATAAACTTAGCTTAGCATACATCCTGCCGAAGGGTATAGCTATTCATAAGTATCCCACGACACCCACTCTAAAATGAATTACGAGGCGAATATTCATTGTTCAATTACTTTTGATCGCACGCACGTAATTACAACTCAGAAATAACCCTCCATCATTTTATTTTTACAGAGCTTTATTTAAAATCGGATATTACAGCGTATACTTGATAAAAGTAATTATTTGAACAATCAAACGGTTTAATGAAATAACAGAATTAATGGATTTGCACTTCGATTTGTGTCTTCAATTATCTTCTGAAAGGACTTTGGTTTTGTTTATTCTGGGGTGGCTATTAAAAGGCTGTTTTGCTTATGTTTAGCTTTTTTAATCACGATGCGTGTTTTATTTTTTCTCGTAAAACATCAGAATACATTATTTATTAATTATTAAATAAATTTAAATCCTTTTTTATGCTTGAAAATCATTTGATTCAGTGAATGAAATTAAATATATAGTACCTACTTTATCAATTAAATCTACTCAACGGGAAAGCCTTCATTTAGTGTAAGATTTTCCTCAAATACTTGTAAGCTGTTTCGTGTTCGCGACTCGACAATATTTCGGGACCAGAATATGAATTGTCGGAATGCTGTCGTGAAGATGTCGATCTAGAGAAATTGTCTGTCGTTGAGTCTGCGAGTGACGGTAAGCTGGATGTTTCATTTACTTACTTGAAAAAATCATCTTGATTCGTTCTACGAGAGGCTTACAAGCAAACATAATAGTTTTTTTTTTTGTAATCTCAAATAATATCCACGCAATGTCTTCTCTGACTCTCTATCCGCGAGTGCGCTTGTAATTGCTAACCCAATCAGCGCGATTTCCTTTAATTCATAGATCATCGTTTATGACTAGGTTTAAGTAGCACTCATGTTTTCTAAGATATATGACTACTTGTCTCAAATAAACACTTGATTTGAGTCGAGACAAGTGTACAAACTGAAACTATTTTGAAACAAGGTGCTGGATGGATCTAAAGTATTAGAGATTTTTGGTCACATCATGTTATTCTAAAAAAATGATCGTGATTTGTCGTGTACGAAATGAGTACACCAGAAGTATATCTATGCATTTTTTTAAACCATATCTATCACAATCCAGTAATTCCCATTAACCTAGAATCTGAAACTTCTCGAGCAGAAAATTAATTTTGAGCAAATAATAATCTTTTACTACCTCTCCTTAAACTCGATTATCTGAGGAATTTGAGAAAGCATTCTAATGGTTTCCGCAGTCGTTGCGAAGTTTGGAAGTGAGCAATGATAAAAATTGATCATTTTATTGTATTAAGGTTGGATTCTGTAGAAAAAACTGCAAAAATAAGAACAGGAAACAGTTTGGCTTCCATTAAGAGTAAGATTTTTGGTGTTATTAGTGTCAGCGGTGTTAAACAATATACTCCGATTGTCTACTTGATTTCACAAAAACAGGACACACTACAAATTGATTTGAATCATAATACCAGTCTTCACAGCATTCTCAACTTTATAATAATTTGTCATTCAAATGTAGTAGTGTGTGTAGTGTATTATTATTAATTTGTTTAATTTTATGCTGCAACTTAACCCAATGTTGTTGCTGATTGTGCCTCAATTGTAGCGCCGGGGGTCAACATACGTTGAAACAAATTTGCCGAGTTGTGTTACATTTCATGTTACATTGCTTAAATTAGGACAGCTCATTTGTGTTACAGGTCATATTAGGTTTCACCAATCTGTACCGGGTATAAGGTTTTTTATTTATTAAACACAAAATCCACAGCTCTTTGAGATTTTATCTTAAAATATATAAGCTAGTCTTACAGCTAATTACATATTGTTATTTATTTCATGGCTTGTCAGTTCCTACCAGGTTCTAAAAACATGCTTATAGTACGAATGTCAGAATGTATTCTTACCTCAGCAGTGTATCGGTTGCCTCCCTTCCCCCCCTTGCCGTGCTCGGGGGAGTGGCGCAGCGCCTTCGTGTCGATCTGCACGTTCGTCTGCATCCTGCGCCGGCGCACTATAACCCACACGCACTATTACCTACGCACTATTACCCACACAATTAACTACGCGTAGCTACTATTAAAAAACGTATATGTACTTCATTTATCACAATACATTTTACTTTGACTGCTGTGAAATGTTTATGAATTATTTCAGCACCAGCATTGTCTTATCCGGCTGTATATTTCACTGAATAAACACTTAATTACTTCTTCAATGTCACCGTCTTTCATTGGCACAAAAACTACATTAAAGTACACATCAAACTGTCCGTGTGTTTACATTTACCACAGCTTTAACCCACTTCTAGTCCGTAACTTTACGAGGTGTGTTCAAAGGTGCATTTCCACCGGTCATAGCGTTTTACAGCACTCGTTTACGACACTTATACGATTTCATTTGCACATTAACTGCGCACTTTTACACGCGCTATCGTATTTCAACGCGGTTTCATTTTAAATGGAAGTGTTGATTATATTAAATGCTGCGTTTATAGACCTGCAACAAACAAAGTTTATTGTTACTCATGATGATAAATAACTTGACACACATAATGCACGTAAAAACTATTTCTTTATCGTGTGCAGAATTAATTGTTACCTCCCCCCCCCGTTCCTAGTTATTCGGCCCCGTCAAGTAAACAATGATTTATATAATAAAACTAAATGATTCCAAACCAAAAAAGACAGTTTTATTTATCCGACATAACTTTATTCCGCTAATAAAACCAGCTACGCCGTAGCTGTGACTTGCTACGTCGTAGCCAATATGGCAAGCTGTAGCTACGAGAGGATGTTGCGAAGCACATTCTTACCAAATCCAACGTAGTGTGAACATAATGTTTGGCCATCTTGTAAAGTGAACAGTGTAGGTAACTGAAGTGTACCATAAAATAGAAATTATGTATTTTCTTTCTAATAGTTGAGAAGACAAATAAAATCTGTGGTTCTTCTCACACAATATTATTATTGTAACCAAATCGTAATAATATGAAACTACAAGTGAAAGACACTCATCACGATGTACAAATAAACATGTAAACAAAGAGCTGACGCTTTTGATAAACCTCTGTTTTTATCTCGGCGCAGAGTTTCCCATATCGTAACTAGATGGCGTGCGGATCGAGTTAGATCTCGCTATGGTTTCGTACACACTCAAACGATATAACTTGAGACATCGTGTGGTGGTTATCTGTAATGTTAACGATCCCTTAATTTTTGCAAGACTTGAAAATAATACTGTTTCTAGAACAAAGTTACCGTGTCATGTCACAGTTCGCTAGTTATTAACGATGTTGTTTGCTAAGTATTTCTGTTTGCCACACAAACGCATCTAATTCGCAATCTTCTATTCAAATATTAAAATTCAACAGTCGCGGTCGCTCCACTGAAAATATTACTATCAAATATTTTTTAGGATGCTGTTGGGGTTGCCTCGCTTTTGCAGTGCATCAGGTATGTTTGCTAAGGCTAGCACTGACTGCTTTAGGGCTATAGTGAGGAAAAGAGTGGCCTCCCTGATGCGCCGCGTGCGGGGCAGCACCAACAGCCTTCTGAATACCATATTGGAAAGGGTTGATTGTCCGGTTGTGAGGCACTGGAATACGTTCACGTTCACGGATCTGGAGGGGTCCGTTTTAATGTAAAACAGAGTAATAATGTATGTGTATGTGTTTTTTAGTGTAATAATGTATAATTAATAATGTTGACATTCAATAATAATATACTAACATAGTTATAAGTATGATTTACTAACAATGTATGGAATATTTTTTGATTCTGAAATAAATGAATAATAATTAATTAATTAAATGACATACAGGTTCAGTTTATAGGACGTACCTACCAGTAGGCATTATTTATTGCTAGACATAAAAAGTTTCTTTAATAAGTGGGTGACTAATTAATTATATTTATTGCTCTAAGCACCAAACTGTTTGTTGTCCGTCTGTCTGTCAAGACCCTTATATCTCGGGAACGCGTGGAGGTATCGAGTTGAAATTAAAACCATATTTCAAATCTTCAGTCCCTTGAAGCTGTGAAAAATCAAACTTCTAAGTTAACGTAATAAAAGATACGGCCGTTTATGCCGCAAAAAACGTACATTTCGACACTCTCAAGGGAATCTAAATTTGTAGGGTACTTCCCGTTGACCTAGAATCATGAACTTTGACAAAAAGCAATGTCATGTGGCACAAGTAAAGGAACAAATCCGAAAACCGTAAAGTAGTTACATACCTACTTTGTACGGAACCCTCAGTGCGCGAGTCCGAATCGCACTTGACCGGTTTTTTTTTTTGTTTATGTATCATTATTAAATTGTGATTGACAAATCTTCGACGGAAATTGAGGTTATAAAAATAACGTCAACAATTGTTAAAACAAAAACATTTTTACGGTGATCTAAAATAAGAAGTTCAGGTTCAAGTATTCAAATAATCAAATAAAAGCACTCAATTTGTAACTGGCATCACAAATTGAAATGCACAGCACGTTTTCTGAGCCATTTGTTTTTATTTTCATCAAATACTTTTGAAACAGACCGTACTTAAGTGTCGTCACCGGGGAAACCTCTTCAATCCACGTATTTTCTTTTAAAATTAAAAGGCTTTCAGTATAATGTAAGGGCTGCCTTATTACCCCACTTGACCATAATCGGTAGCAGCTAGTAGCTGCGTGTGAGTACATGATTATGTATTCCGTCGAGAAGGCAAACGCTTAGTGGAAATATGCGAGACGTTGCATGTGTAGGATGACCATGAATCATCCCAACAGGAAACAACATTCGGCCACATTCATTTAAAAACCGTTACCCTTGTGAACTCCCCATTTCCCTAGATAAACGCAGTGGCTGCATGATTGCCTTCGGCTCTACAGGACGTGGGTTCGGTTCCTGAAAGGATCAAATATTCGTGTATCTACAAATAGTAGTTCGTTGTGTCTATAAATGCACACGATACATAAGAAATGTATTTTATGACTGGTAAATGTGGCTAAAGTTTTTTATAGTAATGAAATTAACAAATTGCGCCATATAAGCATCGGTTGAGAAGTTTTTATGATAATTCCTCGTTTCGTTTTATCGTTATGATGTAATTACAGAACGTATAAACTTGAGGGAGGTCAGTTATGGTTCGCGTAAATGTCCAATTTTAATTATGATATTGAAGGTTGTTACTTTAATCACATAATTACTTGTGACAAAACACTCCCAGAGGTAAAGCACAGCGGGACAAATTGTGCTTCATTTGCTTTTTGTTTACATTCCTCAGTTCGAGTGTTCGGTTACGTTAAGGGAGTCGAGAGTACGGGTCAATATTAAATTTATGGAAGAAATTATCGGTGTAGTTACTGCTGCTAAATACAAGCAGATACATTTATACAAATAACGAACATATGTTCGTAATCCAACACGTTTAAAGTCATCATCATTTCGGCCGAAAGACGTCTAGGTACTGCTGGACATAGGCCTCCCCCAAGCACCTCCACTTCGACCGGTTCGGTGCTTCCCGCATCCAGCGGATTCCTGCGGCATCGAAGGTGGCATTCTAACTACACAGTTATATTATACTTATAGCATATTGCGTGTCTTGTCGTGTGGCCACAGGAGTCGCGTGACTGCACAACGGCGGCCAGCGCTAAGTTATCTGTAACATATACAGCGCACGTAATTGACCCCATCTCACCGCGGAGTTGTAAGGAACACGCGTTTATGCACAGTCAGCAATGTGCTTATACGCTACGTGATGGCAGAAATGGTCAGCAATTTACTGTTTTCATTGATTAATAGTTATTGCAAATTTTGAAAGAGGTGTGACACTTTAAACGCAGCCACGTTTACATTGTCACGCCTCTTTTGAAGTCGAGACTGCGTTAACGATTCTCCTGGTGTTCGTCGCTGGCAGTGGTTTCTAGACTACTTACTCTATTTTACAATACTGCATCTATAATTAGTCGGGCATCTAATAAATGATCTTTTAGCATAGACAAATTCAGCTAAGAGTTTACAAGATCAACCTATCATCCTATCCATGCAGTATATCAAGTGATCCCTCTCTAAGCTAAGAGCAACGTGACAGAGTGCGTGTAGTCCCTCCGTCCTCTCATCTGTTACAATGACCGCGATCCGTCATGATCTGAGGATCAGCTAAATTTTGCTAAATGGATTTTATACAAGAGGTGAGTACGGTCAACTTACAGTTCCTTAACTCATGAACGCAACACACATTCATCACACAAACACATTCGATTTAGACCAAACGAACTAATACTTATTCTGTCCCCACTTTGTGGGATTCCCTCAGTCTAAACGTGGGAAGGGAGTGCTATACTCTTGCTCTGGCTCGGTCTTCGATTGGTCTAAACCCACCTTCACTCACTCATTCACCACACACCCACACCACACACGTATACAATATACCGTATGACATACGTTTTTAATACACCTAAGTTAACTACATAATTATGTTTAGATGAATGTATTTATTTGGGCGAACACTCGACTATTGTCGCCTCAGAAATCTTACCAACCGATGCTATGTATGAGTTTATTTATCTATTATGTACTCAACAATCTTGTAAGACGAACGAATGTCTCCACGCACAGGGAATCCTAGTGTGGAGGCTAGTGCTATTTAAATATTGTAATGTTTTTTCTGAACAATAAAGTTTTTATTATTATTATTAACTGAATGTAAGTATTAAACTACTAAAACCACACTTGCTGTAACGAAATAAACACGCTGACCATGCCATTACCATGAACATGCGATTGATTGTATTTTATAAAGTTATAGTATTCGCAAGCGAATGTTTGTATGATGCGAAGTATAATTTTGAGAGTTTTTGAACAAATGGGTCCGCATTCACTTTCAGAATAGCTGCGGAGTCCTACCCACATTTCTAAATAAAATCATACTTTAAAATTCGCAAAGACCTCTGTGGGAGAGATTGATGAATATTCATTTGAATTTGAAAGTTTAGCATACCCACGCGGCACTCATACATACATGTACACACATTGTGTACACACATACATATCAGAAATCAGCAATCTATTTTCAGTTTTACGCTGACATTTTTCAGGGCGGCATAACTAGGTTCTGAAACAAATAAAGCCTTTAACCGTCTCGTAACCACGTAACAACAAAACATTGAAATAGTTTGCAGTTTGCATCATTAAATCATTCTAGCTGCAAATACTTTTTGTATTCAATTTAATATCACTCAAAGTAAAGCTTTTATTCGAGCCCTTTATTGCGGCACTTAGTGGTACATTTAACAGCGCACACGTGCTGCCGCGCTCTGAGCGCACACGTGCTGCCGCGCTCGGAGCGCCAATCAATCATGAACACAGCGCGCTTAGCTTGCATCTAGTGCCGCCACTCACGAACTTTAGTACTTAGGTAAAGGGTATGTTAACAGAGTCTTAAGGAAATGTTGAATCGGATATCGTAGATCATTTGTAGTCCATAGAATTTAGAGTTCGCGAAGGAATACAAACTTCAAAGAATTTTTAAAGTGTGGACATAACTTCCATCTCTTGACAAGACCGCGCAATTTTTTGAAACGACACACACGGGTCAAATTTGTCCGTGCCTCTCAGCCACAGGCGGGGTTAATTTGTCAGTTCAAGCTTATGATTATTTCGCCCATCCTTACACATTGTATTGCCTCTCATATCAAACAAAAGGATACTCGAAAATGTAATCTGCATACGTAATATTAGACAGATGGTTACGAAGCGTCGCGCGTCGTGTACGCGAGCACTAACTTGCTTCATTCATCATAATTATTCAGTTGCACGTCAATCAATGGCGGCGTCTCATATAAAAACTATTACAGCCGGTTTTTTCAGTGTGCTGCAATTATAACGTACTAAGTACTGCTTGTATGTATGTAAAGCATCGCGATTTTGAAAGTTGTGATCGTTTTTATAGCAGCACGGTTCTTTTCATCTCATCTCGTGCTCGAGCTATTAATAATTATACAAAGTTCATTTCGTGGTGAAAACCTTCGCTGGCGCTGACTGAGCAGGGTGTGTAACCCTGTTACAATATAAAACAATTGCTATCGTATGAAATTATAACAATTTACTACTAATCCATACTTGATATAAATGCGAAAGTGTGCTAGTTAAGAAATTCATTACGCGATACTCGCACGCACATACACCCGATATAATAGAAAGAGACAGAGAGAAAGAGGAAGTCGCAAGGAGGGGACGTAACGCTTGGTCGTTATGTGAGGAGTTCCACCAGTTTACTCCCACCACAAGTAATTATAAAGAGATCCTAATGACGGAGGCCGTAGCTCTAGTCCACCGCAACAGTCACAACTTAGCTAATAGTTTTACCGCCACATCGCTTCGCTCGGCTCCACTCGGGCGCGCTCGGATCTACTCGGAAGTCATCGGCAATTGTTTGCTTCTTTTGTGTTGCTCAAGCGAGCAATCAGTCGCTCGCTCGCAACAATTAGGTCAGCCGCAGACTGGGCGACTGCGAGAGCTAATACTTTGTGAATGCACTTATAAATGAGTAGTACGGATAGCGAACTATTCGACATAGTAAATAGGACTTGGGGTTTTGAAATGTATGTGTTCTCAAACTCTTAGGACTTTTAGAAATCCTTTCGTTTATCAAGTCAGAAGACTGACGCGGCACTGAGCAGACCATTGCATAGAAAACTATATTTAATTACTTCAAGATGCAAAATCAAATAGCACTCATAGTCTTTGACTAATGTAGAGTTGATATCGACCTAAACCTTTTTAATGGCCGGGCTTTTTACTGACTATTGACGACTAGCGAATAAAAAGATGCCTAAATTTCATTCTGCGGTATTGACAATACGTGCAATATATAATGCTGAGTCAGTAAAGCAGATTCTATCGTGCAATTAGCAAACAAAAATAGCCTGTAAGGTGACGAACATATTTTGGGTGTAACTGTACTTGAACTCTTAGAACTTCATAAGAACGATGTAGCTGTGCCTAGTTTCTCAAAGGCCCATAGTAAGTACATCTACATATATATGTACTTACTTACTCTCCTAATATAAGACTGCAATCCCTTTAATCGGTCAAGCGGCGCGGTTCGCCGATCGGCAACGAAACAATAGAAAATCAATTGTGTCTCATTAGCGGAGCTTGACAGATTAATGAGCAGTGGTGGCCAAGTGGAAACGGCCGCGACTTACGAGTTGTAGGTCGTAGGTTCGAACGCAGACAGGTGCTTTACTTTGTGTAAATTATTTCATCACCACTGCTCTCAAAACGGAGGAGGAAAACATCCTGAGGAAACCGGCATGTCCTAGATCCAAAAATTTGAAGACATGTTACATCTGCCAACCCACAGTGTACCCGTGTGGTGGATTACGGCCCACTACCTCTCACCGAGAGGAGGCCTGTGTCCCAGCAGTGGGAACATTATAGGCTGATTATGAATCCCTTTAATTACTTCTCCCTCGTCGCGGCGCGTGGCGGTCTGTCCGCAGCCTGTGATGGCTCCAATAAAACTCATTACCACAGAACCGCTCCGACTCCACACAACCATGAAATAGAGTTTCAAACATGAATATCTAATAACAATTCGCAAACTTAAATACTGGCACGGATTTTGTGATATTTGATATTTGCGTAGACAACTTGAGTCAAATCTCGTCGCTGCTATGCGTCTTCGCCGTAGCGCTACGGCGTAGCACTACGGCGTAGCAAAATTCACAACAAGAAAGTAAAAAGAAACTGAACTCGATTAAATGATAAAATTATGTTTATTTCTGTAAGTAGGTTTATGCTCTAACACTTTTATTGAAATTCTCCCTTACATTTTCTCCAACTAAAGAATCTTGCACATTGATTTACAGTGAAAATGAAAAACACATTCAACCGAATCCACATGCCACACTAGTGGATCGTAAACAAATCCCAGTCGCACATAGTACAACATCAACATTCGGTTCCGCGATCACTATAAACAGTATCAACATCGTACCGGGATTGTCGGGATTCCCGGGATTGAGGCGGTGGGTCTTGAACACTGTTTACTGACGTCACTTATTGCGTCACCGGGATCAACATTTACCGAGTGTTTGTGAAGCGAGGCTGTTATCCTAAGCCAAGACTAAGGATGGAAGGCCGTATGTAAATGAAAACAAACTGTATCTTATAGTATAGTGTTGGTAGCGCGCTGCAGTGCGCCTGTCCGCGTCACGGCTGTGTGTTAACATTTACCCCTCATATAATAGTTTCTGTTAGAGGGGCTCAGCTACGCTTGCCGAGGTGGCTCCCTGGATAGGTGACCATCTTTACATACCGAGCCCCTCCGTGGATGGGTGACCATCTTTACATACCGAGCCCCTCCGTGGATTTGGTGACCATCTTTACATACCGAGCCCCTCCGTGGATGGGTGACCATCTTTACATACCGAGCCCCTCCGTGGATGGGTGACCATCTTTACATACCGAGCCCCTCCGTGGATGGGTGACCATCTTCATCATCGTATAACCCGAACCCGTAATAAATACTTTTTCTTTCTTTCTTTTCTTTTGTCAGACACTGGGTTGTGAATGTAAGATAAGCATTCGCCCTATGTAAAATACTGGTGTTCAGCTGCATCCGGTTAGACTGGAAGCCGACCCCGACATAGTTGGGAAAAGGCTAGGCAGAGTGATTGATAATAGTTTCAGTTAATTTTGGTCGATAATTTGAGGAAATGTAGCTTAACTTCACAGAAGTCTAAAGGTTTTATTTGTTATTCGTTGCAATTTAACGTTGACTCAAACACAACAATCATTATTTCCAGGTGTCAGTCGGGGATTAAATAAGTCGAACATGAATTACAAGTAATACGAACGACTGACGTCACTAGATTTACTTCCTCTGATCTTTTAACTTTAACTTAACTTTCTTTTCTCTTTGCAATTCAGTAGGTACACAGGCAACTTTGCCTTTATTTTAATAATTTCATAATAAGGAAGTATTTCAATAAACCTTTAGTAAAGTCTTCTTGTCACAACGGTAAAATAAACAGCAATAGATGCTCTGTCCTTCAGCTCGTCCTAACAACTCTTATCTGCCAGCAACTCGTCCCTGTGAGTAATGGCTCACAGGCTCACAGGAGGTACGGCTGTTATCGCGATAAGCCACGGCTTTATACAAGCAAACCGCTCCCGACGTCTCGAGGGTCACTTCTAGTAAACTGTTGACGTTCCGATGCTCGATATAATAATGACATGTATCTGTATTTGCTTGCAAGAAGGGATGGGTACTTTGTATATTGCGGAAGCCAACAAGTTGTTTGGAAAACGTGCTAATTAAAGCTTACAACCCTTTGTTATTGTTATTATTTGATATTTTATACAGAAGTTTCTTCAATTAAACAAACGAGCACAACTGTCAAGATGGAAGGAAGTATATTTCATATTTTACACAAACATTAGATCCGGCCTTAGACTATGGAAAGAATGTCATAAAGCCTACAACCAACTCTATATTTTAATTTTTGTTATTTTTCATTTCATTTGTTGATCTTAGTTTTTCCTTAATTATTAAAATCTTGTACCATTGTAATGGTGCCCAAGACACAGGCTGTGCCTAGTTTGGGACCAACAATACCTCGATATTGTAATTTTAAAATATGGAATAAACGATTTTTACTTTACTTTTAAAAGAGTAAGGATTGTAGCAGGTGACGTTTTGTGGTTTATATATTATATGTATCAATTTCTGTGTTACACCCGAGTTTGGAAAAAAGAAATTTCATATTATAATATTAGGTCCTTACATATGAAATTGGCGTTTTGTATGGAAGGAACAAAAAGTCGAATATTTTTTAATCTATACTAATATTATAAAGAGGTAAAATTTGTAAGTTTGTAAGTTTGTATGTAATGGGTAATCTCTGGAACTCATAATCCAATTCTAACAATTTTTTAACTGGCAGAAAGCTACATTATTCCTGAGTGCTATAGGCTATAAATTGTTTCTATAGCATGTATATTAACCGAGCTATCACAACTTTTGTCTAGCAAGTCGGAAAAAAATACCACATAAAACAGAATTATTTGCGTGCGCTGCCTAAACAGTTGCTTAAAATTAAAAACAATGTATGGCTACCTGGTTCGTCTTCATTATTTCTACAAAAAAGTCCGCGATACCATATCTCTATCTTTTATATTTTATCTTTTATACTTCTTTTATTGCATTAAAAAATTTTTTTTTCGGTATACTTACGTTTGGTTGATTATTTGAGCAACAAAATATTAATTCTTATGACAATAAATTATTTCAGTATCACAAGAACATCATACAGATAAGATTTGCCATTTACAGTATATCAATTGGTCATACAGTTTCGGAGATAATATAAAATTACTAAAACGCAAAATGCCCCTAGCATAACTTTCATTTGTGCAGACGTTTTACCTATTTGCCCATAGATGGCGTTCTGCAATTACGTCATTTTTCTGAATCGCGGTGTTAAGACTTTCCGTGGATTGATGACCCTCTCGAATTTTTATACCCACGTTAGTTGGATTGGAGTTCCATACGAACGATTCGATTATGAGCACGGAGATTATGAGGTATCTATTAGATACCTCATATTCGAAAATATCGTAATTTCGTTGTACGTTTGTTTTCATTGTTTTGTATGTTCGTAGTTTCGTACTTCGTTCTATCGTAATAATCGATACGAGTTAAAGTTATTCGATATTACGATTGTTTTGTTTTGTAAAGGCGGACGGTGTTCGAGTCGCTCTCCCTTTGTTCGTAATTGTTTTCAAGTCTGTGCGTAGTTTGTCGAGAGCATGCCTAAAAGGAAATCTCAACTGTCCCGGCAGACCATCACAGACAAGAGCCGCTCGAGTACGCCGTACGGAAGAATCTGCCCCTGAAAATGAGCAGCGCCTCTCGAGAAATAGAGAAAATATTTCGCAAGCACGCGCTAGAGAATCTAGCTCCGAGCGCTCACAGGGCCTCGCTAGCCAAAATGTGAGGACGTCGCGGGCCCGTGCTCGAGAATCTAGCGCTGAACGTGCGCAGCGTCTATCTGAGTTAAGGCAGCATGTCTCTGAGACAAGGGATAGGGAGACTAGCGCTGAGCGCTCGCAGCGGCTCGCTAGGCAAAATGCCATAACATCACAGGCCCGCGCTCGAGAATCCAGCGATGAACGTGCACAGCGTCTATCTGTTTTAAGGCAGCATGTCTCTGAAACAAGGGATAGGGAGACTAGCGCTGAGCGCTCGCTGCGGCTCGCTAGGCAAAATGCCATAACATCGCAGGCCCGCGCTCGAGAATCCAGCGATGAACGTGCACAGCGTCTATCTGTTTTAAGGCAGCATGTCTCTGAAACAAGGGATAGGGAGACTAGCGCTGAGCGCTCGCAGCGGCTCGCTAGGCAAAATGCCATAACATCGCAGGCCCGCGCTCGAGAATCCAGCGATGAACGTGCACAGCGTCTATCTGAGTTTCCAATAAAAACATCATTTGCCCTGACTATTAACAAGTCCCAGTGATAAACATTCTCTTTGGTTGGCTACGAAAAGAATGTTTTTCCCATGGGCAATTATATGTTGGTCTATCAAGAGTGGGATCATCCGAAAAGCAGATTATTCTGTTACCGGAAAATAAAACAACCTCAAACATTGTATATAGAGAAGCTTTAAATTAAATAGATACCTAACTTAAATAAATAAAATAAGTAAAAGGCGACCAAGGGTTAAGTTACCTTGAGCAGAAAAGAGAACTTAGGTAATCTTTGAAGTTACTGATCTGATTCCAAACAATATTTTACTAATAAAATTAAATACAGTAATATCAATCGAGTGTTATCTTATGTTAAAACAAGAAATTTTCCTCGGACGAAGTCGCGGGCAGAAGCTAGTATAATATATTTAATTAATCAAAGTATGAACCATTGTTTTCAATGCACTTTTGCCATCTTATAGGTAGTTCATTGATCCCTTTACTAAAAAAACCAGTCGGACGGGAATCAATAAAATCTTTGAAGGCGATTTGGACTGCCCCATCGGAGTTGAATTTTTTCCCTTGCAAAAAGTTATCCAAATTGCGAAAAAAATGGTAATCTGTTGGAGCAAGGTCCGGGGAGTACGGAGGATGTCTAAGACATTCCAATTCAAGCTCTTCTAATTTGGTAGCCGTCTGTTGCGCAGTGTGTGGTCTGGCGTTGTCGTGAAGCAGCAGTGGCGTGGAGCGATTGACCAGCCTTGGTTGTTTAGCCGCTAGCTTTTCCATCATGGTTTGTAATTGCTGACAATAGACATCAGCTGTAATAGTCTGGCCAGATTTGAGAAAACTGTAATGAACAATACCGGCACTAGTCCACCAAACGCTTACAAGTAACTTTTTTGGGGTTAATTTTCGCTTGGGGCAGGATTTGGCTGGCTGGCCAGGATCCAACCATTGCGCTGAGCGCTTCCGATTATCGTAAAGAATCCATTTTTCATCACAGGTAATGATTCGGTTTAAAATACCTTCATTGTTGTGCCGGTTCAGTAATGTAACGCAGCAGTCGACGCGCGTTTGCCGGTTTGCTTCAGTCAATTTGTGAGGTACCCACCTTTCAAGCTTTTTAATCTTCCCAATTTGCTTCAAGTGAATTAAAACAGTTTTATCACTAACATCGAAGCCTGCAGCTAACTCGGACGTGGTTTGCGATGGGTCCGCTTCCACAATAGCCTTCAATTCTCCATTATCAACTTGGGTCTCAAGCCGTCCACGGGGCTTGTTCTGCAGGTCGAAATTTCCAGAACGAAAACGTTGGAACCAAAAACGAACTGTGTTTTCTTTTGCAACATGACCGCCATACACATCATTCACCCTTCGAGTCGTTTCCGCAGCACTAGTGCCACGGCGGAACTCGTACTCGTAAATAATGCGATATTTTAAATTTTCCATTTTGTAAAATGAGTGACGCAAACAGAAAAAACAGAAGAAAAAAAACAAATGAATGACGGTCATCGAAGCACAAATACATGAGTAAATAGCTGTACAAATTTGAATTTGGAATTCCTTACCAAAGAGGAGAAATTCGTGATTAAAGTGGCCAGTACGAAAAACGCCAATTTCATATGTAAGGACCTAATATTTATGTTAAGTACTATTATTTCGTTTATTTGTCTATTTACACATAAATTATATTTTTAAATATTAGAATATAAAAGAAATAAAAACATAGCCCACCGGCATCGGGAACAGGGTCCAAGCTACCGACGGTCAGGGGCTCCAGAGAGAGGATCCTCCTGACAATGCGAGCCGTGTCCAGAAGTACTGCTTTCTGAATCAAACCCTTGATCCAGCTGCCCAACGAGAGCCTCCTCAGGGTTTCCTAAAAGCGCTACACAGTTTAAACGACCACTTCGGCAACATCTACATTAACCTTGGCTCACCGCTATCCGTCAGAGAGTACCTCAAAAACGACACCTCATATTCCAAAGAAACCCTAAAACCTCTCGACATGCAACAACTCACGCCTGACCAGTTCAAAAAAGTTCAGAGCATCGCTGATTACGTCATCAGCCTGCAGCAAAAGAATACTGTGGCAACCATCTCGAATCTTCTATCTTTAGTGCTAATGCAGAGTTTGATGAAGGATAGACCATTGAAATTTGAAGAGGTTGTGGAGGAAGTAGGCTGGATGGTCCAAGAGTTAAGGAATTTGGGGGCTACGGTATTTGAGAATGATGTCAGGAGCAGTGTTGAGAGGATCCTGGTGGTCCATAAGAAGATGATGAGGCTGGATAAGGAGAGAAAGTTGAGACTGATCTCGGCAGTTCTGACGGACCTGTCTAATGATGTGAAGAAGCAAATGAAAGGTCACATACTGCAAGCAGCGACGATGGTGGCGGCAGTGCCTATAGTCCAACTGCAGTTGTACGTGAATCCTATTCTACACTACCTAGTACCACCGGCCATCATTTGTCTGATTGTACTCAGATGCGCAGTTGCTAAAGATAATTTGGAGGTAGATTACCACCGCGTTAGGAAACTGCTCAGTCACGAATTCTTTCATTTAGAAAGAGAAGAAACTAATACATTCAGGTGGCATTAGTAAATACTAACCTAACACGTGGTATTTACAGCAAATTACAACAGTTTATTTATTTACTATGTATTTACTAGTCCTGATTCGTACGGATTGCGACTTGACAAAACATTGAGATTTCTTTGTTATAATGTAAGTTTAATCCTAATTATTTATAGAATTTAATCCGAAAGTTTGATGTGTATAATGCTGAAAACTGATTGTGTATCTATTATTGTGTCGATCTCAGTGGACACACAGACACAAAAAGCGAATTTGTTGTATTCCATGCACAGATTATTTAACAACCACATTTTATTGTTTTTACAATTTAGTTAGTTATTTAGTTAGTTAGTTTTTAAGAATTATAATTTCGATATTCACAAAAGTAAATTTATTTTAACCAGTCAAGTCTAAACATATGAGATACAATTAATTAGTTTTTGTTACATTACTCCCGGGAGTTACACGTGCAGATAAACATTTCCTTCTTACGGTTCTCGACAAAAGTATACAGGGTGAAATTAAATTCATGGACATCCTTTTAATAGGTCATTGTACACATCATTATGAACAACTTTACTATGGGACTAAACCTAAACTTGCGAAAAAAAATCAGCTGTTCCTAGCATTTAAGTTTCACATAACTCGTCAAAATGTAGGCAAGAGCTAATTTTTTTTTGGCGATTTCAGGGTTGGTCCCATAGTAAAAGTTGTTCATAATGATGATTACAATGACCCCTTAAAAGGATGCCCATGAATTCAAGTTCACCCTGTAGATGTGTATAAGGCTGTATGTTATGTTTCCTGTTGGACTAATCCTGGCTTTTGTTAATTAGTTTTGTGAATTTGTTTGTCCGAGTGTACACAAGACACATCGCATGGGCTGTCTGGGTCGCTTCTACTACAACATTTCGTTATTCAACTAATTGGGGACAAAACTAATACATATATTACACAGCGGTTGCACAGCTATCGCTCCTAAGAGAGCTATTTATACAGCAAGAAGGAAAACTCAGCGTTTCATGAAAACGCTATTTATAGACAAGTGGGAGTAGTAGGACTTCGGAGCTTATGTGTTCCATAAGTTCGCAGACTTTGTTTGTTATATCAAATAGACTTTCGTGTACAATTATACACGAGCATTGGCAATGTGAATAATGTTCAAAATATGGTAATTTTGTGTGGTAGAAAAAGCCTTAGAACGCTGTTAAAAAGGAGGTCCACACGTCCATTTAGGTCGCTATAATTTAAATCACTGATCTTCTGCCTCTCTATAGCTTAAGTAGGTATTCTTATTTTTTTCTATTGCTGAATGGGCCTGCTCTTGCCCTCGAACACGTCTGATGGAAGGCGATGGATGAGGTCTATGATGGAACATTTATCTTATTTTTATGAAATCTTTGCTAAAGTAAGGATGTCAAAAGCGATACTTAGTTACTTTATTTTAACAGCAGATGCCAACTACAAATGTATAGGCGTAAGGTTACAGATTGTTCTGTAATAGTTCAAGTAATGCCGGCTACTACTGCAGGTCGGCGCGTGCATGGGATTACAACTGATTACACAGATAATATCGTGATATATGATTACCCCAACAATACGATATCCGGACAAGCAATATGCAGTAAATTAACGCAACGGTATTTACATAAATTAGAGCTCCGTGTTGAGATCCAGGGAATCCCACAAGCAGAAGCTTGTGCTCCATATGTCTTACTAAAGACCTTTTGAATAACTCCATCTATCTAGCTTTTGCTACTCTTGGCGTAACTTGACTTGGCTTTGGCTAACTCAATAAATGAACTCCTTTTTATAAGTTTTGGTAGTTCAAGTTAGCAGGAAGTTAGTCTTGTCGTTCAATGTTTATGTATACCTAAGTTACAAAACGTCTTCCTCTGCGGCTGTTCCTTCACCGACAAGTTTCCATCACGACGCCCGTACATCGGGTGACGGAAATGAAATCATTTCGGTGGAAGTGAACTGTTCCTGGCGAGCTCCGACAGACAGGAAATTGTGGCGCAACGACCAACTTGTGGTTTGTGTAATATTCTGTATTTGGTCTTCTTAAAGATACTTGAACTTGTCTGAATGTTGTTACTATCATTGCACGCTATTTTGTATTTTTTACCATTATTTTCAAAACAGCGGTTTTGAAACAGCTCGATTTGTATATTTCTATTAACCTTAAATTATGTTTACGTTACTTTAAATATGATACCGATGTGTTGTTGATTTGTTGTGATATTATGTTATACCTAATTGCTTATACACTGTGTTTACCTTTCCAAAATTTACCTATAGTACACAACAATAAAATATTCGGTGAAACGCTTATCACCCCATCGGCAGCTAGAGTCGTTACTATTTATGCCGCCACGGCTGTATGGGAATGTCAACACATAGAATACATTGTTGGTTTTATTTGATAACCTTGACATAACTGTAGTGAAAGATGAGAGAGTGATAAAAATAGATACGGCTATAACATCGTAAATAGTTGACGGAACTTTTTATATGGAAAATGTTTTTTTGTAATTCGGGGCTATAGACCTTGCTACTAACCTTGCTGACTGGTTTAATATTATCTTTTTACCGGTACCACGGGCATCTCATATAACTCGAAGAAATATAAACTTCCTTATACAGGCTGCCAGGGACATCGTCGCGCAACTTGTTAACATGGATTCAAAACGCACGATTCGAAAAATTCGTCGGATAATTTTAAAAAATTTTGCTGTTCCATACATTTTGACCGCGTAGTATTGTACTTTTTTATTAAACAGCAGTTTTTTTTTTTTTGTGTGTAGTGTGACCTCACTTAACCTTACGTTTACATCGCTCACTCGACACCTCAGTGTCTACAAAATCCGAGCAATCTGCTCAGGCGGTGACCAATACCGTCGCGTTTCAAGATCAAAGCACTCCGATGTATGAGGAAATTGATCGCGACTTGTCCGACGTTGGATCCAATTGTTAGAAAGTCTTTGATGTTGGGGTCCGTATGCCTGTGTTGTGAGTTTGTATGAAGGAAAGGTTCATCTAGTAAGTGTAAGATAGTTTAGGAATGTGATTGGAGGGTTTTGGCTCGGCGATTGGTTCGGCGATTGCTTTGACAATTGTAATGTAAATCTTCTCGTAGAGACAACATTTGCAAGTTCAGGCTTATACTCAGGAAAACACAATGTGACTTTACAGATTTTAAGTGTACTCTCTGAAACATTGATTAACACTAAAATTATAGTGAAAGACAATGTCGTACAAAAATCCGAATGAGATGCATCATCCTTAACGAACCCCATCGTGCTGGCGTAGGTCTTTGACCTATGGGATAATTTAGAAGCTGGATGTTTAGTTACTAAGCCATACTTAAAATAGGTATAAAGCTACGCGCAATTTCTGAAATTACGCGTAGTGTAGCACGAAATGGCAAACCTTTTCAATCCAATGAAGGAAATGGTAATAACATACCCCAGTATAACTCCCTGGAGTATACGCACACAATCAACAGTACCTATATTGATTTAGTCTGGCACAATCCCAAAACATCGTCAATTCTATAGACAGAAAGACAGATTCCTCTCAAAACATCGTCAATTCTATAGACAGAAAGACAGATTCCTCTCAAAACATCGTCAATTCTATAGACAGAAAGACAGATTCCTCTCAAAACATCGTCAATTCTATAGACAGAAAGACAGATTCCTCTCAAAACATCGTCTATTCTATAGACAGAAAGACAGATTCCTCTCAAAACATCGTCAATTCTATAGACAGAAAGACAGATTCCTCTCAAAACATCGTCAATTCTATAGACAGAAAGACAGATTCCTCTCAAAACATCGTCAATTCTATAGACAGAAACACAGATTCCTCTCAAAACATCGTCAATTCTATAGACAGAAAGACAGATTCCTCTCAAAACATCGTCAATTCTATAGACAGAAAGACAGATTCCTCTCAAAACATCGTCAATTCTATAGACAGAAAGACAGATTCCTCTCAAAACATCGTCTATTCTATAGACAGAAAGACAGATTCCTCTCAAAACATCGTCAATTCTATAGACAGAAACACAGATTCCTCTCAAAACATCGTCAATTCTATAGACAGAAAGACAGATTCCTCTCAAAACATCGTCAATTCTATAGACAGAAAGACAGATTCCTCTCAAAACATCGTCAATTCTATAGACAGAAAGACAGATTCCTCTCAAAACATCGTCAATTCTATAGACAGAAAGACAGATTCCTCTCAAAACATCGTCAATTCTATAGACAGAAAGACAGATTCCTCTCAAAACAAATCGCTGCAAATTGTTTGTGAAATTGGCATGTCTGTCTGGCTGTCGGCACTTAAGACTCCTTGAGAAATTAACGAGGTGTTCGGGGCGAAGGGAAATGCACTAAGGAGAGAAAAAAGCTCTTAGTTATATTATAACAGCTTTTTGTTTAGAATTACTATATTGATATGCGTCATAATCCCAGCGACGGGATCAGAGGGTAAGGGCGTGCGTTATTATTTTGATTACTTTGCTATACTTAGTATTATGAGTGCCTTCTCGTTAGGAGCCACGATACTTACATAATTATGCATTCCAAAATCGTGCAAAAACTTTGAGTTCCTATCTGAAAGATACAATCACTAACCTGACGGAATCAATACTCTTGACCCTCAATGTTTGATTTATGTTTTAATACGCACATAAAGTTTAGTCCTAGCATTAGAAAGAACCTACCTACAATTTGAAAACCTTTTTATAGTCCGGACATAAAACCAAATTAATGTGAAATCACGAAATCACGCTTTGCGTTATTTATTTGCGGTTTTTAACATCACTTGAGAATGTATTCCAAAAGGTTTGTGTATAATACATACCTACTTTATTTCATTATTTACATAAAAATTTTATTAGAGTATAAACAAACTTTTTTACAAAAAAAACAACCGACTTCAAAAAAAAACACTACAAAGTGAAAAATAACTTCAATTTCGGAAGTCGGTGTCTTTGGTTCCGCATTTTCGTTTTTTGACACCGACTTCCGAAATTGAAGTTATTTTTCACTTTGTAGTGTTTTTTTTTGAAGTCGGTTGTTTTTTTTGTAAAAAAGTTTTTATTTTTCACTTTTTAGTTGTACCTACCCTACATAAATTCAATTAACACTAGTGGATTGAAGAATTGAAGACACAACTCGAAGAATCATCAAAATTCGCATAGAAATGCCGGAGATGAAGTACATTTATGCATATAACTTCGTACATAAGAATAATTACCTAATGTATTATATACTAAAACCTTCCTGAAAGTATGTAGATCACACTAATGAAAGAATTATCAAAATCGGTTCAGTAGTTTTTGAGATAATCGCGGACATACAAACATACATACATACATACGGGTCGAATACAGAACCTCCTTTTTTAAAGTCGGTTAAAAACTATTGAAAATATAAAAAACAGTAGCCCACCGGTATCAAGAACAGGATCCAAGCTACCGTCGGTTAGGGCTCCAGAGAGAGGAACCTCCTAACAATGCGAGCCGTGTCCTGAAGTACCGCTTTCTGAATCAAGACCTTGATCCAGCTGCCCCACGAGAGCCTCCTCAGGTGTTGGTCGAGACTCTTGGCTATTAACCCACTGGCTGTCACGACTACACGGCACAATGATCGCTGAGTCCACATCCCATGTGACGAAAACCTCGCGAGCCTTAGCTCGCGACTTATCGCGAGCGCTCCTACAACGATTGCTTCATGTCAGTGACATTGATGTCCAACGCTTCCGACATACCCAAATACTTATAGGTTTTGGATGCGGAGAGGGCTCTAAGGTTTGTGGAATCCGAGAGTTAGGTTGCCACCAATTCTACAATCTCCCCTCGCTTTGCATGCATGACCGCACATTAATTATCTACATCAACTTCTATTCTGATGGTGCTACTGAATAAATAATACATTATTATTAAACTTACAAATAATAAAGAAATCTCAATATTATTGAAGTCATACACCCATGCGAATCATCCCAAGGGTCTGCCAGTTGGTCTTAATAACATTATTGCTCATAAATTCTGCTTCTAATTACTTTGTCGTATAAAGTAGCATGCACAAAAAAGTCCCGCCAGGGGTCACAACGTGCAGACAATGTTACTAAGAGTAATTTATTATTCCCTATGAAAGTATTAGATTCTCCCAAACTGCCGCAGAGCTCGTCCGGGTAACATTATGAAAGGAAATGTATATTTATGGAAACCCTGTTATTGGGACTCGTTTGTGAGTACGGAATATATGTCCGGCACTCTGCCTACCGGAGAACTTTTTTTTCTGAGAGTAAAATTAACCTATTAACAATATATTCTCCCGACCGATGTCGGTCACGGTGGCCACTCTCAACGGAGATTAGCCAGGTGCGCACGAGATATTATAGTGCACAATTGTGTGCGCAAACTCAGTACACTCTCTGTTCCTTAACTCTCATAGTCCGATGGGACAGCAATCCGACACGACCGGGGAGAGATCAGGCGCAGCACCAACGACTTTACATGCTATCCGAGGCACGCGGGCTTCACACCACCAACCTCCAAACTCCGAGCTGTTACTGAGACATTCCTAATGGAAAAACTCAATAACACTTTACCCGAGCTGGGAATTGAACTCAGGTCCCTACGCTCAGCAGTCACGCTTGCGACCACGAGACCAACGGGGCAGTTAAGTTAGTAAAGTAACCTATTTATTTATTTTATTTATTTACTATTTATGCACGATTTATTACATATATAAACAGACAAGACAAAAACAGAACAGAAAAAAGTAGGTACAAAGGTGATGCTATCCTTATACGAGTAGGCTATAGGCCGACTATTACCACCTTACCCCCCCCCTACCTTATTATGACCTATTGACTGTTACATTGTAATTTTACCCCTAACTACAGAATTACTGTTTTAGTATCAGTGTTTTAGATCCAGCTATTAATATTACCCACACATTTCGGAAATATATTTTTGGATTTTTTTTTCACAGTATTTAAGGTTACACCCAGATGAGTGCCTGATAAATGGCAATAAGCTTGCCCCCAATAAACTGAACTTTAACGTATTAAATTATAACGTCAAAAATAAAATACGAGCATTGTAATACCTACTTCTGCATAATCCTTTTAAAGATACACGCGTTAAATCAGCAGCGAAAAGTTATAAATCAAATGAACGATGTTGTTCAGTTGCTCTTTCCGCTGTCAAGCTGCCGGCGACGCGGGCCGGGGTTGTCAACCCTTGTGATTAGTATCGCGTCGCGCGTCCTCAGCTGTCACTGCGGGCCGCAGGGAGGATCCGACATTGCTTAGTAAACATTGAGTTTAGCGTTCATTTAGAAATATGGGCCTAATTAGAAAACTGTTGGCCCCGTATACGGTTTCATTGAGATAAGTATACAATTACAATAATTGAGTAACCACATAATATACAAAGAGTTCGTAGTAGTGAACTGAAATATTATATGCTTTTTTAAATAATACTACCTAAGTCAAATTACAACTCCAAAATTTAAATTGTTCACTCTAGCTATTAATAACTATACAATATTAATAATTGAAAGTTCAAAGTAAAAGTAGAAACTTCTTGTTAATCATCTAAACTTCTCCTTTGATGAAATTCAGTTAAATATTTAAAGTTAGTAAAGTGAGTTGAACACAGACTAGTAGCCAATAACAACGGCTCGCTTATTACTAAGAACATAATACAATTAATAAACACACAATTATACAATTAATTAATGCACGTACTGCTACTAAAACTTCTAGCGATTACTTTATTTTCTTCTATGTCTACCTGTACGATTATGTCTGCCTGTGGACAGCGTTGTGGCTTATAAATATTATCACTAAAATTGTTTTTGTCAAATTACTTGTAAGTTCTTCTAATAAATTATACCGGTTTGTTGTTCCATTAAATAAAAACTAAATAAATAAAATCTTATGTGCGGGAGATTGTCAGCTAATATTATTTGTCTACATAACATGATGGACACGACATGTTAGATACATTGTATTTTGTTTTCTCTGTACCTACAAGAAGTCTACACAGACGTGCAACTGACCGTGTGATTGGCATTGTTTTGAAAAAGCAAAGAGCATGTGCTGTTTGCTTTTTCAAGATGGGAAGCCTGCATGGCATGACAATTCGCCTGACCAATCGTTCTTCATAAGACGTGTTACCAGTCTGCTAACAGACAACAATAAACTTAATACCGTAACAATAAATCTCGATGTGATCCCCGAGGCTGCGAGGCGCCTGCGCGGCGAGCAACAGGTCGCACGAACAATCGCAAATACTTGTTATTTACCACATCTAGACGATTCGTTGTAGTATGGTACCTAATTGTTCTAAAAGTATCGATAAATGTGTAATCCTGTTGACGTTAAATTCTTACGCAATACTTGAAAATGAATTAGTACGTGTAACACATTTAAAAGGTTTCAACTTTATGTCTTTCCAGCTCTCCAATTTTTCCAACAATTATGTTCTTATTTAAATAACATTATTAAATTATAATTGAAAATCATCGACGAAAATTGAGATTATAACCTCAATTTTGTCAAATGCAAAATAATTTTAAGGTGATTTTAAATTATAATTTTGGGTTTAAGTTCTATTCTAATGAACAAATTAATCAAAGCACTGATTTGAATGAGGCACAAATTGGCATCCGCAGGTTCGTTTTCTGATCCATTTATTTAGAGACTTTTGAAACAGATAATTTATTTACTCGTTTAGATAGAAAGTATTATACGGAGCAGTCGGGTCCGCTTCTAATATTTAAAGAACTTGCGCGATAAACTAAAGTAGAACGCAGATACTTACAATAGTTTAGACCTCTTTACCTGACCTGCTGCGGTTGCTAGAATTAAGATTGAGTTTTTGTTGTCAAATGGTTCAGGTAAACCAGTAAATTCCTGTGTATTATGCGCTTCCACAACACGATGCTTGTTACTTTGTGTCGAATGTACAATAACCCATCTCTTCAGTAGATTGAAAGACTTATAATTATGTACTTTTATGTCGGGCTGTTAGTTTCTTCAATTACAGACAGATGTTAATGACTTCTTTATGTTTTGAATAGACTTCTTATTATTTTTATTCGAGTTATTTATAACCGCAATGCGTCCTAACATACCCTAAACACACACTCCTCGCATCATCACCATTTAGTTGAGATTGAATTCTTGATTGTAAGTGCACTTGTGATAAAATAAACCCTCTAAAATGCATCCAACATTGTAAAACGTACGTAAGAAATCTGTTCAACTAAGTATTTTACGAGTGTCCACAGGTCGGCGGGCGTCGGCCCATCGCCTGTAAATAAAATGTACAATTACTTTCAATTTATCGGGTTCTCACGTTGTGGGAGATCCTCTTACCGCCACTGCACCCCCCCGGATTCAACCCCTAACACCCCCGGGAACCAACAGCTGTTGTTATTATATGTTTTGTGGAGATAATAAGCAAATACATGGAATCAATAGAACTGTGCGGTGTAATACAATGCTTGATCTGTTTACAATAGATGGCAGATATTGGAACATTCGGCTAATATCGAATGTTAATGAAACCGAATAATGTGCGCCATTTTGTGATCGTGTCGCTGTGTGCTCACATTTGGCAGGTTTTCCTTGTAACGGGGGCTGGTATGGAATGTGATTTGGTTTCTATTTAATTAATAACGTCATTAGCTAATCGTGAGTGTACGTTAATACGATCGTGCGTCCTGCACTAGTTCTCTTGCACTACATAGGTACACTACGTAGCTACATTGTTCAACAGATAGAAACACATAGTAATGTTTCATTATTATAGTATACTAACTGACCCGGCGAATTTCATATCGCCTCAGAATTAATAAGAACGAATGTATGAGAAAATGAATTATCTTAATTTAGTTTCATGAACTTTTTCCGTGTTTTATTACTTATTCTGCTATTCGGGGCGGAGACAAATCGAACAAATCAATGATCATAAAAATATAACCAGCAGTTTATGAGTTATAAATGGTGTAACTAACCCGAGTTTGTTTTATTAATATAGATATAAGTAGATTATAGTATAGAATTATAGTATAGTATGTAATTAAATTTCACACGAATATAATGAATGGCATTTACCCCCTTACTTAAAAGTAAGCGTTGCTCGAAGTTAAATTATTAATGTGTTCTTAACCATAGTTACTTTTTTTAACGTTTAGGCATGTATTATACTTTCAACAAAATTTATAAGTAAAGGGGTTAAAGTTGTCATTTAAATGCACGACGAGTTGATATCAATTCGCTCAACAGTACGTTTCCCTGACGCGTAGGTAACGAATTCCGTGACGAATCAAATGAAACACGACGTCACTCGTCAGCCGGAGGTCCTCGCGCTCAAGGAGCGTGTCACTGCATATTAATACTAACCACCACCGAGACAACGAGGCCCGGACTATGTCCGTATACACAGTGATACGAGGAGCGAGGACGCTCGGGCCGTCGTGTTAGTGAGCCGAGGGACTGCGAGGTCACTCGGCGGGCTCAGGGCATGGACACCAAATATATTGCTGTTTAAGTATTTCAAGTTGTTTCATATAATCTGTACGATTGTGACTCCGGTTATACGAAAACTGATGTTATTTTGTTAAAATGTCTTGTTTATACCTTTGTAGTTGGCGTCTTTGTCGTAAGTAGTTGGGTTTTCGTTTTTAACTTTCTTTTATATTATCAAAAGCTATTACTTTTTTAGATATTCACTCCTTTTTATCCGACTTCATTGAATACCATTCGATAGTGCCCGCCTACTTACGTTAGATGGCACCCTTATTTTTATCAAAAGTGATTCATCATCATCATCATTTCGGCCGAAAGACGTTCGCTGCTGGACATAAGCCTCCCCCAAGCACCTCTACTTCGACCGGTTCTGAGCTTCCCGCATCCATCGGATTCCTGCGGCCTTCAAAAGGTCGTCGGTCCACCTTGTGGGAGGCCTTCCAACGCTACGTCTTCCGGTACGCGGTCGCCACTCCAGAACCTTTCGGCCCCATCGGCTATCTGTTCTGCGAGCAATGTGCCCACTGCCACTGCAAAAGGGATTAAGTTATTACACTTACAATAATGAATAATGTATAATGAGTATAACACTATACGCGCATACATGACAAGTTTACAAAACAATGATAATATGTAATATAATCTGATAAGTTTCTCCTTACACAATCAAATATACGTCATGTTGATAATACCTACTTAGTGACACAAATACGAGCACGAATAATAATAAAAGCTTACGTATACAATTACACAATATTATTGAATCCAATAATACATTATCACAAAGAAACATTATACAGGGTGAATTTTCCAAGTGGGCGTGGATGGCCAAATTCTAAACTATGAGGAATAGCGAAAAGTACTAAAAGGAGTCGCGGGCTCAATTTTGATAAAAACTAAAACTGCATCATTGCATTTTTGAAAAATCAATATTTCTAGCCAGGAATCGAACCTGTTGATTTTGAAAAAAAAAAACACACGCTGTATTATTGCACCATTCGATAGTGTCCATAATAAGTATCAAATTCTGGGAAGTAATGACATACGGCAAACTTAAGGGAAATGTTGAATCTTAATAAACTGCTTCTTATTTTATAGTATTCATACTTACATTAGGTACGTACCTTGTTCGAAATGATGCTCAATATTTTTATTAACACACCCGCAGCGCAGTTACCTTCACAATATTATGTTCTAAATTCAAATTTCTATTACGATCTTTGGAAAATATTATAATGGAATCAATAATATTGTAATGCTGAATGCAGTACACAATCCTTGAGACGTCGAATCCAGCTATGTATTGAAAACAATGGTCATCATTATGAACAATTAATCAGTAGGTAGGTATAGGTATTATAACCCGGGCCCGGCTAAATAATAACAGCCGCACAGGTCAATCCATTAGGTTAAGCTACGCTTGCCGCAGTTGGTCTGTGGATGGGTGACCATCTTTACATACCGAGATCCCTCCGTGCCTCGGAAAGCACGTTAAGCCGTTGGTCCCGGCTTTCATTCCAGGATCTTTGACAGTCGTTACGGGTAATCAGAAGCTCGAAAGTCTGACAACCAGTCTTACCAAGGGGTATCGTATTACCCAGTAACTGGGTTGTGGAGGTCAGATAGGCAGTCGTTCCGTGTAAAATACTAGTATTCAGCTGCATCCGGTTAGGCTGGAAGCCGACCCCCACATAGTTGGGAAAAGGCTAGGCTGATGTCATCATCCATGTTACCTACCTCATCATTGAGGTAGGTAACAAAAGAGAAATAAAAAAGTATTTTGTTAAAAATGAGCTCTTTCCTTTAGTTTGCCGTATGTCATTAATTTGCAGAATTTAATCTTTATTAGGGACACTATCGAATGGTGTAATAATACAGCGTGTGTTTTTTTTTTCAAAATCAACAGGTTCGATTCCTGGCTAGAAATATTGATTTTTCAAAAATCTAATGATCAGTTTTAGTTTTCATCAAAATCGAGCCCGCGACTCCTTTGAGTACTTTTCGCTATTCCTCATAGTTTAGAATTTGGCCATCCACGCCCACTTGAAAAATTCACCCTGTATATCATTAATACATGTACGTAATTATTAGTGCCTTTAAAAATCTTTACAATCTGATTAGCTCGTTGTTGTTAATGCCCCTAGTTGTATTGTTAATGTTGATAGAATACAAACACGATAGCTCTGCTCAGTGAATGTTTAGGGGATTGCCCTACTTAGTACCTAATTCTATTTCTTTTCTACAAAACATGTTACACAGTCCACTCAACTTTAATTTGTCCCCACCACGACCTATCATCGCGATCAGTCTTGAATAATGAAATTGGGAAAATATTTATACTTTGTCCCTCCGTCTGGGAAGAACGGTGGCTTATGTCGGACTCCTACCGACTAAAACCCCACTGTTCCTTCCAGTACCGAGTCGGGGTCCGGGAGATACTTTTACATTTGCCGCACCGCCGATGGTATCAGCCCGCCATGCCCAGCGGGCCCCGCCACCAAGTGCGGCCGATCCCACGACCGCACGTCCTTACATTAAGGCGCGCATAATGCGCACCTCTTTGAGCCTGACTGCTCGAACGACGACATGGGCCCAATTTCGCCGCCCGCAGGCCCCTTGCATAGTGGCTACCCACTACCTACACGCAGAATGTATTTTCATACTGGCAACATGTGAATTGTGGATGTATCTCTATCTACCCCTAATGGGAAATACTGCCGTAATACGATGTAGATGTTACCGGCCAAACCCGATTTCAGGACAAACTAGTTTAGCCTAGGCTAAACTAGTTCCGTCGACATAGGATGCAAGGGCGAGCGAAGGGCACCCCGAGGTTCGGTTTGGTTAGGTTACTTTAAACCCTTTACACAGAAATAGGGGCCCCGCGAAGTGGGGCTCCGTCGACATAAGATCCAAGGGCGAGCGAAGGGCACCCCCTATCGCGTATAGGAAGAACTAGTTTAGCCTAGGCTAAACTAGTTTGAAATCGGGTTTGGCCGGTAAAATAGACATTCCCGTGACACTAAACGATACAACATACGTCCAACTACTCCGCGGTCCTCATTCAATAGCTGTGAGTTCATTGAGCCGTGACAATCACTGGACAGGTGGGATGTATAGCCAACGTCGTTATTGCTTTACCACCCTAACCTCATCTAGTTTTAAAACATAATTTATTTTTAACGTGTAAATGTGTATTTTTGGTTAATTTACAGAAATAAATATAATTTATCGTAAGGTTGAGGTTGCTTCGGAAAGCACGTTAAGCCGTTGGTGCCGGCTGTCATTCGTGGATCTTTGACAGTCGTTACGGGTCGTCAGAAGCCCGAAAGTCTGACAACCAGTCTTACCAAGGGGTGTCGTATTGCCCAATAGAGGGTTGTGGAGGTCAGATAGGCAGTCGCTTCATGTAAAATACTGGTATTCAGCTGCATCCGGTCAGACTGGAAGCCGACCCCAACGTAGTTGGAAAAAGGCTAGGCAGATGATTATCGTAAGGTTGAATGTCACTTGCACCTCATAAACAACGAAGTAGTGATTTATTTGACAGATAGACATTTTTAATCTTAGTGAAGTCTCAATTTACCGGAAATTGTTGTCTAAAGTGGTAAATCAATTATGAGGTCGACAATACCACCTCCACGAGTACATAGCACACCGGTCCTAATGTACGGGCGCTTGGTGACGCGCCCACACCGCGCGCAACTCTATTGTTGACACGAATTTGGGAGATAGGAATAGAGTGTCCGAGTGAACGAATCATTTGGTATCGATTCTGATACAGGGATGATGTTTTTAATGCACCGGTCTTTTACGCTACTATTAAAAAAATGCGAATTCAATTACTTCAGTTCTGGCGTACCGACAGTTAGACGAGTTTTAGACTTTCGAATGCGAAACCTCGATATCAAAGCACCACGTACTCGTATATACGAGTCCTAACCCGTGACTCGATCGATATGATTGACAGATAAACAACCAAATGAAGCAAGGCCATATTCATGAATGATGTTAAACATCAGAGGGGCCGAAGTTTGCCTCCTAACTCAACATATTCACCCTGTATACGTATCGGCTCGTTACCGGGGCGACGGGCGACGCCTCGAAGTGCGAGGCACAAGACGTCGCTCGACTCGAGGTGCGAGGCACAAGACGTCGCTCGACTCGAGGCGAAGCGGTGAGGCGGCGAAGCGAGCCGGCTACCTGTTGCCGCACCTGATTAAGGAATTAATTCGCGACGATACAGCAGCCGGTCTATTCTGTAGAAATCTCACCATGACAACTTATGTGAAATTAGTTTAAAATGGAGTACTTTAGGAGTCAATATGTTTACATTTCTATGGTCAATCCTTAGCATCAGGTGAAAAACCTCTCAAAAGTATTATTTAATATTTATTAGCCCTTTACGATTAATATAAGTTGTAGGAAATAATTTGATTATAACGCCTCTCTGTTTTTGTCGGGGGTTAAAAATACAATGGAATAGTGAAACATTCTTGTTGAGTCAGATATAGAGATATACTCGTATTATATTCTGGGTTTTGAAAAATCACAGTTGCTCTCAAGATAGTAGAGGTTTCATGCTAAATATGTACCTCCATACTTCATTAGTTCTTGCTAGTACGATAATTAAAATTTAACGGGGTCTGTTGATACTGGATTCCAATTCCAAAACCGCACAAATTAAGCGAGGTCCCTTGACAAATCCACTCTTGACTATAACGTACCATCACGGGCTCAGTAAACAATGTACGTTGTATACGAGTGACACAGTAACTGAGTTGAGGAGGTCAGATAGGCAGTCGATCCATGTTAAATATTGTTAGGTAAGTATCCAGCTGCATGCGGTTAGACTGGAAGCTGCGCTTAATATATTTGGGAAAAGGCTAGGTAGATGATGATGATGTAATGACACTCGTCAATTTACTGCCTCAATATAGCTAAGCTTGGCAAGCTGTATGTGGTGAACTATTATTCGCTTCTTCTCCAAAACTCACCAGACAACAATGGCAACAGTCTAGAGTTGTAATCAACGCCACAACTAGGACCAGGACAAACGTTGCTCCTGTGCGTTCCTTTTCCTCTGAATAACGAAGCACTCTTCTTTTTTCCCTTTGCACCACAGCGTACAGTCAACGTCACGTACATGGTAATATTAGAAGCTCCTTTATTACGTAGCGTAAAGGGCGGTTTTGGTAGTTCAGGTGTTAGACACTGGCGGATGACTTTATCTGAGAGTGTTGTCTGCGACATCCATACATAGATACAGTTGTCTATAAATCTGTGTTCCGAGCAAATACATAGTTGCAATGAGCGGAGATTTGTGTCGTGTGGCGACGCTCGACGACTCGCTCGCAACTAAATGAGGTTGCTCCACAGAGGTTCTTTTATTTGACGGAAATCGGAGCTGTGAGTACAAGCATTGACTATGTTGTTATCCTTTCTAACTACAGGTCCTTACACTCTTGAAACCAAATGTTAAAAAACCATTCGAACTTGTACATTCGTTGTCTATTACTATTCCACTTACATCCCTAGGCGTGATATTATGTTATGTGTTACTACGCCACTAGTCATCTGGGTTGACACCCATTTGGTCAGTCTAGTCTAAGTCTTGATTATTTGTTGGTAATCGCTACTGTTTATTGACTTATGAAGACTTACGAAAGTGCTCGATAATTGGATCAAAATAAATATCGATCTGAATGAGATACCTAATGGATCTGGAAAAAACATTTAAACCCGCCTTCTGGCGCAGTCGGGTAAAAAATATGTAAAAGGTACGTGTAGTAGTGAGAAAACCAATCATCTGTCCAAATCAATCAAATAAACAAGATATTGGTCGCCTCTAAAAAGATCAAATATAAAATCATTATTCTAGACTACTAGTTGGACTTTTTTTCAACAACTATGTATATCCTACTATGTGTATGTATATACTATGATATTATGACATTCATCATCGTCTTCCTGCCCTTGTCCTATGGTATTTGGGGTCGACGCAAAACGTTTTCTCTTTACAATATTATATACTAGACTCTGCCCACGGCTTCGCCCGCGTGGACGTCGGCAATTATTCCACGGGAATGTGCTACCGGGACAAAAGTAGCCTATGTCCTTCCTCAGGATGCTATCTATTTCCTTGTAAAATATTATCGACATCCGTTCAGTGGTTTAGGCGTTATTTTCGAATTTATAATATTAGTATGGATTTGCCAAAGAGCAATGGAGCGCAGCATCCTGGGTGTAAAAAGACAGGACAAAATTCGAAACACCATGCTGCGTTCCAAAACGGGTATAATAGACGTAGGCAAGAAAGCTGCCAGACTCAAGTGGGACTGGGCGGGTCACATCAGCCGCATGCAGGATGACCGCTGGGCAAAAGTCTCCACACAATGGGTGCCTGAAGATGGACGGCGCCGCCGAGGTCGGCCCAGAAAGCGGTGGCGAGATGACCTGGACGCGTACCGCGAGGGCTGGTTTGAGGTGGCGCGGGAAAGGAGTTCCTGGAAGGACTTGGGGGAGGCCTTTGCCCAGCAGTGGGACAGTACAGACTAAACAAAAAAAAAAAGTATGGATTCTAAATGTGAAAGTTTGTATGTTTGGATATTTGTAACTCAATCACGCAAAAACTGCTGATTAACACTTTTAATTCCGTGGGATATTTCCCGACATCCATGCGAGCGAAGCCGCAGGTATAAGCTAAAAATATATAAAAAATATAGAGAATTTTTGGAATGAAAAGAATATCATTAAAAAAACAATCATATTAGGAGGCTGTCACTGAATACCTGAGTAGCCATCATAGTGAAATAATAAAGAAACATAATATTAGTTACAAAAGAGTCACTTTGTCTCATTACAAAACATAATAACTCAGACGAAATTCGAAGAAACCACAATGCCAATATAATGAAGGATACAAAGTAAGCACCTCGAAAATTGTCAGACATTTTGTTTATCCATTGCGTAACATCTAGAACAAATGTAATCAGCGTGCGTACTGAGACAGCGGTGGAACGCAACATGAAAATATGAACATATTGTCGTCTCGTAGTGTGATGTGTCAGCTGATGCTATCCCACAACATATTTTTTTTTAAAGCATCCCACTGCTGGGAAAAGGTCTCCCCCATATTTTTCCAGTTTTCTTTGTGCTGTGCCTTCTCCGTCCAATCGATTAGGAACGAGTCCGAATCGTCCCGCCAGCGCGGCAGCGTTCCCTAGGCCTGCCTTGGTGATGACGCCCGTCTTCAAGCACCCACTGTGTGACGACTGGCCCATCTGTCTGGATGCAGCATGTAGGTGTGACCCGCTCGGTCCCACTTCAACCTCGCAGACTAGTCGCCAGCACAGGCGATACTTGTCTTGAAGCGATTTTGGCCGGAGAGTTTAATTTGTAAGATGCTACGGTCCATCGCTCTTTGGCAATCCATAAAAATAATTATTATTATAGGAAAGTGAATGGATTTTTAATCTGCAATAAATGTGTTAAAAAAAAGTAAATTATTATAATACCGAACTGATTTTTTTTTTGTATGAATACTTGAATGAAGGCGTTTAAAAAATACAATAATTAAATACACACAACATGTTTTAAGTAATTTAAGGGGTATATTCGTACCACTGGGGTAAAATTAGGTAGCTATATAAGCCCAAACGCACGCACTGGCATCAAGGTACTAACATTCTGGGTATTTTCTAAAAAGCCCTTTAGAATCACATAAATTCCTATGTGGTCTGGGTAGTACCAATGTACTCCGCACAGGAGTTCCTTGGAGAGGATCCTTTTCGCTCTCTAATCCCATTCATTCACTCTTTTTGTGATTTATAGAAGTGACATACATGGAATAATAAAATTTTACTTAGGTAAGAGCAAAGTCCGCCCGACAATATATATTTTTGGCCGAAAACGAAAATTGGCGAAAATGGATATTGCGACAATGTACCGAAAACGAAATTCGGATAAACGAATGGAATAATATTATGAAAATATTCAGCAGCAGCAGCAAATTATTCCTTTCGCGGATAATGTTCGTGAGAGAGAAAGAATTTCATGAAACGGTGCTCAGCAACACGTTCTCGTGATATCCAGATGGCTCGCAACCGGACACTTCGGGCAAAGAATAATAGTACAAGTACAGTCTGTTATAGCAATTAGCTGACCCCTTAAAAATTAAACGAATTTGAACCTTCTGCTTGTTAGCAGTAAGCTTATCGAACTAGAACAGTTCAACGTCTACGATTAATAAAACAGTTATTCGAATTTGATATTTAACACGCAGTGTTAAGGTAGGTATGATCTTGAATATTGTTCTAACTTGTAATATATTATTGCTAATTTCAACGACAATCACCATGTTCGTGTGGTCTAGTGGTAGCTGCAGTGAGCTGACAAGAGCGTGGTTGCGAGTTCGAAACCAACATATTTTCTGCTGCGCATTTTGTTTTATAATATTTTTTTTTAAGTTATAAATAATAAATTATAACTTTAGCAACAAAAAAAAAAGGTGAACGAAAATAAAAAAACGATAATGATGGTAAAAACGATTTTATTTTATAAAAAAAATTATTATAAGAATAACGTAAATGATATAACAGTTACTAATAACGTTGTTACATACCTCACAGAGTTTAATGTAGTGAATCAACATGTTATAATATTTAGAAATATATAGGTATGTATTTCTATTTCATAACAATAACATCACCACATTAAATATCGTTGAACTAAATAAAATAGCATTATACGTTGATGTTTTACCTACTAGGTATACTATATATCAATTTGTTTTGTAAGTAGTTATGTTTAGTTATAAATAAGGTTTTGACAAAGACTTCTCGTCGGTAAATATGACAACATAATCTTCCCAATTAAAATTGAGATATTCTTGGGCAAAGCGGACCCTTGCTTGGCGATGTGCAGCAGTCAGTTAAATTTTACGTGCTGGCTTGTATTGTTTCAGTCCAGCAACATGCAAATGTTTTCTGACCGTCTGAACAGAAACATTATACTGCATTGAGTAGGCAAAAATGGGTGTTCAGTATGCCTTCTAACAATTGCTTGATGATGTTCTGACACAGGAGTAACATTGCAGGTTTTGGTTCAGGACGATCCTTTTGAATATTCCCTGTCTCTTCAAAACGTCTTAGCCACAGTCTGACTGTATTTCTCTGAAACAACACAATAAGCATAATTTTAATAACCCGGTAATCATAATTTTTCGAATAAGTTTGCAAAAATACCTTTAGATAAACCACATTAGACCTATAAATGATCTCATAATGAAACAGTTAATTTTCTATTATTCTATACAGACGTTTTTAAGCCAACTAACGAATTAAGGAAGTATAAAAAAGAATACACTTACCGCTATATTAAGTTTCCTAGCAATCGCTTTAATACCAACATTCTCCTTATGCAAATACAATATTTTGTATTTTAAATAATCACTCAACTGAGACATGACGATTAAACTATCAAAACCGATAATAATAATTAATAAAAAGGCGTGAATTTTCGCAACTTAGTAAGGCAATATAAAAATGTTCGTGCGTATTCACTGCTATTTGTGCATAGAATGTCTTGTTCAATTTATTCTTCTACCCCATATTCCTAAAATCATTTCAATAGCAGTTTTTGTTGAATACGCATATTGACGTCGAACTACCCACTTATTGAAAAAGGTGAAACGTTTATCGTTTATCAACTTAATTGATATGCTTGTTCTTTACAATAATGCAAGAAATATGTAACGAACAATTTATATATTGAAAACAAAATTAAACATGAGACTAGATTTGAACTCGCATCTTGCACGTCTCAGTCTTACGCATGAACCACGACACCAGATTAACTTGAGTAAGATAGATGAAATAAGGTATTAGTAGCAATGACACAAATTATCACAACATTAACCTAACCTTTAAGTCTTGCTGATTAAAAATGAAAATTGCGTAACAAATACCCATACATAGTAAATGATCTAACACCAACATCTTAAAGCTCAAATTTGCGTATCAAAATTATTTATTGTTTCTGTTCATCGAGTAGTGTTAGTCCGATTAACTCATACATATTGAATAACCTTTAATGTTATGAGAGGAGGGTGCAAAATCGAGTAATTTTTAGGGGGGTCAGCTAATTGATATAACAGCGTGTACCTACTGCGGGGCTAATTCAGAGTCTGTTTAGACTACTGTTGTGCCTACCCGTAGCATCAGCAATATTGTTGGCTTAGGTGCAACAAAGTTGGTAGGTATATTCTATCCATGTATCTACTTTTTGTTGATTTCCGATTTAATGACAATCAAAATAAAAACAGGCCGAATGTAAATTGCTTGAATTAAGTAATACCTAGTTATTATTTTTTAAGCAGGAACAGCGCGGGGGGGGTGCAGGGGGCACGGGCGGCGATATAACGAGCTTTTGAAACAATAACAATAAATAACAAATAAATAGCGCTAAAACGAACAGCTAAAAGCTTTCCATTAGAGAGGGGCAATGATCTTGACCATATCCGATGCAAAGTATCCGAAACAAGGATATTATTTTATTTGTAACGTTGCTAGCTTTTTGTAAAAAGTTAAGCTTATTGAAATTATTAATGTTGGGAGGAAGCCGAATAAACATTATTACAAAGGAAAACATAAAGTACTAGGAGGGCTGACCCTCAAATAAATTAGGATAATAGCCGGAGAAAGACGAAGACAAAGGAAAACATAATGCGTCAGGTAATATTGCTGGAATATTTGTAAATGAAGTTTATGACTGTTTCATTTTCTGCATTAATTTGTAGGTTATCATATTTCGCAAGGTTATAACAAGAGACCTTATCATTTATATAGGTACCTAATTAAATTAAATCATGAATGAATGATCGATGTGACGATACTTGGGGAGGCCTATATGCAGTGGACGTTTTTCGACTGAAATGGGAATTAATGATCAACCAAAAGACATTATAGTGATCTCAAATCTATATTATATCCGACTCTATCCGAAAAATCAGTGGTTGGGTTCACACCACTATGGTTAGATCCGCACTATTATAAAAATAAACTGCTTTAGCTTTTCTACCTAGACCCGATGCACTGAGCTACCATTTTAGAGAAATTCCTTGAAAAGAAGATTCCCCTGTAGGTGCTTATTTGCAGTTTCTGCTTTACTTTAACTCAAGAGGAATTAATTAAATGTACGATAACAGAAGGCCAATTATTCTTGTAATTTAAAACGTTCAAAATCTAGTCGCAGTTCATCAGACAAAAATATGTTAAAAACTTGTCAAAATGTAGGGAAATTAGAGGTATTTTTGACAGATTGAGACAGATCAGACTGTGAACGTTCTTAAAATTACGAGAATGGTCCCTCAGGTTCAATATTTAAATATATAAGAATTTCATGCTAATCATCAGCTGCCTCGTTTTTCCTAATGAGTTTGTTTTTTCATAATGTTGGGGTCAGCGTCCAGTCTAACTGGTCTACCTGTTTTTCATGGCGCAACTGCCTGTCTCACCTCTACAACAAAGGCATTTTTGGATCGTCAAGGGAGTCGGTCATTATGAAAGATAAAGCCCGTTCCAAAGATTAAGCGTTCACGCAAAAGTTATCACATAAACCATAATCTTAATGTTCTTTTAAGGGAATTTTATAAATTCTTAACGAGAAAACCGATAACGATTGTATGAAACTAAGTAAACTTCTAATGAGTTCACAAAATGTCATAAAAGAAAAATTTAATAATGTAGAGTGGAGCGCGCAGACAGAAGTACTGCTTCGTTAGAAGTGTCACAACTAAGTAGGCAGTTAGAACAGTTGTCGTTTATCTGCGAAAGTATAGATATTTCTGTGAAGCTAAGCTAAAAACGTAGTTACTGTTGCTTTTAACCGCAATTCGTGTAGGTACTTAACCGCAAAAGAAAATTATCCGTCTCCATTTCACCAAGCTGGCACAAGATAACTAAGTAGGTAACTATCGTAACGAAGTTGCTCAACGCGGCGTGTGGTAGGAGCTGACGTAGACATCGTCATGTAAGGCAAAAGCATAAGCCTCGGTACACACGGGCTTTTTTTCACGCACTATATTTTCAATGCACTGCTTAGCGCCGAGAGTTGAACTTACAACAATGTGTTTGTTGTGCGCGCTGGGATGCGCTCTGTTGGGTTCTCATCGCTCGCCTCAACACCAAGCTTGAAGATCCAGTGCGCAATAAAATCCCACCGCGATATTATTACGCCCGTGTGAACGTGGGCTTATGTTAGCTCCGTGCGACTTTCTTTCTCTCTCTGTCTCTTTCTATTATATACGAGTGTGTGTGTGTGTGTGTATGTGCGAGTATTGCGTAAGGAACTTTGTTCCTCCCGACCGCACACGTTTTTATTTACTTATTTGTACAATGTACACACAGTAACAGGCTATAGTTAATAGGCTAAAACTGAAGAGTACCCTTGAGCAACCCTCCCGGAGTGACCCCGCCAGGGCTCAGCGTTACAGATAAAATGGCAGGGGGCGACTCGCACACTCAATAATGGGCCCCCGGAAACGATCGCTAGCACAAAGTGTTTACAACATTAATTGTTACAATACTTATTCTCTCACCTACCAACTTAGTTGTTACTGATTACGTAAATAGAGACTTGGATACTTCATAAAACTAAGGATGCTAAAACATTTCTAGGTAGTAAAGTCAAAGCAGCTATTACTGAGCAGTTCTTAGTACGTAGTTACGTACTGACTGAACGATACCACTAAATAGGTAGGTACAGAAGGCTGGCTCCATACAACGAGCGTAAACCCGCGCACACATAGACTTGGTTCACGTACAGCGAGTGCACGCGCACACATAGACTTGGTTCACGTACAGCGAGTGCACGCGCACACATAGACTTGGTTCACGTACAGCGAGTGCACGCGCACACATAGACTTGGTTCACGTACAGCGAGTGCACGCGCACACATAGACTTGGTTCACGTACAGCGAGTGCACGCGCACACATAGACTTGGTTCACGTACAGCGAGTGCACGCGCACACATAGACTTGGTTCACGTACAGCGAGTGCAGGCGCACACATAGACTTGGTTCACGTACAGCGAGTGCACGCGCACACATAGACTTGGTTCACGTGCAGCGAGTGCACGCGCACACATAGACTTGGTTCACGTACAGCGAGTGCACGCGCACACATAGACTTGGTTCACGTACAGCGAGTGCACGCCCACACATAGACTTGGTTCACGTGCAGCGAGTGCACGCGCACACATAGACTTGGTTCACGTACAGCGAGTGCACGCGCACACATAGACTTGGTTCACGTACAGCGAGTGCACGCGTACACATAGACTTGGTTCACGTACAGCGAGTGCACGCCCACACATAGACTTGGTTCACGTGCAGCGAGTGCACGCGCACACATAGACTTGGTTCACGTACAGCGAGTGCACGCGCACACATAGACTTGGTTCACGTGCAGCGAGTGCACGCGCACACATAGACTTGGTTCACGTACAGCGAGTGCACGCGCACACATAGACTTGGTTCACGTGCAGCGAGTGCACGCGCACACATAGACTTGGTTCACGTACAGCGAGTGCACGCGTACACATAGACTTGGTTCACGTACAGCGAGTGCACGCGCACTCGCGACTGGCATTTGACTGACAATGAGATCTCCTTACGTACCGTCTATGTGTGCGTGCGCCACGTTATCGCTCGATGTATAGAGCCAGCCTTCTGTACCGATATATTCTGTGACCCGTTTCCACCCCTTAGTTAACGCAGTTTACTAATTACAAAAAGAGAAGCCATCTTTTAATTAGTCTCTTCTTTACCAGTCACCCTGCACGCTTTGTGAGACGACTTCTGCAGATATAAGTCACGTGAAGTAGTACCTAACGAGGAGCTGTCAGCGGGCTTAATTAAGAAATAGATTATGTGATGGGCTTCACTAAGTTTGAATGTGGAAAATAAACATAAGGTTTTCGTATCACAACCTACATTTCGCCGATGGCTGAGTTTCATATAACGTGGGGCATATAGCTAGCGTAGGCATGAAAATCATTTACGAACTTGGAAAACGTATTTTAGGTACTTAAAGTTTTTCCTTAGTCCGGAACGAAGACATATGCTTGCACAGCTTTTACGCTTCTTTAAACGTTATTTCTGCCAATAAAACCTTATTTTGTTATAGTAAGTTAAACGTCGTCGTCTGTACGCCTTACATATGATTTACATTCCAATCCATTACGCGATGAGTAGCTTCGTGACTGACTAAAGCATAAAACCGGCGGTCAATGTATTACGCACATTTGCCTTTACACGCCACATTTATTTTGGGAGATATTACTTTAGCTGATTAATATCTGGACCCTGTAACCTAAATAAACTTGAGTGCGGTATCAACGGTCACAATGAGAGTTTATTAGATATGATTCAATTAAGGGCCGGCGGTTAGTTTGCTCCTTAGAGACAACCGGGAAAAGGTTCTACTAACATACACGTTTATACACAAATATAGATACAAAATGTTCTTTTTCACTTCTCATGCTCTAAAAGTCCGTCTTTATGTTGTGCTTAGGCGACATAAAATCGCTTTTTATGTTCTAGTGCATAAAGTAAATTTTTTTTCTAAGACTAAAGTAATCAGACCCAACAGCCACACGCACAATAAAATTTCGCAGATTAAAGTCGTGATTTATTTCATTTTCTTTAATTTATACCACTTCCGTGTTTTCTATCGTTAATTTAATAAAATCGGGTAAAATAGTTGTCATTTATTATTTAAAAAGGCAAAGAAACGTTTTCATTTTTTGGCAGTATGAAGTACCCAAGTCGAATGACAAATGTTGAAAATTAAAAAAAAACTTTTAAAAAGTTTCGTGGCGGTATTATCTGTGGTGGCGGGAATTAGCTATGGATGCAACATTTTTGATTAATTATGTACATACTGTATACTTTATTTATGCCTGTTTCATTTTCTCGCAATCGAAGTGAAAAGCAGAGTGTATAACTCAGGCATAAACGAGCCATATTACCCCTCGACTTATCCATCCACCCTCGCCTGCGGCTCGGGTGGATATAAACGTCTCGGGGTAAAATAGCTTCTTTTATGCCTTAGTTGTACAATCTACTATGATGAGAATATTCCTGGGTATATTTTTTTTTTTGTTTATCTATTAATCTAATACCTACAAACAACAGTCAAAGATAAATAGATGTATAGCCATTATTTTGCATACCGCACACATTGCAAGGTTAAATAATCTCAGGTCACAAGCATCATCTATCTCTAATAATCTTTTGAAGTTGTCAGAGATAGCATATTATTTTGTGGTGCAAAACAGTCCGTCATAGCAATTTTGACGTCGGCATTATACACACAATTATTTCGTTGTAATAGCAGACCGACACTAATGTCCCCGTAACATTAGTACTAGGCGCACAGCATGTGACAGGACGTATGGTTATCGCCAGTGACTGTGACAAACCAACAGTTTACAGAACAATAACAGTCGTGGTGCGTACTTTATAGCACACTAGTGCACTATGCTTCTATGCGCCCCGCGTAGTGAGCGGCTTTTTCAATACATAAAGTTTTAAAGCGTGAAACCCGCCGTATCCTGCACTATAAAAGATTTTATTATATGAAAGAAAGGTGACGAGGTGCATTCTATTCCTGGAAAATATAAAACCGCATTTTTCTTTTGAAAGCGTGCTTAGTAACAAATTAAAACGAATGCGACTAAAGGATTTGCTTTCTTCTCAATAACTCGATTGCACACATAAAACACGTGTTCCTTACCGTACTACTGCATACTAATAGTACTAAGTATATAAATAGTTCTGCTGACCCCGTTCCCATCCCGTTGCCAGTTAACTTTACATGAATTCACCTCAGGAAGTCGGCGCAAGTTACTAAACTTAGTTCTGGTCCCATAACCGGCGAATTTGTGAGAAAACTTGCAGTTCAGCTGAGTTTAGTCTCAAAACACGTCCATTTGAAATAGTCGAATGTATAAATTTAACGGAAAATCTAGGAGATAACGTACTAACAACTTTTGTCTACGAATGGATCGGGTATAGTCTGTTCTAAAAGTATTTATTCAAAATTTAAACAAATGGGGGTCAGAAAACGTACTCTTGGATGCCAATTTGTAATGCTACTTACAAATTGAGTGCTTTGATTTAATTATTTGAATCACAGAGCCCGAAATTCTAACTTTAAATAACTTTATATGTTTTTTTTCATTTGATAATATAGTTTTAAAAGAGTACACGTGGAGTTTCTTACCGGCTCTTCTGCATAGGAAGCGACCAAAAGGAACTTTGCACCTTATTTCTGAAGTTTCATTAGTGCCCTTGGTAAAATAAAATATTATGATTTTATTTTTGTCATTTGAGGTTCATTTTATAACCTCAATTTTCGTCGATGATTTTTAATTAGAATTTAATAATGGTATTTAAATGATAATTGCTGGAACACGTGGCGAGGTGATAAAGTTGAAACCTTCTCAACACAAATGAATGGCGAAAGAATTGAACCGGAACAGTGAACAGGGTTTGTTTACACTTTCATCTGATACTTTTGGAACAGACTATGGCTACATGTTTTCTGCAGGAAAATTTATTAATGTCCGTAGTTGAAACACAAAACTAAATTTCTTGTAACAGCGCGGGACCGGAGATGAAGCGCTTTATTATTTTAACTCATTTTCATTAACGCGCGACACTCAGAGAACACTCAGATAAGAAAGGACCGACAAGTTCAGATGATTCACTCGGGCAACAGTCTCTGTGCGCACGAGATAAGTTACTGATAAAACTAAAGTTCATCGTGTGTAATTAAAACTTTTCATTCACCATTTACTATAACCTCGCCCTGTTTATTTGCAATCCTTAACCTATGTAATTAGTTATATAACTCACAACATCATAATACTCGTATGCATTATGTAAAGCTATAATTTTATAATGATGTATTAATTATCAAGCAATCAGTTCGTTTAGCTTTGCGGATTATGTGTTGTTGAGCAAAACCAATGAATGCCATGTTGATTGAATATTAAACAGTGTTCATCGGAACTTGTCGGAATGTTTCGCGTAATTTACGGTTTGAAGTTGTTCTGTTAACTGCCGATAAACTCCGAGTTTCAAACTGAAGAACAGATCATAGAGTAAGTATTTCAACGACCAAAGTTAATTATTTATAACCAGCCTGCAAGTTTATAATAGCTCCTTAATCCGTTTTAAAGTTATACGAGGATACAACATTTAAATTTAAATAAAAAACGTGTGCCATCGGGGGACCTCCGTCAGAACCTTGCGCGATACTCGCACGCACACGCACTCGATAATAAAGAAAGTCGAATGTAGAAGGCATAACCCTTTTTTCTTACGTGACGATTTCTACCAGTCAACTCCTACCGCAATATTGCAACGCATTTTCCGAAAGGAAAATATCATTCCATGGTCTCAAACAAAAGCCTACACTAAAGACATAGCAGTGTATTCTCAGCTTAAGCTAGGCTTTCTTATAATACATTTAGAACATCTACCGGAGCGGTATTTGCATATTATATTCCTTAAGACCAAATGTTCCGTCCCGTTCGCACTCACAGTAGTGATAACGTTTCACAAACGATTTCCTACAGATATGGTTATCATGCAGAGTGTTTCTGCGGTACTTTGAACGTTTCGTAAAGACGCGGCGCAGCAGCAACCACAAAGCGCTGCCACTACATGTAGATTGGAACAGAAGGTGAACTGAAGAGAAACCAAGATAACGCAGGGTACGTTACAGTTGTGTGGACCTTATTTTTTACTATCCCTAAATAAAAAAATTGTAGCACCAAAACAACCTATACATTAGTACTTTGGAAACTTAAAATAATAATAAGCTTAAAAAAGTACGCTCGAGTTAAATTAATTACTTAGTTGGCCGTCAAAATGTAATAGATAATAAGTTACGATCGAATCGAAGAAACACACTAACCTGTGTGAATGTAGGTATGTATTTTAGGATTATCAACTAGAACAACATTACAATCATCTTCCACAATATGAAAACTCGTATTATCCTGTAATGCACACTCAATTATAGGTAACCGCAGCTTACACTTAATCGAGTACACAAAATACTGAAACATAATTAAATTACAGCAACAATAGTCTGTAACTGTGAACTACAAAAAAACACCATTAGAACGTCTTAATAAATGTATGCACAATTTAAAACATTTTACACACAAAACGCTTAACGCAATAATTATCTCGAACGATGAATTCAGAAAAAAACATTTCTCAATTTCACTGTGTTTGATAACTACATATTATATTATAGTGGACCTTCTGCTACTAATCTGTAAAGTGTTTGCTGCTCAAAGAGTGTAGAGCAAGATTTTGCCGAGGCGTTTAGTGTTCTAATCTGAATAGACGTTCCTACCTCTGGCGTGTTCAGGCTAAGTGTGGAAGTAAGGTAGGCGGGGATAACACACCACGCACGGAATTAATTTGTTATTTTAAGTAGGCAGGTTTAGAATAAACCGTCTCCTTCTCTAGCTATTAAAGCTGCACGCAGACCTACATAACCAAGACTGAAAGCTGTCTGAAGGCAAACTCTCGCTCCAAGAAAAGAATTAGGGCCTTATAGATAGTTTCAGTAATAATTTAGGCCAGTTGCACCACAAATCACTAAATGCGTTTAACGCTAAACATATTTGAAACATCCTTCTGTCTCTATAATCTTTAAACTATTGACAGAAATAAGGCACTTGCACCAAGCAAGTGGGCCGTACAGTAGTCATTTTGTTCCCTGTTATTACTTTATAAACACTGATTAACTAATGGTGTTATTCCTACTAGATTTTAAAGTTAGATACAACATATAAATCTTTTCTCTATGTTCCATATCACATCAATCTTCGACCTTGTCGAAAGAATTCACTTTTGTATGATTCTGAGGATAAACATCCAATAATTATGTTAATAGGCAGGCGGTTCGTCTCAGCATCGCGTCGCGTCGCTGCGCGGTGAGGAGACGTTTGCGGTGATTTCCCGCGGGCATTGTAACACGACACCACTAGTCTGTCGTTTGTATACCGTACAATATAATAAGGTGGACCGGTCTATTGATATGGAGATGGATGTAGTGGAGTTGTTGAACACTTGCGTCACTCTTGTTAATTGACTGTGTTCGATACAAGTCTGATGCAAATTATCTGTTTGGGATCTTGACGTTAAACAGACTTGATTAAAATACATATGCCCAAGACACAGGCTGTGCCTAGTTTGGGACCAACAATACCTCGATATTGTAATTTTAAAATATGAAATAAACGATTTTTACTTTAACTTTACTTTACATTCCGTAATATTCAGTCGTAACAGAATGTTGATGATGCGAAGAGTCTGTTCGTTCGTGGCCCGAAATGGCATGACGAATAATTAGCAAACAGCCGCCATCTTAGATTTTCGTTTTGACCTCACTATCGGACACTCTCTCTCTAACCGTTCAGGAGGACAGAAAATCGCATGGAATGCTCAATGCGATTTTCTCTTTTTGCTTACAAACTCAACTCCTACGGCGAGCCGCGCTAAAGACCTTCGTTCCAAAAAGTATACACGGTGCGATCGATGTTCTAAGTTTTTGATTCAAAGTCGACGGGCTGTTTATGAACTACTAGCTTCTGCCCGCGACTTCGTCCGCGTGAAATCTCCCCCGTTCACCCTTTTAGAAGTGGGATTTCAAAAAACCCTTTCTTAGAGGACCTAATCTTCACAAAGAACACACCCTGCAAATTTCATGCCTGTAGGACCAGCGGTTTAGGCTGTGCGTTGATATATCAGTCAGTCAGGACTTTGAATTTTATATCATCATCATCGTTTCAGCCGAAAGACGGCCACTGCTGGACATAGGAGAGGAATTTTATATTTATAAAGATAATTTAATAAAGTAAAAATATAAAACGCGAACCGATGACCAAATAATTGATATGAGAAGACCTAACAATCATATAGTTAGCCCTCTTCCTCTCTCCTAATGTTGCTGTGCCCGACAGGGTCCATATTGATCTTTTACTTTGTAATACCATTTATGTAATACATATGGAATGTAATAAAGAAGTGAATATTAAGTAGTTAGGTGAGTAAAAGATTAAATAACCTTTCTTATGTGATATTCACAGTAAGGTTGTCTGCGCCAATATTCAATCTAGTTGTGAAAGTGAAAGGTCAGTCATGCGTTATATTACAAGTCGTATCAGACGGTGCCTGTGAGTACCTCCGAGCACATAGTCCGGAGCAGTCTTAATTAAACTGCCAGCTCAGTGTTAGCTCAGAACTAAGTCGCCAATATTGAACTTACCCAACACTTGTACGTTATACTTTTATTTCATACAAAAGTTTCTAAGTGAAATCGCTACGTAATTTGGACTGGTTGTTATTGAAACACAAAAAACCGGTCAAGTGCGAGTCGGACTCGCGCACCGAGGACTCCGGGTATGTAAATAGTTTTTTTTTTTTGTAATATAACCACAAAGGGGTTAGAAGATTTTTGTATGGAGGGTGCCCTAAGGTCGGCCGCCATTTTGATCTTTTTTCAGAACCGCGGCGCACAACAAAAGTTATATATTTAGATAGAGGGCACTTATACAAACAAAAATGTAATATAACATAATATCCTAAAGCGTCAGGTTTCGGAGTTATTCACCAAAATATAAGTCGAAAACAACAAGGATTTTTTTGTTTTTCTTCCCTCTAGGTAAGCATATTGAACTATTTAGGTAATAGAAACGTTATGAAACCTTTATGGAGAAGAAACAAATGAAGAATAGACATTTTTTAAATAAATAATTAAACACGGCAATGTATAGTTCATTTTTTAATCCCAGAGACTAATCTGACATTTAAGTCTTTTCTATTTTCGTTTTTTATTAGTATAGAAGTTTGACATTACACTTGTCAGATTAGTCTCTGGGATTAAAAAACGAACTGTAAATTGCGGTGTTTAATTATTTATTTAAAAAATGTCTATTCTTCTTTTGTTTCTTCTCCATAAAGGTTTCATAACGTTTCTATTACCTAAATAGTTCAATATGCTCACCTAGATTGAAAAAAAAAACAAAAAAATCCTTGTTGTTTTCGACTTATATTTTGGTGAATAACTCCGAAACCTGACGCTTTAGGATATTATGTTATATTACATTTTTGTTTGTATAAGTGTCCTCTATCTAAATATACAACATTATTTTTAGTATATGCGAAACCCGAAACACGTGTCTAGTATTTTTATGTAAAGAATCTATGTACAAAATTTCAAAACTGTATCATGAATAATCACCAAGTTATAAGCTTGTTATGTTACCTGTTTGTCCGTCCAAAATCATGGTCTCCCCCACCGCGTGCCTAAACGTACCGCGCGGCGATTGTATTGTAATTAACTGGTGATAACATTTTCCATCACACTTGCAGGCTTTGGACTGTCTGTCGTAATGGTCAAGTGTAGGTAGTTATTATAATGTACTTTATTCGTAAATAAATGCAGCCGTAAGCTACGAATAAGTAATTACTTATTCGTAAGCCGTAAGTGATACCTACAATGTAGTCAATGCGATTTGTTCAAAGTGGATGAAAAGTGTTAAACATCGCATTAATTAACCACAGCAGGCTGTAGGTACAAATAATAACTTTCTACAATTAACCATCTTGGCGTGTTTAAAAATGTTAATCATCACGGCAAAGCATTGTGTTCCACGATACTCTGATTGCTCCTCGTACCGCCGCACTGCCAGGAATACGTTATCACTGTTATCGTTGTTTCTGTGTACTGGACGTTTGTGTATGAGAAAGTCATGGTTACACGACACTTTTTACATACGATAGGTAAGTACACGATCAACCGAAACACAACTCGGCGGCCGCGCGCTCGCGATTATGCAGTTGGACCCACGCGACACGTGCGCGCCAACCAGTGGTACCCGGGTGACTGAGGTTGCTGCACCCCCGCCCCGGTCGCCCCGCTCGCTGTGCGTCCGCGCCGCGCCATTGTGCGCGTATGGTAGATAACTACCTACTTAGTCGCTCCTCGGGGCACAGTATAATATACTCGGGGTGTCCAACTATTAACCTTTTTTAAATATTTTTGGGCCAAAATATAACATGTGGTAAAAATTATTGGAATCGATTCAGTTACTTATTCTGAACAAACTATATTCAGGTTTCGCATATACTAAAAATAATGTTGTATAACTTTTGTTGTGCACCGCGATTCTGAAAAAAAATCAAAATGGCGGCTGATTTTAGGGCCAAAACCTTCAAACCCCTTTACGGTTTTCGGATTTTTTCCTTTACTTATGCTACATGACATTGCTTCTTGCCAAATTTCAGGATTCTAAGTCAACAGGAAGTACCCTATAGGTTTTGATTTCGGGACATAAACGCCCGTATCTTTTGATTGCGTTGACTTAGACGTTGGATTTTTTCACTGCCTCAAGGGATTGCAGCCCTGAGTATTTGATATTAATTTCAACTTGATAACTCCAAGCCTTTGTGAGAAAAAGGATCTTGACTGAGGGACAGACAGACGGACAACGAAGTGATCTTATAAGGGTTCCGGTTTTTTCTTTTGAGGTACAGAACCCTAAAAATGTACTCGATGGAATCTTTTTGAAGTGTCCAAGATAAAAGTTTCTTAGAATAAAGAGAAGAAAAACAAACAGTTAAATCAGAAGATGACGTCATCCAAACATTGAGTGGGCGACGGCTGCTACGAGAGTCGTAGCCACGTAGCGCCGCTACGACGCCGCCTACGCGCTACGGATCCTACCATAATAACAATTCACAAGTCTTTTATCAATACCCTATTGATATAAATCGGTCGGCGCTATTTGCATGTAAATTAAACCCTATTTCAAATGAATAACTGCGGTATATTAAAGCAGTAAGGTTCACAATACAGCTGTCGCCAATCGCACCGAACGTGATAAAACGCTATAATAAGAAGTAATGGAATTCTAGAGCGAACCCAAAGAGGTGAAACTAACTCTGGTACATTCTAATAATTGTGCAACGGGATGCGCGTGTGGTGCGAGTGACGTCATCAGATCATCACAGTATCCACGGTGTACGTGTGTGTGCGTGCGACATAATTGGCCGCGAGACGCGCAGCGAGGCTCTCCCGCGCTCAGAGCACTCTCCACTCTACGACACACGTTTGACGGTGCGCGCCCTTTGCAAAATATTGAAGAATAATGTTTCGTATGCAGAGAAAAGCACAAGTTTCAGTAAAAACTAAAAACATCAATGTTTTTACAAACTTATCTGAAGCGACTGTTTTGATCAAAGTTGTAACTTGTTTATCGGAATTTTTTTGTAAACACTAAACGGATTATTCCACTTTGCCCTACCAGCCGCCCCACTGGTGGAGCAAAGTGGAATGCTTAAAATTTTTAAATAATGTCCCTCTCTGTAATCGTCTCTCGCGCCCTCTAGTGTTGGATCTTATCACTACAATGAATGGAAATAACGGTTAATTCCTAAGAACCTTGTTGGAGAAATCGTAAGCTTTAAATTACGCTAAATTGATGCTACTCGTAAATACAAATTATTCTAGCATTAAAATGCACACTGTCTTCTTCCTTTAAAAATATACCTAATATCACCTGGCCTAAGGTGTATTTTTACGTGACATTTGTTTTTCACAGTGTAGAACCATTCAGAAGGTTCAAGTTCCCGCACAAGACTGATTCGTTTGAAATACAAACTTCAAGGACTTCGTTCATCGCTTCGAGTTTGAATTAAGTCGAATTTGCTTCGATTGAGTATCAATTTGGTACATATTTGCTCCCAGTGAGTGGTAATTTGACACTAATTCGATTCCATTCACAATCAGAAATCGAAGATGTCTGAGTATGTTTGCAGTTCATGTCTAATAAGATCTACTTTTAGAAATTCAAGCGTGAATCGACGTGCTTCATACACATTAGGAGAAATATAGCGACACAAGTAATATTTGTTGAATTTCCACAACAAAGTATTGTCTGGTGCTGTGTTGCTGTTTACGCTTCAAGGTGTCACTGTGATTCCTCTCTAATAAACTTACGAGCAAGTCGTCAGGAATAATCCTTCTGCTGTCTCTAATTTTACGAAAAAACAAAAAGTTGGGAATAGTGTCTGATTAAACCATCAGCTCCGTAACTTTATGTAAATCTGTCACTCCTCCCCCCGTCCCCCCTCCCCCTCCCCTTCTTCCCCCTTGGTAGTCCTGCCAGCAGTCGTACGTCGAGGACAAATTGAGTTTCGTCACAAAGAAGTCGCGACTACAGCCATGAGCGCGGACTCATGAATAACATTACTATCGAGTTTTATAAGAAAAAGGGAGATGGAAAAGATACTCGTAATCATTTGTTTGGCAACAAAACTTCATACCTACTGCTTGCCAAGTTACAGGCTGATTGCATTTACTGGGATACTATTTCTTCAAACGTAATTCCACTTTTAGGAGTCTCGTCCGAATGAATGAATGAATTAAATCTCTCATTTGCGTTTAAAAAAAATGATAAATCAGATAGTTATCTTTTGTACTACACAGTACATACAAATTTCATGCTATGGTTGTACCTACTAGACAGAGTGACAACTCGCACTTGACCAGAAAATTAGGAATGCATTTGGGAAGTTGTTTTTTGGGGGTATCTCCAAAGGAAAACTCGGAACCCTTATAAACAGGTTTACTTCGTTGTCCGTCTGTCTGTCAATACCCTTTTTCTCAGGAACGCGTGGAGGTATCAAGTTGAAATAAATTAATATCAATTACGTAGGACCCTTGGACCTCAAGAAAAATACACTCTGTATAGTCCATACTAATTCATTGTTATCTGTGCGAAGGCACTCGAACATAAAGCCGACATGTACCTATTCAGTAAAACATTATACATGACATTCACCGGCCAAATAATATACATAACTTTGCAGTTTCCTTAGTTTAATTCCGAGTTTAATCCTACAGCTCAAGCGTATGTGCATTTGCAAAATTTCGCCATATTCGGGCAGCTTTGAAGGCAACCAGGATTACCGGCAAACGTACAAGTATATACCGGTAATCTCGATAGATTACGCAGGTATGTGAATGCTTCAAGTCCGTAGTCATCGCTAAGTGAGATAAGCTCTCACATACTAATAGTTGACACGTATCGGCTGAACACACGAACATGACCGATTACTATCGAGTAGTAGTTGACGCGTACAGACCGATTCCTACGCACCACATCACGGGTTCTAGCAAACACTAGTATACTCGTATATGTGCTCATGTGGCTTTATCTATATCAGTCGTTCCTACGTTCTGAGTAGTGTCTGTTTATGTCAAAATAACAGCTTTTTACTAAATTCATATGAAAGTATATACTTTACTAATTGAAAAAAAAAAAACAAAATTGTTGTCCGTCTGTCGGTTTGTTCCGGCTAATCTCCGAAACGGCCAATTAATATAAATAAAATACAAATTGTGAGGAACAAATTACGATATCATTGTAAAACCCAGACTCAATAAATCTCTTATGAAATACAAACAATCTTGTGTTCTATCCAATCCCCTGCCGAGACGGCGCGATGGCGGCCACCTCCGTATTAGATTCAGCCATTATTCATAATCTGTCGCCCATTCATTACAATAATTAGTGAGAGGCGTTTCATTAACTAAGAATGTACTCAACGTTTCTACGGACGCTTCTGTTACAGACGACGGGATTCCGTTGGATGCTTGAAATTGTGCGCATAGTATGATGGTTCACTTTTGTGACTGATTTCAAGGCTGCGTCAGTACTAGACCACGGCACTGGAGGTTAATCATTTCGAGTGTGTAACAAAACAAACTGGTTATATTACTTGATAATATTTTCATCCAACAGTTTGTAGTCAAGAACAAAATCACAGTTTTCTTTCGTATTTGTCACTAGACGTGACTTGTGTGCTTGAATGATGATATCCTTGACCGATATTCACTAGCAGAAACAGAACATTTTAATATTGGTTTTATGTAGCACCACCCCCCCCCCCCCCTTCTCCCTCCGGGCATGCCCTCTGCACGGTATACGGATGGTCCATTATCGGACCGGACGCGGCCGTACGGCGCCAACTATTATCCCCGGACACAAAGTCACATGCATTCCACACACACACACACACTCGCACGCACAAACACACACATAAAATTCGGCACGACAAGAATTTCTGAAAAACTTCGGCTTTCTTTTATAAAATGTTGTCTTTTTCACTCGCACTTCCCGTTCTTCTCATTCTTCGCCTATCTAAAAGCGATGTTCATTAATTTCTACTGATCGCAATATACAAAGATGATTTTGACTGACAGGTGCCTGTTGACATTGTATCATTTGACTTATTTACGGAACACCATAGAGTTAACATATATTATACAGTAATAACTTATGCCCTCGGCTTGTCGGAAATTATCCCACGGGAACCCGCCCCCGGGCCCGGGTCAAAAAGCAGTCTATGTCCTTACTCAGGATGCCAAATTTTACAAAATTCAAAGCAGTGGTTGATGCGTGAAAAGGCAACATACAGACAGAGTTACTTTAGAATTTATAATATTAGTAGATAATCAGATATCATCGTTCAGGCGGAGACAAACTATATCTCTGTTTAACTAACACTAGCTGTGCCTGCGGCTTCGGTCACATGGCTGTGTATTCTATTGGCATAAAGTGAAATTATAGTATAGGTATTCGTAATATCCTCTACGACATTTGTTAATTTGAACTAAAACTTGTCTCTATTCAATATGCTCAAACCCATTATCCTTTGACTCGTCGCCACCTCGAGTCCTGCACACAGATCACACCAGCCCCGCGCAGATGGGGAGCACAGCTCTGTGTGAAGTGGTGCGACTAACTAGACGCGCTCACCGCGAGGTGTGTCGCGGTCAAAGAGCGTTACGTTGTACTTCTGTACTACATGTACAGTCAGCCTCAAAATTATGACGTAGTGTTTTTACCAATTACTTTAATGACTTGACTACACTAAACTACACTCCAATATTGATAACCAAATCGCCCGGTAAATCGGAAGTGCGCAGAGTTGTTGTACAACTGTGCTCGTAGGGTTGGGATTCGATATGACGATCAGAATTCCGGTTATCAGAACAGGGTTTGTTTACACTTTCATTAGCTACTTTCGAAAGAGAACATAGCTATATTTATATATGTGTACGACTGTACGTATAGCGTGGCTATAGCTCCGTGATCGCTGAGGCGACCTGTTGATATCGCGCGATTCTACGTTGTTAAGTCTATTGCGAGAGATATGTGATTTTTATTTGATATTTGTTTTGTCTAGTTTTACGTTTACAAAAGGATGCGAGGCTAATCATTGTATACGCGACTGCTGACCTACAGGACTTGAATTTCTCTATTTCAATTTAATCTGATCCAATTCGTCCCATCTTTTTTAGAACCCACTGCTGTATTAACTATCCTGTTGTTTAGGACATTTTGTGTGGTTGTTTAATTTTCGAGATCTGGATAGGATAAGTATTCCTAAATTAACCGCAACGATAAAACAAAATTATTATGGAAGTATTAATTGGTATACTTGGCTCAATTTTAACTAAAAGGATTGCCTCGCTGTGAATAGAAACGATTCAAAACCTATTTGGTATGATGAATCCATTACCTACAACCGCATGCAATTAATTTGTTCATGTGAATGTGAGCTTCTGAATGTCAACGCTATACAGTTTGTGTCCAATTTGGATTTGTTTCCAATAAAGGCGTCACAAAGCCTGTGGGACGAATGGGCCAGGGCAGCGTTTGGGGTAGGGGGGGGGGGGGATTGGGGCACGGGACAAATTGATGTTCTCAACTATGAGGAAATGCGATATGAAGCCTTTTCGATTAACTTTACTCGATTGTTAAACGTAGTTTGATACCAATTTAATTGTAGGTTGGGTTTAACTTGCTGCCTCCCTATCCCTCTTTATTAGGTAGGTATACTACCAGCTGTGCCCGCGGCTTCGCTTACGCGGCTTCGCTAACTATGTATACTGTTGGCGTTAGGTTAGGTTAGGTTACGTTCCCAATAACTTATATGTTATTGGGAACGTGAAGACATAGTATATTCGTAATATCCGTTATGCAACATCAGTTGATTTTGTTCATTTAAAACTAAAACTTTTTGGTGAGAACTTGATTAGCCGATTGAAGAACAAAGTGAGAATATGCAAAAATACTATTTCGTCTTTATTATATTCTATCAATACTAAGAAAATACTTTTTTGCATATCACATTGTGTTGTACAAAACTCGTAATAATCGAACAACACGTTATAATTGTTGAATAGTTAATACGTTGGGTGTTAATAAAGAAAAATCTTTAATGTTGATTAATTCAATTGGCAAGTTTATTTTATAAAGGCACAGGTTCTGATCAGTCAGCAAATATTTTAAGTGTAGTAAAAATGACAAAATGGTGTCTATCAGCAATGTACTTCAAGAAGTTGTTATTAATTGGAAGTTGTAATTCATTCTCGAATTAATTACAACTTCTTGAACCGCCGCTAATGTTAATACTCAAAGGGGAGGACCCTTTGAGTATTAACAGTAGCGGTTGAGCCACGGATTAATTAGAATGTATTTTAGTGGAGATTAATGTAACATCCATAATGAATATGATTTTATTTATTTATTTATTAAAACTTTATGCACAAGTAAAAACTGTACAAAGGCGGACTTAATGCCTTAGGCATTTTCTACCAGTCTACCTTAGGGTGATGCAGAGACAATACACAGTAGGTGCAATAACAGAAAGAAAAGATAAGAAAATATTTATAACTAAGATATAAGAATAAATACAATAATAAATACATATATACATACATATGTACAACAATATATATATATATATAAATAGTTATGAGACATAAATAAGAAACCCTACAACAACTTAATTCTGAGACGAATCTGCCAACTTCTTGTGTATGTGTTCTCGAGCTTTCACTTATTATTATATATTATATTATTATTATATTTAGGAAACAAACACTTAAAGTGGCCGTGTGTTATCTGAGAAAGACCTCTTCTTTGTTCTCTAAGATTAAATACTAATAACTTACATTAAGACATATTCCTTCTCGTGTAAGTGTGAAATAATAAACTATGTATTTGCTAATAATGTATTTTGAATGGCGACCTAAGTTTATAATAAACGACCAGTTTGTTTTAAAACTCTTAACTTTAGTACTTTTAAATGTAAATTATCTCTTTAGTAAATGCTACTACTCGACTAATGATTTCATGAATGAAAAGTTGTTTTACTTAGTTAATCTTTTTGACATTTCTATCCAATATTCGACTAATTTGCAATTTGAATGTTTTCCTAATTCATTTAATTCAATGCTATATCTACGAAACTAGCCAAAACCCTGCAAATGTATTTGTACGTCGGAAACGGCAAATGATTGTGAACTTTAAAAACTACGTCACATCTCTGTAACAATATTCCGACATAATGGACTATAACTATTAAAAATTTTAATTGTATGCGTTATAGTATAATATGTACGAGTAAGCTTTTAATCTTTTTATTCGAAACAACACCGTGTTAACGTTATTGTATGACAATATAATAAAAACACTTTGGTATAACACTACGAGTAGGTAGAACCAACTTTTCTCTCACACACATGAAAAGTAATCAAATCATCTGACGAGCGATGTTCTCCAGCTGTGAAATTGAACACGCACCGTACATACATACTACACATAGGTATGCACGACGTGTGTATGAAAGGCCAGGCCGCCGATATACATTGGATTGACGGCGTTCAGGTCTACTGAATTGAATGATAGGTAGCAAACATATACACAGCCAGCGCGTACACGACTACATACAATTTAGCTGTTTAGAGATATGTGACACCAACATACAATGTACAGCGGGTTATAGCAATTAACTGACCCCCATAAAAATTACTCGATTTTGCACCCTCCTCTCATAACATTAAAGGTTATTTAATATGTATGAGTTAATCGGACTAACACTACTCGATGAACAGAAACAATAAATAATTTTGATACGCAAATTTGAGCTTTAAGATGTTGGTGTTAGGTCATTTACTATGTATGGGTATTTGTTACGCAATTTTCATTTTTAATCAGCAAGACTTAAAGGTTAGGTTAATGTTGTGATAATTTGTGTCATTGCTACTAATACCTTATTTCATCTATCTTACTCAAGTTAATCTGGTGTCGTGGTTCATGCGTAAGGCTGAGACGTGCAAGATGCGAGTTCAAATCTAGTCTCATGTTTAATTTTGTTTTCAATATATAAATTGTTCGTTAAGTATTTCTTGCATTATTGTAAAGAACAAGCATATCAATTAAGTTGATAAACGATAAACGTTACACCTTTTTCAATAAGTGGGTAGTTCGACGTCAATATGCGTATTCAACAAAAACTGCTATTGAAATGATATTGGGAATATGGGGTAGAAGAATAAATTGAACAAGACATTCTATGCACAAATAGCAGTGAATACGCACGAACATTTTTATATTGCCTTACTAAGTTGCGAAAATCCACGCGTTTTTATTAATTATTATTATCGGTTTTGATAGTTTAATCGTCATGTCTCAGTTGAGTGATTATTTAAAATACAAAATAATGTATTTGCATAAGGAGAATGTTGGTATTAAAGCGATTGCTAGGAAACTTAATATAGCGGTAAGTGTATTCTTTTTTATGCTTCCTTAATTCGTTAGTTGGCTTAAAAACGTGAATGTAGAATAATAGAAAATTAACTGTTTCATTATGAGATCATTTATAGGTCTAATGTGGTTTATCTAAAGGTATTTTTGCAAACTTATTCGAAAAATTATGATTACCGCGTTATTAAAATTATGCTTATTGTGTTGTTTCAGAGAAATACAGTCAGACTGTGGCTAAGACGTTTTGAAGAGACAGGGAATATTCAAAAGGATCGTCCTGAACCAAAACCTGCAATGTTACACCTGTGTCAGAACATCATCAAGCAATTGTTAGAAGACATACTGAACACCCATTCTTGCCTACTCAATGCAGTATAATGTTTCTGTTCAGACGGTCAGAAAACATTTGCATTTTGCTGGACTGAAATAATACAAGCCAACACGTAAAATTTAACTGACTGCTGCACATCGCCAAGCAAGGGTCCGCTTTGCCCAAGAATATCTCAATTATAATTGGGAAGATTATGTTGTCATATTTACCGACGAGAAGTCTTTGTCAAAACCTTATTTATAACTAAACATAACTACTTACAAAACAAATTGATATATAGTATACCTAGTAGGTAAAACATCAACGTATAATGCTATTTTATTTAGTTCAACGATATTTAATGTGGTGATGTTATTGTTATGAAATAGAAATATATACCTATATATTTCTAAATATTATAACATGTTGATTCACTACATTAAACTCTGTGAAGTATGTAACAACGTTATTAGTAACTGTTATATCATTTACGTTTTTGTTATAATATTTTTTTTTATTTTTATTATTATTTAATTCTTCTGGGCACGTTTCCGGATGACAGCGATGCGGATGAATACTTCGACGCCTAAGTGTCCTTTGTTATTTTTATTTTTATATATTTGTATTGTAAGTTAGTTAGTCATTTATTTTAGTATCTAGTGTATATATTTTTTTTATAAAATAAAATCGTTTTTACCATCATTATCGTTTTTTTATTTTCGTTCAGCTTTTTTTTTTTGTTGCTAAAGTTATAATTTACTATTTATTATTTATAACTTAAAAAAAATATTATAAAACAAAACGCGCAGCAGAAAATATGTTGGTTTCGAACTCGCAACCACACTCTTGTCGGCTCACTGCAGCTACCACTACACCACACGAACATGGTGATTGTCGTTGAAATTAGCAATAATATATTACAAGTTAGAATAATATTCAAGATCATACCTACCTTATTCGAATAACTGTTTTATTAATCGTAGACGTTGAACTGTTCTACTTCGATAAGCTTACTGCTGACAAGCAGAAGGTTCAAATTCGTTTAATTTTTAAGGGGTCTATAACAGACTGTACTGCATTATAATAGCATTGGTTGATCTGCCGAATTATATCAGTGACGTGATCATATCAATGATATTCTGCAATAATTGAAAGTATTTCTGTCGAGTGGAACTTCCTGCAGTCTATTCCGTTTGTGTATTCTGTTTTTTTAAACTACAGTTTTTTTTTATTGTACTAACATAATGTACATAAATATTTTTTAACACGTTTTGATAAAAGAGTGTACGTAGAGTTTTTTGCCCGTTCTTCTCCACAGTTACCTACTATTCTTAGTAATGGGCAACTAACTTCAACTTTCTGACCCCTTGACAATGAAAAAGTGCCTGTAATTGCGTTTTTGAAATAAATGCTTTGAATTTGAGCTTGAATCAGATATAGCGAAATATTAAAAAATGTTTTAGATTCACCACTTACTTTCCCACGTGTATCGCCCAAGTCATATTAATATCTGCATCAAAGTGTGCCAAACCTACAACTTACTTCGTATTAGACATCCGTTAGATTGAATCAGAACGCACTAAGTATTCAATTTGCCCGAGTATAATCGTACTGACGCCTGCGCCTGCTAGTAGACGAGCGAGTTAGCTCAGTTGCTCCACTTACTATTAGACTAGTCTTGATCCTGAGTTACACAGGGTGATCCACGTTTAACTACATTGGGATTAGTGTGAATTAGATTACGACTTTAGTTTAATGCCGTTATTAAAAAAATGCTTCAATGGCATAAATACATAAATACACACACAAAGTAATATTAGTATTTTTACTTACTTTGATACAATTTGCAAGGATATATAAGAGTATTAAAGACTGTCTTATGCGTAAAAAAAAAAAAAAAACTCTTATTGTGTCCTTAAACAGATTCAAATTATTTGCACTAACAGCATTTTCTAACGTTGAGTTTCTAGATGAAGCCAGTTCTGATCTCCACTGCCGATAGTTTCCGTAAGAACACTCGATTGCCAATCTCACTTTGCTTGGAGTGTGAGCCGACACTTCGGAAGCAATTTTCTAAATGCTTCTAGATTTAATATTACGATCACGTCAGCTGTTTGTTCGAAATAATGTTACAGAACCCAACCCACAAGAGAGAGAGAGACGGTGGGATGAGCCGCTCTGCAGAGTAGTACAGAACAATTTACTTGACTCGTCTGCTACTCCTGCGGAACGTGCGCGCCTGCTGGCTGTGGGTAGATGGGAGTCGGGACTTTGGCTTCATGCACTACCTTCGTCGAACATAGGCACTTTGTTCGACGACACTACTTTTCGCCTCGCTGCTTCCCTGCGACTAGGCACTCCTTGCTGTTCCCCTCATCGCTGTCACTGTGGCGAAGATGTCAACAGCCTCGGACACCACGGCCTGTCTTGCAGCCGAAGTGCGGGTCGCTTAGCGCGCCACGCGAACATTAATGACATCATCCGACGAGCTCTTGTTACCGTCGGCGTTCCAGCTGTATTAGAACCCAATGGCTTGGTACGCGACGATGGCAGGAGACCGGACGGTATGTCTCTATTTCCTTGGAAGGTGGGTAGGCCTTTAGTGTGGGACGCAACTTGTGTCGATACTCTTGCGCCATCCCACCTTCCTGGATCGGCATGCTGTGCTGGCGCTGCTGCTGCGGCTGCGGAAAACCTCAATCGGCGAAAATATAATAACCTTATCGGAAATTATATTTTCGAGCCGTTTGGGGTTGAAACCCTCGGGCCGTGGGGTCCGAGTGCTCATGGTCTTTTTACAGAAATTTCAAAACGGCTGGTTGACACTTCCCGTGACCCAAGGGCTGGCTTTTACCTTGGCCAAAGGCTAAGCATTGCCATACAACGTGGCAATGCCGCCAGTCTCTTGGGTACATTACCAGTCGACAGCGATGCGGATGAATTTTTCGACGCTATATTTTAGTTTTTATATAGTTTTAGTTAAGTCAGTTTTTAATTTTGTTATTTTTGTTAATTAAGTTTTTAAATTCAAATAAACTAACCCACAAGTAAGTGTCGCTTACGTGCTACTTGCATAGTACATGTTCACAGTGATTTAACGTTTTTTATGATTACGTCAAAATCGAAGCTTTGGATAGGTATCTGCGAAAGCCCTTTTAAATCATGAAGGAAGTGTTTTTCTTTTAACCAAGAAGCACATCATCCGGCACATACAAGAACATAGATTTAAGTTCGCTTTCTTTTGCGGCCTACTAGTCAAGAAGTTCCAATAAAATAACGTAAAAAACATTTTCTTTCGGTTATAAAACCTAACATATTGACTTGAACCGCGTTTAAGAAATTCTTTGGATATTTTACATGACAGTTTTATGAGTGTCCCCCGAATGGGAAGCCTCTCGCATAAAATCGTTTAGCTCGCGTATCCGAGCGAAGTGGCTAATAAATCTAGTATTAGTACGTCTGGTGCTACTGGCGTACTGGCGCGGGGCTCCGGCGACTTATTTCCTCCAGTTTTATGTTTTTTTTCCAATATATTGCAGACGATACCCAGGATACCCTGAAGGTTTACGATCACAACTTTCCATAGCGTTCCTATCAACCATAGCTACACCCGTTTGGTTTTTCTCATCTAGTATTATTGCTCCCTAGAGTCATTCTGAGAATGAGCACCGCTGTTTAATAAACATTTCATTCATGCAGTCTAACATTAGCCTACATTACTAAGAAAAAAATAAATGTCATTTATTAAAACTAGGCTGAGAATCAGCACACATTGATCTTCAAAATTCCACAGGACAATCCCCCAAAAACGCCCGCCCTTCACCAGTTCCTAGTGCTCACAGCTCTTTGAATGTTTCATCAAATCAATGATGCAAGTTTCATCCAAAATATTGTCCTTTCTCTAGAACATGTTTTCTAAGTAAATATTCCATTTCGAGAACATAGAGACCAGAGGGGTTAGCACAAAAGCGCAAGGAACGATTTCTGGATCTAAAATAGAACTATCCTATAGCATTTTAGTTTTTTATGCAGCAAGCACAATAATTATCGCCTATAGGTAAGAAAAGTCTTAAAACTAAATAAATATTATGTGCGAAACGGATATTTTTAATTTAAAATAATTCGATGTTACGTTACGTTTACTCCGCGCGTTTGTGCTAGTGGGGAAAGGCAGAGGGGTTGTAAGCATAGTCCGGTGCGGGTAATAGTGGTACTAGTACAGTAATGGTCGCGGTGCGGCGGTGGGACGCAGTGTGCTCTGTGACTTATCGCTCGGTAAATCGTGCCGAGTGCGTACCCGCACCGCACCACAAGCCGCGAGGGCACACAATCTGAATAAACGGGTACATATTTGAATTTCGAAAATTTAAATATCTACGGTAAAAATGTCAATGTTCAAAACATCGTAAATTTAAATATCGAACGACCATAAAACCGAAAATTAAAATAACGTAAGTTTATATTGTCGAATGGTTAGATAACCTACGTCCAATATATCTAAAATCTAATTATCGACAAACATGACATCGAAAGGCTTAAATATCGAAGTATAGATTATCTAATGACGTAAATATCGAAGTACAGAGTATCGAATGTCCTAAATATCGATATTTATTTATATGTTGTGCTACAAAAATTAGTGACAGAAACAAATCGCTGCAAAACCGACTCCACGTGGTCTTGTCTGCCCTACCTCTAGAGTGTAATTTAAGCCCGCGTAGGCGCAGAGGGGCGAGGTGGCCCGCGAGCTGAGGCGGAGGTGGCTGTAACGCCCGCCGCCGCGGCTGAGGCTGGCCGGCGAAGCCGGCCAGCAAGCCGAAGCTGCGGTGGTGAGTGTTAAAACCATCGAAGACGATAAGCTCGCGTGGGACCGCCGGAGCCCCGCAGCGCCGGAGCCGTGACAGAAACCATGCCTGCTGCATGATGCATGCTCGCTTGCACTCTGCATGCTTAAGTAATATTATTTTCACATAATAAATAACCCAAAAAAAAACACATTTGTGGGCCGCGACTGCTCTTGCATCATATGTCGACGGAGCCCCGCTACGCGGGGTGTATTTCTGTGTAAAGGGTTTAAAGTAACCTAACCTAACCTAACACCGGGGTGCCCTTCGCTCTCTCTTGCATCCTGCAACCATGCCTGCTTGCAAGTTCGATATTTTAACTAGTAGGTATTTTTAACGTAAATATAATGAACTAAAGTGTATTGAATGTTGACATTTTGAACTTAGGTATAATGATTATCGATGTTTTTAATCATTAGATATTTTTATAACTCGGCATTTAAATTTTAGACATTTTATGCTTAGGTATAACAATTTTCGATATTATGATATAACCGATATTTAAATTTTCGATGTTTTGAACGTTGACATTTTACACGTAGGTATTTTAATGTTCGACATTCAAATATGTACCCGAATAAACTGGTCTAGTTTAATGTAGATAGGAACTACAGAATGATTAGTATATCGTTTATGTATATAACAATAGAAGGCTATTTACAAATACACATCTACTCATTTAAACCCTGGTCACACACTGTACTATGTGAGGTACCTTGTAACTGTTCTGTGTGAGGTACCACGAAATCGTACTAACAAACTAACTTTATTTCTGACTGCCCACTTAGTTTTTCGAGACACTGCCAAGCGGTCGGTTGAATCTTCACGTGACTAGAGGACTGGCTTATTTTTGGGCCAAAGAATTCAGCATTGCCTTACAACGTGGCAATGCTGCCAACCTTTTGGGCACGTTTCCTATTGACAGCGATGCAGACAATTTTTTTGATGTCCTTTCCCCTCCCTTTTTATCTACTTGTACATATTCTTATTAATGTATTATTGTAAGACTGTTAGCTTTTAAATTATGTTAATATTATACTATAACAGTAAACTTTCTTTATATAAACTTATTGAAATAAAGGAAATAATAAATTTATTCTAACATAAATGAAGAATATGTCTTGGTCACGACCTTAGCATCGTACCTAGGACGTCACGGTCTATAGCTAACCAATGAGGGCCTTATTATTCCACACAAGCAGTACTACGTCGCTCTGAACTGAAATACAAGCGTATCTACATACATTTGTATGTATATAGCTAGTAAATTGATCCAATGCTGGGTTCGTGATAAACAGCCTCGCTCGTAACTACACGCGGTACATGCGGAGCGTGGTGACGTCAGCGCCACTACACTGTCTGTGCACGCTGATTATTAGTAAGACAAGCTTTAAATGACAACACAAATTATTAAGCCACATTGATGCAAGTTCCCATCACTCTCAAGTATAAGCATTTTTGCGTAAGGTACGTAATTCTATTTAATATTAGAATATGAGCGTCGAATACTGTTCACAGGTAAGTCTCAGAGGTATATGTCAAACCTCTGTGGTGAGCGGCTTGACAAAGACGGAAGAGGATATAATTATCACTTCCTTAAGCGATTCACCCGGGAAAAGGCTATTTCCGGTCACTTAATGGAGCTACACGGCAAAGGAACGTGAAGTAGCTTGTTTCATTCATACTGACAGCCGCCGCTCGCCGCGTGCCCAACAATCCCAGGATGACAGTTTATACTGCTTATAGTGATCGCGGAAACTAAATGTTAATGTTTGTACCAGAGGGGCAATTCTCGTAATTTTTAAGAACGTTCACAGTCTGATCTCAGTCTCAATCTGTCAAAAATACCTCTAATTTCCCTACATTTTGACAAGTTTTTTTTTTTTTGCCCCTCAGGTGTCTTACGAACGTAAACATATATTATCTATATATATAAAAATTAAACCCGTTTTCCGTTGTCACGACATAACATGAAAACGGCTGGACCGATTTCGATGAAATTTGGTATAGAGATAGTTTGAGTCCCGGGAAAGGACATAGGATAGTTTTTATCTCGATATTCCCACGGGATCGACATTTACGCGGGTGAAACCGCGGGGCGCAGCTAGTTTAAAATATAGATAAACGTACACGACTGCACAGTTTCGTAGCTCGTACCGCTACGGCGTAGACTGTCGTAGCAGCCCGCTACGAGATCGTCGAATGTTTTAGAAGCAAAGAGATATTATGAAGCGTTGTAAATATTGACCACTTGAAAGGATATTGAATGTATTTAAATATACTTTAGAACGAATAAAACAAGGTTGTCTGTATGTATATGACTCATTGCAGGAATGTAATTACCTGTGTCCGAGTTAATCAGCAGAACTTCGTTACATAAAGCAAGTTGAATAAAAAGCGTTGCCTTCGCAGCGGCCCCTGGATACGGTAATTAATAGCAGTCCATGCTCCGTTAACTCTGTTCCTATTTATGTGCTGCTGAGGTTCCGTAACGACGCGGAAATGAAATACCGTCTTCAAATGTATTCAGAAAAACGAACGATGAAGTTTGTTTAGTAAACCTTAAAAATAATACTCTGAATGAATTAAATCAGATTTACACGGTGTGAGTTAACTACCTGTGGCACACCGCAAGTTGAGGCAAATATAAAAAAAAATCTTCGATTTTATTGTACGTCACAGGCAAGAAAGTTGCATCGTATACCTACCGGGGCTTTAGTTTAGGTTTAATACAACTAGAAAGGCAGTTTAAGGCGAGCGCCTGAGTTCTGATAACTATAAAACAAATGCCTACGTGTACCTATTGAGCCCATCACAACCTTGCTGCACAAGTCAGTTGTTTAAAGTTAAGCACTACAGGGCAAGTGACTGAGCGTAGCGCAAAGCGAGCTTCTTTTGATAATGATCGCAAGATTTAGACCGTTATGTATGTTACTGATAATGAAGGTACGCCGCGGGTGGCCGCTGCGGGGCCTTGCACGCTATACTACTCACAGTGACCATGTCCGTATGGTCACTGTTCGAGCATAGACTTACATACTAATTTCAATCAATCAATTCCGTCAATTGCCAATACCATGTAATAGGGAGCGAGCCTATTGCGACCTATTGCGACCGGGCACAAATCGACCTCAGGCTGGTACTGAGAAATTCCCGAAAGAAAACCCAATAATACTTTGCCCGACTGTGCATCGAAGCTGGGACCCCATACTCAGCACTTGTACTTGCGAACACCAAACCAACAAAGCTGTCACAATCAGTGGTCGCCTAGTAGTGAATGACGTAACTAATATTTATTTACTAACAATATATAAAAGAGATTAAAAAGCATTTACAAGGCAGATGTGAGTGGATTCGCCGCGCCGCCACGCCGAGGGGAGATGCCCTGGGAGGACATATAGTCACCTTGTTGGTGTTGTTCTTCAGAAAAGTCAGGTGCGAACTACTCGCGACCGGCGTGCGTGTATGACCAGATGTATGAACGTAAACGAGGCAAAAGGAGCATGTAAGGATCGTCGCAGGCGGCGCTCTGTAGTTTCTACTTACCTCTTTATACAAGAAGGCGTGAGTTATAGATGTACGCATGTATAATTTAAAAGAGTGTCCAGTGTGTGTGGAGTTTCTTTCCTGTTCTTCTCAAAGCTACCTCCTACCCTTTGAAATGGGCTTATTACTTTATATTTCTGACTGACCGACTCCTTGACCATTCAAAAGTGCCTGTAAATGGTTTGAAATAAATAATAAGTTTAGAGTGAGGTTGGTTGGGTTTACGATATGGCTACCCTACTTGCTTGCATACAATATGGTACACCACTATACAGGCAAACTTTTTGCCCACATCTAGAAACACACGCTCGCGATCTAAATAGGAATTGGCCGAATGTTAGATGTTATCGGGGATCCAATAACACACGAATGTAAGCCGCGGTATAAACGCGGTCACTTCCTGAACACTGCGAACATACTGCAGCGCGGAAGGAAGTGGGAATAATTATAATTTGTTCTTTTGATGTTGTTGTAAATTAATAATAATATTCCAAAGTGTTGTTGTTTCACAAAGAGCATAAATTAGTATAATTTATGTAAATAGATTAATGACGGTAAAGTATGGCGGAGTTCACTTTTCAGGAAAAAGCAAATTGATACAAATTGTAATTACTGTCTAAAGATATTAAATAACCGCCCTAAGTTTAACAGATCAGAATTTGCTTATAATTCCAGCCTAAATGCACAAACCTACCTCTTTTTTTATTACATGAACATAGGTACTGCCTAGAGAAGGAATAGAAACAAAACACATAGCCTACTAGAGTACCTAGACATAGCAACTACCATGATACTCCTTAATATATATTTGCAGAATCATGATGCCAATTAGAGTATGTTTTCTTACCAAGTATCCCGTCATCATACTTCCAAAAGATTAGAAAACATTGAGTGAAAAACAACAGGAACACAGTATTCTTTCATAGAACAATAAATTAATTAGTCTCGGTTATTTCCTCACTCCTTATTTTATTAGTTTTTTTGCATAACGAAGCAATAACAGCTCCGGTATAAGTTAATAGTAACTTGTAATGTAAGTATAAGTCCGTCCTCGCTCTATTTAGAACGAGTCCTATTATTGTCGCGTATGATTACAAAGAACGCGCTTACAGTCTTCAGTTCAGTTGTGCAAGCTTTGCATGTTCAGCGGCACTTCTTTCGTTGTTCATTTACTTTCTTGATTTATTTAAAGAACTTTGACGCATTTTAATAGTTTTTTAGAAACAACATTACTTCAGTTGGCTCCTAAGGGTAGCGAGCCTATAACCTTCCTCAAGAATTGACTATCAAAAGCAAACATTTTTTTCAAATCCGACCGGTAGTTTCAGAGATTAGCGCGTTCAAACCAACAAACTCTTCAGCTTTATTAGCTTAGTGTAGATTTATAAATAGTACACTCACACTTTACCGGCTATATTTTGATCGCATGTAAAAGAACTGGACAGACGACTAACTTTAAAGCTAACCATGTGACTGTTCCTAAATTACCCTAGGCTGATAAAATTGTCGTTTTTCCTAATTATGTTAATATTAGTATTGAGGTCGGTTCCCCCGTGTAAAAGAACTGGACAGACTAACTTTAAAGCTAATGCTTTAACTTAGTAGTCTGTTCAATTCTTCAACAGTTAATAAGTTTCAAACTTCCAAAAGAAATTGATGCTTTATATTAATTTGTGCGGACAAAAGGAGACTTTTCTATCTCGTTTTATTCTTATAAATTCCTCCTCTCACTCGGAGCGTCAAAGTTTTATGGTCATCATAAAAACATTTCATAAGCTCTTTGGTACATACACAAGTTGATTTGAATATGACGAAATGACGTCACAGTAAAGGTTCTTGTTGAGTTACTTCAGTTTATTGGCGATCAATATTAAATGTTTAGCTCATTGTACCGTCGTAAAATTTATGAATTAGGGTATCACTTGCTTCGGCTGTTAAACTGAAGGGCCGGAAGAAGTTTTGCGCACGATGAATAAAGCTATCAATGTTTACAGCGGCTTTTGTTTTTGTTATAATTTTGTACTAGCTACCCCAAAAACGGCGGTTTACATTACTTCTCTTGACAAACACAAAGCCTGTATTGGTACACTACTGCAGCGGCCAGCAAAAGAGGCATTTATGGACGAACGTATAAATGTGGGCCGAGGCGAAGCCGAGGCACACAAATGTAAGTCCATCAATGCCTAGTTGTGGCCACGGCTTGTATAGTACTTTTCTCAAATCATCATCATCATCATCATTTCAGCCGAAAGACGTCCACTGCTGGACATAGGCCTCCCCCAAGCAACTCCACTTCGACCTTTTCTCAAATAATGCGCGGAAATTAAAACTAAGTAGTACCTAGACAGAACTTTCTTGTCAAATACAATTACTTTTCAAAATCAATGAAGAACAACGAACAACAATAATTTTTCCCGCGTTAAAGTGTTAATTTGTTTTGTTTTCAATAAACAAAAAAAAAAAAAAAAAAAGTTTCTTTACTAACTTCAGTTGTACAAAAACACTCATCTAAACACTATTCAGCGTTACAACAAAGGAAAAGAGTGGTTTCGATGAACTCTGGCACCCAGAGTAAGATTTAACTTGTGTTTAGGGTGCCAGCGCCCTCGCCTATAATTTGCAACATATAAACTGTAGTTGTATGACGAGCACAGTACATTATTATACTATAACTACTTACAAATTTAAATACATAACCGTGGCCTATTTAAGTACCTCTGTATATGTATTAAAAAAGAGATAAATGTGGTGAAAACTTGGGTTCTTGTTATCCTGTACAAATATATAACCTACATAGGACCTACGTTCATGACACAAATATGTTATTGTCTGTTTATATATAATTAAAAATAAATTACTTAATTAACTACATTAGGTTAAGCGATTGATACATGTAGCAAATCCTCAGTCTTATCGTAACTCAATGTCAATAGCCACTTTGTTACCTTGGTCTTACATTCATTGAAACACATGGGAGCGATAGTGCATAGTCTATTTATTTTATTATATAAATGGTTAGACAGAATATCATAATGACGCTGGGCATGGGCCGTTCTACATCCACGAGTTGAGCATACTTCGTAGTATCTACGCTTTTTAGCGTCATTCGGATTGTATACCACAGAGGGATGTTTGCGCAAAATAGTGCCAAGAACAAAAAGCTGTCTCACAGTAAGGACCTGACATTCGGTGTAGAGAGCCGAGGTGGGATATCTAAAAGGCTTCGAGGTCATTACCTTGAGGACAGCTCTCTGCGCTCGTTCCAGAGGCAGAAGGATTGTCTTGGGAGCCCCCCCCCACACTGTGATACAGTAGTTTAATATGCTTTGACAGAGGGCATAATAAACAGTTTTGATAGTACTAAAGTCCGCAGAGTGCCTTAGTTTTTTAAAAATAAATATACACTTGCGGACTCGCGATATGAGATTGCTAAGGTGAATTTTCCAACTCAAAGAACTATCTACATGCACTCCGAGATACTTAACAGAGTCACACCTAGTGAGTAGCGAGCAGCCGCATTGTGAAGAGGATAGACCAAGTGAGCAAGTATGGGCTCTAAGTGCCATTGAATCAGGTGGAGGGAGGTTGGTGGATATTAAGGAGAAAGGTAAGTATACTGTTTTCTTAAGATTTAAGGTTAGAATGTTATTTGACAGCCATTTCATCACTGAGTTTAGAGCAAGTTCCGCGTATTTTACTGTTTCAGGCCAGTCGCTACCATGAAGAAGTAAGGCCGTATCATCTGCGTAAGTATAAATTGAACAGTTCGTTAGAGTCATTTTACATAAGTTATTTATATAAATAATAAACAGGGTAGGACCCAAAATTGAGCCCTGAGGAACGCCGAAACTCAATGATATAGTGTCACTAATAACGTCATTTATTTTGACGCATTGGCTTCTATCACACAGGTAATCCCGGAAAATTTCCAAGGTATGTCCGCGAATACCAGTAGCTTCCAACTTGGATAGGAGGTGGGGAACAGACACCGTGTCGAATGCCTTGGAAAGATCGAGGAAGATAGCCAAGCATTTCATTTTGCTATCTAGTTTAGATACTACTTGATCTACCAAGGCAGCAATAGCATTTTCAGTCGACCTGCCACCTCTAAAACCATACTGGTTGTCACTTAATAAATTGTATGACTCAAGATAGTCTACCAATCGTTTATTAAGTATCTTTTCCAAAATTTTAGAGATAGCAGGCAAGACTGAGATCGGTCTATAGTTATCTACACTGTGTCTGTCCCCACTCTTGAAAATTGGATGAACGACAGCCCTTTTAAAAACCCTAGGAAAGCAACCCATGGAAATAGAGCGATTGCAGATATGGGTGATGGGTGGGACAATCGCGGGCATACATGATTTTAACAGTCTGGATGATATGCCATCCCAACCCACCGCCGCATCTGTTCGTAATCCAATAATGATATTAGAGACCTCTACTTCATCAGTGGGGAGAAGCACCAGCGAGTTAGAAGGCAGCGCATCGAGAGAATGCTCCGGGGTATACGACGTGGATGAGAACTTGTCAGCCAAGTTCTTGCCAACATTGGCAAAAAACTCGTTAACTTTGTTGACCGAAGACTTTTCATCCGAAGACATCCTTAGAAGCTCGTTAGGGGATTCCGCATTACGGCTAGTTCCAGTGATATTTTTAATGATCTTCCAAGTTGCTTTAGGGTTGTTCTTCGCCATTTGAAACTCCTTCCCCTCATATGCATGAAACAGCTTTCTATTTGCAAGCCAGTTCCGAAATTTAAATAAAATCTTTGATAAGTTACCTCCTTGGTTGCTATATTTCGGAGTAAAAGATCGTTCCATTTTTAAATCACACGACAGATATGAGTTTACTATGTAATTTATTTGGCTGCTAAACTACGACAGATATGGATTTTCATACAACTTTTGCCGGCTGCTGCTCGCATGTCCAGTACAGGAATTTCGATTTATCTCGAAGAAGTTTATCAAAATAATGCTCAAATTTCCAAGCAAGTTTGAGAAAACTTATTATGTACCGACTTAAAGATATCGTGGTACCTTATTCCTTAGAACAGACTTGTTAGGAGTGTTGGTCATACGGTGCAACTGCCTTTTATGAGTCGCTACATTTCAATGTCTTCCCGGTATCTAGTGCTTCGGTGTCGATGTCCTGTGTCTGCGTACTCACTTGTGCACTACAATATCTCCGCTGAGATTGGCCGCCGAGGCCGAAATACGGTCTGGAGTCTCAAACACAAAGCATTTATTTCAATTAAACCATTACAGGCACTTTTGAATATTAACAAACAAATTTTTATTACCTATATACACATGTGCTGAGTACTTTTATTTGAATTGAATTGTCAAAATTAGATTTATTTCCGTTCGATCCCGCTTTTGAATCCCAGTTTAATATTTTTGGCGTTGGATCCCGTAAAACATTATTACGTATTTCCGTTGGATCCCGAATTTAAAAAAATGCAAGATAATTACGTTTTATTGTCGTTGAATCCCGAAAAGTATTTCCGTTGGATCCCGAATGCTTAAAAAAAACTGAATGCGGGTACTTTCAACAACAAAATTGTTTATAATAAAATGAGGGGTTCACTAATGTTTCATCAAAACTCCATTGACAATTTTTTAGTTTACAACCAACGTTTCGTATACTATTTATTTCACAAACAACTCATTTTCTATATATGTCGTTTCTGGCACTCGCCGGCCGCTGCCGCGGCACCGCTCGCTTCGCTCGCTCGGCTCGTGCATAGGGGTCACAGTTCTAACCTAACCTAACATTCTTTTTTTAAATAATTAACCTAATCTAGTGTTTGATAAAGGTAAATCACTTTTCTTCTGAAATGTACACATGTTGTTATAACATGGGATTCAACGGAAATACCTAAAAAATGGGATTCAAAAGTGGGACCCAACGAAAATAAACGCAAAATTAAGTAGTCGGTCAGTTAGTCAGAAAGTTGAAGCTAGTTGCCCATTCCAAAGCGTAGATCTCTATGGAGAAGAACGGGCAAGAAACTCCATGGACACTCTTTTACCGACTTCACAAAAAGGAGGAGGTACTATGTTCGGCTGTTTGTATGTTTTTTATTATTATTTTTTATGTTTGTTCATCGAATACTCCGCCAATTGTCGATGGATTTTCAAAATTCTTTTTTTGTTCGTAAGTAGATAGTTCTGAGGTAGTCCCATTGTCACCAAGTTAGGATCTGATGATGGGATCTTAGAGAAATCGAGGGCAACCCTCAAATTTTATAGGCTCACTTATTGTTTTTCGCATATTTTATGAAGTATTTTGTTTATTTGCGTATGGTTGTCACCATCTCAGGTAGCTGGGCTGATGATGGAAGGTACAACTCCTTAACAGTAAGAAGTTACTCAAACAGGCAAGGACTGTTTTAGTAAATTGTTTTGATGTTTGATAGGGCATTTGTCACATTTGGTCTCATGATCATCAAGTCATGACCTGATGCTGCAGTCAGGATAGTCTGCAGAGTACCTAACTCCTCGACAACTAACAGCAGATATATCGTGTTTAGGCTCATTGAAAAGGGCTCGATGTGTGGATAAACGTACTGTTAATGAGGAACACCGAAGTACATAGAGACCTGATGCTGAAGCCAGGAGCATCAGAAAAAGTACAAACCTTGAAATAACAGCACCGTAGTCGTGTTTGGGCTCATTTCAAACAGGACTAAATTTTAAGTTCAATGCAATGTTGACATAAGTCTGGCCTGATGCTGCAGCCAGGATTATTAGCTTCTAGTCTAGAAACATCAGGTCAGGATTTGATGATGGGATCCTGGAGAAATCGAAGGAACTCTTCAAATATTATAGGCACACCTATAGCGATTTGGGTATTTTTTATAGTAACTCGTGCACTTGCTCTCGAAAAGCACCATTTGGTGAAGTGGAACTGATGATGAAGACCACAGATGGCCACCGGAACTACTCAATAATATCTAACTATTTCACGGGTTGCGATTCGATTACTTTAATATGGTTGCTAAGCAATTCATGCTCGTCACAATGTGAATGGTGATATGGAGCTGATGGTGGACCTGGAGAACTCCTCAACAATTAACTTCCCTGCATCGGGAAAAGCAATATTTTGTTTGTAAAAGGCGATGATCACTAGGCTATTGTAACTTAGAGAAATTATAAGCAGACCCACTAAAAAGCGTGAAATAAAAACTTTTTAAGAAAAAAAAAAAACCGACTTCCAAAAAAACACTACAAAGTGAAAAATAACTTTAATTTCGGAAGTCGGTGGCAAAAAACTAAAATACAGATCCAAAGACACCGACTTCCGAAATTAAAGTTATTTTTCACTTTGTAGTGTTTTTTTGGAAGTCGGTTTTTTAAATCAAGATATTACAAAATCATATGTACATTATTCTTGTTGCTTCTATATGTGAGAACAATGTAAAAAACACACAAATGAAGAAACAATACAAGAAATAAGATTAAAAATAAGCCTTGGCAGTTAAGAGATGACCAGTCTCAACCGACGGCGCCCGTTCACGAACATGACGCATGGATCAGCACCATCCAGCTCAACCATTTTATAGGAAACCGAATGATCCATCACACGCGCCACCATCAGTGAGACATTTAAGTGAGCATGACACATTCTCAACTGCCATGCTCTTTCAAGTCAACATCAAAAAAAAAAATCATAATAAACGGATCCATGGTTCTTACATTTACAAAATTGAAAAAATGCTTCTAAATGATACAAAACTATAGATTGCAATTTATTTAAGAGATGAATAAAATTTTTAATACCAAACAGGAAAAGGTGTTTAGTATTGCAGCATTAAACAATTAAAACATGATTGAATAAAATAAAAATAAATATTAAGATCGTAATGTCAGAAACACTAAAAAAGAAAAAGGGAAGCACCTCTTCCAATTATTAAAATTTTAAATAGTGAACTCAAGAGCCTGTGGAGCAGGACCAGCATTTAGTCAAGCATTTTTATCTGCGATATAATCATCCAACTTATAATGTGCTTGTCTACATAGTGCGTTTAATGCATGTCTTAAATTTCTTCTCATTTAGTTGAAGAATATCGAGTGGTATTTTATTATAACATTTTACACAATAACCCATAAAAGAAGTTTTTACTTTAGACAATCTGAAACGCGGTTGATCTAATTTGTTCCTATTTCTTGTGTTAAAATTATGCCTGTCACTTATCTTACTAAAAAGGTGTAGATTTTTTCGAACGTACATAATGTTTTCATATATATATTGACAAGGAACCGTCATGATGTTAATTTTTTTTAAACATTTCCCTTAGAAAATCGCGTCTGCTGAGCTTGTATATGGCTCTGACAGCCCTCTTTTGCAGGATGAAGATAGAATCAATATCTGCAGCCCGTCCCCACAACAAAATACCGTAAGACATGATGCTATGAAAGTAACTAAAATAGACCAGTCTCGCGGTATCCACGTCTGTTAATTGGCGGATTTTCTAAACAGCGTAAGCGGCTGAACTTAGCCGCCCTGCAAGGGGTGCGCCAAAGTTCACCTAAATTTTCAACTCCGATAATTGGAAATCCGAAAATGTTCTTCCTAACATTTTTCATCCTAACAATCACAATTCCTAACTACTCTGTCTCTAATGTTCATAATTCCGAATCATTCAACTTCATAATGTCAGTAGCAATAAATATCTATTATACTTTTATTTGTTTTCCTATATTTTCTCAACATAACCATCTTTTACACTATTATTCAAAGTCATATCTTTTTTGTTTAGATCGTCAACATAGGATGCAAAAGCGAGCGAAGGGCACCCCGAGGTTCGGTTTGGTTAGGTTACTTTAAACCTTTACACAGAAATAAGGGCCCCGCGAAGCGGGGCTCCGTCGACATAGGATGCAAGGGCGAGCGAAGGGCACCCCGAGGTTCGGTTTGGTTAGGTTACTTTAAACCCTTTACACAGAAATAGGGGCCCCGCGAAGCGGGGCTCCGTCGACATACGATCCAAGGGCGAGCGAAAGGCACCCCGAGGTTCGGTTTGGTTAGGTTACTTTAAACCCTTTACACAGAAATAGGGGCCCCGCGGAGCGGGGCTCCGTCGACATAGGATGCAAGGGCGAGCGAAGGGCACTCCGAGGTTCGGTTTGGTTAGGTTACTTTAAACCGTTTACACAGAAATAGAGGCCCCGCGAAGCGGGGCTCCGTCGACATAGGATCCAAGGGCGACCGAAGGGCACCCCGAGGTTCGGTTTGGTTAGGTTACTTTAAACCCTTTACACAGAAATAGGGGCCACGCGAAGCGGGGCTCCGTCGACATAGGATGACATAAGATGAAAAAAAAAGTGTTTATCATATTAGACTAAATAGGTTTTATGTCTATTGAGTTGTATATCAAACGATTTTATATTAATTGTCTGTTATTCTTATATAAATTAGTTACATTAAAATTATATCAATCGTTTATTATATTAACTGATCATTATATCAAATAAAATTATAGGTTCAGTTGTTATATCTTGTAAATATTAGAGGTTTTGTAATTATATCATATATTACTTACCCGTATATACTCCCAGGTCATGAAACTATTATGGTAGTTATGTTTAGGGACAAAAGCGTTATGATAAAAAACAGTAGGAGTTTAAAATATATATTAACGATATTATTAATTACAATTTTCGGAAACATGAGTGTTATGAACATCGCCGGTAGCACTACAAATAGTATGAATGAAAACTTTAGGATGAAAAATTTTAGGAAGAGTGATCATTCGGATTACAAATCGTTAGGAAGAACATTTTCGGGTAAAGAACTTTAGTTGAGCCAATATGGACCCCCCTGCAAGAGATGTTAAGTGCGGACCCCACTGCAGCTTTGAGTCAAGCGTAATCCCCAAGAAAACCGTATTTTCGACGAATTCAAGTATTCCCTTATTCAATACAACATGACATTCACTACTTCTAACATTTGGTAAAAAATAGAGGAAACAGATACCATCAAATTCTTAGGACTATGGATTGACAAAAATATGTCATGGAGAACGCAAATTGATACGGTGTGTAAAAAACTTTTTTACAAAAAAAAAAACAACCGACTTCAAAAAAAAAACACTACAAAGTGATAAATAACTTTAATTTCGGAAGTCGGTGTCGTTCGTTCCGCATTTTCGTTTTTTGACACCGACTTCCGAAATTAAAGTTATTTATCACTAAGTAGTGTTTTTTTTTTAAGTCGGTTGTTTTTTTTTTGTAAAAATGTTTTTATTATTCACTTTTTAGTTGTACATACCTACCCCACAAAAAAGTAAACAAAAAGACCGTTAATGTAGACAATGTAGATAATTTTTTAGATTCTTGGTGATTTTTCAAAAACCGCTTGTCCGATTTCGATAAAAGTTTCATGGGATCATTTGGGAAGTATACCCTTTCCAACAAAAAAAGAATTTTTCAAATCAGTTGGCAAGCAACGGAATTATGCGCGAACAAACATAAAAAAAAACAAATACAAACATTCGAATTGAGAACCTCCTCCTTTTTTAGAAGCCGGTAAAAAAAACTAAATAAATTTTCCTACGCGTTATACATATAGACTATCCAAGATTGTAAATCAAGCAGCAGTACTAACCGCCTATCATGCCTATGTAACGTCTACGCTTAGATATGGAGTTACTTATTGGGGGAATGCTACAGACAGGGAACTCGCTTGTAGAGCGCAGACGAAATGTCTTAGAGCTGTTTGTGGCATACGTGCCCCAGATAGCTGTAAACCATATTTTAAAAAGCTTAAGATTTTAACCTTTCCTGCCCTCCACATCTATGAGGTCGCTACATTTGTAAAAACTAATAAGGAAAAGTTTGGTAACCTGCACTCTCGTCGACATGTCGACAAAATAACAAATATGCCCTCAAAAACCGCCCTACTTTCTAAAAGTTTCTTCGGAATGTCTTCACGAATTTATAGCTTCCTAAGCAAATAAGAAAAAATTGAAAACATTAAATTGTTTAAGAAAAAATTAAATGACTTCTTTGTAAATAGACCATATTATACAGTACATGAATTTCTGTCCGACAGATTCGTGACGAGTTAGTGCCACACACTATGTTTTGATGCAAAATATTTCAATTAAAATGTCTATTTAATTAATTTTTTTTTAATTGTCCAAACTATTGTATGCCTAACATGGTGGAGCAGTGCAAACGCACACCAAAATAATTCAAATAACAACTTTGTAACCACTGTCTCACAATAAAGAACTTTGACTTTGACTTTTGGTAAGGCGAATCTAATGCATTTAGTTTTTTTTTTATTTAATACCAAATTATTTACAGTAAACCAATTATGGACCAAAAGCATAGCGTTATTTACGTCGTCAAGCTCCTGTGCACGTCTGCTTACTTTAAAAATCAGAGATGTGTCATCAGCAAATAACACCATTTGTGATCGGTTTATCATTAAATGAGGTAAATCATTTATGTATACTAAAAATAAGAATGGCCCCAATATTTAGCCCTGTGGTACACCCATTTTGACTTTGAAACCCGATGAATTCACACCGTTAATTTGAACTTGCTGAAATCTGTCATTTAAATATGATTTCATTAAGCTAAGAGCAAGTTTACCGAGTCCGTAATGCTCAAGTTTCAAGAGCAGTGTATCGTAATTCACGCAATCAAATGCTTTGGATAAGTCGCAAAAAATCCCTATTGCATCTTGTGCCTCTTCCCATGCGTTAAAGATATGTTTTAATAAGGTAACACGGGCGTCGCGTTGGTTGTACAACGTCCTTTGGTGAAACCATACTGTTGATCGTGTAGGATGTTATTACGATTAAAATGATTGAGCATTTCATTTAACATTACTTTTTCAAAAACCTTACTGAAAACCGGCAAAACCGATACGGGTCTATTATTAGTGTCTTTGCTGTCCCCAGATTTGAAATGTGGAATAACTTTACTGAACTTCATTAAATCCGGGAAAACCCCTTGATCTACACACAAATTAAATATTAAAGCTAAATAGGATGCAATTGTCTCAATAATGGATTGACAAACTTTAGTAGACATGCCCCACAGATGCTCGGTAATTTTGATCTTAAGTTGCTTAATGCCTTTATAATGACTATAGGGTTTATATGTTTAAAAGACATGGACAAAAAAGTACATTCCAAGTACACATACATAGTAAATAATATTGTATATTAAAAATAGAAAAATGAATTAATACGTTGTTTTTAACCTCTCTGAACTCGTCAGTGTTTATTTCAAAATATTTAGTAATGCATGATGAATTCAAATTACCGTTTGTCAACTTCCGCCATAGTGGACCATAGAGAAAGATAAATATGTATATTAATGGGCGTTCCATACCATGAATACTACTTGTAGACATGTGACGTAGACGACAAAATGCTCATATTAGGAACATTTTATTCTTACGAAACTATCTTCATTGATATTTGTTGCATTTAATAAAATTATCTTTTCGTAATATTGATGCGTAAGATAGTTTTTTTTATATTTCACACACAAAAAAAATCATAAAACGGAACGCGTTTACTTATTTGACAATGACAATGTGCGTTGTCTATGTCGAATGTCAATGTAATGAAACAATCACAAAGTACTTTTTGATTGGAATTAATGTTATTGCATATTCTTCATTGCGTACCTACTGTGTTTATGTTTTTGCGAATATTCCTATTTGTCCCCTGCTTATTTCTACGGACTGATACCTTCTACCACTCAATTACCTTGCACTGGACTCTGATTTGCATTGCGTTTCGGATTTGTTTTGTGGATCAATATGAGGTGCATCATTTGCGGAATAGCCATGCAAAGGTTGCAGAGGCATCTCATATCCTCGCTTTCTGCACACCATCAAACAAGAGTTTCGCGTTGGATAACCAATGCTCAAACCGAGGAAGCTGTCTGTTGGAAGCTATTTTAGGGTACTATTGTAGTTGCCTTGTAGGAAACAGGATCGTTAGTTGTTGTTGTCACGTTATGACAATTATCTGGTACCTTGGTTGGGCAAGACACCAAAACAATATCCAAGTTCCAGCTGGATTTTTAGACAACATATTATTAACAATTCAAGAATATTAAAACAATCTAACAAAAGGCTAATCTTTCTTGAAAACCATAATTACAATTGTAAAACAATAATATATAAATATGCTTGTATTTTTTAACATGTCTGGTTATGTTTAAAGCAGCTATTTATGTAATTACTAAAGCCCTATACTTACACTTAATCCAGGTTACTGTATTTGTGAAATAAAAATTCTCTATTTTATACAAGCTGGTTGATTGACCTCACTCGGTATCTTCATTAACACTATCGCTGCAATTTATGTTATTAAGGTAGACATTTAAGATATAATAATTATAATATAGGTAGCAAAATATTTTTATTATTTTCTCTAATAAATAAATAATTATTTTTACTCTTTTGCTTTATTTTGTGCTTCTCTTTTTTATAGTATATTGAACTACCTATTTAAAAAAATATAAGGGTAATCTATAAAAATGTACTTTAAAGAAAATCATTAATTTCGAATATACTTTGTTAATTGTTATTATGACTGCCTCGTTGGTCTAGTGGTCGCAAACGCTACTGCTGAGCATGAGGTCCTGAGTTCGATTCCCAGGTCGAACAAAGAGATATAAACCCCATATCTCTCTCTTAATTTTTTCATCAGGAATTTCTCAGTAGTAGCCCGGAGTCTGGACTTGTGCGCTTGATGGCAATCAGCTCGCCCATGGGACTCAAAATAACTGGTGAAATGTGGTTGTACTACACCTCTGACCAACCCTTCGAGGAATATATAGGCGCGATGTTATGTTATGTTTGTTATTATTGTCACATTTTTTGAGACTATCACCCAGTTTCATAAAAATGTTAATCAATATGCAGTTTAAAATCCTTCATTTAGGTGGCCATCACTTTGTTTAAATGCTTAATAATATTAGAACCATATCAGTTATACGTAATAATATAATTCACAACTGTTCGCTATTTTAAAGCGCCTTTAAGTGTTTTAATAGCAAAATTATAATCTATGCACCTTATTGCTAGCGATCTGATTAAAAGGTTTAATGAAACTGTTTTTTTGTCTAGTTTGTTGTACTGACAAGTTCTCTCAGTTTTTTATTTGTAGCAATTTAATGAGCAATATTCACGAATATAAAACACCAAAAATCATAGGTGTACAATAAATTCGATAACTATGCCGACGTCCTTACAAAAACTGGCCATGTCCTTTAAATTCCACAGGACAGGCTGAGACATTCGCTCTTAATAATAGGCTAGTTTCCTAAAAAATTCTAATTAGTCCGTCAGTTAGATTATCGAAAAATAATGGACCCATATTTTTTCTTTTGTCAATCAAACAAAAAATGACAAAGAAAAAGCGCGTCAAAATTTGGGAGTGGGGGGTCGTGACGTCACGCCGTGCTAAAAATTGTCGCACGGCGTGACGTCACGACCCCCAACTCCATTATTTTTCGATAATGTAACTGACGGAAAATTAGAATTATTATTTTTTTACCCAGGAAACTACCCTATTCAATACTGTCTGGAGAACTATTTCACGGCCGATAAGAATAATTTTGTATAAGTGATCCCAGATTGGTGGATTACGGCCCACTCCCTCTCACAGAGAGGAGGCCTGTGTCCCAGCAGTGGGAACATTATAGGCTGATGATGATGATGATCCCAGATTCAGTGACTCGACGCAGACTGAACGTCGGCGGCAGTGAGACATGTATGGAGTATTGTAACGTTTGTAACTGTAAACAACATCGTAAATATGGGGCGGTTAGCGTTACACAGATCGTTTGTATTTATGATGCAACTTCAGAGAATGATTGTAAGCTATAAATGCAATCATGAAATAGATAATCTGACATTGTTGTGGGTGATAAAGTTGATTTTCGTAAGCACTGCGTCAAAAGATTTTTAAAATGAAACGCGTCTGTCCCTGAGGTTTATTGGCAACTAAATCGATACAGGTCATGCATCTCTTTATAACGATTAAATTGGCATTCAAAGACATAGTTATATGGTTTTATTATTTACCTATACTTGGAGGTATAGAAATCAGCGGTGTCATTGTAATAAAGAATAAAGAATGGCGATATTTTACTGAAATACTAGAGATATTCACTTTTCGAATTCCTACATGGAACTCAACAGGAGACTGTTGAGAGAAGCTGTATTGTATCTTACAACGAGAGTTGTAAGATACAATACAGCTTATCTTCTTATATATAAATGCCAAGCAATTGGAATAACGGAAGGTTATTTTGAAGGTTTGAAATTCGTTTGAAAAGATATTCTCAATAGAGAATAGTTTCATTCCACTATTTATTGACATCCTCTGGTACCCCCATAGATTTAAAATAGGTTCGCGCGCTGCCTAAATCTATGGGTACCCCTTGCATGTTGTGTCATGTGTGTCATGCCTGATATCTTTATCATGCCTGATGGTCTAGTGGTTAGTGACCCTGACTGATATGCCGGAGGTCGTGGGTTCGATTCCCACCCAGGACAAATGTTTGTGTGATGAGCACGATCATTTGTTCTGTATCTGGGTGTAATTTATCTATAATACGTATGTATTTAGAAATATATAAGTATGTTTATCAGTTGTCTAGTACCCATAACACAAGCTCTGCTTAGCTTGGGACTAGATGGCGGATAGTGTAGCTGGGCTCTTGGAGTTCCACATCAGGTGTTCCAGATCTTCAAATTTATTCTCTCATAGAAAATGCTCATCACGTGGAACAATTAATGCTATAGTACCATTTATATATCTCTTATAGTTTAGCTGGTCTGTTGCGGTTCTGCATCAGGTGTTCAAGTTTCCAAGAAAAATTATAGTCTATATGTTGCCCAGACATAATACCTATACAACATAAAAAAAAATCATTCATATCCGTGTAGTAGTTCCGAAGATTAGCGTGTACAAACAAACAGACACACAGACAATTTTTTTTTTTAGATTCGTGCCCTATTACTGTTTCTAAACCCCCCTCAATATTTTTTTTTTTAATATATGAATGTACAGACACAGTTTTTTTACTGTTTTATTATATGTATAGATAGATATAGATATATAGATGTTATAATAACTTCCTGTCACTGTGTCACATAGTAAGTAGTGTTATACGAATTTTTTGTGGGGTTTACAACTAAAAAGTGAATAAAAAAAACTTTTTTACAAATAAAACAACCGGCTTCCAAAAAAGACACTAAAAAGTGAAAAATATTTTAATTTTGGAAATCATTGGCAAACAACGAAAATGCGACCCCAACGACACCGAATTCCGGAATTAAAATAATTTTTCACTTTCTAGTATATTTTTTGAAGCCGGTTTTTTTTATTTGTATAACGTTTTTTAATCACACTATATCACACTATCACACTAATATTATAAAGGCGAAAGTTTGTGAGAGTGTGTGTGTGTGTGTGTGTTTATATGTTTGTTACTGCTTCACGCCTAAACCACTGAACCGATTTAAATGAAATTTGGTATAGAGATAGTTTGAGTCCCGGAAAAGGACATAGGATAGTTTTTATCCCGATATTCCCACGGGATCGAAACTTATGCGGGTGAAACCGCGGGGCGCAGCTAGTTCTAAAATATAAGTACGCACTCCTTAGAACATTTATCGGCCAGACAAAGTCCTGTCAAAATCAGTTTAGCCCTTTCAGTGATTAGCCGGAACAAACAGACAGACAACAATTTTAAAAATTGATTTTTTTTTATATAAGTACCTGCTACACTACTTATACCACTGTTATACTTTCAGTAATATACTGTTATTTTGACATTTCAAACAGACACTTCAATTTTATTTATTTTTATAGAATAGATATTATACCAACGCTATACGGCTTATACCAATTAAATATAGGCACAGCATCAACCCATAATCTTTGTGATAATAATAGATCTTGCATATCTGTGTGTAGGTTCCGCGCTTTGTATAGTATTCATTGGTTATATAACGGTCACCTGACGTGGCATAGATAATAATCAGTGTGGCGGCGTCAAATGTAATTTATCATCGATAGCCGCTATTCTTCAGGACTAATAAATCATAGCACATTAGCTCACGTAGAGCATTCATCACCGGCTTGGTTTTACGTCAGCGTGTCACCGCCAGGTGGCGCCTGCATCGTTATACACATACCCGCTAAGCCGTTTAACAAGGTGTCATTTTTAGGAATTAATAAAAATCTCCAAGTAGGAAATAATTTTCTCATAATTTCTGTGCAATATGAAGGTGTTCGTTCCCCTTCCAGATGCCTTTCTTCTCCGCGTCACATTTTTGCGGGGATCACTTAATTTCTCTCCCTCCCCCCCTCCCTCTCCGACCATAGACAAAGAAACGTAGCTTAATAGAGTACAGCCACATGAGAGTAATGAACAGTTGCTGCTCTTTTAACTTGTTTTAGCCGTAGATTACTTAAGTTTGCTTTAACGTCGCGTTGAAGCGGAGTTTATGTTCTACGAGGTTTTAAGTTAAAGTATATATGAGATATTGTCGCCTTATGATAATGCAAGGTGGCGAGGTGTGCAAGATTAAGTTGTCAAGGGAGGCGAAGGTTCATTCCAGCTCATGACAATTGTTCTGACACAAAGAAGTGTGTTGTTTGACAGAAAACGGCCACGTGTGGGCGCCTTTGTATCTTGTGTTTTGTAACTATTTACATCAATAACATTTACATCGGAATATAGACGGGTATATTTTGTAAGTTTGTTTCTGTTGACGAATGTGGGTACATATTTGAATTTCGAAAATTTAAATATCTACGGTTAAAATGTCAATGTTCAAAACATCGAAAATTTAAATATCGAACGACCATAAAACCGAAAATTAAAATAACGTAAGTTTATATTGTCGAATTGTTAGATAACCTACGTCCAATATATCTAAAATCTAATTATCGACAAATATGACATCGAAAGGCTTAAATATCGAAGTACAGATTATCTAATGATTCAAATATCGAAGTACAGAGTATCGAATGTCCTAAATATCGATGTTTATAAATATGTTGTGCTACAAAAATTAGTGACAGAAACAAATCGCTGCAAAACCGACTCCACGTGGTCTTGTCTGCCCTACCCCAAGAGTGTAATTTAAGCCCGCGTAGGCGCAGAGGGGCGAGGCGTCCCGCGAGCTGAGGCGGAGGTGGCTTTAACGCCCGCCGCCGCGGCTGAGGCTGGCCGGCTTCGCCGGCCAGCAAGCCGAAGCTGCGGTAGTGAGCGTTAAAACCATCGACGACGATAAGCTCGCGTGGGCCCGCCGGAGCCCCGCAGCGCCGGAGCCGTGACAGAAACCATGCCTGCTGCATGATGCATGCTCGCTTGCACTCTGCATGCTTAAGTAATATTATTTTCACATCATAAATAACTTAAAAAAAACACATTTGTAGGCCGCGCCCGCTCTTGCATCTTATGTCGACGGAGCCCCGCTACGCGGGGCCCCTATTTCTGTGTAAAGGGTTTAAAGTAACCTAACCTAACCTAACACCGGGGTGCCCTTCGCTCTCTCTTGCATCCTGCAACCATGCCTGCCTGCAAGTTCGATATTTTAACTAGTAGGTATTTTTAACGTAAATATAATGAACTAAAGTGTATTGAATGTTGACATTTTGAACTTAGGTATAATGATTATCGATGTTTTTAATCATTAGATATTTTTATAACTCGGCATTTCAATGTTAGACATTTTATGCTTAGGTATAACAATTTTCGATATTATGATATAACCGATATTTAAATTTTCGATGTTTTAAACGTTGACATTTTACACGTAGGTATTTTAATGTTCGATATTCAAATATGTACCCGACGAATGTACATAACTACATAATAAACAAAACACAACCATAATTATTCAGTTATATGAGAATGAATATATTTGAACTATACTTAATGTGAACAGACTGTGTTGGTTCTCCTAAACTATCAAAGTTTATTACTTAGATCTAGTCTAAAAGTACCGACGTTGCCTATGTTGAGACAGTGCTCGCTGTAGGCCCCCGCCCGCGCGGTGTGAATGTGCTGCGATGAATACTGGATGAGACATCACACAACATTTGTGTTGGTGATGGAACCACGCCGACGCCCACAACACCGGACTTAGACGCAGTTTGAATGAATAGCAAACTCTTACAAGCTTGTGTGACCTAAAGACTTGCAATTCTTTTGAGTTTTTGGTGTTAAGTAGTTGTGGTAAATGTAGGTATTTTATTAATATTCATTTAAGTATATGCGTTCCACAATGTAGATGGCAAAAATATTACAGGAAAGGCTTGAGCCGTTTGTTGCAACAGCTAACAACAGAACATTATTATGTATTATGGGCCCCATTGGGGCACAGTATTATTATTGGAATTAACTATACAATTTAAATAATATAAATTTAATTAAGCACAATTACGCAACATAAACAATTCACATTAATAAATGATAAATGATTTTATCTCTGTAAGTAGGCTTGTACAAACACATTCACACATCAATCATTGCGATCGGCGTTTCCTATCTGACGACTCTGAGAAGAAAGGCCGAAACAATCCCAGAATTAAGTATAGTGCCTGCCTAGTATTCAGTAGTCAGCATTAGGAATGGTACCTATAGATTATCATCATAATCTGCCAATAACTTTCCACTGCTGGCACACAGGCCTCCTCTCGGTGAGAGGGAGTGCGGGTTGGTAGATGTCACATGTCTTCGAATTTTTAGTTCTAGGACATGCCGGTTCCCTCAGGATGTTTTCCTTCACCGTTTTGAGAGCAGTGGTGATAAAATTATTTACACAAAGTAAAGTGCCTGCTTGGGATCGAACCCACGACCTACAACTCGTAAGTCGGGGCCATTACCACTGGGCCACCACTGCTCTCTGCTGCCTATAGATTATAATAATAAAATGTAATTATAATGGTTGTGATCTATAATACACTCCCTGACTGATCGAGCCACCCTGGACTTTTTGTGTGTCTATAACTTTTTGTGTGTCTATAACTTTTTAAATGGTCGTGATTGTCGTGAATTCAAATTCGGAACAACGACGATACTTTTGTCTGTTTATGTGTCGAGGCTCATAAAGTGTTAAATAAAATAATCGCAACCGCCATCTTGGATTTTCATTTCGATCCTACTATCGGCTTCAGCGCCCTCGAACACCATGAAAACGATACTCATGACGAAACATTTACCTCAATTAAAGAACTTCAAAAAACATTTTGCATCCGTAACTATGGAAGCTATACCAAACCATGCAATATTCCCTAAGGTCGCCTGGTTATCAGCTAATAATAGATACAGACACACATACCTGCGTATTGATTCCAATTAGAGTGTTACATCCTCCCACTGCATCCTCACATATTGCTAAAAACTTATGGGATCTAAACTTATATTGTTTTCAACAACCTATACAATATATTTTTAAATGCTGTATTAATGAGCTCTTTCACTTTAGCCCTATAGTATTTAAAAAGTACCTTGTTGAACTCTAAACCACATTTCTTTAAATTAAAATATTTTATTTTAATTTTATGTACTTAATCATTTCTTTGGTATACCATTTTGGATATACATATTTATTGTTTTGGGATATTCTTTTTAAAGAAGATGTGTACTGATGACGTCAATATGTTTATTATATACTATATCAACAGCTAGGTTTATTAAATATTTAAGTTCTGTTGCTCAAGTAATTCGGTCCAGCCAACATCAGCGATATCAGTGTACGATAGGCTGCAAAAGTGCATGGGTAGTACAGAAACAAAATCGTATGAAGCGAGAAATGACGCCATCTAGCGTAAAACCAGTTAATGACTAACAAAATTTAATTATGCTGTTATTAGATGGCGTTGCTTTGCTTTATATGATAAAATATTTTTATAGTTTCTTTTTGTCTCTTGAAACATTCAAACAATTTATAATTAATAGTTTCTTTTAAAGAAAATTGTTCCTAATTATTAACCTACTACGTTAAAATTGAATATCAATTTATAAGTAGGTAGGTATCTGATTTTCTAAGTTTTAGTTTTCAAACTTGGGAGGGTAGGTTGAATATGGATTTATAAATAATTGGTAGGTGGCGTGAATAATACTTAGATCGAAGATTTATGACAGCTCAATTGATCGTTCGCTAAGTTCATTTCGATTACCTCGTTCGAGTGCCTTTTGTTCAGTTTTTATTTATGATCAGGATTTTACCAAAATGAGCACGAGTTATAATATTGATTTTGTTACAAGAGCTCAAATAATTGCTTTGAATAATCAAGCCAAAAACTTGTCAGAAATAGCCAAAGACCGGTGTAAACGTAGGTAGTTTTATTTTTACACTTTTATATTAAAAACTGCATTATTTTTTTGTTACTATACGAGTACTACATAATAATCATTATTGGGTATTATATCTTTCTGTTTTATTGTTGCAGAGAAAAACAGTTGTTCTTTGAGTACGACGATTTGAAGAGGAGGGTTCTTTGAAACACCATCAAAGAACTGGTAGACCACGACCTATAAAACACATTGCAGCATCAAACCATGATAAGGGAGTATGAAGAAAATGGATTTCTGCCGATGAACCACTATGCTGGTTTATTTGACACAAGTGTTGACACTGTCCGTTGTGCTCTTCATAGTGGGCCGCGGAGGCATGCTGTGAAACCCTTACTCACGGAAAACCATAAAAGGGCAAGATTACAGTTCACTTTGGATCACATAAACTTTGATTGGAGTAATGTCATCTTTACAGATGAAAAAACTTTTAAGTCCAGTGAACACGGACGCTTATGTTTGTGGCGTCGAAATAATACGCGATACACAAGTGTTTATGTAGCTACGAGCTAAATAATTATACTTAGATAATATTATTCATATTAACTGGAGACCTGGTTATATGTGTATAACCTATAACTTACGTATTTTTAATAATTTAAAAAGTTATGAACACTTCAAGCTCAAACAGCATATTCTTTAGTTTTTTATTTTGCCTACTAACCATTTGATATGTTTTTGTGCAATTTTGTAGTTTTTAGCCTACTTATTTAGCATCCATTTAATCCGTTTGACCTTTTAATAAAATAACCTGGTCTCCTGTTTGTTTTTATTGAGGTTACATAAGCTTCAATCCTCTTTCCGATTTTGGAAACGAACACTTAAGCTATCGCCTCAATAACTTCATAATATTATAATGTTATTAAATACCTATAATAATTAATAAACTGACTATTAAATTTGAATAATAAACTGTAAGAAATAACCTCTATAATTTTTTATAGTGCCTTTTTTTGCGAGCCCACAAGGCGAGTCTGTTTACCTGCGATGAATCTGCTCTTTTTTCCTGTTGCTAAGTAACTACTAATTCGGATATTAAATTAATTATTAAAATACCCACTCGTTAGCTTAATAAATATATTCCTATCGGTTTCTTTTATTATTTTTATCATTTAAGCTACGTATGCTGGTAAATGTAATGTAATAATTAGATAAATGTATTAGCCTTGTAACTCTTTGCTCAATCCTACTTAATACGTTTCTTCCTAACTCCTTACTTACGTTTCGTAAATTAGTCATAGTTGTGAAGAAACCAACGCCATCTAGTTTATTATCGAAAACTTGAATTCAAACGTTCACAGGAAAATAGACATTAAGGTACCCATGCAATTTTGCTGGCGACTGTACAAGCTATCTGGAACCGAAGAGGGCGGATTGTTTACAAAGTGTAAGTATTATCTTTAAAGATACCACTTACGCTATCTTTTAATGATTGATAACATAGCGTTGGTTGCGAGCTGCGCCTACTGCCCCGGGTGCACCTAAGTCATTTAGTTTTAACAGGTTTTATACTTTATGATTTTATTTATCTTTTTGATAGATTCTTTAATATTTTGTGAATGTGAGAACGTTGTAGGCCCGTCAACAAGTACCTGGTATTTGTTGACAGGCCTAAACTGTTCTCCCATACCTGTTAACACTGTCATTTAAAAACATTGTAAAAGCCAATTATTTTTAAAACCGTAGAATTTTTTGCCGGCTCTCCTCCACAGGAACGACCAATGGGAGCCGTGCACATAGCTTCTGACGTTTCATAAGTGCCCATGTAGGTTTAATAAATTATTTTTTTTAATTTTAAGCATCTAATCCCACTTTATGCCGACAGAGAAATTTCGAGAACTTTTCAGTCACGTAGGTAGTGTACCTATTCAAGATAGTTTTAATAAAAACGAAATTCACTCCACAGGCAAAAATACCTACGTATACAATATACATAGCTAGCGCCGAGCTAGCGAGGTGCCGTGAATATAACGTGAGTAGTTGTTCGTGCCGTCCGAGCACGCGCCGCTTGTTTGCGACGCCCGCGGTCGAGCGGCGACCGAGTTGTCGCCCATATATTAGTTAGTCGCAATGGCATGCTACGGATTGCTCGATGCTGTTTTTTTAATAGAGTTTAAATTGGCTGCGGATGATTAGATTCGAACTGTCGACCTCATACCACGCGGAGCTTAATAACTACTGCGAAATATTTTATCGTCATTCAGCTGAAAGACGTCTACTGCTAGGCATATGCCTTTCCTTAAGATTCGATACAACGACTGTTTCTGCACTTTCCGCAGCCAGTGGATTCCCACGACCTTCGCTGACCTTTACCTTGACAACTGACATACTCCGAGCAATGAAGCGTTGTAATGTGTTCATTGATGAAGCACTTTCACAGTAACATTCCAAGCGGTGCTTACAGCCGTACTTTCACGCTGGGACCCTTGCCGACGAGACAGACGTAAAGGGGGTGCGGAGGGAGGGGAGGGCGGGGTTCGCAAACGAATATCTCATGAATTTCTATTGTTGCTCGCGCGCTCTGAATTACAGAAAAATGTGGAATTTCGTTCAAATATGTAGGTAAGTTATATCATATTACCCAGTAACTGGGTTGTGTAGGTCAGACAGGCAGTCGCTTCATGTAAAATATTGGTATTCATCTACATCCGGTTAGACCGGAAGCCTACCCTAACATAGTTGGGAAAAGGCTAGGGCAGATGATGATGTAGGTAAAAGAGGCTCCTATCAGATAACCGCACGATCATAGAACGTTATGGTTTATGGCTTCCTACGTGATGGGCCATGGACCGTGGATCGTGGGCCAGTGTCCATCTGTGTATGGGATTTTACAAAGTATTCTACAATGAAGTAGCCTACACGATTTTTAAATAAAATGAGAGATCGAGTGTTTTGGACGTTACTATGGTAACGGCACCGCCCGCTCAACATTTTGTCCAATTTTCCTGGAAACCCCTCTGGACAGTATCGAAAATATTTGATGCCATGTTTCATAGAAGCGCGGAATTTCTTTTTAGAATGAATTAATTAATTATAACTTACAATTTTACAAATAGTTTGACCTATCGCCAAATCGAGAAGTTCGTCCCATGATAGAACATATTATTATTTACGTATTACCGGACATATTGATTGACAAAGGCGCACTAAACACCTTACTGAACATTAAAAGTTATTAGGGTAGTTGTTCAGGGACAAAATTTTCGATGTCTATGGGTATATTTCTGTAACCAACTAACAAAACGGTATGTAATTTTTTTTTTGTACAGTTTAGCTTTATGCCTTACTAGGACAAATGATATTTTTTAAATACTTGCTGTCTAGGTACAAAATAAAAATATTTGAAGTGTGTTCTTCTGATTCATATCATGTCCGTTTGCCATTTTCCGGTACAAAATGGTCGGTCGCATTTTCCCTTTGATACATCAATATAAATTATAATTATATCGAAAGGAAATGAGTTGTCCTCTTACAAAAAAAAATGTGTATTGGTTATAACTACGTTATTTTGTTTATAAATAAGTAAATAAGGAGTGTCCAGCGTATAATACTGATTAATGTCACAGTAGATATAATATACAGTAGAACATCTTCATACAAACGTGCCGCTCTCGGTTTGAATGTGTGCGTGCGCGCCGCGCGCCATGTCGGCACGCGATTTCACGCACACGCTAGCATAATATATGAGGGAATAAGGTGGCGGCAGTGCGGGCTGTGCAGCGCGACTGTGAGCACGCGCGTACGCTACATGACCGCTTGCGTTCGTCAACTCTCGCCGGCGGCGGCCACTTAAATTACGAGTATCATGACTTCAAAAAGGGGAAAAAAATATTGTAGTGTTTTCGGGTGCCTCAATAATGATTTCGCAAACCCGGACTTATCATTCTTCATAGTTCCTACTCAACCAGAAATGTAAGTACCTACTTATACTTAAATATTATTAGAAAATGTGGTATTGTATTGTTTATTTCACAGTTTATTTGCTTTATTAAGAGCGTAGCCGAGTCGCATTTTTCCATATAAATGTATTCCCAAATTTACTGTCTGAATACTATTGGTAGGGGAGCCCAGAGGGTTTTTGAGCAAGCATATTCAGGGCGAGAAGTTGATAGCTGAGTAGGTCTGGCATGAGGAGAGAACACCGAAACTATATTTAAAAAGTTTCTGATAGGAGACCCCTGGTCAGGAGACCACTTTCAGATTTCAAAAAAGGGCCGAAATTAAAGTGATCTTCAGAGGCGTTGGTTTTGGCATGATCGGGTCTGGCCTAACCCATAATGACTTAAATAGGCAAATCTGACGGAGAAATTGTGGGCTTTCCCCAAATCTGACGACTTTGAAAACTCAGATTTGGGCCATTTCTAAAAGGATATTCAGGGCGAATGAAAGTTATTCTATGCAATAGTGTTACGTGTCCTGATAGTGAATATATAAATATCTGACGGGATGATGGAGCCTTTTGGCAAATATGAGGAAATTTCATCAATTCAGAAAATTACCCAAAAGTGGCCATAATTTTGCATTTATCCCTAAATCAAGGAACCTAGTAGCTTCGATTGCTGTTTGCATTGGAAGGTGACACGTTTGTGAAGATTTCTCCATATTCAGAGGTTTGAAAATACTAAACACTTGAACGTAATGATTAAAAGTTAAGTAGCAAAATTAAAACATCGTCGGAGTACACCATAAACAAAGTTGATTATTTCAATATTTTACTATGACACCAATTAAACCAATTATTTCAAAAACATCCTCATCTTATGGGCTATCTAACGAAAAAGTATCGTTTAAAAAAATATTGAGAGATGCCCGTCAATTGTTTGATAAAGCTGGCAAAGGTGGAAAGCCATACTTACTAAAATTAACGAAAACATTAAAGTAACGACTTGTTTACGTCGTAATACTTTTCTATTCGAGGTTTTATTGTAACTACGAACCTCTGTGCTCGATATCGTTACTGATATCGCCTCCAATTCTCAGTGATAGTTCGTTATGAGAGTTTTGTTAAATAAGTCCCAACACTTCTGCTTAGGCCGCCAGCTGCTAGTTAACTAGATTAAATGACAGATCATGAGATACAAATTTATTTCTAACCGATTTTTAAAAGAGGGAGGTTATTAGTTCGTCTGTATATACAGGATGAATGTTTCAAGTCATCATGTGGATGACCAAATCCGAAACTATAGGTAATACCGAAAAATTCTTTAAGGAGTCACGGGGTGGATTTTGACGAATACTAAAACTGCATCATTAAATTTTTGAAAAATCAATTGCTCTAGCCAGGAATCGAACTCGTAGATTTTGAAAAAAAAACACTGCCTGTTTTATTGCACCCTCCGACGGTGTCGTTAGTAAGGATCAAATTCTGGAAAGAAATGATACACGCCAAAGTAAAGGAAAGTGAACATTTTTAAGATTAACTAAAATCAGATAAACAAATTGATTCATTATGGTTTAACAATGAATTCAAAATAAAATTTATTATATAAAAACATAAGTTAACGGCCAAATAACTACTGCTACAGTGCAAACGAGCAAATCACTTACATTCTATATACTTAAAAACTGTTACTATCTTAAAATAATTGTTTCCTGTTAAAAATGCGCCCTTTACTTTACTTTGTCGTATACTCCCCGATGGTGTCGCTAATAAGGATCAAATTCTGGAAAGAAATGATATACGACATAGTACAGTAAAGGGCGCATTTTTAACAAACAGCAATTATTTTAAGATAGTAACAGTTTTTAAGTATTTAGAATGTAAGTGATTTGTTCGTTTGCACTGAAGCAGTAGTTATTTGGCCGTTAACTTATGTTTTTAATATAATAAATCATATTTTGAATTCATTGTTAAACCATAATGAATCAATTTGTTTATCTGATTTTAGTTAATCTTAAAAATGTCCACTTTCCTTTACTTTGGCGTGTATCATTTCTTTCCAGAATTTGATCCTTACTAACGACACCGTCGGAGGGTGCAATAAAACAGGCAGTGTTTTTTTTTTCAAAATCTACGAGTTCGATTCCTGGCTAGAGCAATTGATTTTTCAAAAATTTAATGATGCAGTTTTAGTATTCGTCAAAATCCACCCCGTGACTCCTTAAAGAATTTTTCGGTATTACCTATAGTTTCGGATTTGGTCATCCACATGATGACTTGAAACATTCATCCTGTATATACAGACGAACTAATAACCTCCCTCTTTTAGAAATCGGTTAGAAATAAATTTGTATCTCATGATCTGTCATTTAACCTAGTTAACTAGCAGCTGGCGGCCTAAGCAGAAGTGTTGGGACTTATTTAACAAAACTCTCATAACGAACTATCACTGAGAATTGGAGGCGATATCAGTAACGATATCGAGCACAGAGGTTCGTAGTTACAATAAAACCTCGAATAGAAAAGTATTACGACGTAAACAAGTCGTTACTTTAATGTTTTCGTTAATTTTAGTAAGTATGGCTTTCCACCTTTGCCAGCTTTATCAAACAATTGACGGGCATCTCTCAATATTTTTTTAAACGATACTTTTTCGTTAGATAGCCCATAAGATGAGGATGTTTTTGAAATAATTGGTTTAATTGGTGTCATAGTAAAATATTGAAATAATCAACTTTGTTTATGGTGTACTCCGACGATGTTTTAATTTTGCTACTTAACTTTTAATCATTACGTTCAAGTGTTTAGTATTTTCAAACCTCTGAATATGGAGAAATCTTCACAAACGTGTCACCTTCCAATGCAAACAGCAATCGAAGCTACTAGGTTCCTTGATTTAGGGATAAATGCAAAATTATGGCCACTTTTGGGTAATTTTCTGAATTGATGAAATTTCCTCATATTTGCCAAAAGGCTCCATCATCCCGTCAGATATTTATATATTCACTATCAGGACACGTAACACTATTGCATAGAATAACTTTCATTCGCCCTGAATATCCTTTTAGAAATGGCCCAAATCTGAGTTTTCAAAGTCGTCAGATTTGGGGAAAGCCCACAATTTCTCCGTCAGATTTGCCTATTTAAGTCATTATGGGTTAGGCCAGACCCGATCATGCCAAAACCAACGCCTCTGAAGATCACTTTAATTTCGGCCCTTTTTTGAAATCTGAAAGTGGTCTCCTGACCAGGGGTCTCCTATCAGAAACTTTTTAAATATAGTTTCGGTGTTCTCTCCTCATGCCAGACCTACTCAGCTATCAACTTCTCGCCCTGAATATGCTTGCTCAAAAACCCTCTGGGCTCCCCTACCATATGTTTAGAGCTAAAGTTTATTTTAAGAAGTCTAGTTTTTAACCGACTTCTAAAAAAGGAGGAGGTTCTCAATTCGAATGTTTGTATTTTTTTTTTATGTTTGTTCCCGCATAACTCCGTTGCTTGCCAACCGATTTGAAAAATTATTTTTTTGTTGGAAAGGGTATACCTACTTCCCAAATGATCCCATGAAAATTTTATCGAAATCGGACAAGCGGTTTTTGAAAAATCAACAACAATCTAAAAATTTATCTACATTGTCTACATTAACGATCTTTTTGTTTACTTTTTTGTGGGGTAGGTACAACTAAAAATTGAAAAATGAAAACTTTTTTACAAAAAAAAAACAACCGACTTCAAAAAAAAAAACACTACAAAGTGATAAATAACTTTAATTTCGGAAGTCGGTGTCAAAAAACGAAAATGCGGATGTCTGTAATTTATATGGTGTACATAATAAAGAGTATTCTATTCTATTCTATATTATAAAACAGAGGATTGAGTACGAAACATCGTTTAGGTAAACGTATTTGTCGCGTATAGTTGTAATAAGGGCAATTTCACAATAATTAATATTGCAAATTAATTACTATTGAAATTATTATTTTTTCTATTGTCTGATGTGTTGTTCAATCCAAATATGGTGTCTTAATCATAATATTAACTTAACAAAATTACAGTAACATGTGACCGACTAACGCTTAGGGTTGCTTTACGTCGACGTTAATCAACGAGCGTGTAATTTAAGTGTAGAATCTAGATACACCCATTACAGGAATTACGGCAAAGATCGAAATTTACTCATGATCCCACCTGATGATTTTGTCGATAATGTAGAAAGGATGGAGCAGGTGTTTCGCAAAGCGTTCGAAAAGGACCACATCAACATTAAAATTGGCCGGTCAATTTACGATCAACTGAATGATATAGAATTTAAGATGCCCTGTCCATGCTTTCCCAAAAGCTTTACAAAAACTTTACATAAGAATGAGAATTTACTTTACATTAACAAATAATAATAAAGCGTTCCGGACGTGCAGAAACAGGAGAAAAATTTTCTCGGTATCAAATTTGTAACTTAGTATAATAAATGTTATGTGAATAAAGGCTTTTTATTTTTACTAAATTTATAAATTGGTAAAATATTCAATCATAATATGCTTTTTATTTCATAAATTTAGATCAAGTGCTGCTTGTTCGAAAATATTAACTAAAAGTAAAAGTGACAACCCTGGGGATCAACGCAAGAGTAGGCTAATAACTCGGCGGGCGGCCTTAGATAACTTACTGTATATTATACTGTGTTAATGTGGCGTAAGCTTCACTTGACCGTACTTGGTCGGGTAATAATAATGAGAGTCTGGCTTCCCGCGCGGGGGGAAGCCAGTCGTGCAACGGACGAGCTAGAAGGTGGACCTGCGGCTGGTTGGCTTAGATCCCGGTGTTACGAAGGAAAATATCTGATTCACCTGTGTTTGGTTCAGGTGGCATTATGATTACAATGCCTACTTTATAAAATTTATTTTATTGTTTTAAAACTTCAATCTGTGTTTCGTGTGATGCTTTTAGGTTTTTTTTTTTTTTTTTATTTGATATGGGCTTGCTCTTGACTCTAGCCTAGGTCAAAGGTGACAGAGACAAAGTCGACGATGGAGCGAGCTTACCCAGAAGAAGCCTGTTCACTCTCACTTTAAAGAGATTCGGGTTGTATGCGCTCGGAAAAACAGACGCAGGTAGAGAGTTCCACTCTTTTGCTGTGCGCATTATAAACGACATTTGCAAACGCTTAGTGCGAATTGGTGGAACAGCAACCAGGTAGGGATGGTAACCTGCAGTGCGCCTGGATGTCCGAAGGTAGAAGGGGGCCGGTGGAATGAGGTCGTGGAGTTCTTGGGCACACTCACCGAAGTACAGTCTGTAGAAGACCGACAGGCAGGCAACCTTGCGGCGATGAGCCAAGCTGTGAAGCTTGGCATCCACCAGTTTTACGTCGCCAATGAGCCTCTTAGCTCTGCGTTCCACCGAGTCAAGCGCGGCAAGTGGGTATTTCGCTGAGCCATCCCAAAGGTGGCTGCAATACTCCATGCAGGATCGGACTTGTGCTTTGTATAGGGTTAAAAGCTGTCCAGGCGTAAAGTATCGTTTCACCCTATTTAGGATGCCCAGCTTCTTGGCCGCAGTTTGGGCTTTGTACTCGATGGTGGCGCCGAAGTTGAGACTAGATGTCAACTCCATGCCTAGAAGCTCGAGCCGATCAGTTACAGGAACAGATGTACCCCGAAAAGTAGGAGTCTGGTCAAAACGACTCCTTTTGGCGGTAAAAAGACACGCCTGTGTTTTGGTGGCGTTAAAAGAGACCAGATTGTTATCACCCCACTGGGAGACAAGGCTTAAGGTCAAATCTGTCCGCTCTACCATGGCCTCTCTCAAGGATCGAACTTCGGACCCGCTGGCCCCTGCATTGGACAAGTATCTCTCTGAAACTGTACTGTCATCCGCGTACCCAACAATACCAGGCTGAAGTAGGTCATTGATGTGCAGCAGGAAAAGAGTTGCAGAGAGAACAGACCCCTGAGGAACTCCGGCATCAATAGCCATAAGGTCAGAAGAGCAGCCATCAACGACTACTCTGATCGACCGCTCACTAAGGAAGTCTGATATCCAGCTACAAAAACCAGCTGGGATGCCATAAGCAGGAAGCTTACTGAGGAGACCGGCGTGCCAGACCCTGTCAAAGGCCTTCGAGATATCAAGCGATACAGCAAGTGCTTCGCCGTGTTTCTCGATGGCTTCGCCCCAACAGTGCGTGACATACACAAGTAGATCGCCAGTTGACCGCCCCCGGCGAAAGCCATATTGACGGTCACTGAGGAGATCATTGTCTTCAAGGTAGGTCAGCAACTTACTGTTCAGTACCCTTTCCATAACCTTGCACAGAATGGAGGTAATGGCGATCGGACGGTAATGGGCAGGGTTTGCACGGTCGCCCTTTTTGGGCACTGGTTGAACATTTGCAAGCTTCCAGCATTTCAGCACCGTTCTTTTTTCAAGAGAGAGGCGGAACAAGCGTGTCAATACAGGGGACAGTTCAGGCGCACACTGCCTCAACACTCTCGCTGGAATACCATCAGGCCCGCTTGCCTTGTTCACGTCTAGACTGCACAATACTCTTCGGACCTCTTTAATGTGAACTGCGATCTCCGGCATCGTGTAGAAAAATGACAATAATGAAGTCTGTATGTATGATGAGTTATGCATGATTGTAGGCAAAACTCTGATTCAACTGTGCCTGATTCGTATGGTCAAAACCCGCATATGACTAATGAAATAAATTCGATTTCCCCTCTCCAGCACGAAAGGAGTGCTTTTGTTGCATTATAATGTCCAATGTTTGACCGTGTACAAGTCAGTAGTTCTAGTCTTATTTATTATCATTTATTTAGCTATAACCTTTTGAATAATTAAAAAGTGACAGGAGTATAAAACTGTTCTAAATATGACACTTTTGATATGTCTTAGTCTTAGTTAAGAATAAATAATTATTGTTTAGAATTATCAATCAAAACTAACGGTGTATTTATTACTTTTTATTTCTGTTTCTGATTCATCTGGGCACAAAATATTCGAACTTCGATATCTTGAAAACTACTTTATAAAAACGAGTCCCTCATACAAAGATATGTTCTTTGGTATGTCTATTTTCATATGAGCATGTGTTGCAGAGCTGAAAGTGAAATTAAATTTTGGCCATATGGATCAGTCGAAGAATCAAATTTCGAAGAACTACCCATTAACCCTCTCGTTATCCATTCTCGCCACAAATCCGAACTATACCTCTCCGCATCGCAGGCGTTGCGTGCTGTAGTGTAGGGACCGCACGCGGATCCGTTCGTTAGCACGCGGGTGACGAGGTGATAGCACACAGATAGCGATACAGAAGGGAAATGACACAACATATTGACTGACGGAGGTTTGATACAAACAAAATACTTTGAACACACGGTGAAGGAAAGCATCGTCAAGAAACCGAGATGTTCTAGAAACAAAAATTCGAAAACATGACCAATCCGCACTGAGCCCGCGTGGTAGCCCACTCCCTCTCGAAGGGACGAGGCCTGTATCTCAGCGGTGGGAATAGTGTAGGCTGATTATGCAACAATGGCCGTTGTATGAAATCTATAACAAACAGGTTTGCGTGAACTTTACTTCGTGAACAAAACACATAAATGAACATTCAATAAAAGTAAAATCTTTTTTTTTTAAATACAAGCTTTTGTTTAAATGCGCTAAAAATAATAAAATAAACTTTTCCTTTAAAACTTTTATTATCAACTTATAACGTCATTAGTTACACAATTTATATGATATAAAAGGCCGGATTTCGCCGCGGCCTCTCTACTACTGACCACCTTCACTCCATCAGCCAAATTATCGAAAAACACCGAGAATTCCAGCTCCCACTTTATATCGCCTTTGTGGACTATTCAAAAGCTTTTGATAGTATCACCCATAGCTCAATTTTAACGCCCTGCAAAATCAAGACATAGACACCACTTACATTAATCTTCTAAAAATTATTTATATGAACAGCACTGCAGCGATTAAGATCAGTTCCATGACAGGACCATCCTTCCAGATAGAGAAAGGAGTTAAGCAAGGCGACCCGCTGTCTCCAAAACTATTCACGGCTGTGCTGGAAGAAGTCTTCCGAAAGCTGGCAGCGGGCTGGACGGAAAGGGGCATTATGGTCGGCCATAAAAGATTATCTAATCTCCGTTTCGCTGACGATATTGTGCTCTTTTCGTCTTCAGCCTCCAAGTTGACACAGATGCTAGACGATTTTGGCACGGCAAGCCTAGAGTTCGGACTTCAGATGAATATGTCAAAGACCAAGTTGATGACGAACAGTGCGCATCGCTGGATCACTGTGACGGGTGTGGAGGTTGAATACGTTGATGAGTATCTCTATCTTGGTCAAATAGTCTTTTTCCAGGCAAGACAAAACAAAGAAGTTGCAAGAGGCACCGAAAATGCCTGGAGGAGCTATTGGGCCATGAAAGACCTCATGAAGGGTGATCTTCCTTTGTCCCTTAAGAGAAAACTCATTGACGTGTGCATACTTCCCATCCCCACATATGGTGGTCAAACATGGTCTTTGAAAATACAAACATTCGAATTGAGAACCTCCTCCTTTTTTAGAAGTCGGTTAACAAATCAGCAGAGGTCCACCCTCGAGGTTTGCCAGAGGGCTATGGAACAGAGTATTCTGGGTATCAAATTAACAGACCGGGTTAGGAATACGACCATCCGTTCCATCACAAAGATAACTGATGTCACTTGGAAAGCTGCCACGCTAAAATGGAACTTGGCTGGACACATCTGCCGCATGTCAGACGAACAGTGGGCCAAACTTACGACCCAATGGGTCCCTCTTAATGGCAAACGACATCGTGGCAGGTCCAGACGGAGATGGCGGGATGAGCTGGACTCCTTCAACAAGAACTGGTCCTCAGCAGCTTTGAACAGAGAGAGGTGGAAAGAGAGTAGGGAGGCCTTTGCCCTGCAGTGGGACGTCACAGGCTAATGATAATAATAATAAAAGCTTGTCGCGAGATTTAAATAGCTACTAGTATTTACTTAGTTTAAAAAATTAAAATCAATCTGCTCAAGTTATTTAATTTACTTGTTTATCTACATAAGTAAATCTCGCGACAAACTTTTATAATAATTGTCATTTATTATTTAAAAATGCAAAGAAACGTTTTATAAATTGGCAGTATGAACGTATGAAGTACCCAAGTTGAATGATACATGTTGAAAATTAAAAAAAAAACTTTTAAAAAGTTTCGTGGCGGGAATTAGCTATTCTCTTCTTCATTTTTGCAACATTTTTGAACAGTGAAAATACTGATATATACTTTGTGCCTGTTTCATTTTCTCGCAATCGAAGTGAAAAGCAGAGTGTATAACTCGGGCTTAAACGAGTCATTGTACAACTCGACTTAACTATCCTCCCTCGTCTGCGGCTCGGGTAGATATAAACATCTCATGGTAAAATGGCTTTTTTTATGCACTAGTTGTACAATCTACTATAGTCCGCCATCTTTAGAAGTCCACCATATTGGATTTAGAGTGACGTCACTTTATTTTTCGAGTTATTCTCAGCAAGCCCTTTCATTTGATACTCATATTGTAGGAGTGCATCAAAAATAACTAGTCCGCAATCTTGGGTGTTCCGCCATGTTGGATTTAGTATGACGTCACTCAACTAACCATGCATTGTCATCCCAACTAAACGTGTATGCAAAATTTCAGCTCAATCGGTTGAAGATATCTGCTTCAAAATTGAGTTGCAAGGTTCCACCCGAACAAACAGTTACATACATACATAAATTGCAGGTTAAATAATAATAATAAATACATTGCAAGTTTTATAATAAAAAAAAAGCTTGTAAAAACCACTGACTCCGACTGGCAGACTGTCAAACATTACATCGCTCATTTGGAGAAACATAGACGTAAATGTATTTTTCCCAAAAATGAGTTAAATATGCCAAAGCACTTAGAAAGCTTATTTATGTTAGGAACACAAAGATCTGAAAAAAGTAACAGTTACGTCGATGTTTCTCCAAATGAGCGACATGTCGTCGTGTCGAGCTTATAAAGTAATATTAATGGGGATAAAAACTGCCATTTGCTCACTGTTATCCAACGTCCAAGAATTTGACAGCTAGCTTTCACTATCTATACCTACATGCTTTGTAAACAAGCGACTACTTTTTGGAATAATTAATTAATATTCCCTGTAGCGCAACTGTTGACTGCAATAATACGGGGCCCTAATGTATTTTTGAAAGACGTTAAAAGACGAAAATTGTGGGAGAAAACTCTCCGAAACAAAATTGGAAACCCAATATTTTGTTCAAACTATGGGAGAAATTCGAATACATGTGATGCTCCCAAGAGAACTAAGTTTGTTTTTATTACCTTCGGGCACCGGTGGTGTAATATTACGTAAATTATAGTAATGGTGTGTGTGTGTGTTTATATTATCATAATATTAGATCAGTGCTACAATTAATATCTCTAATTTTTTTCAGTCAGGATGATCATCCTCGAGTTGGTTTTCAACTCCGATCAGGTTATTCCTGTCGTACGCCTCCAGTCTTTGCTAAAAAATACTTCAAGCTAACAAACACGAGATAACCTATAAATTATAAATCTTTCATAATTAACAGCCATTTTCCAGTAAAGCTCCATTTTTCCCAGTGGCAGACGCTTCCCTTTCTCTTAGCTCGTCTTTGAATAGTGGTACACTCAGTGTAACACTATTAATCAGTGTCATTTTTGTATGACACTTATCTAGTTTGCGTTTAATTTATGACTGACAAAAAGTAAACTTACACAACGCAATGGCGGTTTGTAGACGTTGAACAGTGCTGCCACGTATGAAGAGCTTTCAGTTTTTAACCCCATTGACATAAAACATGAGAAGGATCTTTGGCGCGCTGCCAAAATCGGTACTAATGCCGCAAAAATCCTTGAAACATTCTAATGATAACTGACATAAATATAGTTGCAAACGCAATAGCTCAACATCAAACTGTAAACTCAGGTATTGTATCGCGCAGTGACCCTTCTGTTCTAGTTTCTGCAGCGTGTGAGGGTCGCGCCGAGCCGCCTACCTGTTGCCGCACCTCATTAGGGAATTAACTCGACGATGCAGACAATATGCCGCGACCGTGCTGTTACTATTACATTATTTATGACACACACGAGTGGGCAATATTTTATTTTATTACAATCTTTTACTTACAAAACATGTAAAACAACTAAGCCCATCGCAGTCCACTACTGGACATAGGCCTCTCCCTGGCTGTGCCACAACACCCTGACCCTGTCCTCCGCCTTCCATATCCAGTGTGTCCCAGCCATCTTCTTACGGTTGTCGGTCTATCTAGTTGGCCCCGGCGTCCCACGCTACGCTTGTCGATACGCGGTCTTTACTCCAGGAGTCGTTTGCTTCACCGGCCATCGGTCCTTCGACAAACATGGCCACCCCATTGCCACTTTAGCTTGCATACTCTACAAGCAATTTCGGTAGCTCTAGTTTTTTTATTGGTAATTTCATTTCTGATGTTATCCTTCAAAGAAACTCCAAAACATGTAAGTAAAAGAGATATTTAATTTTAAAAGGTTTGGTAAGTAAGTATGCAATGGTGTGGTTTATTAGTCGCAAGTCGATCGTGGTTCGATTCCCAGATTAAGCAAGTGTTATTGGGTTTTTCTATCAGAAATTTTCCAGAATCGTGCCCGCGTAATGACATCATGCTTGCTTAATGTAATATGTATTAGGTGACAACTGGCGATATGTGGGTTCTGTAAAGTGAATGTATTTTTTTTTCCAGAAACACAGTGCATATAAGATGTTCATACAATTCATTTTCGGGTGTTTTTTTTTCGGTTACTCGACACCACGCAGCGAAACACGACGTCATAGCTTTTAGGTTTTTAATATGTATTAGTTTATTATTATATAACATTATTTTGTGTATTTTGTCTATGGGCCTTAGCTGCCTGATACTAAAATTATTATAATTATTTTTATTTTTTTTAGAATATATTTTTTTCCATTGCTGTGCTGTGAATATTTAGTGAACGCTTCGTTCGTGACGTTCGTTCACTATTGAATGACATGGCGGACGTGACCCGTTCACGTTACTCCTCATTGAACGGATATCGAACTAGAGCGCCAACACATTACGAAAACATCTTTATCAGTACTTACACGTGAATGATTTGTATACGTATAGAAACTGATAGAAATTCACTACAATTTGAATGCTGGAAAGTACCAAAGTTAAAAATATTAAACTGGCATTCAAAAGTGGGATCCAACAAAAATAAATCGTTTTTTCAATTCGAAGAACTCGAAGCTACTCAACTACTCATATAGGTACTGTTTTTTCTCGTAGTGGAACTACTACAGGCTAAAATGGTTGAAAGCCGTCGCATTTCACATACAGAATGATGTCTAGTCTGATAAAATGCAGCCTATTCTAAATAGCGACCCTGTGACCTCTGCAATGTAAAGCAGTTGCGAATAATTTAAAACATGACCTCATACCGACGCGACACCCGTTGATCTATCGATTAAGTGAAAAATGAGACAACTTTAGCAGTTTGTATCCAATCAAGCGCATGGCACTAGCAGATTTTGTATGTACCTAAAATTATAAGAAACGTTATTGAAAGCTTCTACGATAACTTTTAACGTTTTCAATAACGCTTAATTCGGTTTCTGATAATCAATATTTATAACTCAACGCCGCAGTTGTACATTTAATAAATTGTATAAATGGCTACAGAAAGCCAATCAGACATCAATACTGTAGCATTTATTTGTACATTTGCTGCACACGTGCTGCACACGTAGGTAATTGCTTGTTAAAATGGCCGACCTTTGTGTGAACGAGCGCTAACGACCTGCGGACATACTTTCTGTTTTATTTTCAATATATTAGATTTGTATGCACGTATTGTGTTTCATTGAATTGCATCGGAATACACTAGCTGTGTTGCCTGTTCATGGCCGGACATTAAGGGTTAAATAGAAAATGTTGACAGCGAATAAACTGTCTGCCCACGACCAGCCTTACCTATCCCCTACCTACCTGATCTATTTGTCAAACCAAGAGAAAAATCAGTGGAAGTTTTAATTTATTCCGCACGCATATGAATTCTTATTAATAAAGAGAATTCTAAGTATCACATTGCTTATTAATTCTGAAGAAAACCGGTTCCTGGAAAGGTCCCTAAATGAAAGACAATATTTGAGTGAATTCCGATAATGACAGCCAGGAATCACACTAATATTATAAAGGCGAAAGTTTGTGAGTGTGTTTGTATGTTTGTTACTTCTTCACGCAAAAACTACTAAATGGTTTTGGATGAAATTTGGCACACATATAGTTTATAACCAGGGTTAACAAAAACAATACTTTTTACCCCGATATTCCCACGGGATCGAGACTTATGCGGGTGAAACCGCGGGGCGCTGCTAGTAATCCATACTTAATATTATAAATGCGAAAATGTGTCTGTCTGTTACCTCTTCACGGTTAAAGTTACCTCTTCATGCTTAAACTGCTGAACCGATTTAGATGAAATTTGGTATAGAGATAGTTTTGAGTCCCGAGAAAGGACATAAAATACTTTTTAACCGACGAAAAAACGGAGGAGGTTATCAATTCGACGCGTATATTTTTTTTTTTTTTTATGTATGATCACGCATAACTTTTTACAGAGCAGTCCAATTTTGATAATTCTTTTCTGATTAGAAAGGATATACCCCGAAGGTGGTCCCATATAAATTTGGAAAAGAAAATCCAACCCTAAGGGTAGGAAAACAGGGGATGATTGATAGTTCACTCACTGATTGTAATGTATGACCACACATAACTTTTTACAGATTAGTCCGATTTTGATAATTCTTTTTTTAATGGATAGAACATACCTCGAAGTTGGTCCAATGTAAATTTGGAAAAAAAATCCTACCCTAAGGGTGGGAAAATAGGGGTGTGTTGTTGTTCATTCACAGATTTTAATGCTGAGCTGTGTATTACAATTAAAATTAAAGGCCTATCTATGTTGGTATATAAAGCCTGTTTTTTTAAGTACTTGACTATACAAAAAATAATAGTTAAAGTAGGATTATATAACAGTTAATATCTAAAGTAAGGTAGGTAGCCATTTTAAAAGTAATCAAAAATTAAGCATGCAGTAATAAGTAAATTATAGCCTCAAAAAATTATAAAATAAAAACTTTTTAACAAAAAAATTAAACCTCCGAAAAAACTGAAAAGCAAAAAATAAAAACCTTTTTTATTTTACCTTAATAAATAAGTTCTTAAACTAATGCAAGTATACCTAAAAAATTTTGAGTCGGCGCCAAACAATCAATGAACAAAGATCACTAAATTACCTTAAATTTATAGAAATAGCCAAATCAAATTAATATCACTAGAAATAGGGACCAATTAGTTCAACCAGGTTTCAGGCTGGCTAAAGTAGACTCATCTTTCATGGGCTACTGTTTAAAATGTTACAATAAAATACCTACCCACATACTTGAACTGAATGAAACGAAATTTAAATCTTGTATAAAACGCACACTATGCAGCCAGGCATATTATAAATTGGGGGATTACATCACTGATAGAAATGCGTGGCTAAATGCTGGTCCTGCTCCATAAGGACGCACATATAAATTGATTAGCATTCAAAAATACTGTTGGAGCTGCTGAAGATTGTAAAATACTACTTTTGCATTATATAAATTCAATCTCTTAGTATTGTATAATTGCATAGCACATGTGTGAGTACTATGTACATACTATAAAGCTACCATTTACTGGGTACGTCTTTCATTGACTTGAATGTGCTCTGGCGGCTGAGAGTATGTCATGCTCACTCAAATGTCTCGCTGATGGTGGCGCATGTGTTGGATCATTTAGCTCCCTTCAAAATGGTTGAGCTGAATGGTGCTAATACATGCGTCATGTTCGTGAACGGGCGCCGTCAGTAGGGACTGGTCATCTCTTTGCTGCCACGGCTTATTTTAATTTAATTTTTTAATTGTTTTTTTATTCTCATCTTTTCATTATGGACGCTTTTAACGTTCTGCATCGTTCTCACATGTATAATTTTTAGCATGAATGATGTAACCAAGACTTTGTAACCATATTATTCTGATTTAAAAGAGTGTCCATGGAGTTTCTTGCCCGTTCTTCTCCATAGGTACCTACGCTTTGGAATGGGCAACTAGCTTCATCTTTCTGACTGACCGACCCCTTGACAATTCAAAAGTGCCTGTAATTGGTTTAATTGAAATAAATGCTTTGAGTTTGAGTTTGAGTTTGAGTTTAATGCAACGTGAAATCTCCAGCGCTAAATATTAACATTCCAAACAAAAAATGCGCTCTCCGCACGACCACTCGCAACGATATTAAGTTGCTTTTTTGGCGCCGTCTCAAAATTGCTTAGGTATACTTGCATTAGTTTAAGAACTTATTTATTAAGGTAAAATAAAAAAGGTTTTTATTTTTTGCTTTTCAGTTTTTTCGGAGGTTTAATTTTTTTGTTAAAAAGTTTTTATTATCCCGATATTCCCCCGGGATTGACACTTATGCGGGTGAAACCGTGGGGCGCTGCTAGTCTAAATAAATAAAACAAAGACGGATTAGTTACACCATTTATAGCTCAAGAACGGCTGGACAGATTTTTATGATCTTTGATTTGTTGGATTTCTCTCCGCCCCGAATAGCAGAATAACTATTAAAACACGTGAAAAAGTCACGAAAAAACAAATTAATTTAATAATTAATTTTCTCATACATTTCGTATGGAACGGTTTTTTGATGATATCTCGAGAGCGGATTGACAGATTTCGAAAAAAACATTTTTTTTCGTTCATCGAGTAGATTCCTCACGCATTGGAAAACTAAACATTTATTGATTCTGAGGCGATACGTCGAAAGTTTGCCAGGTCAGCTAGTGATTAAATAAAATAATGCGAATAGGTAATTAAGGGTCTTCCTGTTTACTAATGAACGTGGTAGGTACATACCTTCCACTCCACCAAAATATTAGTCGCTGAACATATCAACTGAACTGGTAAGCTAATTAGTAAGCTACAAAGTACAAGGTAACATTATTTCTGACAGTTGCACCCTACACCGGGGCTTCTGTGAACATAGTACAAGACCACAGGAAATAACGGTAGGTAGGTACACGAAATGTAGGTACCTAAGTTGGAAAATCTCATGTGAGAGATGTGAGGGGATCACACGGAGTTGTACCGTGTCGGTAACACAAACGTGCTTCAAGACATGAAGTTCTGTAACTTTGTTGTATTTCGGTCATTTAAGCTGTAGCTCAAACTGCAGTGGGAAACACGAAATTACTTAAATTCTGCTGTTAAAGCTCTTCTAAGGTGGACTGAACTTAGAAAGCTTCGGAGAGAATCCTAGTCCAAGGTACAGGGGGCTGCATGGACTGTCGTAGCATTTTGATTTTAAAGCTGGCCTAGAATACTACTCAATTATTTATTACTTCCACCATGTGAACTAAGGTGGCAGATGGAGTAGGTACGTACGGAGTTCCAATAACATGAGAGACGAGCTTAGTACTGGGTTAGTTACCACCGACGCGCGGAGTACCTACATTGTAAAGCTAAAAGCTTAAACTAAGGCGCAATATATTTTTTCAGAACCATATTTTGGTTTACCTACATTTTTGGTAGGTACTCTTAAAAACAAAGTTTAAAAACACGTGTGCGGTCAGGGGACCCCAGTTGGGAACGAAGATCCCTACGCGACATCTCGCACGCACACATACCCGTATACGAAAGAGAGAGAGAAAGTGTGAATTTATTTCGCGTTTTTAATACACAGCCATCTATAACAAGGTTCTAAAAGCTCTCACAAAGGTGTCGCCATCTTGGATTATCATTTTGAGCTCACTATCATTCAGGTTTAGCACCTTCAAAAACTATGAAAACGACACCCGTGATGAAATATTTGAAAATGTTGGCAGCCGCCATCTTAGATTTTCATTTTGACTTCTCTATCGGGTATTGCACCCTCGAAAACCATGAAAACTCTCGCTGTCTCTGTCAGGGAGACAGAGAGAGAAACTCGCATGGTGGGCGCGTAACGCTTATTCCTTACGTGACGATTTCTACCAGTGTACTCCTTTTTTTTTTTTTAACGTGGAGAAATGCTCATGCATTCTGCACTACCACGGGGAGATAGTGCAGTTATGTGAGACTCCAACCCACTAAAACTCCACGGTGTCCTCCTCTGCCGCTTACGGCGGGAACACGGGCACGCGTTAGCACTCATCCGTGAACTCGCCGCGGCTGTCCGTCACCGGACCCTCCTCTGGGGAGTATTCCCCATCACCGGCGCACCAGAACACCTAGCACGCCGTGACCACCCCAGGGACCAAACCAGCACATGAGCGCCAGACGACCCCGTGTCTGGGCACCCTTGGTCCCCTTGCGACGGGTCAGGTCATTGGCCCCGCCGCCTGCCAATTTTCGGCCGCAGAGGATAGGGAGAGCGGCCAACGTCATACCAACACTCCTCTTCCTCTGCGGCCCCACCGCGTCCGCCATCAGACGGTGGCGACCCCGTCAAGGCCGCGGAAGGTAGGGAGAGCGGCGCACCGCAATACCGGCACTCCTCTCCCGCCGCGGCCTCCAACCCTCAGCCGCGATGCCTCCGATACGACATCGCGGCCCAACCTACTTGTTGGCCGCTACGTCGTCGGCTTACCGGCAAAAGCCCTGACGAGCGGCCCCTCCTCGGGTTCCTCTTCGCTTCACCGTGGGTGTCCAAGCCACGGCTACTGAGCCCCCCCGCCTCGACAATGCGGGAACCCACCGGGGGGGACCAGTGTACTCCTACCGCAAGCTCCGTTAAAGAAGTTCGTTCCGATAAACTCGTAAGTACGTAAGTTGGAAGCAGGCGGGACCCATACCATTTTTATATTTTCAAACTCAAATGGGTCCCGCCTGCTTCCAACTTTTATTTAATTTAAAATGGGCTTGTTTTTAGCTTTTCAGTTTTTTTTAACTTAAGTTTTTTACCGCAGTCGGGTATTTTGATTTTTTAAATTTAATTTTTGTAGACTATATAGTTGCTCAACTTTATTTAGCTTTGAGGTTTAGCACAAACCAAAGATTTTTTTTTAAGATAAATAATCTTATCTCCTGCTTAGATATCTTACGATCTGAACTTTACTGTATAAAAAGCTTCACAAACTATTTCAAATTATTCGTTATTGAACTGTTTCGTTCAGACGGTAGATCAGTAGATCATATCTGAAACATTATAAACGTCACATAAATAATCTTCTGAATCTTACTTATTAGCGGTTTCCGGCGGATTGCCAACTTTTACCCGAACTTATCATAACCTCATAATAATCTAATTTAGAGTTTTATATCATTTTATGTGAAGAGATTCTTTGTCCCAAGTTCATGTTTCTGCTTTTTTGTGAGTATATTATGAAGTGCTGATTTTGCTGCTCTGACGATTCGTTTACCTTCCACTTATTTGGAAGTACCGACTTGTCAGTGCGACTTCAACTGAGTTCATATCTGACTGATAGCTGGTGATAGCAAAGATTTGTATGGTTTATGCACAAGACAGTTAGAGGGACTGCAAGAACAACGGGAAAGAGACAAATAAGGGCAGTCAAAACATTCCCATTCGGCACATTCAACACTCGAGTGCTGTTTGGGTTTGTTTGTTGTTTAAAATAATTAGAATTTAGTCATTATTTTATCGTAAGTGCCGCAAATAGATTCTGATCAACATGTAACGTAAAACAGCGCTGAAATTTGCGAAAAATGAATTTAAAATTTTGCGGGCTACGACGGATATCCCTTAATAAATAAAAAAAAACGTGTGGGGTCGAAGTTACCTACTTAACTCCATGAAAACCACACCCATAATGAAAGATTGAACATTTTTACAGCTGCTATCATGGATTTTCATTTTGACCTCACTATAGGCTTCAGCACCCTTTGAAAACCATGAAACCTCTTTGTCTCTTTCTGATTCTCTCTATTATCCATACTACTATACTCGTACTAATCCATACTAATATTATAAATGCGAAAGTGTGTCTGTTACCTCTTCACGCTTAAACCGCTGAACCGATTTAGGTAAAATTTGGTATAGAGATAGTTTGAGTCCCGGGAAAGGACATAGGATACTCTTTATCCCGATATTCCCACGGGATCGAGACTTATGCGGGTGAAACCGCGGGGCGCTGCTAGTATGTAATAAAAAGTCGCATAACTTTTTCTTTACGTGACGATTTCTCTCAGTTTACTCCTACCGCAAGCTCCGTTAGTGAACTTCGTTTCTATGATAATGCGAGTAATCATTTTGAATAAAAAGGTTTAATTTTTTGCGTCGCTTCGCCTCTCCAGCTTGAACTTTAAATATACGAAAGCGTTCAAAGATGGCTGTTTTTGCGACTCACTATTCACTGCTTTACGGTCAGCAAGAATCGATAAAACTCCTGTCCAGGACAGACACTTAAAATAAGCATCATCTATTGTAGGTACTGTGTGACGTAACACCTCGTCCAAAGCAGGTGTGTCCCCACAGTAACGACTGATTCATCTTTCATTTATAATCTCCAAAATCTCGTCCTTCGTGCTCTTGTGATCCGATTGTGACCGCTAAAGATATTACACCGTTTATCGTTTGTCGTGGCTTCATCGCGCTTGTTAGCAAAACGAAGTTAGCTATATTCTACTATTTCCTTGCCTGACCTAGAATGTAGACTACATTCTATGTATGAAGGAACAGGGTGTAAAGTTCACTCATACTCTATAGAAAAGGGAGGAACCTCCGACCAGACGGGTGTTGTGTCTGGCGGGCAACTGCCTACCCACCTATTCACGTCGGGCTGTTGTATCTATGCTAGTTTCGCAGTAAACTCTGCTTGCGACATGCAGGATTTGCGTGACGTCAGTATGACGTGTTGTTCGCATGTGGCGTTGTGGATACCGCTACAGACTAAAAACTAACTCACAATTATTTCCTTGCCTGACCTAGGAAGTAGACTAAAAACTCGCTTTTGGTTACTGTGGACCAATTTCCGATCATAGGACAATTTTAGTATACCTACTTTGTACGGCACACGCTCGGCTAGTGTGTATAGGTAATGTCTACATGATGGAAATACCAGAGGAGCATCATTAACTTTATCTCCATCTTTAATTTGTAATACTCCAGCTGCGATGTCCTTTATGTAAAGGAATGGTCAGTATATGCACTTGTTTACTACACCCTATACAGTGCTCGTAAAAGAAATACAGCGGCAGCCATGATACGCTAATTTGGTACTTATTCCCATACGATAAGCGCGTTAAATGATTAACACTCGCTCTTGCTTCCTGAGTTGTGATTTACATTCCAATCCATTACGCGACGAGTAGCCTCATGACAGACTCACACATAAAGCGGGCGGTCAATGTGTTGCGCACATTTGCCTTTTTGTGCTTCACATATTTTTTGGAGAAACGCTGAGCCTGGCGGTGCTGGTATTAGCTGATTGCTAGAAGAAATATGTTGCCTGCAAAAAAATGCTCGTAAAAATATATTTATAGCAAGAGTTTTTATGCTCAGAATATAACGAGACCTACTTACTTATAAACGATCATATATAATATCCGTGTGTTGAAGCTTTGAAGGCATGGAAATGGAAAATAAACCGATTGTCTGTGTGCAACGTCTTGTCTTTGGCCCTTATCATAAGTGCGCTACAAACGTGGGGCAAGCAACAGAGGAACTAGATTTAACTAGAAGGAACCTCGTAGTCCTCATCCATTGCTTTCCTCCAAGCAAGATCGAGTCAAGAGTAGGCCAAAAGACTGTGTTCACAGGCTGTTCAATATGTTATCACGTTGAGTGAGCAGCAGTACCGTCGTTACCAGTGGCAGTGGGCGTCCCTGCGACTCCTAAAAGACTGTGTTCACAGGCTGTTCAATATGTTATCACGTTGAGTGAGCAGCAGTACCGTCGTTACCAGTGGCAGTGGGCGTCCCTGCGACTCCTAAAAGACTGTGTTCACAGGCTGTTCAATATGTTATCACGTTGAGTGAGCAGCAGTACCGTCGTTACCAGTGGCAGTGGGCGTCCCTGCGACTCCTAAACAATATGTTATCACGTTGAGTGAGCAGCAGTACCGTCGTTACCAGTGGCAGTGGGCGTCCCTGCGACTCCTAAACCTACTTATGTTTGTTATACAACCAGTCGAAACTGGTAGGAGTTCACGAAAACATGCAAAAAAATGTAAAAGTGTGCTATAAAACTACGTCCCAAAGTCCCGATCATATGACGAGCGAGCAGTCAGGAGCGAGCTCAATTGTACAACTACTTTTATATATTTTATTTCGGGTATCGCTCCTCTTGGAATAGATTCGGACTGGTTTCCACGCGTTATGTAGCTTACTTTATATTATATACAGAATTCGGACTGGTTTTCACGCGTTATGTAGCTCACTTTACATAATATACAGAATTCGTCGGAACACGCAGACACACATCATGTTTTGTTACATGAATCTCTGCGACTCACTATAAGGTAGGTAAGTACTCTAGGTACGTCTTTTCGCACATTGCATCCCCAGTGAGAAGTTAAATAAACCAATTTACGTATTTCTATAACTCAACTTGTTGAGTTGTAATCAACTTAGATCGATAACCGCGACCGGGAGCTGTGAACTTCAAAGTCCTACCCCTTCCCCCTCTCCCCTCCCCCGTGGTAAACAGATCATAAACTAAACTATTCCAACACTAAACTGATCCAATCGGACTTCCTTTCTTTGTTTGATTCAAACAAGTGAAATACATAGGTTCGTTTGAAGGAGACTTCAAAAATGTAGGTTCTCCGGAACAGACTAAACTAGTTTTGGTCACCAATCCAGTAGAATCTAGTGACATTATTAAAAGGATACCTATCTAAAAGTTTGCGACTAGAAGATTAGGTGCACGTCGTTGAGCTCAGCTTTGCATCCTTATCCTTACATAGCATAAAACAAAGTCGCCGAAATGTCTGTACGCACATAACTTCCGAATGTCTGCATCAAACTGGATAATTATTTTTTTGTTGTGTTCGGTATTGCTAGGACAAGGTTTGTATGAAAGAAAATTTCGGAAATTCTAAAAAAAAAATGCACATGTGCAAAGCTGGGGCGGGCCGCTAGTTGCACCCGTGCAAAGCTGGGGCGGACCGCTAGTTGCACCCGTGCAAAGCTGGGGCGGGCCGCTAGTTGCACCCGTGCAAAGCTGGGGTGGGCCGCTAGTTGCACCCGTGCGAAGCTGGGACGGGCCGCGTTGCACCCGTGCGAAGCTGGGACGGGCCGCTAGTTGCACCCGTGCGAAGCTTGGACGGGCCGCTAGTTGCACCCGTGCGAAGCTGGGGCGGGCCGCTAGTTGCGCCCGAGCGAAGCTGGGACGGGCCACTAGTTGCACCCGTGCAAAGCTGGGGCGGGCCGCTAGTTGCACCCTTGTGAATCTGGGACGGGCCGCTAGTTGCACCCATGCGAAGCTGGGACGGGCCGCTAGTTGCACCCATGCGAAGCTGGGACGGGCCGCTAGTTGCACCCGTGCAAAGCTGGGGCGGGCCGTTAGTTGCACCCGTGCGAAGCTGGGGCGGGCCGCTAGTTGTACCCGAGCGAAGCTGGGACGGGCCGCTAGTTGCACCCGTGCAAATCTGGGGCAGGCCGCTAGTTGCACCCGTGCAAATCTGGGGCAGGCCGCTAGTCGGCTAGTTGCACCCATGCGAAGCTGGGACGGGCCGCTAGTTGTACCCGTCCAAAGCTGGGACGGGCCGCTAGTTGCACCCGTGCAAAGCTGTGGCGGGCCGCTAGTTGCACCCGTACGAAGCTGGGACGGGCCGCTAGTTGCACCCGTGCGAATCTGGGGCGGGCCGCTAGTTGCACCCGTGCGAAGCTGGGACGGGCCGCTAGTTGCACCCGTGCAAAGCTGGGGCGGGCCGCTAGTTGCACCCGTGCGAAGCTGGGGCGGGCCGCTAGTTGCACCCGAGCGAAGCTGGGACGGGCCGCCAGTTGCACCCGTGCAAATCTGGGGCGGGCCGCTAGTCGGCTAGTTGCACCCGTGCGAAGCTGGGACGGGCCGCTAGTTGCACCCGTGCGAAGCTGGGACGGGCCGCTAGTTGCACCCGTGCAAAGCTGGGGCGGGCCGCGGGCCGCTAGTTGATGATAAAATTTGTGTCTTTTTTTGGCATTGTCTTTGTTTAAAACCACCAGCTTTTTACCCGACTACGGAGAGTACGAGTATATGATTTTGACCGGTATGTATATATGTATGTATATTCATCTGATCACTCATAACTTCAAAAGTACTTATAATAATTTGACAAATGAGGTTTCGTTAGAAGCATCTTGACCGTCCACTGGTTATATGACGCTGGCTATGTGACGTCACACTAAATTCAATATCGCGCCCACGAGAGGACATAAAGTAATGAATTTAATAATAAATATTTTGGGATGGTGCCTTGTTGGGTATCAAATGAAAGGACTTAATTAGCACATTTCATATATATATATACATATATATTACAGAAAATATAAGCCACAAAATAATTAAATAAAAAATAATTTTAAAAACTAAAACCCGAATACTGAAAAGGATGAAACAAGAAAGTGCCTTCGCGAGGTCGTACGCCGCTGCACTAACATACTATAAGCTATGGTAGCATGCGACCACGCAAAGGTACTTTGTTTCATCCTTTTCAGTAGTTTTTTTTTTTTGATGGGAAATCATCAAATGTCCCTTCCCGCTCTGGGTGTAGCAGAAGGGAGTGTCAGTCTCTTACTGACTAAAACCCATCCGTGTTCCTTCCTTAGCACTTTGTGTTCCGGGGTAGGGGTAACCCTTTCGGACAATCCCGCTACCCCGGCAGGCTTCGGCATTAGCAGGCCCTTTCCTTTATGCTGACATCTCTTTGAGGCGCGCGTGGAACACATTCGCGCCGTCCGGTCCTGATCGGACGGTGAGCTACCCATTACTCTCCGTCCGCAGGCCCGCGCCTACGGTGGCCGGCAGTCGTCGCGCGGGTCCTGACGCCCGGAGCGTTTCCCGCGGGCGGCTGGGACGTGAGGCTCTCTCCCTCAACCGTCCCGGCACCTCTTTCGCTAGCATGACTGCTTCGCAGAAGGAGTTGCCACCGACACACTACGATAACTTTTATTCTACTTTTCTCGTATCGACACAAAGTACATTATACTACATCCGTTTTCCACACAACCCGCTCGATTATAATCTGTTACACAAACCTAACCTAAAGTAAGTCATTATAGCCCAGGTGCTAGCCGGAAATAATATTGTAAGCAATGAATCACACTAATATTATAAAGGCAAAAGTTTGTGAGTGTGTGTATGTATGTGTGTTTATATGTTTGTTACTTCTTCTCGCTCAAACGGCTGGTTCAATTTTGATAAAATTTTATATGGAGGTAGATGGCATCCTGGATTAACATATAGGCTACTTTTTATCCCAATATTCTTACGGGATCGACATTTACGCGGGCGTAACCGCGGGGCGCAGCTAGTCTTCTATAAATAGTGCATGCCATGGATGGCACACATATCAACTAGGCAGTAACGGAGCTGACTGTCCATTGCCCAGGGTGCGTCTGATGTATATTAAAGGTTTCGCTCATGGAGACTGTTTCATTTTGATGAAAGCCGAACTGAAGAAAATGTATTCAAAGAGATGAATGGCGCGTCCGCAGCGTTCTCGTGGCCTTCAACGAATCGTGACATTTGCATAAACTTAAGCAGCCGATGTTTTAATCAGACATTTTACCACGCGACCTTCAACAATAGACACGCTAGATTCAACTTTATTGTTACAACCAATAAGATTTTATTTAGATACGAGAAGTTTAATCTGTATTTAAACAACAGGATAATTTGTATTTAGAGTAGGATATTTTAGGCTTTTGCATTCTTTCAAAGGATTGTTACTTGCTACGGTATAAAAATTGCCCTGAATTTTTTGAAGTAAAAAGATCCGCCACTAGAGGGCGCGTTAGTAACAATCACTGAGTCTGACATAACAATCGACAAGTTTTTTTTCTTGTTTTGTAAAATAAACAACACAGCTACAAGCGCAAGGACATTCCAGTAGAAGAGGCCAAGGTTTTTTAAGCGACTTAAAAAAAGGAGGCGGTTATCAATTCGGTTGTTTTTGGTTTATGTTTGTTAACTCAGAACGCCGTTATTTATAAGCCGATTTGCAAAATTATTTTTTTATTTGAAAGGATATAACTCCTTTCAGATTGGTTTTATAGAAATTTCAAAATCGGCTCAGTAGTTTAGTTTTTAAACCAAAATTACTAGTTCAACTAAACGACATTGCGTCGTTTGCTTTCCTATGACTTCAGTTGTGGCTTAGTGGAATTGTCATGGGATGCATTGTGGCTATAAGTGCCGTATCTTTACACACATAACCGACTTCAAAAAGGAGGAGGTTCTTATTTCGACTGTATTTTTTTTTGTATGTATGTTACTCGATATCTCCGGCAATTGTGAATCAATTTCAGAAATTCTTTTTTTAATAGATAGGGTATGCCTCGGGGGTGCTTGGGTAGTTTTTGAGTTAGCCACTTAGCTTATATTGATGATGTTATATGACTTCCTGTTACTAATATTTACATAGCAAGTAGTGTTATACGAATTTGTGTGAGGTAAGTAAAACTTAAAAGTGAAAAAAAAAAATACAAAAAAAACAACCGACTTCAAAAAAAGACACTCATCATCATTTGCCTAGCCTTCTCCCAACTATGTTGGGGTCGGCTTCCAGTCTAACCGGATGCAGCTGAATACCGGTATTTTACATGGAGCGACCTATCTGACCTCCACAACCCAGTTTTCACTTTATAATGTCTTTTTTTTTTACTACAATCATGATTTTTTGCATTTTCCTGTACGAACGCTATCCTTCAATATATTCTCGGATGCACCATCAAACTTGTGTAGTTCAAACTTGAGGTTAGAGTGCTCTGAGCGCGGAGCGCCTTGCTGTGCGGCTCGCGGCCAATTATACCACACACACATACCCTCACACATACAAACACACAATAACAGTCCTCCAGCCCTAATTTCGGTCATGGCGGCCAATCTCAGTGGAGACTAGCTATCAATGCGGGAGATATTATAGTGCAGACGACTGGCGGTGACGTGTTTTCCGAGGCACGGGGGAATCAAACCACCGACTTCCAAACTCCGGGTTGTTACTGAGAAATCTTAATGATGAAACCCAATAACACTTTGCCCGAGCTGGGAATTGAAGCCAGGACCCCACGCTCAGCAGTCGTGCTGGCGACCACGAGACCCACGGCCACTCACACGTACACCGTGTTTGACACTGTTGATCTGATGACGTCAATCACACCACACGCAACACATTCCATCGCACAATTAGAATGTACCAGAGTTAGCTTCACCTCTTTGGGTTCGCTCTAGAATTCCATTACTCCTTATTATAACGTTTTATCACGTTCGGTGGCGGCGATGGGTGACTGATGTATTGTGAACCTTATTGCTTCAACATACGACACACAGTTACATTGTACAACGATTTAATTTACATGCAAATAGCGCCGAGCGATTTATATCAATAGAGTATTGATAAGGGAGAATATTATGATGTATGGCGGGATTCGTAGCGCGTAGGCGTCGTAGCGGCGCTACGTGTCTACGAGCGCGTAGCGCGTAGCACCGCACCGACCACTCGATGACGTCACATCGTCTGATTTATACATTTGTTTGCTTTTTTTCACTTTATTTTAAGAAATTTTTATCTTTATACGTGTCGGTCCTATCCGGTGTGTTTGTTGTATGAGACTTATAAAACATTTTGTTTTTTACTGCAAACAATATTACAACTTTTCAGTGAGATAGCAAGTTATGAGTTTATGTAAGCTTCGCGAACTGTAACTTAGTTTCATTTAAGCAAAAACGAGAAGTGTGTCGGTTTAATAAATGCGTGTACCTGAGCTGAATGTACCGCTTGAACAAGTTCGCTCACTTCACTAACAACGCCCTACTTTACTAAGAACCTGTACATAATTTAAACATATCATTTTGTCTATGTTTCTTACATACACAGATAAATTATCGATCATTTTCGAATATTTATCGTTCTAGGATTTAATGAAAAAGTAACAGACTTCAGAACGTGGCGTACAATGATCTTCACATAGGACTATGCGTTTATTGCTTAAAGATGTAAAAGTAAATATAAGAAAGTATATTTTAATAATTTAGTTTTCTCAAAAATGCTTGGAAATGCGAGCATTATTTTGACAACCTTCTTCGAGCTAAATCGAAATTGCTGTACTGGCCAAATACATGCGAGCAGCGGCCGGCAAAAGTTGTATGGAAATCCATATTTGTCGTGGTTTAACGGCCAAATAAATTACATAGTAAACTCATATCTGTCGTGTAATTCATTAATGGAAAGATCTTTTACACCGAAACATGGCAACCAAGAAGATAACTTATCAAAGGTATTATTTATATTTCGAACTGTCTTGCAAATAGAAAGATGTTTATTGAAAAAAAAAAATGAACACTGGGAAAAATTATTGTTGTTAGTCATTGATTTTTAAAAGTTATTGTATTTGACAAAAAAGTTCTGCCTAGGTACTACTTAGTTCCGCGCATTATTTGAGAAAAGTACTATAGAAGCCTTGGCCACAACTAGGCATTGATAGGCTTACGTATGTGTGCCTCGGCTTCGCCTCGGCCCACATTTACACGTTCGTCCGTCAATGCCTCTTTTGCTGGCCGCTGCAGTAATGTACTATATATAACAGTCTTTCTTCCTAACCACGAAATCTTATTTGGAGCTAAACCAACCTAACAGGACAGGACTGCTTGTGGTCGAGCGCGTCTCTGTCGCCACAACGCCAATGAGGAAACCTTGATAACGTCGTCTTTTGGTCGAGAAAGTGTTGTTATGTAAACATGTGCGTGACTGCGGCGCCCTAGGGCTCCGTCGGGAAATAAGCGTCGTTTCACGACAACAGGACACACAGACACGCTCCGTGTTGTGTTGTGTGTCTGCCACACAGCTGCTAGAGTTGTTTGCTTATCAAGGTCTTCGGATCTTGGGCTCGATCCCCAGCTCATACAGTTTTATTGTACCTTCACCCGAGATTACTCTGTAGCAGCGTGGAGTCTGGATTGGTGCCCGGTTGATGGCAATGTGCTCGCCCTTATAACATGGACTACTCAAACTCAAAGCATTTATTTCAATTAAACCAATTACAGGCACTTTTGAATTGTCAAGGGGTCGGTCAGTCAGAAAGATGAAGCTAGTTGCCCATTCTTTGGAATGGGCAACTAGCTTCATATTTGTCCGTTCTTCTCCATAGGTACCTACGCTTTGGCGTAGGTACCTATGGAGAAGAACGGACAAGAAACTCCATGGACACTCTTTTAAATCAAAATAATATGTTTAAAAGTCCAGGTTACATCATTCATATTAAAAATTATACATGTGAGAACGATGCCGAACGTTAAAAGCGTCCATAATAAAAATACGAGAAAAAAAAGAAATTCAAATAGTAAATTACAATAAACCATGGCAGCAAAGAGACGACCAGTCCCTACTGACGGCGCCCGTTCACGAACATGACGTATGTATTAGCACCATTCAGCTCAACCATTTTGAAGGGAGCTAAATGATCCAACACACACGCCACCATCAGCGAGACATTTGAGTGAGCATGACATACTCTCAGCCGCCAGAGCACATTCAAGTCAATGAAAGACGTACCCAGTAAATGGTAGCTTTATAGTGTGTACTCACACATGGCGATATGAAAACCTGTCGCCATTTATATAACTGGCGACAGGTTTTCATATCGCTTATAATAGAGTTTTGGCCTACATGATGAGAACTGGTAATCACCGCATATTCTCATCACCGAGACCAATGCCATTACTTTACATAGTTATGAATGTACTTATTGTCCGCTATTGATACTACTGCTGCTGTAAACGACAAAAGCTGTTGGTAAACCTTTTTTGGGGTTCCGTAGTCAACAAAAACCCTTATAGTTTCGCCATGTCCGTCTGTCCGTCCGCAGCTTAGCTCAGAGACTCTTAGTACTAGTTAATAAACTAGCTTCTGCCCACGGATTCGTTCGTGTGCATGTCGGTAAAAAAATTGGAATTCATGGGTTTTCATTTTTTCGCGCGGAACCTTACTAGTGAAAGTCACGTCAAAATCGGTCCAGCCGTTCCGGACATTAGCCGGAACAAACACACAGACAGACAAAAAAATTAAAATTGTTTTTTTTTTTTTGTTATAGGTGCTTTATAGACTTTCATGTGTATTTAGTAAAAAGCTGTTAATTTGACATTACAAACAGACACTTTTTTATTTATTTGTACTATATTAGATCAGATAAACTAATACCTTTAACGTGGCATGCGCTTTATTTTAACTTCATATTGGAAATGACAAAGGAATTTGCTACAGTTTGAATGGAACAGCACCTATATAGTAGGTACTTCCTCGAAAGAACGTTTTCATACAGATCTCTGGCATATCTTTTATAACTCTAAATTTATTTTTAAGTCGTGTTTCCTGTAGCAACCGCTTTAATTTATTTGCTAACGAAGATCCCTAGTCTCGAAGGACCAGTTTGTTAGTACTAGTGTAGAAGTGCTAGTACTAACAAGTTGGTCCTCGGAGCCGGCTGCAGACCGGCGCGCTGTGTTTGTTGATTGCATTTTGAGAGCCGTGACGTCAGCGGCAAGGCTGCGTCCGACCAAAGCTCGATACTGCTCTATGTTGACAGGATCTCGGCCGGAACTGGAATGCAGCGGTGGGATAGTGCAGCCAGGTGAGCCAAAGTCAAAAGTCAAAGTCAAAGTCAAAGCATTTATTTCAAATAGGCACATAAAAGGCACTTTTGAACGTCAAAAATTATCTTAAAATAGAATTGATTCTAGTCGCCCATTCCAAAAGGTAGTTTTCGTATGGAGAAGAACGGGCAAGAAACTCCACCGTTACTCTTTTGAAATGTTTAGGTACAATATTTTGCATGGGTACATTAATTATATAATAACATGTGAGGACGATGCACCTACAATAAAATTACTATACCACAATAGGTAAAAGAATTAAAAACGAAACCATGACATATAAATTAATTATCTGATAGATACATGGTGCTCACATATTTACAAACATGGTACAAGCAAAACGATTTTAATTAAAAAACAAAATACAAGTAATAAGTCAGGGTGTGAGTAATAAATGTAAAAAAAAGAATAAAAAAATTTACAATTAAATTAGCAACCAGTTTGATTTTGTCTAGACTCTAGATTGTCCTATGGAGCAGGACCAGCATGTTTCCAAGCGTTCTTATCTTGGATATAATCTTCTAATTTATAGTATGCTTGTTTACAAAGTGTATGTTTAATGTGAGTTTTAAATTTTCTTTCATTTAATTGCAATATATCACAAGGTATTTTATTGTAACATTTAACACAGTACCCCATAAAAGATGTATGTACTTTGGCTAATCTGAAAAATGGTTGATGTATTTTATCTTTATTAGCCAGGGACACGCCTTCACGAACTTACGAATAAACAAATCTTCTGTTTAAAATAGATTTATCATTCGTTTACACAGTGGCTCTTAGGATTCTTTAACTAACCTCTTGTTGTGGATGGTGGAAACGACAGCTTGGATTTTGCAATAAGGGAAATAATTAGACACTCTCTTATGTGATAATCACTAATCAAACGTGGTGAACAAGCCATAGCCCACTCCGATTGTTTGTCAATCCCTGTTGAGTAGGAAATATTTACGGTTTGAAAGAAATCCTTTCAACGTCACCTGTTGCGATCAAGTGCTGTTTATGGGTTATATTAGTATAACCACAACATTAAATAGTTGAAGCCTCTAATATGAGCGACACTTGTGAAACGCTTGTAACACCACGCGCGCGTCAGTTGTTTCAGTCGTGTTACCACACTGATCAGCTTATTAAACCGCAGTCACAGACAGGTGACACGCGTCATGAAGCACGTTATTGTTTGTTCACTGCTCTACGGACCACGAGCCTAGCTACTAGTTTGCAAAGGTTTCTTCAATTCCATAATGTGAAAGGTCCTATTTTCCGGGTTTTCTGTCCCAGCTAAAGCAGTAAAACTGATTGATTCGTGACAATGAATTGTAGCGGTATATCTAATACCTATTTTCACAGTTCGAGGTTTCTAGCACATCACCACAACAGACCATCAATTAATTACGTTTCGTCCACTTCGATTTTCAATTAACACGAACCTCAGACTTCATAGTCGGCCGATTAATGGTTTCATCAATTAGCACTATTATAAGAGGTGTTAAATTGACATAGTAGTATTATGAATGATGAACTTACCGGGTATGCTGACTCTGTCCTCCTGTGTCCACGACTTTATCACACAACACACACTACATTGAATGTACAGTATGGTCCTAAACACAGATCACTCGTAACGAATCATCCTTGGAACACAAACTAGAAATGTCAACATTATTTTTTTTTTAATTATCATTCGTATAATTTTCTAAAATTCACTTTACTGAACAAAATAATATAAAAATAACCACAAAAAAAATATTATGAGGCTAATCTCTAGAGGACTTCTGAAAGAACTACACCTATCTCTATGAAACTACGTAATTACCTAGTAACCTACCCAATAGAACAGAGGCTATCTTTAAATCCTGAAATATATGAAGAAAGTGCAGAACGTAGAACTTGTGTGCTCGTATATCATGTTCGGTACAATCGGCTCGTTCACTCGGAGGAGTCGCGTTTGATGTACGGTCAACAGGTAGCTGCGCCAGTTGGAGACGTACAGACTTCTTTTAGTTATTTACACATTTCAATATACAAACACCCTACTAAGTAGGCTGTGATTGAAACTTTAAAGCGCATCTTAGATATACATTTTGACGAAAACTTTCAAGAGAAAACTCGTATCTATAAAATAAGACGTATGTAAATGGAGGATAACTCCGACCGACACGTGGAAACACTTCCTACACACGTGACGGAATGAGTTCAGCTAACTAATCACGGCATCTGGCAAACAACACTCTCCACAAACACATCGAGTTCATCTCGCTGCTGTAATCTTAAGGACAAATTTTTCTTAAGGAACTTCCTCGTTAGAACTTTTGCGAACTTAAAAAAACAAAATTACAATAAACATAATCAGAACTCTCATAACTAAAATTAACGTTGAAGTAACCAAGTTTCAGTTTAAATCAATTTTCACAAAATATATTGGTCATTAGATCAAACACATCGAGTCGATCGGCGGCGTCAGGTCGGCGGACTGCACGCGCCGCGCTCGCGAACGGTCGGCTCCCGACTGGCGCCGACAACAGAGCCGCCCTCCATACTCACACTCGTCTGCCACGCACAGGATCTTGTTATCTTCTGTTTACCAGGATGTGCCGCCGTGCTTACAGTCGAGACTATACAGACAGGCAGTTCAGATCAAACGCTGACATAATAGTTAGCCTTACTGCAATCAGGGAAATCATAGAGCCGGAAAAGTAATCTTTTTATTACTAATTTTGATAAGCACAAAAGGGGTCTTTATGCTACCATAGAATTTTTAGTTAAGGAGCAAGCTATAACAAATAGGACAATTGAAAAGGCAAACGCGGGATTGGAAAGACCTACTCCACAAAAAAGAGGCAAAAGAGATGACAATGCGATTGAAAAAATATTAAACAGTAAAAACAACATGGATCTATTAGAGTTCCTCCGTGCAATCGCAATTCACACAAAATATTAAAATGTACCTGTAAAAGATAATAATTAAAAATTAAAATGTGATTTATTAGTAAATTTTGTGTTTTTCTTGTATTCTATATAAAAAGTATTCAGTGTATTGATATTTCGATAGAATGAATATGCGATGCCTTGAACGCTCGATCAAACAATCATTCGATATTTTAAACACTCGATGTATTGAGTGTACGATATTTTGAATGTTCGATTTATTAACCATTCGATATTAAGAACGTTCGAGTATTTAGATGTTCGACATATAGTGGTCGATCAATTGATATTCGATTATTTGGTATTCGATTTGGCATAGTACACCCACCTGTACTGGCCCACTTCAGGGCAAAAGTATTATGTTCCATTGTCAAGTCTGTAAAATAATTGCCACAGCACCTACCGTACTAAGGCTCCCGCAGACAAGCGCGAGGCGACCAGAACTGCGTCGCACCGCTGCGTCAAGCGGCGCGGTTCGCCGATCGGCGACGAAACAATAGAAAATCAATTGTGTCTCATTAGCGGAGCTTGACAGATTAAGAATATAAATGAATATACGTTCCTCGTACGTGCCTCCTCTTTGTGAAAGGGACTGGACTGGTTGGTATTACCTAAATGTAATGAATTAACGACACATTCTTGTGGATTTTTTCCCACCTCTCATTGGCTCTTATATTAGCTCGTCGCTCATAACCTTTCTCCCGAATCCAGCGAAAATTTCCCCAAAAGAGCAACAGTGTCCCTCCGGGTGTGTTGATGCCGCGCGCTCCACTTCGTTCATAGCTCGGCTGTATCAGCCATCGCTAACTAAATAATAAAACAAAGTTTTTTCATTTCTCTTCTAAAGACTTTCAAAGTTGTATCATAAATAATATCTTTGTCCAGTTCGCTGTTCTCTCAGTGCGACGATTTGGTGTGTGGACCGAAGGACTTGTGACTGTCTATTTGTAGAAACCGTTTCTGCTTTTTGTGAATCGTTAATATTACTGAATTGTTCTAGTACCTAATAGTGGTGTATAAAACGATCGAATACAATATTCTTTATTATGTACACCATGTAATTGTAAACCGAACCGAACCGTACACACTGCGCTTTCAAAGTAAAAGTTAAAGTAAAATCGTTTATTTCAAATAACGTACTGTAGAACGTCAAAATGTATAAAAAAAAGACTGGTGAGGACGGGGGACCCCCGTCATGGACGAAGTGATGTAAATCCAAGATGGAGGCTGCGAAATCGGCTCAATCGGCGAATCGGCTTCAGAGCCTTCGAAAACTAAAAAAAACACCTAGGATAAAAACTTTGATATTTTTTACAGCCGCCATCTTGTATGACCATGAAAACGAAACTCATGAAAAAAAGTTTTAATTTTTTTGCAACCGCCGTCTTGGGTTTTTATTTTGTCCTCAATATCGGCTTCAGCACCCTCAAAAACCATGAAAACTATCTCTCTTTCTTTCTGACTTTCTCTATTTTAGGTAATAAAAAGTCTCATGGAGGGGGCATAACGCTTTTTCGTAACGTGACGATTTCTCCAAGTTTACCTCCTTTAACTCCTACTGCAAGCTCCGTTAAAAAAAAAAAAAAAAATTAAATTGATTCTAATCACCCAATTCCAAAAGGTAGTTTCGTATCGAAAAGAACGGGCAAGAAACTCACCGTTTGCAAGTCAACTTCCGAATAAAAAAAAATTACAGATCGTCCGGCTTAGCATCAGTCGGCTCGGGTGCTCCTCGCGGCTCGGAGGCGTGTCGACTGTCGGTCATATCTTACAGCGGGTTCTTCTTCTATGCCTCCAAGTCTGTCCGCTTACTGCCTCTGTTCGTGACGGCTTCCATAATACAATATATTGGGGCCGTTCTCCTAATTATTTTTGCGTCCCGAATACACCATAAAATACGAGTCCGAACCTCGCGGACAATGGCTCGCAATCACGAGTGCTTGAGACGACTTCCGCTCACAACTTGTTTTATAATTAGGTTACAACTGTTACAAAGTCCGTAGCTACTTTGTTTGACGATTTTGCGCTACGACAGACCATTGTATGTATTTTTCGGCAGATTCGGAGCTGGACAAAACAAACGACCAGTGATCCATTTTATCCCTGGATCACCAACACCAGGAGTCACGGGGAGAGGCCTTTGCCCAGCAGTGGGACGATACAGAGTCATTACTTATCATTGAAAGACTTCACTGACTGGCAGTGACTGGTCCTTTGATACAAAACTTGAGAATGCAAAACGTATCTCTAATTGTAAGTTAGAACTTTGTGACAGTAGCACCCTGCTGTTATTTAAGTATTGACATAAAAAAGTCAGGAAAGTCAGGATGGCGATACTCGCATGTACACAAGACGCAAAATTTAAATTTTTGGCAGCCGCCATCTTGGGTTTTCAAATTGATCGCACTATCGGCTTTGGCACCCTCGGAAACCATGAAAACGACAGCCATGATGAAAAAATTGAAAATTTTAAGCAGACGCCTTCTTAGATTTTCATTGTGACCTCACTATTGACCTCGAAAACTATGAAAACTATCAAAGTCGCATAACGCGTTTTCGTTACTTGACGAGTTTACCAGTTTACTCCTACCGCAAGCCGCGTTAAAGAACTTCGTTCCAAAAATCTCAAACAGCCCAATAATAACATTGATGAGTACTTATCCGTGAGGTGAAGCTGTTAATGAAAGGCGGTATTGTTACAAAATAATGAAGGACAGTGCGGGGGGCGAGCGGGGGGGGGGGGGGAGTAACAACTTGACGCGCATCGAATCTGCATCTAATTATGTTTATTTTGTAATTTTTAGTTCAGCTGTACATAGTATGACACCAATAATTGTTGTGGACAGAGATGAGTATTCGTAATAAATAAAACTTTTTTACAAAAAAAACAACCGACTTCAAAAAAAAAAAACACTACAAAGTGAAAAATAACTTTAATTTCGGAAGTCGGTGTCTTTGGTTCCGCATTTTCGTTTTTTGACACCGACTTCCGAAATTAAAGTTATTTTTCACTTTGTAGTGTTTTTTTTTTTGAAGTCGGTTGTTTTTTTTTGTAAAAAAGTTTTTATTTTTCACTTTTTAGTTGTACCTGCCCCACATAAATTCAATTAACACTAGTGCATTGAAGAATTGAAGACAAAACTCGAAGAATCGTCAAAATTCGCATAGAAATGCCGGAGATGCAGTACATTTATGCATATAACTTCGTACATAAGAATAATTACCTAATGTATTATATACTAAAACCTTCCTGAAAGTATGTAGATCACACTAATGAAAGAATTATCAAAATCGGTTCAGTAGTTTTTGAGATAATCGCGGACATACAAACATACATACACACATACATACATACATACATACATACATACATACATACATACGGGTCGAATACAGAACCTCCTTTTTTAAAGTCGGTTAATAAAAAATATAACGATAACACCGCAATGTTATAAATATTCAGCAGGAAGTTAATAACCTCTGAGTCGTATTCCTGCTTGTCCGCGAACCTGACAGCCTGGTTATGTTACCTGACGCTATCGACTAATTAAATAGGGACTTGAGCCATAAAAACCTGGGCTAATAGATTTGGTGTATTCCGTAAACCCTACGAAGTGTCAGGCGGCCATTATTGGCAGTCCTCGTAGTACAAGCAAGGTAGATGGTACAACCTTGCCGCCAGTTCTCTGCAATGGTACTATCGTTCCTTTTGTACTGACGTGAAGGACCTAGGCTTGCATATTGATAGGACCCTGAACTGGTCAAGTTGCTAGGGTGAGCCAGAACGTTACTGGAACGCTGCGGGCTCTGTACCGTTTGAAAAATGTATTACCATCCAGTACGAAGACAACGCGTGTGCAGACCCTTATTTTCCCTATCATCGATTATAGTGATGTATGCTACTATGAGTACTATGTCCTGAATGCAGATCTCTTCGACAAACTTGACCGTCTTCTCAATAACTGCGTTCGATTCGTTTTCAGTCTGCTCAGGTCTCTGCGCATCGGTCGCTTCTAAAAAGGTTGCCGATACGCCAGCGCAGGGAGCAAAGGGTTCTGACCATCTTGTTTTCATTTCTTGGTCCTCCCTCTTCCCCTGGTTATGTAGCCCCCCACTTTCAGTACATTTGCGCCTACCACAATAGAAATCTACGTTCATCATACAATCGTCTTCTCCAATATCCCACTCACCGCACAGACTTCATTCACCCTACCTTCTGCGTTCAGTCTATCTCTCTGTAGAATGCGCTCCCCCAGGAAATCAGGATGGCAACCAACCGATTATCATTCAAAGTCAACGTTCGCGAGCACTTTCGCAAGAAGCTGGGAGTATCATCACAGCGGTAATGTTTTCTCATTGTTTATTTCTTTTTAGTATATTCGTGTATTTATGTATATTTATTTGTATTTATATACCTATGTATGTAGATATATACAGGGTCCCATTAAAATAGATGGACAAAGTTTATCACAGCGCTTAGTACGTCTAACCAAAGATATCCAAGCAAAAAACACACTGATTGGTGATTTTATTTTGACCTAAAATAATAAATTGCCGGAACATTAGTGTATTTTCGTTAGCTGATTATTTATAATGTAAGTATCTAATGCGTTTTTCTTATATATATTTTTACCATCATCCTTATTTTGTTGGTCTGAATGATTTCTAAAAGTTTGTCCATCTATTTTAATGGGACCTTATATATTATACTAGCAGCGCCCCGCGGTTTCACCCGCGTTAGTCTCGATCCCGTGGGAACATCGATAAAAGTATTCTATGTGTCAATCTCGGTTATCCATACTAATATTATAAATTTGAAAGTAACTCTGTCTGTCTGTCTGTATGTTACCTTTTCACGCCTAAACCACTGAACCGATTTAGATGAAATTTGGTATGGAGATAGTTTGAGTCCCGGAAAAGGACATAGGATATTTTTTATCCCGATATTCCTACAGGATCGAAACTTATGCGGGTGAAACCGCGGGGCTCAGCTAGTAATCTACATGTGTGCCAAATGTCATCCAAATCCGTTTAGTAGTTTTTGCGTGATTGAGTGACAAACTTTCACATTTATAATATTAGTAGGATTTATAGTTTTAATAGGTTTATGCGTATCGTTACGTTTAAAAATATTTATCCTCAATTTTCATGATTGTTCCTACCACTGTTTGTCCCTGCATCACTCAAAGGTTGACTGGTAGAAAATGCCTATGGCACCAAGTCCGCCTCAGTACATTTGTGGGCATAAAGTATTAAATAAATAAAAATATACATTTGGATGACATTTAGATCACTTACGAGTATACAGCTCTATTTAACAACTGCGTCACTGCAAGTCCGCGGTGTATACTCACGCAACTTTGACCGGGCGTCGGTTTCGTCAGCGCCTTTAATATTTCATCATCGTCAGTGTGTCTACTCAGTACACTGATCAGGACAGAGCAATCAAAGCTTTCAATCAAAGCCTTCAATGTAAATAAGTTACAAACTTTAATATGTGAAGAAAGCGTTCCTATGTGAGGCGCCTCAAGTTTTAAAATATTGTACTGCTTTAGCATTGAATTTGTTGCGACTAACATAAGGAATTCTTTCAAAAAGAGCACAGCTTGACATGGATTTGAAATAATTTGAAGATGGGGCCTATGTCCAACAGTGGACGTGTTTCGATCGAAGTGATGATGATTGCTCAACGTCGCCATTAAATAGCGGCACTTAGTTTGAATTTTTGAATTGCAATGAATTAAAAACTGAAAAGCAAAAAATAAAAACCTTTTTTATTTTACCTTAATAAATAAGTTCTTAAACTAATGCAAGTAGGTATACCTAAGCAATTTTGAGACGGCGCCAAACAAGCAACTTAATATCGTTGCGAGTGGTCGTGCGGAGAGCGCATTTTTTGTTTGGAATGTTAATATTTATCGCTGGAGATTTCACGTTGCATTTTTAAATTTTTTTTTAATAATAATATGTTTATTCATAAAAAAATACAGATAGTTACAGAATCAATGGGTAGATGGTTATACATTATTTATGTTAGGTTTTGTTGTAAAATCTGTAACAAAATGTTTAAAACCCTGCCTCTCAAACTAGGTTATAACCTGTATTTTGAGAAACAGTGTTCGGCCACAAAATTCTTATCCAATATTACTGTACAACAATTAAAATGAACAGTGTCGTTCTACCGCTGCAATAATTTATGTGATTCTGTTTTGACGTATGTATATGTGTGTGAGGGTGTGTGAGCATGTAGTGGAAGGCGAGTTTGTGTGTGTGTGGGGGTGAGTGTGTGCATGTGTGAAAGGTGGGGTGGGAGGGGGTGGTGCATGCGCGCATGTTTAAATGTGTGTGTATGTATCGAATCAGAATGCGTGAGAGGTTAGGTGATGTATGTTAGTAGAGACTCCGTGTAGGCATAGTCCCTCTCTAGTAGCCACTCTGTTACTCTAGTTTTTACCGTGTGTGTGTTTAGTTTTATGATTTTTAATTCTTTATGCATTATTAATTTGATTTGGTTATTTCTTTAAATTTAGGGAAGGTTCATATCTGACGGAACATGCGTCGCGTATTATCGGTCGCGTAACGCCAGAACAGACAAATTTATAGAAAAAACCGGCCAAGTGCGAGTCGGACTCGCGCACCGAGGGTTCCGTATAAAAATTTAAGGTTTTCGGAATTTTTCCTTTATGTGTGCTCTAAAACATTGCTTCATGCCAAATTTCAAGATTCTAGGTCGACTGGAAGTACCCTTTAGGTTTTGATTCCCTTGCGAGTAGTTGCGAGTTTGAAAATATGCGACTTAAATTGCCGTTTCTTTTGATTGCGTTGACATAGAAGTTTGATTTTGTTACAGCTTAAAGGTATTATAGACCTGAGTATTTGATATTAATTTCAATTTAATACCTGTACGCGTTCATGAGAAAAGAAGAAGTAACTTTAAAATTTTCAAAAATATTTTTTATTATATGATGTAACTAAAAATTTACGGTTTTCGCAATTTTTCCTTTATCTGTACTATAAGACGTTACTTCGTACCAAATTTCAAGATTCTAAGTTCACGGGAAGTACCCTGTAGGTTTTGATTCCCGTGTGAGTATCGAAAATTTGCGGAAATTTACGGTATAAACGGCTGTATCTTTTGATTGCTTTGGCTTAGAAGTTTGATTTTTTCACAGCTCGAAGGGACAGTAGACCTGAGTATTAGATATAAATTTCAGCTTCATACCTCCACGCGTTCCTGAGAAAAAGGGTCTTGACAGACGGACGGACGGACAGACGGACAACAAAGTGATCCTATAAGGGTTCCGTTTTTTCCTTTTGAGGTACGGAACCCTAAAAACACTTGACCGTTCACACTCAACCGATGATGCGTTAGTGCGTCGAGCGAATAAATAGACGCAATCGAAGTTACGCCCGACGCATTTTCCGTCAGATGTGAACCTTCCCTTAAGGTAATTTAGTGGTCTTTGTAGATTGATTGTTTGGCGCCGACTCAAAATTTCTTAGGTATACTTGCATTAGTTTAAGAACTTATTTATTAAGGTAAAATAAAAAAGGTTTTTATTTTTTGCTTTTCAGTTTTTTCGGAGGTTTAATTTTTTTGTTAAAAAGTTTTTATTTTAATAATTTTTTGAGGCTATAATTTACTAATTACTACATGATTAATTTTTGATTACTTATAAACTAGCTACCTACCTTACTTTAGATATTAACTGTTATACAGGGTGAAATTGAAAACATGCGACAAATCGAAATGGGAGATTATACTCATCATTATGAACAACTTTTACTATGGGAGCAAACCTGAAATCGTGAAAAAAAAAATCTGCTGTTCCCTACATTTATGTTCGAGTAACTCGTCAAAATGTAGGTAACAGCTCATTTTTTTTTCTCGATTTCAGGTATGGTCCCTTAGTAAAAGTTGTTCATAATGATGAGCACAATCTCCCATTTCGATTTGTCGCATGTGTTCAATTTCAACCTGTATAATCCTACTTTAACTATTATTTTTTGTATGATAAAATACATAAAAAAACAGGCTTTATATACCAACATAGATAGGCCTTTTATTTTAATTGTAATACACAGCCCAGCATTAAAATCTGTGAATGAACAATAAATCACCCCTATTTTCCCACCCTTAGGGTAGGATTTTTTTTTCCAAACTTACATGGGACCAACTTCGAGGTATGTCCTATCCAAAAAAAAAAGAATTATCAAAATCGGACTACCCTGTAAAAAGTTTGCGTGGTCATACATTACAATCAGTGAGTGAACAATCAATCATCCCCTGTTTTCCTACCCTTAGGGTTGGATTTTTTTTTCCAAATTTATATGGGACCAACTTCGGGGTATACTCCTCCGTTTTTTCGTCAGTTAAAAAACATCCTTGAAGCTCCTTACTCTGCCATACCTCTATGCGATCATTAATGCCAAGTACTACTGGCTTGCGCCAGTTCTCTTTAGCCAAGGAGAGCGGGGTGAGACCCTTGTACAGAGGGTTATAGCAATTGACTGACCCCCCTAAAAATTACTCGATTTTGCACCCTCGGCTCATAACATTAAAGGTTATTCAATATGTATGAGTTTATCGGACTAACACTACTCGTTGAACAGAAACAGTAAATAATTTTGATACGCAAACTTGAGCTTTAAGATATTGGTGTTAGCTCATTTACTATATATGGGTATTTGTTACGCAATTTTCATTTTTATGCAGCAAGACTTAAAGGTTAGGTTAATGTTGTGATAATTTGTGTCATTGCTACTAATACCTTATTTCATTTGTCTCACCCAAGTTAATCTGGTGTCGTGGTTCATGCGTAAGACTGTGACGTGCAGGATGCGAGTTCAAATCCAATCTCAATGTTTAATTTTGTTTTCAGTATATAAATTTTTCGTTAAGTATTTCTTGCATTATTGTAAAGAACAAGCTCATCAATTAATTTGATAAACGATAAACGTTTCACCTTTTTCAATAAGTGGGTAGTTCGACGTCAATATGCGTATTCAACAAAAACTGCTATTGAAATGATATTAGGAACATGGGGTAGAAGAATAAATTGAACAAGACATTCTATGCACAAATAGCAGTGAATACGCGCAAACATTTTTATATTGCCTTACTAAGTTGCGAAAATCCACGCCTTTTTCCTTTTTATTAATTGTTATAATAGGTTTTGATAGTGTAATCGTCATGTCTCAGTTGAGTGACTATTTAAAATACAAAATAATATATTTGCATGAGGAGAATGTTGGTATTAAAGCGATTGCTAGGAAACTTAATATAGCGGTAAGTGTATTCTTTTTTATGCTTCCTTAATTCGTTAGTTGGCTTAAAAACGCTGGTGAATGTAGAATAATAGAAAATGAACTGTTTCATAACTAGACTAGTTTTATTTATAGATCTAATGTGGTTTATCTGAAGGTATTTTTGCAAACTTATTCGAAAAATTATGCTTACTTCATTACTAAAATTATGCTTATTGTGTTGTTTCAGAGAAATACAGTCAGATTGTGGCTAAGACGCTTTGAAGAGACAGGGAATATTCAAAAAGACCGTCCTGGACCAAAACCTGTAATGTTTACTCCTGTGTCAGAACGTCACCAAGCAATTGTAAAAAGGCATACTGAACACCCATTTTTGCCTACTCAATCAACTGCAATGCAGTATAATGTTTCTGTTCAGACGGTCAGAAAACATTTGCATGTTGCTGGACTGAAACAATACAAGCCAGCACGTAAAATTCAACTGACTGCTGCACATCGCCAAGCAAGGGTCCGCTTTGCCCAAGAATATCTCAATTTTAATTGGGAAGATAACGTTGTTATATTTACTGACGAGAAGTCCTTTAAATCCGATAAGGATGGACGAAGAATTTTATGGCGAAAGAAAGGTGAACGTTATAATGAAAATTGTTTACTGTCGTGTAGAACCAGTGGTAGAATAACTCTGGGCTACTGGGGCTGGATGTCTTCAATGGGACCTGGTGAACTGGTAGAAGTTGGTGGCCGCTTTAATAGTCACCAATACTTAGAAATTTTACGGGACGTAATGTTACCGACTGTGCGTGTAGCTTACCCAAACACGGACATTTACTTCGTGCAAGATAATTGTGCCATTCACAGAGCTGCTGTGGTGCAAAATTGGTTAGCCAGTCAAGAAGATGTCAAGGTTATAAACTGGCCATCTAAAAGTCCTGACCTTAATCCAATAGAGAACTTGTGGGGTCAAATGATTTTAAATTGGGACTCATCTGAGGTGCGGACAAAAGAAAATTTGGCCCTACTTGTGACATCTACGTGGGAATTCATGAGAGGAAGTGATTGTTGTTGGAATATGGTGCGCGGTATGCGGAACCGCTTGCAACAAGTTATAGAAAATAATGGTGCTCCACTTCGCTATTGAAAAGCACAACTGAATGACTTCAGTGACCAGTGTTGGCCACAAACAATACTAACGTGTCAGCGTGTGTGTTAAATTAACTATTATTATAATTTCTAACAAAGTATTTCGCATTCCTAGTTTTTTGTCAAAACCTTATTTATAACTAAACATTTAACATTATAACTACCTACAAAACAAAGTAGGCATCAACGTAAAGTGCAATTTTATTTACTTAGTTCAATGATATTTAATGTGGTGATGTTATTGTTATGAAATAGAAATACATACCTACCTATATATTTCTAAATATTATAACATGTTGATTCACTACATTAAACTCAGTGAAGTATGTAACAACGTTATTAGTAAGCAGGTAAATGTTAATATCATTTACGTTATTCTTATAATAATTTTATTTATAAAATAAAATCGTTTTTACCATCATTATCGTTTTTTATTTCTGTTCAGATTTTTTTTGTTGCTAAAGTTATAATTTAATACATATAAAATTTAAAAAAAAATTATATAATAAAAGCGTAGCAGAAAATATGTTGGTTTCGAACTCACAACCACGCTCTTGTCAGCTCTCTGCAGCTACCACTAGACCACACGAACATAGTTCATATTGTTGAAATTAGCAATAATATATTACAAGTTAGAACAATATTCAAGATCATACCTACCTTAACACTGCGTGTTAAATATCATATTCGAATAACTGTTTTATTAATCGTAAACGTTGAACCAGTTGTTCTAGTTCGATAAGCTTACTGCTAACGAGCAGAAGGTTCAAATTCGTTTAATTTTTAAGGGGTCAGTCAATTGCTATAACCGATTGTACACCGCGGCCACATCTCGATGCATCCCCACGTCGGTTTCTAGGAAATATTCACTGAGACTGCACACGTTGCGATTGTGGAGGGTATTAGGGTTTAAAAAGCCTCGACCTCCACACTTTTGCGGGATATACAGCCTCATTACCGATGACCGTGGGTGATGCATTCGATTTGCAGTCAGTAGCGTACGGGCCCTCCTATCCAGGGCATCGAGTTTGGTCTGAGTCCATTTGAGTATGCCGAAAGAGTACATCAAACCGGCATGACCCAACCGTTGAATGCGCGCACCTTGTTTTAGCCTGATAGAAGACTATTATTAAGTACTTTTTTCAGGAGGCCAATGAAGCGCTCTTTCAATGATTGCTTCATGTCAGTAACATTGATGCCCAACGCTTCCGACATACCCAAATACTTATAGGTTTCGGATGCGGAGAGAGCTCAAAGGTTTGTGGAATCCGAGAGTTGGGTTCCCAGTGATCCACAATCTTTTCCATAATCTTTCCTCTCTTTACATGCATGACTGCACATTTGTCCACACCAAATTCCATCCTGATGGCCCTACTGAAAGTTTCAGTTACTTTCAATAGCTCCATCAATTGCAAATTGGTGGGGGCAAAGAGTTTTAGGTCATCCATGTAAAGGAGGTGAGATATAACCTGGCCACCTCTCCTCAACCGATAGCCTAGACCTGAATCCTCTAGCAGTGTGCAAATTTATTATAATATTATCATTGATAAAGTGTAGCCTTAGGGGCGCTATGGAGCAAGGACTTAGAAAAAATTTCTTTTATCTAAGTCCTTGCCTTTTACTTTTTTTTTATTTTATACAGGGTGAAATTGAACACATGCGACAAATCGAAATGGGAGATTGTACTCGTTATTATGAACAACTTTTACTATGGGACCAAGCCTGAAATCACGAAAAAAAAATCAGCTGTTCCGTACATTTTGATGAGTTATGCGAACATAAATGTAGGGAACAGCTGGTTTTTTTTTTTGTGATTTCAGGCTTGGTCCCATAGTAGAAGTTGTTCATAATAATGAGTACAATCTCCCATTTCGATTTGTCGCATGTGTTCAATTTCACCCTGTATAAAACGATTTATATTTCCAAAATGGTAGCTCGGATGAGATTGTTTTCGGGAAAGAAATTGTTGCTCTACTCAAAAGCCATGAGGTCATGTAAAAAAATTAGCAAAAGATTCGAAAAAAAACACATCAAAAATTTTTTAAGTGTCGGTCGTCGTTTTTCCATTTTTGACATCGTTTGTCCATTTTGGACCAACTGCGAATTGGACCAACTGCGAATTGGACCAATTGCCAATTGGACATCTTTTTGAACATTGGACCAATCGCGAATTGGACCAATCGCGCCTAAAGGGGTCAAAGCCGATGTCAGAGCAGTATCGCTCCTAACGTCGCGCCTCGTGCCGCACGGAGGCGCGCGGGCGCCTGTGGTTATCAACGTTGATTCATAATCCATCTTCAGCACTCATACCTGATCAGTTGCTCGTTTATAGACAGTTTCTTAACCGACTTCTTAAAAAAAGACGGGTTGCACTCCGGGAGTGCCGGCAGAAGTGAAAACTTGAATATTAACGTTGAAATAAATCAATTATTAATTTAAAAAGCTAACAATCATAAAATAATAATATGTACAAGTATATAAAAAGGGAAAATCCACCACCACCACCAACACCACCACCAGCACCACCACCAGCACCAGCACCACCATCACCACCACCACCACCACCACCATCACCACCACCACCATCACCACCACCACCACCACCATCACCATCACCACCATCACCATCACCACCACCACCAGCACCACCACCACCTTCACCATCACCATCCCCATCCCCATCCCATCCACATCCACAGCCCCATCACCATCACCATCCCCATCCACATCACCATCACCATCCATCCATCCATCCATTATCGTGTCTCACTTGGTTCACTTCGGTTGGCGCCGCCGTAGAAAGCGAGGGGGGGGGAAATCTCTCCTGACGGTCACGTGTCCTGACGCGATGCCCTGACGCGAGTTTCACATTTTTTACCCATTACAAAAAGTGTGCAACGCCGCTAAAGAAGTTTACACTTCAAAAATCGGTCAAGTGCGAGTCGGACTCACGCACCGAGGGTTCCGTACAAATTTGTAGGTAAGTAAATACACACATCAAAAGTGTCTAGGGATCAACATATATTTTTGCAATAACTTTTCTCCTGATTGATATTAATTAAAATTTTCTTTAAGGATTCATCAAATAAAGTGTTTTCGTTTATCACAGTAACGATAAACCAAGTCACCTTTGCATTAATAAAGAAATTTGCCATTTTCCTAATAAAGGGATTTTTGACATTTGAACCACTAACACAAAAGTTCGAAAAAAAGACTGAAATAACAGTTTTCTTTAAAATTTTATTGGGTAACTTAAACAATTAATAATCCGTGTTTCTACCGCGAACACTAACAACACAAGAACATCGGTTTGGCATACTCAAAATGAGTTCATCCAAATCACGCTGTGGAATGGCCGCCCATGTTCGTTGCAACAACAAAAAAAGGTCTTCTTGCGACTGGATACCCTCCATATTCGGCAGAGCTCTTCTCTGTAGCATATCCCATGCATGCTCAATCGGGTTCAAGTCTGGCGACTGAGCAGGCCAGGGCAGGACATTGATGTTAGCTGCGGCGAGAGTCTGTCTTACAACTCTTGCGGTGTGCGGTCGTGCATTATCATGCATTAACTGAAATAAGGGACCGATTTGCACTTGTAGAGGAACGATGACGTCTGATACAATCGTCTCAGCATAAATTTGAGCGTTGAGGTTGCCTCTGATCCAAATCAACTCAGTTCTTCCGCCGATCCAAATACCCGCCCATACCATGATGGTTCCACCACTATAAGGATGGACTTCCTGGCAGGATTTTAATCGCTGTTGGCGTCCAGGGGTTCTCCAGTGTCGTATACGTCTTGTATCCGGTCTCATACCAAAACGAGACTCATCAGAAAAGCACACGAAACGCCATTGTTCTTCTGCCCAATTTCTGTGTTCAAGAGCCCATTGATATCGAATCCTACGATTGTGCATTGCTATAGGTGGTACCCGTAGCGGTCTTCGGGAATGAAGGTTCACTTCATGCAAGCGGTTTCTGACTGTTTGGTCGCTAATTAAGTTCCCTGAAGAGTGATGAAGCCTCACGGCTAACATCATGGCGGTTATTGTTGGAGCTCTTCGAGTTAAGATTTGAATGTATCGGTCTTGTCTCCGTGTGGTGCAGCGATACCGTCCTCCATGGTGCTCAGCCACGGTACCAGTGCTTCGGTAACGTGTCCAAAGTCGACTGATAACACTCTGACTTGTATTCAGAGCTAAAGCCACAGTACGTTGCCGGGAACCAGCTTCTATCATTCCCACGGCTCTGAGCATTTCTTCCCTGCTTAAATGACGTCGCCGCTCCATAATAACGTTGGTTTTAATCAGTAGTAGGGAAACAGTAGCACTAATAATGTCTTCAATGCGTTGTATGTTTTTATAGGGAAAATATTGACAGCTGATTTTCATCTTTTACTCGAATTTGATTCACAGTTCCTGATTCAAATTATGAAATGCACCAAAAAGGATCCATATAAATTTATAAAATCATAAATTTATTACAAAGCCACATCTCAATCTCAAGAAATCCGCATAAAAATGCTTGATCCCTAGACACTTTTGATGTGTGTAGTTTATTACGGGATTTTTTTTATGTAACTACTTTACGGTTTTGGTTTTGCTACATGAACTTGCTTCTTTGTCAAATTTTGTGATTCTAGGTCAACGGGAAGTACCCTATAAATTTTGATTCTCTTGAGTATCGAAATATACGTTTTTTGCGGCATAAACGACCATATCTTTTTTTCACGTTAAATTAGAAGTTTAATTTTTTCACAGCTTCAAGGGGCTGTAAACCTGAGTATATGGTTTTAATTTCAACTCGATACCTCTACGCGTTACCGAGATAAAGGGTCTGGACAGACAGACGGACAACAAAGTGATCCTACAAGGGTTCCGTTTTTTCCTTTTGAAGCCCCACAAATCAAAATTTTAGACAAAAGTTCACTGCACCTCCTAGGTTCCCCAATTTTAGAAGACAGTTTTACTCTTTTCATCGACGAAAAAATTAAAAATTTCAATGAGATTTCGGACAGACTCTCCAAAATTAATTTACATTCGGCATTCACCCTGATTAGATACTGTTGTTTTGGCCCAAATTTTATGTATTTTCTACGCTCTTCCCCCTTATGGAAGCAGCCACACCTCTTGAACAAAATTGACCAAATTATTCGCAGCACACTAACATCCATTCTAAATGTGGCCTTGGACGACCGAGCGTGGCTTCAAGCCACACTACCCATCCGTTTTGGTGGCCTCGGCGTCCGCAAAATTACCAGTATTAGCTTACCGGCGTTCCTGTCTTCTGTCCACAGCACTGAAAAGTTGACCGGGAAAATTTTAGCTCCCTGCCTGGTTGACTGTGAAGTGCCGTGCTTGACCGACGCGGTGAACGCCTGGAAAGCGGCTTGCCCGGATACAGATCGGCCCGTAAACCCATCTTCCCAGAGACAGTGGGATGAGCCGCTCTGCAGGTTGGTACGGAATAATCTTATCAATACGTCCACCAATTCTGCTGAGCGTGCCCGCCTGCTGGCTGTGGGTGAGTGGGAGTCGGGGCTGTGGCTTCAAGCACTCCCGTCACCCAACATAGGCACTATGCTGGGTGACACTACCTTTCGGCTCGCTACCTGCCTGCGTTTGGGCGCTCCTTGCGGGGCTCCGCATCGCTGTCAGTGCGGTGAAGCTGTCGACTGCCTTGGACACCATGGCCTATCCTGCAGTAGGAGCGCAGGCCGGATAGCACGGCACGCCAGCATTAATGACATCATCCGTCGTGCTCTTGTCACCGCCGGGGTGCCAGCTGTTTTAGAACCCAACGGCCTGGCACGCGACGATGGAAAGAGACCAGACGGAATGACCATAATGCCCTGGAAGTTAGGCAGACCTTTGGTGTGGGATGCAACATGTGTCGACACCCTTGCGCCATCCCATCTTCCTAGCACGGTGGGCTGTGCTGGGGCGGCTGCTGCAGGTGCAGAAAACCTCAAACGGCGAAAATATTGCAACCTGATTGGGACTTATATGTTCGAGCCGTTTGGGGTTGAAACACTAGGGCCATGGGGTCCGAGTGCCCACTTGGTATTTCGGGATATCGCCAAGCGGTTAGTCGACTCTTCACGTGACCAGAGGGCTGGCCTATATCTTGGTCAAAGAATTAGCATTGCCATACAACGTGGCAATGCTGCCAGCCTTTTGGGCACTGTTCCTGTTGACAGCGATGCGGATGAATTCTTTGATGCCCTATAATGATTGTTTATTTTTTCATATAATTGTACATATTACACACACATATTTTTGGAGAAATAAATATTTTTTAGTTTTGAGGTACGGAACCCCAAATAAGAAGGAGGTTACCAATTCTTGTGTATACCTTTTTTATATGGCGGACAGATTTGGTAGAGGAAGCTTGCGCGGTGGTCCCATATGAATTTTATTAACTTTGCTTGGGCGGTTTTTGAGTTAGCTTCAACAATACGTACTATAAATTCCTGTCGCTGATGTTTACATAAAACGTAGTGGTAAACGATTTTGTGTAGGGTAGGTATGACAACTTAAAAGTGAAAAATAAAAACTTAATGTAAAGTTCTATCATTTAGGGACAGACAGTGTCTGTGACGAGAAACTTTCCGAAGCACTTACACCTTAGTGCATATACTCTGTGGTAGAATGAGTCACAAGCATTCCTCCCCTCTTCACACTTCCTACTTTGCTTTTCCGTTGGACTAAGTGTCTGTAATTTACCATTAATTTTGCAATTTGACTGTTGTCATTGCAATAATTTCACGGCAGATTACAGCCCTTTTGCAACGCGCGGTTTTGTAGTACTTAAAGTTGTTAATTTAGAAACACAGAAAGAGACAAGTAATTTTCGTTAAAAGAAAAATATTTTAAAAAAATAGAGCTACGTTCGGTTACAGTAAAATTGTACATAATAATATTATCACAAATTATTTCATCTCGTTTTATCTCGTTTCCGGATGACAGCGATGCGGGTGAATACTTCGACGCCTAAGTGACCTTTGTTTTTTATTTTTATATATTGGTATTGTAAGTTAGTTAGTCATTTATTTTAGTATCTAGCGTATATAGTTAGTTACTTATTATGAAGCAATAAATAAACATATATTTGGTCAATTATTTCAAAGCAACCTGAAAACTTTGTGACAAGGACAAAACAAAAACTAAAACAATAGATAACTTCAATCAATTGTTTTTATAAAACATATCTGTATTTACGAGTATTTAACAATAATTAATTGACAATAATTATGTGACATTGCTTTAAAAAAGTGCATCAATATTGTCCATGTTCTTGACCCGATTATATTTACAAATGTGGTCCTTTGAATCGAACGAAACTGGAATTTCCAAACACTAGCTGACAGTGAAGGCATTCTGTTCGTTGAATGAACGTCGAGTCGGAGCTCTGCTGCGCTCATGGTCCGACTCCGGACGAAGGCGACATTCGTCAGCAGTCGGACAGGCTCAGTCACTCGCTGTCTCGTCATCACTATCACATCACATAATCATGTTCTGTTTTCTTTCCTTTGCTTCAATTTGCTCAACATGCTTTACATTCGTGTCACGAACAGCACAACGTAGGTATACGTGTAGATGACGACACACTGCGACCACTCACACCCTCTTACGTTTCATGTGTTGCTGCGTGCGGGGAATAAGCTGCTTAGTATATCATGACTTGCTTTACTTCCCAAACTAATATCGAAATAGTTTTGAAAAGATTATGGTCCGGGGGACATAAAGAACTGATGGGCTAAAACATTACATTATTCTAAGCTTCTTAAATCTTGAATGAGATGTCACAGACTCGCATCCATGGCCTCCTTGCATTAAATAATTTGACAAAGCATTACAGAGACATCCATTACTTATGTAACACTGTTACGAAGCAAAACAATCTCGACGGAGCGCCACCGCGGCGGCGACGCGAGACGTCGCGACGCACGCAGTTAACCTTCTTCGAATCGCCGCGTTCCTTTTCGAGATGCCTGGTTTATACCAGCTTAGTGTGCTACTTTCTACACGTCTCTGCACATCCTTTCATTCTTAGCGAAGAATTTTAGTACGCACAGCAATAATTCTCACACGTTTGTCTTCGAAAACACTTGGAAGTGTGGCTTGAAGTATTAAAAGAAACACGTATAGCCAACCTCGATTGTCTACTAAGCTGTCTTTATCACAAGATAGTGACCACCACGACTAGCCTTTCTAGCGTCTTCCCAAACATGTAAGTATTTGGTTTTACACACTACTTGTAGATACTGCTTCGACATGAACGCCTTCCAGTGCCGTCTCCGTTCGTCGTCGCCCCTGTGCACTCCGTGCACAGCGCGCAAGCTATGTGTGCGGTAGATGTGCGTCGCGTATCTGCCTCGCGAGCCACGCGACGCCATCCGCGAGCCCGGCGCCGGACAGCGCGCACGACGCACAGATGTGCCACGGTTTGTCCGTGATGCGCTCCAGACCCAACGCTGCAACATTAAAACCAATATAACGAATTATAAGCAAGGCTATAAATAAATAGGAAAGAAACGATCGATAGATTGTGTAGAAGATGATGTGGCCCGAAGGGGTGTGAGGGGTGACTACTGAGATGGCGGTTAATAATGGAGATAGCATGCTGCGCCGACGCCGAACAAATGGGTGAGGGCAGGAATGAATTTGAGGAGGGCACTGTGATCCAGCTCAATTCCTGCTCCGAGTGCGTGGACATGAGTATGTGAGTAGGTACTGACCGGCGGCGACCTGCATGGGCGCGAGCGCGTGCGGCGCGTCGTGCTTGTTGGCGAACACCAGCAGCGGCACGCGCCGCCCGAACATGTCTGGGTGCGCCAGCAGCAGCTCCAGCTCCTCGCGGGCCACCACTGACAACCAATCAATGCAAAGTGAATGCTTTCTCACTACAATTTCGATGGGATTGCAGCATATTGTCATCATATAGCCAAACGAACACAAACAAAAAGGCTAGGTTTGATCGACACGTAAAGTTCCACATCTCTTCCTAAATGTTTGAACGCAGCTCGCTTAAACCGATATCGTGTCCATTACTTGTCAGCGAGCTACAACTAAGTGTTTGGTTCCACACCAACCGGTCGCCACTCGCTGACGGAGCACACTACGCAGCCGTCCACCTCGGTTTGTAATCACATCGGCCGCCGACTGACGGCATTCCTGATTCACCGGCAAACTTACTTCCGCTCCGAGTTCCGAGTTTTGTGAAGTTTGAAATGTAATCTGGTCCTTCGGCCTGCGCGCCCCAATGGAATCAATATTCATTTGCTATAATTTGAGCATGGTAAACAACGTTCTTATATCATATTTGCAAAGTTTCAGGAGTTTTAGGAAACTAATTTATGGAAATGTGGAAGCTTCATTGTCACTCAATTTAGAAATAAAATGATTGAAATGACTGTTTTTTGCAGTTTATTAAATATGTTTTAACTGAAATCTATATAATACTTACTTACAGGCTGTTTGAAGTCATTGAAACATTTAATTAGACGAACGTTATAGAGTAATAAACCCAAAGTTATGGTCTAGCAAAGGGTTGGAGTAACTGGAAGTGCCGACGAACATGACACTCCATCATTCGAGCCAAAGATCATATTATACAAGGTAACCACTTTGTATGACAAATGGAGTTACAACCGACTGAGGTGATACTAAACTTATTTTTTTGAGTCTATAATAGTCTCGTGCATTGCAGTCAATAGCTGGAGCTCGACATAAGTATGTAATGTCGTCCCACGCGCTGAACGAATACTGACCGAGCCGCAGGTGATCAGCCGAATCCACCACGAAGATAACGGCGTGCGCGCGGCGGTAGTGGCGCTCCCAGAGCGCGCGATGCCGCGGTGCGCCCGACACGTCCCACGCGCTGAACGCCACGCCGCCACCTGCACACACGGGAGGTCAGCACGCGGACACGGCGACACGCGTCGGGGCGGGGAGAGGACTACGCACTAGTGAAGTGCTCCTGCTGCTGGCCCACCGTGGGCGCGGCGAGCGGCGCGCGCGCCTCGGGCGGCCGCAGCGCGTTGAGCAGCGTGCTCTTGCCGCTGTTGTCGAGCCCCAGCACCAGCACCGTCACCTCGGCGCGCCCGCGGCCCAGCCACACCGACAGCTTGTCCAGTAGACCCATCTCCTCGATTAACAAATAACTGCAAAAGTTATATCTACACATCATACGTAGTACGTACACCAATAAGAAGCTGATTATAATGTTTTACATACTGTTGGTACTTTTACCTGAAGTCGAACCTTAAGGCTAGTAACTGAAAAGGAACAGGTCCCCTTATACATGCTTTCACAAAATTATGATATCTAATAATCGTCTTTTTTGGATTTTATTCCTTCGTCCTCCGTCCTTCAAATGGTTTCCCCGACTCAAAGGACGAATTTCAACCAGCATAGCTAGTATTAAAATCGATACGAAATTGTCTACTGAAGATTGTCAAGCGTGCAATATGTACTAGTAACTTACCCGGTTCGGTTCTCAGGATCTCACATATTTGTAGATGTTACCCAATCAATGTGTGAATACTTACTAATTCCTGCACGTACCTATTTAGTAAACTCTGTACCGTAAATACACACAACTAATTGATGCAGTTCAGGGATCAACTCATTACTACTGAGACGAGTGGCGACTGTTTGTGCGGTATCGACGGCGCGCGGCGGTTGCCATGGCAACGCCGTACAAAACACCGCGGCCGATTGGTACCGCTGTACGTACTTATTGAATATTCTGCAGTCCTTAGTTGATGTGATGGTTCATGTAGATTATTGAAAAATACTTTCTGTAGGGCCTACTATGTTAGATACTCAATATTTCTTTAAAGATAATCGTAATCGGTAATTCTTTTCTTTCTGGTAAAGGAAACAATGATGGCCAGTATCATTTCACATAAATTCAGAATAAACTTAATTTTAGAAATTGGGGGTTCGTATGCAATGCAAAATAATAACATTTTAATATCACCTAATTTATCTATACAGTAGGTAGGAATCACGTATTAATATTATTGCACTGGGAGACAATTGAAGTCAGGTTTCTCCATCGCTTGTATTGAACATTATAGTCCTACGGCACTGACCCTGGTACGCCGCCTGCTAATCAATGTCTTCTCAATTAATATGTAGAGTTCTTTTACTTTAACTAATCACATTTTGGTAGAGATAGTTTGTTTACTGCACTCCACAGTCAGCACACTGTCACAACGTGGCGGCGGCGGACAGATGACGTCGTAGATCTCGTCGGGCGAGCGGCCGCGCGTCTCGGGCAGCGCGCGCGCCGCGAACAGCGCCAACGCCAGCGTCAGCGCGGCCGCCAGCGCCAGCGCCGCGCTGAGGCCGGCGTAGCGCGCCACCAGCGGGAACAGCGCCACCTCCAGCGCGTTGCCGCCCCACGCCGCGCCGCCGACCAGCGTCACCGCGCACCCGCGGTACTGCAACACAACACGCTACAGTCGGTGCTAGCACGGCAACAGCGGACCGGTGGTGACATCTCTACCACCACATACGAAGTACCTGTGCACCTACTACACATACAGACAGCGCGCAGCGACACAATGTGGTGTCGTCAAGCTTAAAAAAATAACATTGCATTTGTTACGACTATACTAAAGAACACATAAAAACCGGTCAAGAGTGTATCATAATAATATGTTTTAAAATTTTCATCGGTGAAGCCTAATTTCGATACGAAAGTTAAAATTTCGATACGTCAAAGTGGGTTAGACTTGACTTCTAAGATTTCGTTACATTGTTAGTTAGTTACAAGTGAAGCTAATAAAAGCGTGTTAAAAAGCTACAAAAAGTGTGTCTTTTGCTGCAGTACCTAGTTGATGAAGCTGTGTGTACCTGATAGTGGAACATGTCGGCGAGCATGGCGTAGGGCGCGGGCTGCAGGCCGGCGGAGTCCGCGAACACCGCGCCCGCCAGCGCCGCGCCCGCCCACGCGCCCCCCGCGCCCCCCGCCAGCGCGCCCGCGCCGCCCAGCAGGCACAGCCCCGTGGCCAGCGCGCACCACACCATCAGCGGCTGAGGAACCGGTACATCGCGTTGTGAGTCACATACCAGCATCCTCCTGCCCTTCTCCCAGGGGAGGCGCAACATCCCGCGACATGTCTTTTTCCTCCGTACTTCTCTAAAGTCATCGCCGCGGTAGTCACTCCTTTTCCAGCCATATCATCATTGGTGGAAAAACATAATGTGCGCCAAGTGCCAATACAACCTCATACGTTAAATTTTGACCCTTACAGAATAACTCTAATGGACGTAAAAGTTTCGCCCACCTTCTAAAAATACATAAATTTATTTTAACAAAAATGTAATAAAAACCTTTCTGCCAACTTTCTCGACGAGGTACAAGGCTAGTGCAGAAGCAACGAACTGCGCTGCACCAAGCAGCACAGCGTGGCGCGCGGGAGAGCCGAGAGCGCCAGCCGCGACCGCCGCACCGGCCGCACCGGCGTCGTCCCGCGCCAGCACAAACACGCGCTCCGCGAACTGCAGCAGCGCCAGCACGCCACACGCCTCCTGTCCCACCACCGCCACCAGGCCCAGCACGAACGCGCGCCGACGACGCACGTCGCTCACTGAGGACGTCACAAATGAAAATCTAATATTATAAAAACATCACTGCTAGCCAAAGAGAATAATTATAACCACTAGAGAGCGTCTAGGCCAATTTCTTCGAAGCACACGACTCCCTACCGCGGGACGGGGGGCGAGGAACAACGCGCGGCTGCAATAGGTCAGTTCTTGTAGGTATGCCTATCGTTACGGCGGCATAGTCGACATCGATAATCTATTACAAAAACTACATGTATCCTGTTATTATTGATTTTTTAAATTATAGATTTAGGGTCTTGATTGTTCTATGTAAAAAATTATAAACGACCGTCTACATATTTTTGAATCCTAACCGATCGGTCCCAGCAGAGGTGCCTGGCGACATCAATAATTTCTTGGACCAATCGCTCCCGGTCGGGGACGAAAAATACGAAAAATTATTTTTGATTTAATCAGATTATGAGCCACCGCAGGGATCTATTTAAAATGGTGGCTGGGTAAACGAGCACACTTTTGAGTCGCGCGTTGATGTCTTTTGGAAAAGTCTCGTTCTTTTATTAACCGACTTCAAAAAAGGAGGTTCTGTATCCGACCCGTATGTATGTATGTCCGCGATTTTCTCAAAAACTAATGGACCAATTTTGATGTCCCTTCACTAACGTGATCTACATACTTTCAGGAAGGTATTATAATACATTAGGTAATTATTCTTGTGTACGAAGTTATATGCATAATGTTAAGTCCGGTCAAGCTCCGCGCGTACCATTAGTAGCGCTAGCGGAGCTTGAGAGGTTGTCGGTAGTTTTTTTTTTTATACTTAATATTTTTAAGTTGAATTTGACAACATATCACCATCAACATAGGTATTGGGGCACCCAACTCTCACAAGAACTTAGGGTCGTTTTAAAATACAATCAGACAATAAACCAGTGGAGTACTTGGCTGCCGTTCTAGTGTTTCGCATACAACAGCACACACATTGACCAAGTATGCACTTTTATGTTCAAAGTGAAACTAGAAGTAAGCTTACAAGAGATGCGAGATTATCACCTAACGTGAAGGTGAACATCAATGGAACATCCGATGTCATCCTTATTACGATAATACAATGTTAATACAAGGCATCCATAAAAATAATGGTGCACTTAAGTTGTACTAGATAATTAGAATGTTTACTTAACATGAGTAGCTCACGGTCGACAGAATCATTAATGTGCCGCGAACTAAGGAATTGTGTACGAATGAACATATTTTAACTAACGGCAACATGTGCCTTGTTTATTTATTGAAGTGTCTGTGATAAGTTAACACTTTGAGCGGAGCAACGTTATAATACGTCAAATTTAATAAACGCTATTTGACACAACGTCAGCAAAAACTATGTCTTTCTTTAAACAACGTATGGCTGCGGCTTATACCAATTCCTTCAAGCTACGTCATCGCGCTGTGTCACTTTAAATTTTCGGACTGCTAGCACCACTCCACGTTAGTTTTTTTCACTTTATAAGGCTACTCACACACATAAATTCTAATTACGTATTTTGTATGAGAAAATAGTGCGCCGCGCAACAAACATTTAAATACCCAGATGTTCCGCTCAAAGTGTTAAGTAAAAAAATAAATGTGTGATTTTATTGGAACGAAGTTCTCTAACGCGGCTTTCTGTAAGAGTAAACTGGTAGAAATCGTTATGTAACGAAGAAACGTTATGCCCCTGCCTGCGTCTCCATGCGAGTTTATATACAGGGTGGCAGGAACATGACGTAACAACCATCGCAGCGCAGGGGTGTTCAGAATCATGCACCGAATCTATGGGAGCAGGTTGACCGCCGATGTTCTTGCCACCCTCTGCCACCCTGTTTAAATCTTCAAGGTAGTTATTTCAACTTCGTAGTACCTATTCCAAATATGAAAACTTAGGCTTAGTTAAATTTTATAGATGTTTGCAGACAAGATCTCTACAGACCAATGTACAAGTTCTTTACGCTGACGCGACCCGATTGGCTGGCAGGCTACGTTTATAAGTGCGGTTGGCTTCTGCTCCTTTATATAAAAGTTTTACATAAACATACAGGGTGGCCGGAACATTGATGTCCAAAAATAAAATTTAGGTCCCTCGTATCATGGGGTATCCGAATCACCCCATGTATGTTCCGCGACTTTTCATAGTTTTCGAGTTACGAATTTTTTTCTGACTTTTTGAGAATGATCGACCTGACCAATCTAAAAAAAAATTAAAAAAAAGTACATGGCTTTGTCGAGATTTTTTTTTTTGCAACTGAATCTTCGTGAGTAGTACTTTTATGCATAAAATAATCAGCTTCGTGATGAAAGTTATGAAAAAGTTGGTCTAAAGTGAAAAAATTACGTTCGGTAAATTATGGCTTAGCATTTCAACTTTAAATAAAAAATTTAAACAGGAAACTTCATGGTTCCTAAGTAGGCTTCAAGAATGCGCCAGACTCTCAGCTTTCATAATCATAAAAAAAAAAAATCACTTTAGACCAACTTTTTCATAACTTTCATCACAGTTACGAAGCTGATTATTTTATGCATAAAAGTACTACTCACGAAGATTCAGTTGCAAAAAAAAAATCTCGACAAAGCCATGTACTTTTTTTTTTAATTTTTTTTAGATTGGTCAGGTCGATCATTCTCAAAAAATCAGAAAAAAATTCGTAACTCGAAAACTATGAAAAGTCGCGAAACATACATGGGGGTGATTCGGATACCCCACGATACGAGGGACCTAAATTTTATTTTTGGACGTCAATGTTCCGGCCACCCTGTATAATGTCAATACTCATAATTATCAGTTTTTTTCGTTTTTGGTCCAGATGCTGTCCACAAGATATAATTCATGTTATGTAACCGCACTAGCTATCGCTACCAAATAATACATATCCTAGTATACTCACACATGTCCTTCGCCAGTGTGAGCGGCGACTGCAGCTGGTCGTCCGGCGGTGGCAGCGCTCGCAGCTCGGCGTGCAGCGCGGGATCCTAGTGTACTCACACATGTCCTTCGCCAGTGTGAGCGGCGACTGCAGCTGGTCGTCCGGCGGTGGCAGCGCTCGCAGCTCGGCGTGCAGCGCGGGGTCCTAGTGTACTCACACATGTCCTTCGCCAGTGTGAGCGGCGACTGCAGCTGGTCGTCCGGCGGTGGCAGCGCTCGCAGCTCGGCGTGCAGCGCGGGGTCCTAGTGTACTCACACATGTCCTTCGCCAGTGTGAGCGGCGACTGCAGCTGGTCGTCCGGCGGTGGCAGCGCTCGCAGCTCGGCGTGCAGCGCGGGGTCCTAGTGTACTCACACATGTCCTTCGCCAGTGTGAGCGGCGACTGCAGCTGGTCGTCCGGCGGTGGCAGCGCTCGCAGCTCGGCGTGCAGCGCGGGGTCCTAGTGTACTCACACATGTCCTTCGCCAGTGTGAGCGGCGACTGCAGCTGGTCGTCCGGCGGTGGCAGCGCTCGCAGCTCGGCGTGCAGCGCGGGGTCCTAGTGTACTCACACATGTCCTTCGCCAGTGTGAGCGGCGACTGCAGCTGGTCGTCCGGCGGTGGCAGCGCTCGCAGCTCGGCGTGCAGCGCGGGGTCCTAGTGTACTCACACATGTCCTTCGCCAGTGTGAGCGGCGACTGCAGCTGGTCGTCCGGCGGTGGCAGCGCTCGCAGCTCGGCGTGCAGCGCGGGGTCCTAGTGTACTCACACATGTCCTTCGCCAGTGTGAGCGGCGACTGCAGCTGGTCGTCCGGCGGTGGCAGCGCTCGCAGCTTGGCGTGCAGCGCGGGGTCCTAGTGTACTCACACATGTCCTTCGCCAGTGTGAGCGGCGACTGCAGCTGGTCGTCCGGCGGTGGCAGCGCTCGCAGCTCGGCGTGCAGCGCGGGGTCCTAGTGTACTCACACATGTCCTTCGCCAGTGTGAGCGGCGACTGCAGCTGGTCGTCCGGCGGTGGCAGCGCTCGCAGCTCGGCGTGCAGCGCGGGGTCCTAGTGTACTCACACATGTCCTTCGCCAGTGTGAGCGGCGACTGCAGCTGGTCGTCCGGCGGTGGCAGCGCTCGCAGCTCGGCGTGCAGCGCGGGGTCCTAGTGTACTCACACATGTCCTTCGCCAGTGTGAGCGGCGACTGCAGCTGGTCGTCCGGCGGTGGCAGCGCTCGCAGCTCGGCGTGCAGCGCGGGGTCCTAGTGTACTCACACATGTCCTTCGCCAGTGTGAGCGGCGACTGCAGCTGGTCGTCCGGCGGTGGCAGCGCTCGCAGCTCGGCGTGCAGCGCGGGGTCCTAGTGTACTCACACATGTCCTTCGCCAGTGTGAGCGGCGACTGCAGCTGGTCGTCCGGCGGTGGCAGCGCTCGCAGCTCGGCGTGCAGCGCGGGGTCCTAGTGTACTCACACATGTCCTTCGCCAGTGTGAGCGGCGACTGCAGCTGGTCGTCCGGCGGTGGCAGCGCTCGCAGCTCGGCGTGCAGCGCGGGGTCCTCGCGGTCCACGCCGCGCAGCCATGCCAGCGCCGCCCGCGCCTCCTGCAAGAAACAAACAAAGAAATATTCATTAAGCACAGACATAAAAGGTACACAACATATTCTGGAAAAAAAAAAAACAAATAAAAAGTGTAAAGTGCGTTGTGATGTGTGCCTCACGGTTGAGCCAAATAAGACCAGTTCAGCAAAAATGTCAGACAACTATGCCTGACGCTGGTTTTCAACTGGACTGGGTTAGTTGATTAGGTGTCGGATATAAATCAGTTTAATACTGCATTTCTCGGACTCGGATCGGATGTAGTGCGAAACCGCTCTTATACTGCAATGTAGGCATGCATACATCAATCAAATAAAATAAATTAGTGTAAGAAAATAATAATAACATAACGAATATGTACATAATTCGTGTGATTTTTAATCAACTGACATGTACGTTGTGTGGCGATTTATTTATATTTAAAGCGACAGGAACTAAGTTTCAGCTAAGTGTTTACGTGAAATAGTACTCCAATATACACCGGTGAACTATCTGCTGGTGTAAAGAATCTGTGGGCAGTGCCCGCAGAGAACTTGACGTACCCGCTGGGTCAAGGACTAGCTGCAGGCGTCAGCAGTGTCACCAGTGCTAGTTACTCACATCGGGCTTCCCTTGCGCGGCGAGGAATGGCGGCGACTCCGGCACGAACAGGAACAGCACGCAGTGCGCCGCCGACAGCGCCAGGCAGCTCCACAGCACCGTCCTGTAACATCACCACAGTCACTGTGAGCTCCTGACAGATGAACTTATACAGTGCAGTCACCCCATCTGCTATCGCTCTCAGAACTTATCTCTGATAAGTCAGTTTAAATATTAGTGCAAGCGTATAGCTTCATAACATCGCGCTTCCCCGGAGGCTTTCCTTCGTCACATGTGAGTATACTCAACCGTCCTAACGGTTGAGTATACTCACATGTGACGAACGAGTGCGAACGTATCGCGATCCTGAGCCTGTGAGCTTGTAGATATTAGTTTTTATAAAGGGGCCTTTTTTTTAACGTTGAGAAATGCTCATGCATTCTGCACTACGACGGGGAGATACAAGGCTGCACTAAAAGTATCGGGAATGGAATATTTCCACTGTTCCTGTCATATTAAAATCTTTTTAATTGAAAACTCCTTAGTTTTAAAAATCGATTACCATTTATTTATTTAAAAAAAGATTCTCGGTCTTGTCACAAGGTTTTGTCAAACTTGTTTAGTTGTTGAGAAAATGGAATTGACTCGAGGAAATTCAAGAGCGATGATTTATTATGACTTTCGAAGTGGTTTAACACAAAAACAGTGTGTTGACCGGATGATTTCTGCATTTGGTGATGAAGCCCCATCTAAAACCACAATTTATCGCTGGTTTGCTGAATTTCAACGTGGACGTGTCAAGCTCAGTGATGATCCCCGTCAAGGTCGTCCAAAAACTGCAGTCACCCAAGAAAACGTTGATGCTGTGCGTAAGCTGATTGAGGAAGATCGACATGTGACATACCGGGAAATTCAGGCAACTTTAGACATTGGCATGAGTCAAATACAAAGATTCTTGCATGAACAATTAGGTGTAAAAAGTTGTTTTCCCGATGGATACCGCATTCGCTCTGTGAAGAGCAAAAAGCGGCTCACGTTACTTGGTGCGTCAGAACTCTCGAAAAATTCCACGCAGGATCCTCAAATGCTATACAACATCGTATCAGGTGACGAATCCTGGATATACGCGTACGAACCCGAAACAAAAAACCAGTCACGAGTTTGGGTGTTCGAAAATGAGTTAAAGCCAACAAAAATTGTTCTTTCACGGAGTGTTGCAAAAAAAATGGTGGCCACGTTTGTCTCCAAAACCGGCCATGTTACGACTATTCCTCTTGAGGGACAAAGAACGGTTAATGCAGAATGGTATGCTAGCATTTGTTTGCCACAGGTAGTTTCTGAACTCCGTAAAGAGAACTGCAACCGCCGCATCATCCTCCATCACGACAATGCGAGTTCCCACACCGCGCACAGAACAAAAGAGTTTTTAGAGCAAGAAAACATAGAATTATTAGACCATCCGCCGTACAGCCCCGACCTAAGCCCTAATGATTTTTATACTTTCCCTAAAAAGAATAAATTGCGTGGACAGAGATTTTCATCACCTGAAGAAGCTGTGGACGCCTACAAAACGGCCATTTTGGAGACCCAACTTCCGAATGGAATGGTTGCTTCAATGATTGGTTCCATCGTATGGAAAAATGTGTCAAATTTCGCGGAGAATACTTCGAAAAGCAATAAATACATTTTTAAATAGTAATGTTGTGTCACTTCCTTGATTCCCGAAATTTTCAGTGCCGCCCTCGTTAGTGCAGTTATGTGGGACTCTAACCCACTAAAACTCCACGGTGTCCTTTTCTGCCGCTTACGGCGGGAACACGGACACGCGTTAGCACTCATCCGTGAACCCGCCACGACTGTCCGTTACGAGACCCTCCTCTGGGGAGTGTTCCCCATCATCGGCGCACCAGTACCTACATATAGCACGCCGTGACCACCCAAGGGATCAAACCAGCACATGGGCGCCAGACGAACCCCCGTGTCTGGGCACCCTTGGTCCCCCTGCGATGGGTCAGGTCATTGGCCCCACCGCCTGCTATTTTCGGCCGCAAAATAGGGATAGCGGCCAACGTCATACCAACACTCCTCCTCCCCTGTGGCCCCACCCCGTCCACCATCAAACGGTGGCGACCCCGTCAAGGCCACGGAAGGTAGGAAGAGCGGCGCATCGCAATACCGGCACTCCTCTCCCGCCGCGGCCTTCAGCCCTCAGTCACGATGCCTCCCATACGATATCGCGGCCCGCCTCAGTTGCGATGTTGCCCAAGCGGTACCGCAACCTACTTGTTGGCCGCTACGTCGTTGGCTTACCGGCAAAAGCCCTGACGAGCGGCCCCCCCTCGGGTTCCTCTTCGCTTCACCGTGCCAAGCCACGGCTACTGAGCCCCCCCGCCTCGACAATGCGGGAACCCACCGGGAGGGTTACGTTCCAATAACTGCGTGTCATGTCGTAGGGTATAGATACAATTACCTGTGCGGCACGTGCGCGTCGGCGGCGAGGTACATCAGCAGCACGCCGAGGTTGTTGGCCAGCACGAGCGCCGACACCGCCGCGCCCCGCACCCCCGCCTCGCACATCTGGACACAACATTCATTAAGATCAGCCATCTGTTCTGCACGGACTTGGTGACTCGCACAGAAAATGTATATTGTAACATACCTACATCTAACGCCATCTACAGTTACACGTGTACAACACTGTCATCCGACCTAGAAGATACTACTTACTACTAGAAATAAATAAATACTATATAGCAAATAGGTACATAGTGTTGCCATATACAACTAACGCTATCTATGATCATCGTGTGGAACAATTACCTACAACTACAGACGAATTGTGTCGATATCGTGCACGCATGTTAACATCCTCGGGTTTATAAGCACCGACGATTCAGAACAAAAGTCAGTTCACTAGTTAGAAGTTCAGAGTTCGGTAGCCACGCAGCCAATTCTGATACCAAGTAAGCCTAGTTCCTGCTTCGATAGCCTAGCAGTCTTCAGGAACAAGTTTGAAGGGCGATAGCCACGCAGTCCTTTTCAACACCTCACTTAGGGTTGCCACATATAAATATTATTGTAACGTATAGTGTTATGTTACCAATAAATTATCATACCACCACAACGGAGCTTGATTTTCACAACCAGTAACGCTACACTGAACACTATAAATATACACTCTTTTTTGTTCACCTCCCTGGCGAGCAGTGGCGCGAGGCTCCAGGCGCCGGCGCCGCCCAGCCCGGCACACGCGCGCGCCGCTACCACCCACCAGCCGCTGCCACACAGCTTCAGCGACCAGCACGCCTGCACACAGCCAAAGAACAATGAAAGCACCTTTCCCACGCACCACCCCCAGCACAGTATGAATGTACTGCGAGAGTTACCACGAAGGCGGCGGAGGTGGCGACGACGGCGATCTTCCTGCCGGCGGCGAGCGCGCGCGCGCACAGCGGCACGCCCAGCAGCGACGCCACGAACGTGGTTGCGGCGGCGCCCACCACGTGCGCCTCGCCCCCCGCGCCTTCCTCGCCCCCCTCGCCCCCCTCGCCACTCGCCAGCGACACCCAGCCCATCGCAAGACCGAAAGATATCGTCGGCACGTTTACTGCAAGCAAATGAAGTGGTTAGTCAATCAATTTAATTGAATTCATAACATTATTCGTTCTTGGTGTATCATGGATGAGGCTCAAAATTCTGAGCGCCCAGTAGAACGATAAGGAAAAGTCTGGAAACACCAGAGGTTTTAACGAATCCTCTGTCGAGCCATCGACGAGTCTAACTGTCTAACAACTAAACACTTGGAATGTAGGTAATTAACTAACTTGTTTCAGATAAAAAAACCTCCAATGTATGCAATGTAATGCACACAACAAATTCAGTGAAACAGTTTGTGTCACAGTATAAATATACAGTAAAACATCTTCATACAAACGTGCCGCTCTCGGTTTGAATGTGTGCGTGCGCGCCGCGCGCCATGTCGGCACGCGATTTCACGCACACGCTAGCATAATATATGAGGGAATAAGGTGGCGGCAGTGCGGGCTGTGCAGCGCGACTGTGAGCACGCGCGTACGCTACATGACCGCTTGCGTTCGTCAACTCTCGCCGGCGGCGGCCACTTAAATTACGAGTATCATGACTTCAAAAAGGGGAAACAAATATTGTAGGTAGTGTTTTCGGGTGCCTCAATAATGATTTCGCAAACCCGGACTTATCATTCTTCATAGGATTCCCGCGCGAGCTATCCTTGTGAGCGGACGCTTAATAATCTTTGTCTTAGTTTATTGAGTGCGTATTTTTTTATCTTGTTTACGCGCGGGCCAACCGGTTTTTTCCGGTCGGTCCCTGCAGCTGTTACTTTGTGCACATGTGTGAATCAGATCCAAGTAATGTAAACATCAATTCACTGTCGAGCGCTGACGAATTCGAGCACGGTACAAATATGGAATTAGAGGACAATACACAAATGAATGAGTCGATAGGAGGGAAAAGGGCAAGGGATGAAAACTCTTCTGAAGAAGGATGGACCGTAATGAATAGAGGACGAAACAAACTGGTATGTTGTAGGGGAGATCAAGGTGAGAAGGAAAAAGAAGAGAGGATACAGGTATGTGTGACTTGTAAAGAACCTTTGCCGAAACAGTTCGCTTTAGCACGGTTACTTAAGACGCATAACATTGCCAGTGGAAAGATTTATAGAATTAAATACGTGCATCAAAACAAAATGTTGATTACGTTCGATAACGATATCGGTGCAGATGAATTTATAAGCTGCTCGGTGTTTACTGAAATGGGCTGGTCTTGTCAAAAAACATCAGAAGTAGGTGTGTCGTACGGCCTTATTAAAGCTATGGATTTGGATATATCTGATGAAGATCTTAAATCTAATCTAACAAGCAGTGCTGAAATAACATCTATTAAGAGGTTAAATAAACGGAGCTCGGAGAACCCTGATGGTAACGGCTGGACTCCGAGTGAAACGATCCGGCTAGGATTTAAAGGACCTTCTCTTCCGCCTTATGTCTATATTTACAGTTTGAGGATTCCAGTGGAGCGGTTTATATTCCCGGTCACACAATGTGCTAACTGTTGGAAATTCGGCCATTTAAAAATAAGATGTCCATTAAAGAAACCTGTTTGTCCCAAATGCTCTCAAAATCACGAAAATTGTACAATTACATCATACACTTGTGTGAATTGTTCAGGTCGTCATATGGCGTTTGATAAAGTGTGTACATATTTTAAGAAAGAAAAAAAGCTGAGGGACTTAATGTCAGAATTTAACTGCACCTACAGAAAAGCCCTTACAATGTACGTTCCTCCCTCCCCTGATTATGTTCCACATGTGGTTTCTGAACCAATACCTGGAGTAGAACAGACTTCTACAGTGACTGCTACAAATATCACTTCAGTATCAATGCAACTTCCGATTGACGAAAATGTCGGAGTCTCCCAAATGGACTGCCCAGGTACATCTACAGCAAATCAACGAGCTAAGCCTATGCCTAAACGTAATTTAAAGAAGCATAATCGTCGACCAGGGACCCCTACGCCTGCCGAGGACATAATGTGGCATCAAGTTTCTGAATCTTCAGATTCTTCAGAAAAGATTAACGCACCTTATTTAGAAGAAAAAAATAGTCATTCTGATAATAAGTCTTCCCATAGTCTAAACTTTTGGCATTTAATTAGAAAAATTAGAAATATTATAAAAAGCAAAGAATCCCTTCAGAATAAAATCCAGCAATCAATTACCATAATTACAGAATGGCTGACACATAAAATTGTAAGTAGTTTATCCATTGATTCGTTATTCGATTTATTTATTGGAAATGGCTGATAATAATAATTGTATGAACTTAAATATTATACAATGGAATTGCCAAAGTATAAGGCCTAAATCTCGTTCCCTTGAATTACACCTAAGTCAAGAAAAAATCCACATTGCCGTGTTGAGCGAAACTTGGTTGGAACCCGACAGCTTTTTTAAAATTAGTGAATATAATACATTTAGATTGGACAGAGAAGATGGTTACGGTGGTGTTGCCATTATGACTCATCGCTCTATAAAGTCTGTTGTTTGTAGAACGCAAAGTCGCAATCCTGGTATTGAATTGTTACATATTAGACTTCTTAATTGTCAGCATATTGAGAATATAATTTCTGTTTATTGCCCTTCTACAGTATACACCAATCAAAGCGATTGGGACGCGATCTTTTCTATTGGAAACAGTAAAACCCTTATCTTGGGAGACTTTAACGCGCATCATTCTAATTGGTCTCAAAGAACTGATCGGCGCGGCTCCGAAATATTTGACTCCATGTTGGATTATAATTTCATTCATTTAAACGATGGTAGCTTCACTAGAATCAAAATGGTTGATGGAGTTCTCCAACAATCTAGCCCTGATATTTCGTTTATTTCTTCAGATCTGTCTTTATTATTTATGTGGAAACCAACAAACGAATCACTCGGAAGTGATCATTTAATTATTAAATTAAACTGTGTACTTAATATTAACCGTGCATACCAAACCAGAAGAAATTTAAAAAAATCTGATTGGACTTTATATACTGCATTTATAGACGACTGTTCACAAAATTACATAACTCCCCACGATCCTCAGGAATTATATGACCTCCTATATAATATAATGCAAAAAGCTGCGGATAAGTATATTCCCTACATTAAAATCCCTCAAAACATTTCCAACATATTTAAACCAAAACCATATTGGTCTTCAGAGTCGTCCAGGGCTGTTGCGGAGCGGCGCTTAGCTCTAGCGAATCTGAGAGCTTGCCCCTGTCCAAGGAATTTAGATATCCTCCAAGAAAAAAATAGCACGGCTCAAAGGCTTATTCGCAGGACTAGATGTAAATCTTTTCAGCAGTTTTGTTCATCTGTAGATGAAACCTCCTCCGCATCCGAAATGTGGCGCAAGATGAGGTGGTTAAAAGGTCGGCAAACTCCTAATGCCTGTGTAGATAAAGAAAAAGCCGAGCGCCTACTTCGCGACCTCACTCCAGATTTTGTTTGTCCCTCGCAGCCTGCATTTAATTCTAATAATGCAATGCTGGAGTCGCCAATTTCAATGCCAGAATTAGTCAACTGTATTAAAACCACCGACACAGCTCCTGGTTCAGATCAAATTTCCTTTTCTATGATTAAACACCTTCCGCCTTCCGGTAAACATCTGTTACTTTTAATATATAATCAATGTTTTTCTGTCGGTTTTGTTCCCTTACAGTGGCGTCAAATCAAAATAGTTCCAATTCCCAAGCATAGTAGTTCATCTTCATCTTTACGTCCTATTTCCCTGATATCTTGTATTTGTAAAATTTTTCATGCTATTTTGGGCAAACGTATTGAGTGGTTCTTTGAAAAACAAGGTCTTTTTCCTGAGGACATGGTGGGTTTTCGTAAGGCACGATCTTGTCTAGATAACCTTACAAGGTTAGTTTCTGAAATTCAACTAGGATTCTCTAAAAACATGGTTACAGCGGCGTGTTTTATAGACATCGAAAGCGCTTATAACAATGTTGATATTCCTTGCCTGTTAATTGTTTTAGATCAGTTTGGGGAGATTGTTAGAGTTACTGGCCGTGGGTTAGCTCAAGGAGATCCATTAGCTCCACTTTTTTAATATTTTAACAATACACATATGTAAGAATGTTGGCCAGGTTAATATATCTCAGTATGCTGATGACTTTGTGTTATATTCTACAAAAAAATAATTTAGATTCAGCTTTTGAAGAACTTCGGTCTGCTTTACGATATACCAAAGTATTAATTGATAAGCTGGGTTTATCTATGTCTTCTAATAAAACTAAGATATGTGTTTTTAAAAAAGGTTGCTTTAGAAGGTCTGTCGATTTTGTTTTTGATGATGTTTCAATGGAGGTCGTTAATAATGTGAAATATTTGGGTCTGTGGCTGGATAGCTCTTTGAGATGGGTAAACACATTAATGAAACCTCACAGAAGGTAATGAAATTCATGAATTTACTTAAAGTTTTATCTGGTCCGGGATGGGGACTCCATCAAAAACACCTAAGACGTTTATATATTTCTATAATTCGAAGTAGAATTGATTATGCTAGTTTCTTGTTTGACAGTAGTTGTAATTCTAAACTAATAAAACTAGATAGGGTCCAAAACCAGGCATTACGTGTTGTCGGCGGATTTATAAGAAGCACCCCGATACATGTCATGGAAAGCGAGTTATGCCTTCCACCACTTCATATTCGTCGGAGATATTTAGCTAGTAAATTTATGTTAAAATCAAAGTCTTTACGTAACAATAAAACCATAGAATCACTAGAAAATCTTTCACTAGTTACCTACTGGTTCCAATTATTGGCAGAACAAGAAACTGCCATTACTTATTGATATCTTTTCACATTATAATTCTGTTTCAATACACTCTAGTGTTCAACTTGGAATGTTTTCACTTGATAAGTGGATAAGTAGTATTAATATGTCTCATATAGTTTTCGATAAAATTCCTAGTATTTCTAAAGCTAAACGCCACTACAGTACTGTACAAATAAAACAATTATGCATTTCATATATTCAAGAACAATGTTCAGGTTTTCATAAAATTTTTACTGACGGCTCCAAAGATAAACATGTGGGAGGCGCTGCCTTTTTGGATCCCATTCTTCTGAACCACATGAAGCTTAAGATTGACTCAGATATCTCTATTATGCACATTGAATTGATTGCTATATTGGAAGCTTTGTCCTATATTCTATCAATTAATGGCGATAAATTTGTGATTCTGACAGACTCCAAAAGTTCGCTGCAACACCTGGCTCGGCACACTTCTCACATGCGAGGTAATCCGACAGCCTACGTGATATATGAATTACTCTTAAAGCTTCAGTCTAAATACAAAACGGTATTGTGACGTTGCAAAACTAATACTAGCGACACCTGTCGTGGAATAGCGATTGACATGGTGGTTTACGTTACGCAAAGACGGTTTTTTGTGTTTAGTAAATTAATTGCAGTTTAACAGTTAATTAAAACAAATAAACAAACATACATAATTCACCATATTCTTAATTAAAAACATAGTCGATTGTATTAAGGATAAAAATCGATAATAATCTTATATAGTCTGTGGAAGATTATTCGAGAAACTGTCAGATTGGTTTGGAAAAAAACGGTGTTCCGTGTCCGGTCTTTTACGACCAAGAACACGAGCCTGGGGGCTGTTTGAGAGGGACTTTATATCCTGAGAGGAACGGGATGTGCCCAAATAACCCGATGGGGTTTTAATATAATCCAGTAAGAGCAGAATCCTGTGAGTATTAAACCATTTGCTTTATTCTTGCTGGACAGCCTATAGCCCAGGTCTCTTGCATGTATGTTCTGACACGAGGACGTTGTTACAGGTCTGGCTTGTTATGCTAGCCTTCATTTTGATTGGTGCTATGCGCAGCTAAATTGATGCCTGGATGTTGCGCCGTTGTGTGATGATTTGGAATTCATCAGAGCGCAGGCGGCTTTAAGGTTATCCCTTGCGGTGTGGTCATCCGACGTTCAGGAAGGCCTTACTTAGCCGGTTCCCGGTTATGAGGGAAGTACGCCACTCCAGGTAACGAAAGCGTCACCATCTCGTCCGTAGGCCGCGTTCGCGTGTGCTCACAGGAACCTCCTGTGAGCGAAGCCAAGGACCGACGATCCGTCAACTGACTGAGGTCAGAACTAACTGATTGGTAAGATCTGAATTCAAAACTGAGAGGTTATTGTGTAAGATTATAATTTAACCTATGAGAGAGTTAGGCCTTTTGTAAAAAGGCTAGGTGTTAAGACCAGTTGTTCGTAAAGATATTGTGTCTCGGGTTTGCTTAGCATATTAGTTATTTTCCCCATATGAGCACAGTCCAAATAGGTCGACACATGTACGTGAGCTAGTAGGTTATCGATCTATTCCCTCGCGGACTCGCATAGCGACTCTGAGAAACTGCTATTGTCTCATGCAGGTTTTCACCCATACCACTAGGTACGGAGACTAGTTGTGTGGGTGAATGCCATAGTAGCAGGGAAAGAGGCATTGTTTTAGTGGCTTGCCACTTTGTTTGTATGTGTGCCTTAATTATGTATTAATTCCAATAAACTTGTATTGTGTAAGAAGGTACTTGTTTAATTGAATCTTTCCCTAGCAGAATATACCCTATAAATTTACTTTAGCACGGTGGTGAGTAGTATAGTTCAAATAGAAACCATCATCAGCTTGTTTCCAATTAATTTCTGTAAACTACGCACGGGCCAGTGTTACAGTATGTCTTCAATGGATTCCGTCGCATTGTCAGATAGAAGAAAATGAAAAGGTTGATATGCTCGCCAAACTAGCGTGTGTTGATGGAGTTCCTATGAATATTACTCCACTGTATTCGGACTATTTTGGTAAAGCTAAAAGAAAGTGTTTGGATCTTTGGCAGAAGTATTTTGATGAAAGATCAAAAGAAAAAGGGATATGGTATCGAACTATCCAGCCAGAGATTTCTCGGGTTCCGTGGATTGATTGTGACCTCAATAAAAACCTAATTACTATAGCCTTAAGACTTCGTTCCGGACATATTCCATCAAAAAAGTTTTATTACTTAATGAGGAAAGCTTTGTCTCCAAATTGTGATGACTGTGGAGTGGTTGATGATGTCTTTCATATTCTGATGGAGTGTGTCCGGAATGAAAATACTAGAATTGATATTTTCGGACGACATAAAAGATACGATATTGGCTTTTGTAATACCATCCTTGCTTTTCCAGTTTCCGATAAGGCTAAAGAATTGTACAAGTTAGTTATAAGATAGATCGTAAGTAATCAACAATTTTGTGTTTTTCTGCACTGGGCGATGTGGTCGCTAAGCGACAAAGCCCTTTAAATAAAAAATAAAAAAATCATTCTTCATAGTTCCTACTCAACCAGAAATGTAAGTACCTACTTATACTTAAATATTATTAGAAAATGTGGTATTGTATTGTTTATTTCACAGTTTATTTGCTTTATTAAGAGCGTAGCCGAGTCGCATTTTTCCATATAAATGTATTCCCAAATTTACTTTCTGAATACTATGTTTAGAGCTAAAGTCTAGTTTTACTATAAAACAGAGGATTGAGTTCGAAACATCGTTTATGTAAACGTATTTGTCGCGTATAGATGTAATAAGGGCAATTTCACAATAATTAATATTGCAAATTAATTACTATTGAAATTATTATTTTTTCTATTGTCTGATGTGTTGTTCAATCCAAATATGGTGTCTTATACACCCATTACAGGAATTACGGCAAAGATCGAAATTTACTCATGATCCCGCCTGATGATTTTGTCGATGGAGGATGGAGCAGGTGTTTCGCAAAGCGTTCGAAAAGGACCACATCAACATTAAAATTGGCCGGTCAATTTACGATCAACTGAATGATATAGAATTTAAGGTCCATGCTTTCCCAAAAGCTTTTTACAAAATCTTTACATAAGAATGAGAATTTACTTTACATTAACAAATAATAATAAAGCGTTCCGGACGTGCAGAAACAGGAGAAAAATTTTCTCGGTATCAAATTTGTAACTTAGTATTATAAATGTTATGTGAATAAAGGCTTTTTATTTTTACTAAATTTATAAATTGGTAAAATATTCAATCATAATATGCTTTTTTATTTCATAAATTTAGATCAAGTGCTGCTTGTTCGAAAATATTAACTAAAAGTAAAAGTGACAACCCTGGGGATCAACGCAAGAGTAGGCTAATAACTCGGCGGGCGGCTTTAGATAACTTACTGTATATTTATACTGTGTTTGTGTTGCCAAATTATGTCACATGATCATCCCACAGAGTCCCAAAAAAAACTGGTCTCGTTTAGCGAACGACACGACGACGATATGTCTAGTTTATAATGTAATAAACTAATAATCAAAGTATTTATAATTTATCAGACTACCTACCTACTTATAAGGCTGCTCCTTCGAAGTTAAAATTAATAAAACAAGTTTTTCATTTAGTGCATATTTTTATAATATAATAAAATATTCCATTTAATATACGTCAGTAAATGCGTCTTGTTTGGAACGATCGTTGACATTAACGACCTTCTGTGGCCACCGGGTTTTACCAATGGGTGTATAGCTTTAGCTTCCACTAGCAACATGTGGGTACGCCCGTACAAAGATGTCTGAACGTGTCATCATACACATTATGTTATTTCTTAATATTATTTACTAAAATATATTAACTGCAGCACTGGTTTCTGCCTGCCCCCAAGGTAAGAAGGTGTGAGTTTGTGTATGTATGCAGCCGCACCCCCGCACCCCCGCACCCCCGCCCGCTCTGCAAGTAGGTTATTAAATGAAGGTCACCATGCAACTCCACTAAAAACTAGAAGAAGATACTGTAAATTATAAGAAAAAGTACAAACTAAGCAAAAAGTATTTTGTCTCAAATATGCTTGAGCATTATTTTGACAACCTTCTTCGAGATAAATCGAAATTGCTGTACTGGCCAAATACATGCGAGCAGCGGCCGGCAAAAGTTGCATGAAAATCCATATCTGTCGTGGTTTAGCGGCCAAATAAATTACATAGTAAACTCACATCTGTCGTGTGATTTAAAAATGGAACGATCTTTTACTCCGAAACATGGCAACCAAGGAGGTAACTTATCAAAGGTTTTATTTAAATTTCGAACTGGCTTGCAAATAGAAAGCTGTTTATTGAAAAAAAAAAACAAATGAACACTGGGAAAAATTGTTGTTATTCGTTATTCGTCTTTGATTTTTAAATGTAATTGTATTTCCAAAAAAGTTCTGCCTAGGTACTACCTTACTTAGTTATAATTTCCGCGCATTATTTGAGAAAAGTACTATACAAGCCTTGGCCACAACTAGGCATTGATGGACTTACACATTTAAATGTTCGTCTTTCAATACCTCTTTTGCTGGCCGCTGCAGTAATGTACCATTATGTATACAGCATATATTTATCTAGTTGTTTGCTTTTTAGCATCGATTGCAACAAAATTAATAATTTAGGTACCTACTCGTACCTAAATAGCAATATTATTTTACCATTTGTTCTGGAATATAATACCTAGTTGTATTATATTCCCGCGAATTCGTCTGAAGAAAAGTAGCCTAGGTATAAGTCAAAGAGAATTAAGAGGTTGTTAGGGGGCAACTCGTCCACTTCGAAACTGGGACCAGGGACCAATTCCACCTTTCTAATTTGATTAGGGGGCAACTCGTCCCACTCATTGCTATAAGTACATGTCCTTACCCAGGTTATGGTCTATCTATCCAAATCCTCGCCTTTTGTTCCCGAGTCCTCCTGACATTTCTCTAATAGCCTGGGCAGACGATGGATTTTTGTCCGCGGACTTTTTAGTTCGCAAAGATAGAATGTATGGAAATCCCAGCAGTCTACTTGTCCTTTGTGTGCGTTATTAGGGTTCCGTAGCCAAATGGCAAATAACGGAACCCTTATGGATTCGTCATGTCTGTCTGTCTGTCCGTCCGTCCGTCCGTATGTCACAGCCACTTTTTTCCAAAACTATAAGAACTATACTGTTGAAACTTGGTAAGTAGATGTATTCTGTGAACCGCAGTAAGATTTTCACACAAAAATAGAAAAAAAGCAATAAATTTTGGGGTTCCCCATACCTACAACTGAAACTCCAAAAATTTTTTTTCATCAGACCTGTACGTGTGGGGTATCTATGGATAGGTCTTCAAAAATGATAATGAGGTTTCTACTATCATTTTTTTCTGAACTGAATAGTTTGCGCGAGAGACACTTCCAAAGTGGTAAAATGTGTGTCCCCCCCCCCCTCTAACTTCTAAAATAAGAGAATGATAAAATTAAAAAAATATATATAATGTACATTACCATGTAAACTGCCACCGAAAATTGGTTTGAACGAGATCTAGTAAGTAGTTTTTTTTAATACGTCATAAATCGAAAACCGCAATTTACCTTTCACAAAGTTACAACGAACTACAAGAACTTTTATATGATGTTACTTGCTGCTACGGAACCCTTCATGGGCGAGTCCGACTCGCACTTGGCCGGTTTTTGCATAAATTTCCATACGTTCTATCGCCGCGGACAAAAATGTCCGCGGACAAAAATCCGTCGTCTGCGCAGGCTATTATGGTTTGTCGAAGCTCTGTTCTTCTGATACGAATAAGGTTTCAGATACACGTGCCCGCCACACGTCTCGCAACCCGTGCCTTATTGGCCAGCAGGCGAAATTGCCCAGCATCTCGTTCTTTGATATCATCAAAAAACACAATATGGTGGACAGTTCCGCGTTAAATCCGGTTTGATGCTGACCTTATATTGTACCAACAAATTTTACTTTTTCACAGTCAGAAGGTATGCTTATCATTGAGCCAGGCGGTGAATGTTGACTTGTTGTTGCTGCAATGGTTCAATGCTCGTGGTCTCTCCGTGCTAGAGAAGTGTATGCGCTGCATTAGCAGTGGCATGTACCATAACTACTTAGCATTGATTGATAGATAACGTCTCGCTGTTAGATCAAAGAAAGGTGAACAGCTTTATTATATGTCAAGACTAGGTTTGCCTGTGTGCGGTGAGGCAACGAGGCATATATTGCACACAGATATTGACACAGTAATGGTGGTACACAACCACGCCGCGCCGGTGTAGTGGCGCTCGAGCTTGTCGGCTATCTAGTGCTGATCACAACAGAGGCGGTTGACCTGCCGCATGGCCGGGTGGTGATCTGGGACGCACTTAATAATAATGTTCATCGCGAAAACTGTTAACGTCGAATGCGTCCAGTAGGTTTAGGGATCTCACGACGCGCCAATGGCATTGGGATTTTGTTAATTAATTTGATGAAGAACAATAGCCGATTAAAGTGTTTTTCCATTGGGTTTTTCCAATAGGAACTTCACAGTGGAAGCCCGGATTCTTGCAAGGTTGATGGCAATAGACTTTCCCCTATTACTTGCGACTTGAACATGAACATACCTACTCATACAAGAAAATGTGTGCAGTGTATAAAATACACACTTCCACCTTACGCAGGCGATAAAATGTTATGTTATGATTTATGAAAATAACTGCAACAGCTATCATGGTCGCCGGGTAGCGTCATCTAGTCGCAGCTCGGTAGTTAGGTTTTAGTTGATCGCCACTCGTTCGACTGCTCATTTCACGTGTTAACTAACTAGCTCATTAAGTTTCATCACGCATGCACTACTTTTATGAAGCACATTCACGTTTCATGCGATACTGACCACCTTTTTATGTTTTCGGGGAAAATCTTCATAAATGAGGCGCCCGGGTTCCGGGCCGGGGTAGATAGAGATACCGGGGAGTGTGGGATCATTCGTGACCTCACCAAATTCACCGATCAGCAGGAAGGGGAGCTCCGGGTCTTGTCATGAGATCAGAACCTCCCTGTGCAACCCCTGGGCCTACATACTAACTAACCTAACTGCATCCACGCTGCATTTTTCTCTGATGAGTTGGAGAACTGTGGACATTCATTAACTTTCCTACTCAATAAATTGCTTACTCAGAGGCTTCACTTACTCAGTATGACCATAAGGGTCTGTCGCACATAGGCGCGCACGCGACTCGCGCCCGCGCCCGCTGCCGCCGCCATCACCGTCATGTTACACACAGTACACTACTTCACACGAGTCTGTCCACTTGCACATGTGCACCGCTATTGTACTTGCGACGGAAAGAAGCTGTCAATCATAGAGACCACGGAGGTCAATGTGAAATCAATGTCTTGTCTAATGTGAAATTACTCCAATCAATGATATGTGTGGCACAATCGCGATTTGCGCGATACGGTGACATGCGTTTGCGCAGTCTCGATTTTCCAAACTCCAATAAAATGAGCGCGATCTAGCGGGAGTCACGCCGCGTGTTGGCAAGTTTGTGCGAACTGTGCGCGCTCGGAGCAGGTACGGTTTAATAAAGCACGCTTGAGATGCGCCCTGCGAACAGAAAGGTCGCAAGCGCCACATCGCAGGACAAGTTACTCATAAGAAATAATACATGTTTTGGTACAGAAGACTTTACTAATGTTAGTGGTGTATGTTGTTGTTTACATTAGTAAAGTCGAACTGCTGAGGGTGTTGCCGACACACGAACTCTGAAGGAAATTTAAAGAAATTAGGGAACAGTTCCGCAATGACAACAGGACAGAACAGTACAATTGGGTAGAATAGGTAATAGGTACCTATACTAAGTATAGTCGTTACTTTGACTGTTACTATAGATGAAGAAACTGGCCGTAAGTCTTAGGCTCTTTGCGTGTGACTGTGGTAATCGATGGCTCGGTTTAAAGAATTTGCTGACTTTTTTTTATCAAATTTTGGTGTCAAAAACCGGGCATATGCATCTAATGGTACCTTTCAATGCCTGGTGTACCTGTACAAATACAGATACAGCGCTCCACTGTATGGTCCTTTAGATATTCTTAAAAAATTACATCATTACTCTAATAAAACGTTATAATTTAATCGTTATCATAAACTTCATGCGCTGCACATGGAGCTCCTCGCACACCGCGGCATCGGCACAATGCCCGGAAATAAATTTAAAGAAGTGCCAATGACCATATTCTATGTTGGAACCTTCGCAGCCATCGGCGCCAGCGGTGATCGTGCCTTCAGCAAGCAACGTCGCTCCTGATACGGACTCGCGAATTTACTCCAATGCATTGTTCGGTTGATTCAAGAAACATTATAATGATAAATTAATATTCATGTTCGGTACGTAAATAGATACTCAAACAAAATATTAATTAATTATGTTCATATTATTGTAAGGTTGTGACGTGAATTCAATTCCTGAATTCACCTTTGTCCAGAGTTAAGTAGCTGTATAACTAAATTACAACATGAACGACTGGCTGGAGGCAGAAACTTGCATAGCGCTGAAGTCACCCTCACCTTCTGGTTGTGCAAGTGCTCCCCGGGCATGGGTGCTTCTTATATAGATACACACACACCAGGTTGCCACCATTTGGGCAAATGCCTGCATCATACGGTGTGCATTAATCATATTGAAGCATAGCGCAACCTGGGTAGTGAAGCTGTCCAGCACCGTGACGTGAGCTGTCCGGCCACCGTTCAATGCAGTGTGTGGGTAAACAGAACATGACAGACTTCGTCACTTTACAAGTTTTCATAGTGATTTCGTTAGTTCCCATTAAGCAACCGGGCCAGATAAACTTACTACAATAAGAGCTGATTTTTCAATCAAGATACATAATACGTGGAATAAAATTGAGGTCTGACAGTTTTTATTACAAGCTATTATTAAACTTGCACTGTTCTTCGTATGTATGTATGTAAGTTGTCCGTCAAAATTTGCAAACCATTTTTCGACCCTTTGTAGGTATCTGATTGAGCTGAAATTTTGCGTACGCCTTTAGTTCTGGTAACGATACAATGCTCAATACTCAATATTGTAATAATTTCAATATGGCCGCCGCTCCAAGATGGCGGATTACATAGTTTTTCTCAACCCCCTTAATATGGGTATCAAATGAAAGGGCTTGAAAAGTAGAAAACGATACGTGAACTATCAAAACGGTTAATTCAATTAAAATATAAAACAAACAGGTGGTAATATTTAAAGGAACTAAATAACTTGTTAAAATAATAAACCATTTTTTTCATTTTTTTCACTAAATAACATCAGTGGTATAAAATGTATACCACTGATGTTAATTTCATTTACATTTGTAAATAATGTTCTAAGTGTACCTAAATAGGGCAAATAAGTTCAATGGTGTAAATCAATAAAATAATGTAAACATTCATAAAAAATGGTAAAAAATGATTGTTGATTATAAATGTTTACCTGCGCGCGAGACCGTCTCGCGTGCAGGTTTGACGACTTCCAGCCTCCCGAACATGCCGGATTCCGTAAAGGCTTTAGCACCGTAGACCACATACATACGCTGCGACAGGTTATACAGAAGACCAAAGAGTTTAACCTGCCTCTCTGCTTAGCGTTTGTGGACTACGAGAAAGCCTTTGATTCGATCGAGACATGGGCTGTACTGCAGTCTCTTCAACGGTGCCAGATCAACTATCGGTACATCGAGGTGCTGAAGTGTCTGTACGAAAATGCCACTATGTCAGTCCGACTCCAGGACCACACCTCGAAACCTATCCTTCTGCAGCGAGGTATGAGACAGGGAGACGTTATCTCTCCGACACTGTTCACCGCTGCTCTGGAGGATGTCTTCAAGGTTCTGGACTGGAAAGGAGCTGGCATTAACAACAATGGCGAGTACATAACTCACCTTCGGTTTTCCGACGACATAGTAGTCATGACTGAGACTATGGAGGACTTCAGTACAATGCTCGATGACCTCAGTAGAGCCTCTGAAAGAGTGGGTCTGAAAATGAACATGGACAAAACGAAGATCATGTCAAATGCCCATGTAACACCCACTCTCATGACGATTGGAGACACTACACTCGAAGTCGTGGACGAGTATATTTTTACCTAGGACAAGCTGTCCAATTAGATAGGTCCAACTTCGAGAAAGAGGTCAACCATCGAATCCGACTCGGCTGGGCAGCGTTCGGGAAGCTACGCAATATCTTTTCGTCCCACATACCGCAGTGTCTCAAAACGAAAGTCTTTGACCAGTGCGTGATGCCAGTGATGACATATGGCACTGAAACGTGGTCGCTCACAATGGACCTTATTGGAAGGCTGAAAGTCACCCAAAGGGCAATGGAGAGGGCTACGCTTGGAGTTTCTCTGCGTGATCGAATCAGAAGCTTTTATTTAAATAAAAACGTAACCTAATTAAAAAAAAAAAACCGACTTCAAAAAAAAACATTACAAAATGATAAATACTTAAGTTTAATTTCGGAAGTCGGTGTCAAACAAAAAACGAAAATGCGGAACCAACGACACCGACTTCTGAAATTAAAGTTATTTATCATTTCGTAGTTTTTTTTTTTTTTGAAGTCGGTTGTTTTTTTTTTATTAGGTTACTTTTTATTTACTTACCTAAATAAATAAAAGCTTGTTTTTAAAAACTGTTTTTTATTTTCATTTTTTGTATTGTACAACTGTTAAAAATTCAAAATTATTCCTACGATAAAATTATCATGCGTTGGAAAAGTCAATAACTTATCAAATTAGATAAAACGCCTGCAAAAATGACGACTGCAACATGCAGCCTTATTGCGACAAGGCACTATACAGAGTGGAATTTTGTAATGCCACCTGAAGGGAAAGTACTCTTAATACTGTAGATACAAAATTTTACTCAAAGAAAACATTCCTTTATTTTTTAATAGAAAGAAAACTGCATTCAAAGATTTTAATAAATTCGCTTGGGAACACTCGGGAATCGAACCGTCTAAAATCTATAAAAATTACAACCTGTACTTTTATTGCATCGATCGTTAGGATCAATTATAAGGATGAAATCTCTCTAAGAAACTTGATAAATTAAATGAAAGGAAAACCATGAAATGTGGACTTATAAATTTAATGAGTCAAGTTAAAGCTCTAGCTTTAAGTCAAAGATCCATCTGTTTAATTATGTTAGTAATTAATAATTGTCATTGACGTCATTTATCCATTAAAATGACGAATTACTATTTAGATAAGACGATTGCAATTTTGTCATAACATGCTGAGAGAAATTGACCATAACCCTAATTTTTTGAGTAACATTGTATGGTCTGACGAAACCAACTTCAGCAATAACGGCATGTACAGACGCCAGCACATCAACCTACCCGAAACTCTCAATATTTCCCAATCAACTTTGAACCTTATGTCATAGTGATAAAGTTAAAAATCTATTAAAGAAATTTGACAGATTGTAGTAGGTTGATGTGCTGGCGTCTGTACAATCGCCGCAATAACCACTATTGGTCTCGAGTGAATCCTGTTCGTGTTCATGAAACTAACAATCAAGGAAGATTTTATTTCAACCCTTGGTGCGGAATTATGAGAAATATGGTTGTGTTAGCCCACGTGTACGAAGGTCATTTAAACACTGTCAAGTATCTTGAAATACTGGATCTCTTAAGAAATGAGTTAAATGGTTTCCCCGAGCAAGAGCGAAACCAAATAATTCTACAGCAAAATGGTGCTCCAGCCCATAGCAGCAGAATCACTACTGCCTACATTAATAACCATTTTAATACCTGGATTGGTACAAACGGCACAATCAGATGGCCTGCGAAATCACCAGATCTCACCTCTTTAGATTTTTTTTTGTGGGGATATGTGAAAAATCAAATTTACATTAAATCTTATGTGAATGTAAACGAGTTGAGAGTTAATGTTCAGAATACGATTTATAATATTCACCAAGACACGTTATTAAAGGTTACTAGAAATGAATTCGTCAGAAGAATACATTTGTGATTCCAAGAAAATGGAGCCCAATTTAAGCAACAAATTAGTTAGTTTACCATTTTTTGTAAATAATTAAAATCATTTAATATTTCATGGTTTTCCTATCATTTAATTTATCAAGTTTGTTAGAGAGATTTTATCCTTATAATTGATCTTAACGATCAGTGCAATAAAAGCACAGGGAGTAATTTTTACAGATTTTAGTCGGTTCGATTCCCGGGTGTGGCAAGCGAATTTTCGAAAATCTTTGAATTTAGTTTTCTTTCTATTAAAAAATAAAGGAATGTTTTCTTTGAGTAAAATCTTCTATCTACAGTATTAAGAGTACTTTCTCTTCAGGTGGCATTACAAAATTCCACCCTGTATAGAATTACTGAAGTCCAGGATGGGAAACGTTTAATTGATCTTCTAAAACTTATTGACCTTTTAATGATATACGCTTTTTAAAAAAAAAAAAAAAAAAACCCCTAAAAACTTTATGATCTTCTAATAATGTACGCTTGTTTTAATGAATGAGCCTTTTTAACACGCTTTTATTAGCTTCGCTTGTAACTGGAGTGGACGGTGGAGTTTCTTGCCCATTCTTCTCCATAAGAAAACTACCTTTTGGAAGGGGCGACTAGAATCAATTCTATTTTAAGGTAATTTTTGACGTTCAAAAGTGCCTTTTTATGTGCCTATTTGAAATAAATGCTTTGACTTTGAACTAACTAGGTAACAAAAAATGTTATAAAATCTCAGAAGTCAATTTTAACCTACTTCTCATTGTCGTATCGAAACGTACCTAACTTTCTATGTATACCTACCTATGTGGTTCGGATGACAAAACTATAATTTGGTATCTTGAAGCTGATCTGGTATCGAAAACCTGACATTTCGATAACCTGATTTGACTTGCCCTCAACAGCAAATAGCTGTTGGAAGAATAGCGGGCGTCTATTTGATTTAAACTGACAAAATTTTCGGGTTTTGGACTTGTGAACAGCGTTGAAAAGACTCCTACGATAACAATGATTAATGTTCGATACGATACGGAAGCATATCGAGTGTTTGTGTATAAGGGGGCTGATGATGGATAGTGGAACTTTGGGCTCATATGGTTTCAAAATCAAAAGTCGTTTATTTAAACTAGGCAGAGAATCAGCACTTTTTGAACGTCAAAATTACATAAGACAGTCCCCGAAAACGCCCGCGCTTCACCACTTCCTAGTGCTTTCGCTGGGGAGAAGAAGTGGCGCAACAAACTCCCCAGCAGTTTGTTTTGACGAGTCCATTAAATTGGATAAAAACTAAAAAACACGCTTTTAAGCGTGTTTTTTAGTTTTTTTAAACAATATATTTTTTAACATTCTGGCCTTTTCTCAAAGTTGGCTTCAGTGACTGGCAGCCGGTATGACCCTCAGTAACTAACAGCTGGTACTACCCTCCGAAATTGTGTCATTACTGATTTGATACCGGCATTCTGTTGTAGATCCTACCGGCTCGTGGTACATAAGTTTATAGGAATGACACTTCCCTGCTGCTATCAGTCAGTACCGTTCTTATCAACACACACGAACATCACAGATCTCATATAATGAGGAAACAGGTAAATGTATATTCACCGCATCAACAATAGTAAGTTGCGTGGTGGTAATTTCACGAGATCATCGGAGCTCGTGCCGTGCATGCGCGAACTGACTGCCGCGCGCGCTCGGAATACTAACTAGCTAACACTGACACGGCTCTCGGCACTCGGCTTGGTCAGCGTGTACAGCGACCAGCACGCTCTCAATGTGCAACTGTAACTAACTAGAAACGTCAACGACTCCACGAAATAGATGTATCCTCTCCGGTGTCCACCCCACAAATTATTTGCTTAGAAAATATACACCAAAAGAAGTAGACAAGTGCATTGTGAGGACTGTCACAGTCAGTTCTGCAACGATAGCCTGCACAGCTGCTCGCTTGACGGAGATGCTAGCTTCTCATCTACCTTGTACCTTTAAACTTTACTGCGACGATTCTGCACAATAGTTTTGTCTTCGGCGACGATTGACAGCGTCATCTTTTAAGCCACTTGCACCACTGAATGTAGACCTCTCCGTATTGAGTCACTCAGTTGAGAATGTAAAACATGTACGTTGAAATCTAGCCTCATCTAGTTAAACTTCAAGTTGACTTCTACTGACTTAGGGAAAAGACAAAGCAATCAGCTGTTAATAAATACAAGTCTTGTCACAAGTTGTAAGAACGTAAGACCCGAGTGTTTCCCGACACGAGGAAGATTGCCGGATCCCCCGGGCCCGGACTCCGGTCGTCTTAGATGTTCCAAGCACACACGACACTGGTGTAGGTAATGATAATTATTAGAAAACTAGGTGTGCCCGCGACTTCGTTCGCGTGGATTTCGGAACACAATAATGTGTCGCTTAGGAAAGGTGTAATTACCACTCCTTTATTGAAAAGGAAGAGTCTTCCGATCTTGCCTGGTGCCGCTTCCCTTACCTGGGGGTTCTTTACCACAGCCCTTTCGACTGCAGTCCCTACGCCTTCATTGTCCATAGTGCCAATGCGACGAAGTGTCACTTTGATTTTTGACAATAAATAAAAATGAAAGCGCGTGCCCGAGGCTGATTATCTGACCAAACAGCCCTAATGTCCATTATAGCGTCGAGAATTCGAGATATCTAGAAGATAAAAGGGAGAATAAATCAATGGTGTTACTCTTAAATCGTACTGAAGTTTATCTGCAAAGTAGTTTGAAGTTTTTCTTTACTTATTCTGTAAACCTGTGCCCACATTTGCTTAACTGTCTCTTGGTGGATAGCCTTAAGATATTTTGAGGGTCGATATGGTTTTAACCAAGAATTTAGTTATTATCTCGAAGACATAATCTACAATACCTTTTTATGACATGGCAGTGCTACTTGGGTGAGCAGTTGCCATCCCTGAGGGAGCGCATTCCACAAAAGAGACTGAAAGAAAAAGGAAGAGTGAATGAAGTCTGTGCGGTGAGTGGGACATTGAAGAAGACGATTGTGTGCAGAACGTAGGTTTCTATTGTGGTCGGCGCAAATGTACTGAAAGTGGGAGGCGAGATAACCAAGGGAGGAGGGAGGAGGGAGAATCAAAAAATGAAAACAAAGATGTCAGCGCCCTTTGCTCTCTACGCTGGCGTATGGGCAACCACTTTAGAAGCGACCGAAACGCAGGGACATGATCATATTTTCGCAGATCGAAAACGAATCGAATGCAGTTATTGAGAAGACGGTCAAGTCAAGTTTATCGAGGAGATCTGCATTCAGTAGCACACATCGCCATAGTCGATGTTAGGGAAAATTAAGGACTGCACAAGCATTGTCGTCGTACTTGAAGGTAACAGATTTCTCAATCGGTAGAGTAGAAGTACTTCACAACTGCCTATCTGGCCTCAACAACTTTCCCAAGGCACGGAGGGGTCTCGGAATGAAGTTGATGCTCACTAGCTACCCATCCACGGACCATTCTCGCCAAACGTAGCTTGATCGTCCCGCGCGTTGTTATTGGAACGAAGTAAATCGGGAGAAATCGTCACGGAACGAATAATATGTACCTAGACCTACTAGTGTATACTTACATAATTTAAGTAGGTATATCAATTTCGGAGCATCAAGATTCTACCAGATATAGGGAACCCCTTCGATTATGTATGATGGGCTTAATAACCCGAGAGTAGCAAAGTAGTACAGGTACAGCATCTGGTAGACAGCAGGTAGACCTTGCTCTAAGTATCGAAAACGGTCTCTAACTGCAAGTAAGTTTATAATCACATTTTCTCTAATACTAGCTTCTGCCCGCGACTTCGTCCGCGTGAAATTCGTACTTTCCTCTAAAGGTTTCGAAAATGTATGTTGGTATGATCTATATAATTAATTTAGATAAATAAGTATTCGGGCCAATTTTTAAGTTTATAGAACAAAGGAATCAGATTTTTCAAATAAACTGTATCCCTGCTTTTCACCCCCACAGGGGTGGAATTTTGAAAAATAATTTAAGGTGTGTTCATAACTTGACTCAAAGTTTATTTATACCAATTTTCGAGCTAATCAAGTCACGCAGTATAATCCTCCCCTTTAAAATTAACTACCTCTTTCACACAGTTAGGGGTAGATTTTCGAAAAACCCTGATACACGTTACTAATTATTTTTAGTCCTTAGTATAAATACTGAGTTTCAAGTTAATCGGACAGGGCGTTAAAATTGTTCCATACAAATTTTGACACCCCCCAATACCTCTTTAGGGGTTTTTTTAGAAAAACGAAAAATTCCAAACTTCATAATTTACTTAGATAAATATTCGTGCCAAGTTTCAAGGTTATTAACTCAAGAAAAAGATTTTTCATACAAACAAAATCCCCCCTTTTCACCCCCTTAAAGGTTGAATTTCCATAAACCCCTTCTTATTCGATACCTACTTTTCACAAAGAAGACACACTCCAAAATTCATGTCCCTAGGACCAGCGATTTAGACTGTGCGTTGATATTTCAGTCAGGTCATTCATCCCTCTTTGGGGGAGAAATGATCAAAAACGCTGAGCCACGTATAAATTAATTTTCAATCGTTAGCCTAAATACAAAATTTAAAGATCCTAACTTTTAAACTGACGGACTCCCGTCAGTCAGTCAGGCCTTTTGTTTTTATTTATATAGATAGAATACTTTTCCGGGATAAAAAGTACCCAGTGTAGTGCCCAGGATATTAAAGAATAATTATACCAAGTTTCATCGTAATCGAACCGGTAGTTTTTGCGTGATGCCTGAACAAACAGACAGACAGACAAAAATTTTTTTAATCACATTTTTGGGTTCGGTGTCGGTCTAGTAACACCCCCTGCCATTTATTTTTTTGATATTTTCAATGTACATACAGAATTTTCACTTCTACAGATTTATTATAAGTATAGAATAGATAAATTACCAATTACCGGATTTTTCGCATTGTACTATAAGATCTTGTTTCTCGCCTAATTTCTTGCTGCTAAGACAACGGGAAGTATCCTACACGTTTGGATTTATTTGCGAATGTAAAAATGGCATTATTTTGTATTCCGTTGACTTAGAGCTTGATTATTTTTTGCAACTTTAAGAAGGGACCGTAAAGAAAGACCTACCTAAGTATATACTTATTTTAACTTGATACCTTCACGCGTTTCTGCAAAAAGGGTCTTGACAGACAGCTTAGACGGACAACGAAGTGATACTATGGATTCCGTTTTTTTTCTTTTTTAGGTACGGAACCCTAATTGTCAATCACTAGATAAGTAGGTAGATATGATGTATGTAGGTACAGATAAAACATTTACTCATAAAATAATCTAATAGCTACGCGTTGTTAAACTCTAAGTATCGGCATTAGTGTGCCAATTTTCATTTAATCTGCCCGCGACTTCGTCCGCGTGAAATTTCACCCTCTTAGGGGTGGAATTTCGAAAAACCCTTTCTTAGTGGATACCTACTCTTCACAGTCTTCACAAAGAATACACCCTCCAAATTGCATGTCTCTAGGACCAGCAGTTTAGTCTGTGCGTTGATATATCAGTCAGTCAGGACTTTGAATTTTATATACAGGGTGTAATTTTAATCACCATTATCCTCTTAAGGGGTCATTGTACTCATCATTATGAACAACTTTTACTATGGCGCCAAACCTGACAACGTGAAAAAAAAAATCTGCTGTTCATGTTATGTTCGCTTGTTCGCATAACTCGCCAAATTGTAGGGAACAGCTGATTTTTTTTCGAGAGATTACGTAATTATTCTTATGTACGAAGTTATATGCATAAATGTACTGCATCTCCGGCATTTCTATGCGAATTTTGATGATGCTTCTAGTCGGTGTTTTCAATTATTCAATGCAACTGCAATAGCGACCTATGAACTTTAATTTAAGAACTGTATTCACTACCTATGTTACACAAATAAAAAATGATTATGATTATGATTATTATTATGCACTAGTGTTAATTGAATTTTTGTGGGGTAGGTACAACTAAAAAGTGAAAAAAAAAAAACTGTTTTACAAAAAATTAAACCTCCGAAAAAACTGAAAAGCAAAAAATAAAACCTTTTTTATTTTACCTTAATAAATAAGTTCTTAAACTAATGCAAGTATACCTAAGTAATTTTGAGTCGGCGCCAAACAAGCAACTTAATGTCGTTGCGAGTGGTTGTGCGGAGAGCGCATTTTTTGTTTGGAATGTTATATTTATCGCTTTAGATTTCACGTTGCATTATTAATTTGATTTGGTTATTTCTTTAAATTTAAGGTATTTTAGTGATCTTTGTTCATTGATTGTTTGGCGCCGACTCAAAATTTCTTAGGTATACTTGCATTAGTTTAAGAACTTATTTATTAAGGTAAAATAAAAAAAGGTTTTATTTTTTGCTTTTCAGTTTTTTCGGAGGTTTAATTTTTTTGTTAAAAAGTTTTTATTTTATAATTTTTGGAGGCTATAATTTACTAATTACTACATGCTTAATTTGTATAATAAAATACTTAAAAAAACAGGCTTTATAAAGCTCAGCATTAAAATCTGTGAATGAACAATAAATCACCCCTATTTTCCCACCCTTAGCGTAGGATTTTTTTTCTAAATTTACATGGGACCAACTTCGAGGTATTTCCTATCCAATAAAAAAAGAATTATCAAAATCGGACTACTCTGTAAAAAGTTATGCGTGCTCATACATTACAATCAGTGAGTGAACAATCAATCATCCCCTGTTTTCCTACCCTTAGAGTTGGATTTTTTTTTCCAAATTTATATGGGACCAACTTCGCGGTATACCCTTTCCAATAGCAAAAGAATTATCAAAATCGGACTGCTCTGTAAAAAGTTATGCATGATCATCCATAAAAAAAAAAAAAAAAAAAAAAACATACGCGTCGAATTGATAACCTCCTCCGTTTTTTCGTCGGTTAAAAAAAAAAGAGACGGGTTGCACTCCGGGAGTGCCAGCAGTGAAAACTTGAATATTAACGTTGAAATAAATCAATTATTAATTTAACTTATTTTTTTTTCACTACTTCTGCGTCACTTTTTTCATAAATAGATGCACTTTGTTCAATTTCCATATTTTAAACACTTTATACAAGAATTTTACGAATACACAGCAGTGTGGCTACTACACAGACGGTCGAGCCATCAGCTGTCCATCCATCCATCCATACATCCACATCCACATCCACATCCACATCCACCATCCACATCCATCCATCCATCCATCCATCCATCCATCCATCCATTGTCGTGTGTCACTTGTTCACTTCGGTTGGCGCCGCCGTAGAAAGAGAGGGGGATACTTAGTAGTTAGGAGTAGTAGTTCTCCCCTGTGTAGTCTCTCCTGACGGTCACGTGTCCTGACGCGATGTCCTGACGCGAGTTTAACATTTTTTACCCATTACAAAAAAGTGTGCAACGCCGCTAAAGAAGTTTTCACTTCAAAAACAACCGACTTCAAAACAAAACAACAAAATGTTAAATAACTTTAATTTCGGAAGTCGGTGTCCAAAAAACGAAAATGCGGAACCAACGACACCGACTTCCGAAATTAAAGTTATTTATCACTTTGTAGTTTTTTTTTTGAAGTCGGTTGTTTTTTGTTTTTGTAAAGAAGTTTTTGACTCGTTCAAGTTAATACGACAAAATAAAAAATACGTAGTTACGTCTCACGCGTAATACCATGACGTTCGATCTTCGCAATTTATCACCCTTAAGTAGGCATGCCTGCTCAAATAACCACACTTTTGACATCACTTTTTTTTTCTGATTAGTGACCGCGTTTGTCTAGACTAGACCCGGCCTAGTGCCTACCTATTCTGAAAACCAATGCACGCCACTGGGGCTAAACCCATAACCCAATATATATTTTTGTTTCCATGTTCTGCAATAGTCCTGCATTAACCGGGGGTTGTCCTCGGGTGCACTTGCATAGTGCATACAGGATAACCGTCGGTTAGAGCCTTCTCATCATTTTAAATTATCTCAGGACCTCTGCGAGTTGGGTTCGGCCCCTGGTACGCTTTCCAAAGGTCTGGGACCCATGCAGGGTCCCGAGATTGTCAAATTTTAAAATAATAAATGATAAGATTTTATTTCTGTAAGTAGATTTGTACAAACAGTTTTACACGTCAATCATATTTTTTTTAAAGCTAGATGTGGTCGGCTTTTCCTATCTGACTACTCTGAGAAGAAAGGCCGAAACAAACTCAGAGGTCACAGTCTGGGGTGCCTGGGCAGAAAACCTCCACGTTTGCCCGGGGACTGGAGTTCCCTTCTGGATACGTCCGGGGGGAAGACCAGTGTTCGGGCCGGTGCACCCTGGGGTGCGGGCAGCGATTTCCCATTGGGATTATTTCCCAGTGGGATGCCGCTGTCCGCATGCTAATGTTCTGCCAAGAGGATCGCTCCAAACATGTCGCTCTGAGTAGCAGAGCGGCAGTTGTGGTGGAGTGAGAGCGGGCCCGGTGTGCACTTACCCTGCCGCCGGGCAGGCAGAAGGGGTAACCCCCCCCTGCCACCGTTAATCTCGTAGCCCCGGAGACAGTTAGGGGCGTCGCCCGCACGAGCTGCAGCCTCGGCTCTGGCTCGTGTGGGCGGCGCCCCGTAAGGTCATGTCTCTGGCTGTTGAAGGGGGTCGAGGGTCTTGGCTTAACCGCCCGGACCGCGAGGAAGATTAACCTCTATAAAAAATTCCCCAAACCTCCAAGCGGCGGCGCACCGTGAGGGAGGTTGCAAGCTTGGCTAGTGGGTAGCTTGATTTAGTCGCTAGTGCGAACCGATAATTTTTTGAGTAAATACAACATGTTTCATACTCGTGGGAACAACTATGGTAAAAAAATCGAATAAATCGCAAACTGAAGAGGTGAGGAGTGATGCGGGGTCGGAGTCTGACGCTGCATCAGGAGACGCAAGCACGGGAGGCTCAGAGAGCCGCCGTGCCAAGGAGACGGCCGCTGCGACGACGAAGGTCCACAGCAAGCGGCCAAGGTCAGAGGACGGCCAGGGGTCGTCCACTGACGGGGAGCTGGCCTCGGCCAGAAAAATCCCCACCAGTAGGCGGGGAGGAGTAAGAGAGCGAGGCAAGGGGCGGGGACTCACTGCCCGGGAGGCGGCAGAGCGAGCGGAGGAGCCCGCAAAGGAGGGGGGGACCGGTCGCGCGGTCGCTTCGGGGCCCTCAAGTGACGAGGCGAGTGAGGCTGGCGGCCCCGATGCGGACCGCAAGCTCAGGTTTGCGGCGGTCGTGGAGGCCGCGATCCGGGATGTGTCCCTGAAGAAGCTACAAGCTTCTAAGAACAGGGCCATACTCTCGGCACAGGCCTCCATCATGGCAGCAGCGGAGGCGGCCAACTATGCTGGTCCTTCAGCCAGCGAAGTGGCCGAACTGCGGGCGGAGGTCGCCCGCCTGAAGGCCGCCATGGAGCTTCTCCAAGAGGAGAATGGGAGGCTCCAAGCAGACCTGGCCGGCCTGAGGGTCGCCGGCGGCGTGCAGGCAAAACCGGCAAGCCAGCCCGTCCCGGTGGAGAACCAGGTCCTGAACCTGGTTCGGCAGGAGCTGGCAACCTTCCAGGCGCGGTTCTCCGCTCTGGAGGGTATAGTCCTGCGCCCCCCCCTGGCGGGCAGGACGGCCCCGGGGCCGAAGGCGGCCTCGTACGCGGCCGCTGCGGCAGCTGCCGCCCCTGAACCCGGGCCGTCAGGCCGGGCCCAGGCGCCGGCCAAATCGGCGTCGGGTCGCGGTGCCCCGGCGCCGGCGAAACCGGCGCCTGCCGGCAAAACCCCGGCGCCGGCAAAACCGGCGGCGCCTGCCGGCAAGACCCCGGCGCCGAACCAGAAGGGCGGGACGACTCGGGAGGGAAAGGCCCCGGAGCCTACGCCCCGCCCCCAAAAATCTCCCACGACTGACGCCGAGTGGCAGGTGGTCGGGGAGAAGAAGAAGGCGGCCAAGGCGGCCAGAAAAAAGGCGCAAAGGAGGCGTCGCAAGGAGCGAGCCGTCGCGGCTAGTCTTCGCTCCCCAAAGACCGCGGCTGTAGTTATAACGCTACAGCCGGAAGCGGCTAAGAGGGGAGTGACGTACTGCGACGTGCTCACCAAGGCACGAGAGACGGTGGACCTCCAGGAGCTGGGGATCACCGGGGGCCTTCGGCATAGGGTGACCGCTACTGGCGCCCGCATGCTGGAGATCCCCGGTGCGACGAGTGGCCCGACCGCTGACGCCCTGGCTGAGAAGCTAAGGGCGTCCCTCAACGCGGACGAGGCTCGAGTCTCCAGGCCCGTCAAGTGCGCAGACATGCGTATCCTGGGCCTGGACGACTCCGTAACGGAGGGAGAGGTGGTGGCCGCCGTCGCCAGGACGGGCGGGTGTCTGGCCGATCAGGTGAAGGCGGGCACCATTCGTCCTGGTTTCGCGGGCATGCGAACCGTGACGGTAAGCTGCCCCGTGACGGCGGCCAGAATAATCGTCGAGGGCCGAAGACTCCTGGTGGGCTGGGTGTCAGCGCAGGTTAAACTGCTGGAACCCAGGCCTCTGAGGTGCTTCCGATGCCATGTGGGGCACCACGTTGGCGTCCAGTGCACCTCGGAGGACCGCAGCACTCTGTGCTTCCGCTGCGGTCAGCCCGGACATACGGCTGGCTCGTGCAGCGCCGCGCCGCACTGCGTCGCATGTGCGGCTGCTGGCAAGCCGGCCGATCACCGGGCGGGGAGCAAGTCCTGCGCTCCACCCACCGGGACCAGGAGAAAAGGCAGGCCCTCCGCCGCCGTCGCCACCCCCACCGTCGCCGCCGCTGCTGCTGTCGCCGCCGCCGCCGCCAACGCCGGGGGGCCCTCACAAAGGGCCCGGGAGGGGGCTGAAATGGAGGAGTAATGGCTCCATTGCGCCTCCTCCAGGCGAACATCAACCACTGTGCCTGCGCTCAGGACCTGCTGCTCCAGAGCATGGCGCAGTGGTCGATTAACATCGCCGTGGTCGCTGAGCCGTACTTTGTCCCGCCCAGGGATAACTGGGTGGAGGACCTGAGCGGCTCAGTGACCATAGTTTCGTCGGCTGCCGCCGGTACCCCATCCCTCGAAGGTGTCACGAAGGGACAGGGGTGCGTAGCGGCACGGTTCGGAGAGATCGTAGTAGTGGGAGTGTACTTCTCTCCGAACCGAACTCTCGCCGAGTTCCAGAACTCTTTAACAGAGTTGAGTGTCGTCGTCGCCGGAAACCATTCCTTCTCCGTGCTAGTGGTCGGGGACTTCAACGCCAAGAATTTGGCCTGGGGTTCCCGTTACACGGATGTGCGGGGCAGGATGGTGGAGGACTGGGCCCTGGAAACAGGCCTGGTCGTCCTAAATCGGGGTTCTGTCCCTACATGTGTGCGGATGCGGGGTGAGTCTGTAGTGGACATCTCGTTCGCCAGCCCCGCTCTGTCACAGCGTGTCAGTGACTGGCGCGTCATGGAGGAGGTGGAGACCTACTCCGACCACCGGTATATCCGGTTCGACGTCTCCACCCAGACCTCTAGCGCGCTGGTCCAGCAGGCCCCGAGTGGTCCGCGGTGGGCGCTGAAGCAGTTGGACCGGGAGCTCCTCCTGGAAGCCTCGATCGTGCAGGCCTGGGTGTCATCACCGGACAGGCCTGCCGATATTGACAATGAGGCGGAATGGCTCCAGGAGGCCATGTCCGATATATGTGACGTGGCAATGCCCCGAGTCCGGCCAGGATGCGCCCGACGTCAGGTGTACTGGTGGTCGCAGGAGGTGGAGTCGCTACGCAAGGCGTGCGTCGACGCGCGACACCGGTACACCAGGCACCGCAGGCTCCGCATCCGCCCTCCGGATGCGGAAGCCACAGAGGCGGAGCTGTACGAGGGGTACAGAGCGGCGAAGACCGCCCTCCAAGGGGCTGTCCAGCGGGCCAAGGATACGGCCCGCGAAGAGATGGTGGAGACTCTGAACAGAGATCCATGGGGGCGCCCTTACAAAATGGTGCGGAATAAACTCCGCACCTGGGCCCCCCCGCTGACGCAGAGTCTCCGCCCACAGCTGGTGGAGGAGGTGGTGAGCACTCTGTTCCCTTCACGGGGGGAGCATACTCCCCCGCCCATGGCTCCGCCACTTGCGGTGCCCGAAGCGGACCACGAAGACGACGACGACGACATCCCTGAAGTGACCGGGGTAGATCTGAGAGCGGCGGTAGGCAGGCTGAAGGCCAAAAATACCGCCCCAGGACCCGACGGCTTGCCGGGTAAAGTCTGGGTCCTGGCCTCGAGGGCTCTCGGGCCTCGACTAGAGGCGCTCTTAAGCGCATGCATGGAGAGGGGCCAGTTTCCACTCCGTTGGAAGACGGGGAAGCTGGTCCTCATTCAGAAGCCAGGGCGCCCTGCGGACTCTCCGTCCGCATACCGGCCCATAGTGCTGCTCGACGAGGTCGGCAAGCTCTTTGAGAGAGTGATTGCAGGCCGCCTCGTCGGGCACCTAGTGAGGACGGGGCCGGATCTTGCGGATAGCCAGTTTGGCTTCCGCAAGGGGCGCTCGACGGTGGACGCCATCATGCGCGTGAGAGCCCTCACGACGGGGGACGCGGTGACCCGGGGTGGGGTAGTCGTGGCGGTGTCACTTGACATCGCCAACGCGTTTAACACCCTGCCCTGGAGCTGTATTGGGGAGGCACTCCGGTATCACCGGGTGCCGACCTACCTCCGTCGAGTAGTTGGGGCGTATCTGACGGACAGAGCCGTCATCTACCCCGGTCGCAACGGGGAGTGGAACCGGCGAGAGATGTCGTGCGGTGTCCCACAGGGATCGGTTCTGGGGCCGCTCCTGTGGGACATCGGTTACGACTGGGTGCTGCGGGCCGACCTCCCTGATGGCGTCAGCGTGGTTTGCTACGCTGACGACACGCTGGTCCTGGCGCAAGGGAGGTCGCATCAGGCGGCGGCCGACGCGATGACACGCGGGGTTGCGATAGTCGTGGGAAGAATCCGGCGGTTGGGTCTCGAGGTGGCATTGCACAAGTCCGAGGCCATGTCTTTCCATGGGCCTCGGAACGGGCCACTATCGGGATCCCAACTAACGGTGGGAGGGGTTCACATCGGCGTCGAGGCAACGATGAGATACCTGGGTCTCGTCCTCGACAGCCGGTGGAACTTCGTCGAACACTTCCGACGTTTGGCCCCCAAACTGGAGAGGACCGGGGCCGCCTTCAAGCGGCTCCTGCCCAACCTGGGGGGGCCAAACACCTCCTGCCGGAGGCTTTACGCGGGGGTCGTGCGGTCCATGGCCCTATACGGGGCCCCGGTGTGGGCGCGTTCTCTGCGGCGGCGAGCCGCCCACTATCTGAACGCGCCCCAAAAGGTGGTAGCCGTAAGGCTGATCCGGGGGTACCGCACGATCTCGGGCGAGGCGGCAAGCCTCCTTGCCGGACTGCCGCCATGGGACCTGGAGGCGATAGTCCTAGCGCGCCTGTATGAGTGGCGCGCGGAGGCACTGAGCCGGGGGGAAACTCCGCTTCCGCGGCAAATCGCGGCGGAGCGGACAGACCTCCGGCGCGATCTCATGGTGGCATGGAAGGAGCGACTTTCGCAACCCAGCGCAGGGCACGCCACGATAGTGGCGATAAGACCCCTCTTTGAGGAGTGGCTAGAGAGGCGTCACGGCGTCCTCACCTATCGCCTGACGCAGGTCCTCACCGGACACGGATGTTTTGGGAGGTTCCTGCACATCATCAGGCGGGAGGAGACGCCCGGGTGTCACCACTGCGAGGATCGCCCAGAGGACACGGTGGAGCATACGGTGGAGGTCTGCCCCGCATGGGCGGAGCACCGCCGTGCCCTCGTAGAGGCGATCGACAGCGGCGGCGACCTCTCGCGTCCGGCCCTGGTTCAAGCCATGGTCCGGGGCGAGAGGGAGTGGGTGGCGGTCACCTCCTTCTGCGAAGCAGTCATGCTAGCGAAGGAGGTGGCTGAACGGCTGAGGGAGAGAGCCTCACACCCCAGCCGCCGCGGGAGACGCTCCGGGCGTCGGGAGCCGCGTGACGACTCCCGGCCACCGTAGGCGCGGGCCTGCGGACGGAGAGTAATGGGTAGCTCACCGTCCGATCAGGATCAGGCCCGTGCCGGACGGCGCGTACGTGTTCCACGCGCGCCTCAAAGAGATGTCAGCAGAAAGGAAGGGGCCTGCCAGGGCCGAAGCCTGCCGGGGGTGCGGGATTGTCCGAAAGGGTTACCGCTACCCCGGAACAGAAAGGGCTAAGGAAGGAACACGGATGGGTTTTAGTCAGTAAGAGTCTGACACTCCCTTCGCTCCACCCAGAGCGGGAGGGGTCATTTGATGATTTCCCATCCATAAAAAAAAAAAAAAAAAAAGAGGTCACAGTCTCTTTTAAAGTCCAGACAAATCTTGGTCAGATCATGTGAAGACCATGTAGATTGGTGTCTGACATGATCTTTTGAGGAAAGAACCACACAGATTGAGCGGACCTGTCCAGTCAGTGCACGCATTTGTCAAAAATCGTGCAGCTCAACTCAGAACTTGAGGATAATCAGTTAATCACACTCACACTAATATTATAAAGGCAAAAGTTTGTGAGTGTGTGTGTGTGTGTGTTTATATGTTTGTAACTTCTTCACGCCTAAACCACTGAACCGATTTAGATGAAATTTGGTATAGAGATAGTTTGAGTCCCAGAAAAGGACATAAAGGATAGTTTTTATCCCGATATTCCCACGGGATCGACATTTACGCGGGTGAAACCGCGGGGCGCAGCTAGTAAGTAATAATCCGTTTGTATTGTCCCACTGCAGGGCAAAGGCTTCCTTTTCCTTTTTCCACTCAACTCGATGATTCCGAGCCAATATGGATCAAATATCCCTCATCTATGCGTCATGTTCGTCCCGCCATCCGGCCTGGGTCTACACTGCGATGCCGTCGGACGTTTTCATTTTTTATTACTTAATATTGATGGGCAATGTCTCCCTGTCTCACACACGTGTGAGACAGGGAGACGTTATCTCTCCGAAATTGTTCACCGCTGCTCTGGAGGATGTCTTCAAGGTTCTGGACTGGAAAGGAGCTGGCATTAACATCAATGGCGAGTACATAACTCACCTTCGGTTTGCCGACGATATAGTAGTCATAGCTGAGACTATGGAGGACCTCAGTACAATGCTCGATGACCTCAGTAGAGCCTCTGAAAGAGTGGGTCTGAAAATGAACATGGACAAAACGAAGGTCATGTCAATGCCCATGTAACACCTACTCTCATGAAGATCGGAGACGCTACACTCGAAGTCGTGGACGAGTATATTTAGTTAGGACAAACTGTCCAGTTAGGTAGGTCCAACTTCGAGAAAGAGGTTGTAGCTGCGCCTGCAATACAAAAGATACATCCGTCCGCCGCCTGTGCTGTGCGCGGGACTCTAGGGCTCCGCCGCGCTCGCCGCCGCGCTGAGCCGTCGACGCAGTCGCCTCGACCGAACAATAACACGACGGCGACCTGCGCGCCCCCGCACGGATTTCTTTAAGAACTAAATCGCATACCAAATGTTTCAGCTGAACTCCTATTGGTCGATTTACGTTTACTAGGAGGTCACTACTTGTGCCCATTAGTTTATAATAAAACATGTACACATTGGTAATGAGCTCTCTTCACTCTCCACACTACACGCTACACGCTTCACTATTCCTCATTTATTTTTATTATTAATATACTTTCGTTGCACCTACATCTGGAGTATTATTGCCTCACACCACCTAAGCGCTACAGTGGTGACCCCGACGTGATTTTAAGAAGCCGACGTGATTTTAAGAAGCCGACGGGATATTAAGCAAATCTCCGACGTGATATTAAGAAGATACCTCCAGATCTGTGTGTGTGTGATCAAGTTTTCATCATGGAAAACAACGGTGAACATGAATTATCCGGTGTGTCGACGTCGCTGCGCATTCCACCCATTTGGCGCGACAAGATTCGTCTGTGGTTCGCGCAATTTGAAGCCATCATGTCCGTACAGAAGAAAGGCGATCAAGTTATGTTCGAACTCATTATCGGACAACTTGAGCGGCAAGATCTCGACGAAATCTCCGACATAATTCTTCATCCACCCGAAACCCACCGTTATGAAGCATTGAAGAATCGATTGTTCCAAGTCTACGAGGAATCCGAGCAACGGCAAGTACAAAGATTGCTATCAGAAATGGAGCTCGGCGACATGAAGCCTTCACAGCTGCTACGTCGCATGAAAAACCTCGCCGCCGAAAATATCTCTGACTCAACGTTACGGATTATGTGGACAAACCATCTCCCACAATCCGTCCGAGCAGTACTCGCTGTCAGTGACAACATTGCGAAATACTCCGATATCCACGAGCTGGCGTTGATGGCAGATAAGATCCTCGAGCAAACACAACCTCTTGGCGCAGTCGCTGCTGTTACCTCCGTTCCTGCAACCCCACATGCATCTACATCAATTGAGGAGGAAATCGACGCGCTCACGAAAGAAATTGCAGAACTGAAAGCACATCAATCGCATTATCATCAGCATCGACGCAGACCATTCGACAGACGACGTTCAAGATCGCGTTCATCGAGCAAGAACAATCGCAGTCACGCAAATAACGACAAACCAGCGATCTGCTTTTATCATCGTAAGTTCGGCAAAGAGGCACGAAAGTGTACGCGTCCGTGCAGTTTCGAAGACAGCAGTGTCCCCTCGGGAAACTAACGCCTGCGTTGGCTGAGGCGGAAACCGACGCAAGCAACATTTCTTACCGCCTATTTATAACAGACAAAAACTCACGTCTATCGTTTTTGATTGATACTGGCGCCAACGTCTCTGTGATACCGAAAAGAAAAGGCGGGAAAGCTAAACCAACAGATTTTTGCTTGTATGCAGCGAATAACACGGTTATTCCAACGTACGGAGAGAAAACATTACAACTGGATCTCAACCTACGAAGACCATACACGTGGAAATTCATCATCGCTGCAGTCAGCAAACCCATCATCGGTGCCGACTTCCTAAAACGTCATCAACTTCTTGTCGACATAGCCGGCCGATGTCTCGTCGACAAAGTTACCAACCTGACCGTCAAGGCACCTGTCACCTACTCCGCTGAACCTACAGTCCGTAGTATTGACGTTGATCAGCCATATCACCAGCTAATCAGCAAGTTTCCTGACATCCTGCGACCGTCATGCATGAAGGATACTCCAAAACACCGGGTAGAACACTACATTGAAACTTCTGGTCCACCAATATACAGCAAGAGCAGACCACTTCCGCCACATCGGTACCTGTCCGTGAAGAAAGAATTCGAGTCAATGATGCAGCAAGGAATTTGCCGACCAAGCAAAAGTCCTTGGTCCAGTCCACTACATGTCGTTCCCAAGAAAAACGGCGATATTCGCGTCTGTGGTGACTACCGAAGACTCAATGACGTCACCAAACCCGACCGCTATCCAGTACCACGTCTCAAAGATTTTACCTACCTACTTCACGGCAAGAAAATCTTCACTACACTCGACCTAAATCGTGCTTACCATCAACTGCCTGTACACGAACCGGACATCGAGAAGACTGCCATAACAACACCCTTCGGCTTATTCGAGTTTCCACGTATGTGTCCAGGTCTTAAAAATGCTGGACAGACATTCCAACGATTCATACATGAAGTACTCATCGGGTTAGACTACGCATTCCCATTCATCGATGATGTTATTGTCGCATCGGAAGATGAAAAAAGCCACATCGAAGATCTGCAGGAGGTGTTACGCCGATTAGACAAGTATGGCATCACCATAAATCCATCAAAGTGTGTCTTCGGCAGTGAAAATGTCAAGTTCCTAGGCTATGAAGTGTCGAGCAACGGAATCAAGCCACCACAAGACAAAATAACTGCTATCACTGCTTACCCCAAACCCGACACAATTCAAGACTTACGTCGATTTATCGGTATGGTAAACTTTTACCGTGACAGCATACCAAACGCAGCCCACTTACAAGCACCTCTCAACGCGTTCCTGCGCAATTCTAAGAAACGCGACAAAACAAAAGTCGAGTGGAACACAGAAGCGTCACAAGCATTCGAGTTATGTAAAGTTAGCATACAAAACGCAGCTTTACTCGCTCACCCATCTCCATCGCCAACTGACGCAATCTCTCTCATGTGCGACGCATCGAGTACCTGCGCCGGAGCTGTACTTCAACAATTCATAAACAAGAAATGGATACCACTTGGCTATTTCTCAAAGAAATTCTCCGAAACTCAACAACGATACAGTACATTCGACAGAGAACTATTGTCCATCTATATGGCAATCAAGCACTTCAGAAAAATATTCGAAGGTAGAGAGCTCATTGTTTACACCGACCACAAGCCGCTGACCTACACTATTCGTAAGACTCCGTCCGATAACGATACACAACGGCGCACTCGACAGCTTTTGTTTATCAGTGAGTTTACGACTGACATCCGGCACATAAGTGGAGTAAACAACGTTGTCGCCGACGCCCTCTCATGCGTCGAAACCATCGAATTGCCATCACCAATCAACTATGACGAATTATCAAAAGCTCAAGAAAAGGACAGTTATATTACAACATCAACACGACAAACAAATGTCCAACTGAAGAAAATCGTCATACCCGGTACCAACAAGCCAATATTCTGCGAAACATCTACGTCACATGTTCGTCCATACCTACCAGCCGACTTTCGTCGCATCGCATTCAACGCCGTGCACAATCCAAGTCACCCTGGAATACGAACTACCCGAAAACTAATGCAAGAACGGTACTTTTGGCCAGCAATGAACACCGACATTGGCGAGTGGACGAAAACATGCACTTCGTGTCAACTATCCAAAGTACAACGACATAATCACAGTGACATCACAACATTTCCACCGAGCGAACGATTTCAACACATTCACGCTGATATTATTGGACCACTACCTATATCTTCATGTGGACATCGATACGTACTCACTATTATCGATCGCTGCACACGATGGCCCGAAGCCATACCACTTCAAGAGATAACCGCCGAAATTGTCGCAAGAAAGCTGTACGAAGGCTGGATATCTCGTTTCGGTTGTCCTACAAGAATTACAACTGACCAAGGACGACAGTTTGAAAGTCGACTGTTCCAAAACCTCGCACAATTACTTGGAGCAGAAAGAACCCGTACTACTGCCGGGTGATAGCAATACGGTGATGGCAATTCGATGGTTTCGACGCGTGAGAGGGCGTCGGCGACAACGTTGTTTACTCCACTTATGTGCCGGATGTCAGTCGTAAACTCGCTGATAAACAAAAGCTGTCGAGTGCGCCGTTGTGTATCGTTATCGGACGGAGTCTTACGAATAGCGTAGGTCAGCGGCTTGTGGTCGGTGTAAACAATGAGCTCTCTACCTTCGAATATTTTTCTGAAGTGCTTGATTGCCATATAGATGGACAATAGTTCTCTGTCGAATGTACTGTATCGTTGTTGAGTTTCGGAGAATTTCTTTGAGAAATAGCCAAGTGGTATCCATTTCTTGTTTATGAATTGTTGAAGTACAGCTCTGGCGCAGGTACTCGATGCGTCGCACATGAGAGAGATTGCGTCGGTTGGCGATGGAGATGGGTGAGCGAGTAAAGCTGCGTTTTGTATGCTAACTTTACATAACTCGAATGCTTGTGACGCTTCTGTGTTCCACTCGACTTTTGTTTTGTCGCGTTTCTTAGAATTGTGCAGGAACGCGTTGAGAGGTGCTTGTAAGTGGGCTGCGTTTGGTATGCTGTCACGGTAAAAGTTTACCATACCGATAAATCGACGTAAGTCTTGAATTGTGTCGGGTTTGGGGTAAGCAGTGATAGCAGTTATTTTGTCTTGTGGTGGCTTGATTCCGTTGCTCGACACTTCGTAGCCTAGGAACTTGACATTTTCACTGCCGAAGACACACTTTGATGGATTTATGGTGATGCCATACTTGTCTAATCGGCGTAACACCTCCTGCAGATCTTCGATGTGGCTTTTTTCATCTTCCGATGCGACAATAACATCATCGATGAATGGGAATGCGTAGTCTAACCCGATGAGTACTTCATGTATGAATCGTTGGAATGTCTGTCCAGCATTTTTAAGACCTGGACACATACGTGGAAACTCGAATAAGCCGAAGGGTGTTGTTATGGCAGTCTTCTCGATGTCCGGTTCGTGTACAGGCAGTTGTTGGTAAGCACGATTTAGGTCGAGTGTAGTGAAGATTTTCTTGCCGTGAAGTAGGTAGGTAAAATCTTTGAGACGTGGAACTGGATAGCGGTCGGGTTTGGTGACGTCATTGAGTCTTCGGTAGTCACCACAGACGCGAATGTCGCCGTTTTTCTTGGGAACGACATGTAGTGGACTAGACCAAGGACTTTTGCTTGGTCGGCAAATTCCTTGCTGCATCATTGACTCGAATTCTTTCTTCACGGACAGGTACCGATGAGGCGGTAGTGGTCTGCTCTTGCTGTATATTGGTGGACCGGTAGTTTCAATGTAGTGTTCTACCCGGTGTTTTGGAGTATCCTTCATGCATGACGGTCGCAGGATGTCAGGAAACTTGCTGATGAGCTGGTGATATGGCTGATCAACGTCAATACTTCGGACTGTAGGTTCGGTGGAATAGGTGACTGGTGCCATGACGGTCAGGTTGGTAACTTTGTCGACGAGACATCGGCCGGCTATGTCGACAAGAAGTTGATGACGTTTTAGGAAGTCGGCACCAATGATGGGTTTGCTGACTGCAGCGATGATGAATTTCCAGGTGTATGGTCGTCGTAGGTTGAGATCCAGTTGTAATGTTTTCTCTCCGTACGTTGGAATAACCGTGTTATTCGCTGCATACAAGCAAAAATCTGTTGGTTTAGCTTTTCCGCCTTTTCTTTTCGGTATCACAGAGACGTTGGCGCCAGTATCAATCAAAAACGATCGAGTTTTTGTCTGTTATAAATAGGCGGTAAGAAATGTTGCTTGCGTCGGTTGCCGCCTCAGCCAACGCAGGCGTTAGTTTCCCGAGGGGACGCTGCTGTCTTCGAAACTGCACGGACGCGTACATTTTCGCGCCTCCTTGCCGAACTTACGATGATAAAAGCAGATGCCTGGTTTGTCGTTATTTGCGCGACTGCGATTGTTCTTGCTCGATGAACGCGATCTTGAACGTCGTCTGTCGAATGGTCTGCGTCGATGCTGATGATAATGCGATTGATGTGCTTTCAGTTCTGCGATTTCTTTCGTGAGCGCGTCGATCTTCTCCTCAATTAATGTAGATGCATGTGGGGTTGCAGGAACGGAGGTAACTGCAGCGACTGCGCCAAGCGGTTGTGTTTGCTCGAGGATCTTATCTGCCATCAACGCCAACTCGTGGATATCGGAGTGTTTCGCGATGTTGTCAATGACAGCGAGTACTGCTCGGACGGATTGTGGAAGATGGTTTGTCCACATAATCCGTAACGTTGAGTCAGAGATATTTTCGGCGGCGAGGTTTTTCATGCGACGTAGCAGCTGTGAAGGCTTCATGTCGCCGAGCTCCATTTCTGATAGCAATCTTTGTACTTGCCGTTGCTCGGATTCCTCGTAAACTTGGAACAATCGATTCTTCAATGCTTCATAACGGTGGGTTTCGGGTGGATGAAGAATTATGTCGGAGATTTCGTCGATATCTTGCCGCTCAAGTTGTCCGATGATGAGTTCGAACATAACTTGATCGCCTTTCTTCTGTACGGACATGATGGCTTCAAATTGCGCGAACCACAGACGAATCTTGTCGCGCCAAATGGGTGGAATGCGCAGCGACGTCGACACACCGGATAGTTCTTGTTCACCATTTTTGTCCATGATGAAAACTTGGCACACACACACAGATCTGGAGGTATCTTCTTAATATCACGTCGGAGATTTGCTTAATATGACGTCGGCTTCTTAAAATCACGTCGGCTTCTTAAAATCACGTCGGGTTCTTCACTGTAGCGCTTAGGTGGTGTGTGAGAGATAACCGCCGAAATCGTCGCAAGAAAGCTGTACGAAGGCTGGATATCTCGTTTTGGTTGTCCTACAAGAATTACAACTGATCAAGGACGACAGTTTGAAAGTCGACTGTTCCAAAACCGCGCTACAGAAGGTCAATCGTCGAATCCGACTCGGCTGGGCAGCGTTTGGGAAGCTACGCAATATCTTCTCGTCCCGCATACCGCAGTGTCTCAAGACGAAAGTCTTTGACCAGTACGTATTGCCAGTGATCACATATGGCACTGAAACGTGGTCGCTCTCAATGGGCCTTATTAGAAGGCTGAAAGTCACCCAAAGGGCAATGGAGAGGGCTATGCTTGGAGTTTCCCTGCGGGATCGAATCAGAAATGAAGAGATCCACAGGAGGACCAAGGTAACCGATATAGCCCGAAGAATTGCCAAACTTAAGTGGCAGTGGGCAGGGCACATTGCTCGCAGAACAGATGGCCGATGGGGCCGAAAGGTTCTGGAGTGGCGACCGCGTACCGGAAGGCGTAGCGTTGGAAGGCCTCCCACAAGGTGGACCGACGACCTTGTGAAGGCCGCAGGAACTCGTTGGATGCGAGAAGCACAAAACCGGTCGAAGTGGAGGTGCTTGGGGGAGGCCTATGTCCAGCAGTGGACGTCTTTCGGCTGAAATGATGATGATGATGATGGGCAATGTAAACCACACGCAATATTCCTTTAGCTGGTTGGTTCTTAGTTCTGTAAAAAAAGTTTACTTTCTCTTGTAAAAGTTGCTAAAGCAGAACGCAGCAAAAAGCCAACGAACTGCAACAAACGAACGCTGCTTATTTTGACTAACTAATGACATTATCTGTCAGTATCAACTGCCAATCTAGATGTCGTCGTTTAAAAAAAAAAGCAGCGTTCCATTTGCAAGCATTAAATGTTAGCAATGTTAGCATTGCGTCACACTTTATTTCTACCATTTTTTGTGTAAATAGATTGTATCAGCAGTATTTTGCAGCTCAGCCTATTATTAAGATAGTATATGAAACTAGGTACTTCTAATAAGTTGAGAAGATGTTCACGATCAGAATGATAGAAATAATAAAAAAAACAATCCTATGACGTAGAATACTGCCTTCTTTATTATTTCCGAAATGAATGTCATGTTTTGTCAGAATGTGAAATGGAACGGTTTCTCCAGCACGGAAGTCGGAACAACAATATAATAATAATTTCTGGAAATTGCAATGATTGTGAATTCGTGATGATCGGTACCTGAACATAAAATTAAGTGCTACAAATGTGACCTCGAGATTAAGTGGACTAATTGATGATAAAGATCGACGCGTTTCGTTAATTAACAAAGAGTGCCTTTATTTGGTCACGACTACACGACGGACGCGGAACCTGCAGTCAGTTGATCAGTTCAGTGTCGTGTCGTCAGTGCAGCGCGAGGTCGCTGACCGCACACAAAATGCTGTCGCGCTATGTTGTGTCGCAGGTGAAGCACAACTCGTACTTCCTGGTGGGTCTAGCGCTGGGCCTATGGGTGTCGCTGGCGCTGGTGCCGCTGGACGAGGCGCCGGCGGACGCGTGTGAGGCCACGCTGGGCGCCGCGCCCGCCGCTGACGAGTACGAACCGCAGCGCGAGGAGCGGCCACTGGGCCCGGCCGGCCGCGCCGCTGGCCGCAGCGTGCAACGCCCGCGCTACTACAGCACCGAGCTCGGCATGAGAGGTACCCCGCACTGTCCGCCGCCGGCGTCTACATTGTGTGACAGTCCCACCTCACCTGAAGTCAACTGATTGTTTCAGGATCCCTACTCACAGGAGTGCTCAGTTCTGAAGAAGCTCTCAAGAGCCAAATAGCAGCACTGAACCACACAACAGCTCGTTTACAGCCTGCACTGAAATTCTTCATCACAGCCAGTGCCATGAGCTCTGTGCCGGGACTAGCCAACGTTGTGGGCTTCACCGACACACGAGAGATGCTGAAACCATTCCATGCACTTAAGTATTTAGCAGATAACTATTTGGAAGAGTATGATTTCTTCTTCCTAGTGTCTGACACTGCGTTTGTGAATGCGCGGCGCCTGACAGAGCTGGTGTCACAGCTGAGTGTCAGTGAAGACGTGTACATGGGCACTGTGGCTGAAGATGACAGCCATTACTGCACACTTGGTAAGTTGCTAACATTCACTTACACATTAGTTCTCTTCATAAAGAAGCTACCATCTATTTGGTAGAAACTTGTAAATAATAAAGATGCTGCAGTTATGTAGAGGAGGTTTGGCAATGACCTTAGGCTTCAACAACAGCTAGTTTCACTTACTCAGTAACTGATAGACGCATTGATTATTCAAAAATACCTAGCAAATGACTTGAATGAAGTAAATGTTTTGTGTTTGAGCCATTTCTAGTTAGGACTTTAAGAAAGAGTGAGTTTGCATGATTGAGAGTAAGAGAGAGTTCCTTTGTTGGAATAGTTACTCTAACATCCAATCATCATGAACATACAATGCGTTGTGTGGTGTGGTGTGTTGTTTGCTTATAGTATGTCAAATACTATTCCTTACTGTCAAATAAAAAATATCAACAACATTTAACTGACCTCACAATTCAAATTTTTGGCTGATACTGAGATTTCTGAGTATTAATCTGTTGAAGGACACTGAACGAGACACAATAGAAATTTTATTGGAATGCCTACGGGGTGTTTAGTGTCCTTCAAATTGTTAACTTCTTCGTTTCTCCAACTGCAAATGTAAGTTTGTAATTGCAAAAAAAATATTCCATGTGATAGAACTTCAAATCAGGGACTTAAAAACACCTTCATAAAGGTTAAAGAATTATAAGTGTTACATATTGAATTGATAACAGAATCAAATATGTAACCCTTATAAATGTGCTAACCCAAAACACTTTTAAAAGTGTAACAGTAACATATCTGTAACCAATATAAAAGCGTTAACTGTATTAATAAGTGTAACGGTAAACGTGGCGTTGCCAAAATAGCCGCAATCCCGACTGGATTGAGGCTATTTTGCCATTGCCGCGTTTGTCTGTCCGCCATGACTTTTTGCGGTACCGTGCAATTATACCTACAAATGCTTATTTCTGTTACACATATTAACACATAAAAGTTTACACTTTGTTTCTGTAACATTATTGTATCTGTTACATTTAGAAGCGTTTTTCTTTTAAAACAGTGTTAAAAACACTTATTACGGATGCAGTTTGAGTCCCTGCTACAAATTAATGATTTTCGGACTTTTTCCTTTACTCGTGCTGTAAGCCAAATTTCATGATTCTAGGAATCTAGGTCAACAGATTTATTTGCTAGTATAAAAAAATATCGCATAAATAGCTATATTTTATTATTGCGTTGCCTTAGAAGCTTGATATCTTTAGAGCTCCAAGGGACCGTAGACCTACATATTTGATACTAGCTCTTGCCCACGACTTCGTCTTTCGAAAAACCCTTTCTTAATGGATACCTACTCTTCACAGAGAACACACCCTCCAAATTTCATGTCTATATCTATAGGACCTGCTGTTCAGGCTGTGCGTTGATATATCAGTCAGTCAGGACTTTGAATTTTATATAATTATTAGATAGATTAATTACTCAAACTGAAATCATTTATATAAACCAATTACAGGCACATTTTGGATGGTCAAGCAAGGGGTTGGTCAGTCAGAAAGATGAAGCTAGTTGCCCATTCCAAAGCATCCGGCTATGCTTCTTGTTGTATATAATATGTGTTATATGTTCCTCTCCATAGGTACCGGTACCTATGGAGAAGAACGGGCAACTTTAAATACAACTTGAAATAGTGTCTTGACAGACTGACAGACAGACAGATTGACAACGAAGTGATCCTATAAGGGTGCCGTTTATTGTCTTTTGAGGAACCAAACCCTAAAAAAGATTGAGTAACTTCAATAAGTATAGAGTAGACGGTAGTTGTTGCAATCACAAATAATCTCACAATCGCTATTGGGCTGATCGTGTGTGTGTGTGTGTAGAGGGCGGCGTGCTGCTGTCGAACTCGGTGCTACGCGCCGTGCACGCCGAACTGGACTGGTGCGTGCGCAACTCGTACTCGCCGCACCACCACGAGAACATTGGGCGCTGCGTGCTGCACGCCGCGCACCGTGCGTGCGCGCCCGCCGCGCAGGGCGAACACTACGCCGCGGTGCGCGCGCCCGGGCCCGACACGCCGCCCCCGCTGACGCCCGACCTGGCCGACGCCGTCTCCGTGTACCCCGTCACCAAGGCCGACACCTTCTACACGCTGCACGCCTACGTGTCGCGGGTGAGTGCCCACACCGACCTGCGTGTATGTCACGTGACAGCGTGGGTGACGTGAGCTCTGTGCGCAGGTGCACCTGGAGAGGGACCGCGCGGAGGTGACGCGACTGCGCGCGGCTCTCTGGCGCGGCGCTGCCAAGCACCCGCCACACTACCGCAACGCCACGTGGCCGTCCGGCCTGCGCGCCGACCCTGGCCTCGCTCCGCCCACGCCCGATTCTCGGTACGTCCCTAGTCACTGCTGCACCGAGCACGTTAGTGAGATGCGAGAGTGTGATGTGTCTGGTGTTGCAGGTTTGACCATCTTCGCTGGGTGTCGTTCAACGCGACTCACGCCTTCTTCCCGGACGACCACCACGAGGTGGCGCTCATCACCGGCGCCGACCGCGAAGCGCTCGACGTAAGTACACACTACTCAGATAGAGTTCGAGCAGCTCAGGTAGCCGCAACGGGTCAGTAACGTGCGCTGTCGCAGCTGGTGCTGGAGGCGGTGCGCGCGTGGGGCCTGCGGCGCTGGGCGGGCGCGACGCACGTGCGCGTGGCGGAGGGCGCGTGGCGCTGGGAGCCGGCGCGCGCGCTCGCCTACCGCCTGCTGCTGCGCGTGGCGGCGCCGGGCGGCGTGCGCATGCGCCTGGTGGACGTGGTGCGGCCGCTGGGCGCGGCGCGGCTGGTGCCGGTGCGCTACGTCACCGAGAGCGCGCGCGTCACGCTGCTGCTGCCCGTGCCGGCCGCGCATGCGCGCCTGGCCGAGGTGCAGGCCTTCCTCGCGCGCTACGAGACCGTGTGCCTCGACCAGGACAAGAACACCGCGCTCATTGTGGTAAGCGCCACCCTCACATACTATTTGCAGGACACCGTCTCGAGGTGTCTATTATCAGTTCGCAACCAGAATTCAAAATCAAAATATTTTATTTCTCATATACCTACAAGGGCACTTATGAAACGTCAAAAGCTAGAGTATGTGCACTGTTCCAATTGGTTATGCCTATACCCGTAAACTCCATGAGTAACCAAGGAATCTCTTGCCGGCTCTTCTCTTTTTGACTTCACTATCGACTTCAGCATCTTCAAAAACCAAAAATCGACAAGCATAACAAAAAAAAAAAACCGACTTCCGAAATTAAAGTTTTTTTCACTCGTAGTTTTTTATGAAGACGGTTGTTTTTTTTTTTGTAAGTAAAAAAGTTTTTTTTGAATAGATGTGATAGAAAAGAATTTTTCAATTCTGGCAGTTCCATTAGCGCGTTTAAAACAAAACAAACAAATACATTCTTCAGCTTTATTAGATAGATCATTTAATCATTGTAAGGTTGTTTCATAGTAATATCGACAATTGGCAGGTGCTAGTGGGCGGCGCCAACGACACGGCCGTGATGGAGCCCGTGCGCGCCTCTGCCGACGCGCTGCGGCGTCGCCACGCGGGCGCGCAGCTGCACGTGCTGGACGCGCCCGACGCGCCCGGCGCGCGCGACGTGCCCGAGTACTCGGCGCACCTGCGCGCCGGCAGCGTGGCGCTCACGGCCGCCGCGCAGCACGTGTCGCGCGACGCGCTGCTGCTGCTGCTGCCTCCGCACGCCGAGTTCAACCAAGACTTTCTCAACAGAGTGAGTGCCGCACGCGAGACGCGCTCGTGAACTTTTCATTCAGATATGTACAGGAACTCGCGATCTCCGCAGGTGCGCATGAACAGCATCGCGGGCGAGCAGTGGTACCTGCCGCTGGCGTTCGCGCGATTCTCGCTGTACGCGCACCCGCGCTTCCTGGCGCCGGGCGGCGGCAAACCGCAGGTGAACACGGGCCGCTTCAACCCCGCCACGCGCCTCGCGCTCGCCTTCTACCGCGCCGACTACGACGCGGCCGCGGCCGCCTGGCGCGGCGCTGCGCACGCGGCGCCGGCCGACGTGCTGGCGCGCGCGGCGCTGCGCGTGCTGCGCGCGCCCGAGCCGGCGCTGGTGCTGGCGCCGCGCGGCCGGCCGTGCAGTGCGCGCGACGCGGCGTGCGCGCGCGAGCTGCAGCGCGAGCAGTTCGCGTGCCTGGACGCGGGCGCGCGCCACTCGCTGGCGCAGCTGCTGCTGGAGACGCAGGCGGACCTCGCCGACTGACGCTGAGAGTGTCGCGTCCCTTATACAGTATATACGTACATACGCGCAACAAATATATTTTTGCAGTTGAAACCGAATCGTTTTATTTTATCTTCCGCCTAACTTTACCTTTGTAACCTGAGAGTCATCATAAAGCTAACGAGTATATCTTCCAGAATTATGTGCTTATGTTTTGGTTTTTTGTGTAATTATATTCGTTGTAGAAAAAAAATATAATTATGCCAAAATATTTGGACTAGTATCATTCATTATCCAGGGAGAAAAGGGAGGAATACGTTATTATGGAATGAACGCCAACGACCACGAGTACCTAAATAGTTTCACTGTGGTAAAAATACGTGCAGCTGCGCAGATTTCGGCGAGTCACGTGTCGATCGTATAGCATTTTACTAGTAATATAATATTTTAAAAAGCAAGAAATAAAAATTAATTTAAAAAATCCCCGACTCAAACAAAAACCTCTAAAATCTAAAATAATAATATTTCTTGGCTCTTTAAGTTTATTATAAGTTGCAGGAAATATTTTGATCCAAGCGTCCTCACGTCGGGGGACGGCAATAATGAATGTATGCTATTGTAGAAAAATAGCTTCCAATTTTCATTAACCGTCCCCCGACGCGAGGGCGCTTGGATCAAAATATTTCGTGCAACTTATACTAAACCGTTAGAATTACGCCTACACCGATTGTCACAGGCCCAAATTATTATTTTAGATTTTAGAGGTTTTTAAAAGTTTTATTATACTCAATTTTGTTATTATTTTGATACTTCTCTTTGCGTGAACGTGGGTTAATTTTGTATGGACCGAGCCCCTTCTTTTGAAAAAATATGTTTTCATACTAGAACATACTAATTCCATGGTGCAACGGGAACTAAAACCTGACTACTGAAAAGGATGAAACAAGAAAGTATCTTCCGGTGGTCGCATGCCGCTGTACTGAATAAGCTATGGTAGCATGCGACCACGGGAAGGTACTTTCTTGTTTCATCCTTTTCAGTAATCGGGTTTTACTTTTAAAACTCTTCTTTATTTAATTATTTTGGGGGCTAATTTCAGTAATACTTATATTTTTGAAATGTGCTAATTAAGCCCTTTCATTTGATACCCCACAAGGCACCATTCCAAAATATTTATTTTCAAATTCATTACTTTATGTCCTGTAGAGGGCGCCATATTGAATTTAGTGTGACGGAACAGCGGACGGTCAAGACGCTTCTAACGATACCTCATTTGTCAAATTATTATAAGTACTTTTTAAGTTATGATGAGGGAACATATGAACATACATACCGGTAAAAATCATAACCCTCGTTTTTGCTTCGCCGTAGTCGGGTAAAAAGAAATCCATATTTTAATCTTGCCATAGCACAGAAACAACGTACGTCAAAATTGACATAAGTGAATGAGCAGCTGTCATGGGTGACGTTTGTCTGTCAAACAATTACAAAATAAAAACAGTGTGCGGGCGGTGGTGGAACAGTGTGTGTCGTTAGTGTTACTCGCGTGGCATCGCGACTACCGGATAGCGTCCCCGAGCCGGGCACGGCATGCCAGCGATCTAACGGTGGCGTCACAGAACGACCGTGCAAGCGCTCAGCGAGCTAGCAGCGCGACGCATCAGGTGGGTTTGTTTACGTCGCGCCATGTGACCTGTTCTAACTGCGCCGCGGCCTTCGCTGTCCGCCACACGGGGCCACGTGCTCGCCAGTGTAATCCGGTTAGCAGCGAAGGTCCGCGGCGCTGACGAGCTTGTGTCGCAGGTGCAGAGCGCGCCCGGAGCAGAGCGGAGCAGACCCCGCGGCGGCAACATGAAGCCGCACGACGACTACAGGAACGGTGACGGTGAGCATCTAACAGTGCACAACACACACAGACAACAGCTACAACGCCTACCACTCGTAGCAACAGTGCGCAGGGCGACCGACCGCGCGCCGGACGCGCCGCCGATCATTAAGATATGCAACTTGACCTTGAGAGCCGCGTCGCTTCGTTTCAATTTATATCCACTACGACTTCGTCAATTCTACATAGTAGATGGCTTGAAACAATAGTGACTGCACAAACCTTTAACCTGACAGCTATGAGTCAGCTGCAGTGAACTGATCAGCTGATCATGGTCTTGACCATTGCCAGAAGGTCAAAGCAGTGCTTCAGTTAGGTTGACGGCATGTTGTGCCATGTCATTAGTGATGACTCATCACATTGCAAGATTTCGTCTGCTTGAACTGTAGATGTATGTTAGGTCCAGTTTATTATAGCATGTTATCACCAGGAAAGTTATTTAATTACAGAATAATAGCTATTGTATTGTAAGTGGCAGGTGGGTGTAGTGTAGGTAGTTGTGATGTACATTTATGTTACTCACACACATGTGATCCGGTAGATGTGAGTGGCCCTCTCCCAGTGCGAGGCGGTGTCTATGCGGAACCAATTGAACCAATTGATGATGAGTCACTGCTCTATTGGAACTTGTAACTTGTGGGCTGTTGCTAATCATGAGATATGTGGCCCACACACGGGTCACCGTGTACTGAGCTAGACAGTAACACATACTTGTGATGACAATTCAATAAGTATTGACATTTTATTGCACTGAAGCTAGGAAAATATTCATTGCTCCTAGCTTATGACTTGCATATTATTATTCAGTCACATTGTTATGAAAATGTGCCATTGTAATGATACATTAACTAGATAATGTCTTTATTTAGTATGATACAGAGATAACAAAATTGATATTACTTTTAATTATGATAATAAATGGTCCATAAACCTACATATTTATACTTCAGGTGATTTCATATCTCATGTACAATAACTATAATAATATGCAAGTGATAATTCCACTTATTGCATAATAATTACATGTCCATAGTTGTTAGGGGTCTTAAAACTATGTTAGTCAATACTAAAAAAAAACAAAACGAAACATCTATCAGTGTCTCAAAATTCAAACAATAAAACCATCAATTCCAAAAAATATTATGTCAAAAAAAAACCTCGGTAATAGTGTCATCTCGTCACATGAAGCTGGATGAGTCTCCCCAGCACTGCAGAGTGTGGCCTCTCAGCAATGGTGGGTGGTCCCATATAAATTTTATTAACTTTGCTTGGGTAGTTTTTGAGTTAGCTTCAATAATATGTATTTTTGCCACTTAGTTTATATTCATGTTTTAATGACTTCCTATCACTAATATTTATATATCAAGTAGTTTAAGGCGCGGCGCCCACCATCGGTGGGCATCGGTGCGGCTCGGTACAGCTCGGGCACTTTACGGCGGCTTCGAGCGGCTTCGGGCGCCTGAGAGCTGCTTCGGGCGGCTTCGGGCTGCCTCGGCAGTCGTAAGCATACCTAAGGACGCCGAGACTGTCTTCGGGTAGCTTGGGTGGTATTTTTGTGGCAGACACGTCGCAGAACAGTCATAACATTCACCGCGCGCGCCTCCATTAGCTCGGCAACACCCAGAGGAAAATAAAAGGCAACAGCCTCATTAATTAAACAAGCTTATTCACCTAAAATCTTCTTTTTTGCCTTAAGGCTCCAAGTTTCTCTTCTTCTTCAGCAGGATGATCAATGAGAACTAAGTCCCAATTCACTATTATAAATACACACGCACACAGTTTTCACGTAACGTTACGATTGCTCTGCGACGTGTCTGCCGCCCGAACTATTCTTAGTTTTTCCGAAGCTACCCGAAACCAGCTTCGGCGTCCTGTTAGGTATGCTTACGGCTGCCGAGGCAGCTCTCAGGCGCCCGAAGCCGCCCGAAGCTGCCCTCAGGCGCCCGAAAACGCCGTAAGGCGCCCGAGCTGTACCAAGCCGCATCAATGCCCACCGATAGTGGGCGCCGCGCCTTATACGAATTTGTGTAGGGTGTGTACAACTTAAAAGTGAAAAATAAAAACTTTTTTACACAAACATACAAACTACTAGCTTCAGCCCGCGACTTTGTTCGCAAAGAAACTTCTTGTTTCCCCCGAGCCACCCCGTCGTATCGCATCACCCGCCCGCGCTATCTTTTTGCTCGGCTCCTAAGGGTCATAGCGTGATGTTAAATAGCCTATAGCCTTCCTCAAGAATTGTTCTATCAAATGCAAGAAGAATTTTTCAAATCCGATTGGTAGTTCCAGAGATTACCCCCTACATACAAACTTACAAACAAATTTTACCTCTTTATAATATTAGTATAGATTAGCAATACTATCACCAAACTAAACAGAAAACTACAAAAACATTAAATATTATGTGTGTATAATAATTATGTTTACCTGTTGTACTTGCGTCATGAGTAGACATTTATATAGGTAGGTATCTTGCTTGTTTATTATTGAGTTATCCTTCAGTGGTGTATCTAATGCACGCATTGTCGCACTGAGTATTGTATGTCGTGTACCTGGAAAGCAGGCGGTGCGGGCGGCGAGGACAGCTCGGAGGAGGAGACGAGCGCGCTGGAGCAGGAGCTGTCGTTGCGCGACGACGCGGCGCCGGCGCGCGTGCTGCACGCGCTCAACGCGCTGCGCAAGTCGCGCCAGCACTACGACGCCGTGCTGCTGGCGGGCGGCGCCGAGCTGCCCGCGCACCGCGCCGTGCTGGCGGCCGCGTCGCCCTACCTGCTGGCCGCGCTGCCCGCGCCCGCGCCCGGCGCGCCCGCCGTGCGCGTGGACGACGTGGACGCGGGCGCGCTGGCCGCGCTGGTGGAGTACGCCTACACGGGCCGCCTGCGCGTGCGCGAGCCGGCGGCGGCGCGGCGCCTGTACCGCGCGGCGTGGCGCCTGCGCGTGGAGCCGGTGCGCGCGCACCTGGCGGCCGCGCTGCTGCGCCGCCTGGCGCCGCACGACGTGCTGGAGCTGCGCGCGCTGCCCGACCTCGGCGCGGACCAGCTGCAGCAGCTCGACGCCTACATCGCGCAGAACGTGAGTGCACGCCCCGCTCGCCTGCCTGTTATAGTTTGTTTCTAGGGCAGGTGGAGAAACGAACAGTAACCTTTAAGCCTGCCACAGGGGTAACCAAGGTTTTATGGCGTGGTTCAGTAAAATTCTAAGTTTATGAATCGCATCAATAAACACTTAACATCCGCTATAAGCTGCCATGTTGAATTTGACGTCATTTAGCCTATAACCCGCGGAACAACACGGCGTTTCCAACGATGTCTCGCTTGTCCAAATACGACGAGTAGTTAAAGAGTTACACAAGCATTCAAGTAAGCTTCTATGCACACTACCTGATGAAATTTTTGTTTTTACAGCAATAGAACGTACCGTGACACGACGATCTGCAAAAACAATTTTTTTCGAGTTTTTGGGGTTCCGTACCAAAATGGTAAAAAGAAGCCCTTATGATAGGACTCAGTCTGTCTGTTTGTCCGTCTGTCACAGCTGGATATCTCAAGAACTACTAATGCTATCAACTTGAAATTTGGAATAGTTTTGGATGACGTTTGCCCAACTATTTTGCAAATAAGAAAGAAACAAATTTTTGAAGTGAAACTTCTTTAGGCGCGCTTGACTTGGGGAGTAAACTGGCGAATGCGTTACGAAAACGTGTGATCGCGAGTAGGGAAGGTACGTAAAAAATAGCTGGAAATACCTGAGGGGCAATTCTCGTAATTTTTAAGAACGTTCACAGTCTGATCTCAGTCTCAATCTGTCAAAAATACCTCAAATTTCCCTACATTTTGACAAGTTTTTGACATTTGTTTGTCGCTGAGATGAGACTGCGACTAGATTTTGAACGTTTTAAATTACGAGAATTGGCCTTCTGGTGTAAAAACCCGGTCCCGGTCGCATAAATATGCGACCGGGTTTTTACACCAGGTGTTTGCTTCCAAGTACGCACACCGGGTACCGACTCAAAATACTTACAAGACTACTCGCTACTCGCTCAAATACGTAGGTACTCAACCGCGTCAGTTTTCGCAAATGCGATCATGCTCCTTTTGGAACAATTTCGTATGCAAGTATTTTTTACCGACTTCACAAAAAGGAGGAGGTACTATGTTCGGCTGTTTGTATGTTTTTTTTTTTTTTGAAGTGAAACTTCTTTAGGCGCGCTTGACTTGGGGAGTAAACTGGCGAATGCGTTACGAAAACGTGTGATCGGGCGAGTAGGGAAGGTACGTATTTATGCGACCGGGTTTTTACACCAGGTATTTGCTTCCAAGTACGCACGCCAGGTACCGACTCAAAATACTTGCAAGACTATAAAGTATCTTATACGGCTAGTCGCTCAAATACGTAGGTACTCAACCGCGTTAGTTTTTGCAAATGCGATCATGCTCCTTATCAGTAAGAGTATACGGAACAATTTCGTATGCAAGTATTTTTGAGGGGAAACTACGCGCGCTTGACTTGGGGAGTAAACTGGCGAACGCGTTACGAAAAGTGTGATCGGGCGAGGTGAACGGGAGTTAAGTGGGGGATATAAGCAAGAGAAAGCAGTGCGCGCGCACATTTTCTTTCTCTCTTCCTCTCATAGCCAAATACGTTTGAAGTTTCACTTCAGTCGTGTGGTCATAAGCACACTCGTTTTTTTTTTTTTGCAACAGCGGGTGAAAGCGGGTCTGAAAAATTTCGCTATTAAGGCATATGGGGTATCATATGGAAAAGCGCAGTTTGCAAATTCTCAAACATTTTTTTCCTTTTTTTTTAGGCCGCATAGTTTTCGACTTTTGATGAAAAATATAAAAAAAAGTATCGTTCCCCCCCCCCTCCCCCCTTCCCCTTTTCTCCGAAGTTTGCAAAGGGAAAAATCTGAAATTTATTCTATGTGATAGAAGTTTATATAAAAATTACAAGAAAATAAGACGATGTATCTAAATAGCACGCTTTTCCAGAAATCATCAACAAGTTACATTAGTTCCACTATCGGTCAAGAGATGACGCGGACCTATAACTGCAATATTCTACACCCCAGCGCGCAGTGTTAAAATTCCCTGACAAATATAGACCTCGCCGATGAAAATTTGAAAATATAATTATTATCATGATGGTACGGAACCCTCGGTGTACGAGTTCGACTCGTTCTTGACTGGTTTTTTAACCATTATTTCGGTCACTGCTGTCGTAGGGCGTCCTAAGTGAGGGTCATCTTTGGTATCGTTTTCTATCGACGCGCCGACTATACATACAGCTGACAATGAACCGAGCTTCTTGCTACCGTTTCAGTTCGACGAGGTGTGCAAAAGCGGCGCGCTAGCGACTTTGCCTCTCATTCGCATTGAAATGTTGCGCGAGACCAGCGCCGAGGGCGGCGAGGAAACAGCCTTCGCGGTGGCCGACGCCGCGCTCATCTGGCTGCGCGACCAGCAGGCCGCCGACGCCGACGTGAGTACCTCTCTGTCGTGACGCGCACGCACCTGGCGCTGCGCTCACGTGAGCTCTGTGCAGCTGGACGAGCTGTGCGCGCGCACGCACCTGCTGTACGTGGACACGCGCGGCGCGCTGCGCGACTGCGGCGAGCTGCCGGCCGCGCGCGGCGACGCGCCCGAGCTGCACGAGTACCGGCGCGAGGCCGCCGAGCGCGGCCGCGCCGGCCGCCGGGCCGCCGAGCCGGCGCGGGCCGCCGAGCCGGCCGGGCCGCCCGCGCTGCAGCTGGGCGCGCGCACGCCGCGCTCGGCCTGCGCCGTGCTGGCGGCCACGCGCGTGCCGGGCGCGCGCACCACGCGCGCGCTGCTGGCGCTGCGCGGGCGGCTGGCGGCGGCGCGCGTGGCGTGGCGCGACGTGGGCGCGGGCGGCGCGGGCGCGGCGCGCGGCGGCGTGCTGGGGGGCGCGCGCGAGGCCGAGGCGGGCGTGCAGCGCGCGCGCCTGTCGCTGGGCCGCGCCGCGCACGGCTCGGCCGTGCTGGGCGGGCGCCTGCTGGTGTGCGGCGGCTACGACCGCGCGCGCGTGCTGCGTGCGGCCGAGGCGTACGACCCGGCGCTGAACGAGTGGACGGCGCTGCCGGACATGCGCTGCGCGCGCGCGCGCTTCCCGGCCGCGGTGCTGGGCGACACGCTGTTCGCGCTGGGCGGCTCGGACGGGCACGCGGAGCTGGACTCGGTGGCGGCGCTGGGCGCGGCGGGCTGGGCGGGCCGCGCGCGGCTGCCGCTGGCGCTGTCGCACGCGGGCGCGGCGGCCGTGGGGGAGCGGCGCGAGCTGTACGTGGTGGGCGGCTGGGCGGGCGGCGTGAACCTGAAGCGCGTGCTGCGCTACGACCCGGACGCCGACGCCTGGAGCGAGGCGCCGCCGCTCAACGCCGGTCAGTCTCATACCATTAGTCATTGGCTCGTACTTGAGGGATAAACCTCATCATCACGCATCTTACTTATTGTTTACTTTTTACGGTTCCGTACCTCAAAAGGAAAACGACGTGATCTTATAAGGGTTCCTTATAAGATCACTTCGTTGTCCATCAGTCAAGACCCTTTTGCTCAGGACTATCCAACACAAAAATAATTTTTCAATTCGAACCAGGACTTCTTGAGATCAGCGCGTTCAACCATACAAACAAACTCTTCAGCTTTATAATATCTTAAAAGGATTCCGTTGTTCTTTTGAGGTACGGAACTCTAGTAATAATTGTAAAACTATACATACCTACAAATTTGTACGGAGCTCTCGACGTGCGAGTCTGATTCGCACTTAACCGGTTTTTATTTTTAATTTTTGCGTCTAGTATATTCTATATTAACTTATACTAAGTATAAAGTCAACAAAGTTATGACTAGTAAGTTGGAGGGGTTTACAAGGAGCCCCTACATAGTTCCACTCTCCACGTCCTGGCTCCGTCACCAGACCCTCGATACCAAGTGCAATATATTATGGGACTCGTCATTAAATATGGGGTTTGTGGTCGCAGGTCGGTCGCAGTGCGCGAGCGTGTACTGGGAGGGCTCGCTGTGGGCGCTGGGCGGCTGCGACGCGTGGCACTGCCTCGCCAGCACCGAGCGCCTGCGCCTCGCGCCGCGCCTGGAGCCGGGCCCCGCGCCCGCGCCGGCGCAGTGGGAGCCGGGCCCCGCGCCCGCGCCGGCGCAGTGGGAGCCGGGCCCCGCGCTGCCCACGGCGCGCCGCTCCGTGGGCGCGGCGGCCTGGCGCGGCCGCCTCGTGGCCGCCGGCGGCTCGGACGGCGCGGCCTCGCTGCGCCGCACGGACTGGCTGGCGGCCGGCGCGGCCGCGTGGCGCGCGGGCCCCGAGCTGCGCCGCCCGCGCGCGGCGCTGGGGCTGGCCGTGCTGCACGACGCGCTCTACGCCGTCGGCGGCTTCGACGGCAAGGAGTTCCTGTCGTGTGTCGAGTGCCTGTACGAGCCCGACGGCGAGTGGACCACGCTGCTAGCGCCGCCCGCGCCGCGCACGCCGCTGTCTCCCGACGCGCCGCGCACGCCGCTGTCTCCCGACGCGCCGCGCACGCCGCTGTCTCCCGACGCGCCGCGCACGCCGCTGTCTCCCGACGCGCCGCGCACGCCGCTGTCTCCCGACGCGCCCGCGGCCCCCGCCCCCGCGGCCCCCGCGCCCCCGCAGGACAAGGGCCCCGCAGAGAGCGAGTGACGCGCGGCGCACCGGCCAGTCGCTGCGATAGTTTGAGTCGAACTGTTCGACGGTATTCGCAAAATTTAGCAAATTGTGTGCTGCCTCGAAACTGAACCGCTACCTCAAAATTAGACGCGTGCGGCAGCCGCGCGACGGGTCGCGACAACACGCGGCGCGCGGCGACTGCTCGTGCATCGATGCCTTTACTTCGCATTTTAATGTTATTGATAAAGTTAGCCCGCGGGCCGGCGACGCCCGCGGTCTGTATATATGGCCCTCACTCACGTGTAGTCTAAATTATTATATTATCACAGAGTTATACGGCGGGATCGAGTTTTTCTTGTTCGCGTGCTTTCCCGTTATCGTATTATTGTTACATTCCTATTTTGTAAGATAATGATGTGTATCCTCTGTAGGACGTGGTTTGTGTATTGTTAGGTATTAGTGTTCTTTGTAAGATGATAATTCCATGAAGTGTATCTGTGAAGGCGCGCAGGGCCGCTGGGCCGGCGCGCCTTCTATTTATGTTAATAAATGGTACCTCCGCACTCGCTGCGTTTCAATGTTTAGCATCCGTGTTCTGAACGATACTACTCCCCGCTCTCCATCTCTATCAACCCCACCCACACATCGTCAATGTATGCGAAACAGTTGAATTCGATGGTGCAGTGTAGCGGTATCTACAACGCCACATGCGAACAACGCGTCATACTGACGTCACGCAAATCCTGCATCGCGCAAGCAGAGTTTACCGCGCAACTAGCATAGACACAACAGCCCGACATGCATCATCGGACAGTTGCCCGCCAGACACAACACCCGTCTGGTCGGAGGATCCTCCCTTTTCTATAGAGTATGAGTGAACTTTACACCCTGTTCCTCATACCTCTATACTGGTGACCCCGACGTGATCGTCAGCGCAGCCTTCGTGCAAATACTTCAGCGTGACGTCATCATCATCACTCCCGCAAGCTTTAGAGCGGCAAGTCACCCAGCCAGCCAGCACCCATGGCTTCAACGTCATCACCCTCAGCCTCATCAGCAACCTCGGCACAGCACACTGCACTTTCGGCCGGTCTACAAGCAGAGCCCTTCTCTCCTGGTCGACGTCAGCAGTCAGCCTCAACCCGGCGCTGTACCACATCCGACGCACTGGAGCATAACGCAGCGCCACCTTGACTGGGGACATCTTCGCAGACAGTTCCGACTCACCGTGAGCTATGCGGCAACCGGTTCCGACTCACTGGAACCTCAACTAGTCTGGCAAGCATCGCAAGATACAAGACTCAGCCCACTATCGACCTCCGGTCTCCGGGGGGGAGTGATGTAGCGGTTTCTACAACGCCACATGCGAACAACGCGTCATACTGACGTCACGCAAATCCTGCATCGCGCAAGCAGAGTTTACCGCGCAACTAGCATAGATACAACAGCCCGACATGAATCATCGGGCAGTTGCCCGCCAGACACAACACCCGCCTGGTCGGAGGATCCTCCCTTTTCTATGGAGGTTGAGTGAACTTTACACCCTGTTACTCATACCTCTATACTGATTATAATACCTCTATAGGAGTATAACCGTATGGCTCCGTAGCGCGGGGTCCAATCGGGGGATTGGACCCGAACACACGAGCCTTTCGTCGGCTCAGTAGTGGGTGCACATCGACCCCAGAATAACGACATATACGAGACACCTTGACACATTGATTATGCAAAAACTTTTTTACAAAAAAAAAAAAACACCCTTCTTCGAAAAAAGACACTTCAAAGTAAAATAAAATAACTTTAATTTCGGAAGTCGGTGTCGTTGGGTTCGTATTTTCGTTGTTTGCCATCAACTTAAAGTAATTTTTCACTTTGTAGCCTCTTTTTTCGAAGTATTGATTTTTTTTGTAAAAAAGTTTCTAGTTGTATTTGCCCCACGAAAATTCATATAACACTAATTGCTACGTAAATATCAGTGACAGGAAGGAAGTTATTATAACATCATCAATATAAACTAAGTCGCAAAAATACGTACTTATTATTGAAGCTAACTCAAAAACTTCTGAGGTAACAAACATTAAAAAAAAACACCTGTTGGACAACTCAGAAAAACGGCAATTTCAGGAAAATATACTTTTATTAATCACTTTATCAACGTAAACAAACTCAGAATCAAATCAGTTTATCACAAATTTGCATACAGTAAATCACTTATAATATTTCCGTTACACAATATTTTAAACTCTTCAACGACCAACAGTCAAACGGAGGTTTCACTATCAGAACTTATTGAGGCGGCTGTCGGCGAACGAATGATCGAGTCTGAGCCGTGAGCCGTCTCATATACACTACGGTCAGTAGTAGGAGTAGGTATGGTGTTGCCAACTCTTTACAGTGTTGCTAGTTAAAAGTACACAATACTCCTATATTTTGTAATTGTAACACACCCGAATTGATAACCTCCTCCTTTTTATGATTCCGTAGTTCTCACAAGGAACCCTTATAGTTTCGTGATGTCCGTCTGTCTGTCTGTCCGAGGTTTTGCTAAGAGACCGTTAGTACTAATACATAGAAAGCTGTAAGGGTGTGCGACACTTTTTAGCACGGCGTGACGTCACGACCCCCCACTCCCAAATTTTGACGCGCTTTATCTTTGTCATTTTTTGTTTGATTGACAAAAGAAAAATAAGGGTCCATTATTTTTCGATAATCTAACTGACGGACTAATTAGAATTATTATTTTTTTACCCAGGAAACTACCCTATTCACATTATATACAACCGACCAGGAGAAAATTGTATGGCGTGACTCTCCAGGTCAAGTTATTCGTAAATACGAACTCATGACCGTCACATACGGTACAAAAAACTTTTTTTAACAAAAATACAACCGACTTCCAAAAGAAACACTACAAAGTGAAAAATAACTTTAATTTCGGAAGTCGGTGTCTTTGGTTTTGTATTTACCTACGTTTTTTGCCACCGACTTCCGAAATTAAAGTTATTTTTCACTTTGTAGTGTTTCTTTTGGAAGTCGGTTGTATTTTTGTTAAAAAGTTTTTATTTCACGATTTTTAGTGGGTCTGCTTATAATTTATCTAAGTTACAATAGCCAGTGTCAACATGCTCATCGCCTTTTACATAATATTGCTTTTTCCAATGCAGGGAAGTTAATTGTTGAGGAGTTCTCCTGGTCCACCATCAGCTCCATATTACCATTCACATCGTGGCGAGCATAAATTGCTTAGCAACCATATTAAAGTAATCGAAGAGCAACCCGTAAAATACTTAGATATTATTGAGTAGTTCCGGTGTCCATCTGTGGTCTTCATCATCAGTTCCACTTCACCAAATGGTGCTTTCCGAGAGCAAATGCACGAGTTACTATAAAAAATACCCAAATCGCTATAGGTGTTGTGACGTTGCAAAACTAAATAGTAGCGACATCTGTCGTGGAATAGCAGCGGGCGTTTGTCATGGTGGTTTACGTTACGCAAAGACGGTTTTTTGTGTTTAATAAATTAATTACAGTTTAACAGTTAATTAAAACAAATAAACAAACATACATAATTCACCATATTTTTAATTAAAAAAAACAATGTCAAATGTATTAAAGATAAAAATCGATAATAATCTTATATAGTCTGTGGAAGATTATTCGAGAAACTGTCAGATTGGTTTGGAAAAAAACGGTGTTCCGTGTCCGGCTTTTTACGACCAAGAACACGAGCCTGGGGGCTTTTTGAGAGGGACTTTATATCCTGAGAGGAACGGGATGTGCCCAAATAACCCGATGGGGTTTTAATATAAATCCAGAAAGAGCAGAATCCTGTCTGGCTTGTTATGCTAGCCTTCTTTTGAGTGGTGCTATCATTGAGTTAAATAACTAGAGAAGCAAACCTCAATAAAATGTGTCAAAAAAGTGTAACCACTATTTAAACGTGACGACGTAGCTTTGAAACCACTAAACATTTAAAAGTAAACATATATCTGTCTCACTTACACAAGTCGCAAGAATAATACCGTGTCACTTAGATAGATTAGACTTAGATAGACTAGATTAGACAAAGACCGCAATATAAACATGCAATGGCGGGATGGGGTTGCCACCCATGCAAAATTTTACCCAACTTTTTAAACCATAAATGACGTTAAAAAAAGACGTTAGGCCAAATTATTTATAAAATATTTGAATTATGTATTTCTCATTCGATGTGTATTAGAAGTTTATAACTAATGACAATAATTAAGACATTTTATTTTTAAATATTTTTTATTTATTCAGTTAGTCTCTTTTCTCAGCAATCTGATTATTTCCACCCATTTATCACGGCATGCTGCATCTTTAGGCACCCTGCAACGTTGTTATTATTTAAAAAATATTTAAAATCACTTATTCCAATAAATAAAAAACTCCCATAAATGTGGGAAACTAAAACTAAGTTTTTAATAGTAACACTGAACCTAATTTACAAAATTCTGCATTTTATTTATTTTACGTTGATATAAACACAGAAACAATAAAATTACGTGTGGAAAGTAATTCTGGTTAATTTATTATGTTTTTGTGATCTTGAATCGCACTCTTTCACTACGAATTTACCCATTTTGGCGATATTTTTGTCGTGTGTCACTTGGTTCACTTCGGTTGGCGCCACACAGAGCACTGAAGTGACATTAGCTACGCATACGGCTGTGGCCTTATGACAAGTGGCAACGCCTTGGCACGGTAATTACTGATCTAGTGTAACATATATATCAATGGGTGCTATGCGCAGCTAAATTGATGCCTGGATGTTGCGCCGTTGTGTGATGATTTGGAATTCGTCAGAGCGCAAGCGGCAATAAGGTTATCCCTTGCGGTGTGGTCATCCGACGTTCAGGAAGGCCTTACTTAGCCGATTCCCGGTTATGAGGGAAGTCGCCACTCCAGGTAACGAAAGCGTCACCATCTCGTCCGTAGGCCGCGTTCGCGTGTGCTCACAGGAACCTCCTGTGAGCGAAGCCAAGGACCGACGATCCGTCAACTGACTGAGGTCAGAACTAACTGAATGTGGTCAACTGAGAGACTTTAACTGATTGGTATTAACTGAGTTCAAAACTGAGAGGTTATCCGTGTAAGATAATAATTTAACCTATGAGAGAGTTAGGCCTTTTGTAAAAAGGCTAGGTGTTAAGACCAGTTGTTGTAAGATATTGTGTCTCGGGTTTGCTTAGCATATTAGTTATTTTCCCCATATGAGCACAGTCCAAATAGGTCGACACATGTACGTGAGCTAGTAAGAATAGAATAGAATACTCTTTATTATGTACAGCATATAAGGTAAGGTAAGGTTATTGATCTATTCCCTCGCGGACTCGCATAGCGACTCTGAGAAACTGCTATTGTCTCATGCAGGTTTTCACCCATACCACTAGGTACGGAGACTAGTTGTGTGGGTGAATGCCATAGTAGCAGGGAAAGAGGCATTATTTTAGTGGCTCGCCACTTTGTTTGTATGTGTGCCTTAATTTTGTATTAATTCCAATAAACTTGTATTGTGTAAGAAGGTACTTGTTTAATTGAATCTTTCCCTAGCAGAATATACCCTATAAATTTACTTTAGCACGGTGGTGAGTAGTATAGTTCAAATAGAAACCATCATCAGCTTGTTTCCAATTAATTTCTGTAAACTACGCACGGGCCAGTGTTACAGTGTGCCTATAATATTTGAAGAGTTCCTTCGATTTCTCCTGGATCCAATCATCAGATCCTGACTTGGTGACTATGGGACCACTTCAAAAGTATCTCCTTTCGAACTAAAAAATAATTTTGAAAATCGGTCCACAATTGAGGGAGTAATCGCGTAACAAACATAAAAAAAAAATACCGTCGAATTGAGAACCTCCTCCTTTTTTTGAAGTCGGTTAAAAATAGCGTAAATGATGAACGCCACAAGTATCCAGCAGCAACGAAGGTCTTAGAAGAAGACTTTTATATGGAAGATCTTTTGAGTGGTCCTCGTACCCTGCAAGAAGCAAAGCAGCTGCAGAAAGATTTAATAGATCTCTGAAATCAGGAGGTTTCAACCTCCGCAAATGGTCATCGAACAAGGCGGAGTTACTCGATGACTTCAGCAAAACAGATGAGGTACCTATTTGATTTTCGTCATCAAGGTTCCACCAACCTCTCGGGTTGCGCTGGCGCCCTACTGAGGATCAATTCATATTCCAAAGCAAAATCAATGTGTCATCATCCAAAATTGTGACGCAAAGATCTCTCCTATCAGACATATCGAAAATCTTCGATCCTTTGGGGTGGTTGTCTCCAATTACCTACCACCAAGCTCAAGCTACTATTCCAAACAATCTGGCAGTTACAACACCAATGCGATGATCAAGTTCCTGAAGAGATTGTTAAGCAATGGTCACTAATGAATGACACAAGATTTACAACATAATTATCAACGAGTTTAAGCTACCGAGATGGCTGATGCTAATCAAATCTCATTGTTGGATGTTGTTTTTTTATGTTTGTTACGCGATATCTCCGGCAATTGTAAATCGATTTCAAAAATTCTTTTTTAATAGTTAGGGTACTTATGCCTCAGGAGTGGTCCCATATACATTTTATTAGCTTGGGTAGTTTTTGAGTTAGCTTCAATAATACGTATTTTTGCCACTTAGTTTATGACTTCCTTTCACTGATAGACCGTATTTACATAGCAAGTAGTGTTATACGAATTGGTGTGGGGTAAGTAGGTACAACTTAAAAGTGAAAAATTTAAAAAAAAAATTATAAAAAAAAAACAACCGACTTCAAAAAAAGACACTACGAAGTGAAAAAATAACTTTAATTTCGGAAGTCAATGTCAAACAACGAAAATGCGAACCCAACGACACCGACTTCCGACATTAAAGTTATTTTTCACTTTGCAGTGTCTTTTTTGGAAGTCGGTTGTTTTAAGGGTTCCGTAGGTACCTCAAACGAAAAAACGGAGCCTTTATAAGATCACTCGTAGTCCGTCTGTCCATCGATCAATACCCTTTTTCTCAGGAACGCGTTTAGTTATCAAGTTGAAATTAATATCAAATACTCAAGGCTGCAATCTCTTGAAGCAGTGAAAAAATCAAACTTCTATGTCAACGCAATCAAAAGATACGGGCGTTTATGTTCCGAAATCAAAACCTATAGGGTACTTCCCGTTGACCTAGAATTATGAAGTTTGGCAAGAAGCAATGTCATGAAGCACAAGTAAAGGAAAAAATCCGAAAACAGTAAAGTAGTTACCTACCTACGTACGGGGACAGTGCGCGAGTCCGACTCGCACTTGTCCGGTTTTTAGGGTTCCGTAGTCAACTAGGAACCCTTATAGTTTCGCCGTGTCTGTCTGTCCGTCCGTCCGTCCGTCCGTCTGTCCGTTCTCGCTTAATCTCCGTGACCGTTAGCACTAGAAAGCTGAAATTTGGTACCAATATGTATATAAATCACGCCGACAAAGTGGTAAAATAAAAATTGGAAAAAAATGTTTTATTAGGGTAACCCCCCTACAGGGTGAAATTGAACACATGCGACAAATCGAAATGGGAGATTGTACTCATCATTATGAACAACTTTTACTATGGGACCGAACCTGAAATCGCGAAAAAAAAATCAGCTGTTCCCTACATTTATGTTCGCCATAACTCGTCAAAATGTAGGGAGCAGCTGATTTTTTTTTCGCGATTTCAGGTTTGGTTCCATAGTAAAAGTTGTTCGTAATGATGAGTACAATCTCCCATTTCGATTTGTCGAATGTGTTCAATTTCATCCTGTATATGTAAAGTGGGAAGTGATTTTTTTTTTTATTTCAACCCTAATGTGTGATATATTGTTGGAAAGGTATTTAAAAATGAATAGGGGTTTACTGAAATCATTTTTTGATAATGTCAATAATTTCGGAAATAATCGCTCCAAAAGTAAAAAACAAGGTGCCCCCCCCCTCTAACTTTTGAACCATAAGTTTAGAAAATATGAAAAAAATCTGAAAAGTAGAACTTTATAAGGACTTTCTAGGAAAATTATTTTGAACTTGATAGAAACAACAGTTTTTGTACAAAAAAGACAAAAAGTTGTACAAAATCATTTCTGGACTAAGTTCGTAGTATAATCGTATATGCAAGCATTTTTTTTAACTTCGTTTACATATTTTATTATCCTGAACGTATCTTTTATCAAACAAAAAAAGAATTATTAAAATCGGTTCTCGCAATCCAAAATTACCACCGAAAACTTCTGGCACGTCTATGTATTAATTAGTAACCCAATTCCCCGAGAGATGGCGCTGTAGGTACTTATTACATTGGGTCGGGTATTATCGAATTGTACGTGGGAAAACTTATTGTGACGGACGGGAAACTACGGAACCCTACACTGAGCGTGGCCCGACACGCTCTTGTTTTATAATTAAACGGTAGAATAGAAGTATTGGGGGATTGAACGATTACTATTATTCCCCGGTCTCCTCATTCATCGATTATTGTTTATTAGGTTCATATTGAGCAGTACCAAGACTACCTAAATACTTTACCGTAGAAGAAAGGAGAGATATGAACATAATTACTTAGAAGTGGCTCTTCTGCCGGGAGTTACGTAAAACAATCTGTAAGTACCTATATGCTGTCCTATTTGTATCGTAGACCTATTGAAAGTAAAAAACGCGGAATGATATTTTTTTGAAGATGCGAGAGCGGCGAATCCCCTGACATGGCGAGGACCGTGACGTGAACGTGACGGTGCAACAGCAACAGCGCTCGGAGAGTCGGATGGGTCGCAGGGCGCGCGGATCGATAGCGGGCTCGGGGGCCGGGCCACGCGCGCGGCGCGGCGGCGCGGCCGGCAGTGCGCCGCGCGACCCCGCCGGCACTCCGGCAGTGCGCCGCGCGACCCCGCCCGCACTCCTCGCGCTATGAGCGCGCTCCGGCCGCGCGCCCGCCGCGCGCCGCTGCTGTTCGCGCTCGCCGCTGCTCTGTTGCCGCACGCCGACCGAGTCGCGTGAGTACAAGCTAGCCCTAGTGCTGCGCTGCATCTCTCCGCATCCTCTGACATGTGTCGTTTTCCTCCTGTGGCAGCGGCGGCGGCGGCGGCGGGAGCATGTTCGGGGACGTCAATATATCCTCTATTTTGGATTCCTTCAGCATAAGTTATGACAAGAGAGTGAGACCGAACTATGGAGGTTAGTAGCAATAGTTAACTTAGCTTAACTTCTGTTAAAACCCCCGCGTGGTCCAAATGTCCTCTTTGACTTGTCGTCCTGATCCTATTCATGACGCCAAAGTTTGACGGTGGCGCGCAGTATAGCAATACAGATCGGAATATCGACCTAGAATCAAACTACCAAATAATAATTATTGTGTATTTATTTGTTCATATTTATGTGCGCATTATTAATGAAAGAGGAATAAATGATTACAAAAAAAAAATGGAATGGCCAGTCGTCAGCTATCATAATGCACTAATTAATAATAGATTCTATATCCACTGCTTGCGCCAATACGGCGAGAATGTTTTTAATTATTGTTCATATTGGTGTAAATACTACAAAGACGATTCCATTTCCACTTTAACTATCGACATCTGGATACGCACCTACCTGAACAAGGTAGGTCCATATCCAGTCACCAAGCTAATGTGGTCGGCGGTCGATACGAGTTTTATCTTACTTGGAGAATCTGATGGACTTCTGAGATACTTACCTAAAACTTATTAGCCGTAGTTTTATTTTTATTATAATGTATGCACTATGCATCATGCGGGGCAAAGATACAAAACCCTATTTGAACCAATACATTGACCACAACGCGTTTTGGCTCTTAATTTTTATCGGCAACCCGAAATTCGTGCAGTGGTTCTGGCCATAATGGCCACAACGCGTTTTGGCTATAACGGTATCTCAAAATTTGACCATAACGCGTTGTGGTACCTAATCGCGAAATGTAGTTAGTTAAATTAGTTGATGCAGACAAAATGACATGAACTAAACGAATAGTCAATAAAATGGGGCGGAAGATAATTAATATTTGGACTAGGATATGATCCAAAAGGTAAGCTCGCATAGACCAACTGCATTTTAAATGATGATCAAGTAACATGATTATAAAAAATAAAATGCACTTAGGTCACAGCTTAGGTTAACTTGAGCGCATTACAAACTAGTTGGCATATTGACGCAAGCATATTTAAACGTGGTGGCAAATATCTGCTCTGAATTGTAAGCGCCGCCGCCGATACCAACATTTTTCTCAAGTATTCTGTTTGCATCAACTAACATTTCGATCAAAGGGCATTCTGATGTGTAGTTACAGCAAGTGGTTCGACCACGCTGAAGGACATCTTATTTTGCCTCTACGCTTTATGGCCATACTTGCAGGTGCCACGAGCCACGACATGAAGTTCGAGAGATTGTGGATGAGCTTCAAGAACCAGACGCGTTCGGGTCGTTCCTTTTTGTTCAATGGGTGTAAGGCTAGGCTAGGTTTTTAGTGCACCATTTCGATATACTAGATACATACAAGCCATAGTTTGGTGTATGGGTACGTACATACGTTACGTACTCCTGGAGTAGTTGAGGAGTGCGTTGGCACCACTATATTTGTTACAAAGTGAAAGCCGCTGGCGACCGATCGATTAGCGTAGCTTGCTTACAGAAGACGGATGCGATGCGTAGTCGTGTTATGAATGTGATGTCGTTTCCAGGACCACCAGTGGAAGTGGGGGTTACCATGTACGTGCTGTCCATCAGCTCTCTGTCGGAAGTGCAAATGGTACCTAGCTAGCAGTACTATCCTAAGTAGTAAGAGGTCACGTGGGCATGTCGGCATGGGGCACGAGGCACCGCACCGCATGAGGAGGCACCGGCGCCGAGCGGCCCCGCCGCGCTCTCCGGATCGAACTAGTACTACATGTGGGCTTGCTTGCAGGTCCGCCGGTGGAGGTGGGCGTCACCATGTATGTGCTCTCTATCAGCTCCGTGTCGGAAGTGCTCATGGTACTGGCCCCAGTCCTCGCACCTTTCGCGCCGCACCAGCAGCAGCCCCAGACGCGAGGCTGCGAGCATGTCGCGTTTCATGGATCTGTTCGCTTTCGTATTGTTTCCTAGTGATCTTGTCGATGACTGGTAACGCTCGTGTTGACTGTGGCATTACTGTTGTGAACTGATACAGACGCACCGAGCGCCGCGCTCCGGCTGCCCCTTCCACGCGGCCCCACCACGCCACTCTGCTTCCAGCGAGCGCATTCAATAAACGCGAGATACGTACAACTGTAACGTGACACGAGTCAATAAAGTCATCATTGGCTACGCAGTCTGTCGAACCAACGTCTCCATCGAGTAACCAGTAGGCCGCGCGTCGTTGGTGACAAGACTAGCAGTAAGCTGACCTCTTGTTCTGTCAGCATTCCATACAAGCTAAGTGTAACCACCGACGAGCGCGAGCGTCGACAACTACGATCGTCAATACTTTAGTTTAGCTCATTCAGTAAATTAACCAGGATCCACTTTAGTTAACAGATAAGTGAACGGAACGTCAAGTGAAAGCAACAGAATATGACGAGAATCAAGAAAATAGGCATTTTTAACCGACTTAAAAAAAGGAGGAGGTTCTCAGTCCGTCCGGAGGTTTTCGGGTTCCGTACCTCAAAAGGAAAAAACGGAACCCATATAGGATCACTTTGTTGTCCGTCTGTCTGTCAAGATCCTTTATCTCGGGAACGCATGGAGGTATCGAGTTGAAATTAAAACCATATACTCAGGTCTATAGTCCCTTGAAGCTATGATAAAATCAAACTTCTAAGTTAACGCAAAAAAGACACGGCCGTTTATGCCGCAAAAAACGTAAAGGACATGTCCAGTTTCTGCCCTCTGGTAATTCTGGTATAGATAAATGTTCATGATTTAAAAGGTTTTTCAGTAAGATTTAAAAATTAAGATTTAAATTACTATGGACTAATTAATTCAGTATTACTTGCGTAACATAATTCTTAAAAAAACAGTACCCAATCGTAGCTTCCGCTATTGCCATTTTAAACGGGAAGTACTAAAATGTTTTTACGTTCCATTTTATCCCGTAATTATATTTAAATAGTGTGAGCAATAATTATAAGCCGCTTATTTTAGATGAAAGAAATATATTAACGTATTTGCGTATATAATACGACAATATTACTAAAATATTTTAGTGTACACATCAAACGTGTTTTTCTTCGGATACCCACTTCCTAACATGAAGGTAAGTATTTATTACTTTTTTGACATGGCATTGACATTTATTTTTTGGTTGTCAATTCCAAGTTGCGTGTATGCGTTCCTTGCTTACTATGCGATTATTTTCTGTTATGGATATTTTCTTTAAACGACCATTGCTATTCTACATCATCAACGACCATTGCTATTCGACATCATCTAGACACGATGACTATTGCTATACTTATAGGATTCTGCTTTTCCTTTTGATTTGGATATTATGATGAGGTGCATCGCTGTGCTGCGGATTCGCAGACATATCGTGTCAAGGCTGGCTAACATATATATCAATGCCTGCAAGTGAGACTTGCTCGATGGTTATCAAATCAGGTTGGCCTCTATACTCCGGCAGTCGTGTAAACCATGCAGGAAAGGCAGTACATTGAGCAGTTGTGTTATAATTTGAAAAATACAATGACGTCTTATTGTCCCAGCTCCCATTAGATGGATACGCAATTAGTGGCATGATTGTTATAATTTATTAAATACCAAAGCTGCTGACAATGAGAGAGTACTAGGTCATACAATGGTCTGCCACGTCATGACGCTAGTATGGTATCTTGGCTGGGCAAGGCATCAAAATAACGTGCTAGCACCAGCTACATTTTTGGACAATGTTTTGGTGTCTCTAGAAGACGTTTATTTTTTTATCATTTTAGTTAAGAATGTATCTACAATAAAATAATTTGTTTTGCAATAAATACATACATAGTTTTATTTATTATAATCCCAATTCAGTATCAACAAGTAGCTACATATAAATAATATTATGGGTATTGAAGATAGAAACCAAAATACGGAATTAAAGATGATGCCAATATAATATTATAATATTGTGACAAACAATAGGTGCTTAACATTTTTGTTACACAAATAGAAATATCCAAAAAACTGTAGAATATGATCTCAGACCAACAAAATGTTTCATTAACCTCACAAAGACATACCACCAATTAGTACCTGTATTCGCTCACAGATGTCATTATACTAAACAAAGTTAAGAAAAATCCCTTGCGTATAATCCTTATTTTGACCAGTTTACGCAAGATCCTGACTCCTGAAACTTATTAATTAATAAACTATAAAATACGTCGATTACAATAATATAACAATCATTACTGAACATTTTCTTTGACTGCCTAGACATTCGCCCATTGCTCCACCAGACATGTCCTTTAGACACTCAAGGGAATCAAAATTTATAGGGTACTTCCCGTTGACCTAGAATCATGAAATTTGGCAAGAAGTAAGGTCATGTAACACAAGTAAAGGAAAAAATCCGAAAACCGTAAATTTCTAGTACCTACATTTAAAAAAACCCGTTATAAACTATTTACTAATTTGTACGGAACCCTCGGTGCGTGAGTCCGACTCGCACTTGACCGCTTCTTAGTTTGCAATACGCTCACATCACGCTGTAACAATTTTCTACTCAAACATAATAATGATGAATGGAAGCACGCACGATAACAGCGTCGAAACCAGAAGGCCAATCCGTAATTATAAACGTTCAACATCGTCGCAATCTCGTCACAGCGACAATCAATGTTAAAAACTTGTCAAAAATTTAGGAAAATTACAGGTATTTTTGACAGATTGAGGCCGAGATCAGACTATGAAAGTTCTTAAACGAGAATTGCCCCTTTGGTATTTTACTTGAAATTAGCACTATGAACTACTGTGCATATTTTGTTTAAGAACCGCGTAGCGGTTACGAAAACAATTCGTAGACCCTTTACGCGTAGCGATCTACGGTCTACGAATTTTTGCAATATTGTGTGAGCTAACTTCCAACTGCTTGTGTTTAGCAGTGTAGCTTCTGGAACGTTCTAGATGTGTCCACTTATCCTATAGAATAATCTAAAAGCCACTCACCCAGTGTTGAGGAAGAATCCTCCGAACAGCATGAAGGGAATGATGTCGGGCGGGCCCACTGATGCAGCCATGCCAAAATAAAACATACAGTCCAATTGAGAACCTCGTCCTTTTAAAAATTCGGTTAAAAAGTTGTTATGGAATAATTATGAGTAGATATTGTCACAGAATACACCCTTACTTTTTGATCGTTTTAATCCTTAAAAGGGGTCATTGTACTCATCATTATGAACAACTTTTACTATGGGAACAACCCTGAAATCGTGAAAAAAAATCAGTTGATCCATACATTATGTCGAGTTATGCGAACATAAATGTATGGATCAGCAAATTTATTTTTTTACGATATCAGGGTTGGTCCCATAGTAAAAGTTGTTCATAATGATGAGTACAATGACCCCTTTTAAGGATTAAAACGATCAAAATGTAACGGTGTATATGTATAATAGTACTAGACGTATTGTATAAGTAATAAACGAATACTATACGTAATGTTATTATAGGAAGTGTATTTAATTCATTATTTGATATTCTTTGAAATTATTTCATTTGCAATTAAGTATAATATGAAATAAAACGCACCCGGTAACCTTGACAATTTTGCTAAGACACTCGTACATATTGAAGTAGCGCAACATGCGTCCCTAGACCGCGTAAATTATTTATGCTGGAATAAGTTTAAAAGTAGATTATTAAACAACTTGCAACACCCTGCAAACTTATTACACGACTTAAGGCCACGTATGCTTGGCCTTTTGCAAAAGTACTTCTTCCCAAATAAACGACAGCCTTGTCTACGGTAGTACGGTGGTTCCTTGTAAGCTATTGACAGTAACAGCGCAACTCAAAACGATAGGAAACATTATTCTTTCTATATTGCCGCTCCCTCTAAGACCTTGATATGTCAAACTTTGTGACTATTGGAATCCATCCGTGTTCTATAAAAAGAATGAAATAAACATAACTAATTTCGGAAGTCGGTGTCGTTGGTTCCGCGTTTTCGTTTTTTGACACCGACTTCCGAAAATTTTTTTTGTTTACTTTTTAGCGTTTTTTTTTTTGTCGGGGCTACTTAAAATAGGTATTTAATTTTATTTTTTTAATTACACGAATTTGAGGGCTCCGGAGGCTCGCAGTGAGGATGCGCGCGGTCCACTTTTGACTCACGGAATAATTTATTTTTGCCTTTTCACGATCAACAGCCGGTGTGCACTCCGCGACGCTCACCGGCTCACGCCTGCAAACCCACGATAGTCAAACGCAGCTGGAAGTATGATTGAAAATATTGAGGGTGTTTATTGTTCCGTATGTTGTACATCGAATCGGTGGTGGAGGTTGCCGAAGTGGCAGCCGTCCGGCCGCGCGCCCCTACTGTACTACTAGGTGTCTACAGTTTGAGCATTAGCACCGATGATTACTTACAAATATAAACTTGTACTAGTTTTCCCCTCTTTCTGTCTTTACTAATCTAATTGTGGTACATTATTTGTGTAATATAATCGACATTGTGTGAACACTGAAACGCTAAGGACAGCGGCGCAGCGCCGGGGCCCGCGCGCACGCAGCGAGCGCGGTGTCGCGGCACGCGCACCACGCGTCCACGAGACGACGCGCGCACGCTAACACAGCACAGCACCCTTTATGTTCACCACACCACACTACACACAACATTGAATACTATGTAGTCATTCTGTGCCGACTAGGCACCCATGAGTAGTCTAGCAGGTAGCGGAGAGGCGCGTGTCGGCGCGCAGCGTGGTGGCGCCGCGCGTGCCTACTTAATGGCTCTTTCGTGAGTTTCGTGACTTGCCCGCTTGGAACTTAACTAGTTCAGTGCTGTTATACATTTACATACAGAATTATCATAATCGTTCATGTTTTCATAAAAAATTAGCTCAAGTCAGTGGGAATTTATGTGGCCATTTTACTTCGGCATTAAACTCTGGAATAAAAAAAAATAGGTAGGTGGGAAGATAGATTATTCTGCTAGAACTGATGCGTTAGTGAACGTCTCCCACGCACTGACACGGCACCGCGTGGCGCACTCGCGCGTCGGTCGGACGCTCCCGTGTCGCGTCTGTAGCTCTATTAGGTAATGTTTAGGCACTTGTACGCGATCTGCAGCCCGCGCCTGGAATGCGTCTTGTATGTGTATCCACTCCATGTGCTCCACACTCTGACGTCTAACAACACTGCGTGCACTTTTCACTCTTAGTAAAGTAACTGAAGCTTGTCGCTCTGTTTTGTGTATTCGATGTTGTACAGTGTTTAACTCTTAGTATAGTATGTTACAGTAAAGTATGTTGCACCGGTCTTGTTCCACTGTGTGTGGTCGCGAGCACGCGTGCACTCGCAACTGCTGCTGTAGCGCGCCGCCCCATACTATAACGTGCGATGTCTCTCCCTCAGGACTTCACGTTGGATTTTTACTTCAGACAGTTTTGGACGGACCCGCGGCTCGCGTACAAGAAGCGCGCCGGCGTGGAGACTCTGTCCGTGGGCTCCGAGTTCATCCGCAACATCTGGGTGCCCGACACGTTCTTCGTGAACGAGAAGCAGTCGTACTTCCACACCGCCACCACCAGCAATGAGTTCATCCGCATCCACCACTCGGGCTCTATCACGCGCAGCATACGGTGAGTGTGCGGCGAGTGTGCGCTGGGGACCGCCCCCCTCCCGCCGCGCACTCCCCGCTCACGTCTGTTGCAGGCTCACAATCACCGCCTCCTGCCCCATGAACCTGCAGTACTTCCCCATGGACCGTCAGCTGTGCCACATCGAGATCGAGAGCTGTAAGTGTCCCCTTTGTTCCGTTCAGCGCCAGACCTACTTCACCGTGTCTGAACCGTACCTTACTACTGCCGCCCTTACGCTGCACGTTGGCAAGTTGTTTGAGTACCGTCCTACCGTCCGATGTGACTTGACGCTCTAAGTACTACGACAACTTTGTGTACCTATTTGTATTTTATTAATACCACTTTGTTTGTAACTCTTCGTGTAGGGTGAGACGACGGCGACCAGATTAATCGGAATAATATATTCAAAAACTGTTTTAAGCGAATTATGTAATTTTGACAGATTTAAACGCTCGTCAGAAGCTACCGTCTCACAGATGATAGAAAAATAGTAACGTACTTATATGATGTACACCGATGTTCGTGTGTGTGTGTTGTGATCACGGAGCAACCCTCGACCGGCCGTGTGCACACGACGCCGCGCACGGCACCCGGCTTGCGTCGTGTCGCGCGCACCGCACGGCCGCGACGCCCTCCGCCTACAGCACCCGCGCGGGCAGGACCTGACACACGTCGCTCCGGCGCGACGGGGCACGGCGCCACGCACTCGCCCGCACCCCGCACCCCGCACCCCGCCGGCACACGCACGCACCGCATGCCCCCTCCTGACTCCTGGCCGCACTGCATGCGCTTCACCATCACCGCATCCACCCATCACCAAGCACGTAGTCACGCACGGTAGTGACGAGGATATTTTTCTATCATCGGGCCGGGTCGACTCGAGCGGCGGGGCCGTCGCCGCGTCGCCCGGCTCGCCTCGGCGCCAGTGGGCCGCGCGCTCGGCGCGTCGCTTCGAGGCGCGAGTGATAGCGTTTTGTGTTTGGCATGTCCCCGGAGTCGGATACACGATGACCGACATACTGTACGTTTGGAAAGACGGCGCATCGAGTGTCGGCATGAGCAGCGAAGTGCAGCTGCCGCAGTTCCGAGTGCTCGGCCACCGGCAGCGCGCCACCGTCATCACGCTCAGCACAGGTAACCGCTCAGTAGTCGCGTCGCCCCGCCCCGCCGCGCCCGCGCCCCGCACCCCGCGCCCGCGCCGCGCGACACGACCGCCGGACCGCGCGCGATCCGTCCGACACGCGACCGCGTCGAGCTGCCCCGCGCCTTACCCCTCTTTGCGCCGCAGTCGGCTACACCATGCGGGACATCCGGTACAAATGGAACGAGGGGCCCAACTCGGTGGGCGTGTCTAACGAAGTGTCGCTCCCGCAGTTCAAGGTGTTGGGCCATCGCCAACGTGCCATGGAGATATCTCTCACAACAGGTGCGAACCACTTCCTTAACTTTGATAAAGTAACGCATGATTGCGTGTTCATAAAGTGCTCTTCCAGTAGACTTAGTTTAGTCTGACGTTTTAGACTCTCATTGTGTCATGTTCCAATCAAGTTCTGTACTCTACCACCGACCACTCAGGAAACTACTCCCGCCTGGCGTGCGAGATCCAGTTCGTGCGCTCGATGGGCTACTACCTCATCCAGATCTACATCCCGTCCGGCCTCATCGTGATCATCTCGTGGGTGTCGTTCTGGCTGAACCGCAACGCCACGCCGGCGCGCGTGCAGCTGGGCGTCACCACGGTGCTCACCATGACCACGCTCATGTCTTCCACTAACGCAGCGCTGCCCAAGATCTCTTACGTCAAGTCCATCGATGTGTATCTTGGCACCTGCTTCGTCATGGTGTTCACCAGTCTGCTGGGTGAGTCTGTGCGTGCTGTGAGTCTGCGATCCGATCACCCGACCGACCACCGGTCGCGTCTTTAACCGGTACGTTCGCTTTCAGAGTACGCGACGGTGGGGTACATGTCCAAGAGAATACAGATGAGGAAACAGCGCTTCGTCGCGATACAGAAGATTATGTCAGAGAAGAAAATACCGGCGGAGTGCGCGCCACCTGCGCCGTGGGACGCGCACTCGCTGAGCAAAGGTGGCAGCCTGGGGCGCGGCGCCCCCCCGCCCCCGCGCCACTCGCTGGGCAGCGCGGGCGCGCCCCCGCCCCCGCCGCGCCACCACCACCCCTCCATGGACCGCTGCGGCCGCCACCTGCAGGAGGTGCGCTACAAGGTGCGCGACCCCAAGGCGCACTCCAAGGGCGGCACGCTCGAGAGCTCCATCGAGGACCCCCCCGCGCCGCCGCTGCACGCGTTGCAGCCCACCAAGGTACCGCACCATCTGCCGGTCGTTCGCTTGACTCAGTAATAATAATATAGGTACATAACACAACTTTAACTGGCGATGATGTGGTTTGCAGGACTACGGCAAGTTCCTGGGCATGACGCCGTCGGACATCGACAAGTACTCGCGCATCGTGTTCCCGGTGTGCTTCGTGTGCTTCAACCTGATGTACTGGATCGTGTACCTGCACGTGTCCGACGTGGTGGCCGACGACCTGGTGCTGCTGGAGGAGAACAAGTGAACGTCGCCGCTCTCCCCGCACGCCCCGCACCCGCACCGCTACACGCTCGTGTACATAACTCATGTAATATAGTATCGATTAGCAAAACGCTAGTGTCACGACCCCTCGTAGACTTTACTGACGGTACTTTAGCTATAGATAGGAACTCGAACGACTTGTACAGAAATTGTAAATAAGACAGAATATAATTGTGCCGGTGCCGGTGCCGGTGCCCCCCTACATACGTTATGTACTAAGTGTAGTACACGCTCAATGTTAATAAATTAATATACTTAATTAAATTAAAATAACATAGAACGCAGCACGCGTAGCATCACCACTTCTATCTCTACTCTACAAAATATACTTAGCTTTAAAATTAATAGAATGAACTATAAACATAATGGTTTCTACATATAATAAACTATAAAAATAAAGTTATTGTACGGGCACTGATCGTATGTGTGTACAAAAGGCAATGTTACTACTGTTATTAAGAGAACATACGATGCAAGAGCGAGCGAAGCGAGCTCGGCACTTGGGGCACTCCGACTCGGACAGGTTAGGTTCAAGGGGATGACGGGGACTCAATTGAGCGAGCAAAGCGAGCGAACGAACCCCGTCATTTCTTACGTGTTAGGTTCGTAGACGGAAATAGGGGCCCCACGAAGCGGGGCTCCGTCGACTACGTCTTATTATTATTGCTTTTAAACCAACTTAGACCCGCCATCGGAGTTGGTTTTCGACACAGTTATAGTGCAATCCATTATTTTTGTAGGTATTTTAATTATGTTGTGTAAGAAAACTACTAGGTACTTATATTATTATAAAGTGTATATTTATTATGTTTTGGTTCATGTTTATTAAAGTGATAATATTGAATTATAGATGTACTTACCTATTAATATCAAATCTTTTTGTCTTGTTCGTTTCTTCCGTTTCTATGGGAGTCATGCTACGTGTGCTGGACTCGTCGACATTTATCTAGATAATAAGAGCTAGGTGATGCACATACGTTAATGTTGCTATTCACATTTTGAATACCTAACTAAGTTGTATTGAATATAAAAACCGAACCTTCCGAATCAGATGGATGTGATTGGAGAATCTTGAACTCGTAGGTTTTACTCATCTTGCTAATCATCTCTCTCGCATGAAGTGCGTGTGTGCGTGGACTTGACGTTCCATTCTAGAACAAAACCAAACACGTCCAATAACTATTCAAAACAAACATACTAATATTTAAGTAAATGTCTTTATTTCAAACAATTATAAATCGTCATTATATTAATTTTGACAAAGAAGCTTCTAATAACTTGTAACATATGTAAGAAAATTATGTTGCGTTTGCTATTGAATTCATTCCAAAACCGATGCTTGAATATGAATGTTCTACTAAGGTAATAAACTTGAACTAAATCCACTGGCGACGCTTAGGTCTAGCACTTCAAGTTATTTCGCACCCTTCATGCTATGAGTCAGGACTCATGACATGAAGCATGCCGGCTGGCGGGTGACACGACTCGGCTCAGTAGAGGCTGCAGCCGTCCGCTCGCCCGCTGCGCCGGCGCCGGCACCGCTCACCATTGTAACGTACTCAGAGCATAACAAATAATATGTTAAGTTGATAACGTCATAGATTTTATTAACTAGAACGAAACTGTTAAGTATTGTAAAGTTACAAATATGATTAATAGGTAAGCACGGTAAGGCACACGAGACTATTTTGCATTCACATGCAATACGTTCGTCTTGTAATAAAGACTAACATAACGATGACGTTGTTTTATTTCATTCAAAAGCTGCAACTTTATTAACCACTTTGCTCGACTACATTTTGACATATTAGGTAGCTGTCTCGGTGGGATGTTGCGAATTACGTCATGAAGTTTAGGACTCCAACTTTCTGCACTCGAATTTGTTAAGAAAAAAGTAGTGTTTTGGGATCTGTATTTTACTTTTAGTTTTTTGCCACCGACTTCCGAAATTAAAGTTAGATATGGTAGGGGAGCCCAGAGGGTTTTTGAGCAAGCATATTCAGGGCGAGAAGTTGATAGCTGAGTAGGTCTGGCATGAGGAGAGAACACCGAAAATATATTTAAAAAGTTTCTGATAGGAGACCCCTGGTCAGCAGACCACTTTCAGATTTCAAAAAAGGGCCGAAAATAAAGTGATCTTCAGAGGCGTTGGTTTTGGCATGATCGGGTCTGGCCTAACCCATAATGACTTAAATAGGCAAATCTGACGGAGAAATTGTGGGCTTTCCCCAAATCTGACGACTTTGAAAACTCAGTTTTGGGCCATTTCTAAAAGGATAATCAGGGCGAATGAAAGTTATTCTATGCAATAGTGTTAAGTGTCCTGATAGTGAATATATAAATATCTGACGGGATGATGGAGCCTTTTGGCAAATATGAGGAAATTTCATCAATTCAGAAAATTACCCAAAAGTGGCCATAATTTTGCATTTATCCCTAAATCAAGGAACCTAGTAGCTTCGATTGCTGTTTGCATTGGAAGGTGACACGATATGGGTATTTCATACGAGTACCTAGGTAATTCTGAGTTAATTTATTTTTGAAGTCGATTTATACTTACTGTTTTATTTCGTAATTTTTAGTTTTAAGTAAAAACTGAAATATTTGTTTGTAATAAGTAGGTAAGAGTTTTGTTGTAAATATTGCACTAGAATTTGGCCAAGGCTTTGAGATTTTTTCCCTTTGACACTACACCCGTAGCTCGTATCAATCAAGCTGAATCGATTTTGATGAAACTTACACTGTTCCAGGGAACAGTGTAAGTTTCATCAAAATCGATTCTATACGATTATTTACTTCAACTCAGGAGTTGAAGTAAATAAAATCAATAAAAAAAAATGATCACGATCCGATTAATAGTTGCGGGGAACAAACAAACATACATACTCATACGTCTATAAAATTTTGTATATTTGTTTGGAAGCCCTAATAGATTGTCAAATTTATTTATTATTATTTATTTATGTGAATATAATGCAGTTCCAATAATATTACATACACACGTGTCGAATTGATAACCTCCTTTTTTTGAAGTCGGTAAAAGAAAAACAACTGACTTCCAAAAAAAAAAAACACTAGATAGTGAAAAATAACTTTAATTTCGGAAGTCGGTGTTGTTGATTCCGCTTTTTCGTTTTTTGACACCAGGTTCGGCTGTTGGGTAGTCAATAGTTGATCACTGTCAAAAATATCGCATCTGTGGGAAAATCAATATTTGATTTCGTTAAAAAATCGCGCATCTGTTGCGGTATCAAATATTGATGCCGATATTGTATTCTTAAACTGTATCTTAACTGCTCTAACTTGTACTAAGTGTAGGGAAAAGAACCAGGATGGCATAACATCACTTGCCATGTCTCTCAAACAGGAACGACGGTAACAACTTCCGACATCCAAAAAAAACACTTCAAAGTGAAAAATAACTTTAATTTCGGAAGTCGGTGTCGTTGGTTGTCGTGTCATTTACGTTTTTTGACACCGACTTCCAAAATAAGTTATTTTTCAGTTTACAAACTGAAAAAAACAACCGACTTCCAAAAAAACACTACCTACAGGTAGTGTTTTTTTGGAAGTCGGTTGTTTTTTTTTTTGTAAAAAGTTTTTACCTTTTACCCGACTGCGTGACGCAAAGGAGTGGTAATGTGTTTATCAGCCTATGTATGTATTCTAATTGTAATTTCTCTTAGTCCGGCGAGTGTCACTAAAGACATGACGTTATTGAAAATACAATATGGCGATTACTGGACGCCATATTGTGAAAATGAAAAAAATGAAAGTCAACAAACTATGTCAAGTGGGATATCGTTGGATAGGTCTTTCAAAAATATTAGGGGTTTGGGAAGACCATTTTTTGATTAAGTAAACGGTTCATGACTTATCAAGCTGTAAATTACCAATTTTCGTTAGGCTCAAGTGTCCCCCCCCCCCTCTACCAACTAAACGGTTGCAGTAAGAAATTTGAATGTCACGGCAGTAGTACCTATATATAACGAAGTTTAAAGGAAAAATGTTACACTTAAGTGGGCTTTACAAGTTTACGAGTAATAGTCGACCAACTTAAATTTGCAGTTGCAATGTATGGGAGAACATGATTTTCAAATACAATGTTAAGTTTGTTAGTAAGGCAAGACAAGTTTGTTACTCCTTTAAAAATATAAAAAATATGAAAAACAAAAAATATAAAACAAACAAAAACCTCTAAAAACTGAAATAATAATATATATTGGCCCTTTAAGTTTAATGTAAGTTGTAGGAAATGTTTTGATCCAAGCGCTCTCACGTCGGGGGACGGCTAATAAAAATTGGAAGTTAACAGCAGTTATGTTTTCTACAATAGCTACATTAATTATTGCTGGGTTTAAGCCTCATCTGTTTGGCGTTTTCATTAGCCGTCCCCCGACGTGAGGACGCTTGGATCAAAATATTTCCTGCAACTTATATTAAACTTAAAGGGCCAATATATATTATTATTTCAGTTTTTAGAGGTTTTTGTTTAGGTCGGGGGTTTTTTAAATTTTTAATTTAACTTCTATTTCTTACTTTTTAAACTTTATAATATTATATTACTATTAAACATGCTATACGATCGACACGTGACTCACCGAAATCTGCACAGCTGTACGTATTTTTTTACAACAGTGCTGCATTGTAGCGCTACGTTGTATATGACGGAGTTATGCTCGAACATACATAAAAAAAACCTCCGAATTGAGAACATCCTCCTTTTTTGAAGTCGGTTAAAAAACATCATTCCATCACGTATGGGTAAGTAATAATCAGTTTTTAATGCATAGATTGTGTATTTGATAAAGATTTTGGACGGAAATAGTTATTTCAACATTGTGACGCGAGTGGTTTACGTGGGGGAAATAAATGATACATCGTAGTGTCAAAATAAAAACAAAAAAAAAATAAAAAATTAGGAAGATTAAAGAGAAAAGGTGTGGGTAGGTCTTTGTCACAAGGTTTCTTTAGTTTCCGTTGAAAGGCACACAGTACTCTCCATGCTCAGCTTGGTGTGGTGATGACCGAAGCGGTGTGCCACGCTGCAGACGCCAGGTAAGGTGCCGGTCGGCAGATGTTCTTGCTGGACCTGTTATGCTTGCACGCGGCCACGCAGGTAAAATAAGTACCAGGCGCAGAAATCGATGGTGATTGGGTTGCCGGAAGGTGATGGCCTGTCGCTCTGCGTTGGGATAGTTCCGGATGGAACCTTTGGGAACCGGAACTTTGGACAATGGAAACAATACCCAGCGTGTCACAAGATGGCCTGTAGTCATCTCCGCTGATCGTGCAACCAAAGCATAAGTAAAGCGATTCCGTTGGTGATTAATCGTCGGAACTAGGGTTGTGCCAAGTGAGCAATGAAATGTACTTTAATTCTGGCGAGAAAAAAAGTTTTTTGTTACAATTGCAAAAATTTGTCAATTGATACTGTTCGTGTATTAATTTCTTTCGGTACCATTTCAGTTACTTATTGCAAAACAGGTTAGGTTAGGTTCGCGTTCGCTCCGGAAGGAGGCACGGCTCCCTGGCGTTTCGGGTAGCGCAGGTGCTCTCGGGGCATGGTTGCTTCGGAAAGTACCTGTGTCGCATAAACAAGGAGCCGGACGCCCGGTGTCACCACTGCGTCGACTGCCGGGAGGACACGGCATGGCATAAGATGGCAGAGTGTGCCGCTTGGGAGGAGCCGCGTCGTGCCCTCATCTCAGAAGTAGGCAGTGACCTGTCGCTGCCGGCCGTGGTCGAGTCGATGGTCGGCAGCGAAGAGTCCTGGGACGCGGTGGTTTCCTTCTGCGAAGCCGTCGTCTCGCAGATGGAGGCTGCGGAAAGGGAGAGGGAGATCTCGTCCACTCGCCCGGCCCGCAGCAGGCGCACCGGGCGTCGGCGGAGGGCGGACAACGCGCTCTTCCAGCCCCCCTAAATGGGTCCAGGGGCGATGAACTCGGGGACGTCCGTCGCCCCCATACATACACTAGGACGCAAGGTGGCGGCGCGTAGTGTTCCACGCGCGCCCCTCTTACACGTCGCGGAGGGAGTCAAACACGTGACGTGTTATGCTGATGACACGCTGGTCACTGCCCGGGGGAGCTCATACAGGGAGGCAGCGTTGCTAGCGACGGCTGCGGTCTCACAGGTGGTGAGCCGCATACGTCGCCTGGGCCTGGAGGTAGCCCTCAACAAGTCGGAGGCCATGGTGTTTCATGGCCCCCGGCGGGCGCCGCCGCCCGGTTCACACATCGTGGTCGGGGGGGCCCGGATCGCTGTCGAGTCTACCATGAAGTACCTGGGATTGGTGCTCGACAGCCGATGGGATTTCGGCCCCCACTTCCGGCGGCTGGCGCCCAAGTTGTTGGGCGCGGCTGGGGCGCTGTCAACGCTGCTTCCCAATCTGGGGGGCCCGAGCGCCGCCTGTAGGCGGCTCTACATGGGGATCGTGCGATCGATGGCCCTGTATGGGGCCCCAATCTGGGCGACTGACCTGACGGCCGGTAGCATCGCAGTCCTGCGAAAGCCGCAGAGAGCGATGGCCGTCAGAGTCGTCCGGGGGTATCGCACGATCTCCTACGAGGCGGCCTGCGTACTGGCTGGATCCCCGCCCTGGGACCTGGAGGCGAAAGTACTCGCGTCGTTGTACCGGTGGCGCGAGGAAGCGCGGGCGCGAGGCGAGTGGCTGATGCAGCGCCATATGGAGCTGCGTCGGTCACAGCTTCGCGAGTTCCTGGTGGCGGAATGGCGGGACAGGCTTTCACGCCCTACCGCCGGCCTCGTCACTATCGAGGCGGTCCGGCCAGTACTCGAGCACTGGCTCGGAAGGAGGCACGGCTCCCTGTCGTTTCGGGTGACGCAGGTGCTCTCGGGGCATGGTTGCTTCGGGAAGTACCTGTGTCGCATAAACAGGGAGCCGGACGCCCGGTGTCACCACTGCGTCGACTGCCGGGAGGACACGGCATGGCATACGCTGGCAGAGTGTGCCGCTTGGGAGGAGCCGCGCCGTGCCCTCATCTCAGAAGTAGGCGGTGACCTGTCGCTGCCGGCCGTGGTCGAGTCGATGGTCGGCAGCGAAGAGTCCTGGGACGCGGTGGTTTCCTTCTGCGAAGTCGTCGTCTCGCAGAAGGAGGCTGCGGAAAGGGAGAGGGAGATCTCGTCCACACACCCGGCCCGCAGCAGGCGCACCGGGCGTCGGCGGAGGGCGGACAACGCGCTCTTCCAGCCCCCCTAAATGGGTCCAGGGGCGACGGACTCGGGGACGTCCGTAGCCCCCCATACACTAGGACCCGAGGTGGCGGCGCGTAGTGTTCCACGCGCGCCCCTTTTAGACGTCGCGGGGGGAGTCAAACACCTCACTCCCCCCCCCTGACCTGAGGAGGCCTGCAGCGGCGGGCCGGCACCAGCCGGGGGTTGCGGAAGGATCGTACGTTCCCGCGACCCCTGGCGTAGGTGTGAGATGGAACACCGGGGTGGTTTTTAGTCAGTAAGAGTCTGACAGACCCCGCCGCCCGCCCCAGAGCGGCGGACATCCATGAGGATTTTCCACCCCGGAAACAAAAAAAAAAAAAAAAAAAAGGTTAGGTTAGGTTAGGTTAGGTTGGGGGACCACCCCACAGTGCTTGCGTCCACGTCGCGTCCCCTGGAAACAGCCCAGTTCTGACCACCGTAACGGAGTGGCAGACTGGGTTGGCCAAAGTGCACTGTGCCTTCGCGGATTTTAATTTTATCTTAGTAGTGTGTCTGCGAACCTGCCGGGATCATGCCGACCCCTGAGCGGGACGCCTCCGGGCGATTTTTAAAACAAAAAGGCCCTTCTCAGGGCCAACCCAAAGGCCCTTCTCAGGGCCAACCAAAAGGCCCTTCTCAGGGCCAACCCAAAGGCCCTTCTCAGGGCCAACCAAAAGGCCCTTCTCAGGGCCAACCCAAAGGCCCTTCTCAGGGCCAAGCCGACGCTTCGGCGTCAGAAACTAGCCGCGCGCCGTCTGCGGCTAGCTTCTTTGGAGGGGCGGACGAGTCGTCGTCCGACAACGACTCACTCATCACTGTGTCGGACGCGGACGACTCTCGTTCGCGAAAGAGAGTCCACCGGAGCGGTGGGTCCGAGGGCTCCTCGGCCTCGGGGTCGACGCGGTCGCCGAAGGCTAAAAAGCCGACGGCTGCCGCGGAGACCCATGTCGTTGGGCTCGAGAACGCCCAACGCCAGTTAGATCTGGCTCGGCGGGCTCAGCTCCAGCAAGAGCTGGAGGAGCGGGTCGCTGCCGCGGAGAAGCGGGCGCACGTCGCCCGGGCCAAGTCCGGGTACGGTGCGCCCCGCGTCGTGTACGCGGACCACTCCCTGGCCGAGCTGGAGAGAATGGCGGAGGAGGACGAGAGGGAGATCGCGGAGGTCGCCTCGAAGTCCTCCAACATAAAGGGGACCCTTCAAAAGGCCCTGAAATGTAGGGCCGCGAGCATGCGCGGCGTCGTTGCGGAGCTGGTCCAGCGCAGCTCCACAGACGAAACGCGGCAACTGCAGGCGAAGGTGGATCGCCTGCAGTCGGAGGTCAGCCAGCTTCATCAGAAGCTGGCTGAAGCCACGGCCCGGCCACAACAGGCCAAGTCGAGCCCTGCGGCAGAGGGCCCCTCCTCCAACCTTGAGGATATCATCCGCAAGGTCGTAATGCAGGAGAGGGCCTTCACAAGAGCCTGCTTAGCGGGCATCGAGGACCGGCTCCTGCCGGAGAAGCGCCTCCGACCGGCCCTTGCGGCAGACGCGAGGCAGCGTGAGCCGGTCCCGTCCTGCTCCCACGCGGACGACGACCTTCTCCTCCCCTCAACGACCCCGTCCAACGAGTGGACGGAAGTGGTCCGCAAGGGGAAGGGCAAGGGCAAAAAGTCGGCGACGGCCGTCCCCGCCGTCCCCGCCGCCACCACCGCTCCCAGCAAGTCGCAGACGACCGGCAAGGGAAAGCGGACGGGGAAAGGGAAAGGGAAGCGAAGGGTGCAGCTGGTCTCCCCAAAAACCGCGGCCGTCGTGGTGACGCTCACCGCGGAGGCTGCGGACCGAGGGGAGACGTACGCGTCCGTTTTGGTGCGGGCGCGTGCGAACGCCGATCCCACCCAGCTGGGGATCGGCAGTGTGTCCTGCCGGCGGACCCAGGCCGGGGCTCGAATATTCGAGTTCCCGGGGGCAGAGGGGAGTGCCCATGCGGACCTCTTTGCAGCCAAGCTGCAGGAGGTCATCGCAGATTCGGCCAAGGTGGCACGGCCGGTCAAGTCGGCGGCCATAGAGGTGACGGACCTGGACGACTCCGTCACCAAGGAGGAGGTGGTAGCGGCGGTCGCAGCGATAGGGGGCTGTGGCGTCGCGGCGGTCCAAGGCCGGGACATAAGGCCCGGCCGCGGCGGCATGGGCACCATGCGCCTCGAGTGCCCAATCGCCGCTGCCAAAGCCGTCCTTGCCAAGGGACGGCTCACAGTCGGCTTTAGCTCGGGAGCGGTCCGGGCGCTCGAGGACCAGCCTCTGCGGTGTTTCCGGTGCTTCGGCATCGGACACACCCGGCCCCTGTGTCCGTCCGCAGTGGACAGGTCGAACGCCTGCTACCGCTGCGGCAAGGACGGCCACAAAGCCGCCTCCTGCGAGGCCGCCACGCCGCACTGCGCGGTGTGTGCCGCCAGTGGCTGCCCGGCAGACCACGTGATGAAGGGGAGGAACTGCAGTCCTCCCCCTGTGCGGGGCAAAGCGCAGGCGCCGACCGGGCCTGCCAATGACACCGCTGCTTCTGCGGTGGCTGCGGAGGAAGGGGGTGCGATGTCCGACTGATGGATAGGGTCGAACATCGCATACTCCAGGCGAACGCCAACCACTGCAGGGCAGCCCAGGATCTGCTGATGCAGACCATGGCTGAGTGGTTGGTGGACTTGGCGGTGGTCGCCGAGCCTTATTCGGTCCCTGGCCGTTGGCTGGGCGACCGGGACGGCCTGGTGGCGTTGGTGTCGCGGTCTTCCACGGACTCCCCTCCCCTCTCGCTCTTAGAGAGGGGACCGGGATACGTGGCCGCCGCGTGGGGAGACATGGCCCTGGTAGGGGTCTACTTCTCCCCGAACCGCTCTCTCTCCGACTTTGAGGATTTCCTCGAGATCCTCACCGCGGTCGTAGGGAGGGCGGCACCGCGCCAGGTCGTGGTGTTGGGCGACCTGAACGCCAAGTCGGTGGCCTGGGGCAACCCGGCCACCGGTTGCAACGTCCGGGGACGTGCCGTCGAGTTTTGGGCGGCCTCATGCGGTGTGTCCCTCCTCAACAGGGGGGCGGTCCACACGTGTGTGCGGCAACAGGGCGGATCGGTGGTGGACGTCTCGTTTGCCACCCCCGCGCTAGCCGCCCGCGTCGTCAACTGGCGGGTAGAGATGGTGGAGACCCTGTCGGACCACCGATATGTGCGGTTCGACATCTCCACCCAGGGGGGGGGGAGGGCCCGCGCCGGGCAATCTCCCTTCCCACGGTGGGCACTCACCCGCCTGGACCGGGAGGCAGCCGAGGAGGCGGCCTTTCTCCAGGACTGGCTTTCGCCCCCCCCTGTCGATGCCTTGGACGTGGACGCCGCAGCGGTCCAGCTCAGGGGGTCCCTGACCGAGGTGTGCAACTCCAGCATGCCTCGGTCTCGCCGCCCGCCTCCCCGTCGCGCCGTCTATTGGTGGACGCAGGAGCTGGCGGGTCTCCGGGCCGCCTGCGTTGCGGCCAGAAGGGCCTACGCGCGGAGCCGACGGCGCAGCGCCCAAAACCGAGTCCGGGCAGAGGAGGACCGCCTATACGCCTCTTACCAAGAGGCGAAGACGGCCCTCAAGTCTGCTATGGGCGCTGCGGAAGACTCGGCGAGGGCCGAGATGCTGGAGGGTCTCGACAGGGATCCTTATGGGAGACCGTACAAGGCGGCGCGGAACCAGCTACGCCCCTATGGTCCCCCACTGACGGAGACCCTCGAGCCGGCGTTGCTGGACGGGGTGGTCCGGTCCCTGTTTCCGCGCAGGACCGACTTCACCCCACCAGCGATGGATCCCCCGCAAGGGGCGGCTCCGCCGGACGAGCAGGTCCCCCCGGTGACGGTGGAGGAGCTCCGCGCGGGGGTTCTCACCCTCCGCGCGAAGAAGACGGCCCCCGGGCCAGACGGCGTCCCCGCACGGGTGGTGGCGATCGCCGCCTCCCAAATGGAGGACAGGTTTCGGGACCTCTTCAGCGCGTGCTTTACGGCTGGGAGGTTCCCGAAACTGTGGAAGGAGGGGCAGCTCTGCCTCCTCCGAAAGGAGGGACGTCCGGTGGACTCCCCGTCGGCATACCGGCCCATCGTCTTGCTCGATGAGGTCGGTAAACTGTTCGAGGGGATCATCGCGTCCCGGCTTCATGACCTTTTGCGGGGGGTAGGGCCGGACCTGTCGGACGCCCAATTCGGCTTCCGACAAGGGCGTTCGACGATCGACGCGCTGGCCCTACTCAAGGGCCAGGTGAAGGAGGCGGTGGAGGCGGGGGACGGAGTGCTGGCAGTGTCGTTCGACATTGCAAACGCCTTCAACTCCGTCCCCCACTCGACGATATTGGAGGCGCTCCGGTATCACGGAGTGCCCCAATACCTGCACGATCTGCTGGCCAGCTACCTGGAGGGCCGAGAGGTCCTCCTCGCGGACCGGACGGGCACGGTGAGGCGGTACGGAGCAGAGTCCGGTGTTCCGCAGGGGTCAGTTCTGGGGCCCTCCCTGTGGAACATCGGGTTCGACTGGCTCCTACGCGGAGTCCTCCTCCAGGGCACGAGTGTCATCTGCTACGCGGATGACACTCTCCTCACTGCCCGGGGGAGGAACTTTGGAGACGCGGCCTGTCTGGCCTCGGCTGGCGGATCCCTGGTTGCAGAAAGGATCCGCCTCCTGGGATTGAAGGTGGCGCTGCACAAGACCGAGGCCGTATTCTTTCACGGGCCTCGGCAGCGCTGCCCTCCCGACGCCCACATCGTCGTAGAGGGCGTCCGGATAGAGGTCCAGCCCCAGATGAAGTATCTGGGCCTGGTGCTGGACGAGAGGTGGCGCTTCGGCCCGCATTTCAGCGGGCTGTCGACGCGCCTCCTGAAAGCCGCGGACGCCCTCTCGCGGCTGCTCCCGAACCTGGGGGGGCCCAAGGTGGGGTGCCGGCGCCTCTATGCCGGCGTCCTCAGGAGCATGGCCCTATACGGGGCCCCTATCTGGGCGGACTCCCTCCACAGGAGGGAGAATGCGACCGCCATCCGCAAGCCCCAAAGGGCCATTGCACTGCGGGTGGCGAGGGCCTACCGCTCGGTGGGCTTTTCGGCGGCGTGCGCTCTGGCCGGCACCCCTCCTTGGGAGCTGGAGGCTTGGGTGCTCGCCAGAGTGTACGAGTGGACCGCGCAACGAAGGGCGCTCGGGGAGCGCCCCGTCGCCGAAGAGCGGGAGGCCGTGCGGCGGGAGGCGAGGGACGCAATCGTCCTTCACTGGACAGAGGACCTCGCCACCGCCGCCTTCGGCCGCCGGACGTTGGACGCGCTCGGTCCGGTCCTGCAGAGCTGGCTCGAGCGGTCCCACGGTTTCCTCTCGTTCCGTCTGGTGCAGGTGTTGTCCGGCCACGGCTGTTTCGGAACGTACCTGCACCGGATCGGGAGGGAGGAGACCCCGGCGTGCCACGACTGCGGCGCGGCGGAGGACACGGCGCAGCACACCCTCGAGGCGTGCCCGGCTTGGTCCGAGCTGCGCCGCGGCCTGACCGCGGCGGTCGGACAGGACCTCTCGCTTCCTGGTGTGATAAACGCCATGCTGGGGAGCGAGGAGGCCTGGGCAGCGGTGGCCTCCTTTTGCGAGGACGTAATCTCGCAAAAGGAGGAGGCGGAGCGCGCGCGGGAGGACGACCCTCTCGCTGTGCCGCTCCGCAGACGAAGAAGGGGTCGGAGAAGGCGCCAGCCTCTCCCCCCTCATGGTGGCGATGGGCGGGCGACAGGCACGGGGGTGCCGTCTCCCGCATTGCACCCATCACCACCTTCGTCGGTCACTCCCGGGCCCCCGTGAGGGGCCCGCCCTGAAGGACAATCGTCGGCGGAGGACTGGACGTTAAGGCTACGCTGGTTTCCCAGTCCCCCGCCACTCGGACGAAGCGGGAGTGCCGCTGGGTTTTTTAGTGGGTATACCGGGTCAGACCCGGGAGTCCCACATAGCCCCCCCATCCCCCGATGGGAGGGTATGCATAACGCATTTTTCCCAGCGCAAAAAAAAAAAAAAAAAAAAAAAAAAAGGTTAGGTTAGGTTAGGTTAGGTTAACTGCAGGCGAAGGTGGATCGCCTGCAGTCGGAGGTCAGCCAGCTTCATCAGAAGCTGGCTGAAGCCACGGCCCGGCCACAACAGGCCAAGTCGAGCCCTGCGGCAGAGGGCCCCTCCTCCAACCTTGAGGATATCATCCGCAAGGTCGTAATGCAGGAGAGGGCCTTCACAAGAGCCTGCTTAGCGGGCATCGAGGACCGGCTCCTGCCGGAGAAGCGCCTCCGACCGGCCCTTGCGGCAGACGCGAGGCAGCGTGAGCCGGTCCCGTCCTGCTCCCACGCGGACGACGCCCTTCTCCTCCCCTCAACGACCCCGTCCAACGAGTGGACGGAAGTGGTCCGCAAGGGGAAGGGCAAGGGCAAAAAGTCGGCGACGGCCGTCCCCGCCGTCCCCGCCGCCACCGCCGCTCCCAGCAAGTCGCAGACGACCGGCAAGGGAAAGCGGACGGGGAAGGGGAAGGGGAAGCGAAGGGTGCAGCTGGTCTCCCCAAAAACCGCGGCCGTCGTGGTGACGCTCACCGCGGAGGCTGCGGACCGAGGGGAGACGTACGCGTCCGTTTTGGTGCGGGCGCGTGCGAACGCCGATCCCACCCAGCTGGGGATCGGCAGTGTGTCCTGCCGGCGGACCCAGGCCGGGGCTCGAATATTCGAGTTCCCGGGGGCAGAGGGGAGTGCCCATGCGGACCTCTTTGCAGCCAAGCTGCAGGAGGTCATCGCAGACTCGGCCAAGGTGGCACGGCCGGTCAAGTCGGCGGCCATAGAGGTGACGGACCTGGACGACTCCGTCACCAAGGAGGAGGTGGTAGCGGCGGTCGCAGCGATAGGGGGCTGTGGCGTCGCGGCGGTCCAAGGCCGGGACATAAGGCCCGGCCGCGGCGGCATGGGCACCATGCGCCTCGAGTGCCCAATCGCCGCTGCCAAAGCCGTCCTTGCCAAGGGACGGCTCACAGTCGGCTTTAGCTCGGGAGCGGTCCGGGCGCTCGAGGACCAGCCTCTGCGGTGTTTCCGGTGCTTCGGCATCGGACACACCCGGCCCCTGTGTCCGTCCGCAGTGGACAGGTCGAACGCCTGCTACCGCTGCGGCAAGGACGGCCACAAAGCCGCCTCCTGCGAGGCCGCCACGCCGCACTGCGCGGTGTGTGCCGCCAGTGGCTGCCCGGCAGACCACGCAATGAAGGGGAGGAACTGCAGTCCTCCCCCTGTGCGGGGCAAAGCGCAGGTGCCGACCGGGCCTGCCAATGGCACCGCTGCTTCTGCGGTGGCTGCGGAGGAAGGGGGTGCGATGTCCGACTGATGGATAGGGTCGAACATCGCATACTCCAGGCGAACGCCAACCACTGCAGGGCAGCCCAGGATCTGCTGATGCAGACCATGGCTGAGTGGTTGGTGGACTTGGCGGTGGTCGCCGAGCCTTATTCGGTCCCTGGCCGTTGGCTGGGCGACCGGGACGGCCTGGTGGCGTTGGTGTCGCGGTCTTCCACGGACTCCCCTCCCCTCTCGCTCTTAGAGAGGGGACCGGGATACGTGGCCACCGCGTGGGGAGACATGGCCCTGGTAGGGGTCTACTTCTCCCCGAACCGCTCTCTCTCCGACTTTGAGGATTTCCTCGAGATCCTCACCGCGGTCGTAGGGAGGGCGGCACCGCGCCAGGTCGTGGTGTTGGGCGACCTGAACGCCAAGTCGGTGGCCTGGGGCAACCCGGCCACCGGTTGCAACGTCCGGGGACGTGCCGTCGAGTTTTGGGCGGCCTCATGCGGTGTGTCCCTCCTCAACAGGGGGGCGGTCCACACGTGTGTGCGGCAACAGGGCGGATCGGTGGTGGACGTCTCGTTTGCCACCCCCGCGCTAGCCGCCCGCGTCGTCAACTGGCGGGTAGAGATGGTGGAGACCCTGTCGGACCACCGATATGTGCGGTTCGACATCTCCACCCAGGGGGGGGGGAGGGCCCGCGCCGGGCAATCTCCCTTCCCACGGTGGGCACTCACCCGCCTGGACCGGGAGGCAGCCGAGGAGGCGGCCTTTCTCCAGGACTGGCTTTCGCCCCCCCCTGTCGATGCCTTGGACGTGGACGCCGCAGCGGTCCAGCTCAGGGGGTCCCTGACCGAGGTGTGCAACTCCAGCATGCCTCGGTCTCGCCGTCCGCCTCCCCGTCGCGCCGTCTATTGGTGGACGCAGGAGCTGGCGGGTCTCCGGGCCGCCTGCGTTGCGGCCAGAAGGGCCTACGCGCGGAGCCGACGGCGCAGCGCCCAAAACCGAGTCCGGGCAGAGGAGGACCGCCTATACGCCTCTTACCAAGAGGCGAAGACGGCCCTCAAGTCTGCAATGGGCGCTGCGGAAGACTCGGCGAGGGCCGAGATGCTGGAGGGTCTCGACAGGGATCCTTATGGGAGACCGTACAAGGCGGCGCGGAACCAGCTACGCCCCTATGGTCCCCCACTGACGGAGACCCTCGAGCCGGCGTTGCTGGACGGGGTGGTCCGGTCCCTGTTTCCGCGCAGGACCGACTTCACCCCACCAGCGATGGATCCCCCGCAAGGGGCGGCTCCGCCGGACGAGCAGGTCCCCCCGGTGACGGTGGAGGAGCTCCGCGCGGGGGTTCTCACCCTCCGCGCGAAGAAGACGGCCCCCGGGCCAGACGGCGTCCCCGCACGGGTGGTGGCGATCGCCGCCTCCCAAATGGAGGACAGGTTTCGGGACCTCTTCAGCGCGTGCTTTACGGCTGGGAGGTTCCCGAAACTGTGGAAGGAGGGGCAGCTCTGCCTCCTCCGAAAGGAGGGACGTCCGGTGGACTCCCCGTCGGCATACCGGCCCATCGTCTTGCTCGATGAGGTCGGTAAACTGTTCGAGGGGATCATCGCGTCCCGGCTTCATGGCCTTTTGCGGGGGGTAGGGCCGGACCTGTCGGACGCCCAATTCGGCTTCCGACAAGGGCGTTCGACGATCGACGCGCTGGCCCTACTCAAGGGCCAGGTGAAGGAGGCGGTGGAGGCGGGGGACGGAGTGCTGGCAGTGTCGTTCGACATTGCAAACGCCTTCAACTCCGTCCCCCACTCGACGATATTGGAGGCGCTCCGGTATCACGGAGTGCCCCAATACCTGCACGATCTGCTGGCCAGCTACCTGGAGGGCCGAGAGGTCCTCCTCGCGGACCGGACGGGCACGGTGAGGCGGTACGGAGCAGAGTCCGGTGTTCCGCAGGGGTCAGTTCTGGGGCCCTCCCTGTGGAACATCGGGTTCGACTGGCTCCTACGCGGAGTCCTCCTCCAGGGCACGAGTGTCATCTGCTACGCGGATGACACTCTCCTCACTGCCCGGGGGAGGAACTTTGGAGACGCGGCCTGTCTGGCCTCGGCTGGCGGATCCCTGGTTGCAGAGAGGATCCGCCTCCTGGGATTGAAGGTGGCGCTGCACAAGACCGAGGCCGTATTCTTTCACGGGCCTCGGCAGCGCTGCCCTCCCGACGCCCACATCGTCGTAGAGGGCGTCCGGATAGAGGTCCAGCCCCAGATGAAGTATCTGGGCCTGGTGCTGGACGAGAGGTGGCGCTTCGGCCCGCATTTCAGCGGGCTGTCGACGCGCCTCCTGAAAGCCGCGGACGCCCTCTCGCGGCTGCTCCCGAACCTGGGGGGGCCCAAGGTGGGGTGCCGGCGCCTCTATGCCGGCGTCCTCAGGAGCATGGCCCTATACGGGGCCCCTATCTGGGCGGACTCCCTCCACAGGAGGGAGAATGCGACCGCCATCCGCAAGCCCCAAAGGGCCATTGCACTGCGGGTGGCGAGGGCCTACCGCTCGGTGGGCTTTTCGGCGGCGTGCGCTCTGGCCGGCACCCCTCCTTGGGAGCTGGAGGCTTGGGTGCTCGCCAGAGTGTACGAGTGGACCGCGCAACGAAGGGCGCTCGGGGAGCGCCCCGTCGCCGAAGAGCGGGAGGCCGTGCGGCGGGAGGCGAGGGACGCAATCGTCCTTCACTGGACAGAGGACCTCGCCACCGCCGCCTTTGGCCGCCGGACGTTGGACGCGCTCGGCCCGGTCCTGCAGAGCTGGCTCGAGCGGTCCCACGGTTTCCTCTCGTTCCGTCTGGTGCAGGTGTTGTCCGGCCACGGCTGTTTCGGAACGTACCTGCACCGGATCGGGAGGGAGGAGACCCCGGCGTGCCACGACTGCGGCGCGGCGGAGGACACGGCGCAGCACACCCTCGAGGCGTGCCCGGCTTGGTCCGAGCTGCGCCGCGGTCTGACCGCGGCGGTCGGACAGGACCTCTCGCTTCCCGGTGTGATCAACGCCATGCTGGGGAGCGAGGAGGCCTGGGCAGCGGTGGCCTCCTTTTGCGAGGACGTAATCTCGCAAAAGGAGGAGGCGGAGCGCGCGCGGGAGGACGACCCTCTCGCTGTGCCGCTCCGCAGACGAAGAAGGGGTCGGAGAAGGCGCCAGCCTCTCCCCCCTCATGGTGGCGATGGGCGGGCGACAGGCACGGGGGTGCCGTCTCCCGCATTGCACCCATCACCACCTTCGTCGGTCACTCCCGGGCCCCCGTGAGGGGCCCGCCCTGAAGGACAATCGTCGGCGGAGGACTGGACGTAAAGGCTACGCTGGTTTCCCAGTCCCCCGCCACTCGGACGAAGCTGGAGTGCCGCTGGGTTTTTTAGTGGGTATACCGGGTCAGACCCGGGAGTCCCACATAGCCCCCCATCCCCCGATGGGAGGGTATGCGTAACGCATTTTTCCCAGCGCAAAAAAAAAAAAAAAAAAAAAAAAAAAAAGGTTAGGTTAGGTTAGGTTAGGTTTTTTTTTTTTTTTTTTTTTTTTATATATACCACTACCTCCAACATGATCGGAGTCTTTGTTTTTCTGTTTTTTATTTAATTACTTTAACATTTACTTTAATCTATACTTATGTTTAATTTTACAGTTTATATATTTGTTTCTTTCATATTCTAATACTCTCTTTACTTGTCATACAAACACGGGGGGTGCTGCAGCACTTCTTATTTTTGCTTTTACTTTAATACTTGTATTTATTTTAAACTATAATTTTAACATAATATTGCATCTATTTATTTATTTACTCATTTATCCAAATTATATTTTACTTACTATTATTCTATGCTGGCCTCTAATATAACATACTATATTATGACAGCATATTTATTTATGCTGTTTTATTTCGACTTATTACTGTCTTTACTACATATCTACAATAATTCAAAAAATTTTCTGCCTCTTTGCTCTTAATTATGTCCTTTACTGTGAACGGTGTTATTGCCGTGCCTATGATGTTTTCGGCGTTAAACCGGTGTTTTGCAAATTGTGGGCAGTCAAATAGTACGTGCTGGACCGATTCACTAGCGTCAGGGTCGCAGATGCACGATGGACTCTCCTTGCACTTGAAGCGATTCAGGTACTCAGAGAATCCACCGTGCCCCGTCATAATCTGTGTATTCAGGCCGTTTGTTCCTATCCTGCGAATGACACTGTATGCCACCCGCACATCCGGGAAGAATAACTTTGTCACAGATGCGGTGTCACTGCTTTCGTATCTACGGTTCCACTCATCAAGCGTCTCCATACGTATACTTCGCTTGATGTATGAGATCGGACACCGATCGTAATCAGGCTTTCTTTTGGAGTTCTCAGCGGCCTCTCTTGCTAGTTGGTCAGCTCTTTCGTTCCCCGGTAGCCCTACGTGAGCTTTAATCCAGAACAAGTTTACGAGCTTGTTCTGGTGGGATGCAGATCTTATATTATCCCTAGCTTCTACAGCGAGAGGATGATGCGAACCGGGATTCGTGATTGTTTGGAGAGCCGCCATTGAGTCGCTGAAAACTCCGAAAGAAGATTCCTTGCGCCTAATTATCTCCCTCGTTGCTCTTGTTATTGCTAGGAGTTCAGCCTGGTAAACTGTGCAGTAATCTGATAGAGCAAGTTTGAGGGCTCTGGTCTCGGCCTCACTATTCCATATGGACAGTGAAGCACCAACCCCTCCTCCGATCTTGCTCCCGTCCGTAAAGATACGGACGTCAAAATTGCAGTTGTTGTCGAGTTGCTCTTGATTTATCAGGCTGTTGAACTGCAAGATGTCACGTGATGCGGGATGGGGATTTTTAATTGCTGCGGTCATTCGCTCGACTTCCCTGTCCCCCAGTGATGCCCGGGGTACCCCCCTCCTGGCCTCGTACAGTGATGCTGCCTCACGAACTCGGAGGTCAAGGGGGAGCAAACCGGACAGCACCAATGCTGAGTTCAGGGAAACCGTGCGATATGCCTTGCACATTTTCTGAGCAATTCCACGTTGGACTGCCCCAAGCTGCTTCACAATGCCCACCTTCTTTGCAGCCGGTGCCCAGACGCTAGCAGCGTAAAGTATTATGGGCTCTACGGTCGCCACGTATATCACCCGAATAACCTCTGGGTGAAGCCCCCAACTGATCTTTGCGGCTCTACACAGCTGCTTGTAGATAGCAATTGCCTTCCTGCAAATGTGTGAGACGTGGGTGTTGAAGGTCAGTTTTTGATCGAAGGTTACACCCAGAAGCTTTATTTCTTGCGATATGCCGATGTCGATCCCCCCCATCCTCAGGCGTGGTGTGTCGTATTTTAATTTTCTGGTTATCACCATAGCTGTTGTTTTGTGCGGTGCAAATTTTAGTTTGTTCTCGACACCCCACGCCAGAACATGATTGAGAGCGGCATTGGCACATTCCTCCACCTCTAGTGCGGTCTCTCCGTCAAATACTAGGAGGACATCGTCCGCAAACGCCTGAATGTAATTCCCCCTGTTCTCCGCTGCTTTTAGGAGGGGGTCTAGGACTAAGTTCCACAATATTGGGCCCCCAATTGAGCCTTGGACACAACCCTTGTTGGTGTCTTTGCTGTATGCTTCCCCACCGTACCTGATTGCAACTCGTCGGTTTCTGAGGTAGCTGTCGATGACCCGCCTAAGGTTGATTGGACACTTCTCCTCTGCCAGGCGGACTCTTATCGCCGGCCACCAGGCACTATCAAAAGCTCCCTCTATGTCCAGCGATACAAGCGTAACTATTCTTTTTTGTGCTAGTTTTTTGTTGACATGCTGCATGAGGGCATAGAGGGAGTCCTCAGTGCTTTTTTGTGGCATGAATCCGTACTGACGGGTGCTCATCCTTGGTAAAAGGTGGAACTTAAGGCGGGCCACCAGCATTTTCTCATATATCTTCCCTAATATAGGCAACAGTCCAATCGGCCTATAAGATTTGGGAGTGGAATATGTCTCTTTTCCAGGCTTCCTCAGTATTACGACTGTTGCTTGCTTCCAGGACGTGGGGAAATGATGGTGTTCTAGGCATTTATTTAGGAATCTCAAAAATAGTTCCAGGTCATTAGCCACAGCATGACAACAAATGTCGGCGGTAAAGCCATCGGAACCCGGCGCCTTCTTCGGATTGAAGGACTCCATTGAGTTTTTTAATTCTGCCGTCGTAAACGGTGGGTCGCAAGGATCATCTTGTTCACCAGAGTTGACGCTTTCGGCTTTTATTCGGATGGATTGGTGATGAGCATTGTCGGATTCGATGAGGTCTTCCGGATAAAACGTTTCCGCTAGCAACTTTACGGATCCCTTCGCATCTAGCACATCACCGTTCCGTTCCAATGGCAGGTCCTCCTCCCTACGCTGCGTCCTACCTATCACCCTGTAAATCCCCTCCCAAACCCCCTCCCTATCCTGTTTCCCACAGAATTCCTTCCAACTCTCGGTCTGAGCTTTGGCCGCCTCTAACTCATACTCTTCTTTCTGTTTTAGGTACTCTTCTATGACCTTTGGCTTCCGGACTTGGGCGGCACAGCGGATCCTGCGCTTCTTGGTAGCGACGGCCTTCTTGATCTCAGCGAGTCTCTCGGACCACCACGGCAAGGTAAGTTCCTCTTGGACTTTTTTGGTTGGTATTGTTTGCTTGCATGTTTCTTCTATTGCTTTTGTAAGGTTGTCTGTTGTAGTGTCAATTTGCTCAATGTCTTTAATTTTGTCTATTTCGGCTGCTGTGAATTTATAATCTATTTTCAATTGTCTAAACTTCTCATGAAATTTAGTCCAATTGGCTTTTTTGGTGTTAAATTTCCTGGTCGTTCTCTCAACTTTAATGCCTTTGGATTTCTGCAAGAGGATCTTAAACATAATGCCGTTGTGATCCGAGCTCGTCAGACCTTCATCAATCCTCCAGTCGTCTACCAAGTCTAGTAAGTCATTAGAACAAGCGGTAATGTCCACGTGACTACTGTACCGCTTTCCTCCTCGGATAGTGTCAAAGGTCGGGATTTCCCCCCGGTTCAGTATATTCAGGTTGAGCTCACCGAGAGTTGCTGCCATCTCTTCCCCCCTGACGTCGGCTATCGGGCTGCCCCACCATAGGCTCTTTGCATTGGCGTCCCCTCCATAGATCAGTCTCTTGGAACCGACCGCAAGCCCTATTTGTTTTAGGTGTTCTAAATAGGGCTCAATAGGCTGGTCTGGCTCAAAGTAAAAGGAGACAAGCGTGATCTCCCAGGCTCTGGTTCGGACTCCCACCACAACGATGTTATTTCAAAAATTCTAGAGAAAATTATAAATAGTAGACTAGTTAATTACCTAGAAAAAAACAACATCTTATCCCCTGCGCAATTTGGTTTTAGAGCCAAACTGTCGACAGCAGATGCAGTGCACAACCTGACTGATTATATTTCAGAAGAACTCGGCAAAGGAAACCAGACCTTGGGAGTCTTTCTCGATTTAGCCAAGGCCTTCGACACGGTATCTGTTTCGGTTCTTTTGAACAAATTAGAGATCTTAGGAATAAGGGGAACGCCGCTGAAACTTTTTACTGACTATTTAGACCACCGGTGCCAATGTGTTAGAATAGATAATATTACGAGCGATGAGCAGAAAAATACTGGTTTTGGTGTTCCTCAGGGGAGTATTCTGGGCCCCACCCTCTTCCTTATTTATATTAACGACTTGTGTAATCTAAATATTAAAGATGGCAAAATAATATCATATGCCGACGACACGGCGTTAATATTTAGCGCTAAAACCAGTAGCGAACTGTTCGAAATCGCTCAACTAGGTTTTAATACTGTGACTAACTGGCTTCATAGCAATTTACTAACATTAAATGCCGAAAAAACCAAATATATTCACTTCTCCATGCGCAAGCCTCAACTTAACATTACTAACCCCTATCTATACGCCCATCAATGTGGAAACCGTACAATCACCATGTGTAATTGTCCTTTTATCCGCAAAACAAGCAACATTAAATACCTGGGGGTAATATTGGACGACACACTCTCTTTTAAAAAACATATTGAAAGCCTAGTTAAAAGAGTGCGCAAACTAATATATGTTTTTAAAAAATTGCGAACATTAGCAGATTCAAAATTAATCACACAAGTTTATTTGGCCCTATGTCAATCTATAATTCAATACTGTATCACTTCTTGGGGTGGAGCACCAAAAACTAACTTGCTTCCTCTTGAAAGAGCTCAGAGAGCAGTTTTAAAGGTAGCAAACTTCCATCCCTTCTTTTTTCCCACAGATCTGCTGTATAAATCCTGCAATGTACTAACTGTTCGCCAGCTTTTCATTATGCAATTAGTATTAAAACAGCACACCATGCTTGCCTACAATGCCGACAACACTAACAAGAGACGGAATGATTTAGTATGCATATCTAGCGCAACCTCAAAACATGTCTTTGTAGAAAGATTTTTAACTTTCTTAGGCCCATTCCTGTACAATAGATTAAATAGAAAACTAAATATCTATAAACTAAATTACTATAGCTGTAAAAAAATTATTCTTAATTATTTATTAACCATCGACTATGCACAGACAGAAAACCTACTTATTGTCTGCAAATAGAACAGCTAACATGCTATTTTATCTACTTTTAGTTAAGTACCTAAGTTTTAATAAGTTTTAATTTAGTTTTTACGTTATACTCATTGTTAATTTATTACATAAAGTATTTATGCGCTTTCTAGCCTGAAGCACAGGTTCAACCTAGTTCAGGCAAATTAGCAACTGTGCGCTATTTTAATTGTTAAGCTATTCAGTGTAAATGTATCCTCTTTTATAAATAAACGATATTATTATTATTATTATTATTATTATTATTATTATTTGTGGTGAGAGTCGGGTACTGTATAATGTCAAAGTTGTGATTGAACACTGCAACGGCTGCTTTGACATTTCCTTCCCCTGGGCTGGTGTTCTGGAAGATCCTCACTCCACTGTAATTTTTCATAGTACTTGAGCCCCCCACGTAGGGTTCCTGGAGCAGAGCCACGGCTGCTTTCTTGCGATTCGCTTCTATCAACAATTCATTCATGGCGAGCTGCTTCCTCTGGAGGTTTGCCTGCACTACCAGGTGTGGAGCCTCGCTGGTGGGAGTGTTGCTCTCTAGTGCTCCTCTGCCCGTGACCACCTTAGCAATACGCCGTTGTGGCCCTCGCCAATGCATCCCACTTCCTTCTTATCGGGCAGTCCTCACTGAAGGCGTTGTGCTCTGCATTTGCCAGTTTTGCATGCGTGCAATTACAGCATGTCGGCACTGCACCATTGAGCCAGTAACTACAGTCCGACTTTTTGTGGGGCCCGGCGCAATGGCTACATTTCTCAACCGTTTCTTTGCAGAAACGCCTGCCATGGCCGTACCCCAGACAGAGCGAACACTGGACAAGGGGAGACTGGTCTGCGATTCGGATGCGCTGCAGGTCAATCTGCACGGTTTCCGCGTCCATAATCCTGGTCCATATTTTGGGGGACACCCTAACGACGACATGGTTCATAAGAGGGTTTCTTGTTCTCTTCCTGTATCGGATCTCCACTCTATTTTCCTCTTTGTCAAGATCCCTGAATATCCTCTCGTTCTGATTTCTCAAGGCGAGAAGGATATCGTCATCGGAGTTGTATGTCATGACGTCTTTGAGGATTAGAAGTGGGTCCTTGTTCCTAATGTCGTCGACGTTAAGGTGATTACCCGCCTTCTGGATTCTCTCCTTTAGAACTCGCCTCTCTTCCTCGCTCCGGCAACCCATGATGACCTTTCTGTCTTTGGCCTTCCTAATTTTATCGATGGTCACCCCCCCTTCCTTGGCATTTACCGCAGTCCGGATTTTGTGGAGCACCTCGTCCCCAGTCTCTGTTTCGTCTGTGGAGGTGACCACCACGGAGTGCAGGGTGGCTTGCTCCGGGAGTCTTCCCCTACTACTGCCAGCCGCCACGCTCGCATAGGTGGTCCCCTCCAAGACTTTTTGATGGGACAGTAACGTGTCTCTGAGACCCTCCATCTTTTCGTTGTTCGCTGTGATGAGATTGAGGTGCTCCTCCATCTTTTTGAGCAGCTCGTTTTCCACCTGACAACTGGCAGGGTGAGAAGAGAGTGGAGGGTGTAAAGGTTCCTCCTCTTCCTTCTCACCTCTCCCTTTGCTCTGAGCCGTTTCCTTGCCCTTAACCGCCTCCGACTCCTTAAGCAGCTGATAAAGTCGTTCCACGGCTGCGATAACGCCATCTTTAATTTCGGTTTTCGTGTTTCTAGAGTTGCCGAGGTGGAGCTTTGCCTTACTGAGGCATGCCCTTCCCTCAGCAAGTCTGGTGGGATATATCGGTTTCGGGGGCGGGCTATCCGGGGCATCCAACGACGGTGTTTGGGTTTTTGCCTTGGAGGGACCTGCCACCGGCGCCGCCACCTTTTTTGATAAGGTCTTTGTCCTGGCCTCTATCTCGCCAATGCCATGTCGGACCACAAAAGTTTTGTCCTGGGTTCCCGACGTGGAGGGAGATACCTTTTCGGCCGATTCCGCGGCTTTCTTGGGGGAGTTTGATGCCGTGTTTTTGCACGGGGTCCTAAGTCCGAGCATGATGTTGTAGGTAGGGTAGTCTGTCTTTTAATTAAGACGTGTAAGTTTCGTCAATACTAATAACGTCACAAAAAATTTAGATTTGTCTAAAGCCGTCTTAATGTAATAAGTTTTACTCTATATGGAGTAAGTCTGAATAAAATGTGTCACTTATTTGTGACACTCGCAGATGTCCTATTTTATAAGCTATTGCTCAATAAAGCTATAGTTACCGTCAAAATTAAAAATGTCGAGTCGTAAGTGTAAATAACACGCCTTCAAGGGCGCTAAAAGTGTCAGGAACCGTCTATTCTCCCAGTGTCACTATAGAACTAGGTATTAACGCAGTTGGAAGGGCAAAAAACGCAAACTAATTTTTTGTCAAAACTCAAAAGTTTACCTGCCTAGACACGAACGGGTGGGATTTTTGACTTTTTATCTGAGCTAGGCGGACGTGCGAGGTGTCAAAAGACGCGTCTCGGCGCCGGCCAGCGAGCTATGAGGTTTTTAGAATTTACGCTGAAGAAAATTTTTTTTTGAAATTTCCTGAAAAAACTGAATTTACGACCAAAATGTATGTAGAAAACGGGTATAACACCACCAAACGGGACTCGAACACGCGGAACGCGCGCCGGAGTACAGGTAAGGCAGGTAAGTATCAATTAAAATTATAAAAACGTAAATTTACCTGAAGGTTTTGCAATAAAAAATTTTTTAAAGGAATTTACACTGAAATTTTTGCAAGTGAATAACCGAAAAGTGTTTTTCGGTGTTTTTGTCAATTTAAACTAGTGGGAACGTTAGACGGAGCCTAAAAACGAATTACTACGCTGAAAAAAGCTTCAGAATGCGTCACCGGGATGCAAAGTTATAGCGGGTTAGGTTAGGTTAGGTTAGGTTCGATGCCTTGGACGTGGACGCCGCAGCGGTCCAGCTCAGGGGGTCCCTGACCGAGGTGTGCAACTCCAGCATGCCTCGGTCTCGCCGTCCGCCTCCCCGTCGCGCCGTCTATTGGTGGACGCAGGAGCTGGCGGGTCTCCGGGCCGCCTGCGTTGCGGCCAGAAGGGCCTACGCGCGGAGCCGACGGCGCAGCGCCCAAAACCGAGTCCGGGCAGAGGAGGACCGACTATACGCCTCTTACCAAGAGGCGAAGACGGCCCTCAAGTCTGCAATGGGCGCTGCGGAAGACTCGGCGAGGGCCGAGATGCTGGAGGGTCTCGACAGGGATCCTTATGGGAGACCGTACAAGGCGGCGCGGAACCAGCTACGCCCCTATGGTCCCCCACTGACGGAGACCCTCGAGCCGGCGTTGCTGGACGGGGTGGTCCGGTCCCTGTTTCCGCGCAGGACCGACTTCACCCCACCAGCGATGGATCCCCCGCAAGGGGCGGCCCCGCCGGACGAGCAGGTCCCCCCGGTGACGGTGGAGGAGCTCCGCGCGGGGGTTCTCACCCTCCGCGCGAAGAAGACGGCCCCCGGGCCAGACGGCGTCCCCGCACGGGTGGTGGCGATCGCCGCCTCCCAAATGGAGGACAGGTTTCGGGACCTCTTCAGCGCGTGCTTTACGGCTGGGAGGTTCCCGAAACTGTGGAAGGAGGGGCAGCTCTGCCTCCTCCGAAAGGAGGGACGTCCGGTGGACTCCCCGTCGGCATACCGGCCCATCGTCTTGCTCGATGAGGTCGGTAAACTGTTCGAGGGGATCATCGCGTCCCGGCTTCATGGCCTTTTGCGGGGGGTAGGGCCGGACCTGTCGGACGCCCAATTCGGCTTCCGACAAGGGCGTTCGACGATCGACGCGCTGGCCCTACTCAAGGGCCAGGTGAAGGAGGCGGTGGAGGCGGGGGACGGAGTGCTGGCAGTGTCGTTCGACATTGCAAACGCCTTCAACTCCGTCCCCCACTCGACGATATTGGAGGCGCTCCGGTATCACGGAGTGCCCCAATACCTGCACGATCTGCTGGCCAGCTACCTGGAGGGCCGAGAGGTCCTCCTCGCGGACCGGACGGGCACGGTGAGGCGGTACGGAGCAGAGTCCGGTGTTCCGCAGGGGTCAGTTCTGGGGCCCTCCCTGTGGAACATCGGGTTCGACTGGCTCCTACGCGGAGTCCTCCTCCAGGGCACGAGTGTCATCTGCTACGCGGATGACACTCTCCTCACTGCCCGGGGGAGGAACTTTGGAGACGCGGCCTGTCTGGCCTCGGCTGGCGGATCCCTGGTTGCAGAGACGATCCGCCTCCTGGGATTGAAGGTGGCGCTGCACAAGACCGAGGCCGTATTCTTTCACGGGCCTCGGCAGCGCTGCCCTCCCGACGCCCACATCGTCGTAGAGGGCGTCCGGATAGAGGTCCAGCCCCAGATGAAGTATCTGGGCCTGGTGCTGGACGAGAGGTGGCGCTTCGGCCCGCATTTCAGCGGGCTGTCGACGCGCCTCCTGAAAGCCGCGGACGCCCTCTCGCGGCTGCTCCCGAACCTGGGGGGGCCCAAGGTGGGGTGCCGGCGCCTCTATGCCGGCGTCCTCAGGAGCATGGCCCTATACGGGGCCCCTATCTGGGCGGACTCCCTCCACAGGAGGGAGAATGCGACCGCCATCCGCAAGCCCCAAAGGGCCATTGCACTGCGGGTGGCGAGGGCCTACCGCTCGGTGGGCTTTTCGGCGGCGTGCGCTCTGGCCGGCACCCCTCCTTGGGAGCTGGAGGCTTGGGTGCTCGCCAGAGTGTACGAGTGGACCGCGCAACGAAGGGCGCTCGGGGAGCGCCCCGTCGCCGAAGAGCGGGAGGCCGTGCGGCGGGAGGCGAGGGACGCAATCGTCCTTCACTGGACAGAGGACCTCGCCACCGCCGCCTTCGGCCGCCGGACGTTGGACGCGCTCGGCCCGGTCCTGCAGAGCTGGCTCGAGCGGTCCCACGGTTTCCTCTCGTTCCGTCTGGTGCAGGTGTTGTCCGGCCACGGCTGTTTCGGAACGTACCTGCACCGGATCGGGAGGGAGGAGACCCCGGCGTGCCACGACTGCGGCGCGGCGGAGGACACGGCGCAGCACACCCTCGAGGCGTGCCCGGCTTGGTCCGAGCTGCGCCGCGGTCTGACCGCGGCGGTCGGACAGGACCTCTCGCTTCCTGGTGTGATCAACGCCATGCTGGGGAGCGAGGAGGCCTGGGCAGCGGTGGCCTCCTTTTGCGAGGACGTAATCTCGCAAAAGGAGGAGGCGGAGCGCGCGCGGGAGGACGACCCTCTCGCTGTGCCGCTCCGCAGACGAAGAAGGGGTCGGAGAAGGCGCCAGCCTCTCCCCCCTCATGGTGGCGATGGGCGGGCGACAGGCACGGGGGTGCCGTCTCCCGCATTGCACCCATCACCACCTTCGTCGGTCACTCCCGGGCCCCCGTGAGGGGCCCGCCCTGAAGGACAATCGTCGGCGGAGGACTGGACGTTAAGGCTACGCTGGTTTCCCAGTCCCCCGCCACTCGGACGAAGCGGGAGTGCCGCTGGGTTTTTTAGTGGGTATACCGGGTCAGACCCGGGAGTCCCACATAGCCCCCCATCCCCCGATGGGAGGGTATGCGTAACGCATTTTTCCCAGCCCAAAAAAAAAAAAAAAAAAAAAAAGGTTAGGTTAGGTTGGGGGACCACCCCACAGTGCTTGCGTCCACGTCGCGTCCCCTGGAAACAGCCCAGTTCTGACCACCGTAACGGAGTGGCAGACTGGGTTGGCCAAAGTGCACTGTGCCTTCGCGGATTTTAATTTTACTTAGTTGTGTCTTGTCTGCGAACGTGCCGGGATCATGCCGACCCCTGAGCGGGACGCCTCCGGGCGATTTTTAAAACAAAAAGGCCCTTCTCAGGGCCAACCCAAAGGCCCTTCTCAGGGCCAACCAAAAGGCCCTTCTCAGGGCCAACCCAAAGGCCCTTCTCAGGGCCAACCAAAAGGCCCTTCTCAGGGCCAACCCAAAGGCCCTTCTCAGGGCCAAGCCGACGCTTCGGCGTCAGAAACTAGCCGCGCGCCGTCTGCGGCTAGCTTCTTTTTTGGAGGGGCGGACGAGTCGTCGTCCGACAACGACTCACTTATCAGTGTGTCGGACGCGGACGACTCTCGTTCGCGGAAGAGGGTCCATCGGAGCGGTGGGTCCGAGGGCTCCTCGGCCTCGGGGTCGACGCGGTCGCCGAAGGCTAAAAAGCCGACGGCTGCCGCGGAGACCCATGTCGTTGGGCTCGAGAACGCCCAACGCCAGCTGGATCTGGCTCGACGGGCTCAGCTCCAGCAAGAGCTGGAGGAGCGGGTCGCCGCCGCGGAGAAGCGGGCGCACGTCGCCCGGGCCAAGTCCGGGTACGGTGCGCCCCGCGTCGTATACGCGGACCACTCCCTGGCCGAGCTGGAGAGGATGGCGGAGGAGGACGAGAGGGAGATCGCGGAGGTCGCCTCGAAGTCCTCCAACATAAAGGGGACCCTTCAAAAGGCCCTGAAATGTAGGGCCGCGAGCATGCGCGGCGTCGTTGCGGAGCTGGTCCAGCGCAGCTCCACAGACGAAACGCGGCAACTGCAGGCGAAGGTGGATCGCCTGCAGTCGGAGGTCAGCCAGCTTCATCAGAAGCTGGCTGAAGCCACGGCCCGGCCACAACAGGCCAAGTCGAGCCCTGCGGCAGAGGGCCCCTCCTCCAACCTTGAGGATATCATCCGCAAGGTCGTAATGCAGGAGAGGGCCTTCACAAGAGCCTGCTTAGCGGGCATTGAGGACCGGCTCCTGCCGGAGAAGCGCCTCCGACCGGCCCTTGCGGCAGACGCGAGGCAGCGTGAGCCGGTCCCGTCCTGCTCCCACGCGGACGACGCCCTTCTCCTCCCCTCAACGACCCCGTCCAACGAGTGGACGGAAGTGGTCCGCAAGGGGAAGGGCAAGGGCAAAAAGTCGGCGACGGCCGTCCCCGCCGTCCCCGCCGCCACCGCCGCTCCCAGCAAGTCGCAGACGACCGGCAAGGGAAAGCGGACGGGGAAGGGGAAGGGGAAGCGAAGGGTGCAGCTGGTCTCCCCAAAAACCGCGGCCGTCGTGGTGACGCTCACCGCGGAGGCTGCGGACCGAGGGGAGACGTACGCGTCCGTTTTGGTGCGGGCGCGTGCGAACGCCGATCCCACCCAGCTGGGGATCGGCAGTGTGTCCTGCCGGCGGACCCAGGCCGGGGCTCGAATATTCGAGTTCCCGGGGGCAGAGGGGAGTGCCCATGCGGACCTCTTTGCAGCCAAGCTGCAGGAGGTCATCGCGGATTCGGCCAAGGTGGCACGGCCGGTCAAGTCGGCGGCCATAGAGGTGACGGACCTGGACGACTCCGTCACCAAGGAGGAGGTGGTAGCGGCGGTCGCAGCGATAGGGGGCTGTGGCGTCGCGGCGGTCCAAGGCCGGGACATAAGGCCCGGCCGCGGCGGCATGGGCACCATGCGCCTCGAGTGCCCAATCGCCGCTGCCAAAGCCGTCCTTGCCAAGGGACGGCTCACAGTCGGCTTTAGCTCGGGAGCGGTCCGGGCGCTCGAGGACCAGCCTCTGCGGTGTTTCCGGTGCTTCGGCATCGGACACACCCGGCCCCTGTGTCCGTCCGCAGTGGACAGGTCGAACGCCTGCTACCGCTGCGGCAAGGACGGCCACAAAGCCGCCTCCTGCGAGGCCGCCACGCCGCACTGCGCGGTGTGTGCCGCCAGTGGCTGCCCGGCAGACCACACAATGAAGGGGAGGAACTGCAGTCCTCCCCCTGTGCGGGGCAAAGCGCAGGCGCCGACCGGGCCTGCAAATAACACCGCTGCTTCTGCGGTGGCTGCGGAGGAAGGGGGTGCGATGTCCGACTGATGGATAGGGTCGAACATCGCATACTCCAGGCGAACGCCAACCACTGCAGGGCAGCCCAGGATCTGCTGATGCAGACCATGGCTGAGTGGTTGGTGGACTTGGCGGTGGTCGCCGAGCCTTATTCGGTCCCTGGCCGTTGGCTGGGCGACCGGGACGGCCTGGTGGCGTTGGTGTCGCGGTCTTCCACGGACTCCCCTCCCCTCTCGCTCTTAGAGAGGGGACCGGGATACGTGGCCGCCGCGTGGGGAGACATGGCCCTGGTAGGGGTCTACTTCTCCCCGAACCGCTCTCTCTCCGACTTTGAGGATTTCCTCGAGATCCTCACTGCGGTCGTAGGGAGGGCGGCACCGCGCCAGGTCGTGGTGTTGGGCGACCTGAACGCCAAGTCGGTGGCCTGGGGCAACCCGGCCACCGGTTGCAACGTCCGGGGACGTGCCGTCGAGCTTTGGGCGGCCTCATGCGGTGTGTCCCTCCTCAACAGGGGGGCGGTCCACACGTGTGTGCGGCAACAGGGCGGATCGGTGGTGGACGTCTCGTTTGCCACCCCCGCGCTAGCCGCCCGCGTCGTCAACTGGCGGGTAGAGATGGTGGAGACCCTGTCGGACCACCGATATGTGCGGTTCGACATCTCCACCCAGGGGGGGGGGAGGGCCCGCGCCGGGCAATCTCCCTTCCCACGGTGGGCACTCACCCGCCTGGACCGGGAGGCAGCCGAGGAGGCGGCCTTTCTCCAGGACTGGCTTTCGCCCCCCCCTGTCGATGCCTTGGACGTGGACGCCGCAGCGGTCCAGCTCAGGGGGTCCCTGACCGAGGTGTGCAACTCCAGCATGCCTCGGTCTCGCCGCCCGCCTCCCCGTCGCGCCGTCTATTGGTGGACGCAGGAGCTGGCGGGTCTCCGGGCCGCCTGCGTTGCGGCCAGAAGGGCCTACGCGCGGAGCCGATGGCGCAGCGCCCAAAACCGAGTCCGGGCAGAGGAGGACCGCCTATACGCCTCTTACCAAGAGGCGAAGACGGCCCTCAAGTCTGCTATGGGCGCTGCGGAAGACTCGGCGAGGGCCGAGATGCTGGAGGGTCTCGACAGGGATCCTTATGGGAGACCGTACAAGGCGGCGCGGAACCAGCTACGCCCCTATGGTCCCCCACTGACGGAGACCCTCGAGCCGGCGTTGCTGGACGGGGTGGTCCGGTCCCTGTTTCCGCGCAGGACCGACTTCACCCCACCAGCGATGGATCCCCCGCAAGGGGCGGCTCCGCCGGACGAGCAGGTCCCCCCGGTGACGGTGGAGGAGCTCCGCGCGGGGGTTCTCACCCTCCGCGCGAAGAAGACGGCCCCCGGGCCAGACGGCGTCCCCGCACGGGTGGTGGCGATCGCCGCCTCCCAAATGGAGGACAGGTTTCGGGACCTCTTCAGCGCGTGCTTTACGGCTGGGAGGTTCCCGAAACTGTGGAAGGAGGGGCAGCTCTGCCTCCTCCGAAAGGAGGGACGTCCGGTGGACTCCCCGTCGGCATACCGGCCCATCGTCTTGCTCGATGAGGTCGGTAAACTGTTCGAGGGGATCATCGCGTCCCGGCTTCATGGCCTTTTGCGGGGGGTAGGGCCGGACCTGTCGGACGCCCAATTCGGCTTCCGACAAGGGCGTTCGACGATCGACGCGCTGGCCCTACTCAAGGGCCAGGTGAAGGAGGCGGTGGAGGCGGGGGACGGAGTGCTGGCAGTGTCGTTCGACATTGCAAACGCCTTCAACTCCGTCCCCCACTCGACGATATTGGAGGCGCTCCGGTATCACGGAGTGCCCCAATACCTGCAGGATCTGCTGGCCAGCTACCTGGAGGGCCGAGAGGTCCTCCTCGCGGACCGGACGGGCACGGTGAGGCGGTACGGAGCCGAGTCCGGTGTTCCGCAGGGGTCAGTTCTGGGGCCCTCCCTGTGGAACATCGGGTTCGACTGGCTCCTACGCGGAGTCCTCCTCCAGGGCACGAGTGTCATCTGCTACGCGGATGACACTCTCCTCACTGCCCGGGGGAGGAACTTTGGAGACGCGGCCTGTCTGGCCTCGGCTGGCGGATCCCTGGTTGCAGACAGGATCCGCCTCCTGGGATTGAAGGTGGCGCTGCACAAGACCGAGGCCGTATTCTTTCACGGGCCTCGGCAGCGCTGCCCTCCCGACGCCCACATCGTCGTAGAGGGCGTCCGGATAGAGGTCCAGCCCCAGATGAAGTATCTGGGCCTGGTGCTGGACGAGAGGTGGCGCTTCGGCCCGCATTTCAGCGGGCTGTCGACGCGCCTCCTGAAAGCCGCGGACGCCCTCTCGCGGCTGCTCCCGAACCTGGGGGGGCCCAAGGTGGGGTGCCGGCGCCTCTATGCCGGCGTCCTCAGGAGCATGGCCCTATACGGGGCCCCTATCTGGGCGGACTCACTCCACAGGAGGGAGAATGCGACCGCCATCCGCAAGCCCCAAAGGGCCATTGCACTGCGGGTGGCGAGGGCCTACCGCTCGGTGGGCTTTTCGGCGGCGTGCGCTCTGGCCGGCACCCCTCCTTGGGAGCTGGAGGCTTGGGTGCTCGCCAGAGTGTACGAGTGGACCGCGCAACGAAGGGCGCTCGGGGAGCGCCCCGTCGCCGAAGAGCGGGAGGCCGTGCGGCGGGAGGCGAGGGACGCAATCGTCCTTCACTGGACAGAGGACCTCGCCACCGCCGCCTTTGGCCGCCGGACGTTGGACGCGCTCGGCCCGGTCCTGCAGAGCTGGCTCGAGCGGTCCCACGGTTTCCTCTCGTTCCGTCTGGTGCAGGTGTTGTCCGGCCACGGCTGTTTCGGAACGTACCTGCACCGGATCGGGAGGGAGGAGACCCCGGCGTGCCACGACTGCGGCGCGGCGGAGGACACGGCGCAGCACACCCTCGAGGCGTGCCCGGCTTGGTCCGAGCTGCGCCGCGGTCTGACCGCGGCGGTCGGACAGGACCTCTCGCTTCCTGGTGTGATCAACGCCATGCTGGGGAGCGAGGAGGCCTGGGCAGCGGTGGCCTCCTTTTGCGAGGACGTAATCTCGCAAAAGGAGGAGGCGGAGCGCGCGCGGGAGGACGACCCTCTCGCTGTGCCGCTCCGCAGACGAAGAAGGGGTCGGAGAAGGCGCCAGCCTCTCCCCCCTCATGGTGGCGATGGGCGGGCGACAGGCACGGGGGTGCCGTCTCCCGCATTGCACCCATCACCACCTTCGTCGGTCACTCCCGGGCCCCCGTGAGGGGCCCGCCCTGAAGGACAATCGTCGGCGGAGGACTGGACGTTAAGGCTACGCTGGTTTCCCAGTCCCCCGCCACTCGGACGAAGCGGGAGTGCCGCTGGGTTTTTTAGTGGGTATACCGGGTCAGACCCGGGAGTCCCACATAGCCCCCCATCCCCCGATGGGAGGGTATGCGTGACGCATTTTTCCCAGCGCAAAAAAAAAAAAAAAAAAAAAAAAAAAAAAAAAAAAAAAAAAAAAAAAGGTTAGGTTAGGTTAGGTTAGGTTTTTTTTTTTTTTTTTTTTTTTTTTTTTTTTTTTTTTTTTTTTTTTTTAAACTTATCCCTGTGACTTTGTCAAATTTCACAGACCTTATTATTCTACTTAAATCTACGCGTTATATAATTCAAACTCTACCCTTGTAGGGTCCTACACCAATTTTTTACTATTGTGCCATCTCTACTTTACACATTTTCTTTACAGGCGGTCCTTGTTTTGTGAGCATTCTGGAACCGCTTGTGCCTATCCTCTACTCTTCTGTTCTCGTATACATTTTCTTTACAAGGTGTATCTTTTTTTTAAGGAACACTCAGTACAATCCTTGTGCCTATCTCTACATCTATCGGTTTCCATTTTCTTTACAACTCTAGTTGTGCCTACTTTTTGTTATCTTAATTCTTAACCTACTTATATTTACTTATTTCTATACATTCATAATTGTTCTTAGTTCTTTTTATTTACTATTTTGCCTTATCTTTACTACAGTGGTATATTTTTACAATATATATTGTAGCAAATGCTTATTCACTTTTTGTTTCTATATATTACAATGCTGATTATTTTTATACAGTACTCTAAGAATTTTTCACGAGTGAGTTTATCACTAAGTAGAGTCTCTAGGTTTTCCATTTTTAACTGTGTATCTATTCTCTGCTGCAAATCGTACCTGTCCTTATGATGCACCGGGCAGTCCAGCAATAAGTGGAATATCGTTTCCGCAGTATCAGGATCACAGACACATGCAGGACTCTCCTTGCACTTGAAACGGTGCAAGTACTGGGAGAGCCCCCCATGTCCTGTGAAAACCTGTGTTAACAAGCCCGCTGGTCTAATACTCCTAACCACTCTGTATGCGTCTATGGCATCCGGGAGGAACACTCTCGTTACGGAGGCCGTGTCACCCGACTTGTACCTCCCATTCCACTCGTCAAGGGAGTCCTTCCGGATTATCCGTTTGACGAATGAGACAGGAACCCGGTCATAGTCGGGTCTCCTCCGGCTCGAGAGTGCTGCCTCTTTCGCAAGCTGATCAGCGCGTTCGTTACCTATTAGACCCACATGCGCCTTCACCCAATAAAAGCTCACAGTTTTCCCTTGGCTGAAGGCCTTTTTCAGGTTTTCGCGCGTCTCTACCGCCAAAGGATGCAGGGCACTGTAGTTCGTAATGGTCTCCAGGGCCGATCTTGAGTCACTGTAAATGCAGCAATCTCTATCCGCACGCTTCAGGGCCTCCTTTGTGGCTCTGCATATGGCGAGGATTTCTGCTTGGTATACGGTGCAGTACGCGGCTAAACTAAGCTTGATTGTCTTGGTCTCTGTTTCGCCCTCCCATATGGATAACGCGGCGCCGACCTTGCCCTCAAGCTTGCTGCCGTCGGTGTAGATTTTTACCGCCTGCCCGTTGCTATTATCGACCTGTGCTTGAGTGGTCAAGCTTTCGAATTTTATTTCCACATGCAGAGCTGGATGTGGAATCTCCGCAAATTCCACCACACGTTCGGTCTCCCGGTCTCCAAGCACTAGCCGGGATGACCCTCTCCTTGCTTCGTACAGTGCGGCTGCTTCCTGTATTCGGAGGTCGAGAGGCAGTATCCCAGCCAGTACCAGTGCCGAGTTTAGAGAGACCGTGCGGTAGGACTTGCACAGTTTCTGTGCGAAGCCTCTTTGTACTGCATTCAGTGCCTTCTGCGTTCCGATTTTATTGGCTGCCGGTGCCCAAGCGCCTGCAGCGTACAAGATAACCGGCTCTACCACTGCCGTGTAAATTATACGGATGACGTCCGGATGCAGTCCCCAGCTCACTTTTGCGGCCCTGGATAACTGTTTGTACAGGTTTACCGCCTTTTTGCAGACTTTTGCAACATGGGTATTAAAAGTCATCCGATCGTCCAGAGTCAGCCCCAGAATTTTGATTTCCCTCGACATTCCAATGCCGATCCCCCCCATAGTCAGGAGCGGGGTGTCGTACTTAAGCTTGCGCGTCAGCACCATCGCACAAGTTTTGTGTGGCGCAAACTTCAGCTTGTTCCGGACTCCCCACTCCTGAACATAGGTGAGAGCGGCATTGGCCTGTCTCGAGACCTCCAAACCCGTATCTCCGCTGAACACCATCACCACGTCATCCGCATACGCCTGACAGTATACTCCGTCCTTTTCCAGACCGTGTAATAGGGGATCGAGTAGCAAATTCCACAATATAGGGCCGCCAATGGATCCCTGGACGCAACCTTTCTGGGTGTTTCTGGTGTGTTCCTCCCCGGCATATCTCAGTCGGATTTTTCTGCTGTCGAGATAGCTATCGAGTAGCCTCCTTAAATTGACCGGACACTTTTCCTCAGCCAGTCTGACTTTGATAGCTGGCCACCAGGCGCTATCGAAGGCCCCCTCTATATCCAGTGAGACTAGGGTTACGAGTTTTTTCTGCTCTATATTCCCCTTAATATGGTTCACCAGGTTATAGAGGGCGTCCTCGGTGCTCCTTTGTGGCATAAAGCCGTACTGGCGAGTACTAATCCGCGGTACTAGGTGCCACCTGATCCTTGCTACCACCATCTTCTCCAGGATCTTGCCCAAGACTGGTAGCAGGCCGATCGGCCTATATGCCTTGGGATTCTGATAATCGTCCTTGCCCGGTTTTCTTAATACCACCACCGTGGCCTCCTTCCATATGTCCGGGAAGTGACCTATCTCTAGGCACTTGTTGTACAGGGCAAGGAACGCGTCTAGACTCCTGGAGATTGCTCGACTGCAAATGTCCGCCGTGAAGCCATCCGCTCCAGGTGCCTTCTTTGGATTTAAACTCTCAGTCGCGGTCTTTAGCTCCTCTATCGTAAACGGCGGATCATAAACTTCATCATGACTCGGGGCGTTTACTTGCTTAGCAAGCTGTCTTGTTTGGCGATGATGTGAGTTATCCTTCTCTTCGGAGTCCTCAGGGTAAAATGTTTCTGCTAAAAGGGTTGCCGATTCTTTTGGGTTTAGGAACACACCGTCCTTTTTAAGGGTCAGATCCTCTTGACGTTTGGCGGTCTTACCGATCACTCTGTATATCCCTTCCCATACTCCTTCTTTGTCTTGCTTTTGGCAAAAGGTCTTCCAACCTGCTATTTGGGCTTTCTTGGCTTGGCTTTCGTATTTTTCTTTTGCTTGCAGGTACTCATTGTATACTTTTTCTTTACGGTCGTTTGCTGCGTTGCGTATTCTTCGCTTTTTTGTGGTGACCTCGTTTTTCATGAGTGCGAGCTCCTCTGACCACCATGGCATAGTAAATTCTGTGTTTGTTGCCTTGGGCGGCATACTGTCGCTACAGGCTGAAGTAATGCCTTTTGTAATTGTCTCTGCCATGTTATCCAGTTGTTGTTTAAACTCGACTCTACTTATTTCAGTTGC